>CANTUZ010000001.1:3393503-5793503 GCA_947846985.1 Fratercula arctica
TGCGCGCGTGTTTGTTTTGATACACAGCGGTGAAACATGGTCCTTGTGGGGTCGTATTTTGCTGCCGGAGCAAGCTGTCAGCTAGAGATGAGACAGCAGAGGAGGAATAGCTGAAATCCTGGGTTTGTTTGCTTTAAAAAGCCACTTAAAATTAGCTCAGTGAATATAGTCCTGCACAGATTGCTCCAAAAATTAATAAATCATGCTATGTGCAAAGAAACTCAATAACGCAAGTCAGGTCCCTTTACTGTGCGCCAGACCCCGGTCTCATTTACATGGGGGGTCGTTGCCTCTCCCAGAGTGTCTCTGGTTTTGCACCACTGGATGGAGAGAAGAAACCTGGACTGGCCCCTGCTGATGGCTCAGAATTCGAAATTATGGAACGGGTTATCTTCAACACTTGTGATTTAGGTGGGATGTGTAAAGGGTTGATGCAGCTTTTGTAGAAGCAATGGCCACTGGGTCAGTCCACAAAGCTCTGCCATGGGATGGTGACCAGGGAGAGGACCTCAAATCCACCTAGCATGATCACAGAATCATAGAATTGTCTAGGTTGGAAGGGATCTTTCATTTCGTTGAGTCCAACCATCAACCTGACACTGCCAAAACTACCACTAAACCATGTCACTAAGCATCATGTCTACCCACATGGTCGAGGTACTGCCCAGCACCATGGTTGCATCTTCAGCACCTGGATGTCACATGAGCTGGTGGCAGAGCAGGCATCAGTGATGCTGTGATGGCCCAAGGAGAACCGAGTTGCCAACATCCCCAACTGCCTGGACAAAGCAGATCCTTCCAAAGAGGGTGATGTAAACCTGCAGACAGCTGGGGCTGGCAGGGGATGCAGCTGAAGAAGCAAATCCTGGTTGGGGCTGGAGGTCAAGGCATGCAAGGAGAGGCTGAGAGCTGGGTGGGTGCAGTGGGCGAAAAGGCAAAGGAGGGTTTTATTACTCTCTGCACCTCCCTGCCCAGTGATGAAACAAGAGGCATTGGCCCAAAATGTAACATGGGAAATGGTAATTAGTTAACCCAGACTCCTGAGTAATGAAGTTTTCTGAGGTACCCTTGTCCCCTTGGTTTCTAATGAGCATTTGACACTGTAGTTTCCCCAAGCCCTCGGTGAGGTTGGAGATTGGCAGTCCTTATTCACTGACACAGATGAGCATCCAACCTAAATGAGGTACCTGCACTGGAGCTCCTCCCTAATCCATGGAAAAAGATAGACATCTCCAGTGAAGTCTGAATTGCTTGCTCAACGTTTCTCCAGCAACCACAGAGAGATCCTGGAGCAGCCACAGTCCTAACAAAAGAAGTCTCGTCCCATTTAGAGGTGATGAATCCAGGCCTGGGGTTCTGGTGCTGTGACTGCTAAATAAGAGGGTCAGGTCCTCCTTGTTGGCCCCAAGGTTCCTACACACTGATCTGACTTCGTATGATTGAAAGTCATTTTTAAGTTTAGTGTCTTGGCCTTCCCAGATGCTGCTGGAAACAAAAAAGGGAAGTATCAGCCCCTGAAAACCTACAGTTTGAACTTTGACTGAGAGCATTTCATCGATGCCTCTTGGGCTAACATTGAAATCTGATCTTGCCCTCCAGAAAGGACCGGAGCTTGAAGGCAGCTTCTTCCATGGTGAAACTCGAGTTCTCCATCCAAGAGGGAAACCTTTCCACAGGTGAAAAGGCATTTCCCATGACTGGAATCTGGATGAGATTTGGTATATGCTCATCCTTTACCAACCAGGCTATCTGCTACAATGTCAAAAACCAGCATTGGACAACCCCCCTTCATGAATCGCATGGCCAAGTACTACTTTTAACCCGATGTACTGCTCTCTCTGTTTTACTTGGTATCTGTTGTTTCACTGGTAATCTATCATTTTACGGCTTTGGGGTTAATCTCGTATCCTATTGCTTACTGTGGTAGTTTACTGATTCCATGAGCAAGATATTCCTCTTCCTGTTTTTTAATGATGACCTACCACTTTTATAAATGATCTGCTGGATTTCCAGACATTCAGCAGCCCACCTAAAGCCATGGCTTCCGGAGGACTGCTGGCCATAAGATAGCCAGATATGCATGTGCTGTCAATCTGATATATCCAGGATGAGTTAGGCCAATGCTCAGTGGTGTAAAATTTTCTTATATGAAAACCCTGGCCAAGTCAAGACACTGTCTGGGGAAGTTCTGGCTGGCCCATCACGGTGTGGGAGTTGAAGAATGAGAGATTAAGTGTTTCCCATGGTCTTGTGGGATCATGCTCCCTACTTGACCCACATCCTCCAAAGTTTGGGTCTCCAAACCTTTGACTCCGTGATGACCAACAGAGACCCACGGAGCAGCCAGGCTAAACAGCAGCCTGGCTGACTGAGGACATGTGGGGGCCAACCATATGCTACGTCAGTGGGTGCAGGTCTGATTAATGTCAGAGTCCAAGTCCTGAAGGATGAGGAAAATGCGTTCATACAACTCTCTGTAAATCATACTTAATTTTTCATCAGTAGACAGGGAGGCTATGGGGAGCGGGACTGGGAAACACAGAGGTTAAGTGACTTATCCCAAGCTGCAGAGCTGCACAGGATAGAGATTGCCAAACTTGCAGACCAGCCGCTTGGTCACTGGGCCTCAATTTAATTAGCTAGTGCGGTTTTATTTAAGAATGACAGCACATTACGTTTCCTTGTAATTCATGGACCCCACCCCACTGTGTGTCCAGATACAGATCAAAGAGATGGCTCCTGCTCACAGCCTTGCTGCTAGAAATGGTTTCTTTTCATGCCTTAAATTTGAGAACATCAACAGTATCTAAAACATTCAGCAAATGATTTCTTTTCTACTTAAAAGCAGACTCCCTTCAAATAATTTCCTCTTTCTTTGGTGCAGGTTTCCGCACTCTGAAAGCTCCATGCAGAGCCCGCAGAAATAAATCAGATCCCAAGCGTTCAGCCCCGTTGCTCATTTTGCAGATCCGTGCTTTGCAAGCAGAGCATTTTCATGTGCAAACAGCGGCCTGCTGGCAAACGCTGGCAAAATAAAAGTCATTTCTGAAAGCAGAGGCCACCAAATCCCTGCCTAAGCTTGTAGCGATTAAACCTGGGTTATCATAACAACGTCAAAGCGCATGACGCCCTATGCAATATCTTTATGGGTTCTGCCACAACAGTGTCAGATCTGAGGGTAATCGCTGGCCAGGCTTGTTTTGATCACCATCCCCTCTCTCCTGACCTGGGAACCCAACAACAGTTGGGTCGTTCTTCCTGACTTGATCAGATTCAATGAAATGATGCTGAGGGGAAAATCAGGTCCATGACTAATAGCAGTTCTCACTGAGCTCACGCAGTACTTGGGCCACACTTACACAGGAGAGGACACCAGATTAGCTGGTGCATGAGCTATTTATACTGCAAGCACTCAACCTGATGGTTCCCTTCCAGCGCTTTTCTCTTCAACTTTCTCTTTTCTGCTGAAAGCAAGGGCTCTTCTGAAACCAAGCCCTTTCCCAGTAGACGGCTTGGAAGGCGCTGCTCCATTTTTAGTTGTATGTATTATTGCATTGACCCTTATAGATTGTAGCCATCAGGGACAAAAGCAAAAGGCCGGTTATTCATTATCAACTGGAGTTTTGCAGGTAGGTTGCTTCTGTAGATTCATAGAATCATAGATTCACAGAATGGTTTGGGTTGGAAAGGACCTTTAAAGGCCATCTAGTCCAACCCCCCTGCCATGAGCAGGGACATCTCCAACTAGATCAGGTTGCACAGAGCCCCATCCAACGTGGCCTGGAATGTTTCCAGGGATGGGGCATCTTCCACCTCTCTGGGCAACCTGGGCCAGTGTTTCACGACCTTCATTGTAAAAAATTTCTTCCTTACACCAAGTCTAAATCTTCCCCCTTTTAGTTTAAAGCCATTACCCTTTGTCTTATCACGTGTCCTTTCTGCCTGTCCTCTCCTGCCTGCTGTGACGGTTAGAAGACACTGAGTAGTGATGGGGCTGGGAGGCACAGGGCAAGCCAACAGCTGAGTGGCTTTGCAAGTGGTCTCCACTTTTGCAACTCTGACTCTTGCGTTCTCAAAAGAGGGGGTCTGTGGAGGAAAAACACCAAGCGCTGGGGCGAGATGGCTGGTTTGGGTCTCACTGCCTGATCAGAATAGATGGGAGGGAGATGACAGCCCTGGGACATCATCTACATCCCAGCTGCCACTTGATGCTCATTTGGTCAGGTGGGAGCCAGACAAAAGGGCCCTCCAAAACTTTCCTTCTTCAAACAGCTCTTGCTGTTCCATTAGCACATCTAGGCTGAGGAGCAAACCAGCTGGGCACCCCAAAAGTCTGTGTTACCCCCAAAATTTGTGCAGTAATCCAAGGCTGTGGCTCCACACTGCTGTTGGTTGGGGGTCTGCAGAAGGGTCGTGATGGATTCGGCGAAGGCGCAAGCCTGTCTGTCAGACGGCATGATGCACACCCTCCCATACCATGGCAAACGTGAGCCAGCTCCACCCTCTCTAATTAAGGGACATGATTTCACCTCCCATTACCTCATGCTTACCACAGGGTAAGAGCATGGATGTGAGCAGTATGACACATTGCAACTTCACAGCCTTGCCTTGGTGACTTGCTCCTGTGTCTATACCCTTTTTGTATTTATATTCCCCAAAAAGAGCAGCCTAAACCCCGGCCGCGTCCATACACACACACACATATGCACATACACATGCAAAGTTGTACAGGTTTGGCAAAAATGGTCCTACACGGCAATATTGCACAACCTCTACGAAAGGCAAGATCAGAGATTTCCAACCTGACTTAAAGTATCCTGGATGTATCACGGAGGAAGGAAAGACCGATTTGTATTTCAAAATGCAAGTGCTATGCTTCAGGGAAAAGCAAATTAATGTCTCAGATAAGGAGCACGGCATTAGTGGTGTTTTTTTATTTTTTTTCTCTGGTGAGGCGCCTTTATCCTGATATGAGTCCCAGATATTAGCACAAAGGATTACAAGAGGGAAAAAACGATGCTAATCTTGTGTATCAGCAGTGTCTAACCTGCCAAGCATAAATATTCATGTAATCACTTTGCAGTTACCTGGTAACCACAACAAAGCACACATAGAAAATGTAATTACAGGGGCTCCGTAAACTCATCTTAAATTATCACCTATAGCCAGGCACATATTATTAGATGTTAGACTCTCCCTTAGATCAGAATCTCATGTTCCTCGCGTCTAATTTGAAATAACTATCTCCTTATTGGCAAGCGACGAAATCTAAATGGAGTCACGTAAATCCTACTTCACAGCTCAATTAAGGAAATGTGATTACGGATCTGGAAGCAGATGCAGATATTACTGGGGAAGGGATGATGGCAGGAGCCTACAGGAAGCAGTCGATGCTTTCCAGGGGTCATTTGTAGGGGAACCCGTAGGAACAGAGTTTCTATTGTTATAAGCTTCAGAGTATGTGGGGCGGAGAGGGGGCGAGAGACCGGATTCCCGTTTTTAAGTGCTTTGGAGGTTTTCAGAAGGAGTCAGGTTCCATTGTTGCGTTTTAAATATTCTTTAAGCTCACTGGGAACAATATACGTTTTCACCGCTTTTCCCTCGGTGTCCTTCCCTCTCGTGATGAGGTTCACACTCTTTGGTTGTCCAACAACTGCCCTTGATCTTTATTCCATGCTGGGGGGTTGGGAAGAGATGAGGGGGAGATGTCATTATGTCCTTTTATGTACTTATCCCAACAAAAGCCAGAAGAGATGTAGAGAGATGTCCTAGGAGCTCTCTGAACGCAACAGGCAGGCGAAGCAGGTGCCTTTGGAGCTCTCTTGGCTGCACGCACCTGGGTCATTTTAGGGAGGACCATCTGTCAGATGCACCACGAAATGTCCTGGGTGAAGGGATGACAGGGGGGATGACAACACATGCAGCACCCCTGGGGTGGCTTGGTGTCCTCGGCACGGTGATGAGGTGGTGGAAGAGCACTGAGAGCTAACATACGGATGCACCAACCTTCTCCAGAGGGCTCTTTGGTCCTGGAAAATGATCAGGACCAAGCTGGATGAGCCTGGGGACAAAGACGCCCTTCTCCAAACCCCAAAGAGAAGGTGTTAAAGTCACGGGCAGCAGCTGTAAGGGAAGAGGGTGGAATCGGGGGCTCAGAGGACGGCAGATGCAAGAATACATCCTGCCGCATGCACCCAGGAGCACGTAATTATTCCTATGGGGAAGACACATTATGGCAGAAGCTAGCACAAAATAAATATGGAAACATAGGGATGCATTTGCAAACACTCTTAGCCAAGAGAGGGCGAAATTAGGGACGCTGATCCCAGTTCCTTGGAGTGATCAAGGGAGTGTTGACTTAACAAAACAGTGGCTCTGTTGAGTGACGGATCTGCTCCATCTGTCTGTCCATTTTCTGCCCTTGGTTTTCTTCCTCCATCCCAAATTGCTTGCTCCTAAGGGGAGAAGGCAGCTAGAAAGCAGGATCTCTCTCTGTAATGTATTTATCAGTGTGTTTAGGGTGGAAATTAGAACTGAGTGAGAACTTGCTTTTCTGCTCTGGAAGGACAGTCTTTGATTTTGGTAGCTTCCACCCCTTGAAATCTGAACATGCGAACACACACAGAAATGCAGCAGAAAAAAATAAATCTAACCCATCAAAAAAAGACTGAGTTCAAGAAAACCACCTATTTTTCATTTGAAATCCAACCTTTTAAGAGTCCTTAATGTTTTCCTGTATGAAAACAGCGCTTGCCCGGTGAAAAAATGTGCAAAACAAAGGTCAAAGCGTTCCATTCCGTGAAGATGCAGGCACATGGACCCTGGACATTGTCTGACTGTGCCTGCTCAGTTTTTAGGCGGGATTGTGCTGAAGTCAGGACTCTGAAAGAAGTTTAAATTTCAGTAAAAACTGCACTTCCTTTGGTTGGGAAAACAAAAGTTTTGACCAAAACTTTATGATTACTCTATTTATGATGCTGGGACCAAATTATAAATGTAATTTGTGTATGGGAAATCCTCTTGAAATTTCAATTAAATTTGATATATGTGCTTTCAGCATCCTTTCCTAAGAGAATTTGTTTCTGGGCCAAATTATTCCATCTTTATTCATATATTAGTAAGTGGAGTCTTTCTTACTGCACGCTTCAGAATCTAATCCTTTTCTTTCAAACTACTGCAAGAAAAAAAGAAGACAAAACATACTCTACCGGCAGTAGCTCTTTTTCCATCGGTCTCCATCTGGTACGTGATCTGTGATCATACCTCCAGGTCATTATGCTTGTAATGTTTATTGGAAAAATCAATCTTTAACTTTAAGACTTTACACAGGAAATATTAAAGTAAATTAGGACCCTATACATCCATTTTCAAATTTCCTTTCGACCTCACAGTACCTACTTCTTTCATGAAAAAGAATCAAGGTTATCATTTTTTTTCCAAGCTGCTGTTCCATTTTTGCATAACTGACAAAATTTCCTGGAAATACAATTTGCCCGGCTATCTTATTTATTATCTCCAGCCCATATTAGCAGCTAAGCGGTTGTTGACGTTCCCTTTCAATATTGCTACTAAAACTCCATGAAGCTTGCGCAGAATTTATATACGAATGTCAACTCATTTTTAAAATATGTAATAGGAAAAGATCAGCCAATGCCTTTCTGGCCACCTACATTTCAGAAGGTATTGGCTGGTATTAAAGTAGTGTATACATATATATTTTAAGAAACCACACGTTTTCTGGGCCAGGATCCAAGGGCATATAAAGTAGTTTAGTCAGTTATGACTGGATGAGGAGCTAGATGGAAAACAGAGCATTCTCAGAGGCTTTGGGTGCACATGAATTTCTTTCCAAAATTAATGAGAGTGGGGGTCATTAATTTTACTTTTATTTTGGTGGATGAAATGTCGCTCTTCTGGATATTCTCAGGGTGCGACGTGAAGCCACATCTAGCGAAGGCAGGACCCTCCGGCCCCCATCCATCCCTTCCAGCGCTGGGGCTGAACACACCCCCCTATTCATGGTGCTGGGACAGAAATACTGCGACAAGCAAAAATAATAAAAAAAATATATATATTGCAGTGACAGCTTGGGGTCTGAGGACAGATAGCCTCGCGAGACGAGGTGAAAGCCACTGAGACAGACCAGAGCAGTGAAAGGAGAAAATGCGCAGGACCGATGCTCCTGGACTCTCTATGGGTCTGATCCTGCACTGCTCAAGTCTGCAAAGCCTTTGCCACTTGCAGCTATAGAAGCAAGAAGAAATTTAAACAATTCAAGCAAAAGTTGACTTTTCTCCCTTTGTTTTTGCACTTTTAAAAGGGGAACGAGGCTACTTTGCAAATTCAGCCGGGGTGTTGGATCTGTTTGTAAAACGGGGCTGTCTCCAGGTGGAAGGCGCTAGTGAAGAGCAGGATATTCTTGCTCTTTACCGTTGATATTTGCCCCCTTTAATATCATTAGAGCTGACGTGTCCTTGAAGTTTTCTCATGGAACCAGCTCATCTTCGCTACCCCAAGAAAATGTTGTGTTTAAAACACAGCTAAAAGCTGGTCGAGGCTGCATCTTTAACGATGTCAGTGGGAAGATTGCATAACATCAAAAATAAAGTTTAAAAGTAATCAGATCTCTCTTAAAAAATAAAAAATAAAAGGCAACATTTCTCTTGCATTGTGGGACCACATCCGTCAGCTGTAGACCCAGCTCCTTTTCATAACAGAGTACACGAGACACCATAATAAACAGTGGAAAACAAAACCACATGCTGCCAAGAAAAGAGGCTGAATATCAAAACCGATGAGGGAGAGACCAGATTCAGTGATGCCTCTTGGTTGCTAAAGTGGCTCAGCTGCCCGCAGGGGACAAGGGACCACCGTGACTTGCAACGCCCCATGGATGCGGGGACCGATGCTGAGGGGACCGTAGCAGCTGGCGTGGGAACAGCGCGAGACCCCCTGCTCACAATCTCATTCCAGGCCACCCCGGACCAGGGATGGGATCCTGGGAGGTGAAACCACCAGAACTCCCAGTTTTGCAAGGATGGCAAGTTTTTTCTCCCCGGGAACTCTTCGCGCAGCCAGCATCAGATGTTAATTTTCAGTCATGAGATCTCTCTCTCAGATTGACTCTATCATTTATTTCCAAGCCCCTGGGCTATTGTAGGCTGGACTTCATTTGTTTTAAACTCCTCTGCCTGGGATGTATTTTTCTGTGCTGCTGGTTCACAGCTCTGTATGTCGTTACCAACTCTGTCCCTTCCCGCAGAAGGAGCCATTGTGTCCTTTTTTTTCTTTTTCTTTCTCTTTTTTTTTTTAACATAGAAAATTAATTTTGTGGCTGCAAAAGGGAAAAGCCCTGGAATCTCTTACTTCTTCCCCACCTAAAAAAGAGAAGAAAGGGAGGGTGATTTTGTTACAACACAGTGCACCAGAAAGTTTACTAATGACCTGCCTGCAACCAAATGGCGAAGCCGCCAAGCAGGAGCGGAATTTCCAGCGTGATTCAAGCCTGGACCAGGATGCTCGGATCCAGATCAGGATTTCTCCAGCACTCCAAGAGTGAAACTGTAGGTATGGGCAATTACAGGGGCAGGTGACAGCTGCAAAGCAGCCTGATCCAAACTTTCCCAAGGCTCCATGACGTCTGGATCACAAGTCCGCAGGTGACAAGGAGTGTGTCTTTTATCCCGCCCTTCTTCTGCAGGTGTGGGTCATTCGTGTGTTCCATTGCTCAAACACATCCAGAGCTATAACTTTACTGGCACAGTGCTTCCAGGAACAGAGCCCGTATCCTAGAATGACAACTGGAAATCACTGGTGGGGCCAGGAAAACACTTTGTGAAAGCCTGAAGCAGTAGGTTTTACCTGGAGAGTAACCACAGGCTGTGTAGGATCTGAATGAAAAAGGAAGAGAAAGAAGAAAATAAAGCCAACAGCATTTTCCTTTGGGGCATGACCTACTTATTTAACATCTCTTCTTCCCTCCAGTCATGGGCAGCTGTATCCTTACCGCCTTTTGGGCTCATCTGTGCAAAGGGCTCTCTTTTGTCTACCCCTTTAGACAGTGGGGGACAAGGAGGTAGAGCAGATCCAGCAGATCTGACCATCAGACGATCTAAACCACACCTCTGGGCAAAAACATCATTTCACCCTGTCATTTGAGTATTAAACTCCTCGCGGTGCAGTTTTGGCGATTCCACTTCTCTTCAGGGGAAGGAGAAAATCCTGGGAGGCTGGGAAACTTTCTTTCTGGTGGGGCAATATTTGGGTGGATCTGGGACCCATTTAACCTTAATCCACCCTTGGCTTAACGTCTTGAATTCCTTCTCCACGTAGGGGCTGCTGCTCCGTTACGATTTCATTACACTCCTAGCAAAGCTGCGAGGGCTCAGGGATGATATCGCCATCAAAGGCTGGAGGGTTTTAATGCCACGGCTTCCATGGAAACTTCTCGTGAGCTCACCTGCTCACCTGCATTATTTCCAGCTGTGTTCACAGCTTCATATAGAGAGGGTGCAGGAGCAGCAGAAAAGTTTATGCAACTTCTATATTTTGCAAAGAGAATGATGAGCCCTGAGCACAGGGGAAAAAGGGAGATCCGCTTCAGATCACCTGGAGATGGTGTCTGCTGGGAAACAGGGCGCAGACAGGGGGATTGCTTTGGCATTAAGAAATTTCTGAGGAGGAAAATCACCTTGTGCCATTTCTCTTAGAGCATGAGAAAAGCGTAATCCCCATTTCTCAAGCGGACACCAGGAGAAGAGTGATGGGCCGTGGCTTTTTCAACACAGGCCAAAGCCAACAGGCTCTTATGGACCTCCCTGATGCTTGAGAAGCCCCTTGCCAGGGTGAGTCATGTTAAATGAGGTGGGCTGCCCCAGTCTGCTGCCGTGTAAAGTCAGTTTGCTTGGATCCTGGTGGTTGCACGCAGTCTGGCTGAGTGCACAAGAGGAATCAGAGCATCCGTAGCTAACACATCTCATCCCCGGTGTGCTTTTGGCAGAGAGGCATAGAGAGAAGCTGGCCAGGGGAGGAGAAGGGAGAGGCAGCAATGTTCACCACTCCAGCTGTTTGAAGACCAGGTGTAGGCTTGTTCCTCAAATTCCCAGTGCTTTATTCCCCATCAAGAAATCTTTAAAGGCTTCAGACTCTCAAGAGATCAGCAACTGGATAAGAAAGAGCATATATATATATATAGATATATATAGATATAGTAGCTGGCAGGTGGGAGTGAACAAAAAAGTGTCAAAGTCATGAAGTAGAAGCAATATCCCACTAAAAACAGTGTTTGAAACGAGGTGGAAATTTATGCATTTCAGGAGCTGCCGCCTCCATGGGTTGTACTGTCCTGCTTATTTTTTTGGGCTTGAGAGCAAACAAGATGAAAACTTGACTTACGGTTTGCTTGTACTTTTAAGAGGAGGAACTCAGCAGGCAATAATATATTTGGGACTTCTCAGGGTGTTGCCCAAGTTATTGCTCCATCAAGGCCAAAATGCAAGTCCGGCATCCCGAGGGACACAGAAATCCCAGCACACTGCAAAGCAGTCGGTCTCTGAGATTTGCAGCATAAATATTTGGGAAGCTGCACTTATAGTCATGTACACACACTCCTAACAGGTCCTGCTGACCTTGTCTGAGTGGGAAAAATGTGGGACCAAGAAGGTGAAGGAATGAAGCACCCCTTCTAAAAGCTGTGGGGAGGTTTGGGATAACACCACTTATGACGGTCCAGGCTAAATCTCTGACTGTGGGATTTTTCTGCCATTGCCACCCAAGCTAGCTAGAGCCAACCTTGCTGAGGCTGATGTATGGCATGTGCTTTGCCTTGGACCCCTCTAACCTTGTGAAAACATCTCTTGATGTGGAAGTGGACCCGGAGGGGACACCACCTGCTATCACTTTCCTGCTCTTTCCCTGGTCTCACATGCCAAGTGTGAGCTTGACACACTTGGACTGTCTGTCCTCCACTTTGCCCATCTCCTAAGGTTTCACGGACATTCTCCTGTCTGAATCAGCCAGCATTTGGGCTATGGATTGAATGAGCAACTCCAAGAAATGTGATTGCTGCCAGAGCTGTAAATACAGTAAAGTCTGCATCATATAGTGTTTCTTCTCATATAGCGTCTGGGGAGACTTTCTCACTCTCTACCACTCCCTGAAGGGAGGGTGTAGAGAGGTGGGGGTTGGTCTCTTCTCCCAAGTAACAGGTGATAGGACAAAAGGAAATGGCCTCAAGTTGTGCTGGGGGAGGTTTAGACTGGATATTCAGAAAAAAATTGACACTGAAAGGATTATTAAACATTGGAACAGGCTGCCCAGCGAAGTGGTTGAGGCACCATCCCTGGAGGTATTTAAAAGACAGGTAGAAATAGTGCTTAGAGATACGGTTTAGTGGTGGTTTTTGTCAAGAGTTAGGCTGATGGTTGGACTCGATGATCTGAAAGGTCCCTTCCAACCTAGGCAATTCTATGATTCTGTGATTCTATGATTCTCCATCCACCTCTGCAGGAGCTGGTAGCAGCCAGCACACAAGGTAGGTGGGTAGAGAGTAGTGTCATCATCATCCTCTGGCCTTCACTCTCCTGAAGACACAAGAAGGAAAAACAAACTCTCTATTTTTTCTACAAATTTCCTGATATTTGGTGTCTTCTCAGACCTTCTTTTCCAGGTGATAGGTGGCTTTGTCTGTTTCTCAGTTTTGTTGCCTTCCAAATTTCAGAGATGTTTATAAGCAAAGGAAGCAAGGGCAGCCAGGAGCCACAGGAACCAGAAGGCAAACAAAACTGCCTTCAAATTTCATCTTATTCCGCTTTACTCTGTTCTCCTTAGCAGAGCAGGTTGGACATCTCTTCCAGGCATTTCAGCTTCTTCTGTCTACCATGTGGGACAACTCAAGACGAGGACTCAAAGCTTCTTCATAAATCTGGACCATGTGCTACTACTAAATCGGTGAGGGAGAAGAAAGTTTCTTGACATCACACTCAAAAGCACATGTTTGCTTGCTCTCTATTGGAGACAGTAAATCATTGCTACCGAATCCACTTTGCTGAATCCACCAAGGGACATGTGAGAATTAGTCCCTTTACTTAGCCCTGGGAGTTTGGTTTTGAGTTCATCCTGTGCACGTTCTCTATCACACAGAGCAGCCAACACAGCTCAAACAACCAGATGTTTCAAGGATTTTGGCACGGTGCAGAAAGTAAAGACTAAGTAGTCACAAGCTTCAGTTCTCTGTGAGAGAAGTACCAACAAGGGGCTTAAGTTGCCATCAAGGCTTGCAAGTGCTTTTCCTTCTCCCAGGCAGTGGTGTACACCAATATCTTTCAGGGAAAGGAGCATCACATAGCTGGGAGATGCTTGTGGTTTCCCTCTGGCCCACCAGTTGATAGAGCTGCAGGTCCACCAGCTGTTGCATCAGCTCCCAAGGGCTCCGCCCAAACTGCAAAAGAGGAGAGGACACAGGACAGACAACAGTCTCCATGGGAATTCAATGGTATTTTTTCATACTAATCTCTTTCCCTATGCATAAGTAGTTTTGATTCTTTCACCACAATGACAGCAGTTAAAATGATGTGGTGGTTCTGGGTAGAAGGAGCTGTAAACATCACTGTTGCAAGGGAAAATTGAATCACTGTTCTCGGAGGCTACGATGAAAGAATAACTTGCATTAAAATAAAAGAGGTGAAAATGCTGAGATTAGAGTCTGGATAGCCTGAAAGAAATACTGTTTGTGGGACCAAAGGAGCACTGCATGAGAATAAGTGCATTGTCTGTGGTCAAATTTGCACAATTCGCTTGTATTTTGTCGTACCTTAATTTTAGAAGGGACTCAACTTGAGACAAAACACAGGGACATGATGGGTGGGTTGAGCTCAGTATTGTCCTAAGGCCCTACTGGAATCCCTCCTTGTACAAACCTCAAAAAATGGAGGCATCCAAATGCCAAATTCCTCTTGAAATTGTTTGTGTGGACACTGAGGAGACAAAACCAAGCCTGGATTTCAAAGCTGAAGTCCACTTGGAGGTCTAAATTTTGACACATTATCTGAGGGTAGAATGAGGAGGAGGTGGACCCCCATCCCAAAAGGCTGTTAGAGCTCTGACTTTCCTTATACCTGATATTTGGAGGGGAGAGGAGGTGACACATGGGGATGGTCCTGCTTAGGTCTCTATCTGGTACCTACATGTCTTGAACACTAGCAATGTCCACCTGCTTTTTCTCTGCTGACCATTTATTGCTCCAAGATTTTGAGCCCACTGGAGGGGGACCCAGGGAGGAAAATTTCCAGCTTGGGTTTTCAACAACCGCTTTGCTTCCCTGCACCTTCCCCCCATGGCGGCAAGCTGGCAGTGGACAGGGATATAATCCTTCATTTCAGATGCCCATGGCAGGATGAAAACAAACTGTCACCGTGCAGTGTCCTGCTGTCTCTCAGGAGACATCCCAGGCATGGGAGCGGTCACTGCTGTATGCAAGGCAGGACGGCTCCCCATCATCCTCCCAATTTTTATTTCCTCAGCTCTCCCGATGATACAGTTTGAAGCACAGAAGTGTTCTGTGAGGAATGTGTTTAGGGATGAAGATGAATACCTCGGAGCCTGACAGTGTAAACACTGAGACCCTGTTTGGCTTCTTCCAGTGCCAGCTCCCTGAATGGACGCAGAAAGCCCCTTCACCACCCATGGAGGCTCTTTGGTTCCCTCTGATGAGTTGGAGCTGTTCTGACCCGAAGCAGATGGAGTCAGTTATTTACACCACGTTCTCCTGGGGTGCACTCTTGACCCACTGCTCGCTGGTCTCGATAGACATATGCACTGGTGCCGGCTGATTGTTTCGGTATGACACAGAGAACATTAGTGGAGCAGAGCCAGGCAGAGGCTGACGGAGAATGAGCAACTGATGGGGACGTAGTGCTGGGAAAAGCCTTGCTGGTCCCATGCCGAGCTACCATGCCTTGCATTCAGGTGGCAGGAAGGGAAGAAAAACCTCCGTGATGGACTTTTGGAGGCTGAGCTGGGTGGTGGGCTGTGGTGGGGTGATCAGGGGATGCCAACCTTGATGGGATGTCACTAAGGGCTGGGCATTGAGCGTAATGTGGAAAGCAGGGGAAAAGGAGGGCAGCTCTGAGACGCGTTGGTCTAGGAAACTCCATGGAAGACCGCTTCAGGGGTCAAAGACAACTCTGCTTGGTGCTCTGAGGAGCAGGGCAGAAGGATATGCTGTGGTCATTTCTGCTCCAGCTCCCTAGCAATCATTTCCTATATTCATTTGGGGAACCCATCTTTCCCTTACCTTTACCTCTCCTGCCCTGTAACCCTTGTCTCAAAGTTCGGGGTCCCTTGAAATGTGTCCAGACCTGAGAGGGGAAGTACCATGAAACTCAAAATAACTATCGTCTCCTGCAACCGCGTAGCCCAGAGCAAACATGGTCATACCTGTGAGACAGCTGAGCACAGCAGGCAGCTGCTGTCCTGGCTCCTGCAAGAAGAGAGGAGAAGGAATTTCAGAGATAGCATGTGGGGAAGGGTGTTAAAGAGTTGCAGGGACTTCAGCACTTGATTCGTATGATCCCTTGGTACAAAGCCAACAGACACTTACTTGCTCCTGCTCTGTTTTAACCCTTCTTCCCATTTTTTTCCTCCACTGAAAGAAAGCTTCAAGATCAGAAGGCGCAAAGAAAGATTAAGTAGGAGGAGTTACATTTTTCTGGCTGCTATCAAAACCTTTTTTCCAACTTTTCGCTTTTTTTTTTTTTTTTCCTCTTCACACTGACATACCTTTGACGTTTTATGAGCTGAACTGTATTTCATTGCACAAGGCACTGGCAGACAATCTGAGAGCCTTTTATTCTGAGGTGCTTTTCAGCTTCCAGGCTGTGATCTACATCACCTCACGCCGAAGCCAGGCTGCAGCCGTGGGCCTGGCTGACGTTTTACAGGGAAAGGGGAGTGAGGCACCAGCTTATAAAAGTGTTTGAAAACCCAAGTGTTGCATATTAAGATACGCTAAGCTTGAACTCCTGAAGTGAGCAGTTAACCCGTGGAACTCCTCGACAGATGATGCGATGGATGCAAAACATGACTATGGGCTTGTGAGGAGTCGTCCTTGGAAGAGATATCCATTGGAGATTACTAACTAGACATACTTCAGCCAAGAAATGCCTTATACAGAAAATGGTCAGAGGCTGAGAGAGTACTTAAGGCTGGTATCAAATGTGTTCATCCTGTTTGCATGTCCGTTGAAGATACTGGGTTTTATGGACCCTTGTTGTAAACCAGAGTGTCCACCCTGCCTCTTCCTGAGTTAAGTGGTAAAGTTCTTTTACTGTGAGCAACCAAGGAGAAGTGGGAGCTTCCCAGGACTGATTTACATGTATTTTGCTTTGAAAAGTATCTTTAGTGCAGCAGCATCTTGGTATCCCACGGTGGCTGATGTTGCTCCGTTCACACAAGGATAAGCTAGATCCTTCTTCACTCCAAAGAGACAAGAGGAGACACAGAGGCCAGAAAACTACTAAGGCAGCAAGTGACAGAACCAGTAATTGAATCCAGCTTCTTTGGACTGGTTTATTCAGTCTTTGCAGGCAGTGAATTGCTTATAGTGAATCAGGCGGAAGGGTCTCATTCAGTGGAAAGTCCCTGGCTGGCCTCAGTGGATTTTGATGGGCTACCTCATCCTAGGATTTGAGCGGGGCTCCTTTTCATTTTGTGGGATCTGCAGGTGGTGCAGCCTACAGAATAGAGACGGAGGGATCATCACAGCTGAGTTTCTGGAGGTCAGTGCACTCTGACCACAAGTGTCAACCTGACCTGACGCCAAGCAGGTTTCACAGCCAAATGCTGGACTATATTTCTTTTCAACATTCAGAAAGAGACGAGCCAGTTGCTGCTGCTGCTGTCTAGCTGAAGTGATCCTTATCATGAAAAGCACAGGCTGGGACAAGCCAGGGTACAGTTTGAACCCACAGGATGGGCTCTGAGACACCTTGGGCTTGGTGTAAATCAGCAGTGCCCAGTCTGATGTTAAAAGAACATTGGGCAACCTGGGCCAGGGGCTCACCACCCTCATAGTTAAAATTTTCTTCCTGATATCTAATCTAAATCTACCCTCTTTTAGTTTAAAGCCATTCCCCCTGCATCCTATGGCTCCCCTCCCTGATCCAGAGACCCTCCCCAGCTTTCCTGGAGCCCCTTGAGGGACTGGAAGGGGCTCGAAGGTCTCCCCGGAGCCTTCTCTTCTCCAGGCTGAACACCGTCAACTCACTCAGCCTGTTCTCACAGCAGAGGGGCTCCAGCCCTCTGATCATCCTCACTGCAAGATGTACGTACATTGCAATTCAGTTGTGGGATTATTTTTTTTTTAAAGCAATGGTGCAGCTAATGGGAAGGAGGGCGGTGAAGCCAAATGTGATGCTGCATTAAACAGCTGAGCACACCACAAAGACGCCGCAGTCTGTTGCCACAGGACTTAGGTATTTCAGCATCTGGGGAAAGGCTGAGGACGGTCAATAAATGAGCCGGAGAGCAAAGGACCAGAAGGGGAAATGTCTGCTAACGGAAAGGTGTGGCTGCCTGGGAAAGAGATTGTATGAGTTATTGCAGGAAAGCACCTAAAGCTGTTAGCCATGACTTGCAGGTGCAGCGTTAAAACGAGAAGGTTGCAGGGCTGGCCTGCTCCCATAAATTGCAGAAGGGAGGGCATGGGGATTAGATCTGGGACTGCACAGTGCAGAACTGGAGTGAAATCTTTCTATGCATGACTGGCCAAGAGACAAATGAAATAGAGTAATACACAAGCACAGGGTTTGAAAGCATCTGGCTTTCAAAGGAGAGAGAAAATGCGTTTTTTCTAATCAAGTCTCACAGAGGTAGGCTGGACTCAGAACAGCTCTTTCGAAGCTATCATTTTAGAAGGGATTGAAAATATTAATGATCACCTTTAAAATGCTTTGAGAGTCTGTGATGGAAGGGACTACATCAACAGCTACATGAGTTATTCTAGCTGGATGCCGAGACCTGAGTTTTGTCCAGATCCTTTTCACAGCTGTTCGTACTTGCACATAGATGCACTCTTGTGCACGGGTGTACACACACACAACACACAAGGCTAACAAAACAGGCAGACCATGATGCATCCCTGGAAGCAAGGAGCTGTTTAAGGCAACCATCTAAGAGGTCCAGATGTGCAGCCACAGTCCCTATTGCCTCCAGGCCTCCTTCTGCAAATAGTCAATGGAGAACACCTAGAGCAGCAACTATAAACAAGGAAATATGGAAATATTTACCCCACTATGCGGTCTTGCAACTGTTGCCTGGTTTGTCAGCCTGTTGCCTTCAACATCCACCATCGCACTGACACACCAGCAACTGGATTCATCAGCCCAGCTCCCACCATCACCAAGGAACTACAAGTTCCCCACTACTCTTCTTAGGTGTATTGGTACAAAGACAGGATAGCAGAGGGCAAAATACAACCCAATCGGAGTACCTGCTTTGTGGGTGTGATAATGATGGAACAAACCTCACAGCCTTAAAGGCCTTAAGGTATGCATTTCCATTTTCTTTGTATCCCTACTTATGTCAGAGTAATTTGCTGCACCTCCAGGACACCCTGATATACCCTGAGCCTAACATACAAAATACTTATTTATGCAGAACTGAGGAGAGCTTTCATAGAAGGCAACAAAATTGGCTGGAGGGGATGAATGTGAGGGTTAAATCACAGGATGGTGGTTCCCAGACTCAGGCTTACAAGGCCATAATATCTGGTCTGTGGAATTGCACTGAAGAATTGTTTCAGTTCAGCATTCGGTGATGCATGCTACCTCGTAGCCCATAAGAGATGTTTTGGCCCAAGTATCCAAGAAGTTTGAGAAGCATCCCGTTCAAGAACTGCTGCTCCCAGGACTCACTGTGCCATGGACCAACATCACAGACAAAGCAACAGGCTTCTCAGCTGAGGATCTGTGCTGGTCCTGCTGAATTTGGCAGCACAGTGTTGAGAAGGTGGTGAATATGGCCCAGAGGATGGTGAGGGACCCAGTAGCAGAGAAAAAAGGGATGAATGGCATAGAATGCTCAATGGAATGAAATGGCCATAGAGGGAGAAAGACAGAAGGCAGCAGCTATGAAGGGCATTTGCAGAAGGTTGGGAATCCCTGCAAGAGATGATATGAAAATGATTGTGTTGGTGCACTGTGGTTCTTAAGAGGTAAAATAAGGATGAAAATCAAGGATGGCTTTTCCCTGTATTTCATAATAGGTTGAGCCCTGCAAATGATTATTCCTCTCTTCCCCACACAGACCAGCCAACACAACCATGCCCACAATGTTGTTTATAACCTTACTTGCAGCTACTCCTGGCAGCTGTGCAGTCTGTCCCGGCAAGGAAAACATTTTGCCAGTGATAACTTGAACCTCTCCCTCAAATGCTCCAAGGTCTTCTCTTACTCTGTTGAAATCAGAGCCTGGAGAAGAGAAGGCTCCGGGGAGACCTTATAGCAGCCTTTCAGTACTTAAAGGGGGCCTATAGGAGAGATGGGGAGGGACTCTGGATGAGGGAGGGGAGCCATAGGATGAGGGGGAAGGGTTTTACACTGGAAGAGGGGAGACTGAGCTGAGATCTCAGGAAGAAATTCTTTGCTGTGAGAGTGGTGAGCCCCTGGCGCAGGTTGCCCAGAGAAGCTGTGGCTGCCCCATCCCTGGAGGGGTTCAAGGCCAGGTTGGACGGGGCTTGGAGCAACCTGGTCTGGTGGGAGGTGTCCCTGCCCATGGCAGGGGGTTGGAACTGGATGGTCTTTAAGGTCCCTTCCAACTCAGACTATTCCGTGATTCTATGAAATGATGGCTGCTCTGCTGGTTGATCCACCCCAGCAGCTCTCCTTCTAGCAGAGGAGGCTTTGTGGACACACCTTGGTTTGAAAACTGATGGGAACACAACGAGGACTGGTGAGAGGCAGCTGGGTGTTTTGTGGTGGCAGCCCAAAGCTTTGCAGCACCGTGGTCTTCACAGAAGTGCAAGGAGTGTGAAGGGTCTCTTTGCCTCCCACACGCAGAGTGATATGGACAGCCATGGGTTGAGGGACCTCTTTCATGCCAAAGTCAGGCCTCTCCCCTCATCTCCCACACAACCTCTCCCCTTTTGCTCCCCTTGGTCTCCCTTTTGACTGCACTCTTTGTTTGCTTGGCTTGCTCACCACGTCGAACGCTCTTTCATGCAACACTCCCCCACGGAACATTCATCAAGCCTCTTCCTGCTCTCTTTCAAAGCTCTCCCAGATGGTAAGAAATCTCACTAGCCCAAGGAAGATCTCCAACTGTAATAACTACATGTCACTCTCTGTTTGTTAGACAGCTCCTGGCTGTATTGTCTTGCTCTGTGAAGCTCTCTTGTTTCTCACTGATCTGCTCTGTTCTCTCTGCTGCTGTAATATACCATGAATATATATCCATGATGCCAATCCCTGATTTGCTACATGATTTTGGCTGGATTGGTCAATCAAAAGTGTGTAGATGTTGGGCCGTAGGCCAGTGCATTCAGAAATGACAGCTGAGTTGATGTGCCGCACTTTTGGGGCATATGGTGCCTGATTTTCAGAGGTGTTAGAGACAGTTGACAGGAGCTCTCTATGCTTCACATTACTAAATTATGCATCTTCTGTGATAGCTCGTTTCAGTACATATTTGGCATTGTTTTCTTTGTCTTGTTTAGATCATGGAAAGTGGCATTAATGTTAGTGGCAGACTTTTGCATGGCTCAGGGCTCATTCAGTAGGTGATTTCAACTGGAAGGCAAACCGCAAAACAACCTCACTTAGACCCCAACAAGATCCTCGAGAGGTGGACGGGTGCCCATCTCTGCAGCTGAGAGGTCTAAGAGGTGGATGTTTGAACCATCCTCGAGCCACTCCCTAGTTAATGAAAACACACTTTCAGAAAATATAATTTATCCCATCCTAAAGCATGTAAGGTATATCAGAAACATCTCCTATTTCTCTCCCCAACTAATCTGCACCACTGTTGCTTGTTTGAACCTGGATCAGTCTCCCACACTGATTCACTGCACAAAATCTCCTTACTGGTCCAAGGAGGGAGTGGAGGGTGGGAACTTACAGCCAGGCTTGGAAAAGATTTAGACATTTTTCATGGTAGAGTTGGCTTCAGACAACTTAAAGTGCTAGTGGAACTGTGGTGTTAATCTCTTCCCCAAATCCCACTGCATTTCACATTTCCTGCAGGAGCCCATTTTTGGTTATTTCTGGGTTTTTGGCACATAGGGGTTTCATCAAGATGTGAGGTGCCTGTGCCTGGCAGGAAAGGCCAGGCAATGAATTCAGAGCTAGATCCAATTTGCCTTAAAATTCAAGACTATTCAGATGTGGAGGTTTTGGTCAGACATTCATTCAATAATAGCAGTGGAACACCATTAATCTGATTTAATTTTATGTTACATTGAATTTCTTCCTCTGCTGATTTTATTTTAGGCACCTTGTGAAAGAAGAGTGTGAGAAATTTGGCTTCTATAGGTCTTTAAGAAAAATCTCAGTGGAGTAAGCAGCAGGCAAGGAGAAGCCCTGTTTAAGCTAGAAGAGACCTTGGTACAAACACAGATGGCCATAACCTGTTGACAAATGAAGTGAGATTAGAAAGTAGAATATTTCTCATGTTCAGAAGTGGGAGGATCCAGAACAACTTTCCAAAGAAATAAGTGCTGTGTGAGAAATGAATATTTTTTCAGATGGAGCTGATCATTTTCTGAATGGATTCAAATAATATGATTAAGTATGATAGTGGGGAACTGGAATCTTTAACCCAAGAGGTCCCATCTCATCCTATGTCTCATGGGCTGGTCTCAATGATTCGTTTGTGATCACCAATACTCCACAAACACTTCAGGGTAGAGTATTAAGAATTTCACATCCTGTCAGAACAAAAAAGTTACTTGTTTTCAAAGTAATTCTGTATCCACGCTATATTTTCCGTTGCTCTTTCTTCTTATTCCTCTTGAAACTGGGTCTTTTATGGCACAGAAAAAAAAAAAAAATCAAATGCTTCCTTTGGGATTTTGTCTGCTATTGTTAATTCTCCTTCTGAAGTCATAATCCACTGCGCCATTGCAGGTGGTTGCTATGGAAATAATGATGATGTCCACAAGAGCAGAGTTAGGGATGTAGCGTCAGGAGCACAGGGGTTCTTGCAGAGTCTGAGATCTTGTTTTCAGTCATCCTTGACTAACAGAGATTGAAGAAAGAGACTAATTGAGAGACAGTTACATTTACTCTGGAAACATCTGTGCATTAAATGAAGATTTTTCAGAGGTATATTTTGGCTCCTCCTTACGTTCAGTTCAAGCCAAGGGCACTGTGAATCTGTCCGGTTCATTCCTTGTTCACTTGGTAATGAGGTATTTTACATCTCAGCCTCAACAAAACCTACCTATAATGAACCACGCACTGAATGAACCATCACTGATGGAGCTGATGGCACCACTGTCATTGTGTGCGGTTGTGCACCCACTGTTTCAAGCCCAAAGAAGCCCAAGTCCAGATAAAACCTCAGCTGAACCCACATTAGCTCTGTTTCACCATCCAGCTCCAGAAACAGTTGCTCTGGCAGCAGAACCCATGTAGATATAGACTAGAGCAGGGAGCTGCCCTGACTGCTGGGAGGAATATCTGTATGACCGTTGTCCCAATCACGTGTTGAAGACACACAACACTCATTGTCTGGCACCTCAAACTACATCAAACTCATTGTCTGGCACGGTTCCTACCTCATCCATCAGCCTACATTCCCCAAAAGCTGGCCCTGAGTTCTTACAAGTCTTCGGCTAAGACTCAACTACACTCAAAGCTTGGTTCACTCTTGCCTGTCCCTGTTATTTCTCCAGAATAATTTGAAAATCAACCCTCAGTTTGCCTGAAATGTTTCTGCCTCTCTAAGGACTCACATTTGTCTCACAGGACGATTTGAGTGCTTGGCTTGTTTCATGTCTGGGTTTGCTTCTTATTTTTGTCCTGATCACTAAGATTTAATTTCTTACACCTCAATAATGAGTTCCAGATCCTTCAAAATACTCCTTAATTTGTTTCTCCTACCAGACAGCCCCACATAATGTCTTATTGTGAAGCAAACTGCCTGTAGATGAAGAAGCTTGTGAGAAAGCTTTTAAATTTTAAGTTGGTTCTTTTTTTTTTTTCCCCTGCAGCACTTTTAGTTTTTATGAAGGTCTACATAGTGGCCCTGAATTTGTCTGGGACAGACCCATCTCAGCATGTGTTTCCTTGTGAAAAGATGATTTCTGCCACATCCTGGTGATGGGCAGAGGATATGATTAAAGGAGACACCGAGGAGGAAACTTCTGGTTTGGACTGTTGGCTGGGGGAGGGGAAACCTATGTGTTTTCAGTAGTGAGATTGTGTGGCCAGCAAGGAAAGTCCAAGATGACATCTAGATCACATACAGCATTCATTAATCCTCCTTTACCCAGGTTCATCTCATCTTCTCTCTCATCCCTTCCAACCCTAAAGTTTCACGAAGGTCCACAATATCCCAGCAGTGAATACGTGTGTATGTGCAATGGACAGGGGAAACTCTGACATGCTGTAGAGAGAGCTGGAATACATCAGCTGAGGTGGGTCTGGTTAGATATCGCTGAAATCAAAGCATTTTGTGGATGGACATTCAACTTGGCTGGAATTCTCCTGGGAACAAGGCCTGAACCTGGTTTTCTGCTAACTTTCCTACTTGCTGGATCAAGTGGCCTTCTGGGGAGTGCACACCTCATGGAAACATAGAATCATAGAATCATTTAGATCATTTAGAAAAGACCTTTAAGATCATCAAGTCCAACCATAAACCTAACACTGCCAAGTCCGTCACTAAACCATATCCCTAAGCGCCACATCTACATGTCCTTTAAATATCTCCAGGAAAGGCTTTGGATCTGGTCTGAAGACTCCCTGGCTTTGGGGATTTCCCACCACTTCCCAAGCTGCCCACTCTGGGAAGGTCTTGAAGAAGCTGCTGGCTCCAGGGCACAGCTGGGCAGGGCACCATGTGGTTCCCAACATGGTTCTTGGAGCCAAGTTCTAAAATTTTGGTTTCCATTCAAAATCAGGAGTAATACCAAATTCTGGAATAAAAAAAAAAAAATCCTCCCCAACAGTGAAGTAATCATCATTTGCCCAGTTCTCATGACCTGCAGGCTCTGCACAGCTCATGCAATCCCACGGAGAGAGAGGGATGAGAGCATCTGATGGAGAAAAGAAGCAAGCAAGCCAGCCACACCATCAAAACTAACTCGATTTTCTGCAGTCTGAACTGTTTTCCACCAATGCATTTCCTTAGAGACTTTGGCCAGGGCCTGGTCATCCAACTAGAGCAACAGCGTGATGCAGGACCCAGTCTGACAAGGAGCAGATGCTGCTGTCTTTTACCAAAACATGGTGAGAAGTGAAGTGACTTCACACCCCCTCGAAGAGCCTCTTGTTACCCTACCTGTAAAATTGCATTCCACAACAGCTGTGTTGAAAACAGCAGTGAGATATAAACTCATCCCAACTCTGCAAAGCCTGTTTCCTCTTAATTACACCTGCCCTCCTCTTTTTTTTTCCATCCTGGGACTTGGTTTGCAGACCCCCTTCCTCCTCTTCACAGCGATTGCCAGTGTTCAAACCCCAGTGCCTACTGCAGGCTGCCCAAGAGATTGCATTTCAGCCTGATCTGAAGACGCATCATGGCCGGACAAGAGCACAGCAATCATTTCTGAGTCCCTACTCCGACACTGAGTCGTGAGAGAGGAGAGGAACAGGGCTGTCCTGAAAATTCCCCTTCTGTACGATAATATTTCCTGTTTCCATCCGAGCAGGATCCAGGCTGCCTTTTGTTATCTTCAAGCTTCTCCATGCCAGCACAATTAGTTAATGAGTACGTTGAGTCTCAAGCAAAACACGCGGTTGAACCTAAAGCTTTAGCACGTGTCATTTCAAGGGAAATGAAAACAAAGCAATAAAAAAAAATCTGTGCAAACAGCCTCTCTGGCAAATATGAGAAGCAGCAAAAAATGTTTTCCATGGATTGGACTGCACAGTTTCAGAGCAAAAAGAGAACACATAGGGAAATGCATTGGCACTCATTTATTTTAGGGTAAAATATCCTTTTGCATTGTGAACAGATCCAATCTCCTTTCTCAGCACACAGCTCGACTGGTGACAGTGATTTCTCCTGAGGAAGAAGATGACAATATATCTTCAAGATGCACCATAGTGCAGAATCTGTTGCTCAGAAGACAAGAAAAAGTGTTGGGATAGATTTCTCCTGTCTTCAGAAGGGAGGAGAGATGAGAAAATCCATATGGCGATACCCTTTATCTCTCAGGATGATATGCAATAGCAAAGGATTGTTCAGTGTCTACAATTGTGAAGTGTTCATGGAAGAAACCCTCTAATAAACCGTGTTTCCTCTTTCTCAATGAAAATTCAGCTTGAGGCTGAGTGAAAGGATTTGATTAATACCCTTCAGGTCTTTGCCTGGTTCATTCATTCTGCAGCAGAGGGTGTTTTCATGATACCAGAGAAGAACCAGGGGAAAACTGCACCCTAGAAACAGCTTATCCCTCATCTGACTTGACAATCAACATGTCCTAGTATGACTGGGACTCATGAAGAAGTAATACAAACCTGGGAGAAGCAAACATCTTGCCTGATCTAGAATGGGCATTATTTTGCCACCAAAAAAGTGGGTATCAGGATATTCAAAAACTCCTGTGCTGCTTCATGCTTCCCTTGCAGAAGGGGAAAATTATACGGTCTTGATGAGAACCAGTGTTGGTCACTGGTGGAGCTAGACCTGACCTCAGTGACACACAACCCTATGACTTTCAGGCTCAGATAACATAGCGTCTGCCTACAAAATAGCTTTTCTTTTCCTTGAACTGCCTGAACAGATCCAAAAATTGTCCCCATGCATGGACTCATCTAGCAGACAGATTGCTCCAGATTGAATCTCCACCCTTGGAGGTCTTCAAGATTTAACTGGTCAAGTCCCTGAGAAACCAGGTCTAATTAGATCTGCTCTGAGGAGGAGGCTGGACTGGATGATCTCCGGAGGTCTTTATGAGGAGGAAGCTGGACTGGATGACCTCCAGAGGTCCTTTCCAATACAAATTATCCTGTGATTCTATGATTTTGCAGGAAGACGAAGTGAATCTGGGAGGTAAAGCAGCGCAGCATTTCCCAGTGTTGTCTGCAGACTGCTGGCACTGAAACAATACAGAGGGCAGACACATTTCTGCAGTCAAGAGGTCTGGCTGGGCACTGCTCCCATTCGGCTCGGGGAGCCATCGCTGCTTTCCTGGTTTCTGACTCCCTGGAATCCAAATTGCAAGTTTACTGTGCTGCCACTTAAGAGGACTACTAAGGGAAAAAAAAATATCCCTCTGTTTGTTTATGTGGTTAAGCCTTGCTGTTTACACGATTTCTGTGAGCAGGAACTGACAAATTCTTTGAGGGGTTTCTTAACAGGAACCAAATCTATTTTGGGAAGCCTCTCTGGCACGGCCCAGAAGTTGTGGCACACAGGAATGTCTGCTCCTGGAGCACTACAGATTTGCATGCCGGACCTCGTGCTCCCAACAGCCCAGGTGGGGGCACCTTCATCACCCAAGGCCAAGGTGCCAATCAGAAAAATGTTTCCAAATTCAGGGATTGGCACCATTAGTGCTCTGCATCAGCTTTGCATGGTGCAGGGATGGAGGTAGCCCTTGTCAAAGCTGGTTTGACAACAGCATTGCCTGCTACTCTCAGGACATCCACTCCAGCTGAAGGGTCAGCACCTCTGGGCATGTATGAACCTATAAACTGGGTAAGCAGAGATATTTTTGTCAGGATAATCGCTGCATTCATCAGCTCCTTCTCCACACGGTGATGATAACACCTCACACCCTACTTGACGTGGGTGATCCGCTGAGACCTGTAATGCTGAAGGAGTTTTTAGATGCCAACGTAAGGCATAAGAACACATTCAGAGAGATAGATCCATCCTAACACTGGTGGAGATACTAAATATTTCACCTACTATCTCTTACATATAAACATTTGAGGCTAGCTCATGAGTTGTTCCTGCACTTTCCCAGGCGGTTGATCCATTTTAGGAAGGGATATAATTTACAGACATTTCCTGCAGCAGCAGGATTAATACTCAATAAGGAATAACTCTGCCCCATGTGAAAATATCGGAAAATATTTCTCGCTGAAGATAGGGGTGTTCATCAGGAGGTCAGAGGTGGAAAGAGTTGGCCAGGTGTCTGGCAGAACGTGAGATGTTGCTTCATTGCTGGAGTGGTGATGGAGAGTGTATCTTGTTACAGAAGGAACCCTTTGCCGTGTTACCAGAGGGACAGAGGTGCCTCGGAGGACTAGATGATGTTCTGGATCTCCTCCATACATGTAAAACCATGATTTATTTTTCAGTTGCCTGCTGGATTCCCTGTTATGTTTTTCTTTTAAGAACCAAGGATGCTCTCCTTGAACCAAACGGCAGAAGGGCTGGTGTGCTCAGGGGGCACGGATGCAAACCCTGACGCCTGATCATCTATTTAGTAATTTTTTTAGTTGCTTGAGCTGAGAACCATTGGTGCGTGGAGTTCTTTTTCCTTTGTTTTCTGATGTATATAAAAGGATAGGAGTTGCAATTTTGATGCTACTTAAAACAAATGGCCTTCTCAGGGCTCTATCTCAGATCCATAGTGGCAGCCCTCATGTGATTATAGGGTAGAAAAGTCACATTGACAGGACACATTGACATCTTCCCTTCTGTCACCTTCTCTGGGCTGCATTGCCAGCTCAAGTGAACACCGCCCAGGCTGGTTTTGAGTTTTCCATCCTTGTCATGGGGAGGTTTTATTTCATAGGCTACAGGATTTCACCAGCCTCACATTGCCAAAATTCTTCAAGTGGATAAAGATGTGAAATATGACGATCCCTCAGATCCCAAACACCGGTTTCTGGAGGTCCCTGGTAGGCACATCTCCAGATTTGGTATGTCACTTTTACATTAGCTTCACAAAAGCAGGCAAAAGCTGCCCGAATGCAAACACCTTAAGCCAGACTAGATAAAAACCACTCGAGGACGGCGCTGAGCTAAGAAGAGGATGGATTGTGGGTCTGATCCAACTCCCACGCAGCAAATGGAAAGGTTCCCACTGATGTAATCAATGCTGGATCAGGCCCAAAATGACCGGTGATTAATCATTACTATTTATTTGTTAGCACCAGCAATGGATTCGAAAATTTACAGGATATAAATACAAGACAGATCCTGCCCCAAAGAGTTCAGCAGCCAAGTTCTCTGGTTTTACAAGAAGAGGCACTCTGGGAAGTCCACATCAGGTATTCATTTAGCATGATTTTAATCTATCCTTCCACACTTACGTGTTGCTGGGACAGAGAGGGCATTTAACTGATGAGGGGTTATTATTGCTGAGCCTTCTGGAGGAAGCTTAATGTGCAGAAGGGAGTTGAATTAGGTGGGAGGACCTGGAACATGGGGAGAGGGAGATCATTGCGTGAACAGCAGAAGATATGGGGGAAATTACTCTCCCAGGGCTCCAGGCCAACAAGACTCAGAGAGAGGGAGGGCAGTGGGGGTAGTCTTGGACACAGTGACGGTGGAGAAGTTCACACAAGGCTGGACCCAAGGTGTGGTGCAAAAATTATAAGAGAACAGCGGGGAGGTGAAACTGTGAGAAAGGAGGAGGTCATTTAAGGACGGTGGCTATAGAGGAGTGGTTGGAGATGGTTTTCAAAGCAAAATTAGGAAAGCGCACACGTGTGCATGTGCACATGCAATGACAGGCACACCCCTCAATCATCTCCTTGAGTGCATCTCTCCTACTCTGGTTGACTCATCTCCTCTGCCCAAGAGAGCAGCGATCCCCTCCAGCAGTATCGTAATGGGAACACCGAAAGTTCATGAAGGTGCAGATGGAGACAACAGCGAATGCTGGGTCACAGGACACCTTCAGTGCTTGTCCTGGACCCAGCACAATGAGATTCAGATCTGAGCCTCTGGGAATGGTGACAACACTCAATTACCCAGAGACTAAGAGGTTTGGCTGCTATCAGTCAGATCTAGAGCTGCTGAAAATCGACATGACTCCTCTGACCTGCTGACAGACATGGGACCATCACCTGTTCCCACCAGCTGGAGGCTCCTTGAGGGTCTCCATAATGGGATTTGCTGCTGCTCTTTGTAGTAGGTACATCTTTGGGTAGATGGATCGTGCATCCCTTGATACCCAGAGGACCATCAGCTGATCTGCACACCTACCTCAAGGGCATGCTTCACTAGAGCAGTGATAGGAAAATGGTCTGTGTATCCCTAGTTAAAAGGAGCTGGTGATTTAGGGTCTGACTTTCCCTGCAGTCTATGATAAAGCTCCTATTGACCACAGTGAGAGCTTAATTAGGGCTTTAAATCCACACCTGGCAAATATCATCCAAATGGCTGGATCTTTAAAAAAAAAAAAAAAAAAGCTCCCTTTTGCTTATTTCATAGATCTGCCGTCCCAGGCACTCAGGAGGAACAGCAGCCGATGCCCACGTGCTCTCGAGACTGACTCCTCTTTCATACACTCACTAAACTATGTAACATTTATACAATCCAGCAGGCTCCATCTCATAACTCCAGGCGATTCTGAAAGAAAAGGAGATAGCATCAGTATCATAAACCCAACCTCACATCGTCTGCTTTCATGCTTCGGCTACCCTAATGTTTATAGATCACATATCCCAACCACTTCAGTTCAGCTTGCGACTGGTTTTCAAGTCTGCGGGCTCCAGGAAAAGACATAATGGGCTGTTCAACTGGAATTAAGGAAAATAAAACCCCTTTATGTTCACTCACATGTATTCATTTTACTGCCCTGGTCATTCTATATTTGTCAAATGTCTTTTGAGGTTTATCTGAACTATTTTTACATACAAGTTTTCTTGGAAGTTTACCTTTAATTCTTAAAAACTGTCCTAAAAACCCACACTGGAAATGTCAAGGTGACATCGAATGTTGTTTGAGGATTTGTAAGGGATGTGTTTTAATGCCGTTTTGTGTGATGTACTAACTCTTAAAAAAAAAAAAAAAAAAAGATGTTTACGTGAAGAGCCCCACAGTAATTAAAAACAAATCTAAAACCATCTTCCAGTGCATTTGGCACTTTTTAATCCATGCATTTCAGGAAGCAGACATAAATGCAGACACTGTGTCCCTCTCTGAGGCCGACGTTATATCTCCCTTGGGGCTGGCAGCAATGAACAGGGTCACTGTGTTACTCCAGGGTGTGGGAGCAGGGGAGGACCCGGAGGTGATCCTGACAGCTGCAGGCTGCTCCCCATCACCCTTCTCCTCCCTGATGCACCAAGCCAGGACATTTGCTCCTGGAGCAGGCCCACAACCCGGGTGCATTTGGAGGGCAGAGCTGCTGCTCCCTTCCCAGTCCTTTCATAGAATTACAGAATGGTTCAGGTTGGAAGGCACCTTAAAGATCATCCAGTTCCAACTCCCTGCCATGGGCAGGGACACCTCCCACTAGACCAGGTTGCTCAAAGCCCCGTCTAACCTGGCCTTGAACACCTCCAGGGATGGGGCAGCCACAGCTTCTCCGGGCAACCTGCGCCAGGGGCTCACGTGCCCCCCAGTAAAGAATTTCTTCCTGATATCTAATCTAAATCTACACTCTTTCAGTTTAGAATAGTTCCCCCTCATCCTATCACTCTACTCCCTGATCAAGACTCCCTCCCCATCTCTCCTCTAGGCCCCCTTTAGGTACTGAAAGGCTACTATAAGGTCTCCCCGGAGCCTTCTCTTCTCCAGGTTGAACACTCGCAACTTTCTCAGGCTGTCTTCATAGGAGATGTGCTCCAGCCCTCTGATCATCTTCTTTGTCCATATCTCCCTTGTGATGGGCAGCTGCTTTATGCCTGCTGGGCCCCTTTCAACCTCATCTAACTCCCATGCATGAGTGGTGGGATCTACATGAAAAGAAAGCGTGGTTCACCCAGGAGACATCGATCCAGGGGTCCTACCTGGTAACACTTCCTCAGAGCCACGTTGCCTACTTTCTGCCTGCTATCTGGAGTGATTGCCCAATGGATGTGGAAACCAGTGAGCAAACTCATTTGCTCCTATTTGCACAGGGGTGCATGCAACATCCAAAAAGATGGCTGCCCAGAGAGGTGGTGGAGTCTCCATCTCTGGAGACATTCAAAACCCGCCTGGACGTGTTCCTGTGTAACCTGCTCTAGGTGACCCTGCTCAGGCAGGGGGGTTGGACTAGATGATCTCCAGAGGTCCCTTCCAACCCTATGGTTCTATGATTCTATGATTCTATGATTCTATGGGCATGGTTCACTGAGCCACAATGTGCTCCTACCAAGCAAGAGGTTTAAAATCTACTGGTGACACCCAGGAACCATGTCACCTCTGCTCTTGAACAGCAGTCCCTCTGATCCGGAGCAGACAGGACTCCGCACACGCAGGCAGGTTCCTCGTTGTCTCTTCAGGAGACTTTGTTTGCAAGGACTTTGATCCAATGCCAAGCGCTGTACCCAAAAACAGATCAACACTCAACTTGATTTACTTGTTGGGACATAGGTGTGGCTTGTTTGGAGAACCTTTTGCAGAGAGACTGAAGAGGGGTGGCATTTGACACTAAACACAGCTCTTGGGCACACGGTTAAGTTTTCAGGAGTGGCCCTTTATTTTTATAGGTCTCCAGCTTTATCCTGTACCTTATGTCTGGTGACAGCAGACCTGGTCAGGATTTGGGACTGCTCTGCAGAGAGTAGTGAGGAGCTTGTAAAGTTTTGCTATGGTTTTTTAAATCCACAAATAAAATAAGCACAGAGCTTTGAGGGACTATTAACTCTCTGTGGTCTCAGAGACTGATCGTCTTATTTCCTGAGGGAAATACTTATGCAGGGATATCTTGTGCTTTACTGCAAAATACCTAGTGAGGTCAGTCTAAGCAAAAGCTGTGCTGCCAGGATTTGTTATCAATTTCAGTATGAAGTTAAATCTCCTCAAGAATCAGAATCTCCTCTCCTCTCCTCTCCTCTCCTCTCCTCTCCTCTCCTCTCCTCTCCTCTCCTCTCCTCTCCTCTCCTCTCCTCTCCTCTCCTCTCCTCAAGACTGGGAGCAGAAGAAAAACCCTAATTAGGACTGTCCCAAATGGACATTGGGCCATATGAGAGCAACAACTTTATGAGCCACTAGAGAATCCACACGGAGAACCCTCCATTTAATGCTGTTCACTGGTTTCACACTCAAATGACTTGATTTCTTTTGTTGCCCTCCTTTGTTGTCTGATGCTAGAAGGTGATGCTGCTGATCACTTCACAAAAGGATGTCCATTATCAGCTGTGTTGCCCAAAGTTCATCGAAACCTAAAAAAAAACCCTATAGAAGTTCCCTAAATAATAAATTTTATAGATGGGGAAACTGAGGCTTAGAAACTGAACAGCAAGACCCCTGAGAACATCCCAATTAGAGATGAACTATTCTCCTCCCAGAAGAACGGGAGAGGGGTTAGTAATGGGCTGTTCTCAAAGCTGTAAGAAGTTTTCCTGTGTGTTATATTCACACCTTGGACAGGAGGATTTGCCCCACACTGATCGGGGTGTAATCCCCTTGCCTGCGATGAACAGCTTCTTGGCTCACACGTGGGCAGCTGCTGCCTGTTAGCACACACGGTTCTGGAAAAGGTGCTGAAAAAGAAATGACCTAGTCATTTCTGGCACCATTTATTGGATAATTTGGAGAGAAAATTATTTCATTCCTGGTATTCGGCTCTCTCATTCAACCTCTTTATTTCCTCTGCATTTTCTTTTTCTTTTCTTCAGGAAAGAAGAGGAAACCAGAAGAAACAAACCGCCAGACACAAACATATGAGTCCTTAGTTTTCAATGCAGAGACTACTTTGTATTTTGTGGTTTGTATTTTGTATTTTGCATTGCAACCTCTTTTGTTCTAAAAACCAGCAGTCTATGGCTAAGCAAACTCTACAGTGCAGGGGCTGTCTTTAATTTCATGTCTTATGTGGTAACAGCAGCCCAGTCAGCGGTAAAGCAATACCTTTTTAAAAGCCAATTGTGTTGCATCAGGTATATCTCTGACCAGTGGCTCCCTAGTAAAATCCATGGTTGAGTAAGAGCTGAAAAGAAGGTGTCATCAGTGCGTGAGTGCCTATCCGTGCGTGTGGTAGGCAGGGACGAAGAAATGCCAGGATGGACATTGCTCATTCATTCAAGGCACAGATCTCTAAATCAGTACTGACATCTCACCTCCCTTACAGAGGTAAGGGTTGGTTTCTGGGCTATGTCGGCTGGAGAAGTGGAAAATAACAAGTACAGAATGTAAAAAATAAGGTACTACAGGCATTGTAAATGTGGTAGTTAAAGTATACGAGATATGAAAGGGAGCCTCCAACCTTGCCAAGGAATTTTGTCCTTTCATCACTGTGCAGATAAATGGCTTTTAAACCATTCGCGTTCGTTTTGAATGTCTAGAATTCAGAGTTGATCTGAACAGAATCAAATTTTATAGTAGGCACCAGAGCAGGTTTGTTTTCCAATGGCTTTTCCAGGGACTTGCTGCTCCAGACTGCACAGGATAAACGGGGGAAAACTCTGGAAACAGTTCTGTAGCCCTCTCGGTCAGACGCCGTCGAGAGAAACACACTGAGATTGAGTTACATCAAAGACGCGCAAAGACGCAGCAAAAGAGTCACTAAAAACCGTAATCTTTCACATCTCTCTCTATTCTGCATGAAGTCTGGATAAATCAGAGGCAAATCCTCCGTGCTCAACAGCTCTGGAGAGATTCAAACCCACCTGGCTGGGGGAGATGAGGGGGGATGCTGAGACCAGTGTCCATCTCAGATAGTCTCACCCAGGTCCTGCAAAGGGAAGGGTGGCTTGAATGGTGACCATAGAGATCAGACAGTGATACCTTGGTTGAGATTTGGTGTTACAACAGCATCTCTACTTCTGTTCAACTCATCTTCCATCGCTGAGAATGATTTATGGCACCTTTTTACCCCTAGCAGATGACACTCTAGACCAAACTTTACTGAGGAATTTGGATTTGTTGGCTGCAATGCAAAGGGGGGGAACTGTCATAATAAAACAACAGCCTGTCAGGAAAATAAACCGTCTGTGGTGTCTTCACAGGAAAACGAACTGCACTGCCTCAATGAGCTGTAGGGATAGATCCCACCAGCATCTGTGTGATACAGGCACCTAAATCACATAGGCTCCTCTGCAAAATGCATCCCAATATTCCTTAGAGAAACGTGAATGGATTGGTTTTGCATTCATGATGGTGTTAGCCTTTGTTATAACTTTTGCTCAGTGTGGACTTTTTTACTTCCTGATGATGGAAAAGTGTCATCTGGGGTCCTTTATGGTATTCCCTCCTGAGAAAGGAGGAGTAGGAATCTCACAGTGGAGCATGTTTTCATAGTCTCAGTCTTCATTGTGTTGGCTGACCAATTCCAAGGGAGGAGACCAAGCCGGGCCAGAGGACTACTCTCTGTCCCGTGTCCTGGGCTACACACCATCCATGTGCCAAGGCTGCTAGGGCATGTGTGTTTTCAGTGGTGAGCACCACAGGAGAATGGCTGAGCTGGCACCAGGCAACTTGTTGCTTCTTCTTGGTGTCACACAGAGCTATCTCCTACCTTTGACCCAACAACCTGAAAGCCTAGGCAGAGGACCTGAGAACAGGGTGGCTCTCAACCTCTCCTTCCTAGTTATTGGTTCACTGCTACTACAGAAACACCCTGGTGCAATCCTTAACAGGGAACAAAGGAGAACACTTCAGCTTGATGTTCCTCCAAGCATCTGGGAGGTCACTTCGCTGCCCCTCCAATAGTGAGTCATGTACCCTGGGCCATGGTAAGAGGAGAGCAGAGCCTTACAGAAATTCATCTGAGAGGTCCCAGGTGGCATGAAAAAGATGCAAATCAAAGACCTTTCTCAACATGCATTTGGGGGTCATGGTTCCATTTCCTTGTTTTCTGGGGTTTTGTTGTAGGCAATCACATCAAGTTAGTTTAAAGGGGGATTACCTGGGCAGTGAGACACACAGAAGAGATGGACTTGAAGCAAAACCTTTTATTTGCATAGCCCCCAGAAAACTCTGGAGCAGCTGAAGTCCAAGTTTAGATCATGTGTCCCCCTAATGCCCAGGGACGTTGTCAATGCCCCATTCCTGGAAGTGTTCAAGGCCAGGCTGGATGAGGCTTTGAGCAGCCTGGTCTGGTGGGAGGTGTCCCTGCCCAGGGCAGAGGGTTGGAACGAGATTATCTTTAAGGTCCCTTCCAACCCAAACCATTCTGTGATTCTGTAATCTTGGTAATTCTGAAATAGGTAAGGACATAGGGACATTTAGACCTTTGCCAATGTTGCCACTACACCCTGAAGTGACCTTCCAGGTGAACTTTGCAGGTCCAACACAGAAGGAACAGAAAATCATATTGTCATAGCTGCAATTTAGGAGTCTGTGGCAGTGATTTTCCTGGTCTTGGTCTCTTTCCCAGAAGACAGGTATCTCACCTGGTTGGCAGGTTGAGCAGGGATGAAAGAACAGACAGGGCGGTTGGGTTACAGTTAGCCAGATCAAGCATGAATCACATTTTTAGAGCAGCAGAGAGATAGTACAAGCTTACAAGGAGGATGGACCGAAGAATTCCCCATGGTGGAGTATTTCTTCTTCTCAAAATTGTATGCTGCTGCTTCACGGCTGCTATAGTCCAAGCACTACCAGTCCTTTGGTTGAAAGATCATTTCGGGGGACTGTGTCTCCCACTATCTCCCTAGAAACATGGGTGCACACGGTGAGACCCTGCCGGCTCACCAAGCAGAGCTCCCTGTTCTCACAGCCACCACCGCAGCTAAAATGATTTGTCATCTGAGCAAGTTCTGTTTTCACAGCCCTGGGAAGCCTGTTCCAGGACTTTGCTGATCTGATGCTTAGGAAACTTCATCTAATTTCCAGACTAAATTTACTCCAGGCCAATTAAAACCTACTTGTTCTTGTGCCAACATTTTTTTCTTTCACTCCACTGTTTCTTTTCGCTCCCGGCTATTTTTACCTTTCATGTGCAACAGCGCTCATTTCCCCTCTCGGCTGCTGTTGTGTTGAGCTAAAAAAGCCAAGCTCTGGACCCTCCCCTCGGATGACAAGTTCTCCATCCTCCCATCCATGTCCTGGCACTTCCCTGCACCTGCTTGCTCTGAATGACTCATTCATGGACACGACCAACCAGGCCTGGAGGAGATATTCCAGATGCGCTCCTACCAACATCTCACACTTTCCCAAGCTTTAAATATGAAGACCCAAAAAATATTGCTCCTGAAGGTAAATTAGACACATGTATCACTCTCATCTTTCCTCTTATGCTTTTCTTCACCCAGGGGGGGATTTCTTTTGTCTGTGCTGGGATCATCCATGTGCCAGAGAATACAAAGCCTCTCTTGAGCAGTGTTAGCTTGAGACCTGGTGATTTGTGACCTCAGGGTCCAGCTGGTAAATCACAGCTATCCATCCCACGTTTTCTGCATTCCTTTTTTCAGATGTCTCTTGAGTTCAGGGCAGAAGGCACTGGAAGGAAATTGCTTCAAAGTTCATTCTGTATTTTGAAGAGCCAAAAAGGAAAGAAACAAGCCCCACAAGAAATCAGTTTTAGCATGAGGGGATGAGTAGCTAGATCCTAAGTTATTTCCACTTCCCCTCTCCCTTCCCTTCCCTTCCCTTCCCTTCCCTTCCCTTCCCTTCCCTTCCCTTCCCTTCCCTTCCCTTCCCTTCCCTTCCCTTCCCTTCCCTTCCCTTCCCTTCCCTTCCCTCCCCTCCTCTCCCCTCCCCTCCCCTCCCCTCCCCTCCCTTCCCTTCCCTTCCCTTCCCTTCCGTCCCCTTCCCTCCCCTTCCCTTCCCTCCCCTTCCCTCCCTTTCTCTTGTCTTCTCATTTCCTTCCTTTTCCTTCTTTTTCTTCCTAAAAGGTCAAAACTTTCGGTCTTTCATAAGCAACATGATGGATTTGGAAAGCAAAAATCATATCTGGAATGGAGAGACTAGAAGGACAAGTGGGTTATTGGTTTTTTACACATAATTAATAGCTTGATCACGACATGCCACGATATTGCCATCAGCATCCAGAACTACATCTTGTTAAACTCCTACTCAAACCCTATGTTTCTTGATGGGAAGCAAAAAGCCAATCAGACTCTGCCCATATCTCATCTATGGGATGAATTTCACCCACTAACGAACTAAACCACACACTCTGCTTGGATGACAGTGCCATGGATGGTGAGTCACTGGCCAAGGAAAATGTAAGGCCGGTATTTTTAATTCGGCTTGAATTTAAGCTGCTTTGGTTTTCACAGGTGATAAGTGTCAGCACCACCTCCTAGAGACATCACTGCAAGCTTGGAAATCATCTTCACTGTTACTCTAAGTGCTCAAATAACAGACACATGCTTTCTCTGGATTTCACCTTTCAGAATTGTGGTGAAATCATTATTTTCATCTATTAAAAAAATTATGATAATATGTTATTAGGTACCGGCCAGGGAATGCAGTCAGACAAATGCAATACTAAAGTGTTGCCAATTCTTGTGATTTTATCTGCACCTTTATTACATGTTTTAAAAACCCCAGACTTCAGAGTCATGGGATTAGATACAAATCTCAGGTTTCTCTTCTTTGTTTTTCCTTTTAATAAAGGGAAGGAAAGAAAGTTTGAAAAGTTTTTGCAGGTATATCCTATTGATTCAAAAAACAGATGAAAAACTGTCTGACAAAAAAAAAAATTTAAAATGCAAATGAAAATTGGAAACTGTTAAAGAATATTTTACTATATATATATTCAAAAAAACATAGGCCCCCAGCTGAAAGAGAAGAGTAAACTAGTTTTTTTAAAAGCTGCTTTACAAGGGAAGTGAATGCAGCTATGAAAAGAATAATAAAACTCCAGTATGTAATAACTGGGGAAGCTTAAAAGAAAAAACCAGAAACTACAAATTGTAGAGATTTCTGGGGAAGAGAAATACTCCAAGGTGGGAACAAGGTGGGACAATAAGTAGGAGAAAGAATCCTAAGTATAATATTGGTTCATGGACAGATGTGGATGAATGTGGAAGATGGAACAGACCTGACAACAATAGTTCAGAAGAAGTAAATGTCTTTAGGAAAAAATTGGATTCCAGTTTGGGGGAAAATATAGATGTATTACATGATGATGATTAAATACTTTCCATTACAGCAGAAAAAAAGCATGTGAAAGAATAGCTGGTAAAATCAGATACATAGATATTGGATATCTGTATGACTGGCATCTCAGATTTACAAAAAAAACTAACCAGGGACCCATATGTGCTGTTGAGTTTGTGAAATAACTTGTATCCTGGGAATAGAAAAAGTCCTTCTGGAACAGAGAAACAAAACAACCTGGGTAACTCTGGGCTATCAGCCTAACACCAGTCATGGAAAAAATGATGGAGTCAACGACATCACTGCAAAAAATAACACTGATCCACACAGAAAACAGATCACATCAAGCCAATCTCACATGAGCTTTGATAGGCAAAAATGACAGCACAGATGTAGCATATTTCCAAGGAAACTTCCTGTAAATTACACCACAAAATTTCTCTTATGAAATTGGAACCTCTGGATAATCAACATGATGTACATTTAAAGGGATAAAAGCGTCAGACGCTATCTAAAATGGGCATATAAATGCCTATGTAAATCTTTTGACCTGCCATAGTTGTACCCTAGACGGATTTGTCTGCAGCCTTAACATTATTTAAATTTTTTGTCAATGGCTAAGAAAAAGCATGAAAATTGTGATGGATAAACATAGCAGATGACCCTGGGATTGGCAAGAACAATGAAAACCGAGACAGCTTGCTAACAGAAGGCAGTTCGCTGTGGTTGATGTGCTGCGGACAAGCAAACTACTGGTACTTTCACATGACCAAATGTAAGACTCCATGCTTAAAAATGACACATATGGGCCTGATTTACCAAATGGGGGTCAGGGACACGATTTGACTCTCTGGAAGTCAGCAGTTCCAGCAAGGGCATGTAGCTGATGGTGGATATTAGTCGAACATGAGAGTCTAAACGATCCTGTGAACCACAAATTGCAAAAAGGGGAAGGAGACACATCAAGTGATGAAAGTCAAAGCAGAGGTTGCAAATCTGGAAAGGGTTAATGGAAGGGGAAAACAAAGAATGGGTGTAAAAATGGGAAAGCGTGCTGAGAGAGCCTTAGTCCCCTTAGCTTGGAGAAGACTGAACGTTGATCCCAGTGAAGGGAGCTGGATGTCTTTTTATCAGAAATGGTTCAGACAGAGCAGTGGCCTTGAAGCAGAAATCAGGTCAGAAAAACCTGACAGCACATGTCTTGCAGGAGATCAAAAAAAATGATTGCAACAGTGCCTTCTGTGTATTAAAGTCACTCTTGTGATTCTGGACCAGGAGAAAAGCTCACCATCTTATTGATGGAGGCTGGAAACCAGAAATGGAGGTCTCACCTGGGAGCCAACTCCAAATATCTGAAGTGCCTGAAAGGGCCTGGTCCCCAGAAAGCTTGGGGTGATCCTAGGGGAGGACTGGGTTCCTTGCTGTCAGTCCATAGTATCCTGTCCCAACCTGATGGTGAGATGGACATGGAGTGGCTTCCCTCAGCAGACAGCTGAGGTCACTCCAGCAACTCTTGGTGGGGATTATTCCTCTACCCGCCCCCCCCCACCACATACCCACAGCCTTATGTCTGCTTTTCTTACAGCGCTGATGTCAGTACAGAGATCTGTTCTTTCGCCCAGCATTTTCCTAGAAAGAATATGAATTTCAGGTGGTGAAATAACCCTTTTCAAACAGTATCTCATTTCTAGGGAAAGCACCTGCCCAGACTCCCTGTGGTCACTCCAGATGAACTTTCTGGGGCTGTTGCTCCACCTTGCAGTTGTGCTATCCTCTTGGCTTTCCATGGTCCAGGTCTCGAACAGCATCTGCCACATTTGGAAGGTTAAAAAAAAACCAAAATACTTGAAAGGATCTGAGCAGAGCTGAAAAGGTGACCCAGGTCTGGATTCAATTATCCAGCCAGCGCTGATTTAAACTCCCTTCCCAGCTATTGTACAAGACATGACACAGGAGTGTACGTCCACCAGCATCTCTGCTGTTGCCTCAGCACTTCCCAGTGCAGAACAATCTGCTCCCATTATTGGGATAATTGAGACTAAAACCCTGGGCGAGGCTTAGTGCTTCTGGGAAACCGAGCTGGAGAAGGTTGTGCAAAAGTCCACAAAAACCTTATGTTTCAGCAGACCTTACTGACCTGTGGAACAGCAGGTACAGGTCAGGGCTGGAGACTGGGAAAATCAGGGAATGCAGGAAAGGTGATGCTGGACTGTGTGTTTTATGGGGCTGGTAACAGATCATGGGGTGCCACCACCCCATGCAGCCTGGGTCCTCTGAGACACTGAGGTGAGGAGCAGAGGAGAACAGCTGGAGGCCACCAATAGGCCTTCTAGAAAAGAAAAGCAAAGGATCATGGTTGCAAATAGCCTCAATTAGGCCCTTCCAAAAGAGTGCTTAGACTCTATTAAGATTTTCTTGTTTCCACCAGTCACAACCGCAGTGCCTGTGCATCTCAGCACACTGCTTAAACCAACTCTTCAAGACATGCTGGTATATCCATGTGTCACCAGAGACACAGCAACAGAGGGAAGGAGCAGAGAAAAGAGACAGCCGTGAACCGAATCCCCTGAAAACATCGGCAAGAGCCACAAGAAAACAAAGAAGAGGCCAACTCAATGGCTTTCAAGTGGTTTGCTCCTACCTTTCACTTGACTTGAAAGACATTGAGGTGCTGGAGCGTGTCCAGAGAAGGGCAATGGAGCTGGTGAGGGGTCTGGAGCACAAGCCTTGTGAGGAGCGTCTGAGGGAGCTGGGGGTGTTCAGCCTGGAGAAAAGGAGGCTGAGGGGAGACCTTCTCGCTCTCTACAGCTCCCTGAAAGGAGGGTGTAGCCAGGGGGGGTCGGTCTCTTCTCCCAAGGAACAGGCCATAGGACAAGAGGAAACCACCTCACGTTGCACCAGGAGAGGTTTAGGATGGATATTAGGAAAAATTTCTTCCCTGAAAGGGTTGTCAAGCATTGGAAGAGGCTGCCCAGGGAAGTGGTGGAGTCACCGTCGCTGGAGGTATTTAAGACAGGTAGACGTGGTGCTGAGGGACATGGGTTAGTGGTGGTTTTTGTCAGTGTTGCGTTGATGGCTGGATTCAATGATCTGAAAGGTCCCTTCCAACCTAGACGATTCTATGATTCTGTGATTCTATGTAAGTCCTTCTGAGAAGGGTTTGTCATTGATTCGATGATACCGCTCTTCACACTCATTTGTGCCCTAGCTGGTAATGTAATAAGCCTCCTTCATAATAAAAATTAGGTAGGGGGATTTGTAAAATACACGGCACTGGGGAACTGAAACTGCAGAATACCTGCCGCTCAGCTTGGCAGCCCTTCTGCAGCTCTGTTCTCCATCTGCATGGAGGATAAAGGCTCCAGGGAAAATAAAGGCCCCGCTCATGCACTAAAGCAGCAGGCAGTACTGGAGCAAAAGAGGGAAATTTCGTCTTTGTGGGAAGCAGTGGCGAAATTCTTGTTGCCTTTAGGGGGGCCAGGACTTTGCCTAACACTTCTCATTGAGGTTTTGCATACAGTTCCCACTGGTTTCCCAGTGGAACACTGATCTTTTGGGGTGAAAGAGCTCGTCAGTGGTCCTGGAGCAAAAGGAAGAAGAGGAATGAAATTCAGTCCAGGGAATCTGGTGGAGCTTGCTTGAATTCCTCCAAGGGAAGGAAAAGGTTTTATCCAGTTCCCGAGCATATGGCAACATAGCAGAGCCCTTTCTGCTTGCTATATCACACGGCTAATAAAACTCCTGTGCTCCACACTCAGCAGATGGTTTTGTGGCTGATGCATGAACCAGAATGAGATCCTGTTCCCTTTCCCTGCAGCTTTCCTGGCTCTGCAGTGCTAAAAAGAGCAAAGGTTGCCCGCGCGTTACTGTATATGTTGATAATATAGCGGCACAGGGCTGTTAAACCGTGACAGCTTGAATGAGGGTCGTCGAGGAGGGGGGAAGAGAGATGAGTGAGATTTCAAATGCTGCGTTGAGAGGCACCGCCGAATCTTTCATCAGAAAGGGGAAGGTATTTTAAAAGCTGCCTTCGCTGAGTGAGGCTTTGCAGGACTGCGGCGACGTAGCAGACTCCGAGGTTGACCTTCCCCAACCAAAATTCTCCCTGCACCGAAAATATTCCAGCCCTGTGATTGGACCTCCATGCAGCAAACTGCCACCGTCATGATGACGGGTTCACTTTTCTCAATTCCCTTTCACAGGCCATGTGGCAGCATCAAGAGATCGTCCACTGATGGGCTGAAACCCTTTGAGTCCTATTGGCTTTGCCAAGCAATTTTACACCCTGTCGTTCGAACACAAGCCGTACTCAGAGTTAGACTCATAATCATGTTTGGAAAACCTTACATGGGGATATATACGGAGCAGAAGAAAGTTTTTTGTGGCAGCTTGGACCAGGACTGCATGGTGCAAAGATATACTAGAAGTTACTGTCTCCCATTGGCATGTATCCATCATATCTCTCCATTTCTCATGCAGGAGACAGCTCAGAATGAGGTAACATCCAAATCAGCAAAATCAAGGCTTTCTTCATAAGAAAAGGTGAGCCTGAGAATATAAAGACTGTAGACAGTGCAGTGATGACTTACTGAGTCTGTAGTCTTGGGTTTGAGAGGTACCAGCTCACATGTGGGTCTGGGCTCCACGGGTGCTCTCCAAGACTTTGCTCTTTACCTGCGATGTCTGTGTGGGGTAGGAAGTTACCAGGATTCAACACGGCCCTGCAGAAAATCTGAGGAAAAAGAGAAAGAAGAACTCTTGAAGCTGCTGAACCCCTCCCTGCTGCCTCCCTCCTCATTACTCCACTGTGGACTCCAATAAATAGCAAACAGCTGCTGGGCCTCATTCCTTGCTGGTATATAACGGTAAGAAGTGTCCAAATGGAACTGAAAAAAAAAAAAAAAAAAGCCTCTAATAATAGCATACCTTCCCCAAACTGCTTCCAGCGTAACTGTTCCACACAAATCATACCATAAACACTTTTGAAGCTCCCAGTAAAGTGTGCACGGCCTCTACTGATTTTATTAGAGGACTCTTCGGGAGTAAATTGGGAGCAGGCGGTCATTGCTGGTGCCGGTCTCCTCTCCTCTCCTCTCCTCTCCTCTCCTCTCCTCTCCTCTCCTCTCCTCTCCTCTCCTCTCCTCTCCTCTCCTCTCCTTCTCCTTCTCCTTCTCCTTCTCCTTCTCCTTCTCCTTCTCCTCTCCTCAAGACTGGGAGCAGAAGAAAAACCCCAATTAGGACTGTCCCAAATGGACATTGGGCCATATGAGAGCAACAACTTTATGAGCCACTAGAGAATCCACACGGAGAACCCTCCATTTAATGCTGTTTTCTTCTCTTCTCTTCTTCCTCCCCTCCCTCCCCTCCCCTCCCCTCCCCTCCCCTTCCCCTTCCCCTTCCCCTTCCCCTTCCCCTTCCTCTTCCTCTTCCTCTTCCTCTTCCTCTTCCTCTTCCTCTTCCTCTTCCTCTTCCTCTTCCTCTTCCCCTGTCCCCCTCCCCTTCCCTTCTCTCCCTTTCTCTCCCACTCCTCCAAGGAGTTCCTCCAGTCTCGGATAGTGCAACATGACCTGTGATGACGAGACCCTCTTTTTGCTCATCCGTGGTCCAGCTCTGCCAGTGAAATAACCCAGCCTCCCTGCCAGGATGGGGCAGCCCTTGCAGGCTCCCAGCCCTGACCGTGGAGGCTGATTCTTCCCCGGGTTTCTGTAGGCATCGCTGTGCCGGGCAGGGGCATTTTGGGGGGCAAGAGGAGACCCAAAGGGTGGACAAGGGGTAAATGATACCCTCCCTCTGCAATTGATGCTTACAGGGAGAGCCCTGCAAAGTCCACCCAATGACCGACCCCCAGCCCTCTCCTGTGAGCATAATACAGTTAAATAAGAAACTGGAGTGTGGATTGCCATAAGCACAGGGCAGATGCTGCTGGGATGGATGCCTGGGCATGAAACCAAAACCCAAGTGTCTCCAAAAAAGGGAACAGAGAAGCTTTCAAACCCAGCAGCTTTCATACACACTGAGGCAGCCGAGCAGGGAGGACAGGGGCACAGCAGCTTCCCCAAACTGGGAAGCGTTGGCTCAGGAGAGGCTGCGAGGCAACAGGGAGGGAAGGGTGAGCTGGCAGCCAATTCTATCAGCTGCTATTGAAAATCACTCCCATGGCCAGGAGCCTGGTCCAGATTCACCCAAAGGTAGCTGCAGAGGGGCATGATGGAAATCTCATTCCTCAGAGCTGCTGCACTGGTAAAAGGAGCCGTCGCACGAGCTGCAGGACACGTGCAGCCACTGGAAGCTGGTGCTGAGTTATTGCAAGTCTCTTAAGCCCCAAGCTCCGGCCGAAAGTTTTCCCATCACTAGCATATCCAAAATAGCTTTATTAATGTGGATTATTTGGTGTCCACCAATACTGTTGAGCCTTTCCTTCACTGCAGGAACTGGTGGATTCTCTCCCTTCTATCATTTTTTGCAGAGTTTGCACAAACTTCAACTCTCTGAGCTCTCTTTTGCTCTGCCAGAGCTGAACCAAATGGCCAGGGGTTTCAAAGCTCTGCAAGGGGACACAAGTATACCCACACATTGCATGATCAAATAAACATCATTTCCTTCAGGAACCAGGCTGAAAATTAAAGCCTGAGCATGCTCAGTGCTGCTGCACTTCCCTTTTTCTGCTGCAGATTTCTGAAAATAATAATTTCTAATAAAGTCCCGCTTTAATTAACCTGGTTAAACTTGTCCATGTGGAAGCTGAGTCTCTTGCTGAATTATCTTTGTGTCCACTTAAGCTTCACCAAGAGAAATAAAATTATAAAACTAGGAGTTTTTACACTGGGATTTCCTAGATCTTGACTTTACAGCTGTGAAGTTCTTTGGATGTGGTGTTATTTGTAACAAACACCGATGGGAATAAGAATGCAGGCAGGCATGACCTTACTAGCACAGATCAAAGGGGCCATCTGTCCCAGTAACTCACTTCTGACATTGGCCCACGCTGAGGACAAGGGTATTGGAAATCAGGGATCCTTCCCCCAGCCATGCTTACAGACTTTCTCAGCTTGAGGTTGCATCCAGGGTATTATCTTTAATACCTACCCATGGACCAGCTCTCCAGGAGGTCTTTACCCTTCACACAGGCACAGTGAAAACACAGGGTTTTTTTTGGAAACCCCGAACCCAAAAGCAGTTGGTTCAAGACATAATGAATTGGTGAGGTTAGACAGCTGGGGCTGAGATTACAAATTGTCTGAGGCAAATTTACAAGGTTTTCCTTCTCACTCTGCTTTCATGTTTCAAATATGCTTTCCTTCAACCCGCAATGTACATGTTCACTCAGAGTTTTATTGGGAAAGGCTTGGAGTAAATCTCTTTATTATTAAAGAGAGAGTGGGATTCAGGGCTTTGGATGGGGGAGATTTATGTCAATTCCCATCCACCCCTGGGATGCCCCCTGCATGAGGAAGAGCAGCTTCATCTCCCATTTCTTCCTGAAAAATGGCAAATTGCTCCAAGGGATGAGAAGGTGGAAGAGATTCTAAAAGTCCGTGTTTGAAATAAGAGGGGAATATGTGATAAATTATTATTATTATTTATAATACCAGCTCACAGATCTAAGGTGCCTTCAATCCTACAGAGCTTTAGCAACTTTGACATAGACAGAGAAATCATCCCATCCACCAGCGAAATACAGCCAACTCTAGCAAAGTGTATTAGTCTGGATGAGAACATACGGAAGGAGGCTGGGAAAGTCTCTCTCCTGGCTCCCTGCTCCCCCAAAGGCTGCATTTGGGTCCAGCCTCTCAAGTCCATGTGCCCTGAAGCCTCTTTGATGTCCTCTGCAGTCCTGGATCTCACTGGCATGTCTCAAAGGAGGTTTTGTCTCACCTAAAAGGGACCATGGGCAGCAGTGCAGAAGACCACTGGGGATAGAGCTGCCCTCCTGTACTGGTCAGGACATGCAAACTCAATGACCCTAAGGGTCCCAGGAGTGATGGAATACAGACTTTGGAAGGTTTTCATAAAATCAACCTGGAATTCATAAGCTTTACAAGTTTTTTTCTAAGTCATCACAGTGACTTGGTCAAATGATGAAGCTATGAGTATAATCATATTCTCCTTGTACTATTCTCTTGGAAGGGAGATACAACATTGTCCTGCCTCAGAAGGCAATGGGGAGACAAACTAAAGACAATGAGATGTCCACAGCTCAGCAGCGCAGGCATTAGGCCAGGCAAAGGTAAGCAACGCCATCCCAACCCAGTATGGAGGTCATATCCAGGAGCTTGTCTCCAACTAGGGCCAGCACAAGAATTTTCAGTGGAAGAGCCAAGAAAACATGGAATAGCCTTCCTATAAGGTCTTTATAAACACCAGTTTGTTTCTAGCTTCTAATACCCAAATAATAGTAAGAGCAAATATTATTTTAGCCACGCATCTGGAAATCAGCTATGACTGTTAACTGCTTCCAGAAAACGATGGGCCAGGCTGCAAAGTCAGCCCTCAAAAATTAGGAAATGTCATCTCTGTCCATTTTCTCTCTCCAGGAACATCAACAGCAGGAGGTTTGAGGCACCGAGGGAGCACTGGCCCACAAAACCCCTGTGGCTGCTTCTCAGAAACCTTTTCACAGGTCTCTGCTTATCCTTCACACTTCAAAGGCCCTCCCCACCCTGCGGATCTGGTCTTGGTTTTCCTGGCAGAAGCAACTCTTCCTGCAGCTCCAGCTCTGCCACGGACTTTATACGTGAGCTTAAGCAAGACACTGAACTGATGAGTTCTCAGAAACTAATAACGACACCTTCTTGGGCTATTCAGTCCAACACAAACTTTGCTTGCACAGTAGTAAATATAAATGGGGTTGTATCTGCTCTTCCTGGGGCTTAATGTAATACAAATAATATAAATAATTTCCTCTTTTTTCAATGGTTTAAAACATGAAGAGTGATGCAATAATGCATTTTTTAAAAACTAGGTACATTTTTTTTGTTTTGCCTTGTCAAAATCCTAGCAGGACTTGTTAGACGTGAAATCCTAGCACATAAATGGGAACACCCTTGTCTGAACTCTTTGGTTGAGTCTGCTTTACGTTCATCATAAACAGACACTGAGCAAATGCAGTAAGAAGATACACTCTCAGTACACTAAACTTGCTCACTTTTATCATCCACATATGACTGTTCTCTCCGGGAAAATCTTTTTGAATAGCTTGGATTCAGATCTACAAACTGAGCCCTCAATCTGCATGAATCCACGCTCCATGACTGTGAATTTTCACCACTCTGAGGTGAGATGTAAGGTCGCTTGTGAACAACTCAATTTTCACAGAGTCTAAATAAAAGTCAGAGACTTAATTTGCAGAGTCTTCCATCAGTCTGAAAGGTTTATAAAAGGGAACAACAGTTTGGACAAAGTCTCAATCCCAGCCATAAATCATCCAGATATTAAAGCTCCACATGGGCTTTTAGATCTTGCACCAGGTCGGATGACGTCTTGAAACTGCATGGAGTCCTCTATACCATCAAGGTTGTGTAGCCCGGCTGATCAAGTAGGAGGTGGTGAACACTTCTAAATGATGTTGTCATTAGGCTCAACTGGTTCTTAGACAATGGGACAGGCTTCTCAATGAGCCTGCAGAGGATACTCAGCTGGGTGGATGGTTGATGTGCTGGAGAACGGGGAAGTTTTTCAAAGAAATAAGCTGCATAAATGGATGAGCAGGAACCTCATGAAATTCAATGTAGAGAAATGTAAAGTTCAGTATCTGGGGTGGAACAGCCCCACATGGCAGCACAGGCTGGGGTCAGCTGAATAGACCCAGGGGACTATGAGGTGCCCATGAGACAAAATTGTGCCCTTGCACATCCAGGGCTGGGTCAGCAAGGGGGCAGCCAGGAGGCTGAGGAATGTGATTCTTGCCCTCTACTCAGGAGCTGACACCATGTCTGGGCTCTGGGTCCAGTTTGGGCTCCTCAGTACCAGGTAGATGGTGATAAACAGGAACGATTTCAGCCCCAAAGCAGCCTGTTGGATCTGCTTTGAGTGGGTCTTAGACCAGAGACACACAACCCCTGTTATTTTGTGATTCTCCAAATCTGAATTTTCTTGTTTTCCTGCTGTGCACCAGGGATCAGCCAGAAACGTTTTTCTAAGAAATTGTAAAGCCAATAGAGACAAATCTCACGCTTAAACCCAGTCCTCCCATACGCGAAGCAGAATCAAACAAATTGACAACCTCATGGTGTCTACAGGAAAGATGCGGAGGGATTCGTGATCAGGGAGTGCAATGATAGGACAAGGGATAATGGTTTTAAACTGAAAGAGGGGACATTTACATTGGATAATAGGAAGAAATTTTTCACTATAATGTTGGTGAGCCCCTGGCCCAGGTTGCCCAGAGAGGCTGTGGATGCCCCATCCCTGAAGGTGTTCAAGGCCGGGTTGGACGGGGCTTGGAGCAACCTGGTCTGGTGGGAGGTGTCCCTGCCCAGGGCAGGGGTTGGAACTGGATGATCTTTAAGGTCCCTTCCAACACAAACCATTCTATGCTTCCATGAAAAATTGCAAACCAAAGCACGCAAACCATCATATATATATATTTATATATATACATATATGGAAATTTTTACTGCTGTTCCCCTTCATGGGAGGTTGAGACACACAGGCATCACAGAGAGCTGTGGGGTCAGGGCTGAATCTGACTTTTCCCAAAGGCTGAGAATGCTCTGGGGCTGCACCACAGCAATGCTTTCTCACTTGTGTTGCACGAGGTAGAGATGCCTGTTGGCCAAGTGTAAGGGGTCATGGGGTGGTTATGGCAGTTCTTGCTTTAAACTTGGTACATCACGCACTTATGAGAGACAAAGAAATGGATATCTTGAAAAAGAAGTGCAAAGGAAGTTTGAGTCTGATGAAAGGTTGAGACCACCAAAAGGGACACAGCTGGTATCTTGCCTACAAGAAAGACATTGAAGTGCTGGAGCGTGTCCAGAGAAGGGCAACGGAGCTGGTGAGGGGTCTGGAGCACAAGCCTTGTGAGGAGCGGCTGAGGGAGCTGGGGGTGTTCAGCCTGGAGAAAAGGAGGCTGAGGGGAGACCTTCTCGCTCTCTACAGCTCCCTGAAAGGAGGGTGTAGCCAGGGGGGGTCGGTCTCTTCTCCCAAGGAACAGGCCATAGGACAAGAGGAAACCACCTCACGTTGCACCAGGAGAGGTTTGGGATGGATATTAGGAAAAATTTCTTCCCTGAAAGGGTTATCAAGCATTGGAAGAGGCTGCCCAGGGAAGTGGTGGACTCGCCATCCCTGGAGGTATTTAAAAGCCGGGCAGGTATGGTGCCGAGGGACATGGACTAGTGGTGTTTTTGTCAGTGTTATATTAATGGTTGGGCTTGACAATCTTAAATGTCCCTTCCAACCTAGACGATTCTATGTTTCTATCATTCTAAATAGCACCAAAAGGTAGGACATCCATTTAATAGATATATGTGTTGTTTTATTCTTGGTTATAGAGCATTTCAGCAGTGACTGTTGTAGGTCAGGCAGTGACTCATGTGGGTTAGATTGCAAAGGGGTCAAGTTCACCCTATGCTTGATGGTGCAAGTGCCCATCAGCCCTGGTCCAATAGAAGCACCGGTTGCCTACCAACCATGACTGGTACATCTCTTGTAGGTACAGACAGGGACAACATTGCCCAAGTCAAATGATGGCTCACAAGTCCTGTAAATATCTGAAGTTGCTCTGCTGGAGACAAGGTGAGCAAAGTTACCTGTTTGGCTTTGTCCTTTACTCTTAATATGCATGAAACAATGAAATGCTACCTCAGCTTAGAAGCACGTAATATATTCCTGCATTAAGAAAAAGAACGGAAACACTACAGAGATAATAACTCTTCCAACATGAAGCAAATTCATAACTCCAGAAATTATATACAGCCTTTTAACACAACAGTCCTTTCCCTTGGATAAGTGTAGGTTTTGAAGCGATTTCACCCCTTGAACGTTGTTTTTCCTCCAATCCTCTAATCCTTCCTCTCTCCTCCACCTCCACTCTCACTTCCTTTGTCTTCACTCATCCATGGCTGCTGCCATTTAGATGAGCAACAGGATCCCACCACGCATGGTGGCAAGGCTCTGGCCAGCACGCAGCTCCCTGCAACTCATGTTGAGATGCCGCAGTCAGCTCCCAATCTGCTCCGACTTACCCAAGCTCCAGCATGTTTAGCAGGCACGCTTTTATTAACTGTCATCCATTCTGTTGCCAATCTCAAGCCTGATCCAAAGCCCCTCAAGTCAACAGGAGTCTCTCCCTGTCAAAATCTCTTTTGATCCCTCAACGCTGCTTACAGAGTTTTCTTTCTCTCAGAAAACTTCCTGGCATTTATTATTTTAATTTAATGCACTGTAAAAATGAATTATGAATTCCGATACATTTTGGAGAAACTCTGCAAAACATATGAAGTCACCCTCTGAGACATAAATCACGTGTCCTTTGTTGCTGCTTTCAAAATAAGATTTTATCTGTGTGCTTATTAGCTCCTACCAGGCCAAACTGTGTTTTTGCAGTGCTTACTCATGTGAGTGATTGTAGAGAAGTCAGTCCAGCTCTTTCTGGAAGTAGCAGCTTACCAGTGCAAACCAGTCGTTTCCAATTGGGCCTTAATTAGTAAAGCTTTCCTCTTTTGGGAAAGGAATTTTTTTTTAACCCCTTAACAACAAGAGTGAAACCTACTCTTCCAAACCCTGTCTTCGTCTTCAAGACCTGCTCTGAGAAGCCAGATATAGAGCCATGAGGGTCGTTTATATCTAGCTTTCAACCAGCTTGGACAACATCATGTTGATCGGTTAGATGTTGCCTCCCCTTCTCCAGCACTGCCCTGCTGATCCATAAACAAGCCATCCAGAGCAAGCGATAGTGGTCAGACACTGTTGGGCTGTGACTTCCAAACACCCATGACCTCCACTGCTTTTTCCTTTTTCCCCGGCCATGAGTGAGAGAAGAAGACCTTGAACAGCATTTGACCCACAAGCAATGAGTTAAGACCATGCAATAGCAAAAACATTGGCTAAGAGTAAAGAGATCCCAACATTTGTTACAGACAGAATGGCTCTGAGCTGTTCTTGGTTGTTTTCAAGAGAATTGCACATTAAATTAATTTGACTCAAGGTCTCTAAATCAGTTGCACTTACTTATTTTCTCAGGTCAGGTTTGCTTCTGTGTTTCCTCTGCAGTCGTGCCTCTAACATTGCATCCAAACTTTGGAAGAAAGGGAAAGTCCATGTTTTCTCATGAACTTTACAGATCTGCTTACGAAGGGCAGTTTCAGGCACTTCTAGTGGGATATGGGAAATGGCATGTTTTATCTCCAACCGCACGTATGTATGAACACATGTCTGGAGATTATCCATCTGCTAAAACCTCTGTTACTACTTCATGTCAGACCCACATCTGCACATCATGGTGCATTCACACCATCAGCATCTTGTTTACATTAAATATAGGTGCATATGTGCCTGTCTACGCATACCAAGCCCATGACTGTGATGATATCTTGTGGTATGAGCATCAAGCGCCTGAGTTCCAGCCCCTTTGCTAAAAATAGTGACAACGTGGCCATCCTCAGAGGTACAAAGATAATTCTTTGTATTTACCACTCCATTAAGTCTTTTTGGAGTGCTGAGGACTGACTGATTAATATTTAGAAGTGTCTTATATAAGTGTTAAAGCTCTGGTTTATAAATGCACACCTACTATAAGTGCACCCCTATATAGTTCCTTAAATATTAAGCTTTAACAGAGACATTGGCTACAGGTGATGTAAGATAATTGTTATTATTTCCTCTAGGGGTGATGTTTTACTACCTTGGAGACAGTCAGCATTTACATGAGATATAGATCATAACGATAGATGCACAGTAATTTATATTGTTTATGATTACAGCTCAGGCATTCCCTTCAGCTTCGTCTTGCCAAGAAACCCACCACTTTCCCAGTGAAGTGCCTGATCATAGAATCATAGAATCATAGAATCATAGAACCATAGGGTTGGAAGGGACCTCAGGAGATCATCTAGTCCAACCCCCCTGCCAGAGCAGGGTCACCTAGAGCAGGTTACACAGGAACACGTCCAGGCGGGTTTTGAATGTCTCCAGAGATGGAGACTCCACCACCTCTCTGGGCAGCCTGTTCCAGTGCTCTGCCACCCTCAGGGTAAAGAAGTTCCTCCTCATGTTTAGGTGGAACTTCTTGTGCTCCAGTTTGTGCCCATTGCCTCTTGTCCTGTCCCCGGGCACTACTGAAAAGAGCCTGGTCCCATCCTCCTGACACCCACCCTTTAAGTATTTATAAGTGTTGATAAGATCCCCCCTCAGCCGTCTTTTTTCCAGACTGAAGAGACCCAAATCCCTCAGCCTTTCCTCATAAGAGAGGTGTTCCAGTCCCCTAATCATCTTGGTAGCCCTCTGCTGCACCCTTTCCAGCAGTTCCCTGTCCTTCTGGAACCGGGGAGCCCAGAACTGGACACAGTACTCCAGGTGTGGCCTCACCAAGGCAGAGTAGAGGGGGAGGATGACCTCCCTTGACCTGCTGGCCACACTCTTTTTGATGCCCCCCAGGATGCCATTGGCCTTCTTGGCCACAAGGGCACATTGCTGGCTCATAGTCATCCTGTTGTCCACCAGGACTCCCAGATCTCTTTCCACAGAGCTGCTCTCCAGCAGGTCAGCCCCCAACCTGTACTGGTGCATGGGGTTGTTCCTCCCCAGGTGCAGCACCCTGCACTTGCCCTTGTTGAATTTCATAAGGTTTCTCTCTGCCCAGATCTCCAACCTGTCCAGGTCTCTCTGTATGGCAGCACAGCCCTCCGGTGTGTCAGCCGCCCCCCCCAGCTTTGTGTCATCAGCAAACTTGCTGAGGGTGCACTCTATCCCCTCATCCAGGTCATTGATGAATATATTGAAGAGGACTGGACCCAGTACTGACCCCTGGGGAACACCACTCGTCACTGGTCTCCAACTAGATTCTGTGCCCCTAATCACAACCCTCTGAGCTCTATCTTTCAGCCAGTTTTCTATCCACCTTACTGTCCATTCATCTAACCCACACTTCCTAAGCTTCCCTATGAGGATGCTGTGGGAGACCGTGTCAAACGCTTTGCTTAAGTCAAGATAGACCACATCTACCGCCCTCCCCTCATCTATCCATCCAGTCATGCCATCGTAGAAGGCTATCAGATTAGTCAGACATGATTTCCCCTTGGTGAATCCATGCTGAGTACTTCTGATAGCTTTCTTTTCCTCCACGTGCCTTGAGATGACGCCCAGAACAAGCTGTTCCATCATCTTCCCAGGGATGGAGGTGAGGCTGACCGGCCTGTAGTTCCCTGGCTCCTCCTTCTTGCCTTTTTTGAAGACTGGGGTGACATTGGCTTTCCTCCAGTCCTCAGGCACCTCACCTGTTCTCCAGGACCTTTCAAAGATGATGGAGAGCGGCCCAGCAATGACTTCTGCCAGCTCCCTCAGCACTCTCGGGTGCATCCCATCGGGGCCCATGGACTTGTGAATATCTAAATGATCTAATTGATCCCTCACTCGCTCCTCCTCAACCCAAGGGAAGTCTTCTTCTTTCCCTGTTACTTTATTCAATGCCTGGGACTTCTGAGGGCTGGGCCGAGCAGAAAAGACCGAAGCAAAGAAGGCATTCAGTAACTCTGCCTTCTCCGCATCCTCCGTCACCATGACTCCTGTCTCATTCAACAGTGGGCCCACAACTTCTCTGGTCTTCCTTTTGCTTCCAATATACTTGTAGAAGCTCTTTTTGTTGTGCTTAACATCCCTAGCCAGGTCTAATTCCAAGGCGGCCTTGGCTTTCCTTGTTTCATCCCTGCACGCTCTGGTGGCATTCTTGTAATCCTCCCAAGGGGTCAGTCCCTTCTTCCACTTATTATAAACTTCCTTCTTCCACTTGAGCTTTTTCTGAAGCTCCCTGCTTAACCATGCAGGTCTCCTGCGTCCCTTGGCCGATTTCTTTCTCTTCGGGATGCACCGATCCTGAGCTTGGAGGAAGTGGTCTTTGAATATCAACCAGCTTTCTTGAGCCCCTTTGCCTTCCATAGCCCTAGCCCACGGGATCTCTCCAAGCAGTTTCTTGAAGAGGCCAAAGTTAGCCCTCCTGAAATCCAAGGTTGTAATTTTACTTCTTGTTGTTTTGTGGATAGTGCCCACGATCCTGAACTCAATCATTTCATGATCACTACAACCTAGGGCGCCCCCAACCTTAATGTCCTCCACCAATCCCTCTGTGTTTGTCAGTACCAGGTCTAGAAGTGCTCCTCTCCTTGTTGGCTCCTGTACCACCTGTGTCAAAAAGTTGTCATCAATGCACTGGAGGAGCCTCCTGGACTGCCCATGCCTGGCTGTGTGGTCTTCCCAGCAGATATCAGGGTGATTGAAGTCCCCCATGAGAACCAGGGCCTGCGATTGCGAGGCTACCTTCAGTTGTCTGTAAAAAGCCTCATCAGTTTCCCCATCCTGATCAGGTGGCCTGTAATAAACACCCACAACAATGTCCCTCATATTTTCCTGTCCCTTAATCCTCACCCATAAGCTCTCGACCCGCTCTTCATCCGCCCCTAGTGAGAGCTCAATGCATTCCAAATGCTCTCTCACATAGAGTGCAATTCCACCTCCCCGCCTTGCTGGTCTGTCTTTCCTAAAAAGGACATAGCCACCCATGACAGCATTCCAGTCATGCGAGTTGTCCCACCACGTCTCAGTAATTGCAATGAGATCGTGGCCCCGCAACCGCACACAGAGCTCCAGCTCTTCCTGCTTATTCCCCATGCTGCGTGCATTGGTGTATAAGCATTTCAGAGAGGGAGTTGTGTGTGTAGTTTTGACCCTTGAGATGTGGTGTGCCTCCTGGCTTTCAGAAATACTGGCACACTGGCCCACAAGCGCTGAGCAACTACGCCCTGGCACCTCACCAGCAAGCCCAGTACCATCCCCACCCCCCTTCAAATCTAGTTTAAAGCCCTCTCAATGAGTCCTGATAACTCTTGTGCTAGAACCCTTTTTCCCCTGGAGGACAAGGTATTCCTGCCTGTTACCAGCAGGCCAGGCGTTTTGTAGATCAGGCCATGATCAAAGAACCCAAAGTCCTGCCGGCAGCACCAAGCTCGAAGCCAGGCATTGATCTGCTGGCTCCTCCTATTTACCCCCTCATCGTTCCCTGCAACAGGGGGGATAGACGAGAACACCACTTGCGCTCCTGATCCCTTGACCAGGCGTCCCAGGGTCTTGAAATCTTTCTTCATTGCCCTTGGACTTCTTCTTGTTACCTCGTCACTGCCTACCTGAAAGAGCAAAAGTGGATAGTAGTCTGAGGGCCGTACCAGGGAAGGAAGCATCCTCTTCACGTCCTTGACCCGGGCCCCAGGGAGGCAGCAGACCTCCCTATGTACCGGGTCCGGCCTGCATATTGGGCCTTCCGCTCCCTTCAGTAATGAGTCACCTATGACAAGGACCCGTCTTTTCTTCCTTACCGCAGAGGTTTTGATGCAGGGGGAGGTCTGACTAGACCTTGCTGACGGCTCCAAGGTAGGAGAAGTAGGAGAAATATTGTGCTCATCATCATCCAGGTTCCTCTGTAGAGCACTGTACCTGTTAAATAATGGCACCTGGGAAGATGGGGTAGTCGCCGGGCAGTCTCGAGTGCGGCGCCTGTTGCGTCGTGCAGGAACTTCCTGCCATTGCCCCCTGTCCTCCAGGTTACTGCCTTCAGTTGAGGTGACAGAGGATAGGGAGCTCTCTGTTGCAGGGGTACTATCTGCCTGCTGGGTTTCTGTCATGGGATGCAGGATTTTACTCCAGGAATCTATCTCCCGCTCACATTCCCTGATGCTCCTCAATCTACTTACCTCCTCCCTGAGCTCCATGACTAATTGGAGAAGATCCTCTACCTGGGCACATCTCCTACAGGCATGCCCATCATTGCCATCCGACACCGGCGTAAGAGCAGGGCATACCCTACAGCCTGATGTCTGTGTGGTAGCATGTTCCCACAAGAGTACCGTCTGAGAGGCGGCATCAGACCTGGTGGTTGCGGAGCTCATGGCCGCCACAGTCATCTTGCGAGTATGAATCATAGCTCCATGGAGCCAACACTAATGGAAATGATGTCACTGCTTACCAGGCTCGGCGGACCAGAAAGTCTTCCCTGGACCAGCTCTGATAGCATCCCACTCCCATTTATTCCTGGTGTCTTCTCTTACGTACCAAGTCAGGTTGTAGTGCCCTGAGGGGGGATGTAAGAAAGGGACACATCTTGTCTTTCCATTTAAGAGATCAGTTTTTCTCCCCCATGATGGTGTTCCCTCCCATTCCCATTCCTTGGGTCTGGGAGAGCCTGGAGGATGAATCTGGGGCTTATACAACCTGCTTGTTACTGACCTGGGAAGGTGACAACAGGCAGAACAAGCCTTTAATTACCTTTCCAGGTACTGCTAAACCCAGAGGTGTTACGAACACAGGGGAAAAGCAGGGTGTTATTGCAGAGGTTGGTAAAACAAGCAGGGAAACAGCAGAAGTTGATGCAGACTGGACAAATGCATCATCAAAGAGCAGAAGACTCATCCTGCATGCCTTGGCTGGGGAGATGGGGTTTCAGCGCAGGAAGGACACGGATGTAGCCTACCGTTTAGGATTCCCCATCCGTCACTGGCAGGTGAAGTCAATCGAGCATTGTCTTTGATAACGGCAGTCACTCTCAATGGGGATGTGTTTCCACTCAGGTAAGTTGCCGTTTTTCTACCCTAGAAACAACCCATCAGCATGGTCATTATACCAGGAGATCCTAGCCATGGGACAGCCTTTGCCAGTATCTGTGCTGGTGGGAGAAGATCTTCCAGATCACCCACAGCTGCTCTCCTTCCAGCCATCCAGGTCTGCCAGTAGAGCAGCTTATCTGGGTGATCACCAGCTCTTTTCCTACTCACAGGCTGCACGTCTCTATATCTCTAAAAGCCATAACTTTGCCACCTAAATGTTGTAGCACAGACACAGCCTCTGGGAGTGGAGGGTCTTGGTGAATCTCTGACCTGCAGATTTAGGTGCCCAGGTCCAACACCCAAGGTCTGTGATAGAGAAAAGCAATTCAGCTTTCTTTCTTTCTTTCTGACATGGGAACACTTACCCTCCTCTTGCTCTCTTCACACACCAGTCACGCACTGAAGATCACATCCAAACCAAAAGAAGTGGAATATAATCTAGGGAAGCCTCACCAGAAATGAGGTTGATTCTCCATCCCAAGACCACCAGGCGAAGAAGAGCCAGGCAGCACAGCCACAGCAGAGGCAAAGAGCTCCCCATAATCATTAACCGATTTGCCCTTTGGAAGGACAACTGGTACATGCATTTAAAAGTGTTACAAGCTTTCTACAGAGTCATGCCTTGGAGCGAAGATTTACACCCTTACAAATGGCATATTTATCAGCTGTGCAGGCAGCCTTTCTCCTCTGGCTAACATTTTCAGAAGATTTCCATCTCCAGCCCCTGCTGTTTTCCACTCATGAAATCTGCTGCTTCAGGATTTCTGTAGGACACGACAAAGCCATCAGCACAACCTTTAAGTAAAAATTTCTACTGCATCGAACAAGGTGATTCCTTTCAGTGGAGAGGGAAGGGGAACTTGACTTGCTAATATTAGGAGGATTCCAAATTTATGCCTTTCACACACCCATCCCAGCTGAATAGCTCATGAGATACTGAGAGCAAAGCACAAAGTCCAGCCCATCTCAGGTCCTGGTTTTACATGACTTCCCTGCACAGAGGTTAAAGAGGAGAGCTGTGTGCCTCACCTGTCCCTCAACCTGCAATTAGCTTGGGGTATGACTTGGTCCAAGAGGGATGTGGAGTAGGAGATACGAGAAACACAAATGATTTGACATAAAGAAGAAAGTTTTGGCCATGATGAAGGTGATGGCAAAGTGGTGGAGGCTCAGCTGTGCTGTGGACTGCACGTCTTCCACTCACCCAGAGGCATCTGCAGTGTCTGCAGATCAGCCTTGTCATGTCTGTAGGGACATTTCTTCCTCCCACTGGTCCCCTTCCCGTGAGTGGCCCTCCAGATGCTCACAGTGCCACTTGGCAAGGGTAGGCACCAGCAGACCACAGGTACAGCAGGTCACTAACAGCCTGTGAGCTGTATTTCTGCTGCATGGGGCGGCTGGAGCAAGTTGGGCTGGGTCGTGTGGTTTCCTAATGCTTCAGCAACACTTCTAGAGGGAACGCAGAGGGGTTCTAGGGTACAGTGGGGCACATTCAGCCCCAAATGCTCAGCTCTGCAGCTCCTTGCTGCCCCATGCTCCACCCTCACTGTCATGCTTGTGATTTTAAAAACTCTGTCTTCGTTAGCCCTGCACAATTCATGTTGAGGGATGAGAATGTGTATTTCTGTGAGTGAGAAGACTTTCTCTTTCAGTCACAGCAAATTTTCAGCTCAAACTCTCAGCACAAAGCTCAACAACTGCAGATATATATATTTTTTTCTGGTAAAATTTCACAGAGCCTTTTGTCCAAATTAGCTGGCAATGTGTGAATGGGATAGCTTGGGAGAGCTGCAGTCATCAAATATTTGGACTGGAGGGGAGCAGGGGGTGTGTGGGGGGGGTGTTTCATGGACTGCGGTGCTCCTTGCAAGCTAATCTGAGGAACGCCTTAGATCTTCAGCCCATTGAGCGCGGGGAAAGCCATGACCCACTGCCTCTTTCATTTCTGTCCTGATGCACTTTGCATATTTGGTTTTGTCTCGCTTGGGTGTGATCCAGGCACACATCCTTGAAACGAAACAAACCCGCACTGTCTGAGCATCCCTTCGCTCTTGGGAGCTGGGAGCCTGCTCTGCTCCGTGTGTCGTTTCAGTAGAGAGCGCCCAAAGGTTTTTCAACTTCTTTAGAGCTCAAAGCGGGTATTAAGAAAAGGCTGGAGCGAGTGGAATCCGTTTGAAGGAGATGCCAGCATCGCTCCCCTCTGCAAACAGGCTGCCCTCAGCCACAAAGCCAGCCCATCCTGCAGCTCCCGCTGCGCTGGGTGGGCCAAGGCTCCCCGTCTGCATGCTCAAGTAGATCTTTCATCTGCCTCCGGGTGAAAAGCAAAGTGTCACCTCATCTGCGGGGAATTTGCATTCAAATTATACCAGGGCTCCTAGTAGCGAAGGGACTCGCAAGGGCGGCTGGCAGCCTATTCCTCTCTCCGCGGGGGCTTCTGGGCTGCAAGTATGTACCCGCCGTGCCAAGCGTTGTGACTTGTGGCTTCCCGCTGTTGGAGTAATTCAGACTCCAGGCGTCCATCCGTGTCGCATAAATATTGCAGCTGGCATAACTGCAAATACAATATATGTTAGGGTACAACGTGTCATGGGTGCAGAGCACCCTCCCCAGCCCCTGGGTGGGTCAAGCAAGGACACCTTTCCCGTTGCGTGTGTGTATGTTTGCGCATCAGAAAACGCCTCTTCGCTCCCTGCTGCCAGCGCACCTTGGCTCAGGTCCCATCCCTTTTGAATACACTTAGAAAAGCTTGAAATTGCAATATCTAGGTACGGGCTAGAGTTTCTTCCAGCACCAAAAGCCCCTGCAAAGGAGCTTATAACCTCTTTTTTGCATTGCTGGACCCTCCAGCATCGCTGCCTGTCCTCCAGAGGTGGAGGCAGAAGGCTCTCAGGAGCTGGCAGCAGCCCTCTCACCTCCTCCAGGAAGTGACTGTCCCCCTGTACTGGGCACTGGTGAGGCCCCACCTTGAGTGCTGTGTCCAGTTTTGGGCCCCTCACCACAGGAAAGCCATTGAGGTGCTGGAGCGTGTCCAGAGAAGGGCAACAGAGCTGGTGAGGGGTCTAGACAACAAGTCTTGTGAGGAGCGGCTGAGGGAGCTGGGGGTGTTCAGCCTGGAGAAAAGGAGGCTGAGGGGAGACCTTCTCGCTCTCTACAGCTCCCTGAAAGGAGGGTGTAGCCAGGGGGGGTCGGTCTCTTCTCCCAAGGAACAGGCCATAGGACAAAGGAAACAGCCACAACTTGCGCCAGGGGAATTTTAGGATGGATATTAGGAAAAATCTCTTCCCTGAAAGGGTTGTCAAGCATTGGAACAGGCTGCCCAGGGAAGGAGTGGAGTCACCATCCCTGGAGGGATTTAAAAGCCAGGCAGACGTGGTGCTGAGGGACATGGGTTAGTGGTGGTTTTGTCAGTGTTGGGTTGATGGCTGGACTCGATGATCTGAAAGGTCCCTTCCAACCTAGATGATTTTATGATTCTATGACATCAAGGACCCTTTTCCCATCCCACTTTAAAACCATACTCTTTACGTTGCACACAGTGTTTCTCTGACCCCCTTCCTGCTACTGTTCCTCGGTGGCACAGGGCAGCAGGAGGTGAAAGGGATTTCAGCCTGGGTAGATGAATGGGCAAGCAGAGACCCCAGGGACTGACTTGTTGACAGGATTGTGGACCACAGATGGAAGCCCAGCTTTCTGTCCCCTCTCTGGCAGAATATCCCAAAGGACTGTCTGCTGGTAAAGGCATATTTGAGCTGCTGGAGGTACCTCCTGACTGCAGACGGAGCTTGAGGAGACCACATTAGGTCTTCAGATGCTGGATGAGACCACAGTGGGTCTTTGAATGCTGGATGCTGATGGAGCTGTTTACAGTAGCCAAAATGGTCTCGTTCCCCCTCCTTTCTCCCTCTCCTCCTTGGGGTTTTGATTAGACGATCACCCATGAAGCCTGGAGGAGACATTTCTGAGCCTTCTCAGCAAAAAACAAGTTGTAAACAGTGGGGGAGAAGCAGAACATAATAACATCCTCTTTAAAAAAAAAGTTAAAAAAAATAGTGCAAGCTGACACCACCCATTATCCGAGGTGATTAAGAGAAATTGTGGAGTAAATGCATGTCCTTGTATATTGCTGGTTTATCAATCAGGTCGCAACACAGAGGGGAAGGCAGCAGGAGGGGAGAAAGATTTCTCATCTCGGCTTCTCTGGCAGCCACCAGCTGCTGTTTATGAAGCCCTGGAAACGTACAACAGGCTTTACAAGACACACGTGCTGAAGGCTCTGGGCCAGGGGAGGGTCGATGGATGCGGATCCTGCCGCTCCTACACCACTTTATCTGTGGGACACCTGGAAATTGGTCCCACTAGCTGCAGAGTGTGCGGGCTGCGGAGCACAGACTCATCCCCACAGCAGAGAGGGAAGGAGTAAAAATGTCAAGAGCTCATTAAAAATATAGAAGCAGAGGGAGTGTGAATGCGAAGAGCCTGTAGGAAGCGTGTTAGTTCAAGTTACTGAATCCTAGAGCTGCTCCGTAAGCAAACAACTGCTCCATAACCCGTGTTGCAGTGGAGAGAGGTGGAAACCATCACATCGTCAAGTCTAGAAGCTCTGAGACCTCACCTGCGGCTGGGCTGCTGACCCAGACTGAGCATCTGAAAGAGGAGATGCCGGAGAGAGTTAAATTAAAAAACCTCAGCCAAGCTCATGAACAGGCTGATTTCCACCTTCAACCATGAACTTCAGGCTGGAGAAAGCCCATGGGATGTATGTGACACCCCATCTAGGAGAAACAGTGCAAGGGTTCACGATGCAAAGTTAGAGGTACCCCAACAGAAGGCGGATGGAGTAAGGCAGAGGGAAGTTGTTTGGTTTCAGGATTTTATTTAGATGCTTCAGGGCCAAGCATAATACTTAAATCCATTTTCTTCCAGACCATTTGGGTCTGAGGTTTCCATTCAGGACCCTTGTCTCAGGGTAGGATTTATCCTTTCCGGCCCTTCCGTCTGACGAATACATTTTGGTTTGTGGCTGGCACCACATCAAACACTTCCAGCACCTGATCTGAAGTAAAACATTAAGAATCAGATACGACCGGACTTGAAACAACACCAGCATTATTATAGCACAAAACCTCCCTGGTGACATTAATGAGCTCTTTGAAGGGGGCTACCAGCAGGATAATCTCCCCGTGCCCTGCAGACGGTGAGATGGGTGAAGAGGGAAGATGCTTCGGTTTCTCCAGAACAACTGTTGCAAAGCAAGCAATTATCCGCCAAGGAAACATGACCACGGCTGAGGAGGGGGGGCTGGGGGGAGCCCTCGCGTGACATTTCACATTTCCTCAGGCGACAATTTCAACACAGCACATTTTTGTTGTCGCTGGCGTTCAAGAGCCTCCAAAGGAGGGGATTACAGGGTGGGATAAGGCTTGCCTGCCTGTCTGATAAAGCCTAGCCGGAGATAAGGGCTCCTTACAGGTCTAATTTTAAAACCGTTCCCATCGCCTTTGCTTCTCTTGATTCAGAGCCGATCGGCACTGCCTGGGTAAGAGAACTGATTGGTAAAGGGGCTGGGGAGGGCTGGGAGTCCACCTCCCCCTTGCCACCCCAGCCATGAAATGAGTGCCCATGGCTTGAAGCATCTTGAGAGGCCACGCTCTTCCACTCAAACAGCCACAGGAGCCAGAAAACTCTCCTCCCAGCATGGATGTCAGGTACCTGGGACTCTGGACTTGCCTCCTCCATCCATGAAACCAATTTCTGGAAAGCTGAAGGAGCAAAACACCCAGGTGGACGGAGCCCTAACCTCTTCTGCCCCAGCATCACATTATCCATGCCTCAAGGCTTCTCTGTGATTTTATTTGGCTCATGATGAGACTGGAGCATCCCCAACCAGGGCTCATGCTAAGATATGTGAGAGGTGTCCAGTCTGGCCCTGGAGCACACAGTGGCTTCCCCCAACCAGGGCAGTACCTCTATCCAGAGGCTGAGGTTAAGCACAGCTTGTTGATCTGAGCCTCAAGAATTGCTATTTATTTATCTACCTGTGCTTTTAAGTGCCCTGAACAGGAATCCCAGTGTGTCCCTTCCAGAAAAAGCCACCTCCCTGGCCTGGCCAGTTTCAGAGACAGAAAGGTTGATCCCACCATCTCTGTCCTCATGCTTGCAATACTCAGAGGTATCACACCCCAGAATCACAGAATCACACAGAATCACAAAATGGTCGGGGTTGGAAGGGACCTCTGGAGGTCATCTAGTCCAACCCTCTGCCAGAGCAGGGTCACCCAGAGCAGGTGGCACAGGAACGCGTCCAGGCAGGGTTTGAATATCTCCAGAGACAGAGACTCCACCACCTTTCTGGGCAGCCTGTTCCAGTGCTCTGCCACCCTCAAAGTAAAGAAACCACTCCTGAGCATTATTGCTTTGAAACGGGGAGCATGATCAGCTTCTCCAAACCAGTACAGCCCCAGAAAGTGTGATGGAAAACCCTGATTTACCCATAGGTGACAACAGTCATCTGCTTTAAAGCATGGTTTTGAGAACAAAGCCCCATCTCTGCTCCATGGCTCCCTTTTGCTTTGCATTTTTTGCCACTAGTGGGAAGGAAGAAGGAGAGGGAGAGGGAGAGGGGAGAAGAGGGAAGAAGACAAGGAAAAGGGATGGGGAAGGGGGAGGGGAAAGGGAAGGCAAGGTAAAGAAAAACATGCACTCGAGATTAGTAAAGGTATAATAAATCTGGCAGGCAGTAATGCTTGGTATGGTATAGTTTGGAGAAGTCAGCAACGAACCTCCTGTATATAAATCCCACCATGCCTGCCTCCTCGTGCTTTGATCATCAAATACAATTGCAAAAACATGCAAGTCACAAACACTGACCCCCCTGGCTACTTCATGCACCACATTAAAACCATGTCCTGAAACCCAGTTAAATCCCTCAGTTGGAAATAAAGGGAATAGAGGAAACTGTTTAACCATTAGAAGGTGCCAGGAAAGGCCCAAGGGATGTGCTGTGGTCTCACCAGGTGGTGATGCCTCCCCAGGCTCGGGAAGAGGTGGGTAACGAACGATCTGGAGAGGCGATGGAGCATGGAGGGGATCAGTGTAGTGAAGAGGAGCTGAGTGACTTGGGACTGTGAAAGGGGCTGGGATAGGTCCTCTTTCCAAATTTCTGCATAAATCAGTAAATGGGCAGGAGACCCTGATCGGGCTGATGTGCCATCCCAACCAGCCGTTATGCACTTCTGGTGGGACACCAAGCACAGACCCAACAGCCCAGCATGTACATGGTGCTGGGGATCATTTGGTACATCACTGGCATGTACCTGCACATCAGAGCTTGGAAAGCCATGGCTGCTCTGATGGGCTGCAACCATGGTGCATCCTCCATCAGCTTGGGCCCAGACTCAGCTGGCTCTGCAGGAGCGATATTTTGTGGCTTACAAAATTCTCATTACCCAGTTCTGGATTTCACCAGGACCCTGCTGTGGTCCCTGGCAGCGGCCAAGACTTCAGCTCTGAATCACACCAACAGGCCAGCGTTTAGCTGATGCAGCGAAGACCCCAGGCTAGAAACGAGCGTGCCCATGTGCTATGCATTCGATCACCAGCACAACTGCTTGCTGTTCCTTCAGGGAGGGCTTCTAACCCCAGGTCTTCTGGCCCAAAAGATCTTTTCAGACAGAGTCACACAATTTCAGCAGAAACTGGTTCCAAAGCAGCATAAAAAAAAAAAAAAAAAAAGCAGTCATATTGCCACATGAGTAGAGGACACTCAAAGAAATGTATTCACATGAGCAGCAGAAACTCCTTGATCTAGAATTATGCCTTCCTTTATAACTTTCCCATGCAAGCCTTCAACAGAAAACTGGGCTGCAAAGAACTGTCATAAGCCTTTCAAGAGCTGACAAGTATCCAAAAATGTGTCTGCTTCTCCAAATGATCCACTCTGCTTAGTCCGGAAAAAAAAAAAAAAATTAATCAGGGTATTTCAGCAACAGTTGTGCCATGATTTCCCACCTCTATTTCGGCACAAACTCAAGACTTGCCTTCTGGCCGTTTCGAAGCCGTCTCTTGTAACATTTCAAAAGCAGCCCCAGTGCAGACTGTCAACTCATGTAGGCCTTTGAAAAGTCGGTCTTAGACTTGTCCTTCAGACCATTTCCAGGGGGAGATATATTCTTGCCTCCTCCGATTCCTGCTGTCAAGTTTTCTTTGTTTCATATTTCAGTCTGTTCTTCAGATTTGCTGTGCACTATACAATGGGGTCACCAGAAAGTCACTTTGACTGGTGAACAAAGTGACATTTGTGCATAAGAAAGAAACACTTTGGGTTGCTTGAGGGTCGAGGAGGTTACAAGAGGCCAAAACTGACTATTGATTAGTATGATGGAGCCAAACTCAGGGTCTCTCCATATCCCTCTGATTTTCCCTTACATTCCTTCGCACACCCAATTTACCAATGGTCAATTTTTCCCCATCATGCTTTCATTTGCAGACCTCTTAAGGCAATTTTGTGGGTTTTTTTAGTTGGCATTCCCATATCTCTTCTGGCCCAATGCTCTTTCAATCAATGTGAACCACCACAAGTCCCCCCTCCTCCACCACAACAAGAGATGGATCCAGCTCCCCGGGGTCTGACACAGCACAAACAGCAACGACTGAAGGCTGAAACCCCCATTGCCCCAAAGCCAGCACAGCTTGGCACAGATTTTGATGTGAATGCCATAGATCTGTGGCCTAGATTTTCATGCAGAGAAGAAAAGAAGGCTTCTTTCCCCATTGACTGCAGGGGCTTTTCGTGGCTCCTGCTGCATGCCCTCAGAAGGGTTAGCAGTGGTGGGTGGAACCATGTTGATGGGCGCATTTGTCTTTATAAATGTGCTAAAAAACAATAAAGTCTGTCTTTCCTTCTGCAGCCTTGACCCTGGAGCGCTCAATGCCAAGCTGTAATGGGAGGAAACAGAGAAGGGGACATAGGACAGCTGGACCATGCCCAAAAAGCTAGGGAAAATCACTAGTTTCAAACCCAGTAGGGCTGTGTGGAGGGAATGGGATTTGCTTCTAGGACAAAACGCTGCTTCCTGAAAGGACCCATTCACTGGGGGTCTGACCTTGTGTTTCCACACCTAAGGAGCTTGATTGGTTTCCCGGGCATTGACTCCCCCGTGTTCATCTGTTTCTAAAGCCTTGACAAGGCAAGCTGAAAAGAATCCCCCAAAAGCACCTTGGGGAACTCTCATTGCTTTTAAAATAAGACAGGGCAGTGCAAGAGTAAATACACTGTGAGGAGCAATTCTGCCTCAGCAAGACAAATGGATTGAAATTCTTCTAGGTCTTTTCCAGCTCTCACTGCTGGGAAACTTGAGCCTAGACCCCAGATACTTTATAGCTCTTGATGTCTCCTGTGCTGTGGGTTCACATAGATTTACCCTGGCTGAAGACTTGGCCTTTGGGTTGGAGCTGATTGAGGAGCAAGTGTGCCCTTTAAAGCACCTTGTTGGTGTCACCACAAATGAGTGGGACACAGTCAGGGGTTCATGGGCAGCCCTTGCCTTTGGGATAGTGAGGTCCCCCCTTTTTTACAATCCTCAGTAAAATCTTTCTGAGTCTTTCTGAGTAGTATTTTTTTTTTTTTCCCTGGGATAAGTGTTGGTGATGCTCAACACATAGGAGCAGGAAAGGTATTGCACCTTGTGCAGTCACCTGCAGTGGGAATTTCCTTGGCTATTCCCAAAGTTGAAGCTGAATGTGAAAAGCAACATGTAGGGAGACAATCTTGGCCACCCTAGTTGTGAGTTGTGAGAATTTATTACATAAATGTGTGCTGCAATCCTCCTTTTTATAAAGGAATTGAACAGAGTGGAGTTCTTGAGATCTTCACCAAGTGAAAAAGCTGCATGGGGTGCAGCAAATGTGACACTTATGCTTCAAGGTCTTCCTACCTTTGCTCTTGAACCTTTCTGTGGCCAAGCATTGCCCCCCCTAAACATTTCCCTGGTCCTGTGAGTGTGGCTGTGTTTTGCTGTAGGACCAGCGGTGGACACTGCCGGCACCTCACATCCCAACATCATTCATCCCATAGGCAAACCCTAAATGTTGTTGCCAAAAGCAGTCATTGAAGCAAGATTCAAGCCATGCTTCAAGACCATGACAACAATGAAGGAGGTTCCCCACCAACTTGCCAAACGGGACATATTCCAGAGGTGCAAACTCAGATGAGGTGCTCTGGCTGGCCTCCTTCACCTTAGCTCCCAGCTACCTTTCTTCACACACATTTCTGCTTAGACTCCCCCTGCTTTCTGTCTCAGCCAGGGCTCATCTTCCTTCTTGGAAATCTCAAAGGAGACAAATCGCGCTTTATCTGGTTGTTGTTGAGGGGTACGGAAATGGAGATCATTACTTGGGTCTTCTGAAAAAGTCCAGAGCTCGGCAGCCTAAATCCATCAAAAATTTACAGTGGTTGTACTGAAGAGGGCACTTGGTCTGATTTGGATGGCACTGAGCTGTCCTGAATGCAGCCAGAGAGGGAAGAGGGGCTTGTTCTGTGCTTACATTTTTATGTGGTCCCAACCTAAGGAGCTCCCTGACTTCTTCACTACACTCACCTGCCCCTACTCATGCCAGACTGAGCTGTTGTTTCTTATCAAGGTCCCCACATATAAGGTCCTCTCTGGGTCTCCAGGTTAAACTGTGTATTTCATTACCACAGGGCATGGGGGTGCTAAGAATTACAAGCATTCAGCAGTAGGACCCTAATTAATGCTGCATATCTCAACATGGTGGTCAGATTGTCTTGTATATTTGGACTCAAAACTTGGCTTACATTCACCTCTCCATACCAAAGGCAGATTCCACCTCCCACAGCTACTTCTTACCAATTATCTTTTTTCTCGGTTTGAGGAGCAGGGGCTTTCTCTTGGGTCTGGTCAGAGGAAACAAACCAGCTCCATGGACGTGATTCAGCGTGGGTCTGTCCATATTTGCTACGTGCAAACACAGGAACGAGCTGCAGCCCACAGCTTAGCGCAGTCCAAGTAGCACACAAATTATGGGAAGTAAATCGCTCCTATGTGTGGGACACACTATTTCCTTGAAGAGAAATTAATTTTGATCTTCTGCTAACTGCTAAATACATTCTTGTGTTTGGGAGAGGGCTGGGATTTCTTTATCCAGATGAAGAGTATTAAGCAAGGGGCGTAGGCAAGTGGATATTTTTCTCAGAAGAGTTTCCAGGCAGGTGTCTCAAGCCCGTCCTCTGCAGTGAGCTCGGCAAAGTGGGCTCAGTCTGTTCCTTTTCCAACTCTTGTGATTGCACTTGTGTTTCTACTTTGAAACCTCTAAGCACCATCAGGATGGAAGAGGATGGTGCCAAAAGATGTGGCAGGTGAAAGAAATAGTCCATGGATGAAAGTGTTAGAAATCTTGAACTCCTTCCTGGCAAGCCTTTATAAATGATTGTCTCAAGGTTCTGGTTTGTAGACCTGGGAGCACTGCAGATGGCGTAATTTGGTGCCCAGTCCAGGCGTCGGGACCAGCCAGGTGCTCTGGCATGAAGCAAGTGGGGACAATACTTTATTCTCCACCCAAGAGCTGCGTGGACTGAGCTCTGCTCTCAGCTGGGCACATCCAGAGATCTCCTTCACATTTCAATCCACTTTACCCCAGCAGGACCCTGTTTTGGCCTCCTGTCCGTGCCATGCAAAGTGTGGGGGGCTGCCAAGCTTGGACCAGACCCCTGAGCAATCCCATGTCCTGTCTCAGATTCTGGCAACCAACAAATGCGTCGGGAAAACTGCAAGAAAATCCGGAATAAGCAAATGTGGATCAATAGCAGGAATCTCTTTCTAACTTCCAGCAAATATTGACTTAAACCCCCAGAGCAGACATGGACAAATATTGCCTCATCAGAGCTTTTGGGGGGATTAAAAATGTCTTCTCAATGGAATCAGAAAATCTACACTTTTTTTTGTTTGCTTCTATTCCAATGGTCTGCCTTTTTTTTTTTTTCTTCTGAAAAGAAAGCTCAAATATTTTAATTTTTGGTCTCTGTGTTCAGAAATCCTCCCACCACCCCAAAGAAAAAACACCAGGATACATAAAATAAAAAAAAAAATTAAAAAAAAAAAAAAAAATTAAAAAAAAAAAAAACAACACAAAAACCCACCAACGTTCCCTGTAAAAAAGCAATTAGAGTTTTACATCAGATTTGTACCGGAGAATGAAGATTTACTTCCCTTCAGGATCTCTGATTTTTTTTTTTGAAATGTGAAAACTAATTATTTTCATTCCTGATGCTCTTGTTGTCTGCCTAAACATCCGTTACCATGGCAAGAATGTGCCAGGGTCACAGCACATGATTACAGCATGTTTAATGTCTTCCTTAGGCTGATAATCTCTTAAATAGTCAGTCTTGACATTTAAACAGGGAGGCGTTTGTGTCAAGGAATGCAAATACATCCAACACTGAAGCTGGCTGAATAAACAGAACAAGGCAAAAAAAGTCTTGAAGTGCAACAAGGAGAAGGCTGAAATAGAGAGAGGGGTTGGGGGGGTTCAATCAATAACTTTTACATCTGTGTCGACTACCTGTAACACCAGAATGTTCAACTGCAGAAGAGTTATAACAATACAAACCTGTGGCTGGCAAAGCCATCATCTCACGGCTATTCAGTTCTCTGTCCCTGGGCTACTGCTAGGAAATGAGTTCAGCCTCTTCTTTAACTTCCCTGCATCCACCACTGACTTTCAATGGCATGCAAGGTACGTCATCTTCTCCCTCCATCCCTTGCTCCGCAATACGCTTCTTTTCCCCTTTAAATAAATTACCCTCTGCAGGATGTTGTGAAGTGAATGTCAGGTAAATTAAAGATTATTGACCTGCATATCTGAACCCAAAATGGCTACAAGATCACTGAGCTGTTTGGTGGGAAACCCATCTCCAGTCCACTTTCTAGTGGGTCAGAAGACCACAGCCACCACCGGCCTTCCCTTAGCACTGTTCCCTGCAGAGACACTGGGATCCCAGGGAGATGGCGAGAGCATCGCTCCCTCCCCCTGCAGCACATCCCTTCGGCTCAACAGGCAGGAGGTCTCTGGGTGCCTGGTGGGTTACTGGGTAGATGAAGTCACTGGGTTACTGGGTGCTGCTGGTCCTGGGTGGAGAAGGGCTCCAGGACTACCAATGCTAAATGCACAGAAGCAGTTACATGCCTTACCATCAATGATAGAATGGTTTGGGTTGGAAGGGACCTTAAAGATCATCTAGTTCCAACCCCCTGCCTTGGGCAGGGACACCTCCCACTAGACCAGGCTGCTCAAAGCCCCGTCCAGCCTGGCCTTGAACCCCTCCAGGGATGGGGCAGCCACAGCATCTCTGGGCAAAACCGTTATAAACCGTTATAAAGCATTATAAACCATGCATGGTTTGCAATGGTTGTGATGGCCCATGCCATCCTCACAGAGGCCTCCAGTCTGTGCTGTGAATGGTTGCCATGGTTGCCTGGGTCCACCCGTAATTTTTTACCAAGTAACACAAGCTTTGATCCCAGATAATCCCCGTGGGGAAGTAGCTCCTCATCCTTGCTTGTGCAGATTTGACTTTCTCCTATGAAATGTCCAGTGGCTCCAGGTTTTCTCAGGTGCCTCCATGTCAAGACTTGGGAGCCTCTAAACAAGCTTATATGGCTGTTCGTGAATCTCCAATTTCAGGGCAGCTACTTCTTCTCCTTCCCTGCTCTCCTCTTATCAACACCTCCTCACCTCTTTCTCATGGTCTGCTGGCTTGTCCCCTCCTTTATCAGCACAGGCCACTTCTGTGGGACCCTCTTCCTCAATCCACCTCTAACTGCTAAAGGCCTCCAGAGGATTAACCCATGGAAATGAATTTCACTAACAAGATACTAAACAATTCAAGTAAGAATTTAATTGGCAAGTAGCAGCAGAGACCTGTCTCTGAGTATCGGCCTGGAGGCAGAAATTTGCTACAGATATTTCAAACATTTAAATTCTGTCTCTTCTTTCCCTTTTGGTTGTCTAATTCCAAGATCTTAGCAAAGTTCAAAGGTGAGCGGTTGTCTCCTCACGGAGATCATCAAGGTTGTGAAACAGATAGAGTTCTTCTTGCCTAGGAGCAACAAACCATCTCAGACTTGCTGGGTCTTTATGAAGTGGGTGAGTCCCATAGCTATGGGGTTTCTTGCACTTTCCTTGAGAGTATTTGGTGGTGACCTCTCTTGAAGACAATATGTCAAATGTTGGTCAAAGTAGCACAGCAACTCCTCTTGTCCTAGATATGTTTGGCACTGATTTGGATCATCTCTTCTGGACTCTTATCTCTCAAAGCTGTAGATTTTCCTCTGCGTTCTGTGATGATCAAAGATCCCAGTCCCAGAAAGGCCAGCTGAAGATAATTTTGGATGATATTACCCAAGTCTCAACTGCCTTCCTTCCTATGGCTGACCCCATCTGCCAGCTCCCAGATAAATTTTCCTTCAGTAGCTCATGGGCTATTGAATTGCAACTGCAGTTACAGGACTTCCCTTGGACAGGATGGACAGGATGATGGGGCAGAGGATACAGTCATGACACCCAGACATGGGTAATCACCATAACCCTGCAGATGGCATCTCTGTAATGATGTACCACATCTGCTACCCCATTTGAGGCACAATGCAGGATAGAAATCTTCACACCCAGATCTGCCGTAAGGATGTCTCCTGCTAGGCAAGGTCTGTGGTAGGGATGACATTTCTTATAACACCAATCAGCTACTGATTAATAGACAAGGTTTCCATCGCACGAGGTCTTCTGCAGGCCTGAAATAGAAGCAACAAAATTCCGTGGTGGTTGCACTTCACTAGTAAGTGCTTGGAGTTGAGCTAGATGTGTTAATTGACTGAAAGAAAAAAGAAAGTTAAGTGCAAGCTGTTCAGTAATTAAAGGAAGAGGGTGGTAAGAATGGTGATTTCCCGTGGGAAAAAGAGGGAGTTTATCACCTGTAGTACACAGAGATTGTGATGGTTTGATGGGGAAGGGAGAGAGTTGTGCTTCCTCAGACGCTTTTATTTCTTAGTGAAAAAACATTGTGAAGAAGAGAGAGAGAGCAGAAAAGAGAAACTCATCAAATGCCTTCTGCCCTCCCAGACCTGAGCCATACACTGGGTTTTCTCTGTGGAAGAAGTCTCCCACTCAATCTTGAACCAGTGCAGAACAAAACAGCAGCCCAAACGCAGGAACTCTAATGCATTTTAATTGGGTTTAAAATTATCTTTCAGCATCGGTATCTCAGCTGTCTGTCTTCTGATATTCTCCGAGCTAGTTAGTTAATTTAAATTATTGTAGACAGAAGGGAGGTTTTTTCAACAGTATTTGAAGACCCTACCACAAGAGTCCCAGCTAGCTGCCAAGGGTCTGGGGAAGACATGCCGTCCACCTGCTGCTTCGCTACGCCACTCTGTCTTTATTTATGGCAAACTTTGAGGAGCTGGGCTGAAACCAAGCACCAGGCTGATACCTGACACCAGCACAGAGCCAGACTCTGGCTGATTTACACTGGGGAACAAAGCCAAAGGGAAACAAGACTGCATGAGGGGAAGGAGTTGGCACTGCAGAGTATGGATGTATGCGATCAGCCAGCACCTTAACAGAGGTAGTCCATTTTGGAGTAATAATTTTGCTCCTCCCATATCGTTTTTATTTTCCGTGTGTTAACACAAAAACCGCCAATGGCCGCTATCCGCTGCTACTTCACATTTCTCAAGGTCATTGACACCCAGAATGTGAAAGATTAGATCACTGCCTCCAGGCTTGGATTTCGATTACCCAACTGCAAACCTTGAGTGACGCCAGTCGTCTCGCAGCAGACTCTGGTCTGTGAAGGCATTAAATAGGCTTGTGTGTGGCCAGGCAAGATGTGGAGCCCAAATATGTGTAATAGTTTTCAGATTCCATTGCATTCCCACGTAAGTCTGTGCCCTGTATCTGCACCATTAACGTCTGAACTCTCCATGACCGTAACACCCATGTTTGGGACAAATACATCTCAAGAGCTAAGCCACGCAGCCAACCTGGCTACCTTGGTATCTCCACCACAATACTGAGGGCTGGGAATATCTTAAACTATGATTTAATGGCACCACTTGTATCACTTTTCTTCCCAATACTTGGCTTTTGTAACATCTGTAGGCTGCAAAAGATTTTGACCTTTGTGTATGGGAAAGTGCTTAAAAAGTTTGCAACTCCTGACCTTGTTTTTGAAGGATGATAATGCAGTACTTTATAGTTCTGAGAGGGTTTGTTTTTTTTTTTTTAACACTAGGTTTTCATCAGGGACTTCCTTTGCTTTGTGTTGCTGGTTGTTGCGGGTGGGAGGTTGGTTTTGGGGAGCTAACGCTGCTGGCATGGAAGGCTGCAGCTGCTTGGTCTGGGACTGGAAAGGCTGAATCGCTCTTTGGGTTGAAGTCCAAAACTTCCCACGAACTGGTCTCATCCTGGCAGGGAGCAGAGCTTGACGTCGTATGAAAAATCCCAAAGATGAGCAGGAGGAGAATTGAAGTGGGTTTATTGTAGTTTTTTCCTTCTGCAAATTCCAGGCTAAGAAATAACAAGACAGTGATTGGTATCATTACAGATCATCTATATCTGTCCACTCCTTGTAGGGGACATGCAAAAAGAAAGGAAGGATTGGATCTGGTGGTATTGACCCTAAGTAATGCAGATGCACAGCAAGGACCTTCAACTACTCAGGGACAAGCTGGTGCCAGATGCTCTTCCCATGGGTTGCAAGTAAGGCCAACCAGGCAACAGCGAAAAGCCTAGCAGGAGCTGTGGACCTTTTGAGGTTCCTTGGAGGTGTGTTGGTCATGACAGACTCCACCAGGACCTGTATTATCAACATGACATTTTCAGAACCATCAGCGGTGCAGGAGGTCTGGGTCCTGGGTGCATCAGCATGAAATCATAGAATCGTCAGGTTCGAGTCCAACCATCAACCTAACGCTGCCAAAACCACCAAAATGTCAGACTGCATTCAACCAGCTATTCAGGTGGAAGCCAGTGTGGTCTCTGGGCTTTGCTTCTGCTGATTTACACCTGAAAACGCTCCTCCCTTGACCTAGATGATATGAAGTCACTTGAGTAACACATGACTCAGGTGTCAAACTGTTGCATCTGTGGAGCCCAAACACTTGCTGGAAAGCCTGAAATGACACGAGGAGCTAATGCATTGCTTAACTCATTCTGGTGAGTTCAGGTTCAGATGGCCAAAGCAAGGTATTGCAGCACTGCCAGGATCACGAGGTATATTGATTTGATGTACATATTAATTAATGTGCTGTGAAATGCGCGGTGGCAGTGCTGAATGCTGATCCTCAGCAGACGCAACGTGATATTCAGCTGGTGAAAACACTGATTTCAGCCCGGCTGAGATTCACCATGCACAGTCCCAAGTGTATCCTTCATACAATAAAAGCAAATAGCCAGGAGAAAAGAATCAGACGGCCTGCCCACCGCTCCTGCAGCCCACTCTGCAATCACCTTAGCTCATCTCAAAGAGGGGGGTCTTTCAAATCCTGCCTTTCATTCTAAAAATGATTAATCTCCATTCTTGCCGAGAACAAAGGGACCCACAGCGGGCTTTGCATTCAGCAAGGAAAACCAAGAAAAAAAGCGAGCAACCTTTCATTTTATACACCATCAGTCATGGGCTACTGGTTTTGGTAGAAGAGCCGACAGGCAGTTGTGCCAGAACCAGAAGGGACCAAGCTGTAGGCACAGCTTGTTAGAAATGACCTGGGAGCTGTGAAAATTTGCCTCCTTTGAAATGATTTGATTTTTTTGCTCCATTTAATGTGGGCTCAGCGGGAGCTGGAGATGGGTGCCAAAGTGAAGCCAAGCAAAAATCACTCAGCCGAGCCTTCCCAATGCCTCTGCTGCTCGCCAGGGCATACAGAAGCGCGAGTTCCTCTCGCTCGTGCCAAACATATTGCTACAGGATGAGTAATTTTGCCTTTATAAATTGAGCCGTCACTGGGGGTAAGCAGTCGGTAACACAGAACCGCGCGCACTTCTCCCAGTCCTTCCCACTCCGATATCTCCGGAGCGATCTGGAGTTAGTAATATTGATTCCTCAAAGCACTTTCATTTTGAACATTGACCTGAATTGAAGAAAAATACCCAAACTGAGCTTTTCAGAGCTGAGGAGTTGGTCTTTCTTCAGTCCAGCTCTTTGCTCTGAGCTGGAGAAATGCGATTTTGCAGATTCAAAAACTGGTGCTCGAGGAAGTTGATTGAAGGGCTCAAGGTTTTCCATGGAGAGAAACAGGTCAAATAACAGCAGTTATGGTTCACTTTTCTTCCTTAACATTTTTGGAACTTGAAAAATTAGTAGAACAAGTAGGAGTCTTTCTTTTCACAGTGTTAAACCTGTTTGCATAATAACCAGCATGATCGAGGATTAATTCTGTCAGCATCTCTGCTGTATCATATCAGATCTTTTTTATATTTATGTCATCATTTCCATCTTCCATTACATCTGAGGAAGAAAACTGACAGGACCTGATATCCAGTCTGTTCTGCTTAAATCAAATTAGGCTAATTTATAACAACTCAGTAATTCACATTTCTTAATGGGAAAACCTAAATCCCTCTCTGCTTACCTTTCTAAAACCAGTTCAAGTTACTTCTTGAGCAAAATCAATCCAGGAACACACAGTTGTAATGGAGGAGATTGTGCTCATGCCTCTTCCTCTTAATCTGAGAACATACGAAGGAAAATTATAAATAAAATATTAATACTGTAAATGGTTTCACTAATCAAAGGAGGTGGGAAAGGAGGAGGACAACCAAAGATTGAAGATTTGGGTCATAACTTCAGGGGAACATCTCCTACTGCTTTTCCCTTGGGCGAGGATTTTCATTAGAATATGCTCTTAAACTAATTATCTGTAACTGGACTTTTCCCCTGTCTCTCTCATGATTATGTTATGATTATCATTTCAAAGACAGACAATATTTTGGCAAACAATAATTTGTCAACAAGGAGAGAGTAAAGACCAGTTGCTGTTATTTAATGGCAATATGAATTTGAATGCAAGAGGATGCCATGAGACAGCGATGGAAGGGACTGTCCTTTCATAGAATCATAGAATGTGTTGGGTTGGAAGGGACCTTTGAAGGCCATCTGGTCCAACCCCCCTGCAGTCAGCAGGGACATCTTCAACTAGATCAGGTTGCTCAGAGCCTCATCCAGCCTGGCCTTGAATGTCTCCAGGGATGGGGCCTCCACCACCTCTCTGAATAACTTCTTCCTAATGTCTGATCTAAACCTGCCCTGCTCTAGTTTAAACCATTGCCCCTTGTCCTATCACTACATGCCCTTGCAAACAGCCCCTCCCCAGCTTTCCTGTAGGCCCCCTTCAGATACTGGAAGGGGCTCTAAGGTCTCCCCAGAGCCTTCTCTTCTCCAGGCTGAACAACCCCAGCTCTCTTTATAGGAGAGGCGCTCCAGCCCTTTGATCATCTTCATGGCCTCCTCTGGACCTGCTCCAACAGGTCCATGTCCTTCTTGGGTTGAGGGCTCCAGAGCTGGACACAGTACTCCAGGTGGGGTCTCACCTCTCGATCTGCTGGCCACGGTTCTTCTGATGCAGCTCAGGATGCCGTTGGCTTTCTGGGCTGCAAGTGCACATTGTTGGCTCATGTTCAGCTTTTCATCCACCAACTACATCCACTTTCACTGCATGCAAATGCAGGATGTATTTTCTTCCTAAGAAATGTATCAGATATTCAGATAAAGCACTTAGGCATTACTGTGTAAAAATATGTGCCCTTTCCATTGTTAATAATCTATAAGAAAGACACTTGTGTGACACCACTGGGAAAAGCTTCGAGACCACAACCAGGCAAAACAAGCTACAGAAAATGGGTCCCCGTGCATTTGGAGTGAAATGCAATAGGTTGTAAGGTGAAAAAAAAAAAAAAATAGATATATATCTGGGTTATATAAAGGATGAATTTGTCCCAAAAGATTTGGGTTTATTTTTTTGGCATCTTTTGAGCGATGCCTCAATGGAGCGTGGATCTGTCCCTGGATGATTCAGGACTTCAGGCTGCTCTCGACAACAAACCGTTCCTCACTCTGCCAATATTCCCACTGAAATCCAATAAGATGAGTAAAACGGGAGTCAAAAATTCACATCTCGAGTAGTACTCCCCTCCTATCAACTGCTCTGTTTTCACAGTGCTATTGCTGTTATTTTTGGACACAGCAGCCCACATTTCCTGCTAAGACTCGTTTCCACTATAATTTATAGTGCTATTTCTACAACGGGTTGAAGGTTCTTTGGATTGCAATAGCAAACATGTTGCTTATCTTGCTGGTGTAGCTCCAGTGGTCGTCTGCCTGAGATGTGGTAGGTTCACCTCTCCAGGAGAGCGCCTTGGTCAGCGTGGGAGTTGTACACAAACCAGCTGCCATGCTCCTCGCTGATGGATGATGATTATTTTCACGCAGGAGGCATCACACCCTTCTCCTGTCCGGGGGCTGCTCCACAAGAAGTCAGGGGAAGAGGTGCTAAAAACAGATTTCACAGGGATGAGCTGGGAGGCATCCACAGCCTTCGCGTGTCCTATTCTGTCTGTAACAAAATTTGATTTATTTTCTAGCCTGGGCCTGCGAAAACTCCAGGAAACAATTGAGTTAACTACGATGCTGGCTAGGATACATATTTGAACTTGTATGGGAAAGTCTAAGCTTTAATTTGATTTATGCTTCTAACAACATTTGTGTTTATACTAATAAATGCAACACGTATATCGTAATCCCATAAAGCGCAGTTATCTGTCCCGAGCTGAAAATGGCCCAGTTAACCCCAGATAAGATCACGTGCACGGAGGCTGAGAGCACCATCTCCCCTTACTTCTCTGTGACCAAAACGCTAAGAAAAGTGTCCAGGGAATGGAAAATGGTCTCTCTTGTACAAGTCCTTTCAGAGTGCATTGGGTAGAGCAACAAATGCCCTTTGGGGCTAGGGTCTCCTTCCAAGTGGTCCCCCAAGTGTCCAAAAATGCTCATGTTTACATTACCTTGGATGAACAAAACTTCTGCTTTATTCTTAAAATGGGAGTATTGTTATCTTTTCTGTGCAATTTATCCTTTTAGTCCAGGACACAGTCTTCTATTGATGTAATCCTGTTAGCAAATTAAATATAGACTTGAATGCCAACACAACCCGCTTCCAGGCAAGTGGTGTGTCCCCAGAAATGGACTCACTAGTGCTCCAACTCCTCCAGGGCATCAGGATTGGGGCAAATCCAGGTGTAAGAGAAGCTGCAAGAAAGCAATACCACAGCAGGGAGAAACCTGGGAGAGGGAAGGACTCTGCCCATATCCCAGGACCTCAGCCACCTCTCTATGGAGTTTCCTTACCTCCTGCTAGAGGAAAAATCAGTTCACCAGAAATCTTGTCATTGGTCCTAAAGGTGGTTCCAGAAATGAAGTCTATTTTGTTGGTCCTTTTTCCATTTTGCTGGTGGCTCAGATCTGGCAGCCGGGAAATCTGCTTTTTCTTCCCAAGTCTGTTATGGGCTCCCAGTATGGCTGGGAACACATCTCCGCAGAATGACCTGGTGATGTCAAGCCCGTTAGGTGGCTAATGGGCTGAAATGGGGATGGATGCTGCATGAATGGTCTGGTTCCTGTAGGCAGAGTCCCCAGATATTTTTAATTTCCACATGGCCTGTAACTAATTTCCACCCAGCCTTCCAGCATCTAAAGGGGGCCTGCAGGAAAGATGGGGAGGGACTCTTTATCAGGGAGTGGCGCGATAGGAAAGTTTTAAACTGAAAGAGGGGAGATTTAGATGAGATAATAGGAAAAACTCTTGACTGTGAGGGTGGTGAGCCCCTGGCCCAGGTTGCCCAGGGAAGTTGTGGCTGCCCCATCCCTGGAGGTGTTCAAGGCCAGGTTGGACGGGGCTTGGAGCAACCTGCTCTAGTGGGAGGTGTCCCTGCCCAGGGCAGGGGGTTGGAATTAGGTGATCTTTAAGGTCCCTTATAACCCAAACCATTCTATGATTCTGTGATTTTTCAAAACATTCTGATGCAGAGTTGCAGAGAATCGAGCCCCCAGGCTGGGGTTACCGAGCTATGTGCGCTCCTCAGAATGCAGAAAGATGCCTTATGGGTTTTTCAAAGGTGTCTAGGCACCTCAATCCCACTGGTTTAAGAGCTTGAAGCCTACTCTGTTTAGGAGCTTTTGAAAATCCCAGCAGCGTCACTCTGAGTGTCTCCAGTTGCTTTGCTTTCTCCAGGACAACGCCTGGTTTCTGCTACGTTTTCTGATGGTTCAGGCTTATTTGCCATTACTGGAAGGTTACCCTGGTAGTTAGACTTCCCTTTCTAGGCTAAGGAGGAGATTGCTTTACACAACGCCTTTCATCTTCCCTAATATGCTCCATATTATCCTCTTGATTTCTTCCATCTGGGCAAATCTTTTGTTGACCTCACCTGAAATCTAAAACCTTTCAAAATAAGCCCTTCCACTTCTCTCCTCTGATCCAGTAATGGTGGATGTGACTGGGAGGTCAGAAGTCTGAGATTAGTCGTGACCTCACTCTTGGGCTTCGCATTGGCAGTAGGTTAGAGGCTTTGAACTTGGCATCCTGACAAATTGTTATTACTACATACCAAAAACCAGCTCACCCTCGTGTCTGTGGGAGGGTGTGGGGGGAAAGACAGGGAGATGGATTCCTTCAAAGAGCAAAGCCATTCCACACAGCACGACACTGAGACAGGAAGGTTTAACCCAAGAACCCCAAGGTAAAAACTTGACAGACACTAACTCCTAAAATACAGCCCAGAAACGCTCTTAATTGAATCTTAACTGGCTCAGATGATGTGGACAGTGAATAACGCTTGAGCTTTTATTTTTAGAGGGTGAGCTGCCAACCTCTCATGAAAACTGAGTAGGGACCAGATTACTGCACTGAATGACTCTCACATTTTACAAATCCAAGAACAAATAAAGTCCGACTGACTCAAATATTTAGTCTATAACCCTAAAAGACATGACATGATCTTCAGGGTCATCTGACTCAGTCCCCTGAGATCAGAGACAACCGCTTTGACTGGGGATGTTCTCAAACATATCAACCTCTCTCTGAAGAGATAATTTTTCCTTTAATTTAATGTTAATCTTCATTATTCTCTATTTTTATCCTGGAGAAACGAAGCTATTGCAATCTCTCTGTCCGACTGTCAGTGTGTGTACGTGCTCATGCCTGTCCTCTCCCCCTATAACAGCATCCGACTCCGTTGGTCAAGTTCAACCACACTTGAAGGAGGCTGGGGGCCAAAGAGGCTTTGCTTGGTATCCCTCAGAGAGCAAGGCTTTCTTGCCAGTCAAGCAGAGAGAGGCAGACCCATAACCACACCGAAGCCAGACAAATTCAACTTGGAAATAGAGTCTGCGTTTTTAACAGCACGGCTGTTAAATGAGAAAAGCTTCAATCGGATTTTGTGTCTTCTTAGGCAGCAGCCTCAAGACACAAATCCAGAGGAAACCTGGCTCCTTTCGATCCAGAACTACCTGTTTCTTAGATTTTAAAGTCACAGTGGGCCATAAGATCATCTATTCTGAGCTCCATATAATATGGACCATAAAATTGCATACTCCAATAAGGAACCCAATAACTTGTACTTGGATAAAACCTCTGTTCCAGCAGGCATCTGCTCACAATTTGAAAATATCTGAAGAGGAAGAATCTACTACTTTCATTGGTATTTTGTCTCAACACTTAATCATTCCCACTGTTAAAGCACTGGGCCTCATTTTGAAATGAAATATGTCTGCTTTTAGGTTCCGGCCTTAGACCTCTGATAGACTACAAGGCTCTGTTGCCTCTGGGTGTTTTCCCCTGAGGGCAAACTTCTACCCTTCTTGAGCCTCCTCTTGACCTTCCCTCAGTAAGTGAAGCAGGTGGAGATCTAGCATGAGACTTGTTTTTCCTAGGCTTTTGAAACTTTTTCTGACTTTTCACTTTTTGGGGGGGGGGCTTTCAAAATAGGTTGACATAGCAATAGCTTGGACAACTTACAAACTAGATTTTTATTGATGCAGTCAATGCACATGAGGGACTCAAGCTCAGAGAAGGGTGAGGGGTGAAGAGACAAAAATTCAAACAACCCCAGAGTCTTGTTTCCCAGTCTGGTGTGGGCCTTTGACAGTATTAAAATGTTCATGTTGTTTGATAACATCATCTCCTCTCCTAAAATTATTAAGGCAGAAACTAGCTTGACATATTCAGGGCTCACGAGAGGCTTCCACTAAGGGTGGGGAAGGGCTGGAGAAGAGACAGAAATGATAATGTGAGATCCTCATGCCTTGCTGAGCATGTCCCAGAAATGGTGTCTCATACAGTTTCCCTTCTGGGGTTCTTCTGGCACAGCCTGGCTAGGTCTGAGCTCTCTTGCTCTAAAGGATGTCTAAATTTAACTGCAGTAGACAGGAGAGCACAGAGGCTATTCTCAGTCAATCTGGTGGAGTTCACGGAGGGTGAAAAGCAGAACTTAAGTTCTTAAGGCCCTCACTGCCTGTCCCAGTGGTAACACAGCCCGTAAATCTCTCCTCGCATAGTTTTCATTTTTAAGTTCTCCTTTAAAACAGAAATCCTGCATCTGGTGGAAGAATAAGCCAAGTATAACAATGGCTCATGGGGTGTGGTGGTAAAGCCGTTAAGTATCTCTCTGCGGACAAAGAACCACGTGTTGGAGCCTTCCTTTAGCTTCAGGACACTGACCACCCGCAGCAGCTTCATCCATCACGGGTCACCAGCAGATGGGCCATGGGATGCACAAATCAGTATCGGTGCCTTCCAAAAGAGGACCAACCTCTGGTTTGCAGTGATGACCCCATCTACAGCCCAGCCCTGTGGGAATACAGCACCTAGTGCCACAGAGACCATCCACGTGCAGTTCTCCATCGCAGTCACCAGCAGCAAGCAAGCTGAGCCTTAAAAGGGAGAATGGTGAGTCAGAAAAGGGAAATTAGATAAAACAGGTTTTGGGAAGTCCAGGCTGCAAGGATGCAGCATGTCCTTCACTTAACACGATGTTTTTCTTTCCTTGATTTTTTTTTTTTTTTTTTTTTTTTTTTGCGGTATTGGGGGAGAGCAAACAAGTCTGCTGACCTACCAAATGCATGTCTATCTTCACTAGCATGCTGTTGAGTGGGCAATGTACCTTTGCATGTGCAAAGAAAACAGGGACCAGCCCTGCGCTTTGTGGCAGCCTGATGTTATTGCCTCGCTAGTATATGCCACAGGAGATGGGAGTATTTGTGTTGTCCTGCAGATGCTTTTTGTCTTTTGATCCTTCTCCACTGCATTGCGCTGGGGACTTCTTGTTCATGGGTCTGCTGAGATAAGATACCCACATGTCTGCAGACTTAAAGCATGGGAGATCCAAACTGAAGAGAAAATTGGATTTTATGGGACCTTGGCCAACAAACTCTTCCGAGCTCAACGGCACAGATCTATGTGAAGCGTGTGAAACAGCACTAACAAGGAGAGGAAGAGGGATTAACCTTTGTTCCAGAAGCCATAAATCACCATCCAGAGGATGAAAAATGAGTAGCAACTCTACGGCTGTAAAATCCACACGCTATGCTAGGCTGAGAAAACAGTAACATTGGAAGTAGCAAATTTCCAGAGCCCAAAAGGAGCTCAACGGCTTTCCAAAGACATTAAAGTATCCCCAAAGCCCCTTTGGCAACTTTGGTGAGCGGCCTGACTTTCATCCTGAAGGAAAGAAAGGGGCAGGTTTTCCCCATTGTGTCCCCATCCCTGCCTGCTCAGAGGAAGGCAGAGATTTCAGCCCAGCTCCTCTCCATGTAGACAAAGTGAGGGTCCATGAGGATGTGTATTTGCTCCCATCCTCCACATGTCCAGCTCACCATCATCAGCACAGAGATATTTTTTTCCTCATCTCTCAGTCACAGGGCCATGCTGCCGTCTTGGGTGTCTCTCACGCAGCTGTCCAGGTGACGGGCTGCATGGAATGAGTGTCTGTCACTCTGGCAGGAGGACAGCAAAGACAGCGCCTGTGGTGTGCGCTGTGACCAGGTCAGTGATCTGCTCAGCCTGGTGGCTGAGCTTAAGGAAGAAGTGGAAAGACTGAGGACCATTTAGGAGTGTGAAAGGGAAATTGATTGGTGGAGCCACACGCTGCCAGCCTTAAGGAAAGAGCAGCAGGCGGAGGTTCCACGAGAGGTAGAGGATCCCCTGCCCTCTTGTCACCAGGCAGAAGGAGGGGAAGTAGGAGAGGATGGGGGGGAATGGAAGCAGGTACCTGCTCGGGGCAGCAGGAGAGTCCCCTCCAGACCTCCCATGCCTCCCCAGGTGCCCATACAGAATAGGTACAGGCCTCTGGAGATAGATGATGAGGGAATTAAGGATGCTGACAAAGCCCCATCAAGGGAGTTGCCAAAGTAGCCAACTCCACGCATTAAGACTGCTTCTGTGAAGAGCAGGAGGAGGGCAATAGTCATAGAGGGTTCCATTCTGAGGGGAACTGAGGGTCCCATATGCAGGCCGGACCCTTCCCACAGGGAGGTCTGCTGCCTCCCTGGGGCCTGTGTTAAGGATATAACCAGGAAGCTTCCTGGCCTGATACGACCCTCAGGTTATTACCTGCTTTTGATCTTACAGGCAGAGAGTGATGAACTGGAGAGAAGAAGTCTGAGGGCAATGAAGAAAGATTTCAGGGCCTTGGGATGGCTTGTCAAAGGGTTCAGGAGCACAAATTGTGTTCTCCTCTGTCCCTCCAGTTTTGGGGACTGATGAATGGGTAAACAAGAAAATTAGACAGATCAATACCTGGCTCCAAAACTGGTGCTACCAGCAGGGTTTTGGGTTCTGTGATCACAGTTTGATCTACAGGACACTGGGCCTGCTTGCTAAGAATTGGAAAACCTTATCCCGAAAGGGGAAAAGGGTACTAGGCCAAGAGTTAGCAAGGCTCATGGATAGGGCTTTAAACTCGAATCGAAGGGGGAAGGGGATAAAACCAGGCCCACTAGTAATGAGCCTAGGGATAAAGGGCCAAGGATGGGGGTGAAATCGGTAGCCCAGATCAAGTGCACCTACACAAATGCACATAGCATGGGCAACAAATGGGATGAGCTGGAAGCCATTGTGCAGCAGGACACCTATGATGTAGTCGCCATCACAGAAACGTGGTGGGATGACTGCCATGACTGGAATGTTGTGATGAATGGCTATAAGCTCTTCAGAAGGGATAGGCAAGGAAGGAGAGGCGGGGGTGTGGCTCTGTACATTAGGGAGTGTTTTGATTGTATAGAGCTAGACTCCAGTGATGATAAAGTCAAGTGTTTATGGGTAAGGATGAAGGGGAAGGCAAATAAAGGAGATCTTGTGCTGGGAGTATGCTATAGACCACCCAACCAGGATGAGGAGACAGATGAAGTATTCTATAAGCGGCTGGCTGAAGTCTTGCAATTGCCAGCCCTTGTTCTGGTTGGTGACTTCAACCTGCCGGGTGTCTGCTGGAAATATAACACAACAGAGAGCAGGCAGGCTAGGAGGTTCCTCGAGTGCATGGAGGATAACTCCCTGGCACAACTGGTTGGTGAGCCTACCAGGGGAGGTGCCTCGCTAGACCTACTGTTCACAGACAGAGAAGGACTAGTGGGAGATGTGGTGGTCAGAGGCCATCTTGGGTTTAGTGATCAACTAATGGTTTAGAATGGTCAAGTTTTCAATTCATAGTGATGTAAGGAGGGGGGTTAACAAAACCTCCACCTTGGATTTCCAGAGGGTGGACTTTGGCTTGTTCAGAACACTGGTTAAGAGAGTCCCTTGGGAGATAGAGTCCTGAAGGGCAAAGGGGTCCAGGAAGGCTGGACGCTCTTCAAGGAGGAAATCTTAAAGGCCCAGGAGCAGGCTGTCCTGAAGTGTCACAAGTTTAAAGGGCAGGGAAAATGGCCAGTCTGGATGAACAAGGAACTTCTGATGAGACTTAAAATAAAAGGAGAGTTTACCACCTTTGGAAGAAGGGACAGGCAACTGAGGAGGAGTACAGAGATCTCGTTAGGTTATACAGAGAGAAAATTAGGAAGGTAAAAGCCCAGCTGGAGCTCAACTTGGCCACTAACGTTAAGGACAACAAAAAAAGTTTTTATAAATACATCAACAAAAAGAGAGCCAGGGAGAATCTCCATCCCTGACTGGATGCGGGGGGGAAAGTTGTAACCAAGGACGAGGAGAAGGCTGAGATACTTAATGCCTTCTTTGCCTCCGTCTTCAATAGTCAGACCAGCTATCCCCAGGGTGTTCAGCCTTCGGAGCTGGAAGATGAGGATGGAGAGCATAACAACCCACCCATAATCCATGAGGAAGTAGTCAATGATCTGTTTCTGCACCTAGACGCACATAAGTCTATGAGGCCGGATGGGATTCACCCAAGAGTACTCAGGGAGCTGGCAGGAGAGCTCACCAAGCCTTTCTCCATCATTTATCAACAATCCTGGTCAACAGGGGAGGTACCAGATGACTGGAGGGTGGCTAATGTGATGCCCATCTACAAGAAGGGTCGGAAGGAGGATGTGGGGAACTACAGGCCTGTCAGCCTAACCTTGATACCAGGAAAGATCATGGAGAAGATCATATTGAGTGAGCTCTCACGGCAAGTGCAGGGCAGCCAAGGGATCAGGGCCAGCCAGCATGGGTTTAGGAAAGGGAGGTCCTGCTTAACCAACCTGATCTCCTTCTATGACCATGTGACCCACCTTCTGGATGCGGGAAAGGCTGTGGACATTGTCTGTCTGGACTTTGGTAAGCCCTTTGACACTGTCGCCCACAGCATTCTTTCTCCTGGAGAAGCTGGCGAATCATGGCATAGACAAGTACCCTCTTCGCTGGGTAAAAAACTGGCTGGATGGCTGTGCCCAGAGAGTTGTGATTAATGAGGTGAAATCCTCTTGGCAGCTGGTCACCAGCGGTGTCCCTCAGGGCTCAGTTTTGGGGCCAGTTTTGTTTAATATCTTTATCAATGATCTGGATGAGGGGATTGAGTGCACCCTCAGTCAGTTTGCAGCGACACCAAACTAGGTGGGAGTGTTGATCTGCGTGAGGGTAGGAAGGCTCTACAGAGGGACCTGGACAGGCCGGATCGATGGGCCAAGGCCAACTGTATGAGGTTTAATAAGACCAAGTGCCAGGTCCTGCATTTCGTTCACAACAACCCCAAGCAACGCTACAGGCTTGGGGCAGAGTGGCTGGAAAGCTGCCCAGCAGAAAAGGACCTGGGGGTGCTGGTGGACGGCCAGCTTAACATGAGCCAGCAGTGTGCCCAGGTGGCCAAGAAGGCCAACAGCATTCTGGCTTGTATCAGGAATAGCGTGGCCAGCAGGAGTAGGGAAGTGATGGCGCCTCTGTACTCGGCACTGGTGAGGCCTCGCCTCGAGTGCTGTGTTCAGTTCTGGGCCCCTCTGTACAAGAGGGACATTGAAGTGCTGGAGCGTGTCCAGAGGAGAGCTACCAAGCTGGTGAGGGGTCTGGAGACCAAGCCATATGAGGAGAGGCTGAGGGAACTGGGCACGTTTAGTTTGGAGAAGAGGAGGCTGAGGGGAGGCCTCACTGCCCTCTACAACTACCTGAAAGGAGGGTGCAGAGAGGTGGGTGTTGGCCTCTTCTCCCAGGTGAATAATAACAGGACCAGAGGAAATGGTCCGAAGTTGCATCAGGGGAGGTTTAGATTAGATATTAGGAAGAATTACTTTACTGAAAGAGTGGTCAGGCACTGGAACAGCCTGCCCAGGGAGGTGGTTGAGTCACCATCCCTAGAGGTATTTCAGAAACGTGTAGCTTTGGCACTTCAGGGCGTGCTCTAGTGACAGAGATTGCAGGGGTTTTTTTTTTTGTGTGTGTGTATGGTTGGACTCGATGATCTCAAAGGTCCTTTCCAACCATGAAAATTCTATGGTTCTATGATTCTCTACCTCTGCTGTCTTTAATGGGGTGATTTGATGCCATCAGTGGAAGCCACCATAAAGACTCTACCAACTTCAATGGAGGTTTTAACACTGCAATTCCCAGTCTGTTTTTTGAAGCTTGTGGGAAAACACAAGACCAGCCTGTCCTGCAGCAGTGGAGGGCTACGGTAGGTCCCCAGGTTTGGTTTCCCAAAGATGGTTTTTCCTAGAGTTGCACTTCCCTATAGTAGATGCTCCAGAGAGAAGAGAGGAGAAGAAAGGTGCCTTAAACATTTCAGGAATGGTTTCATCAGGCTGACAAGTATCATAGAGTGATAGAATGGTTCAGGTTATAAGGGACCTTAAAGATAATCTTGTTCCAACCCCCCTTCTCTGGGCAGGGACACCTCCCACCAGGCCAGGTTGCTCCAAGCCCCGTCCAACCTGGCCTTGAACCCCTCCAGGGATGGGGCAGCCACAGCTTCTCTGGGCAACCTGTTCCAGTGCCTCACCACCCTCACAGCAAAGAATTTCTTCCTAATATCTCATCTAAATCTCCACTCTTACAGTTTAAAAGAAGGTCTTAATTTCCGGAACCCTCAGAGGATGGTGGGGACAATGCCAGAGGGGGAAAGGAGAGGAAGGAAGGGCTGCCAGTTGGATTGGGAAGCAGGGATATAAATGTAGAGCATCACACGCTGGGGCACAGGCCTGGTTTTGTGTCTTTTTCTGGCAGGCCACTTTTTAACTGACTGGTACTATCCTTTATTAGGATTGTTCCCGGAGACATGGATGAGATAATGCCATGGTTTATAAATCATTCACTTCTGAGTCATCCTATATGGAGTTGACGAAAGTCACAAAGGGCTTAAGCTATTCCTGGATGAATGTGCTGTAGAGACATACAAACTGGGTGCAAAAGGAACACACATTTGTTTGCTACTGTGACACAAAAGTATTTAACCATTTAAGGTTTATACCAGCAATGTGCGCTGGCAGCCCAGAAACCCCCCCGCAGCCTGGGCTGCATCCCCAGCAGCGTGGGCAGCAGGGCGAGGGGGGGGATTCTGCCCCTCTGCTCCGCTCAGGGGAGACCCCCCTGCAGTGCTGCCTCCAGCTCTGGGGCCTCAGCACAGGAGAGACACGGAGCTGTTGGAGCGGGGCCAGAGGAGGCCCCGGAGATGCTGGGAGGGCTGGAGCCCCTCTGCTGTGAGGACAGGCTGAGAGAGCTGGGGGGGTTCAGCCTGGAGAAGAGAAGGCTCCGGGGAGACCTTCGAGCCCCTTCCAGTCCCTCAAGGGGCTCCAGGAAAGCTGGGGAGGGACTCTGGATCGGGGAGGGGAGACATGGGACAAGGGGGAAGGGTTTTCCACTGAAAAGAGGGGAGATTCAGACTAGATATAAAGACAAAATTTTTCACTCTGAGGGTGGTGGGCCTCTGGCCCAGGTTGCCCAGAGCTTGGAGGAACCTGGTCTAGTGGGAGGTGTCCCTGCCCAGGGCAGGGGGTTGGAACTAGATGATCTTTAATGTCCCTTCCAACTCTTATCATTCTATGATTCTATGATAATGATAAACTGGGACTGTCCCATTTTAACCAGTTGCACTCAGCAAGCCAGTTCCCGACCACAGGTGACAGCAGAACGTGGCTGTCTCCCATGCACGCTGTTCCACGAGCCTGCCCGCTGCGACATGAAAGCTTATCTCCATTTCTAGCTCTGGCGTGGACATCTTGCCAGCCACCGCCTCCAACCCAGCTCGTGCTCACATTCTTCCAGCAAGACGCGCTGGCACCTCCCCGCACATTTCACTTTATGTTTTTATTAGTCTGGGCACGTGCATGCATCCTTCTTTTTTCTTTTTTTTTTTTTTTTTTTTTTTAACATCATGTCCTACATGTTTTTGAACCTGAAAGGGAAGGACTTCTTGGTTTTACAGGTTTGGATTTGCTCCTCTGGAATTAGGGCCGTATCTCTTAACCAAAACAAAATGCTGGAGTCCAATCTGTCAAATTAAAGCAAAGATTTACCAAAGGAAAATATGCTTACAAAGTAAATATAAATTAATTTAATTGGTTCCTATTATCACGTCTATTGGAGCCTGCAAGTATAATCTGGTGCTGAAGTAATTAATTGGGTGTGAAGCAGCTACCGTGCCAAAACTCACTTGTAGGGAATGAAACTCGCAGACTTCTTGGCCTGACTGTTACCTGCAGCGTCTTGGCTTTGTTATTTTGCAGAGCGGAGCAAATCGCCGCGCCGAGCTGTGCAATCAAAGGCTCAGATAAATGCCTCGCTTTGTGTTTTCCTGACTGGGTGGTTACGACTACAGGCGTTTTCCCAGCCGGGTCAGGGAGAGATTGGTTTCGGAGGGGAAGTCAGCGGGCAGGTTTAGCGCTGCTGGGATTGCAGGCACTTATTTTTGTGGTTTTCCCTGGGTTAATATAGTCTCGGCTTTAATGGCCGTGTTTTTCCCCTTCCCTGCTCTGGCCTTGCAATAAAGGAGCTTTGTCGGGTGGTTTGCAGAGGGGACGGGGAGCCGTGGGGAGCAGAGGATGCTGCGATGGCACAGCTCTGTTATCCACAGCAGCAGCAATGAGAGAGCCACAACTCACAGGATCACAGAATCACAGAATGGTAGGGGTTGTGAGGGACCTCTGGAGATCACCCAGTCCAACCCCCTGCCAGAGCAGGGTCACCCAGAGCAGATTGCACAGGAACGTGTCCAGGCGGGTTTGGAATGTCTCCAGAGACGGAGACTCCACCACCTCTCTGGGCAGCCCGCTCCAGCTCTGTCACCCCTCAAAGGAAAGAAGTTCCTCCTCATGTTTAGGTGGAACTTCCCATGTTCAAGTTTGTGCCTGTTACCTCTTGTCCTGTCACTGGGCACCACTGAAAAGAGCCTGGCCCCATCCTCCTGATACCCATCCTTTAAGTATTTATAAGCGTTGATAAGATCCCCCCTCAGTCATCTCTTTTCCAGAGTGAAAAGACGCAAGTCCCTCAGCCTTTCTTCATAAGAGAGCTGTTCCAGTCCCCTCATCATCTTGGTAGCCCTTTGCTGTCCCCTCTCCAACAGTTCCCTGTCCTTCTTGAACCAGGGAAGCCCAGAACTGGACCCAGTACTGCAGATACGGCCTCACCAGGGCAGAGCAGAGGGGGAGGATGACCTCCCTCCACCTGCTGGCCACAGTCTTCTTGATGCACCCCAGGATGCCATTGGCATTCTTGGCCACGAGGGCACATTGCTGGCTCATGGTCATCCTGTTGTCCACCAGGACTCCCAGGTCTTTCATCCCATTTTGCAAGGATGGTCGCTCGTGCAAGCTGGGAATTAGCTACGTTGATCAAAAATAACCCAAGCTCAAGTAATGCAGAGATTTTGAGATCCTGGCACGTCCCAAGATGATGCTCAGCTGCTGTGACTGGAGCAAACAGGAGAGATGGCTCTTCCTCATGCTTCTTCCCACCTCCTGCACTGGGTGCTTCTCCCTGGGCTTCTCTCCAGCCTCTCGTGGCACCTTCCAGCTGCTGTCATCTGCCACTTTGGGGAAGTCCCTCTTCCTCCGTGGCAACATCTGCAAGTGGAGCTGGGCATGCTCTCCCATTTATCCCTCATCTCAGCTTGTAACATCTCTAAACAAGAGGAGTCCCTCTTATTTTAAAATTATGTTCCCAAATCCCACTCTTCCCTGCACTGGGTAAAGATGGAGCCAAGGTCAGGAATTCACCCCACACTCCTGCATTTGCTTTTTTCTCCACTATGTCCAAAGCAAGCAGGACTGTAGCTTGTAAACACCCTCAGGAAAGCAGATGTGAGGCTGGGATGGTGCTTGGTGAGAGGTGTTGGATGGCCATCACAGGGTCCAGGCTGTCCTTAAGGCACAGGAGCAAAAATCAGCTCCTAACACACCTTCTTCTGACCCCTCCCCGTGCACCTCCTGCCTAGGGAGTCTCGCAGTCAGCTCGCCAGGATGTGGCTCTTTGGACACACACATAAAGGCTTTAGAGGGACAAGACGACACCAAAACCACCAGGACTTTGGGGTGATCGCTGCCCATCCAAAGCTCTGACCAAGACTAGAAATGGGCTTTGGTGGGGACAAGCCTTTAAATGCTGGGACACTAGCTCCGCTCCCTGGGGTCTGCAGTGAAAACAGCCAAGACAAAAGAAGTGCTGCTATTATTAGAGCTAACGAAAATGCTGATAAAAAGCTTTGGACAAAAAAAAAAAAAGAAAAGGCTTTCTGAGCAAGAGCTCAACCTTAGCGGGAACAGCCTGATCACTATTTTCCAATCCTTTCCCTCCAGGGAAAGCAGAGACTGGCCCTTATCTTGTGTCCTTTTAAAGTAACATCGGTGTTCTGGTTTTTATTAAAAGGTTTGATTTGTTTAAAATGGTGCAGTTTTCGGTTTGTGAAACTTAAAATTTCTTTCCACCTCTTCCTCTCTCTCGCTCTGTATAAACATTTATATACGTATTTAACCAAAAACTTATTCTTGAATACAGATTTCAACAGGGGCCAACATCTTCCTTAAGGTGTCTGAAGATTTTTGCTCAGTTCCCAGCCCTTCCAAGGCCTCCTTTGTGCATCCTTGAGTCGTTCCCTTGAGTTACTCCCTCAGTTTTCTTGTGTCTACAGATTTGGCTAATGCAATCCCGTATCACCGGGGGGACAGAGTTAAAGTAATTCTTGCTCCCCAGCCACGTGGATTCTCCAGGATGTTGGATGCTCAGGAAGAAGGCCGTCCTGTGGGATCCATGATTGCAGGGTCCTGACTCATTTTGGGGAGAAAGTCCCAGGGCACGGACAAGGGAGCAGGAACCAAGCTCACCCAGGATGGTGAGATGCATCCCAATGCAAAAGCAGCACAGAAACATGGGTCTGGCCCTCAACCAAAGCACACAGACCCCAGGGAATCACAGGAGGGGGTATTTGCCAAGGGTAGCGCTTCCCTGCAAAGCCCTGATGGACACCGGAGGAGGAAAAACACCCGGACCGCCCCGGGTAGCCTCGCCGTGAACCGGCGGGGCTGGGAACGATTGTGGCTCACGGGCCAGCCCGGGCTGGGGAACCTCATAAATCATGTGGAAGTGCAGAGTTATGAGTTTCCTCAGACAAACACCACTAATTGCAGTGTGCTCTGATTGCTGGTGTGAGGCCACGTAACTCGCTGGCGAGCCTGGGAGGGGGAGATGCTGGATGGGATGGTGCAATTTTCGTGAGGGGCAGACGGACTAACACCCCCCGACGAGGTCCAGGGCTGGAGCACAGCTCAGATGAACATCATTCCCTTCCAGCTCTGTCCCGGAGTTCGCAACCTCAGCGTGCAAAACCGTAGCCCTGCAAATTGTCTGAATGTGCCCCATTTTGCTCTTTTTGAGGCCAGCACTCCCCAGCGAAGCAAAGAGCAGCTCAGACTGGGAGGAAAGGCAGGCTGCGAGGCAGGCATCGATGGGGAGCTCCATCTGCAAAGGGTGATTACTTGCTGGTGCAAATGCTCTAGGGCCATGTCTTTGTAGTAAAACAATCCTTGTGATCACTCCACGCCTGAGCCGAGTGACTCAGAGTAAAAATAATTAAATATGTTAATAATTATCAGAGGCCCCTTTGATTAAAACAAATAAAGCTTGCGGTGTGTAAGCAAGGAGGAATGCGTAGGTTTGCAGGGCTCAGCTCACAACCAGGAGCCGATAGCAAAAGCGGACGTGGTGCCTGGGTTGGGCATCAGAGGAGCTTGAGTGCAACCCAACTGGAGACGTCAAAGGTGGCCAGGTCCCTGCTGTAGCAGTTGCCCCCGTCCTTGATCCCAACCGCGCTGCCCCAAGGATAGAGATTAAATGGGGGACTGGAGGCATCACACCTCCACATCTCAGCCCACCCAAGTGGGAGACCTGGCAGATTTTGGGTAGCTGGTCTGAGAACCAACATCGCATGAACTGCTGATGGAAGGTGGGAGGCAATTTTGGAAGGTGAAGAAAACGTTAAATGTAATTAACTACACCCTGAAGGGTGTTCATTCAGGAGCCCTGGGCACCCAATGGGTGGAGGAGGGCACTCCTAAAGGGAGATGCAGATCTCCTGGGGGTTTAGTTGGCCTTCTGAGGTGCCCAGATGAAAGCCAGGCTCACGGCTTGGCCATATCAGTGCAGTGCTTGTAGGGTGAATACATGCCATGAAAGGGCTTTTCTGTGCTTCTGCTTGAAATGGGATATGGTGGACACTGTACTGAGCTTAGAAGGCAATTGCAAAAGCATTTCAGAAGAGATGGGCATGCCCAGACAAGTGGCTCCTCTGCTCCTTGCTCTACATGGGGTGCTTGTCCCCTCTCTCCTTGGAGCTAAAGGCAGCATCTGCACCCACTGGGCTTTCTGGCCAACAGTGCTCTGCCTCAGATGCTGGAGATCTGCACTTTTGGCCAAGGAAGGAGATGGTGCCAGTGTGGTGCTTGCACAGGAGAGCATGGAGCTCCTCTCCTGTGCTGGAATGTGGCTGGGGGCAGGTGGTGGGTGGGAGCCCTCACAGCAGAGTCTGGAGAAGCCTTTCTACGGCTGTTTTGATCTCTCAAGTGTACAGGTGATAAGAATCAGGGCCTGACGTGCTGTGAGGGCATTTATAGACATAGCAAAATGCGCCTGTGGAGCAGGAGGGTGAGTTCGCACCGTATCACGCTCAGGATCAGTGATGCTCTAGGGAATGAATACCAAAACCTACTGACAGGGTGTGCTTCCCATATGGGTGCTTATGCAGCACCATACTGCACCCATGAGTGTGACACCGCACGCGTATTATGGCCATGCTGACTGCCAGGAGCTGAAGAAGATCTATCTGCCTCAGCTTCACCATAGCTTTTGAAGGCAAACTCTAGGTGGAGTGAAGCTTCAGCCATAGCATGAGCAAAGACAGCATCCCAGGGAGGAAATGTTCTTTGTATCCCAAAGCATTTTTATTCCCAGGATGCAGCTCACAGGAAACACAGGATGCAGGCTGTCCTCTCGGCCTGGGTTGTAGTGTCCAAGTTCATGAACAGATGCAGATTTTACACTGAAACGCACCATCTCTGGGGCAACCTGTGAGCACGCAGCAAGATGACCCAACCGCTGCGAAGGGGAAGGAGGAAAAAAACCCAGATCCAGTTCAGTCCAATGGGGAACCTGAGGGAGATGCAGCACAGCCTCCTTCCCTGGAAACCAGCCAGGGCACTGGAGCTACCACCCCTTCACAAACCCAAAAAGGACCCAAAAGCAGACAGCACCGGACACTACCCGCAAACAGGACACAGCTCTCAGACCTTTTCTTCCCACTCTGGAGATGGGGCGTGCAGAGGGAGGGATAGCCACCGCCAACACCTTCTGCCATGTGGTCTGTCTCTGTTATTTTGCATCCTGCTCTCCCGCTAATAAAACAAGCGATGTCCTTGTAGTGCTTTCCGGGGGTGGGGGGGGAACATAAAATGCATTTGCCGTTAGTTTATTTTTGTAAAGCCCTGTTTAAGCAAAGGAGAGGAAAGGGATCCCTGCAAGGGGCACACTTGCTAACAGGAGAGCGCAATACGCTTGATTGCTCTTTCTTGTCCCACAGGAACTCACTGACGCCCTGGGAAGGAAAAAAAAAGGGGTTAGGTGATGTAGCTATCCAGTGTATAAAGCAGCTCCTTAACACATGGTTGTAGTTATGCAGCTGGGGAAAGCGGATGCGTATTTTGGGAAGATACCTGGCCAGCCTGCAGCCAGCTGTGATCAGATATATCCAGGGTAACTGCGCCACCTCATGGTCCCCAGAGCCAAAGAGTTGAGAAGAGGGAGTCAGACGCCTGGTGTGACTCACGTTCACTGAAAAGCATCTTCACAGCCTCCTCTGAGAAAAACTGCAGCAGCTTTATTCACTGCAGCGAAGTCACCTCCTTTAGGAAGGCCAGGTGGGGATTTGCTCCATGGATTACTGCCTTACTTTGACAATAGTCCCAACAGTCTCCAAATGAACTACTACTACTTCTAAAACAATGACAAAATAAGATGCCCCCTACCTGCTCTGGGATTGCTCCTTAAAACACAAAGAATCATAGAATGGTTTGGGTTGGAAGGGACCTTAAAGATCACCCGGTTCCAACCCCCTGCCCGGGGCAGGGACACCTCCCACTAGACCAGGCTGCTCCAAGCCCCGTCCAGCCTGGCTTGAACCCCTCCAGGGATGGGGCAGCCACAGCTTCTCTGGGCAACCTGGGCCAGGGGCTCACCACACTCATGCATGACTTCTTCATCCAGTCCTGCTTTATAAGACTCGGTCCCTATGGCTCCTGCTGCTTCCCTGCAGATGCAAGCTTGCAGCCCAGTAGATCCTATCCTGGAGAAGGGCTGTCCTAGATTATCATGTTCTGCTTCCTTTTCCTTTGATCCACTCGAAATAATCTCTCCCATTTGGCACCCCAGGCAGCCCTTCTTTTAGCCTCCTGTTCTCACCCTGCTCACACTTGCAGCTGATTGTTGGCCGTGTCTCTTACAAGCTGTCACTTGGGCATTCACGCCTGGATTTTCCTGAATTTTCCTCCGTAAGAGGTGGGGGGAGAGTTTTCACCAACTTAAGTCCAGCACAAGACAGTCACCTAATGCTCTCCCACAGTGAAAAGGGAGAGCAGGGCATCATCAGGGTTAAGCAAGCCCACCCCAACATAGTCCTACATTCCCTCTCTGGAAATGCCTTGCTTTTTCCCCATAGGCCACAGTGAGGGTCCAGTCCACTGTGTTTATTTTAAGCCCTTAGATGACTAAAGTTGACCTGGTATCCCTCAGGGATCCGTATTGAAACCAGTACTGCTCAATATCTTCATCAATGACACAGACAGTAAGATTGAGTGCATTCTCAGCAAGTTTACGGATGACACCAAGCTGAGTGGTGCAGTGACACGCCTGAGGGACGGGATGTCATCCAGAGGGATCTGGACAGGCTCGAGAAGTGGGCCTGTGTGAACCTCATAGGGTTCAGCGAGGTCAAGTGCAGGCTCCTGCACCTGGGTTAGGGCAATTCCCGGTTTCAATACAGTCTGGGGCATGAAGGGATGGAGAGCAGCCCTGAGGAGAAGGACTTGGGGGTGTTGGTGGATGAGAAGCTCAACATGAGCCGGCAATGTGCGCTGGCAGCCCAGAAACCCCCCCGCAGCCTGGGCTGCATCCCCAGCAGCGTGGGCAGCAGGGCGAGGGGGGGGATTCTGCCCCTCTGCTCCGCTCGGGGGAGACCCCCCTGCAGTGCTGCCTCCAGCTCTGGGGCCTCAGCACAGGAGAGACACGGAGCTGTTGGAGCAGGGCCAGAGGAGGCCCCGGAGATGCTGGGAGGGCTGGAGCCCCTCTGCTGTGAGGACAGGCTGAGAGAGCTGGGGGGGTTCAGCCTGGAGAAGACAAGGCTCCAGGGAGACCTTATTGTGGCCTTCCAATACCTAAAGGGGGCCTACAGGAAAGACGGGGATATACTTTTTAGCAGGGCATGTAGTGACAGGACAAGGGGTAATGATTTCAAACTCAAAGAGGGGAGATTCAGACTAGATATAAGGAAGAAGTGTTTTACGCTGAGGGTGGTGAGACCCTGTCCCAGGCTGCCCAGAGAGGTGGGAGATGCCCCATCCCTGGAAACATTCCAGGCCAGGTTGGACGGGGCCCTGAACAACTAGATGTAGTTCAAGATATCCCTGCTCATGGCAGGGGGTTGGACTAGATGGCCTTTGAAGGTCCCTTCCAACCCAAACTATTCTATGATTCTATGTTTCTATGACCTGAATCCCCATGGACATGTGTCCTATCTGCCTCCTACTGTCCTCAGTGATGAGAACCTCCACCTTTTTCCTCTCCTCTTCACCCTTCTGCTGCTTCTACAAACAAATGCATTGCCAAGCCCTTGAGCTTAACTCCATCCTAACCACACAAGGAGAGATTGTCTGAAAATCTCACTGGCTTCTTCCCCTCATATCTAATTTGTGGTGCACAGTCAATCCTGTCTCCTGCTGTCTCCTCCTTAGTCACGTTCAGCCATGCAGATTGCATTTCTGTGGATGATTTCCCTTTGCATCATTGATCCAGCACCAGTCCTTGTCTGCAGCGAGATAACGATAAAGGTCACCGTTAATTTATGACAATATCACACAGACTGTGTGTCCATGTACCACTGGCTCTTGGCATGAGTAGTTCCTGGCGCCGTAAAACACATGTGAAGTGCAAGTAGAATAAGAAATTCATTGGAGATCTGATGTATCCTAAATCTAGATACAGCTATTATTTTTTAAACTTCCCCCCCCCAGTATCTGTTCATAAAAGAAGGCTTTTGGTAGAAGATGCAATTTGCAGCAACGGCCGTAGAGCCATTCTGATTATGGTTCTGCCTCATCTTCTGCATCCTCTTTACCCATCACCTCTCTTTTTCTCCTGGTACTTATCTGCTTTCAACAAGCACTGCTGTTCGGTGGGAGCTGAATGCTGGGCTCTCATGCGGTGTTACATCTGCCTGAGGGTGAAGGCTGCTCTTACAGAAAGAGGATTCAGCTTACGGAAAGGGGTTTTTACCTGCTTTGTTCGGAAATGCTGTCCCAGGAATCACCAGGTAAGAAGTTCTTCATAGCAGGCCAATTTATTAAAAGTTGTGGGTTACTTGCAGTTTGGAAATCTTCTCTCTCGTATCAAAATGTGATACAGAACCAGAACAAAATACATACAAAGTATAGATGTAGCTGTCCCACTATACAAACGTTTTACAAGACAAAGGAGGGATGAGTTGGGGAAACAGCTGAAATGCAGCCAAGGGAACTTATTTCAAGCCATTTGAGAAGCTGCTTGTAAACTTTATTCCAAATCCTTTCTGCGTCCTTGCCCTCAGCATCCACCCTGGATACGATCTCCCACTTTGAATTCAGCATTTCTCACTGGAACGAAGAATTAGGGAAAGTTTTAAAGCAGAGACGAGCGACTGATTGCTCAACTGCTGCCAAACTCCTTGACTTCATGCTTCAAGCAAAGCAGTGAGACGCAAGGTGTCCCTGGAAAGCTGGAGACATCAGCCCCAAGTAAAAGTGATCCAATAAAACCCGTTCTGCTCCCTCCCTGTCTCTTCCCCTGCCAGCTTTAGGATTGAGCTCCCAACCTCACTTCACATGCAGGAAGGGCCAGAACTGAACTATCCCATAAAAAGCTGAAACATTGTGACCTACGTGGCTCATCTTACCACAAAATCTTCTAGAGCAGGCACTTACGTGTCTCAGTTGTCTTTATGTCAGCAAAATGAGCATTGCCAAGGCCCATTCCCTGGCCCAATGGACAGAGGAGATGGAAGAGTCTGTACCTTCGTCGTTAATCTCTGTTGCTTTCCAGAACAGGTTGGGCACATCCATCCTCGTCACTGGGAAGGCTATCTGGCTGTGCAACTACAGGACTGTTTGGGACTGGCCAAAACTGTTCCAGGGATCGTGCATAAAATTTAGCTGTACGGCCAGCTGAGACCTGTGCCGGTTATTAGGATGGATGTAGACAGAGAGTTTTATTTGCTTACAAGAGCAATGGCGCCACAGCCTCCGCAGTGAGCACTGGCCAAGCGAGGTCCAACCTTACCCCGTGAGTGAGGATCAAGGGTTCAGACGCAGCTCAGGAGGTCGCCTGGAAGCAAAGAGAGACCACGACTGAAATGAAAACCTAATGGGCTATATTATTTATGAGGAAGAGAAGGAAGATGTTAAAAACAAACAAACAAAAAACTCAGTCTCACCTGATTTTTCCTTTCCATTGTGTTTATGGCCTTTGCTGCGCAACCGGTACTGTCAATAAACCAGGCATTCAACAACCCTGCACAAAGCCCATCAACATCTGCCTGGGGTCAGTGGGAGAGATGGCAGCTACTGGATGGATGAGCTGATAGGGCCTAGAAAAAGAGAGTGTCACATCCCCATTTGGGTTCCAGCTCTTCTTTTTGCCCTAGTTTAATGAAGTAATGAGCCAATTTGGCTTCTTCATACCTGTGGCTGTAACAGGCTGTCTCCATCTACGATCAAAGCAGTCCAGGCACCACAGGTTTCGGAGCATGTTGTAAGAACAATTGAATGAAAGTCAATGAGCCGTGTGATGAATTAGATCAAATCAGATAATTAAGCTAGACTCATCCAGACTTCAAATAGAGGAAAATGTCCCCATGTAACTCCTTTTAAGTGCTAAGGTCATTATCAGTTCTCTATGAAAAAAAATCACAGATAATGCCATTAATTTCAGTGGATGCAACCACAAGTTTAAGGTAGGGGTTTTGTATAGGTTGTACAGGTTTGATTCCTGTAAATAGTCATCCTAGAAACACCGGAGCAAGACTTGCACATATAACCTTACCAGTTTTCTTCTTCAGTGTGCCACCCAAGCCCGTGCAGTTTAGTGCCATCTCTGTCCTCCAGGACCTGTCAAGCATTTAAATGTCACAAACTCTTTTGGTCAATATTGCTATGCTCTGATTAAAGATGGTCAAACCAAGGAACAGAGATGTTAAGTGTGTTACCTTACTCCCTGAGTGGGAAAGCATCTCTTTGCGATTCAGAACAGCACTCAGTACTATGCCAAGGTTTACTTCTGACACAAATCATGCCAGGAAAGGAGGAATGGAGGATTTGCACTCAAACACACATCAGTTTTAGGTGCAGCTGGGAACACGTAAAGAGAGCAGAGAGCCACAATCCTCCCATTTTCGGGTCTCTTATTTGGAAACACCATATCAGACTCGAGGACCAGCCCACGCTCTGGATCCCACCTTCTCTTCCTGCAGTTACTGGTTTTAAACTTAGGCTGAGTGCGCTGTCATGCGAGTTCAGAAGATACGTTGACAATATTTGCCAGTCCCAGCATTTACATCGTACAGTTATTTGTCAAAGCCCCACCTATCCCATGCAGCACTTCCTTTCTGATAATTGCTACTGAGATACAGAGCTAAATGATGGAAAGGGGAGAAAACTCTCTAATTCTCACCATTATCTTGAGGGTAGCCTGTTCAAACATGAACTCTCTGATATTTTCTTCCAAGCTCCTCCCCTGAGATACGCCTCTGAGCATCCCTGGAATTTCCTTGCACTCAGACGCTGCCCTGAGCTGTCGTGGGAACATGGTGAAATTGGGAAGGTGTCCTTTGGTGTTGCAACCTTCTCGGTGTTGTCAGAAATGAATGGAAACACAGAGTGGTGAGCTGCAAAAAGAAAAAGCGATGAAGATTTTTTTGAAGTCTTGCCGAGTTTATCTCTTCATTGTAATGGTAAACAGATTACAACCCTGAGACTTCACGTTCCCCCCACAAAGCCTATCCAGGGCATGCTCATGTCTATCCAAGAGGGGAGAAGGTCTCTTAGGGCAGGGACTAGTCCCTGTAGTGAAAGCAATGGCAAAAAGCTATTTTGGACCAAGTTTCAAACCTCAGGCAAATGGCAGTGTCTATCAGAAAGCTCAGGCACAGCATTGCTGTAGCATGAAGGGCAATACGACTAACTCCCTGGGGCCATTGCTTCTACCTCAGGCACACATTGCTTAACCTCTAAGCTGGGTACCCTTTACATCTTAAGAGCTACAGAATCAAAGTCACTACAGTCTGCAGCACCTCCGTCTCATGACTGTTCCCCAACCGTCAGTATGAGCTGCCAGTTACTGGGGCAATCCTGCAGCTATGGCCAAAGGATGCACTAAGCCCATCCACCTTGCTGTGAGCCAGCAGAAGACAACCAGCTCTCTTCCAGAGGACACGCAGCCACTGCTGTCATCATTTTATCCAGTCCTGGCTCTTGGATTGCACATTTAGGGACCATCTGACATGGTTTCCACCATCAAGCCACCTCATATTTTGGAGTGCAGGAGCTTGGAGTCAACATCTACACGCGATCACGTTGGTTCTTCCCTCCCATCATGTCTGTCATTAGCACTTATCGAAATGGCACCTTGTTCAGACACCCTGAGCTCTACCCAGTGTCCCACAGCCCTTTGTGCTGGCCCCAGGGTGCTTTCAAGGAATCACTGCTCTTAGTCCACAGCACTGCTAGGTGCGTACGAGATCCAAGGATTAAAAAACCCCTGGAAACAAGCAATGAGACCATCAGGGAGATGGGAAGGGGATGAGTATGAAAATATCAGGGTAGGCAACAAGTGCTCTGAAATAGGAGCAACGATGGATGACAGCAAGTGTCTGGAAAAAAGGGAGATAGCCGAGAGAGCTCTCGCAGACTCTTATCTTTGTGTTAAACATAAGATATCATTAATCAGAAACAAGTCACTAGGAACTAAAGTCACAAGTAGGTTTTGTCACAGCTTGATTTCCACCTTGGTCACTCCTGTTCACCAGGGAAAGTGGCTCGTCCAGCACACGGTGAAGTCAGCAGAGACATCTAGTGGCAAAAATAACATAAAAATCTGCAGGGGAATACACTGGAGTGCTTTGCTTCATCTTATGGACAGCTCAATTATCACCGGCTTTCCAGTACACATAAAAAAGACTGCTTGGGAGCTCAAGACTGTATTTTTAACTGATCTGTTGAAAAATGTATTGGAATGATGCTTTCCTAAATCTCCCACACCCCAGCTTTATGGAGATAAAACACCTCCATAACTACTGTGCTTCCTGCCTGTCCTCAGCCTCCCAGGATGCTGTTCACCCTGACTTCGTCTTGCTTTTTGAGGAGTTGGAGATATTGGTATCGTGTCTGGTTCTGGTTATGGTTTTTTGCTCATGTGTGAAGGTTTCTGTATGCCATTGCTGCTGTGCTGATTGATGGGATCTTCTTGTACAGCTCAGAAGAATTTTTTTTCCATCTGTTCCTTACAAATATGTTTTTTGTTAAGAGCTTTTCAGATTTTGGCTTTGATGGCACTGGGTTTTGTTTAAAGACTCGCATTACCTATTATGTTGAACATCTTTGCGCAGCTGTTCCATTTAGTCCAAGTCTGTTCTTCGCTGGACACAAACCAGCCACTATTCAGCTTTGGCAGCTGTTAAAAAAAAAAAATAAAAAAAAATCAACCTTTAAGAACGCAACAAAGCAATGGCAAAGTTCAATTTCTTAGTGGAGCAGGTAATACTGCCAGTTTACCTGCAGTGAAAATCTGGCTGTACCTTCATCAAAGCCTGTAGTCCTTGCTCTGGATTTGTTCTACAGTCACAGACAATAGATTAGAACACAACACTGCAGATGAAAGAACGATGTGCACGCTAAACTGCCAGTCTGGGTAGAAATTTTTACTTTTATGACGACTTTGCAGGGTTTATGTTACATCTCACGAAAGACATTTGGCCAACAATGGGAGATCATTGCTGCGACAGCAAGACAGTTGCTCAGGCAAGAGAAGACTGTGGCCTAGATTTTAACGAGTATTTAGCAATATTCAGTACTGCAACACCTAAAGGACTTACAGGAACATTGGACTGAGAGGACACGATGGTGAGCAATCAAGAGCTAAAGCGAGTGACCTAGCAGTCCGCTTAACAAACCTCTGTTCATCACCTGGGCGGTCGTACCCAACTACGCATGCGGTCCTGCCCCGACCCACTTGCAGCGTTAAATATTTTAGGCTCTTACATGAGTAAATCAGTTTGGAAAACCAAATTTAGGCTCTGAAGTCAATTAGGCGTTGCAAAGAGAAACACTGAAACACCTCATCACTCGCTGGTTGGGCCAAAGTTAGGGATCTTCAAAGCAGCTGGGATCAGGTATTTGATGTGATTCCATACCAGCTGCGGAACATTAACAGGTCTAGAGGATTCAGTGGAAAACGAAGGCAATACAAAGGGTTGAGTTACCCATTCAACTTTGGTAGTGAATTTTTTTTTTTTTTTTGGTAGTGTTGTTTCTTTTGGCAGACTCCTTACAGTTTTTAAGTCGCAAAGAAAAGCACCACTTTTACCAGTAGCATCCACACCAAATCCATTAAGCAAATGATGAAGACCATTTTAAAATCATTTGCAACCTTTCAGCTGTGCTCACAGGTGCTCTGTTGAATACCTCGGTCCCCTCACTGTCATTCCTCCCCCTCTCCTTTAACTTGTCACATCCAGTAGAGAAAGCTTCCTCTACCTCCAAGCGCAACTGAAGAGGAGGAGACACAAAAAAAGTCTGCCAAACATTGGCTGTGCTGGCAAAAGAGGACCACCTCTCACAGGGACAAGGGGGTATCACCCAAAATGCATCTGGGGAGGATGTTCACCTCTGGAAGGGGCTGCTGTTGTCCCCTCTCCTGACCTCCTGAGCAACGCGGACCGCAAGGTCCCTGCACACAGAGCAGGAAAGAGCACACCACTCCTGCGGTCCCCAGGCTTGCACCCGTGAGGCAGGGCTACTGCTGGAGGGAGCTACAGACCCCCTGCCTCCGCTAATACATCTGCATCCAGCTGGAGCACCACCTTACTGAAAAATATCTAATTTAACTCTGAAGCCTTCACCTGATGAAGAATCCACCCTGCCTTCTAGTGACCTGCTCTAGTGCTAACTACTTGCCCTGTTGAAAAGAACCTCCTTCCAGGAGGACAACTAGTGTCTCTGCGGTTCAGAGACACGTTAATATTAGTGGCTACATCTCTTCTAGTAAATAAGATGATTCAAGAACTGTTTTCTGGCCCACAAGACCATTTGCGCAGCACAGCCCACATTCATACACCCAAATACCAAAATACAGTGGCCTCAGCCATGCCACCTACTAAGAGTGACCCAGGACCTGTGCTCTCCCTGGTAACTGTTGGGAGATCATAGCCAAAACCACACCAGTGGCACACAAGTACACAACCTGGACTATTTCGGGACAGTAGATGGGTCCATGCCTTGGTCCTGGTTAGTTTCTGTACCCTTCAAAGGACAGATTAGCTGTATAAGGATAAAAACACTATCCAGAGCTGTAATCAGTAATATTAAGTTTAAGGGAGGGTATAAATGCCTATGGCTTAGCGTGTGGCTGAGCCTCAAGCAACTAGGGAGAAGGAAGGGGCCAGAAGAAAGCTTTTCCTTCAGGCATCTCACCTCATAATACATCCTAAAGAGATTTGTTGCAGTTTTCCCTGTGGTGCTGGGTCTGGCCAGTGTCTGCAGCAAGACACTGAGCTGCAGTTTTACCCAGAATGGCAGTTTTGGTCATGCTGCAAACCAAGGATGTCCACCATTTCCCAGAAGAAAAACAATGGAGGAGTCGTCCAGTGTCTTGTCTTTTGGGAATGGGGAAGATAACCTAACAGTAACCACTTAGCTCGCAGAACTGGGAAGTTCTCTTTTTCTCTCTGCACTATTGCTGTAATGTAGGAACCAGTGAACGTGGCTCTTGTCACTTGATACTTCATGTCAGTGAAGCCTGAAGAGCTCAAATCCACAACAGCCCAAGCTCTAAATACTTCCTCAGGACAGACTTGGCTGCTGTTCCCAGAAACCTCTTCCTTCTCTTCTCTCATCATTATTAGATTTGCTCTCGCAGCATCAACCCACGAGGCGGAGGAAAACACTTGGCCAGAGAGCGGGAGACTCCTAGGTTTTACAAGGCTCCTTGGCATCAATTCCAGCTCCCAAATTATTTCTTTTCACTGTTTAAATAATACAAAAAGTCAGTCCAAAAAGACAGGCTATCTGCGTGGGAGATCCAAGACAATCTCTGGACGTTCAAAATCAGGCCATTTGTCTAAATATTTAGATAGGAGCACCGAAGCATACAAACGCTTACTGAAAGGTGAGTAAACATGAATTTTATCCGAATTTCTAATCCAGTAAACCCAATTATTGCAATCTTTAAGTCCCTTTGATGGTCTCTCAGTGCCACGTTTTCTCAGAATGGCTGGAGCACTGAGAAATCTGAAATTATGTGAAAGATGACATTTGAATGGCACCTGATTTCAAAGGCACTGGCCATGAACATACTGCTAGAAAGCCTTCTGGGCAGGGGCTGCAAATTAACCAGCTTAAACCTGAGGCAACCAGACTCATTAGAAAATCTGGACGTGTTTACCGGTGACAGATGCTCTCCTTCCCGGCTTGCCTTGCACATCCCTACTGCTCCTGAGCACATTTAGATTAATGCAAAGAAGGTGAATATATTTAAATGCAGGTGGCTCTCTGTGGTAGGCAGACGACCCCGTAGGGCCATGCTGGAGGCTGCCAAGCAGGAATTTAGCGTTGTCTCTGTTTGCACAGAAGGGACCTCAGTGACTTGGAAAGTACAGAAGAAGGAAATGTTTTCTCCATGACATACTATGGGCTGCCTACAATCAGCATCCTTCCTTGGCAGCTGGGCTTGATAAATGTTGTCAGCAGCCTGGGAGTCCTTTTGGGCTCCCAGTGTCAAGAACGAATCTGAAGCAACCAGACAGGGACAGACACCCCTAACGCCAGGATCACTGTGGTGACGCTAGAGCGAGTCCTTCTGCGACTGGGCTGGAAGACTGAATCCTTTGGAATAAATTAAATCTGAGTTGCTTATTGGGAATACTGGAGTACTGTGTGCAGCTCTGGAGTCTTCAGAACAAGAAGGACATGGACCTGTTGAAGTGGGGCCAGAGGAGGCCCCGGAGATGCTGGGAGGGCTGGAGCCCCTCTGCTGTGAGGACAGGCTGAGAGAGTTGGGGGGGTTCAGCCTGGAGAAGAGAAGGCTCCGGGGAGACCTTAGAGCCCCTTCCAGTCCCTCAAGAGGCTCCAGGAAAGCTGGGGAGGGACTCTGGATCACAGAGTGGAGTGACAGGACGAGGGGGAACAGTTTTAAACTGAAAGAGGGGAGATTTAGATGAGATAATAGGAAGGAATTCTTTGCTGTGAGGGTGGTGAGCCCCTGTCCCAGGTTGCCCAGAGAAGCTGTGGCTGCCCCATCCCTGGAGGGGTTCAAGGCCAGGCTGGATGGGGCTTGGAGCAACATGGTCTGGTGGGAGGTGTCCCTGCCCAGGGCAGGGGTTGGAACTGGATATCTTTAAGGTCCCTTCGAACCCAAACCATTCTATGATTCTATGAATAATCAAGTTTGTTAATCCAGTCTTCAGTAAATTATCTCATTATATTTATCACATTTAAAACCTAAAAGAATCCTAATATACATGGCTTTTCAGCATAAAAAAGTAAATTAATTACCCTGTTTCTCTGCTAGAATATACTAAGTTGCCAGACAGAAATGGCGTTAACAGTTCTGCATGCTCTTACATATGCCATTCTTTGGCTTGATATTTTTAGCCCAGTTTCTGAAAGAAAAAGTATTTTAAAACCCCTGTAATTGTGCTGGGGGAATTTATGTGAGCTTATCAAGCCTTCCACTAGTACCTTTGAACAAACTGGCCAATTTCACACAAATACAGTGAAGGAGACAGGTCCTGCAGAGCCACAAGTGACAGAGACCCTTAAGGTCCCCTCACCATAGGAAGTAGATGGACGTGAGCTCACCCTTTATCAGACAGCAGAGAATCCACACAGGCAAGCTCCCCTTACAAGACACAAATCCAGATGAAATGAAGCTTCTTTGGCTCCACTAATCCCAAAACAACTTCAATTCTTCTCTTCAACAGAGTGAGGCGATACCATGCCTTGTACTTCTCCGAAAGACAGAAAAAAGGCCACATGACAAATTTCCTCTTCACTCTTTCCCATAATGTATTTTTTTTAAAATCTCTGCTCCATTACTGGGTTTCCAGGTCAACATTTCCACTGTGTCAGGACATTTGGAACAAGTTTACCTTTCAATATTATCACATTCAAGCAGCATAAAGTGGCAGCTTAGAGGTGCTGCAGGATGCACAAGACTCCTTCCAGTATTCCCATCATTTACCAAGACCCACATAAGGGGGGATCTGAGCCTTCCTTTTGAACCAAAGCTTTAAAGCAGTTTGCTTTGGCCTCCTTTAGAGCTGCAGGCCAAGTGGACTGCAGCCATTTGTTCTGAAACCATAAATCTCACAAGCTATAAAGTGGTCTCCTAATCCTTTTATTTTACAGGGCACACATTTTCTCAGTGAGCCGTGCCCCTCCTTAGCTGTGATTTGGAGAAACCTGCACGAGGAAACCATTCCAGCCTTTGGAGCTGGATTTCTCCAGCTGTTGCATTTTCCTTATATTCTGGGCTGTCTGCTTGCACAAATTAGGTGCTCCAACCTGTCACAACCACCCCGTAGAAGGAAAATAAAAGGATCAGCAGCAGCCCCACAATAAAGTTGAAGCCAAATAAAAACCTGTGGAAATTCACTTCACTAATCTTTCTCCTTAAAAAAAAAAAAAAAAAGGAACGAGAAATGAAGGGTTTTGTACCCAAAAAAAAAAAAAAAAAAAAAAAGAGAGGGACACACACCTGAGCAAACAGATTTTGAGATCTGCGGACCATCCTTCCACTGGGCAGGATCAAAGTAACTCTGCTGGAGTGCATTATGGAAAAGGACATACATAAATTGTGGTCCTGGCAGTTTAGGAGACAAAAGGAAAAAAGGGGAGGGCTCTGCAGAAGTTCCCTCTGACCATTCCTACTGCAACAAAATCCTTCACTTAAACATCTAACTGCTGTTGAGAAGGCGATGGGGAAAAAAAACCAGAATAACAAAAACCGTATATGATATTCACTCCTTTGATCTTTCCATGTCCTCCTGCTGTGGTGCCTCCTGTCCTACACCAGTGGCACAGTGCTGGGTTGGTTCTCCCATGCTGAGATGGCGCAGGCAGGTGATGGCATCCCACCTGGCTGAGGGAAACCACTTCCAGAAGTCATCTCCTTCAGTGGCAGCTTAGCAGCAGTCACTCATGCTTTTCACAGGCCTGAACATGCCAGTCTCTGCCACATCCATCGCCTGATGTCATACGTTCATGAGGTGGCTGGATATGCAGCTGGAAACAGGAGTTTCACTCATTTGTGAGACCTGAAGGACCTTCTACTAAGGAGAGTCAAGGGATGGGAGATGTCTCCACAGCAGTGCAATGGAGCTGGTACCCTCTTGGAGAACCTCTCCTCCTTCACCAGCACCATGCACACATGGAGGATGTGGGAATGGATGTGTAGATGATGCCCGATCTCTGCTTGCACAGGGAGAGGGAGCCACACTCCGCAAGTTCTTTAAGGAGCGGCCAAGGTCACATCAGCAGTCCCCACCTCCATTCCCAACTCCTACCCAGACCCTGTGTGATGCCAGTGACAGGGCAACACTTGGCAAAAAACCAAAGGGAATCACCGGTATTTTTTCATCCATAATGGGATACAGGCACAGTTTATTCCTAAAAGTAAAAGCAAATAAAACCAAGAAAGAGCTTGAGCTGTCAAACACGGCACTGCCGTCTCTGTTCTCCAAGTACTACATTTGTGTCGTGCCTGGTATACTTCAGAGGTCGCTGCAAAATAGGTGTCCTTTTCCAAACACTTGTAGGAATAACTGGTTTTGAGCATTAAAATGTCCTTCGTTACACAGTGAGGGTTTCATTTTAATAATTCCCAACATGGCAATGTGAGTTTGCCTGCTCAGGAACAGTTAGCCAAATGCTCGAGCTGAATCGCGTATTAAGAACTGGCAACAAAATAATATCACACAATGAACATATGAACATCATTTTTATGTATTAGACACAAGTACAGTGAAGTGCTGAGAGCACAGAAAAAGCCACAGTTTCCCACTTAGTTCTGCTGAGCGTGTGCCGAGTCATAAATGGGGGATAACTTTCCAGAACAACTTTTCAAGATTTAACTGCAGCATCTGGAAAATCTATTCTGAAACACACCGATCTCAAGTACTCCAGGAAATTTGCACATACACAATCATTTTGCATTTACCTCGCACCTCACCTGTGTGGAAAATTAAGTTTATTTGCCTACTTTGCACTCCTAGTGGGAAATTGTTATTGCTATCTTTCTTCCTAGCATACGGTTTTGCTTCTTGTTCTTTGCTTTTTTTCAACCACAGGAAGGAAACGTAAGAATGTCAGGTCTAAGGCGACCGCTCTGTAATACAACACATATTCTTATTCCACATGGAAAAGGAATGTCAGGTTGTTCAAATACCAAAGATGTTCTTCCCCTCACCCTGCTGCAGTAACACTCGTTACTTATCTATAAAAGTAAGCAAAAAACCCCAACCCTTCACAAAAGATTTGCTCACTGCTCCGCGGTGCGCTCGCTCTAATTAGTTGAGCAATCTAATAAACTGAAAAGCAAAACAATACAAAAGGAAGATTTATTTTGTCTTTATCTATTATGAAAATGAGTTGGATTGGGGTGGTACAGACATATGATTTTATATAGTATTCATCCAAGTTTTTCAACTGAAGCTTTCTGTAAACTGGAAAAATGATCTCTGAATTGCTCTGTTTTCCTGCATGGTTCATTCAGGACGAATGAAACTCTGTTTTTAAGATTAAAGACTTTATTTTTATGATATCTAACCACACAAGTTTGTCTTAATTTGTCTTCAATTTAATCTTGAGAGGATTAAAATTTTATAAAATTATGTTTCACACCAGGTTATGACTGTTTACTTCAGATACAACAATATAATAATAAAAGATGTATTTTAAGTACCAATTATTTTATAACTCTGTTCCCAAATTTTTTCCCAGCCCAGGAGAAGTGGTTACTCTGTAAAGGCTCAGATATATTCAAATATGCCTAAAAAAAAAAAATTCTAAAACTGCACACTCATAACTCTTTATGCCTTTAGCACATTGAAACATCTACTGTGCAGCAGCTCTGGGACAAGCAAGGAATGAAAGACACATTTTTACCTGACCTAGCACAACTCTTACATGTAATAAGATATTACCAAATTGTCTGTAAATTAAAATCCTAGTGGAGCTCTGCTCAGCTCAGGGAAAGTATCACAATACTTCAGGAAATACTGATTTGCTGGAAACAAAGAAATTACTATATTAATTTTTTTGTAATTAGATAAACATGGGAGGCAGGTTTCCGAGTCAGCTGTGGATATTTAATATTTCAAATGGATGTTACCCACCTACGCTCCTGTCCCACACTCACATTCCTGTCTCCAACCTGTTCCCACCTTCGTTTCTGCAGAGATGCTCAGTCTCTGGGCGCGAGCGTCAGCGAGAAGAGGGACATGTGGAGTGGAACCATTCATAAACTGTTGTCACTGCAAGAGGAGACTGTACTGTTCGGAAGAAGATGCTCAAATAACCAAAACCACATGGAATGAGTTTTTAAGACTCTTCCTCTGCTGCTGATCCTTCCTTGTCCACTGCTGACAAAGCGTGAATCCAAACACATACTGATGTTAGGAGGGGCCATCTTCTTTGCTTTTATGAATACCATGGACTGTATGTTCATTTACCCCAAACTAACTCGCCCCTGCTACCCCTTCTCTTTAAGCATCATTTGTCTTATTTCTGCTGTCTCTGTCACATCTGTAAGTCTCCTGGCCTACAGACATCGTCTTATAGCACCAGGCGGGGCTTCGGGAGATCTTGGTATGGTGTCCTGACTCACTGCAAATTTTTCATGTGACCAGATGGAGGCCATAGCCACTCGAGATACCTGATAACTGGGTCTTATATCCCAGAGATTTTATGAAAATAAATAGATTTATGAAAATAAATAGATTCTTATGATGATAAATAGATTGACGACATAGAAAATATTCCAGAAATGAGGGTCATGTGAATATCCATGATTATATCTAAATGGTCTCTTGCATACAACGGACAGTGAAGTCCACCTGTGTCCCTAGCCAACCAGGAATCCTGGAGCCATCTCCTCATCTGCCGGAGCGTGCATCAGTCTTGCCTTCAACTGCAGGTTCCTTGTTCCCAGTCTGCTTGGAGCACACGCAGAGCACAGGGTGAAGTCTGTCTGTGAAGAGCAGAGACCCGCACGACATCCAAGCAGGTCATGATCAGCAAGATTTACCATTCACGTCGAGTAGTAGGAAGTGGAACATGATGATACAAATCAACATTTTAAAAGCTGAGAGTCAGTGTAGAGAAGATAAAAGTGCAAACAGCAAAGTGTGTGGATCCATATGACCTGATCCAACAGTATGGATCCATACAGTCTGGTATCTAAACCAAATCCTCACTGCTAGAAGAACTTCCGCTAAGCATGCTCAGCAGTTGACTGCCTGTGTGACTGTCACATCTCATAACATTCTCGCTCTGTGAGGAAAGAAGCAATAGAAATGATTTTTAGCCATCTGTGATGGCTTGCTATGTACAGAGAAGGCTCCAGGAGACCTTATAACAGCTTTCCAGTACCTGAAGCAGGCCTACAAGAAAGCTGGAGAGGGACTTTTTACAAGAACATCTAGTGACAGGATGAGGGGTAATGGCTTCAAACTGGAAGAGGGGAGATTTAGATTAGATAACAGGAGGAAATTTCTTACTAAGAGTGGTGAGACCCTGTCCCAGGTTGCCCAGAGAAGCTGTGGCTGCCCCATCCCTGGAGGTGTTCAAGGCCAGGTTGGACGGGGCTTGGAGCAACCTGGTCTAGTGGGAGGTGTCCCTGCCCAGGGCAGGGGATTGGAACTGGGTGATCTTTAAGGTTCTTTCCAACCCAAACCATTCTATGATTCTAATTTAATCAACAGGTAATGACTGTGCCAACAAGCAGCTGGTCAAGCCAAGAACAGAGTAAACAGAATAATTAGCTATTCCAAGCGCATTCTGACTATACAGTCATTGGGTAAAGCACCCCTTGGGTGTTATGATATTTAGGATCATAGATTACTGATTAATACACAGTACTGTAGTAAGGGCTGTTTCCTGCACTCACACCCAAGGGGACACTCCAGTGTAAAGCCTAGAAACTTCTTTCATCAGTTTGAGCTGTTTTAAGATCACCTTTTCCCCAAGGACTGTAAGGGAGGTCCCCTTGGCTGGGCTCCCTGCATAGCCAAGGTTACAGAAGGAAAGCACAAATCTTTATTTAATATTTGAAGAATACTGGTATTTGAAGAAAAGTGAAGAGGAACTTGCTGCTTTTCTACAAGTGGGATTCATAAAAGCGGCATTTTAGGATGGGGGGAGAAACAGGAGGCTTGGTGAGAAAATGGATGGGTTGGTTTGTTTAAACAGTAAACCCAACCTGATACAGCTTGCAAATGGGTCCTGGTCAGAAGAGAAAACCGTCTCATAAAGATCAGAAGCAATGTGAACGGGAATTGAGAAGAGAATGCCCTGTTTTTTTTGTCTACAAAGTTGCATTCTCTTTGCAGAAAAAAAAAAAAAAAAAAAAGGAGGACTGTTGGCCTGAACACCTTTGGGAAGGGGAAAGTAAATGGTGTAAAGTAGAAAAAAATATAGCATTTTTAATATTTGATAGCAGAAATGGAATTCAATGGGGTTTTTCTGTTCTCCAAATCACAATTAAAATGAGGGGATGTATCAAAAAAGGTCAATTTTAGAATTGTTTTGAAAGACTTCACTGTCACAGGATCTACTGAAAGCCACCTGGGGAACAGAATATAACCAAAGCAGCTGAACAATACAGTCCCAGTGCTCGACTCAGATACTGTATTTTGCTCCTAAATGGAGATTTAATAAATCTGTGCTTTTTCCTGCCTTTAACTGTGCATGCCCAGCTTGACACCACTTTAAAGCTCCTTTCCACAGGGGAGGGGGGTAACGCTAAACGCTTTGTAAAAAATCACAGCCTTTCAATGCATCTCCGGTCAAAAAATATGAAATACAGGCATGCAAGAACACTGACTTTTGAAAAGCATGACCTTAGAGCACAGCAGGTTAGGCACAAAACTACAGGCCACACAGGGCAGAGAAATAGCACTCAGCCCTGGAAAGACCTGTCCTCCTTACAGCTCCTTCCATATCAGTGCTGGGAGAAGAGCAGTGAGACCTGAAGGACCACGTAGCAGCAAGGTGTGCAGTAGCTTATGCATACCTCGGAGAAGCAAATTGTGCAGAAAATTATAGCATCAGCATTTTCAGCATGTTTTTTTCCTCCCTTGAAGAGTTTCCCAGGAGCAACAGAGCACTCTCAGATGGGGAATCGCATCCAGGCTCTAGCTGTGTTGTCCTGCCTGAAAGGTGCAAAGAGTCAGGATTAGAGCAGCAAGTTTGTTCCATTATCCCCATCGTTAGAACAAGAATGTGAAACAGTCTGGAAAACACAGGAATACCTGATGTCAAACTGTATGCATTACAAGTACTTTCCAAATCCTGCTTTTATAATAACGCAGAAGGGTGCCTTTACATATGCCAAAACCGGCAGGCTTCTCAATAAACACATCTTCTGCAATGGTGATGCACTTACGGGATTAAAGTTTATAAGAACTGCTAAACAGAGAGAGGTCTGCTCACCTGCCAAGCAGTAATTCCTTCAAACTTTCTGCCATCTCTGCAGACACTGAACAGTGTACCTCATGCACGACATTGATTTGGAACCGTAGTTTTGTACAGTGAAGTTGAAAAGTCTTAAAGTCCATGCTCAGTTGGGTACTTCCACTTAATGTTTTCAGAGTGGAGTGGAAACTATCTGATAATTAAATAGAAAGAGATGCATTTTGTTCAGGTAGTAGAACTGTGCTCGGATCGGAGGGTACAGGGTTCAGGAGGAGCCGCGTATGGTGCGGAGAACATCTCGCAGGAATAAGCCGCGTGCCTTTCACTCTGGGAGTGCTGCTTCTAAATCAAAGCATTGCTCAGCAGAGTTGACATCTGCAAGACAAACAAGTAACTTCATCTGGCTTTGCATATTTTATATACATATATATATATATATATATACACACATGCAAAAAATGAACCAAAAAGTGACTTAGAAGTGCTTATTCATTAGGCAAAGAGAAGTTCTCCAGGGTACAAAGACTCTTTTCTCACTGAGGTTCCTGGCACTCGCAGCTTTCCATCACTTTTTTATTATTAAAAAAGGAATTAAACCCATATTTTTCTCATTTCAGTAAGTACCTTTATGATCTCCAAACAACTCCAACAATGATATCATCTGTCTCTTTCCTCCAAGGAGGAATTTGGGCTAAACCGTGATATTCCTGCTCATTCCTAGAGCACGGAGCCTCACACCAAGGCAAAGGCAGCAAGACTCACTCCTTGGGGGGGGGCCGAAATACATGTCACAGCACCGTCCAGTTTATACTGTACCTCCTACACACCCCTCCCTCTTCTTGAGAGCTGTTCAACACTATAAATTAAGAGTTAAAGCCTGAATCTTGCAAAGCCTGATCTCTGGAGGCAGATACCCGAGGCTGTTCTTCAGCGGGACGTGCTCACCAGTAAAGATCTGCCCATATGGATCCCATTTCTTCACAAATACTCTTTTCAGGATATGTACAACACGTGGCATAATTGGGCTGCAGTCCTTGAAGTGGCCTCTCATCTAATAAAACAGATGATTCACCTTCGACTTGTTAAAGTCCTCCAGCTTAGGAAAGAGGTCAAGCGTGCCTTTAGCTGGCTGAAAGCACAATGGTGAACCCACAGGGATGAATGTGGGTCCAACCTCCCCAGCGCTGTTGGCCTCCTTGCAGCCGCCTCTCCTCCATGCTTTGTGTGAGGTACCTTCTGGCAGCAGCACAAAGCCCTCCAGCCTGGGTCTGCTCAGCCTGACACCACTGAAAGCTGGTGGATGGAGAAGAAGACCAGGACCTCATCTGGGCTTGGAGCATCACGTCACTGACCAATCTATGCCCTTGACCAGCTCTCTCATGTATCTCCCCATTCCTCTCCTGCTTCCCTCCTGACCCAAACCCATGACCCCTCTTTCCCAACAGTTCATAAACATCTTCCCTTCACCAAGTTATCAGGTGCTAACTGTTCAGCCTGCTGCTTCACTAAGAAACAACCATGAAGCTTGAAATTCTTTTGCTCTGGGTGTAAGAAAGGGCAAAAAAGCAAGGTGCTGGCAATAATTTCTTCTCCTCCAAACCATGTCCTGTTGATGGTAGATGCTGTAAGTCTCTTGGTTGACAGAATCTACCTGCTAGAAAATCCCGTGGAGGCTTGTGGGCCACGCCAGAGGTGTTGTCTTGCTGAGCAGACCTTCTAGAGCTTCTTCCAAAAGTAAGGAAACAGTCCTTTCCCCAGATCTTCACATATTTGCTGGCTGAAGAGGTGACAGAAGCTGAATTTTCAGGCTCTAGCAGTTGGTTGTGTAGTTCCAGGTCTAATTGTTGACCATCACAGATGACCAGAGACTCAGCAGTCACCTCAGTGAAAGATGCCATGAGACACATGAAAGTATTGGCAGATGTGCTGAACTGCCTCCACGCCTGGCTTTCACGGGGATCTCAATTTTTACAAGTAAACCACTGCTGCTCAGTTTCTTTTAGTAGAGATAGAACTGTCACAGGACCCTCTTTAACAGCTGCAAGGGAAGCCTGTGCTCTAGTCTGGACTCCATATGGCACGCTCGCAGGCTCACAGCATGGCTTCTCAGCAAGAAGCATCCTATATTGTCCCCGCATATGTTTTGTTATAGTGTTGCTGCTGGTGGAGCACATGGTCATGAATGCATAAGGGTTTGCGGGAGGTCTGTAGATAAGGCTGGCTTTTACCACCCACGCTTAGTCAGTGCCCCCAGTTCTACAACCAGGAAACTAATTTATTCCTGAAGAGTATTATATCAATTAACACGCATGCGGGGTCGTTGGGAACCTTAGGCAAAATACTTCGGCAGCAGCCACTGAAGCACCAGGGCATCATCTACTGTAAGATCCCACAGGCGATCACACTGAGAGTTTACTCACATATTTAACTTTGGGACACAACAAAAGAGAGGAACAGGGGACTACAGGGCATCTGCTCTGTCACTGCCGCACCGCTTCTCTTCAATCGCACTAAACAAACTGCTAGTACTGGCCTTGCCTCCAAGGAGACTTCCAGGAATAACCACTGCCAGCTAAAACAGAAGACACACAAGCATGGTTTTAAGAAAAAAAAGCAAGCTTGCTACACAAAAATACATTAATAGAAACAGTGGACAACTATGGTGTCAATAAAATGAACAAATAGTACCTTGTGGAACGTGCACATTGAATTCTATTTGATTAACAGTCTTACTTTGCAAAGTAAACTTATCATGAACATGCACATCTTTTGAAATTACTGCAGATCTGTCTACAATTTCCAACTCCATTTTTTTTTTTTGCTGATGCGTCACTACTTACACATAGGCCAAATGTTGGGGAGACTGCTATTCTTTATAAGAACTGTCTTCCGTAGGAAAAATAGGGAGCATTAGAGGTCTGGAAGTTATTGAATGTTAAGCCTGCTTTGGGGTAACACCTATTGTTATTCTAGGTTAGCAATTGCTCGTTCTGTTTCAAGAAACAAAAGAGATTTATTTTCACCTTGTTAGAGTGATTGGGATGTTTCTGGCAACTCAGATTTGCAGCATTTCACAGAATGGGAGCACAGGGGGAAGAGGACAGCTGCACCCAGAATCTTTAAGTGGTTCTGCTCCTGCTCCTCTGCTTCTTTACAGCAGAACCCTGGCAGACAAATAAGCAGTTACAGGATTTCTGCGGCCAGTGACAGAAATAATGCCACGGGGGACAGAACGCTACACACTACCTTTCGAAGAAGTGACAGTGACTTCTAACAGGAACTCTGCGCATAGGAAAAGGAAACAGAGTTTGTATATTCTTAAGACAACCATCGCTTTCACGAAACACAATCAGCTGAGCAGCTAAGGAAAATCCACTTTCACTAAAATACATTAATTTCTCAGCAGTGATACTTAAAATAATTTATACATATTGCTTCATTACATAGAGTGTGCCAAAGAGACAGGTCAAAGCAAGGTAAGAACCTCCGATTCACCTTGGAAATACACGCTCCTCTGAATTGGCAGGATATTTAAGATGACAATTCCCTCTGTCTCAAGAATCCATTAACAAAAAAATGGAATCAAAGTTTATCTTTAGTGATTATTTGTCCCATTTTCAGACACTTCTCTGTCAGTCTTTGACCTGCTCTAGCAAGAATGTTCTCTTCAAAATTATTTTACTGGATTCCACTTCAGCCACCTCCTTTCTCTGCACCCTTAGTGCTAAGATGGCAGCTGCTAGTTTCAGTAAATGATTTTCTTCCACACAAATCTCTTAAATTAAAGGGGTACTGACCACTGCAATCTGCTATTCCCCTGCTCCTCTGCATCCTGCTGAGCCATCACTATTCAGACTACCTGCTACGGGTTGCACTGATGTGCCTAAAAATGAGGCATTCCGCACCAACAGGACAATTCAAATAAAAGCTGCTTATTGAGCCTGATTGATTACAGACAACCTAAGCATCTCTGTGAAAGGCAGCGTAACAATCAAGCACACCAAGCGATCAAAGCTCACAGAGCCAGCTAATTAGCAACACTAGTCACAATTGTATGTCGCAGCTGAGCTCCAGAAGACACTTCAGTAGCTAAAAGAGCATTTTACTGCATTTTCCCTGCATTGTCTCAGTATATCGGTCAAAAAGATCTCATTTACACAGTCAGAAAGTAGTCTTCAGCTCTTTTGGGCAATTATATGGCACTGGGTATTAATTTTCCTTCTCTGATTATGCCCGTAAGCCTGGGCTCATCCAACCTGACTTTAATGATGTGGAGCTCCCAATCTCAGAGGTGACGACCACCTCGAATTGGTGTGCTTAGCACAGGAACCCACAGATATTCCCAGGATGAGAAAGATCTTTTTCTTTATTCTATTAAAATTGTAATTGAGATCTTCTTTAAAAGAGACAATTTTCCATATGACTGCTAATTAAAAAATGCCCCCCCTTTTTTTTTTTTAACAGCATTAACAGATTTGTGCTATTTTCGTATATTCAGAGGAACAGAGCAAGCTATTAGCTAAAAGATTTTTTACTGATAGAGGCAACAATTGCATTAATGTGAAAGCATGTCAGAGAGCATACACAAATAGCAGTGGAAAGAAAAGATAATACTTTTTAAGAGTAATTCTTACTAATTCAATGTAAATAAAAGCTCCTGAAAGCATTTCTTAAGAAGTACATAGCCAGTTTAATATCTAAGCTTACTTAAGTAAAGTGGTTTGGTTTTTTTTTCAAATTTAGTCTTATTGTTTGACTGCATTAGAACACTGAGTACTGTATTTGTCATAGTCTCTACAATGATTCCATTTTCTGTTGCTGGGGGCCCTTCCCACTGCAACTGGAAAGTACATAAAAGGACAACTGTAAATAAGTTTTAAAATCAGCATGCATCAGGATAGCTGCAAAACTTCACTTTTCAACCATTGCAAATTTCACCTATTTCCACCTGTTTCAGTTAGACAGAACTTGACAATTAAAAGCACTGTATTTAGTGCTATCTCAAAATACTTCAAAAAACCTTCAGCAGAACATACAGATTAAGCTATTACGCAATTTCCTGTGTCGTAAGACAATGCCACTCAAAAACAATGGAGAAAAAAATTGCTAAAACTAAAAAGTACCTTACAAAAGAATACACATTCTCAAAGAGGCACAGCTTTACTAAGAAATTTAGTACTATGTAAAAAGCAATTCACATTTTATTTTAAATTGCAATAAACTGTACAAAAATGTCATATTCTTGCCAAAAAATAACAGCAATATTTCCAATATCACTTCTAGACAAACCACAAATTCTTATTTTAATCTTTCCTGGGTTGAGTTTACAAATAAACAGACGAGATGCACGATTTTGTGTCAGAATCAGGAGAGAACGAACAGATTTATATGCTTGTGGAATAAATTTTAAGTTTTTAGTGTCTTTCGGGAATTTCAGTACTCCTGCCATGCCTGTTAAAAGCCTAAAGAAAGAGTTGTGTGTTTCACACAAAGGAATGTAAACAGTCATCCAGAGATTAAAGAGGTTGACTCTTCCAATGAAACCGTAAACGTACCTCTGTTCCACTGACATTCACTTTACACTACGAACAGTCCACAGCACGAGGATCGTGCAATAGCTGAATCCACTCTCCAAAAAGACAATTAAATATACAAAGACCGTTTTTTTTAAAAAGTTTTCAAAAAGAATAAAATCCTAAGTAACAGAACTGAAATGAATTATACTCTTTTTAACATTTTGAATTTATTTTTTTTTCCTCATCCTAATTCATGAGCAAATATGTAACAGCCCCATCAGATCTACAATCACAATGTCCTTTTTCCAAGATGCAATAAAGTAAACGAGCACCTAGTTAAGTCAATCAGATGTAGAAAGCACTGCTGCCAAGAGCACGGGCTTATTTGCAGGGTTGGCTCTGTTCGCGTAACACATTTAATGGAGCCTAACAAAACATAATTTGGGTCACTGACCACAGCTTCTTCAGTCCAAGATCTAAAATGGAAATACAATTGCAGTGATTTTTAAGATTTCAGTTTTTTTTCCTCAGCGTTGAAACCTAATTAGGAAAAAGCTGTTTCAACAGATTGGGTAGAGCTTAAAAAAATTAAGCATCTTCTGTTACTTCAGAGTTGTTTGAGGGAATAAAGTCTTCTTGAAATTCCACTTTATCTGGATAGAGTTTAATGTAGGTGTCCACCATTAAATCTAAGTCATGTTTTATATCAAAGTTTATGTTCAGCACAGCTAGGTTGCTTGACCTTTGCTCTGTCAAGGTGTTTTTCAGGTATGCCTTCAAGCGCTTTCGTCCTACTTCATATTTTTCATTCTCCACCTTCATCACTGGAAGTATGCACAGGACTTTAAGCAAGGCGTAAACATTAGGGAAAAACTTAATGTCAGGCAAGTGAAGTGCTTCATAAATAGTAGCTGGAAGTTCGATATCTTTTCCTCTGTGCTTCCACTTGATTCTCCAACAGTGAAGCTCAGCAGAAAGCGTGTCTGGATTAGGCAAGTCATTTTTATACAAGTCAGCGTGATGCTCCTCAGACGTATTGAATTTCAGCTGCCCCATGACTGAGGGCACTAACGATAAACACTTAAGAGCTTTTAAATGTTGTTCTGAGAATATATCTTTTAATTCTTGAATAATATGCTCCACTGTGGGGACACTAAGGATTTCTTTGTAGTAATTTTCTGACGTTACCTCAGAGTTCAAGTTCCCCTGTCGTGCCCTGCGAAATTTTCCTGGGAGTTTAATTTGTACATCCAGTTTTGTAGCCAAATTTGTTGCTTCCTCAAACCAAAATTCATGGTAAACTTCAATATTCTCCATCACTTCATTCAGAGAATGTAACACTGCTGTTAAGCTGCTAGCTGCAAAGAACACATCTGATGTTTGTCCTTGGAGATTTTTTCCGAATGCTCTTGTAAAAGACAGAACGTTTTTCAGAATTACAATAGTGACAATGAAGTCAAAATCTGTTAATGCACTTGAAAGTACAAATGCTCGACCGACAATAAAGTTGTTCCACCTGACGGATGAGTCACTGCTTACCGCATCCAAGCACAGTACCAAGGCTTGCATGAGGTCCACTAAAACCTCAAAAGTATCGTGCCTGCCCGTCCACTGAGAACGGCAGATCTGCTTCAGCTCGTTACCCTTCACCTCATTGTTCTGAAAAAGAACAGAAATCGTGTTGTCCAGTTCTACCAGTAATTGCGGAGACTGATTAAAAAGACAGCAAACTTCTTCGATTGTTCCTAGTGCAATGGAAACCCCAACAACAGGAACGGATTTTGCCAGCCAAATGTTTAAGGCACAGGAGGAACACAGCGTATACACAGCTTGTGGATACTTTTCCAAGAGTCTTGTAGCCACAACTTTCATTTTAGAAGCAAACCCACTGGAGACAATGTAGGCTTGACCTCGACAGTACTCCATGTTTAGACCCCACTTTTCAGTGATAGTCGTGTGGAACTTAACAGCTAAAATTTCAGGATCGGCCTCATATGGTAAAAACCCTATGAATTCTTCTCTTAGATTATGAGAATCATCAACAAATCTCACCAACACTGGCAAATGTTCCTCTCCTGCTATGTCTACTACTTCATCGGTGACAATAGAAAAGAAGTGTGAGTCTCTTACTTCCCTCAGTGTCTCTTCTCTAATACAGCTTTCGCAGATCTCAAGCATTTGTTTTTGCTGAGTTTTCGAACAATACTCAAGATTGACTGCTGTCATCTCAAATCGTTTCCTCAGAACTTCATCTCCAGCATTTATTCTACATTCCAGTAGAGCCTGAAAGTTACCTGAAGTAAAAATACCTTCTGGAAGCTCATCAACATTATGGCCATCCAAAGGAATATTTTGTTTACCCATTAGGATCAAAATTTCAAACAAAGATTTAAGGTAATCTTTGTTTTCTCTTTCTTCCAGTGTTAAGGGGACAGCTTCTTCCTCTTGTTCTTCCCCTCCTTCCTCAGAGACAGTATTTTGTTCATTGCTTTCATTCAATTCTTGCGTTGCCTGCTGCCGTTCAAAAGCTTCATCGACTGCAAAATATAAAATACTGTAAGTGTCAAGATAATAAAAATAAAACATAACATTTGCTTTCCTCTACTATCCCCAGAGAAGAATGTTCCCACTTTAAAATTGAATGAGTACTTAGGAAAGAGTTTAGGCTGGCTGTTTGAATCAAGCAGGAACTCAATTATCCTCCGATATATATAAACTTATAGTTACATGTCCTCCATTACCTCGTCAGCCTCAGTAAACAAAGCTTTTATGAACTCAGTTATTTTGCCCACTTACTCTTTTGTTGCTTCAGTGTTCTTATTTCATCTTCACTCTTAAAAAAAAAGGAAAAAAAAAAAAAGAACTTTGATGATTATGTGTACCGCATGACCTTAAAATACTAAAACACATCAAGATCAGACACAAATATTGTAGATGAGACCATTTTAAGAGTGTTAATATTTACCAAAAAGTGCTACAAGGTCCAAGAGGAGGAGGTTTCTTCAGGTAGTTTATTGCTACCATGACACACATCTACTAACTACATGAGAATAGTTTGTTGCTACTACTAAGGTTCCCATACTTATATTGGGTTTGATCAATATATATTTTATAATTATTACTAAATAGATTCCATTAAAGAATTATGTTTCAATATGACCATCACTGTCAGTAGACAGAACTGTCTTTAACTCTTATTTTCAGTCAGTAAACAGACTCAAACTTATGAAGAAATCTTTAGAAATTGTCTGTAAGTTTTCCCAACATACAAGCAGAGTTTAGGAGTTGAATTCCTCTTAATTGTCAGTATACTTATAACCACAGAGACCTAGAGACACTTTTTCTATAAATGACACAGAAGAGGTATCACCAAGACACAATTCCACAAAAAACTGATCTTGGTTTTATACATTGTTTTCAGAACAATAAGCTTAACTAAATATGTCTGAATTGGTGCAGACTTCGAAAGTTAAGTGGGTGAACTGAAGATCACAGTCAATATACAGCAAGAATTTTAGGCTACTATGCATAAGTTGCATTCAGTTAGTGCTGTAATAACAAGCAAAAGGAAGCTATGCACTTTCTTTGGAAGACAGAATCAGCTCTGGATCAATACATTTCATTTTCCAGATTATTTCATTAAACTTTCCTTAGTAGATAAAATTTATATCAGCATAATATTTGGACATTTGCATATAATCAACAAAAAGATACTAAAATAGGCAGTACAGAAAACGCAAACCAAGTGCTAAATATTATTATTTGATACTTTTATACAAAAGTTTTACATAAACTTACTTGCAAAAAATCTTACATGAAAAACTTACCAGCTCTTTTATCCTTTTCCTGTGCCTGCTGTGGGGATTGTTCAGGTGACTCGTAAGATCAAATATAGTTGGCACAGCATTATCCCGTAAAACTGTTCTGTAAGGGCTCTGTAAGCAGACAGACATCAGGATTAGGGATATCTTTGGGAAGTTCTCACTGTGTGTGCACAAAAAGCCCCCAGAATTTCAAATGCCATGCCCTGCCTCCCTTTCTTTTTTCTTGCTTTTTTAGAAAAGTATTTTCACTTTCTGATGTCTCAAAATAAAGCTATGCTATGCAATTTCACATTTTGGGGTATGAAGAGAACACTGAAAATGAGAAGAGAGATATTAAAAAAAAAAAAACAAAAACCCACCACCCAAACCACAAACCCTTTTTCTTCCCCATTATCTTCACATCAAAGACCCCAGATACATTAATTATTGTAATATTATGATTTTTTTCTTCTGGATAAAAAGACATCAATGCATCAGAAAGGAAACTTTTTGGTACTATTGAGCCTTGGGTTTTATCACCTATTTCACAATTCTAGAAACAATCACATAACCATTTTCACAATTAAAATGTCCAACTGCTTCTTTATGTAGACTTATGAATTCCACAAAACACTATCGTGAAAGATCATATTGAGGAAAATGTATCTGTCAAATGAGCAGCAGGACGAAAAGACTTCTAGGTGGTCACGTAAACGTTTCTAACAGTTAAAGAAAAATATTTTAAGTAAAATTTTCTATTTGTATATAGTGTAAACTTACACGATCTAAACTGGCTAATTTCCAGTAAGTGCAGAATTTTATTTGATTATCTTTATACCTGTCATTAGACTGAAATACATTAAACAAATTGAGTTTCATAAAGCTTCATTTCAGATTCAGAATTACTTCCAACATTCATTTGTTCATTTGTTTCTGGGATTCTGGCTAATCAGAGACCCTGCCATGGGCAATACCAACAGGAGCTTAAAAGCCTGACCTGTATATTTTAATTATGTTTCACAACTGAAGGACTGATTTTGCCTATCTATCAGAGTAAAATTCAGTCTGGAGATTAAAACCGGATACAAAGCCCCAAATCCACCGTTTCCTACTGTTAAATAAGCTGTTAAAAATCATCATTAACAAGAAGAACTGAAAGCTGTTATTTCATTAACAGGAAACAGTGCTATGATTTTAGCTGGATAAAATATATCAGGAACCAAAAGCTTGACAGACGTAAAACATGTTTAAATCTATTGGCCACAACAGTGTAATTTAAATGAATCACACCATGTACACACTTCAGTAACAGCACATTAATGATTTTAAATAATTAGAGGTATGCAAACTTACATACTTACACACAATAAATTTATATAATGTTGTAACATCTAGGGACAATAAACAAAATAAGCATTGCTTTGCACGAGGAAAGGACTGCAGTGAAGACCAGGGCTCCGCAAACACATTAAACCAGCAGGAGCAGCTCTCTTTTTCTCTTCCCCAACTGCTCATTTCCACCTCAAACTTTGTACCAACATCTGCGAGTCCATGCGGTGCCCTGGACCATGACAATGATCTCAATTAAAACTAAGAGATTAATTTTCCCAGGGACCGCTCACCTAGGGGATCAAAGATTAAAATGCAGCATTCTGATGAAAAACATTAATCACGCTTTGCAAGATGCTATAAACAAATGTTTGGTTTTACTTACACTTCTACATATCATAGAAGTCTCAAAATGTTTCGCGCACAATCTGTAATGCTTGTTGAGTTGATCTGGAGTTTTATCTTCTAGGTCTGCCCTTCGACAGTTCTCTACCCATCTTTGACATCTGCACATAAGCAAAAGAATTAGCTAGTTTTAAGGTAAACCAATTCCAAACCATTCTCAAAATTAGAGCGCAGTGAGCCCTGCCCTTTATGCGAGGCTAAGGAAAGTTCTGTACACCTTCTGTTGTAACATACCATCAAATCTTTTTAAAAGTTTGGTTTTCTCCTTTTGGTCACCACTTAATACCACCCCAGCAAATTCAGGAATCTTTTCCCTTAATTTATACATTCTTGCTTAACACTCCCCAGCAAATTCAGGAATCTTTTCCCTCACTTTGTAGATTCCTGCCTTTGCCTCACACATGCACACACCCCCACCAGATTTTAGAGCAGTTGCTCATGAAACCTGCCTATTTAATTCCTATTAATTTAATCTTAAAAAGACAAGTTAAAAAAGAAAGATATGCTTGTAGGCTAAAGTCATAAAGTTTTTACAGGTATCTATTAAAATAGTTGTTTTCCTCTACTTCCCTTCAAAATACAGCATTTTTCTGATTTATTTTGGTCATTGGGGAGTTTAGAGTACATTTTTGAAAAGGGAAATAATAAAAATAAAAAATAAATCATTCTATAGACAGTGCTTACACGCCTGAAGTACGTTTTTGTTAGATGCATATTTTTCCAACATTTACTTCTGCTTTGGGTTAGTTCTCTGAGATATAACACAAAACTAAAGAAACATTTCCCCTACTGATAGGGCTCCTTTTAGATATGCAAGACACTACTTCCTCTGGCAAGTAAAACGCAGTAATTGATGCAAATGCATTAATCAGCTTATATTTCCCCCAACGGGGTCTATATAATCACTTTCTTGCTATGGATTTTTGAACAACATGGATAGACTGATTCTGCATAGCTACTCCAGCAAAACTCATCTGCTATTTTATGTTGCAATAAATATATAAATATATATATATAAAAATTAATAGGACTCCAGCAGCTATAGATATCTCTGTATTTAAAAGTTTCACAAAAAAAGGTCATCCTTTCCTTCATAAAAAAATAATCCTCTGAAGCAGCGTTATTTTAATGCACTTGCTTACACTTCATGGCATCACACAGCCACCAATTTACAACAGCACATAAGTAAACAGTGAGCTGAAAATATACAATACAGATGACTAAATAACTTCACATGAACATGACCGATAATTTTTTCACTATTCAAACTGTAAATGGAGTGGTTACACAAGCTCCCATTCCTCCTAGGGTACATCCTTCCCCAGACAAACTCAAGAACGCCAGAAACAACTATATTATAAAGAATTACACAATTATCACAATAATTCTAGAGCAAAAAAGAAGGAACTTTCACTACAGTCTCAGAAACTTGTTTTATTTACAGTCCATCACTTTGCTATGTACTTGTCAACATGGACTCAAACTTTAAAGTGTTGTTTGGTTTTTTTTATTTTTAATTGGTACACGTTGACAATGTCCACAAAATTCCAGGAATCTACACAGAGAATTTACATGAAGAGTTTACTAGGGCAAAACTGGGGGAGATCTCCCCACAACCCAATCATTGCTGAAATTCATGAAAGTGAAAAAGTTACTTGGTTCACTTAAAAATAAAAAGCTTTAAATCTTTTTTATTCCTAAATTAAAAAGAAGACGGGTCCCGACCCAAGAAACAGACAGATGTTAAGAGAAAGCAATTTTATTATTATTTTTGACTGCAAACACGGAGTTATTGCTCATAGGAGCAAGGAGGGAGAAAAATAGTTAGTGACTACTCAATAATTCAGGAATGAAGGCTGTCTCACCAGATGTTTTGGTGGGCAGCCCAAATGAGGAAATCCACAGCTCTGAGTGGATTCACCATCACCTCTACTTTAACTGAGTGCAATAAAGGGCAACTGTGAAGATGAAAGAGGGGAATCTTGGATTCCTATCTCTGCTGGCCCAACAGTTTGCACATCTTCATTTTCACCAATGCAAAATATCAAAATAACAGCTGTAAACAGGAATCATCTCTAATATTGTTCTCATAGACCTAGACATAGTCATCCTTAATAATGACTTAAAATAAGAAAGGAAAGAAAATGTTTAAAAAAAAAAAAATCAGGTTTTTGACACCACAGATCTTGCACTCTTGCCTGGACAGCACAATCACCCGAACAAGAGAACGTTCTGCATTTAACCAAACACTATAAACACAATCTTTTTACACAGGAGACCTTTAGCATGCAGATCATATTGAATCTGTCTCTGATAACTGGTAATCAGCACCCCCTCAGAAAGTAACTCGTTAAAGGTGATAGCATCGAGCTGTCACAACGGCTGATGAGCCTCCCTATAGCCAGTGGGGAGGGTCTCAATCCAGAAGGGTATCCAGAGCAAGAGCCTGATCCCAGCAGTCTTACTTGCCTTGCCCTCTGGCTCAGAGAAGCTGAGGAAGACTACCAGGGAGCAAAGTCAGAGCTCCTCATGTTACGCTAACTCCTCTGAATCCCCTCCTGGCAACAAACGTGGCAGTGACGGCATGTCTAGAACTGGTACACAGTTGTCAAGGGCAGACAAAAATCAGCCTGAATCCCTTCACCTCCAATGTTGCTGCCAACCAGAGAACCAGTTAAGCAGATACCAGTAATAGCTGTGGACCAGATCAGACTGAGTGATGGCAAAAGATACCATGAGCTCTTCGGAGGGGACATACTCAGGAAATGAGCCTCCCAAAGATTAAATTAACCATCCAATATTTCTCTCCCTTCTCAACTTCTTCTACAGTTACATAAAAGTGGCTCTGGAGGCTGCAAGCTGTGCCAAAGTCAACAGTGTCTGAGCATACGATCCCGAAGAAGCCCTTCAGATCTGAGCCCCAGTTTGCAGGTCCTGATGAGACATGGGCACTGAGCTCCTCACCCCATCAGAGCGGCTGATGGGAAACTAGACAGAGCTCTAGACATCTAGGAAACTCCACTGGCAAAGGCTAGAGCGTTGATGTTTTCTCAGGTAGCTACAGGACTAGAGGGAGATGGAGATTATGTGACTGGACTCAAACATTCAAACTCTATGTGAATCGGACCCTTCAGTCTTGCCACGAGTTTGGCTCCAAAAGGAATGCTCTACGAGGAATGAGGAATGGAAGAACAAAGAAAAAGGAGGTCAGACCCCTGAAATCACCCAACATAGCTCTGCATGGTATTATCCAAGCAGCAATTAAAAACATTTAAGAATAAAGTTATGTATAAAAATTTCTCCATTTTTTTAGTATTCAATGAACACACACTGTATACTGTTGCACAAGCACTTTAGTTGCAAAATATTTGGCACAAATGAAAAGCCATTTCAATGCAATATATTACACCACTGTTTAGGTATTGCTCATTAGTTTTTAAGGTTTCCTCCAGTCACAAACTTCACATTTTCAGAGATCTGCTGACATCTCATGGAAGCTCAAACAGCATTTTACTTAGGTGCAGAAAGAGTGACTTATGTTACCTCAGTATTGGTCAAACGTAGTAGAATACCATCTCTTTGCTTAAGAAGAATTTTGTTCCAAATACACCTCACCTTTACTCAAACCTCCATGACAGAGTCACAAACACGGATGAGGGTTAAACAGACAGATCTTACTGCGGGGATCACAGCCTCGACTGCATAAAACTGTAAAATATGTATCCTTATTGGGGTAACAGAGGTGATTTACAATAATGTTTGATATGAAAAGACTACGTACCATCCATTAAATGCAGCTGGTTCTTTTTCAAAGCCTAATTTGTGCACCCCTTCTTGTTTTCTCAGGTAGCGACAATAAATGAATCCAGTCTTAACTAACTGGTTGGCTCTCACAGACTTGCTAGCTCTTGAAAGATCAGACTTGGAACGTCTAACTGAAACTGCTTAGCACTGAACTGGGAAAATGTAAAGGGAATTATTCAGTTATTGTGGAAAACTGAAAGCAGTAAAGCAGCAGAGAGAATTTACCGGGGACTGTGTATTTCTCATCAATGATTTTTTTTAAATTAAAAATTATTTTTAAAGATGTATTCTAATGCTGTTATACTCAACTTTCTCACTGTAAGCTGACAAGTGCAAACAACACACTTTTGGCCTAAAGCACTTTGCTCGCCAGACCAGTTTGACCTATAACGGTAAGAGGTTTCTATGACAGCAAGCAGTACAAGCAACACATTGTCACTTACAACTGCAAATGCCTGCTGTAGTCCAAACTGGAGAATAAACCACTAACATCCTTCAGTCTACATAGGGAGAGGGTTGCATGGATTTATCAGTCTTTAAATGCTGTTATTGAAATAGAATATGATCAACTTTGGACATTTTAACATAGGCTTAAATGAAAAAGGTATAAAATATTCAAGGGGGGGTAAAACTTTTAGAGAACTTAAGGAGAGTGTCACCTTTGTCACTGTATGTTTTTAAGAGCATGACAAAGACACTAGAAACAGTTTAGGTATAGCTAATCCTTCCTTTGGACAGCGGAAAGGTCTAAGATGATCCTTCAGGGTCAATTTTAACTCTATTTTTTACTATTCTGTTACAGGAACATTAATCGTATTAGCCTGAGCAACTTCAAGGGGATTATGAAGTAGTCACACTCAGAAAGCATGCTTGCTAACACACTGTAGAAATGTAAGAAATACATGCTTCTGAAAACCATGTCTGCAATCCACTTTAGGGTTTGCAAATGAAATATCCATAAAACAATATTGTAGCTGACACATTTTTTTCAAAAGATTTTAATTTCTAAACTTCCACAAATGGTGGTTAAAAAGTAGGAGTAGTCTAATTCTGAAATACAGTTAAAAAAAAAAATCTTTAAGATTAAGGCATTCCTTAATTAACTGCACGTTTTTTGATCTCTGTATTGCTACCGTGGAAAACATTCATTCAAAATGTCTTTCAACAGAAAAATTATAAACTGGAGGGGGTATTTTCTTCATACAATAAACTGTCACGTATTGACCAATTTTGCACAACTTGACATGACTCAGATTTTACAGCATGAACTCCTTACAAATTAAGACTGAAGTTCAGACAATACCAAATCTCTTCAATTCCGCACAAACTGCAGTCATTCCTTTGACTGAGTAAGAACCTGCGGTTCTCACAGGACAGAAGGTGGAAAGAGACAAGGCTAGGAGTGAATCATACAAATGAAAGGTTAAGAGCTAGGGAATCAACTATTTCAATTTCAGTTTTCATTAAAAACATAAACATATGTAATAAAGATTGTGCTATAAAACCTTGAACGTATGGACATTAGAAAGAGGTCTGGTTATCCTAGCTTTAACACAAGGCACTGCATTCGCCCAGGAGAGCTTGATGACATATCCAAAAAACACAACTTTAAGCAGCAGCTACTACTTATATAAGCTTTTTGTGTCTTCTTTTGAAATCACCTAGACCGTGACTCTCAGATTTCTAAGAAAACAGAATGTTTTCTTAGAAAAAAACCTATGTACCCACAATTCCCATGGGTTTTGACATTTTCCAAAAATCAGGTCAAGCAGCTTCAAGGAAGGAAGCAAGAGAATACCATGTAGAAATTGTCAAAATATTCAGCCTTAATTATCTACTGTTGGGAGAGAGATAACTGGTATTGCTCTAGCACCTATGTATCTTTCAAAATTGTGAGGAGCAAGTGAAGTCAAATGATTTTAAGAGTGTTATCTAGATTCAAAGGGCTTCTACACGGGGGTTTCTACGTCTAAGTGCATGATTTATTTTTCATGGTATTTTCCATGGCCTCTCACTCTCACACTTCTTGCTTTACCAGCGCATCACTCCTTGCTTTTCACCCATTGGTAACTGGAATATGCCACTACTTCTGCTGTTGCTCACAATGCTTTGCTACCAACCGCCATCCTTGCAATCCTGTGACAGCTGTCTGACACACCGGTGTCCTATTTGTCATGCACACACCTCATCATCCAGCACCACATCACCTCAGCACACACAGTAGGACTGACAGGCTTCCACCACCTGAACCACTGCTGACCCTGCATAGGCTCCCCACAATGCATGGGCTCCCTTGCTTCATCCCGTTGGTCCTGCACCCATCTAGCTGCCCCACACCTCTAACAGCCAAACATCCCATCGCTGCCCCATACCCCCTAACAGATGTGCACCCCCTCACACCCTCCCATATGCCTCAGAGCCAGGCATTCCTTCACACCCCTCACAGCCAGGCACCTTCTCACTCCCTCCCACACTGCTCACAGCCGGGCAGCCCCTCACAACCTCAGCCCCCCACATCCCTCAAATACTCAGCATCCTCGCTCCTCTCGCCCCAACTAGGCAGCCCCTCACACCCTCAGCCCCCCACTCCCCTCCAGAACCAGGCACTCCCTTAGCCCCCGACTCCCCTCACAGCCAGGCACTCCCTCAGTGTCCCATTCCCTTCACAGCCCCTCACACCCTCAGCCCCACATTCCCCTCAGAATCACAGAATGGTAGGGGTTGGAAGGGACCTCTGGAGATCATCTAGTCCAACCCCCCTGGCAAAGCAGGGTCACCCAGAGCAGGCTGAACAGCAATGCGCCCAAGCAGATTTTGAATGTCTCCAGAGAACGAGACTCCACAACCTCTCTGGGCAGCCTCTTCCAGGGCTCTGGCACCCTGAAAGGATGTTCCTCATGTCGAGATAGAATTTCCTGTGTTCCAGTTTGTGCACGTTACCCCTTGTCGTGTCCCCGGGCACCACTGAAAAGAGACCCATCTTCTTGACAGCTGTCCTTTAGATATTGATGAGCATTGCTAAGATCCCCTCTCAGCCTTCTCTTCTCCAGGCTAAACAGCCTTTCCTCAGCAGAGAGATGCTCCAGTCCCCAGACTCTCTCCAGTAGTTCCTTGTCTTTCTCAAATGGGGGGGCCGAGAACTGGACCCAGTGCTCCAGGTGTGGCCACACCAGGGCAGAGGAGAGGGGCAGGATGACCTCCCTTGACCTCTACAACTACCTGAAAGGAGGGTGTAGTGAGGGGCGGTCAGTCTCTTCTCCCAAGGAACAGGTCATAGGACAAGAGGAAATGGCCTCAAGTTGAGACAAGGGAGGTTTAGGGTGGATATTAAGAAAAATTTCTCCACTGAAAGGGTTGTCAAGCATTGGAACAGGCTGCCCAGGGAAGTGGTTGAGGCACCATCCCTGGAGGTATTTAAAAGATGGGTAGACGTAGTGCTTCAAGATATGGTCTAGTGATGGGTTTTGTCAGAGTTTCATTGATGGTTGGACACAGTGATCTGAAAGGTCCCTTCCAACCTAGGCAATTCTGTGATTCTATGACCCGCTGGCCACGCTCTTTTTAATGCGTCCCAGTAGATCATTGGCCTTCATGGCCACATTGTTGCTTCGTGGTCAACTTGTCCTCACAGCCCCTCTCTCCTTCAGCCCCCCCATTCCCCTCACAGCCCCTCACACCCTCAGCCCCCCCACTCCCCTCACAGCCCCTCACAGACAGGCAGCCCTTCTGTCCCTCACTCCCCTTACAGCCCCTCAATCCCTCAGTCCCTCATAGCCAAGCAGCCCTTCAGGCCCCCACTCCCCTCACAGGCCCCCACTCCCCTCACAGGCCCCCACTCCCCTCACAGGCCCCCACTCCCCTCACGGCAAGGCAGCCCCTCTATCCCTCAGCCCCCCCCACTCTCCTCATATCCAGGCATTCCCTCAGCCCCCGACTCCCCTCATAGCCCCTCACTCGCCACCCCACGGCACGGCCCCGCCGTCTGTCACCATCACTCCCACGAGTCCCATCCGTTCCTCCCCCCGGGGGGAAGAAGCGGCGGCCGCGCTGGCGCATGCGCAGCCGCCCGCCCGCCCGCCTCCCCGCCGCATCCCGGGGGGTCGGCGGAGCTCCGCCCCCGCCCCCCCAGCGAGCGGCCTCCGCCGGCGGAACCGGCAGCGCCGGGCGGCCCCGGCCCCTCGCAGCCCCCTCTCCGGCTCGTATCGCGGCGGCACCCCCTCGCCTAGGTGAGGGGAGGGGGCGCGGGGAAAGAGGGGAGGGAGGGAGACGCCTCCCCGACGCCGTGTCTCCGCAGGCGGAGCGGAGGGCTGCGGGCCGGCGGGGCCTGAGGGGAGAACCGAGCGTGTGTCCCTTCCCAGCCCGCCCCTCCTGAGGCGGCGCCGGCAGTGCCCGGGGGGAGCGGGGGGGTGTCTCACCTGACCGGGTCCCGGGGGAAGCGGAAGAAGGCCAGATCGGACTGGGTGCTCTTGCGGGTGCAGTTGGGAGCCGCACAGAAGTTCGGCATGGTCCGTCCCCCCCCGGATTGGCGCCGCTGCCCCTTTAAATCGGCGGGCCGCAGGGAGGGGGAGGAGGAGGGGGGGGGGGGGGGGGGATGTATGTGGGGTGGAGGAGGAGGACGGGGCGGGGGGGGGGGGGGGAGAGGGAGGAAGGGAGGAAGGAAGGAGGGGGGGAAGGAGGGGGGGGGAAGCGGCTCTACACTGCTGTGAGCGGCCGGGAGGATTCACCGCCGCCCTCCGCCGGGAGAAGAGCCGCCTCCTTCCCACAATGCACCGCGCCCAGCCGCCGCGGCGGGGCCCGGATGAGCGGTGCGCATGCGCCCGCGACGGTGCGACGCTCTACACACACCCGTCGCAGCGCGCGCGCGGGAGGGCGGTGCGCCTGCGCACGGCCAGAGGCCGCCGGCGACGCTGCGCATGCGCAGAGGCGCCGGGCAGTGTCGGCCTGTCAACGGCTGGGCCTCCCTGAGGAGAACAACATACATCTGTGGTACATTGAGTATATTTACCTTAAAAAATTAACTGAGGATGCAGCGCGAGGTTATAATCTTTTGTCTGTTTTCTTCTTGTCCTGGTTTCCGTGACACGGGGCTAATTATCTTCTAATGCTGGGGAAAACTACACTTTTAGAAGGCTTTGTTGTCTGAATTTGTGAAAATATTTACTTTATAGCTAGCTAGGCTATGTGGGATTCAAGGTCTCGGTGTTTTCGAGCTTTGCCAGGTGCAGGGATGAGGAGGAGCAAGGCCTGGGCACTTGTCCCAAGCTGCCAACAGGATTATTTCATATCATGAACGTCACATTCAATATAAATTAGGAATTTTGCTAAGGAGTTCTCTGGCTCCCTTGATGGCGGCAGTCCAGAGAACTTCTTGCACTGGTGCTGGACCCCTGAGCCCTTCCCTTCCTCCTAAAGCTGCAGACATTTGCTGTCTACTGCCGGCAGTGCCCAGCTTCTACTGATACAACTAAGCATAATCCTTGTATATTTTATATTGGTATCAGGATCAATACTGGTTCTTTAGTACTGTTAATTATTTAGTCTTATCCTATTAAATCTATTTATATTTCAGCCCTCGTGTTTCCTTGTTTTTCTCCGATTCCCCTTCCCGAGTGGCGAGGGGTCATCCAGTAATAGAAGAATTGTCTAAACAACAATAAATTGTTGTGGGTTTCTCAAACCATAACACTTCTGTTTTGCTTTTTAGGAGGAGTCATTACTCTGCATCCCAGATGGATAATGAGAGAAATGATGAGTGTTTTAAGCAATAATCAAAGTGGGAGTATGCCTAGTGTGAAGATGTTGCCAAGTCTGTCATAGGTAGAAATGAAGCAAAGCTTAGGAAAAAATAAAAAAGAAACAGAAAAACTGGATAGTTGGAAGAAGGAAAAGACTCATTCACCAATTGTGGCCTGCTGGTAGTGTGAGGAAGTAGATACAGCAGCTGTGAAATGTATAAATGCTCATGGCAAGTGATGATTGTTTCAGGTGTAATATTGCTATGGGGTAAGAATTCAGCTGTGATACATCTTTTACATAGCTTTAAAATCACATAAAAAGTGTCCTGACATGGGGATTTGCTGGGCTTTAGGAAGTATAATCCAAATGTATGAAATAGCCAAAGTATATGTCTTTTCAAAAAAGTGCATAAAGGAAAAACAACAAAAAAAATTAGTCATTTGATTTCTTTTGTCTGGCTTCAAAATTTGTAAACATTTTTGTTTAGTATGAGTAGGATAAAAGCTGTCTTTTACATGAGGGAGCTTTGTCATCAAGTGCCCTGCAAACTAGGAGTCTCAAAGTATGTTCTGTTGGACTGATTTCAATAACATCAATTTACTTGGTGTTAATTCTTTGCCAGAACTCTAACTCAGGCATGTAGGCAAGTTCATTCCTTTTAAGTAGTTTGTAGTAGTCATTTAAGCCAAATCTAAAGATAAGTTTAGCTGCACCTGACTGCTTTCACTTTACTGGGCAATCGCCAACGTTTGTATACAGTGAACGGTATAAGGGAGTTAATCAGATAAGTAACCTTTTTTAAAATACACTCATTTACCTTCAGGTTAGATTTAATTCAGGTAACTGCCATCTGATTTGCTCTGCAGATTGCATAAATGTTAATGCTGACTCAAGGGAACACACAGGAGAGAGCAGGTTCATCTTCATTTGCAGTAATAGTTTAGAGACATGACTGTATAATGTTAATGTGAAGCTCCCTAAATTTCAAACACTTAAAACCCGTTTCGGTATGAAAAAGTACTTCTTCACCGTTAAATAATTGCTATTATCTTTTGCCCAAGATTGAAGGGCCTTTTCCCCTCCAAATTGATTCACCAAACAAAAACGCATGCGTTTCTTAGGGTTCTGAACAAGCAGAAGCAGAACAGTATTAAATAAACATATTTCTAAATGGCTACTTCTGACCAAAGTTTCTGTTGATATTCCATCATTTGAATCACTATACAAGCATGTTATGGCTGTTATCTTCTAAATGTGTATATATTTGCATATGAGTTTCCAAATGAAATGGATGCAATGACTTGTGCATGTTAACTTACTGAAGTCTGGCAGATGATGTTTTTATGGGGAGACTAATCTTTAAGTGATCCCTATACAATGGAAATAAAATGAAGTTAATTCTTTTCAAAACCCAACGCTATTACTAGAAGTCCATTATTTTTAAAGAAAATTAGTTGACATTGCTACTTAGTTGGAAGTTCCAAAAATTAACTTCTGTTGTAGAGTACAGACATCACTGAAACCCTTTTTTTCCCCTGCAGAGTAGCTTTTGGGGTATACATATATAACTTGTATGATAGCGATTTTGTCTTAATTCTCCAGGCTATTCAAGTGTTCACAGTGTTTTTCCATGTGCGTCTGTCTATTGTCTGTTCACATTGAATGGGGTTTACAGACTGTATTAGTAGTGTTGTGCATATAATCTGTATTGTCTGGATAAATTATTCTTAAAGGAATTTTCTGCATGTGTGTGGATTTTTTAATTGCTTTATTTCCCCTCTGTGCCTTTAAGGTTGGCTGTATCTTAAATCCAGGGCTCTATTACTCCTGCAGGTTTCCTGCTATTAAAAGTTTATTTGCAAGAGAATATTTGAAGTGTGAAGTGCTTTCATAACTCTTACTACTATTATATTCTCTTGCAAGCCCTGTTGTTTTTGGGATAACCTTTCTGTAAGAACTAGCGGACATCAGGTTAGTCCCATAGAGATATTTTTGTATTCTTGCTCCCTTTGAGACCCACTGAAATTTGCAATGACAGGATGAAAACCAAGTTGCCTATGTCCAGGGCTTGCCCACAGTTCTGGAGAACTGGGAGGCAAAGGTGGGGAGTAACTAAGTCTTGCCCACAGTATGAGAGAGGATCTCAGAGACCACGCGAGTGCTCGCTGAAGTATGCAATACTAGCGACCAACGTGCGACTTAACTCCGACCGTAAGTTGGAGTAATGCAGCATCCTGGCTCCTCCCTCATGGTTAGTTTTTTGCAAATGAAAGTCATCAATGTCTATGATAATATTTAAGGGCTTTCAGACCCCATTCCCATTGTATTTTCCCTATTTTACAGGTATCTTTTTTTTTTATGATTCTGATTCAAAGAATGCAGATTTTCATAGGTTTTGTATCAAGATTTTGACAGGAGGGACTCCAGAGGGCCGTTGGCATTTCAACATTGTGAGAGGATGTTGTGTCAGAGTCTGCCCAAATGACGTGGTTTTGCGCACAGGCATAGCTTTCCAAATGACCTGTACTTACCTGATTTACTCGCAGCTGTCTGTATTCCTTCCCAGCATAGGACAGCAGTCTGCTAAATTACAAGCAACTGCTCTGAGTCCAGTCCTCGCTTCCACCAGAGCTGCTGCAGTTTCTGAAGGGTTCAGCGAGCCCAAGCAGATAATTACAGCCTACCATGCTGCTCTGTGGGCAGCCCATGGTAACGGACAGACAGACGTTTATATTACCACGAAGAAGTTAAAGTGAGGGCATCTGAGACGTCTTTTATTTTCCCTATTTGCTTGCTCCAACCCAGGAGTGACAGGTTGTCTTTATTTGTCTGCACAAGCCTTGCTAACCACCGCTGTTAAGACCAACCTGTTAAAAAGTACATGAACTTCTCGAAAAGTTTCAGCGAAGGCTGCACAGTGACAAAAATGTTACTGCTTGTGGTTTTCCAACTCAGCGCCAGCTTGCTTTCCTTCTCCATTGCTGTTTTCACCCTGCAACAATACTGTATGTTTAAGTAAACTTTCATTTCCAAAGTGGTCCAGGATGGATATAATTTCTTGAATTCAGGACGCAGCAAATGGATGGGATCCTTCAAAAACAGTTGGGCATAAAGGGTTTATAAATGATTATATTGCTAGGAAAAACAAGGTTGGTGATTGTCGAGATAAGCAAATGCCTAGTTTCGTTGGCCATTAGGTAATTACAATCGTTAACTGTTTATCCTGTTGTCTGTGGAGCTGCCTTTGTTACCCAGTCTCCCTAGAGCGATCGAATACATGCTTTGCAGTTGATATGTTGACTTGCTTCCCCAGCATTTACAGCACATCTAGCCTTGTAAAAATACTTAGTCAAAATCAGGAGCAAGTCATTCACCGATGAGTTGATTTGGACTTCCAAGAAATACGCAGTCTGTTGATGGGTTAAAAGTGTAGCTCGAGGGAGAACATGCAATCTCCCCTCAAATACAATGCAAATCAGGTCCTAGTGGGGCTGAATACTGCTAAATGCTAATCTAGGATACATTCTTTGAATTGCAGAAGTATGCTAGAGTTACGATGGTTTGTAATACGCGTATGTGACCATAGATAAGGACATAAGTTGCGCGGTGGAGCGATAACTTTAATACTTAGCCTTATTCCCACAGTTTCTATTCTGAGAAGCACCTTTGCTTTCTCCCCAGCAAGCTTAGAGACGTTCTTCACCAACACAGCACACTACAAAGAGGATGGAGGTTTGCATCTGCCTCCCTAGATTGCAGAGGGTACCGACTTTAATTTGCTCTTTGATATGCTACAGAATGACACAATAAAGGGGTTTTCTTTTTCATTATCTGAGGTTATCTAATCAAGTTCTTGCCTCAGTATAGCGGAGTGTTTAAATGGGTGCTCAGCTCAATGCACAGTGGTATTTTGATGAATTTAAGCCTTGCTGAATTCAGGTACTTTCAGCACTGAAGCTTTACAATTTGTAAAATGAATACATAGGTTGAATATAATATGTATTACTTATAATGGGGGGGGGGGAAATCTCTATGAACTGGCAACACAAAGCTATCTTCACTGAAAGCAGTTGAAATATCTGTGGATTTAAATATGAATAGTCCTGGGTGACAATCCCGGTATCTGACAGGGCTGTATATAAAAGGCTTCCCTGGCAAGCTGCCAGCGCCAAAACATTGCTGAGGCTTCTGCTCTTATCTTAACCAGGAGAAAAAATGGGACGGGGAAAGCAGCTGAGGAGGAAGAGAGAGTTTAGGAGTGGTCGGAGGGTGATAGAATGAAATTAAAATAGAGATGCTTATGTCAGGAAAGCGTATGGAGTCACTGAATAATCTCTTAAGAGAAGTGAAAACTCCATTGGTTTGGCCATTTAACTCAGAAACAAAAAATACCAAGCAATACTTTATCTTTTGTTAGGATCCAGGCTATTTCTCTCTTATGCAAGACAGTGAAGATACTTTAAACCATCTTTAAATTCCCTAAAAATTTAAATTGCATACAACATTGCATTCATCTTAGTATAAAAGCATAGTGGTTTTCTTACTTCTTTTCTCAATTGCTGGCAGACTGATAGAAGTAAGATTTTTTTCCCCCTGATATTCCAATTTTACTGTTGAAATTACCAACATAAGACTCTTGGAAGCTGAAAATTTCCCGTTTATGGCAGAAAAGAAGCAGCTGCAGTAGCTCCACTACCGAGCTGATGTGCCTCTTTTCTATCTGGGAAAAGCTGCTCTGAAGAAAAAAGATTATTTCGGAGTCTGTATCAATCAGGTTATAGCGATGTGAGTGGAGATGCAGTTAATAATCCAGCGAGAAGCTCAGTGAGGCTGCTGTGCTTGTTCCCTACGAGCCCCCGAAGAGCTGAGAAGCGCGGTTTTGTTGCCGGTGACCTAGGCTGCATACAAATCACCTTCTCCGCCAGAAAATCACCGCTCCTCCCGTGGGCCATCCCACCCCCAATGCTTCTAAGCTCATTGTCTTCCCCCTTGCATTGTCTCAGGGGCTAGAAGGAAGCGTGGTGAGACATAGATTATTCTGTAAGTGCCCAGAAAGTTTAATTAATTAGACCAGTGCCTGTAATTGATGAGAATCGTATTATTTAGGATGATGGGGCATCTGAGGGTGCCAGGTCATAGAGACTATAATACAAAGTAGGAGTGCTTGATGGTCACAATTCTTTCTCGTACTGGCAGGAGGAACAAATTTTGCTGAAATGCACGTAATTGAGCAAATTCTTAAAAAGAATACCCAGCAGCATGCTGTTATAAATAATAACGCGTGGCTTTTGTGTATCACCACCTGCCATTAGTTTTTAAAATGCTTTATAAAAGTGGGAAACGGAGGCACAAGAGAGGTGATACAACTCGAGCGAGGTTGCTCACTGGGTCACCATCAGATGAAGAATACTGGTCCCAGTTTAACGAGTCCCAGTTTCACCTCTGCTGCCTGCAATAGGAAAGCTAACGGTGAGCTGCTGTGAACACATTTAGAGCTAAGGAACCAGCCTAATATCACCAAGCTACAAAAATTCAGTGATTTACTGCTTGAAGCTGTTTTAATTACGTGAGTTCTTATCTCACCTTGACTGCAAAATAAATTGGATTATTACAAACTACTTTTACCTTGTGTTTTTCACACTGTTGAGCCTCGCCTCCATAGGAAACAACGAAACGTTGCTGCTACCGGCAAGTTTGTCTCTTGTTTTGTTTTCTGAACAGTCAGAAAGTGCTCTGTAATTTTGGGCCTCCTTAATTGATGACTCAGTCAGAGACTGAGCATGTAGGTAATGAGAACTAAGAAAGCGATTAACATCTGGAAGGCAACTAAGGCTAGAAAAAACGCTGACATTTTCGCATTCTGCATTTTCTTCCTTCACCCTCAGTAAATTCCTTGATTTTATATGAATTTACTGAGAAAAATTCACCTGTGGGACACTAAGCCATATTGTCTTTATTGTCCTTTTTTTAGTATCTAACTGGAACACTCCTGGCATTTTGTTCATCAGACATAAAGAAATGCTGTCAAGTTGTGGTCTCCTTCGGGTGAGCTCCCTGGACTAGGCTAGAAGATCCAAGCTGGCTCTGTGCAGTCATTCTGAGTCCAGATATTCTTAATTTAGTCTTACGGAAAGATCCGTGCAGCTCCTGGGACCGGTTAGGGCTTCTTGACTCAAGAAGACCCTCCTGACCGAAGGCTCCTGGGCTCGGGGCATCTTCTGGGACTCACCTCTGCTCCTCTGCAGGGAAAACCTTGGTGGTTCCATCCCAGTTGTTCAACCACCGCAGAGCTCTGGCCTTGGTTCAGGTTACTTACACTTTTCAGGACTCATTATTTATGTGTTTTGGGTTTTTTTTTTTTGCTTTGCCCATGGTATTTCAGCCCTCCCATTTTTATGGGTAATAGAGAATTGATTGTAGGTTAATCTGAAGTAAATGGCAACGGTTCTGCCGTAACTACAAGCAGAATTTTGCCTTTGGACTTTCTGGACCTCTCTTGCTTATTTCCAAGTCTGGGTCTTCATCCTTAATAAAAATAAGAAGTATTATGGGAAATCATCTTACGACATCTGTAGAAATGCAGCAATCGCAGCTTCAGACACTTCATACATAACCAGCTCATTTTTTACATCTCTTTCTGTTCCGTGTGCTTAAGGAAATGAAGCGTACGCCGTTTTCTTGAGTACATGCGTATGTACGTATGTGAGTGTCAGTCTGTGTCTGTCCACTTTGCCCGTAATAACTTTTCATCCCATTGTCCTGTTTCATGCACATTTGAAAAAAAAAATAAAGATCTAAAAAAATACGAACTTGATCTAATTAAGTTTAATGAATATAGCTGCTGAGCAGAGCTGAGAAAGCCGATCTGTGCTCTCTCAGAGCTGTGTTGTTAGCAGAGATTTCACTGGAGAGCATGTATAAGACGAGAGGGCATTAATAAACACACAAACTCAAAGAAAACATGCAGATAAAACCTACACCTTAGTAGATAAATTTTCTTAAAAAAAGAGGTTTGGGGATTTTCTTGCTCACAGAATGATTTTTTCTACAACGGATAACTGTTAAAACACCTCAGATGCAATAAAACTGATACCCTGCTAGAGTATCACACTTAAAACTGACGAATAAACCTCAAAAAGGTTATTTTATTCTGATAAGCTGCGAGGTTGTCGTGCCTGTTCCTACTGACCAGAGAAACCACATTAAAAAGCCCATTTCCAGATGAGTTTGCAGCGGCGTCTCCAACTTGCGAAGGAAAACTTCAGCTTCTGGCACTAACCCGATCTGCATCTTCCTCCATTTGGGGCTGAGAACATTTATTTTTATTAGGTAATATTATGCAGAGATGCTGCTGCTTGCCTTCAGCTGGCTCTTGTTTAAGAAGGCATTAAAAAAAAACAGAAGGAAAATTGTTCTAGCTCTCCTGTACTGTTCAGCACAATTGTTTTCAAGTACTCCAGATTCATACCACTGTGAAGAACAATAGGAAATTGCAAGTGCGAAAATGCTCATCAATGATCACAGGGAAGAAACATTTTTATCTATAGTTAGGTGGAAAGATGAGCGCTTGCAAGCCTGCGAATAGGTGTTGCGATTCAACGCACACCATCCACCCGCCTTGTCTGCACCTCTGCAAACGTCCAGCTGTTCCTGGCATGGTGAAAGCAAACTATAAAATGAGATTTTCTGGGAGAGAGCAGCATAAGGAGGAGCCCTGCCCTCCTCTTCGTCACACTGTCCATCCCTTGGGTGCCCATTTGCTTGGCAAAATCAGGAAGCGTGCAAGATGAAGCGTGTAAAACCAGTGCCTGCAGCAAAAATGAAGCCCTGTGAGGTGGAGAACCGACAGAAAAAGCTCGTCCTGACGGGGCTTTGCTATGATTTTCCAGCAATAGCCTTGCAGTTTTATGGATCTGATTTTTTTTGCTTTCTCACTGCAACATGCACTCACATACAGACAGATGTGTTGTTTTCAAGCTTCAGCTGGACCCCAGAGGTGTTTTCTTTTCTATTTCTAATCTGATATAAGGACTTTTAAAGAGATAACCATTACTGCTTTTCTGGGAAATCATAGAATGGTTTGGGTCGGAAGGGACCTTAAAGGTCACCTAGTTCCAACCCCCTGCCCTGGGCAGGGACACCTCCCACCAGACCACGTTGCTCCAAGCCCCATCCAACCTGGCCTTGAACCCCTCCAGGGATGGGGCAGCCACAGCTTCTCTGGGCAACCAGCGCCAGGGGCTCACCACCCTCACAGTAAAGAATTTCTTCCTAGTATCTAATCTAAATCTCCCCTCTTTCAGTTTAAAACTGTTCCCCCTCATCCTGTCACTCCACTCTGTGATCCAGAGTCCCTCCCCATCTCTCCTGGAGCCCCTTGAGGGACTGGCAGGGGCTCTAAGGTCTCCGTGGAGCCTTCTCTTCTCCAGGCTGAACCCCCCCAACTCTCTCAGCCTGTCCTCACAGCAGAGGGGCTCCAGCCCTCGGAGCACCTTTATGGGAGATGATTAGAGCCAGATCAGATGACTTTTCTGCAAATCTGCCGAAAAAGATTTACAACTGCTGTTGTATCTAAAATAACAGCCAGGCCCTGGGCTCCGAGACTCATGTTTTTGGGAGCAGGCGATTGCTCTGGTCTCCAATGAGTGACTGTGGGTGTTAAAGGAGGAGCTGCTGCCCGAACACTCACACACCGTTCATGGTGATGCTCACACGCACACACTTACTCTCCTTGCTCCTTCTTCAGGCTTGACCCGAGGTTTCCCACAGCAGAGTCTCAAGACATTGGATTTCATAAAATAATTCATTTAGTTGGAAGGTACAGCAGCAAGGACACCCCGGGCTGGGTGCCTCCAAAGAGAGGGATCCTGAGCAAAGAAATCCATGGGCAATGGTACCTTTGCAGTCTCTACACCTGCCCCTCACGCGCTGTCCATGTCTTTTAGTCCAATAGCGACTTTTGGTCTGAAGTTTTCTAACATCTTCTTGGACTCGTTTTCTGTGTCGGGGCAGGGCAGCTCTTATCTCGTTGATCTGCAGTTTCAGCCGAGGGTTGCAGCCTCCGTATCTTCTGATTTACACCCTTCGTGCACCTGCACTCACTGGCAGAACGTGGAGAACTGAAGAGTCATAGAATCATTGAGGTTGGAAGGGACCTTTCAGATCACCCAGTCCAACCATCAACCCAACACTGACAAAACCCACCACTAAACCGTGTCCCTCAGCACCACCTCCACTCATCTTTTAAACACCTCCAGGGATGGCGATTCCACCACTTCCCTGGGCAGCCTGTTCTAATCCTTGAGAACCCTTTCAGTGTAAATTTTTTTCCTAATATCCAATCTAACCCCCCCGGCACAACTTGAGGCCGTTTCCTCTTGTCCCATGGCCTGTTCCTTGGGAGAAGAGACCGACCCCCCCTGGCTACACCCTCCTTTCAGGGAGTTGTAGAGAGCGAAAGCAAGTCACAGACTTGGGAAAAAACACTACCAAAACACTGTTCTTACACTAAAAGACTAATCGCAGCACTGTGTCTGCAGCTAAGAAAATTACTGAGAAAATTAACTCTATTGCAGCCTGAAGGCTTCAGCAAATCTACCCATTCCTGGTGAGTACAGCTAAGCAAACAGCGTAAATAGCACCATATTATAACCCTGAGCAATTTATTCTAATTAAAACTTACTTATTTACACTAATATCCCTCAACAGCAGGGAGTGAAACCCCCTCCCTGAAGCGGCGTGGGTTTTATGACGTCATTGATTGCGCAGAAACTGTTTGCACCGCGTCACCACTGCCCGTTTTGAGTCAGAAGCTGGAAACGGCCAAGTGACGTCAGGGCTGATGTCAGCCCCGCCAGATTTCGTTAAGTTTCGGGGTACGTTCCAACCCTCCCGCCCAGGCGGACAAAGCGCGGCGGGGGGTGTTTTGTCCCCTCTCGCTGCCCGTCCCCATGGCGGACCGGGCCGGCGCGTCTCCCCGCTCGAAGGACTACAACTCCCAGCAGCCCCCGCGCCGCCGCGCATGCGATCCGCGCCATCTTGGCCCCCTCATTCTGCCATCTCCTCGCTCACCGAGGAAGGCGGCCGGGGGACTACGATTCCCGGCGTGCACCGCGGCGGTCCGCGCATGGGCAGTGCGCCCCGCCGCCATCTTGGTCCCGGGGAAGCAGCGCCGCCGCCGCCGCCACTAAACAAACCCGAGAGCGGCACCGGTGAGGGGGGGGAGGAGGGGCCCTGCCACCGAGGAGTCTTTCGATGTGCCAGGCACGGCCGGGCAGGTGGGTCCCGCTCCCCAGTAACCTCGCCGCGCCTCCCCACCTTGCCCGGAGCGCTCTCCTCCCTCAGGGAGAGGGGCAGCTCCCCTTCCCTGGGCGGCGGGGACCCGCCGCCCCCTCACGGGCCCGGGCGGGCAGCGCCCCGTCTCCCGCCTGCAGGGAAGCAGCGACCGCCGCCCACTCTCTCCCTTCCTCTCTCTCGCCGGTGGGGGTCCCGGGGGCGGCCGCCTCCCCCCCCACCCCGAGCCCGACGGGGACCGAGGGCCGGGGGGTCTCCGGGTGGCGGCTGCCTCCGGCCGCCCTTAGAGAAGATCCTCCTTCTCTCCTTCCAGCCCAGAGCTGGAAGGTGAGTCGGCGCCGGGGCTTTTGTTCCCGGTGCCTCCCCTTTCCCCCCCCAACGCTGTGCCGTTCCCTGCCCGGGGAAGGCGGCGCGGCCGCGGGCTGGCACAAGCCGGCTCGCCCCGCTCGCCTACGGCTCCTTTTTTTATTTTTTTTTTATTTTTTTTTCCCTTTTATTATCTTCGTTGCGACGGGGGGATGTGCCCTCCTCCTTCCCCGCCACCCCCGGAATCTTGCCGAGATGCGATCGGGCGAGGGGGTGTTCCCCTGTTTGTTTGTTTGGTGTTTTTTTTTTTTTTTTTTTTTTTTTTTTTGCGGGGGGGATTGGTGTTGGTACGTGGAAAGCAAATTTTCATGGTGTTTTTGCCGTTCTGTCATATAATAGGCTAGTGCTAAATGCATTCCCCGGGGGGAGGGGGGGGCGTGCGGTTAGCTGGAAGAGTTCTTATAATAGGTGCTCTGTGCATAAAGAGAGGGAGGAGACTCCGACATCAATTCGGGGAGCGTTTCAGCATGAAAAAAAAGGTTTGAGAAGGAGATAGGAAACTCGGTAAAAAAGGTTGGGTGATGGATCTGACCAGGAGAGTGTAGGAAGTCCGTGCCCTTGTGGAACTGCTGAATTCCTGCATGGCAAAGCATGCCATTACAAAGGCTGGAGCAGGGATGGGAGCGAATGTGTCCGTAGAGTTGTGAGCAGGCTGAGGAGAGTTTGCATTAATCAGCTTGGGAAATCAATAAATGATGGACTTGCACTTACTGCATTTATATTCTTTTTTCAGCGAGTCTGAGCTCTGTGGGAGCGCAAACGCAAGGGAAAGATGCCTGTGGTGTGGCCAACGCTTCTGGACCTCAGCAGAGATGAATGCAAGAGGATCCTTCGCAAACTGGGTACAGTAAGATACAATTTGTGGGTCTGTATGTTTGCCCTTTAAGATTTGCCTGGCTGCTGCTTCCACAGAATACTTTAATATGTCTACAGGCAACCTACAAGTCATTTCCTGCATTTTGCATGTGTCATTGGTTTGACAGCCCTGGCTTAAAATGATGTTTGGCAGATGCTCTCTGCCTGAGCAAAATGAATAGAGCAGAATTGTTTTGGTTTGGTAGGATCTCTCATGGAAGCCCTGGTCCATCTCTGCCTCGATGTTGCATTGTTGCATTGCTGTTCTTTTTATGACTATTAACATGCAACAGGATACTCTGTGAGAGGAGGGTCTTTGTTTTTCAATTCCGTATTAGACACCTTTTTCTACCAAAAAATGATGGAACCCTGGTTTAACTGGCACTGTGGGACTGAGCGTGAGTAGTAAAGGTACTGTTGTAAAGACCTGAAACAGAAGAGAAAAGGTAGTTTGTGATTTGAAGTTGCACAGATTGATAGGGAAGTGTGAAAACTGTTCATACTTAACTCATAACAACAGGAGCTTTTTGCATTGTTTCAAATGTACTTCAGTATCTGAGAACCCTGCCCAATAGATACATACTGGGAGGTTTTTTTGTGCTCTGTCCCTGCAAGTGCATGCGTACAAGGAGACTCGCTTTTGTATGCTGGATGGTAATAAAAATATTTTCTCTTTCCTTGCATCCACTTTGGGCTACCACAGGAGAGAGAATCCTTTGTTGTATTGTTGATCTGATCTTGTGCAGTCATTTTTTGAGTCTTAGAGCTGAATTGCTTTTTATTTAGTTAAGAATTTTTTGCCAGTTTAATGATGTGTAATATTAGAAGGGAAAAAGACCTTAGATTTCTTTTCAGGCTTTCTTCTGAGGAGCGTAATCTAGGAGATGATGTCAGTAAGAAAGTTGAGACTGCCTCTAACTTCCTGTGACAGTCAAGTCACAGCTTTTCTTGTTCTCATTTTACTTGGATGTTAAAAGATGATGTGCTGCACTTCTTAACTGTGCCAAGGTTTTCATACATTATGAAGCCATCCACTTGATTTTCTGAGAGTTGAGAATTTATTTTCCCTTGCTTTGCCCTTTTTATTTCATTTTTTGTGAATCTGGGATTTGCGTTCTCTTGAAACAGACAGTGACGCAGATGTTGCACATGACATTACAGCTAAGCTGTACATCCATTACGGTGACATCCCTAGGTCTCAAGTGTGGCTTGAGAAGTACAAAAACTAGGAGAAAGTGCAGGATGCCGAAAGATTTGGCCCGGATCTGTGCTACTAAATTTTGTTAACGTAGCTCTGCTGGCTTGGAGCGTGGAAAAAAATAAAACAAACTTCCAGCTGCCGGCGGTGTGCTGGCAGAACCTTGCTGGTGCAGCTGAGCCAAACAGAACTGCAGCTACACCTCCTTCAATGACATAACCTAGGCTGACAGGAAAAAAAAAAAAAAAAAAAATTTTTTTTTGTTGGCATGAGCTGTGTCCCCACAAGGGGGCCCTGCCAGCGTTAACAGAGGATCAGAGCCTGTAGCCACCGCTTCTCTCCCAGGGTAGAGAAACTCTTTAAATAGGTGCACCACAAGATTGGAGGGTGAAGGACCACAGGCAGTGGGAGCAGATGTCTGTCTAACGGACACATCCAGCAATATTCATCTGCTTGGGAGAGTCCCACTTTACCAGCTCGCAGCCCAACATCATCTTTGGTTGACCGTTCAGCAGTAGTGGGATAATCCGTCATGAATGAAGTGCAATGGTGTAGGTGAGGCTGAAATGCATCCCGAGGCGTGCAGGACCTAGCGTTGTTCTGCGGCAGTTGTGGCTTATCACTGATTAAGGGGATGATGGTAGCACCTTACACTTAAAAAGGTGGTATTTTATTTGTGAAACCTGTTTTGGCCATTTGGTGTGTTTTGTGTTGTAAAGAGAGCACACCATTTAGTGATTGCTACATAGACATAAGGGTGAGGACGATAGTTATAGCTTCTGTTATCTTTACTAGCTTCTGAAAGGCTGGAATGTGCATTTTTAAAGCCCTAATGTAGAGGTTCTCTATTAAAAATGAGGAAAGGAAAAAAAAATCTATCCTTGCTAAATAATTATATGGTTGATCTGAGAATTATTTTATGTTGTTAACAGAGGAAAATAATTAGTATCTTAAATATTGTAACATGGTTGTCTAAATAAATGTTGATATTACTAATAACCATTGCATTAATTAGCAAATGTTTTATAACTGAAGCTGTGAATGCTTCTGTAGGTCACTCAGCATCCCCATGCAGGCTGCATAGTTAAGCAAAGCGACTCTGCTTTGTGTTTTGTCTGCTTAATCAGGACAGGAGAGCAGGACTTCTTTTCAGCACAATTCCTTGATTTGATTTGTAAATTAGCTCTTTGGAATCGTCAGCTGAAAGCTTTTCAGAACAGCATCAGTCTTTCTTCTGCAGCAAACTTCAGAGATGTTAGGTTTTGGCCTGGCCCTTTTATTTTTGCTTTTGGTTAACTGGGATCTGTTCTGGGGTTGCTTTGGGTTTGCTGCTGAAATGGGGTTGCCGAATGAAAGGCACCTATGAAATTATCGAACAAATTTTTATTTCTGGCTTAAAGCAGGAGTTTCAGTAATGTTTCCTTAAACTGTGCTAAGCTTAGAACAGCAAGTCATTCTCTGGCAAATTAGCAGACTCCATTATTTGCATTAAGTGTAGTAGGACAAAATTCAGAAGTTTCAGTAGCCTTTAACTATTCTGTTTTTCAAAACACCGATAGTGTGACCTTTACATAGGTCACCTAGAATTACAAATTTACGTTCAATCAGAGTTGCATTTTTGTGAGTTAATCTTCATGATGGCTCTACATTTAAGAATAGCTGAATTGGTTCTTTTGTGTTGAGCAGGTTCATTCAGTGCGTTGCATTCTTTTCAGATTCAAGCAGTTGTACATATCAAGTAAATTGGGCATAAAAGATTATGATTATCATATTTAACAAACTAGAGCTGATGTTCTCCATGCTAATTGAGCAACGGCATTACAAAAAAATTAGTTGTACTTTTGATAGTGTACTTTTTTGTCAAGCCAAGCTTTTCCATGGAACTTTTAATGATGATACGTGTTAAAGATTTTCTTCTGCTGCTTCTAGAGAGTTCTGAGCTACTCTGCAAATTTGAGGACTGTTCCTTCAACCTTTCTGGCTGAACTGTCAGCTCAGAGACAGTTTGAAATATTCGGTTAGGTTTATAGACTAGATAATCCTCTGTGATGATACAATTGTTTAATAGAAAAGCTGTACGCTGCAGAGTAATTGACTGAGAGAGTTCTAAATCATCAATCTCCTTTGAAAAGCACTAAATAATTGAAAGACATGTTCTTCTTAATGCTTTTGAAAATTAATAGAATACTGTCAGTAATACTGAAAATAACATTTTTTTTTTTTTTCCTTTGCTGTGAATGTTAAATAAAAATATTTGCTCTAATTCTTCAGAACTGGAGGCATATGCAGGTGTCATCAGTGCCTTACGTGCACAGGGAGACCTTACGAAAGAGAAGAAGGATCTTCTTGGAGAACTCTCTAAAGTGCTTAGGTAACCCTGACCTTTTTAAAATAAGAACTGATGACCGGTTTTCTTCTAAGGTATCGCGTGCTTTTTCTATCACTAGTATCACAAAGCAAATCTTAATTTAGAGAAGTAATTCTCCATCTTGAGGAGATTTAATTCCTATTCTGCTTTGAGTTTTTAATAAGGAGAACAACTGTGCTTCTGTCGTTGAAGCTTTACTGTTTTGTTGGTGTTTTGTGAGATACTGAGTGTTAAAAGGATTGCAGCTAGCTCATGAGGCTGCGTTAGTTTGGAGTTTTGTCAAGGTAGGACTTCAAGGTATTTGGGCCCGAGTTGTATGAAGAAAGAATGCTGCGTGTTCTGTGCAAATCTTTCTACCGTATGCTTTGGATTTATTGCTCTCATTTGGCGGTTGGATTCTAGCTGTTTTGCAGGGGTACCCTGTAAGCAGTAATGTTCTTTTTATTCTTCAGTAATATTTTTGAACAATAATACATTCATTCTTTCTCACTGTGATAGCAAAAGTTGAGTGACAATCTCTTAAATGTAAATGGCTGTTCCCTTTCGTCTCTTCAGCAGATTATTCATAAGTTTAATTTTAGGTAGAAGTTTTAGATAAATGTTCATGTCTCCCTCTGACTAAAATATATTGCTGGTTTTTTTAATAGTATTTCAACGGAGCGACATCGTGCTGAAGTTCGGAGAGCAGTAAATGATGAACGACTAACGACTATTGCACACAAGTAAGTTCCAGGTCATTTTCTACGTGATTTCCAAAAGTACCCTTTGGAAAATCCATTATGCCTTGACTGAACGATAGAACTTTGAGGATTGATGGGTCTTTAAAGAACAGTAGTAAAACCAGTGTATGGATGAAGGAATTACTGTATCAGATTTGCATCAGGGAACTGGAAACAGTTATTTAGTCCCGTTGCATTTTGGATCTGAAGGCATCCCATTCAATGTGGAAGTACGATATGAGAAACAGTCTTTTGTCATGAGGAGCTTTCTGTAAGACAGACCAGAAGAAAATAGAGAAATCCATAGCCAGGATGAACATGTTTACTTTATTATGTTTTGTTTTACCTTTAATTTTATTTAAATCCATTTGGAAAAGTTCTATGAAGAGGGACTTAACTGTGTAGAAAGACAAAGGGAGGGAAAGAGGCGGCAGAGATTAGTGGAAAATAGTGCATCAGCACAGAGGGGAGAAAAATGGTCAGAGTTAAAAAAACCCAAAACTGCAGCAAGCTAGCTGATGACATCAGTGTCCACTGTTCTCTGCTTGATGCAGCTGCTGTGCTGGCATCAACTGGGCTGCTTCCTCCTTGCATTTGTTTTCGCAAGCTCCACATGATTTTGGGAGTGGAGAGGAGCAAGAGGGCAAATGCTTATGTATCTTTGATAGTTACTTAACAGTCTTAATAACTGGCTTTAAACAGAGCTGGGTTGTAAGTGTCTGTATATTTTTTTTCTTTTTCTGTGTTACAACCATTGATTTCTTTAAGTTTTGAGTGTTGTAGCTGAGATGTTATGGGGACAGAAAAGGAAATTGTAGAAATAGGAGGCCACTTGGAGTTAGCAATTGTCTGATCCAAGATTCGCCAAAATCAGCGTACTGTTTTAGTGCTTCAGAAGGACATTTAATATTTTACTGTTTTAATGTTCAAATTTAAAGAGTTATAAATATGCTGTTTACCAAACAAAAAACACCAACTTCCTTACACTCCTTTAAAGAAATGAGGGGGGGAAATAATGAAAAATAAGCATTTAATTGTCATATCAGGGTTCTTTTCTTGAATCGAGTTTCCTTTTAAGTAGTAGTTCTGTTTTTAGCATTTTTCAGAAGAAGCATAAAGTTTGTCCTGAGCTGTTGAACTTCAAATGGATGAGATATTGTATTCCAGACAAGGTGCAATTGTGAAGTGCTGCATCTCTTTATTTTTCCTGTGGTAATTCTTTATAAGTGATGGTTGGTAATATAGTATTTGACTTAAATAATTCTCTAACTCATTAGGAAAGCCGACTTTGCTAGCTTTGCTATATGCAACGTTTATAGTCTTATTTGTGATTTTTATAGACATATTTTGACCTCAGCTGATGTAGATCTGCTTATATTATATGAATATGTATGAAGAATGCTGAAGTGTATCAGGATTTAACAACAGAGCAGATCCTCTGCGTTTTGCGAACTAATTTGTGGTAGCTTTTGCTGCAACTTGCTTGCAATAGTTCACGTGAGAAGTTGTTTTTCGGAATACATTAATACATTAAATGGGTTCATTTGCTTAAGAACATAACAGCATTGAGAAGTAATTTGCCATTTTGGTTTTGCTGATTTGACAAATGAGTCATGTAAAACAGTCATAAACAGAAACACTTCTCCATCTAGATAAGAACAGCATTTTCTGGAACCGTTCTAGTTTGTGTGTAAGTACTAAGGTTAAGAGAGAATGAGCAGAGCAGGCTGGTTGCAGTTGAGGAAGATGCACAGGGTGTATTTAAGTCATTTCACGTTCTCTTACCCAGTTTGGGACTACTTCAGTAAGTCTGAGGAAACCTTTCTGTCCAGGTAAAACAAGATTTGCGTTAGAAGCTGAGGTTTTTTTCCCTGTAACATAATTAATTTCAGTAGTCTTCTATGAAATCTATAGGAAGTCAAGGTATTTTTGTCATCCAGAAGTAGAGAGTATACCAACTCTGAAATGTGAAAATTAGTGAATAGTAGCTAATCTAATTATGGGGTTTTGAATATGACATCCACAGACCTCTGGCCCTTTAAGGTCTCTGTGAAACAAAACAGTAAAATAGGAAGAAACTTTTAGATTTTCTACAGGAGGATTTCTGTATCAGGTGGGAAAAATGCAAGGGCTTTCATGAAATGAAGAAAGTTGAAGTTTTTTGCTCTCGTATGTCTTTAGAAACTGCTCTTTAGACCTTCTCTATTAAAAAAGGCACTAAGATAAGAGTACTGAGTATTTTTGGAAACTTGTCAGAATACTTACAGAATACGCATTTCTGTTTAGCATGTCTGGACCAAATAGCTCTTCCGAATGGTCTATAGAAGGTCGTCGACTGGTGCCGCTGATGCCACGGCTTGTTCCACAAACAGCTTTTACTGTTACCGCTAACGCTGTTGCCAATGCAGCTGTTCAGCACAACGCATCTCTGCCAGTTCCTGCAGAAACTGGAAACAAAGAAGGTGAGAGAAAACCGTGATTCTACTGCAATCTCTGGGAATATAAAAATAACGTCACAGTATAATTTGTTATCTTAGATTTTAAGTGTTAGATACTTCTAAAAAAAAATCTGGATTGTTCTTATTGCACAGCATTCACAGAAATATTAAAAAAATGTTTTTTTCTGTTTTTTTTTTTCCTTTTTAGAAAGATGCCTTTGCAGCATCTGCAGCATAAATCTAACAGCTTTGTGTTAGTGAGTACATTAGCAAGTGGAATATAAAAAACAAACAAACAAACAAAAAAAAAACAGAAAGTGAGGGGCAAATTCACTGGTTAAGCTCTATAAACTATAAAAACTTAGATTGATGGCTTAAGGTTTTGTAAAGTAAGCGGTGAAAGATGGTTCAGAACACTTTAAGAATGTAAGTAGGTTTTGGTAAAAGTCAAGAAAATGTTGGTTTTCTTTTTTTTTTTTTTTCTTTCCTTCAGATTAAACGTACCAAGTTAACATGTTAAAAGATTGCTCTCTGCTGTCCCTATGCCTTTTAAATAATGCTAGTACACATTCCATCTAACGTGTCTGAATAGGTTCAAATTATGCTTCATGCAAGTAGAGAACGTGTAACACTTCTTGAAGCAGGCTGTTTTACTCTGGTTTTGTGAGAAGTACTGCATCATTGTACTATTAGTTATAAGCAACAGTTTAAAACAGCTGATCAGCAAAATCAGTTGTTCGTTACTGAAGGAACATTTGCGTTTCTTCAACTGATGTACCATTGAGGAGAGGCACTAGCTAGTTTCTATCAGTTACCAGTCCAGATGTGGTCATTTACAGAAAAGCAAAAAGATCGAAATATTGAATTAATGCTAAAGTGAAAAATAACAAACTGTAAAGTAAAACATCAGATCGATACAAATAAAAAAAAATCTGGAATCGGTAGCACAGATTTCTGGGGATGGGAGGAGGGGAGGTTAGATTTCTGTTATCTTTGAAGGCCATTAATTCCATGGCTACGCTTTGGTCAAACTGGGGAGTATTCAGCAGTAACAGGATTGCAGAGGCAAAGGTGTGGATAATGACTCAAGTCTTTGGCTTCCATTTCAATTGTTAAAATAGTGATAGACTAATGGGATTCTGCACTTCAGTTATATGGAAGGTGTCTTTTCTCCTCTTCAGTGGTGGTTTGCTATTCCTACACAAGTACCACTTCAACCCCAACATCCACCCCTGTTCCAAGTGGCAGTGTAGCAACAGTGAAGTCCCCCAGACCCGCCAGTCCAGCCTCCAATGTAGTCGTCTTGCCAAGTGGAAGTACTGTTTACGTCAAAAGTAAGTGATACTAGCAACTGATTAACAAAAGGGAAAGAAAGGGACAGTCTTGTGGCTGAAACATGGACTGAGTTAAACACGCTGACCTTGGGCAAGTCATTTACTGCCTTTGTACCTTAATTTAGTCTAAAGAATGAATTTATTGCTTCCCTTTTTCAGATAAATTGTGTTCAGGATAAATCCAGTCACTGTAAAAAAGCTGCAGGGAGCAGTAATGGCAAGGACAACAAGAGTGAAAAGTATTTTTAAAATAAAATATAGGAATCGCTGTATATCAGTGGATTTCTAATCCAGCATGTTTAGAAGTTGTCTATAAGGTGGCTCTGCTCATCGCTTCCATAGAGGACTTCCCTCTTCCTTCTGCTTAAATAATGCACAGTAGTCACTTATTTGAGTTAGAAAAGGTTCCTCCTTTCCACTTTAATGGTTGACCTGGACTTTTTTAGAATACAGTAGTTTAGCAAGCATTTATATGCTTACATTAACTGCGTCTAGCCATTTGGTGATATATTTGGAAGCAAATCTTAGTGAGGCTTGCATTCCTGGGCAACTGTGAAAACTCCATACGAAATTCCACTGGATACCCATCGTCATATGTTTAAATTTGGAAATCCAGGGCATTACATCTAGAAACAGTCTTTTTTTTTTTTTTCTTGTCTCTTCCCCCACCTTTCTTTGGCTAATAAATCAGCTAGTTCTAAAAGCAGAATAGTTCCTCATACATATACCTAGCCAGTATGCTACATAGGTATTTTTATTTAACTAATAATTAAAAATGTTTCCTTCTAGCCTTACTTGGTGCCTATCAAAACGCAGCTGACAAAGATTGACAGTGAAGTAGATAAGTGCTATTTGTATGCTTGCTGTGGATACCTTTAATATTTTAAAAATTACTGTAATCTTTATGCTATATGTGTGTTTGTCTTCTCGCTAGTCAGAAATGTCACATTGTACAATAATGTTACCTGCAAACCACCATCTTTAATGACTGTATCAACCCACAGAACCCATTACATTAAGATTTTTCATTTTTCTGATTTAATGCACTAATCACTCAGCTTTAGTTTAAAGATTCGGGGGGAAATGTTCTTAACCTCTTAAAAATTTAATTTAGACCTCTATTGAATTATTCCATGGTAATGAGTATAAAACCAGTCTAGACACACGATAGAAGGATGAAAGGTTCTCATTTTTATTCCGGCTGTCCCTAGATTTCTTTTTTTCCCGTCTTTGCCTTTTTTTTTTTGTTTGGTTTTGTTTTTTTTTTTTTTCTCAAGGAATCATGTGTCTTTCAGAATGTGTTATATTAGTCATGTTAGTTTTAAGAAACATTCTTCAGAGCAAGCTCAGGAGGCCTGAGTTATAGTCATGACTTCACCACTGATCTGTTGTGTGACCACATCCAAGTCACAGTCTGATTGAGCCATTAACCTCTCAGTGCCTCTGCTGCCTTGCCTGTCAAGTGTGAGTTATAGTCGAGCTCTATTACCTTTTTAGCTAAATGTGGAAAACTTTTGTGCAAAAGCAGTTTCTAACGTGAAATTACAGGAATAATGTTCTTACAGAACCCCAGCAGTGAAAACAGGAGATGAAATGAACTGTACTAAACATAAAAGAATGCTCTGCTAGTTTAATCTTAATTTCTTACTTCTGTGTTATGGGTTTTTGGTTTGTTTTTTTTTTTTTTTTGTGGATGAGGACCACAAACAAATAGCTCTCTCCAGTATTTCTTGGTGACCCACCAAAATAACAGCTGTGTCCTGACATCCTAGCTGCGTTTGGATTTTGATTCAAATGAATTCTGAGATTCTGAAATTCCTGTACATTTTCAATGTGATTAGTCACCTCACGGTTATAAGTTTGTATAGTGCACTCACAGTAATTACTTAAAAGCCTGTTCATAGTAGACCTTGAAGTCAGGTAACCAAATCTCTGCTTTATAGATGGAGATCACCTCTAGGCTTGTTCAGGGCCATAAAGCAAATTGTTAACGAGAGCTTTGAAATACGGAGTTGTAGATCCATGCTTCATCTGTACTGCTACAGCCAGCTAAAGCTAATTTTTGGAGCTTGTGTGGATAAAACTGTCAGCCTTCAGAAGCGAACCTGCAAACGAGCTGGTGATGGTACTAGGAGAGATTCCTATCTTTCAGAAATCACTTGCTGTGCTACTGGGCACTTTCTTGTCCATGTTAATTCCTGCGTCTTCACTTTTTCGAATGCCAGAATATTTAGTTATTTTAATTAGAGATTGTCGGTAATTAGATCTTGACCCTAATTAGAGATTGACTGCCAACCAAGTTTGCTTGGGTTACCAGCGAGACTGCTTTTTACTGTGACAGCATTTTTTGTCTGTAAACCCCAGGCATACAGAACAACGTTTCAGTCTTGTTCTGTGTAAGGGGATTGTGTATTTTCTGCATATCTTTTTTTTTGTTGTTTTTTAAATTGTTTAACACTGGCTAATTTGGTAAACATAAATGCTACCCAATAGCTCTAAGAGATTTTCAGAGTAATTAAACTATGTCTTTCTGTAATGTATACTAATTTATGAAACTTTTGCCTACTTAGAGGAGAGTTTTGTATGGATTTAAGATCCATTGATCATGCTGCAGAGTTATCCATTGCTCAGCTGAATATTGCAGCAGACTTTTTTTTCTACGTATGCAGTAAATGATTGCGAGGAAGAACGAACTCCTTTGAGGCTGGATTTCTGTTGTTTTTTGTGGTTGTGTGTTAGGTGCCATTTTATCTCTCTTGCACAAAACACACCAAACAAGGCAGAAGCTGATAGAGTGAGATTTGACCTTAATAGTTTAAGTATGTCATATTTGAAAAAAAAAAAAAAAAAAAAACAATCTCAAGATGCTGTGCTGAGGTGAAAGAGAGAAGGATGCTGTAATGATAAGAACGCCATGAAAGTAGGTATGGAGGTTGAAATCAGAGAAGACTACAGGAGGATAAACTTCAGTAGTCCAGATGCTGTAAATAAAACCAGCAACAAGAACAACAGTGTCGTGTAAAGTTTTAAACTGAAACGTGCATGACGTTATCCCAACTCCCTTGTGTGTGTAGTCTCATTAGTCAGACTTCTGGAGACAGAATGAAGTCCCTCTACTGGCTCTTATGTTTTTTTTAATCTCTTAAACTGACTGAAGTAACCCAGTAACTGAGGAACTTGGATTTTTTCGGAGCTTGTTTCTTTGCTTTATGGCACTTTAAGTGTGGTCTGTCTCAAGGACTAAGACCATCTGCGGTGTGATACAGGTTAGCTGTGACTGTAAGAAAGAATTTATCCTCTATTTCTTTTTCTCTTATTTCGAAGTGGGTGTAAGACTCGGCAAGTTTGAATTGTTTTAGAAAGCATGGAGAGCCACAAATGGGGAAAATAAATTTAGAAAAAGTGCTTCTTTTCCAGGTGTCAGCTGCTCGGATGATGATGAAAAGCCCCGCAAAAGACGGCGAACGAATTCTTCTAGTTCTTCCCCTGTGCTCCTGAAAGAAGTCCCGAAGGCAGTGACTCCTGTCACTAAAACTATCACAGTGCCTGTAAGTGGCAGCCCCAAGATGAGTAATATAATGCAGAGCATTGCCAACTCCTTACCACCACACATGTCACCAGTGAAAATAACCTTCACTAAGCCCTCAACACAGACAACAAACACGACAACACAGAAGGTATGTGGGGGAAGCTGCCAAATGTTACTTTATTCTGGTTTTATCAATGAATAAGATGTGATGTTTGACTCTTCCTTTCTATGAACTGTCTAGCTGTTTTTTAAGGATTGCGCTTGGGATAAGGTAATCCCTCTGTAAAACAAACAAAGAGAAAACCAAACTCGTGTATGAATTTAGTTCACCTGTGTGTGAAAGGACCTGGATTGACAGCCGTGGAGACTGAAGCCCTCTTTTTATCCACAGAACAGGTACAGCACAGGCAGCGGGAGTGCAAGCTTCCCCCAGACTGCCCCACCAATGTGCCTCAACCCTGACCTGAAGGGACCACTTCTAGGGATGAGAGGGGATTCAGTCTCCATGCTCATTCAATTCTTGGCCTCTCTGGTGAGACTGCCAACAAGGTTGCCAGTTAGTACCATTTGTGGTGTTGGGTTTTGTGATATGGACACTAGTCCACTGAGAACTGGATCACATAGGCCACTGAACAGCCTTCACATGGTAACAACTATTGGTCAAAGGTAATCTTTCTTATTTCTATTTTCCTTATTTATAATTCTTTGCAGTAGTAGAATTCCAGGAGAGGTGGCATGGGCTTTCCCTTGCCAAGCCTTTTGTCTAGAGACTAATTTTATGGGGGTCTATAAAGCTTATTCTTGGAGCTGGTCAAAGACTGGGGGGGCTTTATTTTCCTTTCAGTACTAGTGTGCCATTTCTCATTCTACATTAACAGCGTTATAGTGCTCAAAATCAGTTGCATTATTTTAGCTGAGTGTGCCCAGCTTTCACCAGAATGCAGTGTGTGAAAAAGGGCTTTCCGTGTTGAAATTTTGTATTAGACTCAGATTTTATGTGCCTGATCTATGGCGTGACTATTTTCCCATGCTTTAGGAAGCATTTCGGATGTGTCTACTTTTTTGTTCTTAAGGTTTAAAAAAAAATTAATGGCTCAGCCCAAGTTCATTCTTGGTACGGTTATTAATTAAGGCAAACTTGGCGGTGGGGGGGGATGGTCTGTGGAATTAATTTGGCCTTGATACCAACAGACTGATGGTAGGCTGGCCACTAACAAGCATTTTTTTTCCAACTGTGAGAGTTTGACTATTGAGCTCAAGTCTTCACACGGCATTTGTTCTGTTAGGCTTCTTAATTGTTTTATGACTCTATTTGGATTAGCAGAGTTCCCATGTCCTGATTTTTGGAAACTTTAAAACCAAGGAAGATTAACTGAAGTAATGTGCAATAAAGAACTTGCTTTCTGGCCTTTTCCCACTTCAGAGTTCTTTGATGCTTTCATTGATTCACTGTTCTTTAACAGTGTGCTTAATCAAATTCCATCTCTGAATACTTGTATAGAAATTTGTGAGTGAGCATAAACCATCAAATAAAATGTCCTACATTCAATACAGCAAATTCACTGCTAGGATAGAGCTTAACCTGCCCATTCTGTTGGTCCTATTAGGCTCGTCTTTTCGGTAGGAAGAATGTTTTTGCCTTATGTTTGTAGCATTGTATTAAATATAAGTGTTATATATGATGGTAGTTAAAGATGGAAGTGTGTTAAATCTCCAAAAGGGAGAGAATGGACTCTTGCTAGTGTCTTTTCTGCAGCTGTGCCTGTGCTTGTCCTGATGTAGAAATTTTAGGGTTTGCTCTGCACAGTAGTATTTGAGACTCCTACTAATCTGCAATGACAGGAGAATCATCACTTGTTTCATTAGGGAACTTTAGTAGTGTTTGTACCTGATCTTGTCACACTGCCCTCTTTTGTTGGATTTAGATATGCCAAAATACATAACTGGATCATTTTGGTGGGAGAAATCCCCTTCAGTAGTTTCAAATTAAATGTCAGACTTGTTAGACTTAAATTGGAAATGTACTATTTTAAACAAGTGCAGTTGGATATGAGCAAAGTTGTTGGATATGAATGAAATTCTTCATTTCTGCATGCCAGCCTTCTGAATTGTTTTGACATTTTAGTAGGTTGGAGGAAGATTTGTCAGAACAACTAATGTCATAGCTCTAATTTCTGGATTCTCTTATAATAAAGGCCTCTGTCTAGGACACAGAAGGAATGTACCTAGTGAAGCTTCTGGCAGTTAATGCCTTTATTCAGAGACTAGGTTTTGATGTCTCAAAATAGAGCTGACAGGACTAATTTCTATGTTTATGTTAGGAATTAGTTTTTACGTTAACAACTAAAATCAATAACAAAAAGCAGTTTGCCTTTTTTTTTTTTATTTTTAGTCAGACAGTCTTTCTGCTGTAAAAAATGTGATGCAGTTTTGGGACCCATGATGAGGTTACTTTGATCACTTAAACATACATGAGAAAACAGTATCTCAAAAATATAATTGCTGTGATTTGAGCTTTAATGCTTTGACATTTTTACCTGAAAATTCTGTTTTCTGGATATCCTTCATACATGAAGACCGCTAAACTTTGTTCGGTGTCAATTTTGAAAGAAAAAATAGAATGGAGAGATCCAAACTTGCTTAGTCACTGGAAAACAATCTGTTGAACTATAATGCTTTGCAAGCTTTTTTTCCTTGCATGATTAGTTACTAAGTGATAATCTTGGGCTGATGGTTTTCTTTCTGTCTTTGAATGAAGAAGAGTGGTCTTCGGAGTTGTGATTATGCCCAGATTCATCCAATTTATCTGTACTTACTTAGTTGAGATGCTGAACTTGCTCTGTTACACTACGGATTATATGGGAACTTTAATGTGAATAATCTGCCTTTTTTAACTGCAAGTTGTCTTTTGTGACTGTATTTCTAAATTAGTTATCCTAGGTGGAATGGAGCCAGCCCTAGAATTCAAACACTTGTGAAGTATTCGTAGTGTTAACTTACCATTTAAAAAACAGGATAAAACTCCAGAGGCACATCATAGGATCTTTCCACCTGCAAGCCTTGTACCAGAATCAGGCTGTGTTGGGTTCAGCTCGTCTGTGTGGTCATAGCGTAAGAGCAGTTTCAGAAGGGTGTTTTGATTAAATCAGGGTTAGACAGAAGGCAAAAATAAAAGTGATGCAGAGAAAACATTCTCCCTGGAGAATGCAATCAAGTGGTAGAGCAACAGATGTGGAAACCTTGTCCTTCAGGTGTTGATCGGTTGTGGTCAAGCTGCTGTAGCTCATGGAGGTACTAAAGCTTTGGTTTTCCTTAGATCAAGCTATGAAAGGTTTAGCTAAGTAGCAGGGACCACAAAAACTACACACTGGAGGGAAAGGAGGGGCAGAGGCAGCCATGGTGGTGAAACTTGCTGCTTTTTTTCCATCCATGTGATTATTTCTTTTTTTTAAAACAAATTATAAACGCTTAAACTCTTACTGCTTGATCTGTCACTTAACTCTGTATTTCTGGTGCCATTATCATATTATTTCTTTTCTCTATCAGACAAAGTTTCAGTAGCACTTGGGTAATAGTGTAAGACTTCTGGTTTGAGCTGACCCAGCTTTTCTTTATTCCTTCTGTACCTTTTTTTTTTTTTCTATCTGCTTTTGTTACATCAAATCCTTAATTTTCGAGGTTTTAAGAAATGAAATTTTTGTTGTGACAGTTGCATTATTAATACAATTTCTCAATATTCTTGCATGGTAAACTGAAAGTGTGTTGCATTTCTGTGCTGTGTGTTTCCATTTTAACTGTGCGTTTTTAAGTACAAGGAGGTATATGTTAGCAGAATAAAAGGAATCTCTTTATGTAACTAGTCCCCGTATTCAATACTTGAAGAAATGTTTCGTTTTCTAGGTCAGTTGCATAAGAACAGACCTCTTCCGATGTTATAATGAATTCTGTGGTTTTCTATGTCAAATTAGATTCATGGTGTTGTAATTGTAACTCACACTAGGGGTAATGTTTATTGTCTTTAGACAAATGGTTTTCAGATAGATAAGAAAGAATTTCTTGTTATTGAGAGCGCTAATTAAAGCAGAAATTGTTTTAAACCTAAACCAGGTTTTTCACTGATGAAATATTGATTGTTTACAGCCTTGTGAATCAAAAATATTTCCCATTACTGACTCGGCAACTGCTTGTTAGTTCTTAAAGAGGAAAAAAAAATAGGCTGTTCTTTCACTGCTGTTTCTTGATATATGTGCAGGGTTTTGGAGAACAGTGTTTAAAACCTGCTTGAAATCCCTTCTGTTCCATTTAAAATGGGCTTCCGGCTTCCTAGCCCGGTTTAGTGAAGCCATACCTGTCTGTTTGCCTTCAGACATGAGATAATACTACTTTAATTAGATAGTAATTGTTTTATTTAAAAAAAAAAAACACCTCCTAATTTTAAGGAAATGTTTATCACCACTTCTTTAAATGGCTTGAAAATGTGTGTTGCCAGCAAATGTGAATATGATGCTCTTAAACAGTCTTAATAAACATGTATCCCTAAAACTAAATACACATAGGCAGATACATTACTGAAACTTCGTGCTTTTAAAGAAATGCAAAGAACAAATAAATTTCTTGGGTTTTTTTCTTCTTTTAGGTGATAATAGTAACCACCTCTCCAAGCTCAACTTTTGTACCCAACATCCTTTCAAAGTCTCACAACTATGCAGCAGTTACGAAACTTGTCCCAACATCAGTCATTGCCTCAACTACTCAAAAGCAACCGGTGGTCATAACTGCGTCTCAGTCCTCTTTGGTCAGTAGCAGCAGCAGCAGTAGCTGTTCCACTCCCTCCTGCACCGCAAATACTATTGCTGTGACTGCTGTAGTATCATCAACACCGTCAGTGGTTATGTCAACAGTAGCACAAGGTATGGCAATAACGTTATATTTATAAAAGCTCTTTCACTGATGAATGGGGGAGATGTACTTTATGTTTACATATGATGAGTAAAGCACGGGAGAGGTGGAAGAAGTCTATTGATGAAACTAATCCAAGATACTTCACAACAGTTCTTGTTGAACTCTTTTCCTTTTTAGTTCAACAATTAATGTGCAGGTCCACTTTTTAAAGCAAACATGGTCAGAGGGGTAATGGTTTCAAACTGAAGGAGGATAGATTTAAATTGGATATTAGGAAGAAACTCTTTACTGTGAGGGTGGTGAGGCACTGGAATAGGTTGCCCAGGGAGGTTGTGGATGTCCCATCCTTGGAGGTGTTCAAGGCCAGGCTGGATGAGGCTTTGAGTAACCTGGTCTAGTGGGAGGTGTCCCTGCCCATGGCAGGGGGTTGGAACTAGGTGATCTTTAAGGTCCCTTCCAACCCGAACCATTCTATGATTCTATGGTGTGGCATAGCTTTTTATTTTGAAAAGATTTTACTTGTAGCATTAAACCGCTATAGCCTCAAAATGACTGGCTTTAAGACCTCTATCTGATGCATGGCAAATGGATGTTTCCAGTATTTGAAGATGATTGCTTCTCTTAAAGCCTGCAAAAACATGCAAAGTTAAGATAAAATAAATGCCACTTTGCTTGACATGCCCAGTCTTTAGTATATTTCTTGTAGTAACTAATCTCAGTGACAATTCTGAAAGGAAAAAAAAAATTACACCTTTTCATCTGTGTATTTTTTCAGCACATCAGTTTTCAAGTCCTTAAAAATTAGGACCTGAGTGGGCCTGGATTAAAATTCCTAGTTTTCCGATTTCACACATATGCTAGCCTGACTGATTCAGCTCCACAGCTGCTAGCTAGCATTTGGAAGGGAAGCTGTGAAAGAGCCTCTGGGACGAACACTTGAAAAATACAGTGCCTGACAATGACAAGTGTTACATGGCAGTTTTTCCTTGTCCATATTTTCCAATGTCGTTCCATTCCACAAAAAGTTGAGCAACCAAATCAAGGCTGAGGAGGTGTTTTGCCTTCCATCTTGCTTCTACAGCAGATTTTCATATTGTTTGAACTCTGGATTTTTAGTTGGGTTTGATCACGGCAGAGGCTATAATTCTAAAATACAGTAGACAGAATATTTCTTCAACAGTTTTTTCTCAAGACTATCAGTGTCATTGCAGAAGATGCTGCTGTAATGTTTTGTGACATGAACTGATAATCACCCCAAATGTGGGAAAGTTAAATGCATGAATCAAAACAGCTGACCAAGAAAATGGAGGAACCATCTTGGATGATGCAGTGAGAAAAGGGTCACTTACTTAAATTGCCAGACTTGTAGCTTATTTTGATTTCTACTACTGGTCACTGCCATCTTTAAATGTAGAGGAGAGAGAAATAAGAGAGGAGTTTTTATTACCATTTTCCACTACAGCTGGGACCTGGTTAAAAACTGCCTTCATAAGACATGGACTTTATGTTTATCTTTTTTTGTACTTCTGGACATGCAGTTTAGAATTCTAAATGAAGGCAAATTTTGTTGGAAATGTGACAACTGTGTAAGAGAATGACAGAAATAAGTAATACGATTTATTTGGGAACTTTGTCTTTCCATCTTACTGCAAATTTGATTTAATAGCTTTATTGTAAGATCACCTAACCTATCAGCACAGTTTTCCTGGTCCACGGGACCCGGTCCACAGTTTTCTAGATTACATAGCATTACTTGCTTCATTCTTTTAAAATAACATCGCACTTACTAACAAATACTCCCCGCTAACATTGATGGGTTTGGTATTTGTGATCCTCATATCCTAACTTCTTGTAGTCATGATTTTCACTGTAAATATTTTGCTTTCTTGAAGCTTAAAGATCAGGCTTTGAGAAGATTGGTGAATTTTGTGCTACAAAAGGTGCAGGAAGTAGACAGGGATTGTGGTCTTCCCATTAGCTGCTGCTCTGCTGCCACTTTGGAAATCTGTATAAGGCTCCCTTGCCTCTGAACAGAGCGCTTCTGCTATGTGGGAGCTTTTTTACTTGTGTATTATCTATGCATCTTTCAGTCATAAAGACAGTTTAAATGCACAAGTATTTAAGAAATTGTAATAATTTTCTTTTGTGTTGCACTGTTCAATCTTAAACCATTTACTCTTTCACAGGTGTGTCTACATCAGCAATTAAAGTTGCCTCTACCAGACTACCTTCCCCAAAAGGTTTGGTTGGGAACCCAACTCAGATCTTAGCACAGTTTCCCAAACAGCATCAGCAATCCCCCAAACAGCAGCTGCACCAAATACAACAGGCTCAACAACAACAGCAGCAACAGCAGCAGCAGCAACAACAGCAACAGCAGCAGCAACAGCAGCTGGTGCAGTCTCCTGCAGCTCAACAGCAGCCCCAGCAATCTCAGTTGCCACCTGGCATCAAGCCCACCATTCAGATCAAACAGGAATCAGGTAGTTGGAGTTAATCTTGGCTCATATTGGTGATTAGGAGGTCTCACCACCACTCAAGAAAAGTAGGGCAGAATTCTGTCCCAAAATGTGGACAGGGAGCTGTCATTAAGGCATAATTAGTTGAGTACAGGATTTGACATTAAACCTGGATATAAATAGATATGAAGGATGTCTTAATTTTTTCAGCTAATAATAATTGAAGAATTTGGTTCTGCCACTCTTCTTGTTTGGTTCAGGTATACAGACCATGCCTTAGGAATAAATGTTTTATCTTTAGAGATTGAAAGGTACGTAAGTATCTTCAAAAGTTACATGATTGGCAACCTGGAAGACACCAGTTTTCTGAAGATCCAAGAGCTTTTCGACTGCATCAACTGGAAAAAGGAGCTAATCTAAGTTAATTCTTTTATTGGGTCCAGAAATCAAAGCCTACTTTTGTGGTACTTGTCAAAACAAATACAATTAGATCTGAGACTGGAAGTTGGACTGGATTCTTTTTGTAACATTGATTCATTCAGTTGACTTTGGGCAAGTCATATAATTTTTCTGTGTTGGCTTTACTCTGCTGTAGAATCCAGTTCTTATCTCCATAAGATGTAGTGAGATTATCTAATTCTGAAGGAAGAAGTGCTATAAAAGTGCAAAGTATTTTTACATCCGTATTTTATATTAATCATGTTAGTAAAAATATTATTTTATATTCATCCTATTTAAAGTATTAAAATAGACCATAGAATGAAAAAATAAACAGCCCTACTCCTGTCCTTTGATAAACTTCCTTTTGGATTATAGGACCATTGCCTAAGAAAAATATCCAATAAACCAGACAGACCTCCATCCTCCAGTCACTGAACAATATTTGATCAGTAAGAGCTTCACTCCTTGCCTTCTACCATGGGTTTAGGCTCAGTGTTCTTTTTGGTTAAAGTTTCTTTGGAAATACCATCTGCTACCTGTTCTTTCTGGAAGATGTGAATTGATTTTCAGAGAGGCTTTGCTCTTTAGCCAGTTTTGTGTCTGGATGCAACGGCTCCAGTTTATCTTTCCTAACTTCAGATAGTTTGTTATTTAAGTTTGGAGCTTGTTTGCTCCATACTGCTTTTATAGTCAACATAGAAAGAAGAAAAACCTCTCTGGAGGATGTTTCATGTCCTTGGTGGACAAAATTGTTCACCTAGAAATACTTGTGGACAAATATAAGTGCCTACATTTAGATGGGATTAATTCGGGCTGGATGTTTCATGGCATTTGATCAAACAATGCAATACGTTTATCTCATCATGGAATGTAAGATGGAAGTGTCCTGGATATACTTTTGAACAGATGATGTTAACTCCTGGTTTGCAAGTGAGAAGTGAATCTGGCAGAGGTCCCATTGCACTACACAAATTGAGAGAGAGGGAGCAGAATCCTTGCTGTATTAAGGTGTTCCTTATCCTTTGTTCTTGCTGATTCTACTCAGAGCTTGTTTCAGCCCAATTCCTTTGTGACTTCAAGATAACCAAAAATTCAAGAGGACAGAGCACAGTTTACTTCAAGAAACCTTCCCTAGCCAGTGCCACAATTGCTTCCTTACACCCATGAGTACCCTTTGTGTAGAAAGCTTTTTTTTAATTTATTTAGAGGGATGGAATTCAACTAGACTAATTAAAACGTATTAGAATTTACAGACTAAGTTTATTGAAGAACTGTTTAACTTTTAGATGGCTCATTATCTATGAACCAATTCAGTATTGGCTGTAACCTGTTGATTCCTGGGAAATGTTCTATTTTTTGAATCATGGACCAGAAAAGGTTAAAAATCACTACAACAAATCAATGATGGAATAGAATCCCATGCCTCAGTGGCGAGGAGCTAGGAATTGAAACAGGCACATGAAAGACAGAGATGATGACTGTCGTGTTATTTGCAAACCAAACAAATTTAAAGCAAAAAAATCCCAACTCAAACAAAAAAAATTATTATTTTCAGGATCAAGAATACATGGGCTCAGTATAGAAGCCCTGTGAGGCTACTTGCCCACTCGGGCTTGGTCTGAGAAAAGCATTTCAGAAAGTAACTTTTCGTGCCTGTATTTTAACAGTGACCTTTCTCCTTTCCTAGGTGTTAAAATAATCACTCAACAGGTGCAGCCCAGTAAAATCCTTCCCAAACCAGTTACAGCGGCCTTGCCCAGCAGTAGCAATTCACCTATTATGGTGGTTAGCAGTAATGGGACTATCATGACAACTAAACTGGTCACTACTCCCACTGGTAAGTTATGGCTCTGAGAAGGGAAGGGAGGGTAAACCCAGACATATAGGTGATCAAACGTGGTTTATTAGGGTAAAAAAAAACCCACACTTCTCTCTTGTGAACAGTGAGCACAAAAGCACGTTCATAATCCTGTGGATAATTTTTCTAGATTAGGATTTTTGCACTGAGTGCTCTTTTATTCCTTTTATGATCTTTTTGAATTGGTACACAAAAACATGATCATTTCCCACTGGGTTTATTTTCAAGGAACTTTTCTTGCAACTTATACTTTGCACTTCTGTAGCACCTTATATTAGACAATTTACATTAATTTAATTTTCTAGGTACCTCAGACAAGTCAGCATCATTCCTGTTTTGCATATATGGACTTTAAAAGACAGGTGACTTGCTCATAGTCCTGCAATGAATGTATAAAAAGGCCAGTAAATTGAATTTTAAGCTCCCGTTGTTTTTCTGGGGATGTAATTGTGTTTGTGTTTTCTTATTGGTTAAAAATCAGAAATAACGCAGTCTGTTCAGATTGTAAACTTGTACGAGGAAAGCTTGAAATGCAGCTTTATCCTCATTTTCAGAAAACTCTAACTTACTTCCTGAATTACTAGCATGGATTGGGAACGATAGCATAAAGTAATGGTTTATATTCTTTTTTAACTTTTGAAGGACTTCAGAAAAACATTCTCAAGTACATTAAAAAAAAGTCTAGCAGTTTTGCAGTTCGTTTGATCGGTAAAACCTGTATTGTGCTCTCTTGGATTTGAACACATGGCTATATTCTGGTTATAACGAACTCTTTTGCTCTGTGGTCTTCAGCAATTAAGGTGTGTAGTGCACTACCTGCAGTAGTGCAAGCAGAATGGAATGACAATGTTTGTGTAGCTGTTGGCTCGTATTATTTTGAGCAAGTTTCTTTCGTGGACTCAGTCCCATTCCGAGGAGGAGTGAAAAACCCCAGCATTTATACCACATCAGGAGGGTTTTTTTGTACTGCTGAATGCTAAATCCATAAAATTGCATTATCGTTGTAAATTACTTTTTTTTTTTTCTCTTAGAGTGATAATTAGACCAGTGTTTGTTGGTGGCCTTTATAAACAGTTTGTCATATAGGAGAAGTGAGGGTATGGATATCTTTGAAGAGAGGAAGAGATCAGGTCTGGTAGTGTCATTGGACGCCTAACTCTTGGGCATCTAAGGGAGCAAGGGGCAAACATGCAGGCAGAATCTAAACACCTATTGAAAATTAAAATCATAGACAAAAGAATGTGAGTTAAAATATGGCACTTGTGGAACATTTGGTAGAATACTTCAGAAGACTTACATTAATTTGAAGTTGGCATATATTTGAATATTGCTCTGCTGGTTTAAAAATGACTAGGAGAATTGTAAAGGGTGGTAATAAATTGCAGTGTGGGGTCTCTCTGAATCAAGTCTAATGCTTTTTCTCAACACTAACTTATTTTTCCACACATACTAGTAGAGGATCATGTTCGAACAGTGAACTTTCTTCTTTTCTCTTCAAAACAGGAACTCAAGCAACATATACACGGCCAACAGTTAGCCCCTCTATAGGGGCTCGGATGGCTGGAACTCCAGGGGCTGCTACTTACGTGAAAACTACAAGTGGTAGCATCATTACCGTAGTACCAAAATCGCTGGCCACGCTGGGAGGGAAGATTATCAGCAGTAATATTGTTTCTGGTAGGCCTATGAGTATTAATACTTTGATGTTAAGCCTTATTTCAAAAGTAACTTTAGACTTGCTCTAGTTCTTCAAGGCTTTTCTGTGGGTTACATGCTGAAATAATTATTACGACCTTTATTGGAGAAGAAATTAATTCAGAAGAAAAATAGCTGAGGATGAAGAAGAAAATAAGGGGTAGAAGGTACGGAGGTAAAGTGTTCTTAAGGATTGCAGTCGTTCTTGTGTTTAAGGAGGAAACACTTAATGTGAGGAAAGCCTGAGAGAAAAAGAGAAACGTGGCGGAGGAGAACTACTATATTGTCTTCTGTTAGAGGGCAGAAAGATCAGAAAACTATTATCCCCAATTTAAAGCATTTTTAAAACTGGATGCTGCCCTTTTCTATTCCACTGCATGCCCAAAGAACCAGACTACATGCAGAACTGTGGATGTTAAATTCAGCTGTGCAGTCCCCACTTTATCTTCTTGTTCTTTTATCAGTGGCAGCCTGTCTTTCCCTTACCCCACGTTCTAACTTGAGGTTTTTCTTCCCAGCTTCATGCACACCAGCCTTGATGCTCTCTGCCAGTATAGCCCCTAACACAGGGTCTCTTTAGGACCAGGACCAAGCACGGTCACACCAGTCACAATTTCTTAGTATCTGTTTTGGACTTTTATGAGTGCTAACGCAGAGAATTCTGCTGCATTTCCTAGCTAGGTGCACATGTACAGCAAGATCTGCTGGGTCTACTCATCCTGGCTAGTAATATCTTTAAATTATTTGGCAGTCCCACTGTTGGTGCTTAACACAGACCTGACATGGTACCAGCCGGCTCCTGTCACTGGAAGGTACTGCACAAGCTACCCAGTAAACCCACTCTGGGGTGTAGTTTGGTCAAGGTACTTCAGTTTTTCACATCCTGGTTTCTACAAAATGGTATTTAGGGCTGATACGGTAGTTTCTTTGGGAACAAGTAACTTTTTTAGCCTGTTGTGGGTATGAGTAGTTGTTAAAGTTTCTAGATCTGTGAGTGAGTTTATACACAAAGGCAAGTGTTACTCTGCTGAGCACCAGTTAATGCAGGGAAACCCTTGACTGGTCTTCATAAAGGTAATAACGATTGTCCTGAAACAACACAAGTTTGGAAAGGATGCGTGGTTTTGGGGTTGTTTTTATTGTTGTTTCGTGGTGGCGTGGTTTTGGCTTGGATTCTTGGTGAGTTTGGGGTTTTTTTCGTTTGGGTGCTTGTGGGTTTTTTGTTCTTTGGATTTTTTTTGCTAAGGGAGCAGTCTTTAGATGCCTCTGAAGTCACTAGATTCAGTAAATCATGATCTTGTCTCAGCATTTCTTCCCTTTCCCAGAATTAGTAGAATTATTATTCTGAAATCTGTAGTGAAGTATCTACAGGCATAACTAATGGGTAGAAGGTAGCGAGGGGAAACCTTGGGTTTGCTGCTCTGCTGTGACTGAGTGGTGCTTTCTTCAAGGAGAAAGTAGAAGGTGTTGATAGAAAGCTGTTTGAGCAGATATTGAAATAGCAGTCTGATAACACTGATGACTTACGTATCAGTGTATGTTCTCTTGTAGACTGTGGTGGGCTGACCAGAATTACCTGTCACGGCAGGTAAATAAAAACCTGGTACAGGGAACGGAACTAATTCAATACTAGGAGAGGAACAGAAATAGCTAACGCAGCTCTTCAAAAGAAAAAAAAACAAACACACACACACACACCCCACCCCCCCCCCTTCTAAACTCTTTTAAGAACTGATTGTAAAACAATAGTATATTTTTCTTTTTTTCTTCTTTCAACCCACTACTCGTCACCTGTCTTACAACAGTTCAATGCCAGAAAGAGCTGGTATTTCTCTTGATTGAAGATACATTCTTGGTACGTGGATTCTTCTACAGAGGTTATCTATAGAAGAATATTTGTCTGTGCAAATAGGACCTTGAGTTGAGTAGTAGTGGTGTCCTTATCCCTCCCTAATTCTGGCTTTTGAAAAGTTAGGCATTTTAGCCTGAGAAAGCTGTTTATATGTTGAGTTGGGTGACGTAAATTCCCATGCCAGATGCTGCCTTTTTTGTAGCGCTGTCAGTTTTAAATGCAATGATTCTTATATAGCTCACCAACTTCTGCAGTGGTAGGAAATGTACATGTGATAAACTGCACATTATTTCTTTTCCCCCAAAAATGTAGGAACTACAACCAAGATCACCACAATTCCAATGACATCCAAACCCAATGTGATTGTTGTGCAAAAGACTACTGGAAAAGGAACTACAATTCAAGGGCTTCCAGGCAAAAATGTTGTCACAACGCTGTTGAATGCTGGGGTAAGGAAGAGTTTCGAGTCTCAAATGTCAAGTGAGAGGCTTTGTGGTGGCTGCTGCATTCATTCTGCTAAAGTCCCTATTAAAAGCAAATTGTGCATGAGCTCCTTAACAGATAGAGCACGCCTTAATGTCAGGGATGTTTGAAAAGCAAGGGTGTTTTGCAGGATATGAAAGATGCTTAAAACAAGCTGTGAATGTTCTCAAAGTTAAAGGAAAATAAAAACTTTTGAGCTTGCCTTTTTTCCACGGTTAATGATTTTTGTAATCCAGAAGGGATTAAGTAGAAGAAAATTACTATAATCTTTCCCTGTTTGTGCTGTAGTGAGAACCATGGTCCCGTGTTATAGACTTGCATCTCCAACCGTTTATCTTTTGGATGTAAAGGGCAGAAATAAACTGTCCCCTCACAGTAAGGGTACCACCTTTCAATTTATGTGGTGTGTAACACTGTAATATCCTTTACCTGTATAATGTATAGTGTTCAGTTACTTTTTGGATAACGTGATGTGTACTAAGAGCAAAATCAAGTTTCCAGCTCCAACTGAGTTGACCTATAAGTATTAGTAAATAAAGATCATGATGTGCTTTATGTTCGTAGATAGAACTATGAGATTTAATGCATTAATCATGTAATCTTTAAAAGTCTACTTGAGTAGCAGGGCTGAGCAGGGAGGTTTCTTTCTTTTTTTAAAAAAAACTTATAGGAATTTTTTTTTAAGATTTTGAACTTTCCTAGTTTACAAAACTTAAAGCTGTATTTTTCACACAAGTGGAAATCTTGTGACGTTACACAGTAGGAACCACCAGAATGTGATGGTATTTCTGAAACAAGTATGTTTCTTGGGATTTCCAGCTACTTGATGGGAATTGGTAGGGAATACAGGGAGAACTGGCAACTAATGTTTTTTTTCTCATTTGGTTTGTTACTGTGTGGAGCTAAAAAAAAAAAGCATGCTTAATGTCTTTGTTCTTCTTAAGCACTCAGGAGTCTAGTCATACGTCAACACTATTCCAAAGTCAAATGTTTCTTGTGAAACAGCTGTGAATCTGCATTTTTGTAATAAGCGAACTCTTAGTTCAACAAAAAAAGTCCATACATAACTGATGTCTTGATCCTGAGGATAGTAGAAAGATGTATACGGGAATAATTTCTTTTTAAAATCTCAGTTCAAGTTTTGTAGATGTCTTGACAAAGTTAGTGTTAATAGAAGAAGATTTAAAAAACATTTGCAAAGGATTTGAGGGAAGTTCCAACTTACATGAATTCTTTGAAGCAACTTGAAAGAAACTTGTCAGTGTCTTTTAGTTACTCTTTTTTGTTCACCCCTTCAGAGCAGCTCGAAAGGTAAAGTAATGGAAAAGGGGATTTTTGTAGCTTTTCCATTCAAAGCCATAAAGTTTTTTGTTCTTGGTCTTTGAATGTTTTTTGTATCAAATACGTTTAGTTGCAGCAGTGGTAGGTTGATTTCATGGTACACACGCTCACCTATAACTGTGTATTTTTTTAGAGAAGTGGGTCTCTCTGAAGAATTTCACTAAGTTAACCTGTAAACTTTGACTTCTCTACAGGGGGAGAAAACTATTCAGGCAGTGCCAGCAGGAGCAAAACCTGCTATCATCACTGCCACAAGACCCATCACAAAAATGATTGTTACACAGCCAAAAGGAATAGGGTCCACGGTCCAGCCAGCCACCAAAATCATCCCAACTAAAATTGTTTATGGTCAGCAAGGGAAAACGCAGGTACAGTGAGGACCCATTTCTGTCTTGAAATGTACCCCTAAATTTTAATGGGAAGTAAATAATTTTTCACTGTGTTGCCACATTTGTTACAGGATTAATAAAATGTCTATGGGGAATAAGACTTAGGTGTGTAATGAGGTGGCCTTGATTCTGCTTTCTTCAGCACAATGTTTGCATTTGTTAGCTGTTTCTGGAGGCCTAGAGCAAGCCAGAAGTATTTTACTAATCTTTCCACATAGCTGAAACCGTCTGGTCATGGCTCTGGATGCCCATTTAAGTCTTATGACTAATGGTTAGGTTGTGAGAAATAAAGACAGAGAATCTGGACGTAGGTCATCCATCAAATCTGGGGTTTTACTGACATTATTTTCTGTTTAATGTATGTTCAGGTTGTCCCTGCAACCTTGTGTGATTGTTGGGGCTGTATACAGAGAATCTGGCTTATTTGGAAGCTTTCAGTTTCAGCTCTTTCTTTGGTTGCACTTAGTATTTAAAAGAATTAAACTTTTATCAGATATATTGTCTTGATTGTTCAAGACTGTATTTATTGTGGGCTGCAGAAGAGAGGTGTTTGTCCTTACCACTGCAGTGCATGCTCCAACTGACTTGTGTAGCTTTTTCTTGTCCCACCATAGTTGTATTCAGCCCTGAAAAATGACTGTTTAGTGGTTTATAGTGTTGAGTACTCCAAATTACTGAGTGAGAAGTACATTCTTGGGCACTGCCATTGGGCTTTGTGGTTTAATAATCAGAGCTGCTGAATTTACAGGTAGACATTTTCAGTAAATTATGAATATTATGTAGATCTGATACATTGATCTGAGTGGCACGCTGTACTCTTGATTGCTCAGATCTGTTTTTTTGAGTGCTCTTACTATACACAAAATTTGTCTTTCTAATTAGGTTCTCATAAAACCAAAGCCAGTGACATTTCAAGCAACAGTTGTGAGCGAACAAACTAGGCAGTTGGTGACTGAAACGTTACAGCAGGCGTCAAGGGTAGCAGAGACAGGAAATTCATCTCTCCCAGAAGTGAAAGAAGAACCACAAACCTACACCGATAGCAGCTCCTCTTCTACAGAGTCCTCCCAGAGCTCCCAAGGTATGTATTGGTGTTGCATAAAATACGAATGGACTCTCTCCCAAGCACGCCAGCTAGTTTCATATAACTCACTGTGTCTCCTTTTAGCGCAGGTTTTCACTCAGTCTGTTAGCAGTGAGTGTCATTGTTCACTTCCCTTATGGCTTTATTTATCTTTTATTTACTATGTGCCTCCATTTCCTATGTGAAAAGGAGAGATAATTCGTTCTTGCTGGGCTCTGACTTGCTGGTAAAATGCTTGTGGCCTGCAGCCTGTTCCATCTTTTTGGGGAGTCTACCAGAAGTAGGCAGTGTAGCAGGTTTTTTTGGCAGCCCTTGCTCTACCACCCTTGTTCCTGAATGTATTGAAGCGTCTCTCCACTGTGTGACTGAAAGCTATCATGTGAGCAACATAAATTTTGGTCCTTTTCTAGGCACATATATGTGCATTGGGACATATCTCAGACATGCAGTCCTGATGGGGATGCTGCCGTGGCTTCAAGCCATGATATGGATGCAGCTCTTCTGTGTGGTAGAGGAGGATAAATAATAGGACATAAATAACATCCAGGTGAGAAGTGACCATAGGGTGCATCACTGCATCGAATAAAAGCTAATATCTCTCCATGAAATGTGTGTATTTAACGTGCCTTTCAGTCACCTTTTCTATATAATTCTGTTACTGTTGGTCTATACTGCCATATTAAGTAAATTTTAAAAAGTTTTGAAGATTCAACAAACTAACCAAAATTTAGGAGCTGTTTATTCGGAATGCTGAATACATGTCGATCACCTGAACTGCTAAAACTTTCTGAAAAAGAGTTCGATCCAAGGCAAATTCAATATACAAAGAAACCTGGTGAACTTTTCATTGTTCAAACCAAAGCTTTGACGAACAACTAAGATACAGGATCTTTTCATTTTTTTTTTTTTTTTCTGGAAACTGTTCACAACATCAACAGTGTTTACTTCAAGAGTCAATTGTAATAAAAACTAAAGTGTTGCAGAATGAGAGTATGCATCCTTGGCAGTGTTCAAAACACTAATGGAGAATTTTGAACTATAGCCCTATTTAAAGCAAGAAATTGGACAAGAGGCCTCCAACCCAAAATGGTTCTGTGATGACTCGATGTGCCTTTGTTCTTTTGTAAACAGATTCTCAGCCTGTAGTCCATGTGATTGCTTCAAGAAGTCAAGACTGGTCAGAACATGAAATTGCTGTGGACACGAGCCCTACAATAATTTACCAGGATGTATCCAGTGAATCTCAGTCAGCTACTTCCACGATAAAAGCTTTGCTGGAACTTCAGCAGACAACAGGTGTGAAAACACATTGAGGATAATTTTAAAGCTTATTACTTGCTTAAGCAGCAGGTTGTAGTAAGTTTTGTAATTGAAAAGCACCTATCTTGAATCAGCTTGATTCCTTTCTTCTTATCCTGCAACAGTTTGTTTGAATCTATTTCATAATGTTCGCTATCTATTTAATTAAACTTTTGTATTTATATTGGTGGTTTATATATTGGAGGCTTATTTTGTGTTTTTTCTTTTCTTCTAAAGCAGTGAAGGAAAAGTTGGAATCGAAACCAAGGCAGCCTACCATTGACCTGAGCCAAATGGCTGTCCCAATCCAGATGACCCAGGAAAAGAGACATTCTCCAGAAAGTCCTTCAATTGCTGTAGTAGAGTCGGAATTAGTTGCTGAATATATCACAACTGGTAAGTGACTTAAGGTAGTGTGGTGGTGGGTTGGCAGTTGAAGTCTGAGGACTTGATTTTGGAGATGTCTTACAATGGGCTTCATTTTTGTGTTTTCGCTATAATTTGCTGTAGAGGAAATGAGTCTTTCCTTCCACTCTTGAGACCCTGTGCAGGGGACTGAGATTGTATCTGCTTTTCTGGGGCATCGTGAAGAACGTTTCTAACTGAAACAAAGGGTTGTTGCTTCAAGACATCCTATTTGAACAGATTTTCTGTTCCCTGATCTGATAGAGGACAGGCTTGTCCCACTTGTCTTTAAGGAGAACGTGTAGTAAGGAAAATGTAGAAAATGAAGTTACAGGAACTGTATACTGTTTTTTTGTACACATCGAGGGGAGACAGACTTTGAGTTAGTTTAAGCCATATTTGCAGAATGTTACTTGCTTACCAGGAGTAAGTGCGTTTTTAAGCCAGGTGTGCAGTTAGCACGCTGATGTAGTCCCCAGTTTCTTCATTTGCTAGAAGCTTTTGAACTGATAAATTTCCATATTTAAACAAATAAATTATTCACATTGAAATTATGGTTGGGATTCAGGTCTTAACTTTTGTAACTCTTGACGACTCCTCTCTGGTTGTCCATTTTGTGTAAGTCCTTGACTGCCATATCTCTCTGATGATCCCTGCTACCCCAGAACACTAGTGTGAGCCACTTCCCCATACATTCATGAGAGGATCAAAGTACCCGTTTTCCATTTTCATTTCTTAAATCCACATTACTCGTCCTCTCTGCTTTATTTGGAAAATGAAAGCAAAAGCATGTTGAAAATCCACGTTGGAAAAAAGGAATAAAACTTGATTATATTAAATTGTACAAGTGCATATCCGTAACTCCAGTCGTTTTAGTGTTAAATGTCTAATCTGATATTTTCTTTTTTTCATTTTCCTGCTCTGTGCCTCCTCCCCTCGCTTCCATCCCTTGTATGGTCTGAATTTAAGTTGTGCGAAATTGGAGCTGGGGGGGAAGTTACTGTTATTCTTTTAAATAACACTTACTGTATCTGGCTTCAATTTTGAATGTTTGAGTCATGCTCCCTGGATCTCTTTTAAAACAAACTCAAAAGTATAATAAATAGTGTTAAAGCAATCTCCAGTTAACAGTCTGTTATCTCCACTGACACAGATTCCGTGCATTGAGCTTCTATTTGAGGTTCTAGTTTTTACTGGGTCTTGCTGTAAAAGTTGATGTAAAATAGGGCCCTTTGCAGGGAGGACAGGAAATTAGTCGATGTCTTTGTAGACTTAAGTCCTTTTCTGCAGCTTAGAAGCCATACAAAGTACAAAAGTTAAAAATTTCCTTGAGCTATGATTACTATTTGAAATACTGAGATTTTTATAAACCTTGAGTTGATACACAGCAATCAACCAGGGAAATGCAGGCTGCTGGGGGTTGACTGGCAGCGGTTTCTGCTACAGCACAAAACTGGTTATTTCGCTCTTAGGTTTTTTTGTCCCTTCCCCCAGTTTCTGTGGGCACTGCCAGGCAATGCAGGTAATGGAGTTTTTGTATTAATTTGTGCTTCTCAGGATTCATCGGTAATCCACCTACCTATATTTTCTGCTAAAAATTCAGTAGTAAGATAGTAAACGGTCTATAATCTGTTGTGAAATCTCCTGCACGGCCCTAGACCTGAGGATTAGGCACATTTTGCATGGGAGCTGGGCTTCAGCATGTGCTTCCTCGTGAGATGAAGGGAGCGGTTCACACATCTTAGTGTCACCGTTTTTTGTCTGTCTGCAGACTCAGGAAGACAACACTGTATTGGTTCACATTCGGAAGAATATCTACACAACCATATAGGTTAGAAACTTTATTTTTAAATGAAGTTTTCAATTGTGCAGGAACTGTTGGGGGATATCCACGACGGATCTGGCACAGCATGCAGGCCGGTATTGTTATAATCCAACTCCTTTCTTGGAGTGGGAAAGTAAAATTATCATTTTAATCAAAAATATGACCTTTCTTTTAACTTTCAGGAAAGTCGCTAGAAACTTTTCAACTTTAAGTTACCTTACAACTGAATTTAAACTTTGCTTGTTCTCCTTCAGTTATTAATTATTTTGTATCTCAAAAGTTAATTAGAGCAAATATGTACCTATTAGTATGGACAGGCATAAAATAATTTGAATTCATGTCTTATCAGTGACTGCAATATAGAATGGTTTATGGTTTTTTTTTCCTCGCAGAAGATCATTTCTCTGTCAATCCACTTAATTACAGAGCCATCACCATAGCTCTGTAACTCATGCTGGATCTGTTCTAAAAAGTGACATAGACCCACGACAAGGTCTCCAGTTTTTGGTCTGTGATTTCTGATCAGTCTCACTTGCTTTCCCGATACCCAAACAGTTTGTAATTACTAATCTTTCAAATTTAGCCTACGCTCTGGAGAGTATTTCTTGCAGTTTATCAGTGGTAGCAATTCAGTGAGCAAGGCTTGCTGTTCTTAATTGCAGTCAATTGTGCAGGTGCTTTTAACAGTGTGAAAACCACAGAATAACTCGTGCTCTGCAGTATTCTGCTGGTGCCGTATACAAGAATCCAGCTGAAAATCAAGTATAAATTCTGCTTGCAAAGTTGGTGTGATGGGAGAGGGAGGCCGGAGGAGGTTTGGACCAAGTGTGGTGACTTCGGAGACAGAGATGAAAAGCAAATACCCTGAGTTGCTACTTTGAGAGGCTTCTCAGAATAGATCTACACTTTAAGGTTGAAGCTAGCATACAGTAAAAGATACTTTTCATACTCAGATCTTTATGTCACTCATATATGCTTTCAGTTGAAGCTTAAATACTTGAAGTTACTGCAGTTAGTTCTGCAGAAGTGCCACTGACCTCTTTACTTGCAGTCAGTCATCGGTCCCAGCCCCACCAGCAGTCATCTCAGCCCCAGAGGACTCTGCTGCAGCACGTGGCTCAGTCGCAGACAGCAACGCAGACTTCTGTTGTGGTGAAATCTATCCCTGCATCCTCCACAGGCGCAATTACCCATATCATGCAGCAGGTTGTACCCTTTCTTTTCCCAACAGCCTATAAACAGCCATAGGTTATATGAATTTTGTAGGATCAGGGCTTGTTCTGAATGAATATGTCGTGTTGCTGCCACTGAAAATGTGAAGTGTAAGGGCAAATTAATAACTTAATTTTAATATTGCCTGTTTTGATGGTGAGGGTGGTGGGATAAAAGGGAAGTAGTTAACGGGATTACTTGAGACTGTTAAATAAGAGGTATTAACAGCCACTGTGGGAAATACAGTGCTTCCTAGATAAATTCTTGCTGCGTCTATGTCATCTCTTCAACAGTAACAAGCTGCTTTTTTCTATATGTCATATTGTAAGGGCCAAGGCTCTTTAGATTGTGTTGGTGGCAGCGTAGGGGGAAGAGGAATGAAGCAGAATCTGGTCAGTACACAGAGAGCGCAGTGTCTTTTTCATTTGAGGGCTTTCGTTTGTGAATATGCAAACTTCTCTGAATGAAAAGATCGTATTTAGACAAGTACCACAAGGATCACAAACACTTGAAACAAACAGTGTAGCTTGTGGTGAAATCTTACAGAAGCCATTCCAATGCTGTTGTTCAAGACCTGCTCAACTCTGCAGTGCTTTAACTTCCAGGAACCTCAACTGTGGACCAGGACAGCACTGTGTTAGGGTTATAAACCCACTTCAAAGAGTGCATTCTCACAGGTGTTTGAGTAGGCTGCTTTGTCTTACTAAGGCCATTTATTAATAACGCTTATACCATGGTAAACAAAGCATAGTAACGTAGATCTCTTGCTCCCTCAAATCCCTCAAAAAATCAAACAGTGTTTGTGCAACGCCCAAGAAAAATTGCAATAAAAAGTTCGAGGAAGGAAGGAGAAGAGAGGTTCTCTGCTGAAATAGGGTAGACTGTGGGTATATGGGGAGCTGCAGAAGGAAATTATGTAGAAGATGCAAAATAAGAATTTATTGTGCGGGGAGACCCTGGCTTTAATGAGGAGGTACTGGTTCAACCACCTGCTAATCCCTGCTGCTTCATATCCAACTGCCATGCAATTGCAGGGGCTTTGAACCTTAGTCTGACACAGGCGAGGGCTACATAATCTCCACTGAGGATTAGTTATGCAGTTAATGTTGTCACATAGAGATGTACCGTATTTTAACATGATAAAAATAGCTATTGGCTGCTTACATATTGTGGAATCTCAGCGTAAAGGTATCTTTTTATACATGAATTGGGAGTCTGTAATGGTAAAATAAGTCAAAGTAGTCCAGTTGAAACATTAAAATTTATTTTTAGATTGTGTATTCTTATAACTTCTATTTCTCTTTACTAACTTGGTCTAACTTCTTCTTATTAAGGCCTTAAGCAGTCACACTGCATTTACCAAACACAGTGAACAACTTGGAACTGAGGAAGGAGAAGTGGAAGAGATGGACACCTTAGATCCTCAGACTGGCCTGTTTTACAGATCTGCCCTGACACAGTCGCAGGCCCAAAAACAGCAAAAACTGAGTCAGCCGCAGCTGGAACAGACTCAACTGCAAGTGAAAACTCTGCAGTGTTTCCAGACTAAGCAGAAGCAGACAATCCACCTGCAGGCCGATCAAATCCAGCACAAACTCCCACAAATGCCCCAGCTTTCTATAAGACATCAAAAGCTAACCCCCCTGCAGCAAGAGCAAGCACAGACCAAACCAGATGCACAGCACCCCCCCCACCACATGATGGCCAAAGAAAGGCAACTCCCTACCTTAGTGGCACAGCCACAGCAAACTGTAGTACAGGTGCTGGCAGTAAAAACCACGCAGCAGCTGCCCAAACTGCAACAGGCACCAACGGCACAAAAAATCTACGTGCAACCCCAACCCCCCCAGAGTCAAATGCAGCTACCTGCCTCTTCAGAGAAACAGCCAGCAAGCCAGGTAACGGAATATTGATAGCATGCAAAATACACGTCGCTGTTCGAGGAGAAAAAAAAAAAAAAAAAAAAACCAAAACAAAAACAAACACCCCCAAAAAATAATTGGAAACACCAACTCTGTCGCTGTAGCAGTGTTTTGTCCTGGCAAGAGAGAACTCCTCATTCCGCTGGTATTAATTACCCCATCAGAAGGTTGACACTAGGAAAGAGAAGCACATGTTATGGGGGGGAAAAAAAAAAAATCCATAGAGCTCTCAAACATGTTTTGTTGGACAGTTTTTATGAATTTCTGCCACCACTGGTGCATGGAATTTGTCCCTAATTATTTTCTTTTAATTTTTAGATAATGACACGTTATTAATTTCCGTTCCCGTAGCACTTTTTATTTCTGTGGAAATAAAGATGGAATACACTGCAGTCTCCTGAAGCTCTCCATTGTACGTTTTCCTTTGTAGTTTACATCTTCCTGAAATTAGATGGCTTTTGTGTACAGGAGTAATTTGATTTTTCCTTGGGAGGGGAAAATATAAAGACTGAGGAATATGGAAAAAAAAATATGTATTTTAACTAACTTCAGAAAAGTACAATTATCTTTTTTTTTTTTTTTTTTGGCCCTTTCAGGAATACATGTGAAAACAAGAGGGTTAACAAAAACATCACATGGGGATGTAAATCCCAAAGGAATACAAAGCTGCTGTGGTATTATACTGCTACAATCCTTATCTAGCGGCCTAAAAAGCTGCTTTTCCCCAGGCTTCAATTAACTGTTACCATATCGTTGCTAATTCCTTTGTTAAAACGCTGAGTTTCAACTGTCTTCCTAATAGCAAGTATGTTGTTTGTACCATACTGTCCTTGGAAATATTGATTAGATTTTTTTCAATTAAAAAAAAAAATTAATCTAGCTGTAACATGCACAACAAAAATTTGATTTTCAGGTGCAGCATCCAATTATAACGCAAGGATCCACTGTTACAAAGATAACTTTTGAGGGGCGTCAGCCTCCTTCTCTTTCAAAGGTAGCAGGTGGCAGTTCTGGGCCCAAACTGGCTTTGCCGGTTACCAGCCTATTTCCCACGCAGGCATCCGCGAAGACAGCAGTAGCAGATATTTTGAGAGTGTCTATGGTGGAAGCTCAGATTGATACAAACGTAGAACATACGATAGTGGATCCCTCAAACAAAGCCATGTCCACTAGTAAACTCGCTAGCGAAGCAGAGTCGTCACCTTGTACCCAGGTGCCGAGGGTGACTGCAGTAGGGATGACGGCAACTTCCATCCCCCAGCAACAGACATGTACAGAATCCAGTTCAAGTCCTCCTGCTGTTGGTCCTACTTTAACAGAGAGGAAACTCGATGCACACGGAATGCCTACAACAAACCAGTTTGTACACATTCAGAGTATATCACAAAAGAAAGCTGAAGAGAGTTCATCAGAAATTGTTATCCAGGTAAGAGAAGACCAGAGCAAATAAGGCAAAGGTTGAGCAAGAGCAAACTCATGTCTAGTGTGATGATAACAACTGAACGGTGTTCGAGTATTTTTGTTTTCCTTCCCCAGTTTTTGGTTCTTTCTCTACTCTTATGCTTTGTAATGGATTACTACTTCAAAGTGTGTAATTCTTAAATTGAGCTCGAGTTTCTCTAGCACTGTATCATTCACTGTGTCCTTGGTGTCTTTCTTTCTGTTAAGAAAACAAACCAAGCTCATCTAATTTTACAAAGTACTTTCATTGGAAATGCTTAAAAATGCGACCTTCACCACTGACTATGGAACTGCGATCTAGAATTTTTTATAGTATCAATTAATGTTACCACCGAGTATAAAATTAGCGCAAAAAAAATGAAGTAGCGGGGTTCTACTTATGGGGAAAATTCAGCAAATAAGATCTGGATTCAGAAGAAAGCTTCTTAACTTCGCTTACAACCCACGTTACCACTTCTGAGATAAAATGACTATTGATCTTTAGCCTAAATGCTCTGAGTCCTTGCCTAACTGATGATTGATATTTTCATTGATCCTGCTGTCTTAAATATGATGGTTTATGATGTAATACGTGGTCAGAATGTCAACCGAGGAAGTATTTAAGTTATCCGAGGACCCGTAGTGGTGTGATATGAATCTTTGTAGACAAGTTGGCACTGTATATGTTCGTACAAATGATAGCGTGGATTGAAACGGTTTTATTGTGTATCGTATTTGTGTTGTAGTGAAAATACTTCTGATGTGGGAAAATAACCTGTGTACAGAGCTTTCAAATTTTTGATGCTACTTTGTAAAACCTTCATTGCAGCTAACTTCACTTTTGTAGAAATCATCATTTTTGTACTCATTTTTAGTCTCCATTTCCCTAAATAGACAAAGGGAGATTTCAGTTTTACTTCAAATCTGTATATTTTGAGAATCTGCATTGTTTATCGTTGTGGCGTGCTATGACCTGATTCAAAAGTAAAATACGGCCCAGAATTTCAGTTTTATGAAGTTGTAGATTTAGTTTCTAGAACCCATGAAAGGATAAGCAGAAATAAATAGCTTAGATCCGTTGTGTTTCCTCAGCCTCTGTGCTGCTGCAGCTCTGAGCAGGGCCGGGGCTCGTATTCTATCATATCCAAAAAACGGAGTCTAGACATTCGTATCTGAATGTCTTGTCTGAAAAAGATAAGAAAAAAAGATAAGGCTGAAGAAAGCTTCTGCTTTGCATTTGGGGAATGATAGATGGTGGGCGTTGGTGGTTGAGCTGTTGGTTATGCTGTCACAGACCTGTAGTGAAGATCCAAGGCCAAGATCAGTGGCTTAACAGCAAAATTATTCAAATTTTACCTTTCACCACCTAATCCGGTGAAAGGCTGGTTTGAAGCTTTAGATAACTTAACGTAACACGCAGCGGGCCTTCCCTAGGGAAAGTTGCTCTTGGAAACCCAATATCCCTTTTCCATGAGTACCTGCGCTTGTGCAGATGCCTTTACCTGTGGAAAAACTGCATGTTTAAACTTAAATCTTTTCTTTCTTGCAGACTATCCCTCACTATTCCATCCCTTGTCACTCCAGCTCCAACGTGGTAGTGGAACCCAGCGGGCTCCTGGAGCTCAACAACTTCACCAGTCAGCGCCTCGATGATGAGGAGACGGCAATGGAGCAAGATGCGGACAGTAGCACTGAGGATGGCACTGAGCCCAGCCCCTCTCGAAGTTCTGCTGAACAATCCTAAGGAATTGGGACACTGGAGTGCACTTTAAAATATCTTGGGATTTTGAGTATCCAAGATGCCCTTGTATTGTGATGTCTTAGAGCACTTTTGCCTATTAGAGTTGTTCATCGGACCCTTGAAGCCTCAGTGTGTTTTAACAAGATGGTATTGCAAAAGCTGCGTCTTAAAAATTGTTTCCCAAAAAAATGAAAAGAGGTGAGAGAAAAAAAAAAAAAAAAAAAAGATGTGGTTACCGAGATTTAGTAAACCTGTTACGGTGGAATGTACTCCTGTTAAAAAGCAAATCTGCAGTGAACTCTACAGCTCGTGCTCTTGAAGCCCTTGCCCGGATACTGAAACAGCTTTCAGTGAAAAGGGATCATTATTTTGCTGTGTCTTTTTGTTAGCTGTTGAGCAAAACACCATCAAAACAAAAGAAAAACAAACAAACAAACAAAAAAAGAGAACGTTTAATAAATATTTGTATTTTTAAATAGCATGTGAGAGAAAAAGTGTCTCTGACAGTGCTGGAAAAGCCCCAGAAATTTTTGGAATTCGTTAGCTCTCTTGCACTTGTGCTCACTTAAGAGTTCAAGATTTTTTCATAAGCCAAAAAATATAGTTTATTTTTTTAAAATTCTTGTTGGTGAATGTTTGGAAATCGGCAAAATCGCTAACTGGTAGCAAAGTGGATTTGCTAGTGGATTTTTGTTTTCATGCGTTACAAGAGGTAGGGTAATAGCGTATGAGGCATTTCTTTGTGCCGTAAGTACATGAAATGCTCATCTACTCTAGTTAATCTTTGATTATTTATTTAAATATAAAATTTTAAGTAAGTGAGGCCGAGTTGTTTAAAAAGTTCCTGTGAAACAGGCAGGTGTGTTAATTCTAATGCAAACGGGGTGGGGGTGATGTATTTTGCTACAAATCACTGTTTCAAAAATTGGGGATAAGTGGTTCGGCATCTTTCAAAGTTGAACCTCCGAATTTAGAAGTGAGCTAAGGCTTTTAAAAAAAACAAAAATTTCTGTGTTTTACTCTTACATGCTGTTTTTAAAGTGACCGTTTGGGGAGTTGAAAAGCTGAAATCGGTATACAGCGGTAGGTTTTGGAAATTAGCCTTACGACTTGGCTTGTTGAAGCAATACTTCGGGGTTTTGTGATAATTACAAGCCACCGAGAGAGGTTTGGGTTCAGACGGGGAAAAGAGAACCAGTTTTAATACATTCTGCTAATGAAGACAATACTTTTATTTTTTTTTTTTCCCAAATGTATATAAAAACACGTTTCTAACTGTTTTGTATAGATTTCATTATAAATAACTAAGCATTTTAAGACTTGGACATATGGTTTAATTGTATATACATCTATAAGCCTAACTGCCCACTTTCTGGTGCTGAAGTACTACTGTAAGTAGATTTCCTCCAAAGTCTAATACAGCTTTTTTTGCGTCACTCCTTTTTTTTTTTTTTTTAAGCTGTGATTTTACTGTTGATACTGTAGTTAAGATTAAATTCCAACTAGAATAACTCAAACTAAAAATACAAAGCCTAAAAAACCATCTATCTTACTTGTCCTGAGTATCCACCTGTGTAAGAACATGCAGTAACCCCTAGATGGTGCTCTTGGTTTTTCATCTAACCTCAGTTATTTTATTAATAAGGTCCCTATGACTTTCATATACTTTTTTTTTTTTTTCTTCCTTCAGTTTTCTTTTCCATCGGCATTAGTTCCAAAATAACGTAGTTTATTATGGTGAAGTGTCCTGATAATTTCAACATGCAAATGCCGGAATAGTGGGGTAGGAAACTCATTATTTTTGTGTTACCTTTATGTTGGAATAGGTATTGGTTTGGTTTCTGCTGTTCTTAGTGCTCAGGATGGAAGAGAATGATATATATGAGATGAATCATACCGTATTTCTTTCTCTAGTAAAAAATAACCCTACACCTTTCTAGGTGGGTCAGGTTTTGATAGCTGTTTGGGAGCTTCTAGTCTTGTTTTAGTGAAATAATGGTGACCAACAAGAGTGACCAATTATGAGTCAAGTCCTGAAAGTTCCACATTGCTCCACAATGACAAAAAGCCATTTAATACAGATTTTACTGGGATGGGACGGTCTGTTGTGCTTTGCGTGTGCCAGCGTGAGGCATAGTCTGTAGTTTTCCATAGAGTTATGAAAAAGCCAGAGCAGATGACACCCAGTCTTGCGGTATTTTTGAGTGTCCCTGGCAGATCTGGGACTGAAAGTCCAAGAGAATCTAAAGTAGAGCAAGGTTTTTCTTAAGTGTTTTTGCCCAAAAACTTTGCCTTAAATTACGGTTTACGGTTTTAGTGAATGTATGTGCCTCTCCAGCCAAAAAGGGATACTAAGAAATGGCATAAGGTGAATTCAGCTCTCCGGATGCATTAAGGAAATTATTAAGTTCTGGTCCAATTTATGCCAATGTTTTATGTAAGACTTTTGTTTGCATCTTTAGTGCTGATTTCACAGCAAAGGTACGAACAACGACGGTGAACTACTTGACAGCAAATCTCTCTTTTAAAAACACGAAAGCTTTTAGTGTTGCGGTGCGAGGTAATTGTTTTCAGACTGGCAAATCGAAGCACGTGGTGGGGGGGTATCTAGGGGTCATGTAAGAAATTTAGAAAAAGGACTTCTGTAATCGATGCATTCCTCCTTGGAACTCCTCTCGATGCTTTCATAAACTGAGCTGAATTTTTTTCAGTTTCACTTATTTCATTTGTCTGTTCTAGCACTTCACCGTATAAGCAAATTTAATAATAAGGAATATGCAAGTTAAGCTAAAATTTAGGGTCAAGATGTTATTTTTTTCCCTAGTTATTTGATTTTTTTTTTTTTTTTTTCCTTGAGAACTAGAAGAAGACACGCTCGGAGCGTTTGGCCTTCTCCTCCTTTTCATGAACTCCAGGCAGCCGCTGCCTGTTCATTGTCCTGCCTTGCAGAGGTGCAGATTTTTCATACCCGCCCCTGGGATACTTCCCTCGCAGCCTCAGAAATATCACCGAGCTGCTAAAAATAACACATCAGTGTGGATGATAACATTTGCATATCCCTTCTCCCTAATTAGCTGCGTCTTCCTTCCTGAAATGAGTTTGACGTCCCTCCTTGGAATAGGAGGAAGGGGAGTGTGGTGATGATGCTGATCTTTGGTACTAGGAATCGGCAGGCATGAAAGAACAGTTTTGAATTCAGCTTCTTAATAAATGTGCTCTGGCACTGCGATAGGACGTGAATTTTCAAAAAAAAGGATGCTAAAAAAAGTAAAATTGGAGGAAGTAGTGAAACAAGGGAGGAGTTACGTGCACTTTAAAGATGCATACAGTCACAGGGGATGACATGTTTTCTGGAAAGATTTAACCATCAGAGTAAAAGTATTTTCAGTCTGGGTCTTTCTTCCCCTGACAAAAATGAGCTTTTGAAACTTCAGGGCAAAACAGAAAACCAGAAGCAACTTGCAGTTGTGTCGCCTCACATGTGGAGGATCCTTTGAACAGAATGCATAACTAAATAGATGGCTGTTAAAAAAAAAAAAAAAAAAAAAAAAATCCACTAAAACCCAAGAAAAAAAAAATCAGAAGTCAGGGGAACTTAAAATTATATGTGTTTTTTCCTCTAATATATAAGTAGTTCCTGTAGTCTAAGGGTGTCACAGATGAGGGTGGTTGTGCATCCCCGTGGGTACACTGCGAAGGTAGATGGTTTCAGCTTGGCAATGTTCAATCCAAAAAAGACTGAGCACAATTTAAGATAATTAACTAGAAAACTCATACTGTTTCGGGGTTTGCCTGCATTTGAAAAAAAATAGTATGTTTAGTGCCCGTGTGTCTGTGCTGGACTCAGGACTTGCTCCTCTCCCTGGGTTTGATGTAAACCATGAAGAATGATTGCTAATGGCCTGTGCGAAGTTTCCTTCCATGCTGTGGGACTGAGAGGTTTTCCCCTACTCAAAGTCTGCCCTGAAAATCTGTGAATCTGGTTCCTTCCAGTAGAAATGCAGCACGTAGTTTACGATAAATTGAGAGCTTAACAGAATTTATCAAAGGGAAAGTTAAGAAAGAAGTGCCCTGAGATGAATTTGTGGGTTCCTATGCAAGAAGGAAATTGTCATTAGTGGCTCTTTAATCTGTATAGACGTGTAAAAACAGAAACTTGGACAAAATCAATACCGAGATTGAGGATAATTAATTAGGGTTACCAGAGCGTGTCGTGTTTTCTGTCATTTGGAGCCTTTTCTTTCCAACAAGCCCAGGGGCTGCAGGTTGAAATCCAGTGACCTCCTATCTCGTATAGCAGCAAGGAAACTAGGCAGTTCCATTGGTATCTTAAGGCTTTAAGCTATGGAAAAATATTAATAAAATAGTACTTGGTGGTTCCTTGAGTCAGCTGGAGCTGGGACTGGCAAGTGGAGGTAACTGGTGATCTTGGATGGATTGCGGTGGTGGGGGGTTTTTTCTGTTTCACTGTGCTTGGGTGAAAGGCTGCTGAAGCAGAGTAAAGAAGATAATGGGTACCTGGGAGCTTGTTCATCATTCCTAGGCAAAATGGTCTTTGAATTATTTGGGGTAAGAAACATACTAAGAGGTTTTTAAGCATGGGAGACTGAAGAGTAACACTGCCGTGAATAATTTTTGGAGTTCCTGGACTGTTAGAATTGTCCGATAGATACTCCGGGTCAAGTTCGACTCAAAACTTCGTATGCTTCTGGTTTCACCCGGTACTTGGCCACTTCTCAAAACCAGAATTTCTTGTGATGATACCTTGATGTCTTTCTCTGCTTTCCATCTCTCAGTAAGTTTTTAGCGGGTTTGAAATTTTCTGGGATCCTGTTTTCTGTAGCTGCCTTTTCTTTATGACATCCATTTGGTAAAGATACTCATATCACCTAAATAGGGGCGGGTAATTGGGACCTTGGGCTCTTTGGGTTATCACTGAACCCTTCAGAGGGTGGTAGGCATGTCAGCCCGTCTCCTGTGGACTACGTGTTGGATTTAGACACGATAGAATGGTTTGGGTTGGAAGGGACCTTCAAAGATATCTCATCATGTGCCATGAACACCCAGACTACCCAGCATGAATCCTCTGTGATGGAGCTTTTGCTAAAACTTTAGAAATTCTGAGTATCTTCTGTCTAATTTGTTACTTGTTAGAGCAAAGGCTGGTCAGGAATTGCTCTCTTGTCTGCTAACAAATCCAGCTTTTCACAGCTGTTGGCCAGAACTGTCCTGGGGCTCGTAGGACTCTGGTACTTTGGGACTTCCTTCACGTCAGTCTCTACCAGAGGCCACCTGAAGACTCTGGAAGTCTCTGCACAGGCTTTTATTTCTGTTAAGGATGCTGGTTTTTATATATTTATGCATATGGAGTGCATAATGGGCTGGCTGCCTCTAGAGATGAGTGAGTCTGTCACTGCTGCCCTGTAGTTGTCACCATAGTCACTGACTGTCTCCATAAACGTAAACCCTTTGAGCTGGATGTTTGGTCAGGCCAGACCTTTCCTGCACACTAGTTAATCCCTCACTGCCAAGTTACTCTTTGATATTGCAACCTTTTTGAAAAGCAAAGCAAGCCACTGTGCAGGGTTTCTTTTGTTTGGTGTATCTTCCAGGTCTCTGTTTTGCGAATTCTCTTTGTTCCTAGGAAGCTACGTTCCCCCTAAGTTTAGTTCAGACCTGTCATTTGCTCTGCTGTCTCCCATTCTTCTTGCAAGACTCATGGAATAGTTTGGGTTGGAAGGGGCCTTTAAAGGCCATCTAGTCCAACTCCCTGCCATGAGCAGGGACATCTCCAACTAGACCAGGTTGCTCAGAGCCGCGTCCAACCTGGCCTTGAATGTTTCCAGGGATGAGGCATCTCCCACCTCCCTGGGCAACCTGGGCCAGTGTCTCACCACCCTCATCATAAAAAACTTCTTCCCTATATAAAGCTGTGTATGATATATAATTTCCATGGAGAGAATGGGAATGCTTGCATCCCTTCCTTGCAAGAAACATCTCATTGCCTGAAACCTCAATAGACAAGGGCTGGGAACGGTTCTTCATGCATTCACAAGGTTAGTGAGGTTGGCAGGAACCTCTGGAGATCATCTAATCCAACCATGCTGCTCAGAGCAGGGTCAGCTGGGGTAGGCTGCTCCAGGACTATGTCTGGTTGGCTGTTTTGGAAATCATAGAATCGTCGAGGTTGGAAGGGATATTTCAGATCAACCATCAACCTAACTCTGACAAAACCACCACTAACCCGTGTCCCTCAGCACCACGTCTGCCCGGCTTTTAAATACTTCCAGGGGTGGTGATGCCACCCCTTCCCTGGGCAGCCTGTTCCAATGCTTGACAACCCCTTCAGGGAAGAAAGTTTTCCTAATATCTAATCTAAACCTCCCCTGGCGCAACTTGAGGCCATTTCCTCTTGTCCCATGGCCTGTTCCTTGGGAGAAGAGACCGACCCCCCCTGGCTACACCCTCCTTTCAGGGAGCTGTAGAGAGCGAGAAGGTCTCCCCTCAGCCTCCTTTTCTCCAGGCTGAACACCCCCAGCTCCCTCAGCCGCTCCTCATAAAACTATTTCTCCAGACCCCTCACCAGCTCCATTGTCCTTCTCTGGACCATCTCCCATGATGGAAACTCAACAACCTGTGCCAGCGTTTGGCTACCTGCACATTAAATTTTTTTTTCTTTTTTCAATTTCCATCTAAGTGGAATTTTGTGGTTTTGAGTTTTTGACCCTTGTCTCCTGTCCTACCCTGGGTTACCACTGAGAAAAGTCTGGCTCCATCTTCTTTACACCCCCATCAGGTATTTTTACACCTGGAGAACAGCCCTTTTCAGCCTTATGCCCAGAAACCTGAATGGCTGCAAAACCAATGGTAGAAAAAACACTTTGAGAAATCACTTCTGGTTTAAGTTTTCAATAACCTGGCCCAGGGCACGACGCTTGTCTTGGGATGTTCGGCTCCTGCCACGTGTCCCCGCCGGTGGGAGGATTTCAACCACAAGCGATGCGAAATTTGCTGCTTTCAGGGCTCTGGGAAATAAATGCTATTAAAACCATTGTCGAGGCAGCTTGGAGGGATGATAGCCATGGGCTTTTGGGAGCGTGAAAATAACACCATGAAATGGTTTGAAATTATACTCAGAGAGGCTGGAATAAGATTTTCCTGTTGTGTATCACATGGAGAAGACGCTGCCTCCTCCAGTCTCAGCATCGGGCACTGTCTATGGGGTGTCTTTGTGTCCCAAAGGACTTCTTCGAGGTTATGAATTTATCCAGAAATTAATTCCTCCCAGAGACGCAGGAATCTTATGGGTTTTAACTGATTTTATTCTTAGTTTCTTTTTTTTTTTTTGTTGGTTTGTTTCCTGTCAAGATATTATTTTTTGTTGTTCTTTGTTTGAACTAAATGTCACAGTGCGATGTCGTAGCGAGCTTGGGCTATTTATAGTGGAAAGCAGCAGTATCTTTGACTTTCAAAGTCTGCAGCGCAGAATTAAGAGCGCAATTTTTCTGGTCAGGAAATGGCAAAGGTTTGTTTTGAAATAAGCTGTAAAAGCAGAGCCTGTAGTATAAACAGCGACTTTGGGGTGCTGTGAGGGAGGAGGAGTGCCTTTTTAGATGCCGGGATTGCATAAAGTAATACTGATCCTGAGCCAAAAAGTGAGATTCCCCCCCCAGTTGTGATTGCCTTTCTCCTCATCCTGGCAACCTTCAACCTGGTGGTTGAAGAAGACGCTCTTCCCTCTGTAGTTACACCTTTGGGACCTTTTCTCCTTCCATCAGTTTTCAGCCCTTCTCCTGTGAGCGCCTGCTGATGAGAAAAGTGGTCGCAGGAAGGAAAAAGTGCAATTTATTTCCACCTGTCATGGCAGCAGCGAAGAGCGGATGTGTCGTCCCGCTGCAGCTGGGAACGGGGCTGGTTCATGTTCACTTGATCATGTTGATCAAAATGTAGAGGTTATTCAATGGTTATTTGAATAACAATAAGCTATTTCAGTAGTCCGCCATCTTTAAGATCCCTTCCAACCTAAACCATTCTATGACTCTCTGAAGCATTGTCCTACATTGCCATCTCTCTTCTGATGCTTAGCGAGTTCTGCACTCTCCAGAAGCAGTCTGCACTTGGGAATTAAAGAGAATCCTTAGGGGACATCCCAGCCCAGCAAGGAGCTGAGCATGAAGGATCTTTGGAATGTGCGTGGTACAGGAGCCCACTGCGGTGGAAGTGAAAAATCCAGTCTAAAAGGTCAAGAAAAAGAAATGCTGCTCCAACAGCTGTTAAAAAGATATTCTCGTTATACCTTGGTTCTGCACGTTCTCCAAGGATGCGGGGGACATCCCCTTCTTATCCCATCTGGCTGTTTTTTGTAATATTAGGACGTAGTAATGGGAGAAGAAAAATCACCCCTAAAGCAGACTGTCCAGCAAGACATTCATCTGTTGGGTTTGTTTGTTTTGATTTGTTTTGTTTTGTTTTTTCCCAAATCAAATTTTGTTATTTAATTGTAAAATAGACCCTACTCTTTATTTAGAGGCACTTTGGTGCTGCTTTTTTTTTAATAAGTTAAAACAGGAACATGTGAACTCATTAGGAAAAAAAAAAAAAAAAGGGAAAAAAAAAAAAAAGAATTGACCTAAATTGTGGCTAAAATCCTTTTGGGAATGAAAAGGTTTCTGTTGAATTGTTTTTCGTATGTGCTGTGTTTTCTGTTTTTTCCCTTGGTTTGTTTTGGACATGAAATAGAAATACTCTCTTGGTTTGAGAAGAGGTTAAAAACAGCATGAGAACAAACCACAAGAAGTAGGAAGCAGCACAAGTTTAGTGAGAACAAAGTTTTGTAGCTGCAGCGTTCCCAGAAATAGGGATATTTATTTTCCTCTCCGGACTTTTACTCGGACGTTCTCCCTGCAGCCACGTTTGGGCTGCGGTGACGCAAAGCACTGACAAAGCGCTGTAGTGAGCTCCCACTTTCTAGTATTTCTTAATATTGAACAAGTGTCCGGAGAAGGATTTGGGTGCTCAGAAATTTATTTTTTTTTTTTTCCCCGCAACTGCATCAGTCTATGGTTGGATGCAATAGCTATGAGCGAGCACTGTGCAGCCTCCTCTTTTTGCATGAAAATACAGAATACAGATCCATGGGTGACCGCGGCATGGTTTTAGCTTTTATGATTTATGATTTTTTTTTTTTTTTTTTTTTTTTCTCAAACCTGCTATGTAAATATGCAACACGCAAGCCCAGAAGGACTAATTTGAGAACTGGAGGGCTGCCTTCCCTGTAAAGCAGTGCTTTTGGTCAGGATGGAGCCTGGCTAGCTTTGCCTTGAGGATGCGCAAACTCATTTGATTGCTGATACTGGTTCAGTGCCTCCCTCTGAGTGTGTCCTGAGGGATGGACAAGTTCTCCTGCGATAGGTGGGATTGAAGAGACCAAAATAACAGTAAATAATCTGCCAAAGTGGTAGAGACAGCACAGGTTAGGGCTTTATTGCAAATAAATCTTATCAAGTGGCTTTATTACAAATAATTGTTATGGAGTTAGACTGATATTAGTGCATAGACTCAATGAGAAATTGCCTGATCTGATCAGCCCCCAAGGATGTACCGTGGATGCTGGAGTTACCTTTGGATCAGGATTGGCACAGGTGCTTTTTGGAAGATTATTGTGGCCATGTTTGGAAATAAAATAGGAATCTCAAGCTGAAATAAACTGGGCTTGGGGAATGGGGGTTGTAAAATTTGAAGTTGAGGGTAAATGTAACCTGGATCATTTCAATTCTCTCAATCAAGGTGCAGGAAGGCACAAGGACAGCTCTGGCCCTGGAGCTTTAGTCCCCTTGCAAGAATTGAGCAGAAGTGATCTGGGAAATTGCTTGCCTTGGACTTATGTGGCATCTACAGATGGTGAGTGGGACTTGGGAAATGCTGGCGTGCAGATGCCAGCAGGACAACTGGAAGTGAGCTACCGAAATCCCCTACTGAGAGCTGCAGCTCCTGTTACGGGGAGATATGGTTAGCCCTGGTTTGTACCCAGATCATAGAGTCCTAGAATCACAGAATGGTTTGGGTTGGAAGGGACCTTAAAGATCATCCAGCTCCGCCCCCCTGCCCCAGGCAGGGACACCTCCCACTAGACCAGGCTGCTCCAAGCCCCGTCCAACCTGGCCTTGAACCGCTCCAGGGATGGGGCAGCCACAGCTTCTCTGGGCAACCTGGGCCAGGGGCTCACCACCCTCACAGTAAAGAATTTCTTCCTAATATCTCATCTAAATCTCCCCTCTTCCAGTTTGAAGCCATTACCCCTTGTCCTATTACTACATACCCTTGCAAAAACTCCCTCTCCAGCTTTCTTGTAGGCCCCCTTGAGGGACTGGAAGGGGCTCGAAGGTCTCCCCGGAGCCTTCTCTTCTCCAGACTGGTGGTTAATTTGATGGTGGCACAATTGTTTGCAAAGCTTACAAAGGCTCTCAAGGTTAAAACAAAGTTACCAAGTTCCTGACTGAAGTGGACTAAGCACCCCATTACCTCATTCCTCCTCACCTTCCACCCCTAGAAAATAAATTTTAAATTCACCAACTTTGTTCTTAAAGCTACTGAAAATCACTTTTCCTGTATGACAACTTCCTTATGAGATTGAGGTTTGTTTTCATCACTAATCACACCCTTGTTCTTGGTTCTGGCAGAAAGGATGTCCTTTGGGTGGTTGCCAAAAGACTTCACAGTTTTCCTCTCCCTTCTCTTTCCTTCATGGACTTTGTGGTCACCCTAGAGTAATCTCTACAGCGTAGAGAATGACTGTAACATAATGAATGGAGGTTTACAGGTCAAATCTAAGTGAAGTTCCCCTTGGAAATCACCAAGAAATTGCTTAGTTGGTTAGCGTGGCTGTGGAAAAGCATGGGGTCACTTCCCAGGTCTAGAAAAGAAAAGAGGCCTGCTGTGGGATGGGACATTTGGGACGCGTACGCGTGGCATGCTGACTGCATGGCACAAAGCAAGATGTTGATGGGGTCCTGATGCACAACAAGCTCAATATGAGTCAACATGGTGCTGCTACAGCAAAGAAAGCCAACGGGATGCTGGGTTGCATCAACAACGTGACCACCAGCAGAGATAAAGAAGTCATTATCCCACTCTGCTCAGCGTTGGTCAGGCTACACCTGGAATACGGTGTTCAGTTTTGGTCCCCACTATACAAAAAAGATCATGCAAGGACTGGGAAGCCTGCCGCATGAGGGAAGGCTGAGAGAACTGGGTTTGTTCAGCCTTGAGAAAAGAAGGCTTAGGGGGAGACCTTATCACCACATTCCAGTATTTAAAGGGTGGCTACAAAGAAGACGGAGACTCCCTTTTTACAAGGAGCCACATGGAAAAGACGAGGGGTAATGTGTACAAGTTCCTCCTGGGGAGATTCCCATTGGACACAAGAGGAAAATTTTTCACAATGAGAACAATCAGCCATGGGAATAATCTCCCCAGGGAAGTGGTGGATTCCTCAACATTGGACACTTTTAAGATTCAGCTGGACAGGGCGCTGGGCCATCTTGTCTAGAGCATACTTTTGCCAAGAAAGGTTGTACCAGATGATCCTTGAGGTTCCTCACAACCTGGTATTCTATGATTCTGTGTTGAGTTGAACATGTTTGTTGTCTTTGCAGAGATGCATGAGCTACCCGACAGGCAGGTGAAGCCCACGGGCCATTGAGAAGGAAGGAAGGAAGGAAGAGGATGTCTTTCAGCCCAGGACTGGTGAGCTCAACAGGTCAATTATGAGTTGATGCATGAGCTCCCAAACTTCAGGTTACCAATCATGCCATCAAGAGGTGTGGTGACATCAACTGTGCAGTCCCTACCACTGTCCCATGGGATGTGCAAAGAGTCCTGGATGTGATGAAATTTTACAGTACAATAGCGAGGATAGAAATGATACTAACTTCCAAGGACTTGTGTAGTCCCCTGCGAGGAACCTAACGTGCCTTCATCCTTCCCCTTGTTTTTTGTCTGTGTGCTCTTTGGTGATACTATACTGTTATCTGCAAATAAGTGAGCCTGCACTGCAAAAACACTCACCCTTTCTGGACACCCCATTTGCTACAACCTCTATGGCAATGTCCCTTGAAGTAGTGACAGCTCCTTCGTTGTTTTTTGAGCCCACTCATGAGCCCTGGAAGACAGCAGGCACTGGGAATGCCAGGATGCACCTGGATAGCCTAGATTTTGTGCCTGTGGAAAATGGTGATTGTTTCTCCTACAGACTTAAGATTCTAACTTTTTATTTTGTTGATTTATCAAAATTCAAATGCTGGTGATTTGAGCCCTCCATTTACTATATTTCACCCATCCTGTTCATCATACTCTTCATTCTGGACCGTGCATCCCTCGTTGCCACCAAACCACTACAAGAAGCCCAATGAAACGCGGCATTCATGCTGTCTGGTGTGACTTGTCCAGCGGACTTGTCTTCTGCTTCCCTTGGCCAGGCGTGTTGCGTATTGCGGTGTAGTAAGCAGTAACTTATGTTAACACAACACTCACTATTGCTGCTGTTGGAGCCTTGCCAAAAATATTGTTAGGTTTATTTGTCAGATTTTAATACCAAAACATAAATAATCCAACCCAAGAGAGCTTAGTGTAGATACCTTCTGGTTGGCTTGGCAGGGACCCAGCCTAGCTGTGTGTTGACACAACATGCTCCATGCTGAGCATGGTGTCTTGGCTACGGTCTTGTTGCTCTACGTTTGTGGCAGTGACGTTCCTGCTTTGCTGTCGTGGTCTGTGCAAATTCATCCTATTCTTCCACAAACCATCCATTTTTGAAAAGTTTTCTCTTAATGCTAGTACTCTGCTAATCCATCTTCTGACCAGAGAGGAGTCACCACGGAGGATGCTTCTGAAAGAAACTCTGGGACTCGCTCCTGCTTCCTCTCCCCTACAGTCTTTTATTGGCACACAATTTTAGTTTTCCATCGCTATTTAGGTGGCACCAATCTCTTCTGAACTACGTAGGATACTGCTGGTTTGTGCGAATAAAAAAAGCAAGGAGTCCCTGAGATTTCTGAGGCTCTAAGGACAGTGCGGAGCTCGGGGCCACACGTAGCGTGAATGGGTTAAACCAACAAACTAAAGGCCACTGTTACTTGGGATTTCCATGGGTTTCTGTGCCACAGCTTCAACTTCTTTTTGCTTTTAGGTTCAGCTACTGAGTACTTATTGTTTCATAAAAAAAAAAAAAAAATAATACTGTTTTGTCAAAATAATAGAACTTGATTATAATGGAAGTGGAGAAAGACTGCTGTTTGGGAAAGACTGACTCGTTTAATTGGATGCTTCATTTCTGAAACACGAGCCTATAACGTCATATGTTTGTGGGTTTGATTTTTTTTTTTTTTTTCTTTTATGGATGCTGAAGGACTGAACTGGCAGAAAACGTATGTGAGTTTTGAATTAAACATATGATTTTATTTTTTTTCCCCCTCCTGAAAACATACTGACGTAAAAAGACAAATCAAAGGGTCAGGTGTCTTTATCGGATGCCACCTGCGTGAAGCTCTCTAGGAATGAAGCCAGACTTCTGCGGCCACGCTTCAAGCTCGCTCTTGTTTTGCAGGAGCATAAACAATCCTATGCAGATGGCTCACAGTGAACCCAAGTCAGAACAGCACAAACTGCTTCCCGCTGCAAACACGATTTCCTGTGAAGAACAATAATACTTAATCACGTTTTTTTATGTTGCAGTTTGAGCTTGGTGGCAGGCCGATCTCCTTCATGATCACTCGACAAAGGAAATAGCTCAAAAAAATCAAATTACTAGCACAAAACCCCAAAATTCTTTACTCTGGTATGATATTATAAATATGAATTCTTCGCTTCTTTCCCAGCCTCAACTGGGAGAGAGAAATGACGCTTTTTAGCAATCTCCATTTAGTTTCTTATTCTGGCGTTCATGCCTTGACATTTGACGTGATGTCCAAGAGTGAACAAAAAAAGGTTCTGGTGAAAGTTCAGTTTAATTCTTTATATGTTTTTTTGTAACTCTTAAAGGGCAAAATTTTATAAGTGATATGCATAGGAACTGAAAACCTATTATTATTCTCTTCAGAAGCATCTTAAACAGATTGTTCTCCGAAGTCCATGGTTGAAGAAACTGCGATGGGATTAAGTTCACTGGTTAAAAATATTTGTGGAAAATCCTCGGTTATTTGTCCTTATAAGAAAGAGGAAGGATGGTAGTTTCCTATAATGGAACAAAGTGCTTCTGTTAACTGCTGAAGGCAGTGTATATAGGAGAAATGAGGATTGAAGGGAATGTGAGCGGGAAAATCATAATTAATTCCTTACCTGTAAACAGCAAGTTAACTTTGCTTACCTGTATACAGGTGGTGAACTGTGATGTTCACCAGCTCTCCTGGTGAACATCACAGGGTTTTTTGAGAGGTGGAGCTGAGCAAAGATAGTATTTCTTGATATTTAATCCAATGCACTTTCTCTTATATTCTAATGGTCTCTGAGGACAGGTGGTGGAAACCGTAATGAAGACTCCTGGGCAGGGCAAAACCACGGGGCATCCTGTAGGGAACCAAACACAAACTTGCTGTGAGTCATGGGGATGACATGGTTAGTGTCCTGGTGCTTATTAAATTTCCATGGTTGCTGTGGAGCTTACATTTCCAAGGGTAATATAAAATGCTGGTGGAAGAGGAAAATCGAAAGCTCCTCTTTATGGAGAAGCAGGGATGAGCACCTGTAGTGGAGGAAGATGGATTCTGACTCTTGCATAGACGATGCATCTCCCATACCCAGCTTTTTCAGATGGACTTTCACAATAGACCTTCTAAGCATAAAACCTTCTCGCTGAAGCAAGGAATACCGTACTGGATCCACGTGACTAGACGATCACCCAGCAAGAGTTGATTTTTGTATCGGTATTAAGCAGCCAGTCTAAAAACCACATGGGAGAGCTTCTGCGTTGGGGAAAATGCATTACCCTCACCAAGCTGTGCAGGTGGTGGGAAGTACAGCTGGGAAACCTGTGGCTTCCAGGTCAGGAAGGATGCAGAAGTCCTTTTCTTGCAGCCTATGGAAAAAACCCCACGGATGGCCTTAGTAGACCAATGTCTTGCCTCTCAAGACCCATCCCACTACCCTCTCTCTTGAGCTGACCCAACGGTGCGATGCACTGAGCTTTGCCCCAGCATGTGGACATAAATAATAATTATCTTTTTTCCAATGGAAAACTTTTACAATAACATGGTGAGTTTTTGAGCATGTGTGTGAAGTTTTTCTCTCTCCTCTATTAGTGTTTTTCTTATCTTCAGGCCTTTCTCCTCAAATAAATACCAGCAGGTTGCTGACCAGCTTCTCTCCTTCGGGGAAAGCATGCCTTTGTGGTGAAGACACTGAACTAGGGCTCACATCATCTGGGTTTGCATGGTCTCTGTGACCCCAGGCAAATAAATCACTGTCTCTGCTCTTCGCCTTGGCTCCCCGAGCATTTGGCCATCTCCCTACTCCACAGGGTAGCGTAAGGATAAAATCCATTTGTGATCCCGAGTTGCTTGGATACTGTGTGGACTTAGGGCAAAATAAAAAATAAATAAACAGAAAAATGCATCTTCTAGAGTCTTGCCTCTGGTCTCCAGCCCTCCTCATCTAATTAACCAACCCCTGTGTCTTTCCTCGGGTGTTTGCCGTCCCAAGCTGCTGCTTTTGCTGCTCCTCTGGTGTCCTCGCTCAGCAGCTCCCCACAGGACTCTGCAACTTCTCTCCCTGATGGGCAGCTTTTAATTGGCAAATCATTGCCCTCTTCCAGCCCGATTCCTCCCTTCCCTGCAACGTCCCTGGGTGATGCCTGAACAATAAAACATGACTGACGTCCTCTTCCAGGGCTTTCCCCACACTGTCTGCTCCTCGGAGGAAGCAGTGCTCATTTTTAGCCTTATTTCAGTATTAGGTTATATATTATTTATATATATACAGATTATCTCTCTCTCTATATAATCTTTATTACCTAATTCCAGGCTGAGATTATGAGTTGGACTGAAGAATCCTTGGAAGCCATAGCTACAACTACACAGACATCACCATGCAGTGATGCCCAAGGTGTTTGTAGTTTTAATATGAGAAAAAGTGTTTTGCAGGGCTTGGTTGAGAGGATTTGGCTGGGTTCCAAGGGGGGGGGGTCTACATCGAGCAGCCCACACTGATGGTAGTAAAGCTGCACCAGTTGAAACCTGCTCATGACTTTCGATTCCAATTAATTGTATGCTGAGATTTATTTTTCAAATGAGAAGGAAATTCCTTGTTTCACCTTAAATTTTGTTCTGCATATGCTATAGGAACTATGGACTTTTCAGTGCCGTTAGCTACAAGTTTGCTGCACTTCTGGCAACTTTTTATATATTTATATATAAATCATAGAATCATAGAATGGTTTGGGTTGGAAGGGACCTTAAAGATCATCTAGTTCCATCCTCCTGCCCTGGGCAGGGACACCTCCCATTAGACCAGGCTGCTCAAAGCCCCGTCCAACCTGGCCTTGAACCCCTCCAGGGATGGGGCAGCCACAGCTTCTCTGGGCAACCTGGGCCAGGGGCTCACCACCCTCACAGCAAAGAATTCCTTCCTGATATCCAATCTAAATCTCCCCTCTTTCAGTTTAAAACCATGCCCCCTCGTCCTACGGCTCCCCTCCATGATCCAGAGTCCCTCCCCAGCTTTCCTGGAGCCCCTTGAGGGCCTGGAAAGGGCTGGCAGGTCTCCACAGAACCGTCTCTTCTCCAGGCTGAACCCCCCCAACTCTCTCAGCCTGTCCTCACAGCAGAGGGGCTCCAGCCCTCTGACCATCTTCGTGTCGCTCCGCTGGACCCATTCCAATAGGTCCATGTCCATGCACATCTTGAATGGTGTACATCAGCTGGTGACTGGTTGTGTACTGCTTTCTCGAAGCACGTGTCAGCAGCTCCTTACTTCTCCCCTGGAACCACTATGGTTTGCACGGCTCAGCTACCAACGATGCTGAGATGCCCTGGGGAGCACTCGCAGCAATTGGGCTTTATTAGCTGCTGACAACATAGATTTTCCTTCCCCCTGGCCCCAGCATCAAGGCAACGGGTCAGCCGGAATCATTCTTCCCTTTGGTGGAATATAGGGATGTTAACATGCGTTGTATCTTAAATTTACAGGGAAAAGCGATGTAGGTGATGACTTTGTATGCAGGATACAGCAGCTGCTGCCATACCTTCTGCTAAACTATTTGCCGAGGGTGGCTGGCCAAATGCTGAGTATGTTTGCAGTGATAGAGTTTTTAGAGCTGGAGCATGCTTCAGTGGGGTTCTTTTTAGTCTGGAAAGACTGAGGGGGGATCTTATCAATGCTTAGAAATACTTAAAGGGTGGGTGTCAGGAGGATGGAGGCTCTTTTCAGTGGTGCCCAGTGACAGGACAAGGGGCAATGGGCACAAACATGAACATAGGAAGTTCCATCTAAACATGAGGAGGAACCTCTTTACTTTGAGAGTGGCAGAGCCCTGGAATGGGCTGCCCAGAGAGATGGTGGAGTCTCCGTCTCTGGAGACATTCCAAACCCACCTGGACGCGTTCCTGTGCCACCTGCTCTGAGTGACCCTGCTCTGGCAGGGGGCTGGACTGGATGGTCTCCAGAGGTCCCGTCCAACCCCTGCCAGTCTGTGATTCTGCAATTCTCTGATTCTGCGTAAGATGCCTTTCCCTCTATTCCCAAATGATCTTCCCACTGCATAGAAGGTCAGGAGGTACCACTTCAGTGACTATAACAGAACTGAAGGTCATCCTGGATTCTTCTTAGGTTCCAAAAGCCACTTCTGTCTTTTCTATGTCATTCCCTGTTGCCCTGACCTATGGCAGTACACACGCTCCCAGCAACCTGACTTCATGGGCTACAACTCTCCCAATATGCCAGACGGGGTCAGAGCATGGTCCTGGACATGGTCCTGTGGTTGCCAAGACCTTGACTGTTAGCACAGCAATTGCTATTAGTGCAAAGCAATGTCAGGTGCTTATTCACAAATCTGAGTATGTGCTTCAGAGTAAATTCCTCCTGGATGGAACCAATGAAGCAAAACCCAGCTGTTTGCTCAAATGTAGCAGCAAATAATGATTTCTTTATAGTACAAAGCAAAATCTCACTTCAAAATCAATCTCTTCCTGTCACTGGGTTCTTCGTTTTAGGCTTTAAATAGTTAACTTCACATCTTAGCTGGTCCTCCTCATCCTTTTGTGGCTGATCATAAATACACTGCAGCGAATTCCATTTATTAGATAACATTTGTAGAGTAGCATAGATGTGAACAGTATTTTATAGATTACAGATAAGGCATACTCCCTGTCTATGAGACTTTGAAATCTAAAAGTAGTTAAGTTAAACACACGGCGGAACATGAGAAAATATTTCATCGCAGGGATTATCTGGGGTTACCAGTGATTAGAAAAGAGGAGTGCTGCTCGGAGAGCTGAATTTCAAGCAGCGCTTTGAAGAATACAGGAGGTTCGACAGATGAACACAGGGATGGGGCAAAGGCACACGGCCAAGAATGTGAAGAGACAAAAAAAGAAATCAGATGAGAAGATAGAGATAAGCCAGTGCAGTGTGAAATAGTGGTCTGGATCTTGGTCTTGGCAGGAAAAACTCAAGCTATGAAGGTCAGAGGGGCAGTGCAGGTAGAAAAAGAGAAGTCTTAGGACAGCTGTGTTTATAACTTTGAGTGTGTGATTGCGTACTCCGTGAGGTCTTGGTCTCCAAGAGGGAAGTGTGGACTTCGGAATGAAAGAAAAGAGCAAGTGATGTGCTGCAGCAAAGACATGAAAGGAGGAAAAAGCATCAAAGTTCTGGGAGTCAATGGGAGGTGGAGAGGTGGGATCTGGAAGGCATATATGTTCATTTCTGGAAAAAAGTGTGTTTGAAGTGCAGGTCCTGGTGGAGGAGGTCCCTATGGGTAGGGTCAGGATAGAGGGGGAAGAGAGGTCAGAGCCCAGTGCCGAGGTTCAACTTCACGGCTGTGTGGCAGGAGAAGCGTAGATGAAATATGTCATGAGGATAGAAGGTAGATAGAAGGAAACACAGAGGACCAAAATCAGGACCCAGTCAAACACCAATGCACACAATAAGACTAGAGGTAGAGGAGCCCTTGCAGAAACGTCTGTAGGAAAACATTCAGTGACACCTACTCCATCTCTGTTCTGTCACAGACATTGTTCCCTCTGTCTTCTCACATCCAACAAGAAGAGACCAACTACTGCTGCCTGCAGGTGGCTATTATTGCTTACCTGTTAGAGTTCCAAAAATACATGGCTGTGCTTTTCCATTCTGTGCCTCATCCTTGGGAAAATTCCCCTGTAGACACCTGCAGATAGACCTACCTCAGCAACGCATGCGGAAACCTTGATGACTTTTGTTGGGCATCACTATTGCTGTTTCCTCCTGTTCATCTGTCTGCCCCTTGCTTTATATTTTGACTGTGAGTCAAGCAAACCCTTCAGTAGACCTTCAGGGCACTGCAGTGATACAGGAAAGTCATGTCTCGGTCTAGATGTTCCTCCCTGGTAGCTGATGCAGGGTGAGTTGTCACCCTTCTCCAGGCCCGACTGGTGGAACTCTCTGCTTTGGGTATAGTTATATGTGTCAACAAGCACACTCTATGTCTTTTCGTTGCTGTAATTTACTCAAGAACCTGAGAAAAAATTAGTATTGCGATATGGATTCAGGAATCGGCTGGGGGCACCTACCCAGACACAGGATCTGGGAAACCCCCAGTTTAGCAATAGAAATGCAGACACAATGAGCTGTCTCCAGCAGCACAGCGGTAACACAGGAGAGCTATCAGCAATCGACGGAGGAGTAGGTGGGTGGATTAAAGACAAAAATAAAGAAACCCATGAAAAAAAGTTAGGAAGGCAGGTTTGTTTTTTTTTTTTCTGTCTGTGCTTGGTGCAACAATTCCCAGAAAAAGAATGAGGGTAGCAAAATAACACCCTTCCACAAGCCAAAATTTGATTATGAGTGGAAAAACAAACTCCTCTAACAGCAGCTGCTGTTTTATGTGTGGGCCATAAAGCACATAGTATTATGAAACTTGTAATAATATTTAGCAACTGCAGTAATCTAGTTAATTTTTTAATAGATGTTCACTTACATCCTGTTTATAAGACGTCCTTGAGCATCTGCAATATTACAAAGATCTATTGTCATGGCAAGGTGGTTAGAGGAGATTGTTTGCTTGGGGTGGTGGTGATTAATTAGAGTTTGATTTACAATTGAGAAAATAAACAGAATGGGAAAGCTTTGGCTGATATTAAGACAGGTCTTCAGCTAGTCCAAGTCGGCCTGGGTCATCTGAAGACTAAACACTGGTCTGACTTTCCGTTCTTGGTTTTAATCAAAATCATGTCATTTTGACATACTTTGTTATATGTTTGCCTATCTGCTTTAAGGTTTTCAGCATTATTTATGCTGTGTTTTATTTTTATGACCTTACCCAAACCATGCAGATCAAGTTTGGAAGAGAACTTGAGTGTTTCCAAAAAAAACCAGGCATTTCCCCTCGGAGGTTTAGAGCCGAGAAGTCTGAATGAAATCAGTAGTCAGGAGAGATTTGCATAAAGACCCCGAGTTCTGTGCAAATTTACCAGGTTATAAAGTTTTCATCAACAAACCTTCCTGTGCAAGGATGGCTGTGCGTGACTGAGGAATCTCGTGCTGCTTGTGACATTTGGGGTGACCGGGGCATGGCCAAGTGCTTACACAGCCAGTTGAAGGATCGCAGACTTACCATGTAAGCAGGAGGAGGAAGGCTCCATTTTTTACTGACCTGAGCCCTGAGCGGCTTCCTTGACTTGTTGGAGGTGTAAATCATCAACGAATTTAGAGGGTGGGCAAAGCTGGTAGACAGTTTCCATGCTGGTACAGCCGATCTCATCACTTGTTGCAGCCAAAGAAGCAAGTGGAGAGCAAGAGCAGAGGCTCAGCCCGTGTCTCAGTTGAACATCTTGGTGGCTGCACTTTGCCGGTGTAGAGTAGGGACAACGGGATGGCCATAGTCTCTCCTCCACTCATCCTGCAGACAAACAAGAGGCTTCTTTCCTTCTATTTGCCAGCTTCCAACAGCTCCAACTTGTTTAGCAAAGAACCAAGGGGGGAAAAACCCTCACCCCATTCAGTTTGTACAGTAGTAGCAGCGAGTGTTTGTGATAGCAGCCAAACAACTTCTTCTCCTCTTCTGGTGCGTGGGGGTGGGCAGGAGCGAGTCCAAAATCAATAACACCCAGAAACATAACAACAATTAGCACACGTACGTAATTAAACCTCCCTGCCTAAAATATCAGCTCGGAGCACGTATTTACCTACTCATGCTTCCCACTAAAAATAAACAGATTAAAGTCACAAGCCTACTGTTGTGAGTAGGTGGGGGGGGAAAAAACACCACGTGTGAAGCGTAGCATGTGATAGAAATTCCTCTGTGCGACATGTTCAGGCTCCCTTGCCATCTCAACCTCTCTTCAGCGGTTTGGATTGAGTTCCTGGACAATTCTTGCCAACAAATACTGGGACAGCGTGTCTGCTTTGTGTCTATGTTGTTATCAATTATCCACAGCCACTGCAACTGCATTTCCAGGCAGAAGTTATCAGAAGTTCTTCCTTTTTTTGGGTTTTTTGTTTGTTTGTTTGTTTTTTTCATTGCTTGTTTGTTTGCTGGAGACACCAGGGCACCAGGTGACTCAAATCTGGAGTTTGTTTTCTGGCTTTGCCACAGACTCACTGGCATTGTTGGGAGAAGGTTACACTCATGACGTGTGGACGACTATCTGTGCCCATGCAAGCGATTTTTTTCATCGAAAACATAATTATTTGACATGTGTCAGCGCTGCTCCTTCAGCTCCTTCTCTGTTGGCTTTGCACAGACAGGACGAATCTCAGAATCATCAAAAAGGGGTGCTTGCACAGCAAGAGCAAGGGAGAATTAGGATGCTGATGGGCCTTATCATCTGCATTTTGTTTGATCTAAGATGCAGTAAGCAACAACTCAATATCTTTTGGTTGTGACCTCCATATTCAGCCCAAATAGCTAAACGTTGGCCTTTCTGCGAGTCCTTTCCCTGAAGGCACAAATATTGTTTCTGTTAGGCTCAGGAAATGAATGTAGACCCTCTCTTTCTTTTGGGTTGAAGTTGCACAAGAACTGTTCCATCAAAGACCCCCAGTTATTTCTGTCTCCTGAATATGCCTTGAGTAATTCATTCTCCAAGGCTATGTCTACACTAGCAGATTGAACTCGCCCATAATTGCTTGCCAGCACCAAGGCCAACTGGCACGGGATAGCCCATGTCTATACTGCTAAAGTCTATTTGTCAAAAATACTTTGTCTTTTGGGAAAGCATGCGATCAATTTCACCTTGTCTGGGTGACAGTCAATGCCAGCAATACTATTTTTCTGCAGCCTCTCAGAACTCTGTGAGACAGCAAAACCCCTTGGTTTTACAGCTCTGCAAAGTAAGAATTGTCATCTAAAATGATAGAAAGCAAAACAAAAAAACCCCCCACAATTAGATACAGTGAAAGTGATAGTAATTCGGTTGAAGAGATTCCCATCTCTAGGGTTTTTTCCCATGTAGACAAAATAAACACACAGATATTAATTTCAAACATGCTTTTGTGAGTTAGTAGCACAAAATTATGTTTGAGATACATCCAGCCTAACTGATGAAGGCCTAAGATTTCTTATAGGAATCACAGCATCGTGTATGTGTTCCTCTGCCTGGTCACCTTGTGGTCACCTCTTACGTTATTTTTCATTTGGGGAGAGTGTGAGTTTAAGCTAGTTGAAGAGCCTCAGAGAGCAGGTGAGCACCATTCCTGCGCCAGATGCTTTCTTTTCCCCCGAGTTCATCATAGGATGGATAAAGAGCTTTGCTATGCCTCTCATGCAGGGAGGGCGGGGAATGGGAACGTCTAACTGTTGTGGTAGTGGACTGCTGAAGGGAATCCAGATGAAACACCGTTTCAGTGAGAAAGCAGCAAAATGTGTGTGGAGGAACGAGGATCTTTAAGATCTCCTTCCCTTCCTCCCAACTGAATCTTCTACCCCAGGGATGGAGTTAGACCCATTCCCCAGCTCTCCTTTTGGCCTCGTTAGTTGTAGGAGGTGTAAGTGCTGCGTGCTAGCTCTGGCTGGAGACAGGAGTGTCTGCTGCCGCGCTTGGGCAGGAAGGCAGGGTGTGGGCAGGAAGCCCTGAGCCCCGCCTTGGCAAGGTGAGATCATGGTCTACGCTCATGTGCCATAAGCATTCCCGTCTCTTGGGAAACTCCTGCTTCTGGCTTGAGTGTCCCGGCATGGATGGGAGTGGTGTGTGCCCTTTCAGACACTGCTGGTTCAATGCATGGACAGTTTGGATACCCAGCTGGGCATTATGAGATCCTCCCAAGCTGTCTTCCTGAGGATCATACAATGGGACATATCAAAAAACTTCTTCTATCACCCAAGTGCCCCTCTGGTAGAACAGGGGTCTGATTCCTGTTGGTCTTATTAGAAACGGGAGACAAAACTGCTAGTAAGACTCAGATGTACTGGGCACAGCCTGGGTGGAAGTTGGGTACCCAAGTTCAGGAGAGAAACCAAAAACCCCTTGCACATTCTTCTGAGATTCTTGAAAAGCTGAAGACATAAGTTTACTTCAGAAACTTAACAGGGAACTACAGTTACATTAAATGCAGAGGATCCCTTACTTCATCTGAGTTGATTGTCCACTGAAGTATCTAAACTTGGGGCCAACCACCTCAACCAAAAGTCCTGCTGGAACATGCTTTGGTTCCCTCTCTGTACAGGCAGCCAGGTCTTCTGCCAGGGGAAACCAGCACAGGGAAGAGGAGGAGGAAGGGTGTAGCTGGGTCTCTTTCCAACACTCACCCAGGAGCTAAGTGATGCCAGTTCCTACTATTTTTCTCTTCACCTGATGCCCATCACATTCCAACCATTTCAGGATACATATAATGGGTGACCTTCTGGCAAAATCCCTGTTCCTTCCACACTGTTTTCCAAGTACGGGTTTGGGGACCAAGCTTGGACATTCAGTGATTAACTCAGTGTAATCTTCTGTTGGATCCACATTTCATTCAGGATGTAAATTCTTCTGCTCTTTGTCCTCAAGGCGATTATTAGAAATACTACCTTGGTGCACGTGTACAACCTGGACAGAGCCGCAACTGGATGAAAGCCCAAGTTGCGGAGCATAAATTGCTGCTGTCAGTGTCTCCTGGGTGAAGGTTATGGAGCTCTCCACTTACCTTGAACATTTTGTGGTTCTTATGTGCTCTTTTCTTAAGGCGCCTCATACAGGACCACTGTTACAGTCTTTTTATATATTTTTTCTTTTTTTTATGAGAAGATAAATCCTTTGTGGTTTATTTCACCAACAGCAAGAAAATAGGTAACAGATCTCTTAGTTAAAAACTAAAATGAAAAATCCCTCATGCGGCAAAAAGAGCTTTGAATGATATCTTCCAGACTAACTCCGAGAACGGCAAACAGGTCTCCTATTTTTTAGTGATCCACAGCCCTGAACATCTGTCCCAAAATATTCAGGCTCCAGACTGCCAGCAAAAGAAGGACTGGAGGTTAAGGGCTTGACCTTCCTGAAGAAACTATACTTGGCCAATAAAGACTTTGGCTAAAAGGCTTACTGGGGGATGGATGAAGATTCATCTCAGAGCAGAAAGTGATGCCAGTAGTTTGCTCAGATGTAACATTTTAACTGGAGATTTATTGAGGGGTTTTTTTTGTGTTTGGGTTTTTTTTTTTTGCTGTTGCTTCTCTTTGCAAAGCTGAAACTTGTCCAGTAACACTCTGTTTCAGTCTTTTATATGGATTATCAGACACTTAAGAAAAACAAACAAGCAAACAAAACCAACAGGATTTGACAGTCACACCTACAGTTTCTTTTAACGAAAAGAAAAACAAAAAGAAGGAAGAAGTTGAGAGTCAGCTTGTTTGTGATGAAAGGAGGTGGACTGGGAGATCTCGTAACAAACTTTCAGCTGAGATCTTGGCAGAACAAAAAATAAAGAGCTGTTTTCCTTAGTTGCTGCCAACATTTTTAATGTTTCCACCAGCTTCACTGGGCATCAAATGGCCACTAAATTTGGATAATACAATTTCCAGCACAATGCATGATGCATGACTCCTCTGACAAGGCTGTGTTTGTGGGAAGTATTGTACCTCGTGGTCTTTAACTAAACACAGGTGAAACTGCGTTTATTCATAAAGGCTGGGATTACTTCAGCCGTCATCACGCAGCAGAAAGATAAACAGAACGAATAAAGTAACGAAGCTTTAAAAAATCCTCCTGAGACTTCAGCCCATCTGTAAATTGCTCAGTGGTTTAGCAGGAACTGCACGTGTTGAGGAAGAGGAATAAATGGCTCTAAAGCCAGGTTTTGGGGATTTATAACAGTTTTGTTGGGTAGGCAGAACTCTCCCCTTATGTCTAAGTTAATGTTTTTCTACGGGCATCCCTGAATCTGTCCCATAGCAAAAGGGGGTGCCACAGAGTTCAGGATGAGGACCAACAACTTCTGAGTTGCAACGACTGACTTTCTCCTTAGATTTCAGCTGTTTATTTAAACCTGAGCTGTATTTCCTGGTCCAGCCCAGATGTAACCAAGTGCAGCCCACACCTCTGACATTGTGAAATTTCCACTATTTATATCTCATGGGACTAACTTCAATACGGACCCAAACCTAGCTCTGTCCTTGGCTAAATTTTATAATTTCCATACTTTTATTTATGGCTAATCCACATCCATCTCTCACTCCACACTTGAATCCCACCCTGGCGTAGGGAACGAGTTTCCTTATCCAAAACCCATGAAGTCCCCAGGAGGACTCACAATACCTCCATGTGGTATTTTATAACAAGTTTCTGCTGATTCCTGCTTATCCTGGTTTATGACGCTGCTTTACAGCAGTGGAGGGAACTTGCTCAGGGACTTCAGTGTATAAAAAACCCCAGCTGGCACCTCTCGTCTGCATCAAAATTCAGAGTGAAGAAAAAGATGTTGAAAAGTAATAGCAAGAGGACCGTTCCCTGAGCACGATGCCTTTTACCCTCTCTCAGCGATGCTGAGAAGGGCAAAAGCTGCTTTTCCAGGGATGCTGCCAATCAGTGGTTCACAGCTGGAGGGGATTGACTCACCGATATAAACTGAAGGGCGTTTAGAGTCTGAACCAAATAATACTAAAAATCACTGGTCTTTTTTGAGAGGGAATGAATTTCTGCTCAGGTTTAGTGGAATAATCATAAAATATGACTGTTAATTATATTAATCAGTGTATTGGGGCATTCAGGAAACACCAGGCTATGCTTCAGCGACATAAGTGGGGGAAAAAATTGCTTCAGGGTTCTTGTTAAGCAGCAAGAGGGATACAGTCAGGGATGGATCATACCTCAAGCACGGGGACAGACTTTTTAGTAGGGCTTGTAGCGATAGGACAAGGGGTAATGATTCTAAACTAAAAGAGGGTAGATTCACCTCTTAATCTAAGAGGGTAGATAGCACTTCAAATACTGTGTCCAGTTTTGGGCCCCTCACTCCAGGAAAGGCATTGAGGTGCTGGAGCGTGTCCAGAGAAGGGCAACGGAGCTGGTGAGGGGTCTGGAGCACAAGTCTTGTGAGGAGCGGTTGAGGGAGCTGGGGGTGTTCAGCCTGGAGAAAAGGAGGCTGAGGGGAGACCTTCTCGCTCTCTACAGCTCCCTGAAAGGAGGGTGTAGCCAGGGGGGGTCGGTCTCTTCTCCCAAGGAACAGGCCATAGGACAAGAGGAAACGGCCTCATGTTGTGCCAGGAGAGGTTTAGATTAGATATTAGGAAAACTTTCTTCCCTGCAAGGGTTGTCAAGCATTGGAAGAGGCTGCCCAGGGAAGTGGTGGAGTCGCCATCCTTGGAGGGATTTAAAAGCTGGGTAGATGTGGTGCTGAGGGACATGGGTTAGTGTTGGACTTGGTAGTGCCAGGTTAACAGGTGGACTCAATCATTTTAAAGGTCTTTCCCAACGTAAATGATTCTATGATTCAGATGTGATATAAGGAGGAAATTGTTTGCTGTGAGGGTGATGAGTCCCTGTCCCAGGTTGCCCAGAGAAGCTGTGGCTGCCCCATCCCTGGAGGTGTTCAAGGCCAGGTTGGATGGGGCTTTGAGCAACCTGGTCTAGTGGGAGGTGTCCCTGCCCATGGCAGGGGATTGGACTAGATGATCTTTAAAGGTCACTTCCAACTCAAACCATTCTGTGATTCTCTGTTTCTAAACCCAGCACACCAGTGAGATTTGTTCAAAGGGTAAGAAACCACGTAATATCATCAGTTCCTGTCCAGTCTTGGTGCTTTACGCTTTTGTTCCCAGACTGGTGGTTGCTCTTTCCCTTGTTCTTCAGATTCACACCAGCACAACTCCATGGGAATGAAAGCTTTTGCTGGAGTAAATGTGGTGAAGCGTCAGGGAAAGTTGTTGCACTGATCACTCCTCCCCGTGAAGTCCATAAGAAATGCAATCAATATGGCACTCTCCCACGCACGATCCAGTATGGATATGTGGATAGAAATAACTGCTGCACTAATGAGTAAGCAGATTGATTTCTTCCTCTACTGCACTGGGAACCCAGCACAACACAAGGTTCATCGACATTTACCGAAATCTCATTGACCCTGGAGTTTTCATTTCCAGAGCAATCCCATTGTATGCGGGAATTGCTCAGAGCATCGTTGTGACTATTAAAAGCCAGGCCTTGGGTATTTGCTCAGTGCTATACCTAATTACCTCTCACTGCACAATGCAGAACAAAGCTACATGTTACCTTTGCACAAAGGATTAATCTTGACCATTGCTACTGGTCTCTTTTCTTAGCACCATTTCATTGGCTTTCTATCTTAAAAGCACTGCGTGCATCTCTCAGTAAATGACCTGGATGTCTGTGTGCCCAATTATGCTTGTGCATTGATTAGCTTCTTCTCTCCAGCCCTTCAGTCCTATCTCATTGTTGTAAAGTCTCAATGAGCCTCTTTTTCTCTCTTTCTGGGTGTTTACTTTTGACCTGGAATAGCTGGGGAGTTGCCATTGAATAATTATTTCTCAAGAAGCCTACACTTTATGGTGGTTTGTAAATGTCACAGTCTTTAAATCTGAAAGACAAATCTTATCTGGTGGGTGGGAATAATTTGTAGGAGTTGTTGGTCAACACAATTTTTTTTGGTCCTTTCTCAAAGTGACCTCAGGCCCTGTGGTGATATGCAAATTGCTGAGTTTCACCGTATAAACTCCCCATTGTTTACCCATAAGAAAATGAAAGAGGCTCAAGAGGGGCCCACAGGGGCTGGATTTCAGTATCTTCTACCCCAAAATATATCAAAACAACAGTGTCTCTGCTATGTCTGGGTCCTGTGGGGCAAAAGGGGTTGGCACCATTTCTTAGCCGTCCCTCCAAAACCACTGTCAACACTTCAAGCTACCCTTGTGCTGCCCAGCAGTTGAGTCGCTGCTTTGGCAGGCTGCTGAGCACATCCTCAATGGTTTCACCTCTCATGGTGGTTTCCAGGCTGGTGTTCAAAACCAGGCTGGATGGGCCTTTCAGCAACCTGGTCTAGTGGGAGGTGTCCCTGCCCATGGCAGGGGGTTGGAACTAGATGATCTTGAAGGTCCCTTCCAACCCGAACCATTCTATGATGATTCTATGAATCAGCATGCATACAAACCCAGCCTCCAAGGCAGTCCCTGGGGACGTCCCCACCTTGCAAAAGTTAAGGCTGCGAAGTGTCTGTCCAGAGGTGTTGGGGTCTGCACAGGTCCACGTAGCAACATCAGGATCTGAGGCCAATGCTGGTGGAAGCTTCATCCCATCCTCTTCTTGTGCAGGTCAATGGACCCAGGCAGTGATGGAGGAGCATGAGCATAACTGAGCCAAACACTGACCTTCAGATGCAATACTTAGGTGTCACTTCACCCGTCACTGGAGTACCGTTGACTGTTTTGCTGTTGGATGGTGTGCAAGCAGTGCTGCTCTGCCTGGGAGGAGGGATGCAGCAGCAGAGCAGGGATTTGTCAGAGACTGGGCTTGTAATGAGCACAAGCAATCAGTGCTGTGGATTTGTGTCTTTGTAAGACGATGAAAGCCTACTGACCTGCTTTGCTAGAGTTTGGGACAGCTGCTAAACTCAGTTCTGCATAATACCGTTAAAAAAAAGGCGGAGGTTCTTTGTAGCTCAAATTGCTCCTGAGCTCAGTTGTCTGAGTCCTGTGTTGGGTCAAATTTTCCGAGGCAAAATCAACACGTGTTGTGTGACAGACACAGCTTTCGATAGCCCAGATGTTTTCAGGGTTGTCTCAGCTATAATTAACTATGAGGACTTGCAGCCTGAGAGTGTTTAGCAGGATTTCTAACTATCTTCCCCTAGTTTGTGATGGTCGTTTCTGAGAAAGGCAAGGCGTACTTGCAAACCCGCTGCCACCCTCGTGCACACATAGAGCTCAGCGCGAGTCTCACTAATCCGGTCTCAGTTGGCGTGACCCCTCCCACCCGCAGATCAGGAGGGGAAAAACTCCCCCAAACCTGCTGCTGCGGCTCTGCTCTGAGACGAATGACACCAGTCAGAGGTATGATGAGATGTTTCCTTCAGCAGTAAGGTCTCCATTGCATAGGCTGCTTCCATTTCTTCATTTCCTCTGCTCTAGCCTGACGTCTTCCTCTGCTTTCACTCCTGTCTAGTGACCTTTGCACGCTCAAAGCAGCTTTCTTTTTAATTGCTTTTATCAGCGCTTGCTTTCAAATCCGGTCTGAGGACACCTTACGTCTGTGTCTAGTGGAGGCTAGGCGCTCCTTCACAAAAAAGGGACTTTATTTATTTTATATTGCAGCATCACACTCAATGAACCACTTTTGAAGCTCACAGTGTTACAGGTCTCTTAAGGCAATGAACACTTAAACTGCACTCCTAAGACCTCTAAGGGACGTTTGCAGCCTCCAGCACGGGATGGATTCACATCTAGCTTTGCTGAGAGGTCAAGTTTCTTAAGCTGCTGTTCCAAATTTGGCTGAGACTGAACAAAAAGAAACAAAGCTGTTGTCTAGGAGTTGTCTGATGGTCAATAATAAGCAGAGCCTGACAGATTGGAGCCTACAGAGCATTAAAGAAGATTAAACAAATGACACGGTGATGTCCTCATCTGTGTGCTTCTCCCTAGGCAGAGGTCTTCTGCTATCCCACTCCAAACTATGAGGAGACTGGACATCTGGGATGTGTCCACAGTGAGCAGTAGTTTCTTCCTAAGAAACTATTCCTGCCAAGAGAAATAATCTTGTGCAAGTCTTCGCTTTCTCAAAATTGTTCCTTCTTACCACACTTCCCTGGGCTGCGCTCCCACCGCGAGGCCAGCAGAGAGCAAGTCACCTTAGCAAAGCATTGACTCACATACACTTTCACCTCAAATGGGCAAAGATCACTCAAAGCTGGGCCAGACACATTTGTTGCACAAACTCAAACAACTTCTACATGGGCTTTTGCCTGTTTTTCTTGGGTTTTAGAAATTCTTTTCATACTCCAGATTCAGTTGGTTACAGCTCATTTTGTTGCTAGCTGTTCTGACACTGCTGTAACTCCTTGGAGATACGTGTTGTTTGGATGGCCATTGGTGCAAAGACAACGGCATCTGCAAGACTTGATGCAATGCTTGGTTTGATCCCAACTCTTTCTCCCTACTGGAGCCACACCACATATTCCCACCTCTTGGCAATGAATAAGGGATCTTGACAGTGTTTTGGGATAATACCTGGGTGCAGGTCCTTTGAAAGGGGAAGAGATCAGCGTCAGCAAACGTCGTCTGGCCCAATGATGTGTTCAATCACAGCAGATCATGCTGCACAGGTCGGCAGTTGATACACAACCACAGAGCTCTGGTTGGGTTTGCTCTGAGGAGCTGGGGGCTTTCAGATACACCAGGGAGGGCCACCAGATGCCTTGGAGAGGATGACCAGCAACTTTCACTCAACTTGATGTTGGTGAGAAGAGGACAGATGGGATCTGCGGTCTTCTCGGGAGCCGTTGTGAGTGAGGAGGTGCTCTGCAATGTGTTGTGCATCTTGGGATGACTTAGAGACAAGCACAGTCTTTCCATCACCTCCAGCCTGCTCTGGATCAGGCCCAGGACGCATCATCGTGGCCGTGATGTGTGGTGTGATCCTTTTGTATACACGACTCTGTTACCAAGTAAGGTTTCATTTAAGGATGTAACTGGTTGTGCAGCAAGATCGTGGGCTTACAGGGAGAGGGTAATATAAGCTGGTTAATTTTTTAAAACCACGCATTCCTCCCCCCTCTTTTCTTTTGAGTTTAATTTTTAAAATGGTCTGTTGGGTTTGTTGCCAAATACCGGTTCATCACTTTTTTTGTCAAACCTTCACAGCTGGGGACTTTCCATGGGACGGGTTGTTTGGAAAAAGTGATGTAAACTGTAAATCGCGTCTTAATTTGTCTTAAAATATCTAAGCCTGGGAAAACATGTCATCTTACTGAAGGAAATACACATGCTCAGAAACTCAGCAGGTAGCAACTGAAAAATCACACCAGCAGTAAAAGCCATGGTGATTTTTGAAAATGATTGTTAAAATGTACAGCTGATCCGAAAATGAGATAATTAAATTTATGCATCAGAAAAATCTCTTTTTTCCCCCTATTTTCCTACTGATAAAGAAACCACATAAGAGAATAATTGGCTAGAAATAAATTACAACTGAAACATTTTTAATGAGATTTCAATAATCAACTGGTAAGTTAGCTACGTTTCTTTCAATTTGTTCCTCCAATACAGAAAAAAGCACGTCCTGGAGTTCAAAACCTGTGTCTTGAGCTAAACGTTCTCTTGTATGACACGTTGCTGTTTAGGAGAGGGGCAAAGTTTGAAAGATTCTGGGTTTTTTTGTTTGTTTGTTTTCTTTTTTTTGTCCCACATGATCCCATTGCTCTTCTGAGTATTTCCCAACAAAAATACAGGACAGGAAGTTAAACTAAATTGAGAATGTAAATTCATGTCGTTCACTGAAAGTTCATCAAAATGACATCTTACCAAAATAATGTTCTCTGCTTTTGAAAAATGGCATAAGGGATGTGTATATATTTGTATATATTTTTTACACAAGCTTTATTACACAAGAAAAGTAAAAAAGTAGGTCTTCATGCTTTGCATCTTCAAGGTATTATAGGACTTTACTCATAATAAATACTTAAAATAGTGATTTTTAAAAATTATTTAGATCAAGATTCCCCACAAATGCAATGGGACAACATATATATGACATTAAACCTAATTTGAACATGTTTGAACATTTGAAATATCTCAACCCTACTGAAATGCAAGTTCTTGGTAGGTGAAATATTCAAAATCACAAGTATTTGATTATTGCACTAGACTTTTTACATTCTGTAGATCTGCAAGGGGAAGAAAACTTAAACCACAGAATTTTCTAGACTTATATTTTAAAACCATGTTCTTAAATTAGCCTTTAACACCTATATTTAGACGCTTCAAGTCTGATAATATTTCAAAGGTGCTGAGCTCCTCTGCTTTCCATTGACACAGAAAACTTCTCGACACGTCTCTGAATGAGATCACATTTCTCAGAAAGCCTAAATATGGTTGTAGACACCCAGTTTTGACTCATTTGCCTGAAAATTTCACAGTAAAACTGAGTCTCCAAACTAAAGACTGTAAAGAATTACTGAAGCAAACCCCAGTGCTTCAGGGGCTTGTGAAAGACATCCACAGTAGTTGTGATCCCTTACAAGGGAATGTAGGTTTACCAAGGAATTTGACCACAGAAGTTGTGGCAAAGACACCTCCAGGAAAGGTAACTGACAGTAATAAAAGAGAATTATGTTAATTGACTCTTTTGTGTGCCCATAATGTAGGGGTTGGTATAGAGTCCTTAGAAATTGTAGCATAAGAAATGAAGCAGCACCTGAGCATCTCTCCCCATCCTGGCCTGAACCCAGCCAGGGCCATCCCAGCAAAGCCCAGAGCTGATACCAGGAGGAAAAAAATCTCCTTGTTGGGTCTTTTCCACCTTCTTATTTCAGCTGAAGGCACCACTCTGCCATTTCAAGCTTTCTGGTGGTTTCAAGATAGACACATTGTGAATCCCCCCATCTCTTACAGCTCTCCATGCTGTGTCTGCGGGATCCTCCCCATGACAAGGAAAAAGCAGTCTCTGAGCTAAGGATACAGGTACAGGTAGTTTTTATCCATCATTTTCAAGTTCAAGCTGCCCTAGATGAGCACCAACCAGGGTGATGATTTTTCTCATAGGCTCCTGACCAATGTTGAGATGTCCTGAGACCACCAAACACAGGCCAATGAACCACCTCCAGATGATAATACCATTTTCCTACCACTGACTTTCTCCTAAAACCCACAATTCGTAGCACTGGTAGGGCTGGGAGTGGTATGGGTTCGGTCTCTGGAGGTGAAATCATCCATCCCAAGTCTCAAATCCACAGGGATGTGTCAGATTCCCATTCCTTCTGCCAGGAGCGCTCCAGCTGCTCCACTGCTGTTTTGAACTCAGAGGTGCAGCAGTAACTGTGGGAAGGAAAAGTAACACAAAAGATAAATGGCAGGATATTTTGGGTCAGGTTTTCCACTCATGGCGTTTCAAGCTTCCATGCTTTGTTCAACACATGCCGGGATGTGAAGGCGCTTGCGTCGCCTGTGTGCCTCATACACAAAGCATGAGCCTGATCCCCCACGGATCCCCCGGAGTTTTCATTGTGGCTGGCAATCCTATTGCAGCAGAAAGTTGCTACATATCCTGTACTCCACAATGTATTGACTTCCTGTTGCTACAGAGATTTAAAAATGACAAATAACAGGGTCTGAGTCAGATGAAGTAGTCAGACCTCAGACCAGAGTTATATGTGTGTATATATATATTTTATTTTATTTTATTATTTTATTTTATTTTATTTTATTTTATTTTATTTTATTTTATTTTATTTTTATTTTATTTTATTTTATTTAAATTTTATTTTATTTTATTTTATTTTTATTTTATTTTATTTTATTTTATTTAAATTTTATTTTATTTTTTTTTATTTTTATTTATTTTTTTAATGTTAGTTAAAGAAATGTCATTTCAACACCACCTTCAAACTTTGCTGCAATAGCTAAATGGTTGTCAGGTCTTCGGCAAGCCACAAAAGATGTGATTCCTCACACACGGCTTTAGGTACACGCCGTGTCGATGTCTATGCATGATCGAGTCACCTGTGACTCCCTTTACAGTCAGTAGAGAGGAGTGGGAACTTTTAGGTTGCGATTCATCTGACTTGTTTTAGCCATCTGCTTCCCAAGAAGGTGAATCGCACCCTGGGAGTGTCCCCCCTCTGGTTACAAGGAGAGCCCAGGGTGACTGGAACCCCAGGATGCTTTGGGTCAGACCGACCCCAGCCTTGTCTATGCCTCTACTTCCCATCTTTAGAATGGGTCCACCTCTCCCCCTGGGTCAATGTGGTTGATGTCCATGCTCTTCAAATGTAAGGAGTGGCTTAAAAGTGACAACAGCTGTTTTTCACTATCAAGGCCCTGGGGTGTTCAGAAGTGGTATGTAATGTGTTAGATAGGGTTATTTATTAGTTAATTTGCAGTAGTGCTTAAGAAGTCAGAAGGATGAAATATGAAACCATAGGAGAGCACATCTAAGAGGTTCCAGTGGTATTTGAACTCTGATTTCCACCTTAATCATTTCAAATGGGGATGGTGAGAGATTGAGGAGGCCCCATTTTTCAAGTTTCCTTCAATAAACAAGCCCTCAGTTTTCCCCGGAGGACCTGTTTTGCCATCCTTACACGTAATAAGCTGCAGATATAGAAATGAAGACCAAAAATCAGGCATTGGACTATCTGCAGTTCACTACTGATAACTTAGTTCATGCAGTGTTTCCCCGGACAATTTGCAGGGATCTATTTAAACTTTTTAAAGCCTTTCTTCCTATGGAGGAAGACATATTGAGGCTCGATAACACTATTTATATTGGTCAAATTTCTCTGTCAGGCTAATAGATAGAATCATAGAATGGTTTGGGTTGGAAGGGACCTTAAGGATTGTCTAGTTCCAACCCCTTGCCATAAGCAGGGATATCTTGAACTAGACAAGGTTGCTCCAAGCCCCGTCCAACCTGGACACCTCCAGGGATGGGGCAGCCACAGCTTCTCTGGGCAACCTGGGCCAGGGGCTCACCACCCTCACAGCAAAGAATTCCTTCCTAGTATCTCATCTAAATCTCCCCTCTTCCAGTTTAAAACCATTCCCCCTTGTCCCATGTCTCCCCTCCCCGATCCAGAGTCCCTCCCCAGCTTTCCTGGAGCCCCTTGAGGGACTGGAAGGGGCTCTAAGGTCTCCCCGGAGCCTTCTCTTCTCCAGGCTGAACCCCCCCAGCTCTCTCAGCCTGTCCTCACAGCAGAGGGGCTCCAGCCCTCCCAGCATCTCCGGGGCCTCCTCTGGCCCCGCTCCAACAGCTCCGTGTCTCTCCTGTGCTGAGGCCCCAGAGCTGGAGGCAGCACTGCAGGGGGGTCTCCCCCGAGCGGAGCAGAGGGGCAGAATCCCCCCCCTCGCCCTGCTGCCCACGCTGCTGGGGATGCAGCCCAGGCTGCGGGGGGGTTTCTGGGCTGCCAGCGCATGGTGCCAGCTCATGTTGAGCTTCTCACCCACCAACACCCCCAAGTCCTTCTCCTCAGGGCTGCTCTCCGTCCATTCTCCACCCAGCCTGGATTTGTGCTTTGTTTACCATGGGTAAATCCAACCCCCACCTGAATCAGGAACCTGTCTGGATGCAAGGCAATCACTACATCAGGAGGTTTTGAACCCTGGGTGGGGCGGGGATGGTGGGGAAATCCTGTCCTTTTTCTGCTCCCAGCAAAAATCCACCTTGTCATGACACTGGAAAGGTAAAGTCAATACAGGCTAACTCCGCGCAGAGGAGAATCACTGCATGTGAAGTGCTGACTTCAGACTAAAACTATGACAAATCATTAAAAAAAGTTTAGCGGACGTTTACTTGTAGAGTGCTCAGTAAAAAAAAAAAAAAAAGATGTTGAGATATTGCTGCGCTCATTCACTCCCCAGGAATTTCCCTTCATGCGGTGTTAGATTCATGACTAAGATGTCTTTTCCGACTCATCTGTGCTGTAATGGAGTAAATGAAAACAATCTTGACTGTGTGGGGCAATAATTGTTTGCAACAGGGCTTTTTTTTTTTTTTTCTTTTTTTTTCTTTTTTTCCCAGAACATGAAGATGATCAGATTATGAGTGGAAAAAAAAAAAAAAAAGAATTATGTAAGTAAATAAAGTACAAATACACATACTCCCAAAATATCCCCGGGCTCAACTTTTTTTTTCAGTCAACTTTAGAGCAAAGGACCTCAGGAGTCCCATGTCCTCTGCTCCAGCCCCATACAACAGCAAGAACAGGCCTCCAATATTAACTACAGTTAATCTGCCATAACCTACATACTTTCAGTATTTCTGAAGACATTTCTGCACTCAAATAACTTGCATCATTGGGAAGTCCTCATTGATAATCTGGTATTTATTTTCCCCAAAATGTCATTTTTTTTTAGGTCCTGGTAGTGTCTGGAGACTTCATAGAATCATAGAATCGTCTAGGTTGGAAGGCACCTTTAAAAGCATTGAGTCTAACCATTAACCTAACGCTGCCAAGAAGAAATTTTTCCTAATATCCAACCTAAACCTCCCCTGGCGTAACTCCAGGGCTTTGCTGGGTAAGATGTTCTACAAACATGGACTAAACAGGCATAGCTGACATAAGTGCTTAAAAATAGTGGGCAAAAAGGATTATTCTTCTTTATACTGTGCGGGAACTGAAGTACAGAGCAAAATCTCACAAGAAGGACATGGCCAGGATCTGAACCATGTCTTCCAGGTCCATGTATAATGATTGATTAGAGGTCTAGGACATAGCAAATGCCTCAATTGTAGGTGGGATTTTTTAGACCCAAAAAGAAAAAGATAGGGCCAGCGTGACTTCAAAAGAGGCCTAAGGTAAGAAAACCAGATTATGAGTTAAAAGAAGAGAAGCCCAGGTTGGTACATAAAGTTGGGAGAGGTGGTTAAAATGATTTAATGAGTGGCAAAAAAACCCTTTGTTTTGTCTTTGTCAGAATGAGAGTAAAGGAAGTTGCAATAACTGATGCACCAAGGTGCTGAGAACATCGTACCTGTGAGGGTGGTTAGGAGGGGCCACAGCATGAACTTGTGTAACAGAAAGAATGTGCAAAACGACCTATAGCCTAGATGGAAAAACTCAAAGAAAGTTTGAAGCTGAAGAAGACACTATGGGAAGATGCTGATATCTTCCAGGCTTTCAGGTCATCCTGACCTCATCCTTTTCACAGTCTTAAAAATCTCTTCTGCATTTAATGAAATATAAGCGTTTTATGCCTTTTGGCTACAGTCCCGGGGTTAGTGGGCAAATGGATGATCTTGCCTATTTGTTTTCAGAACTTCAGATCAAGGTAGCCAGGTGGGTTGTGTCACCATCGTCCTTTGGATATCACGCTCTATGCTGTTAGGTGCCCTCAGGACATCTCCTGTATGTTTGTTCATGGCCTGCTCATCTGTAAAGGATGGACAATAAGGACTATTTTTTTTTTTTTTCCAAGTATTTAGAGATTTGCTGATGTAAAATACAGGGGCCATATTTATGCATTTTCTTGCTCCTCCTACTCCTGGCTACAGGCTACAGCCTGGGGAGCAGGTTGTAGGCATCTCCCTTCTTCCTTGCAGGCTCCAGCAAGCAGTATCAGACAATGAGCAGCCTTACATTGGCCTCAGCTCCTCAGCTAAACCAAATAGCATCCTAACGTGGAAATTAACAACATGTGCGTCCCATGCTTATGCTTACTCAGCCATTCCCAATATGTTTTTCTAGTCCAGGTTCACTAAAGGGACAAATTCTTCTTCGTTCATTCTCACGGCTGATACTCTGAATAATGTACCTATTTGATGATTTAGATCAGCAGTGGCACAAGCTGTAATCAAGAATCATAGAATCATAGAACTGTTAGGGTTGGAAGGGACCTTAAAGACCACCTAGTCCCAACCCCCTGCCTTGGGCAGGGACACCTCCCACTAGATCAGGTTGCTCAGAGCCCCATCCAGCCTGGCCTTAACTTCCAGGGATGGGGCTTCCACCACCTCTCTGGGCAACCTGTTCCAGTGTCTCACCACTCTCATGGTGAAGAACTTCTTCCTAACACCCAGTCTGAATTGTCCCATCTCTGGTTTTAATCCATTCCCTCTAGTCCTACCGTTACCCGACATCCTAAAAAGTCCCTCACCAGCTTTCTTCTAGGCCCCCTTAAGATACTGGTAGGCCACTATAAGGTCTTCTCGGAGCCTTTTTTTCTCCAGACTGAACAACCCCAACTCTCTCAGTCTGTCCTCACAGGAGAGGTGCTCCAGCCCTCTGATCATCCTTGTGGCCCTTCTCTGGACACGTTCCAGCACGTCCATATCTCTCTTGTAGTAGGGGCTCCAGAATTGGACGCAGTACTCCAGGTGGGGTCTCACAAGAGTGGAGTAGAGGGGGAGAATCACCTCCTTCGACCTGCTGGCCACGCTTCTCCTGATGTAGCCCAGGATATGATTGGCTTTCTGGGCTGCTAGTGCACACTGACGGCTCATGTTGAGCCTCTCGGCCACCAGCACCTCCAAGTCCTTTTCTTCAGGGCTGCTCTCAAGCCAGTCACTGCCCAGCCTATATCGGTGCTTGGGATTGCCCCGACCGAGATGGAGGACCTTGCACTTGGTCTAGTTGAAATTCATGAGGTTGGCCTGGGCCCACCTCTCCAGCCTGTCAAGGTCCCTCTGGATGGCATCCCTTCCCTCCAGCGTGTCAGCCACTCCATACACCTTGGTGTCATCAGCAAACTTGCTGAGGGTGCACTCTATGCCACTGTCCATGTTGCTGACGAAGATGTTAAACAAGACCAGTCCCAGTACTGATCCTTGAGGGACTCCACTTGTCACTGGCCTCCACTTGGACGTGGACCCATTGACAGCCACTCTTTGGGTGCGGCCGTCAAGCCAGTTCTTTTTCCACTGAATTGTCAGTCCATCAAAGCCATATTTTATCAGCTTGGAGACCAGGATGTCATGCGGGACAGTGTCAAAGGCTTTGCTCAGGTCCAGGTAAATGACGTCAGTTGGTCTCCCCTTGTCTGTTGATGTTGTGACCTTCTCATAGAAGACCACCAGGTTTGTCAGGCACAATTTGCCCTTGGTGAAGCCGTGTTGATTGTACCCAACCACCTCTTCGTTATTCTTCTGCCTCAGCAGTGCCTCCAGGAGGATCTGCTCCATAGTCTTACCAGGCACAGAGGTGAGACTGACTGGCCTATAGTTCCCTGGTTCCTCCTTCTTTCCCTTTTTGAAAATGGGGATTATGTTTCCCCTTTTCCAGTCAGTGGGGACTTCACCAGACTGCCATGACAAGAAAAAAACCCACAAAGTAAAGCCTGAGCTGTGACCTGCTCCACAAAACATGCAACCAGCTGGAAACATCTCAATTGCTGTACTTCAATGTATGGACTGGATATTGCCTGGATGAGGAGGTCTCCAATAGGTTGCTACAATAAATGCCAGCCCTGAGCCAGGCTACAATATAAGGCTTTACTCCAGTAACGGGCTTCCTCCAATGCTCACAATAATCCCTTTAACAGAATTGTTGCAAAAAAAAGTTTCGCCATTAGCAATGTGCCCTTGTGGCCAAGAAGGCCAGTGGTCTCCTGGGGTGCATTAAAAAGACCGTGGCAAGCAGGTGGAGGGAGGTCATCCTCCCCCTCTGCTCTGCCCTGGGGAGGCCACATCTGGAGTACTGGGTCCAGTTCTGGGCTCCCCAGTTCAAGAAAAACAAGGAACTACTGGAGAGAGTCCAGCGGCGGCTACAAAGATGATGAAGGGACTGGAGCATCTTTCTGCTGAGGAAAGGCTGAGGGACCTGGATCTGTTCAGTCTGGAGAAGAGAAGACTGAGAGGGGATCTCATCAATGCTCATCAATATCTAAAGGGCAGGTGGCAAGACAATGGGGCCAGGCTTTTTTCAGTGGCGCCCAGTGACAGGACAAGGGGCAATGGGCACAAACTGGAACACGGGAAATTCCATCTCAACATGAGGAAAAACTTTTTTCCTTTGAGGCTGTCCAGAGAGGTGGTGGAGTCTCCTTCTCTGGAGACATTCCAAACCTGCCTGGATGTGTTCCTGTCCAACCTGCTCTGGGTGACCCTGCTTTGGCAAGGGGGTTGGACTGGATGGTCTCCAAAGGTCCCTTCCAACACTTGCCATTCTGTGATTTTGTGATTAGGCAGAAGTTACCAAATCCTCTGCTTTTGCTGCCACTTGACTCCTGGACCTGTAAATAACAGATCACCCATTTGGCAATCGCTTCTGTGCTAAGGCATGATACCCAATGCCTAGCTAGGTGGTCAGATTCCTGTCTGGTTTTCTATCATTGATTAAATTATTTAATTAATTTTAAATGTCTGCTCCTAGGAAAGTAAGAATGTTTACCATGAGATGGTGATAAATGATGTGACATTGTATATCAGGAAGAAATTCTTTACAGTAAAGGTGGTGAGGCACTGGAACAGGTTGCCCGGGGACGTTGTGGTTGCCCCATCCCTGGAGATGTTCAAGGCCAGGTTGGACGGGGCTTGGAGCAACCTGGTCTAGTGGGAGGTGTCCCTGCCCAGGGCAGGGGGTTGGATCTAGATGATCTTTAAGGTCCCTTCCAACCCGAACCATTCTGTGATTCTGTGACAAGAGAAATACTGCTGATAAATACAGACCCTGCATTACCTGGAGCTCCAGTTCCCTCAAACACAGACACTGTTGCTGGAGCACGGGCTAGAAAACCAAGCACTTGGTGAGTGTCCTAATAGGTTACCTTTTTTTCTGACTTGTTTTCCATCAGCAAGCATGTTTGTTGCATGACACTAAGTATTAAATTATTCATGTGTCAATGAGATAAATCTGTGGTGGTGCTATCTTCAGACAGTAAACTTTGAATTCTTAATTGTTATTCTGAGTACTGCATAGACCTCAGTTGGTCCATTAGTAAAAGAAATGGAGAGGGAGCCAGCAGCAAGAAATATGACAGCCACATTTGGCTTGAAACTACAGGAATAAGCATCTGGATTGGTGTGTTGGTAATTAATTAGTCACTGCTTGAGCAGACCCCCAGAAGTTTTTTCTCATTTAAGTCACCAAAATACCAAGTACACGCTCAGTGTTTCAGATTTAGCAAAGCAGAGAGGTACTTCAAATGGAGGTTATCTTTGCTTACTAAAAATGGACTCTTCAAACAGGATGTGCTCTGCAAGCCCCAGAGCAGATGATCAGAAAGCACTTAAAATATTCCTTCCTGGCTTGACCTTCTCATTGAAAATCCCAGCGCCCTTTTCTGAATGAGGGCATCACCCACAGCCCAGATTGCGCGGTCACATTCCTAACTGTGCTGGAGAAAAGTCATTTCCTCTGGGGCATCCTCTGGGGATCATCCAGCACATCCAATGCACAATGGCAAGGCTCTTCCAAGAAGTTATTTCTCTGGTTATAAAACCCGTTGGAGAAAAGCAGTGCCCCCTCACCCTGACCAAGTATTCGTACCCTTGCACAGCTCACAGACGCATTCCAGAAGCTGCCCACAGCATAAGCCAAATATTTATCCAGTGGTGTGAAGTTTGAAATACAGAGGATCATAAAGACATGACACTGTACTGGTCTTTCCAAATTCCCAGTAAGCCGGCTCTGTAGACCACAGAGATGATGGGCATTTGCTCCATAACACATTTAGTTACCACTCTGAACGCAAGAAAAACATGATGTGTGAGTGAATAAACATACATGGTAATCTTCTAGGAAGGAGATGTGTAACTTTCAGAAGTGTCCCATGCCCACAGTGAGACCAGATGCTGAAGTCATTTCTCAGTCCAAATGCTCAGACAGATTCGGGATATTCTCAGTTCTTTTGCCACGACAGGCAAAACAGCCAGGCTGTGAGCTGCTGGATCCTGGAAATTTTAGCCATCTTAGACGCTGGATATCCAGCCTGGGACTGAAAATGTGCAATAATAATAAGGACTTGGATGGGCTTTTGACATGGAAGGCTTCTGGGATATTCAACTAGATGTCAACACGCTTTCAAAACTCTAGCCTACCTTGTCTCATACCTTTCTCTCTGACTGCAGGAGACAGGGGGACTGTCAATATAATCATATAATTTATCTCCCTGGATCATTCCCAGCCTCTTCCTCCCTGATCATCCAGACTAAAGAATCATAGAATCATAGAATCATAGAACTGCCTAGGTTGGAAGGGATATTTCATATCATCTAGTCCAACTATCAACCTAACAAAAGGTTGAAAGGAATAAGAAAAAGAAAGAAAACACAGACACTGTCGCTGGAGCAAGGTCTAGAAAACCAAGCACTTGGTGAGTGTCTTAAAAGCTCACCTTGCTTGCTAATGAAAAACAAGTCAGAAAAAGAAAGAAAAGTTAATTTATCCTTAGGAACGAGCCAAATCTCTTGCTTTGCACCCTTCACTCCTCAGGATCCTCCAGCACTCCCTGGGAAACTTTGCACCCTCGGTCAGCCCCAGGACAACCCCATGTGCACCCAAAGATGGATACATGTCCTCCCTACCACAGTATAAAACTCCATTCCGGGGCTGCCACACAGAGCTGGTGAATTCGAACGCTTTGTCTGAGAAGACACAAGCACAAAATACATGTAGAATGTGCCAAGAGCTATGCATTGGAAATACAGAAACAGGGTGCCCCATGCGCGCACACACCCTTGGGGCAAACACCTTTAGTAAAGTAGTTGTGGCTTTTGACTGAGGGCTTCAGAGGTCAGGCAAAAGCCCTTCTTGACCCTGAGACCCACTTTCAAAGGCAACCTCTTGGCGTGATGACGTTTGGGTCACGCTTCTCAAGTTTCTGTAGATGAAAGCCAAAAATGCAGCTAGTCCTTCTCCCTGGAGCAGGACATGGCTTTGATGCAATGTGACCGTGTCTGTCTCTGTGACATGCTGCTGTCTAATATCAGCGACAATGGGTTCATCAGAGTCAGTAGTGGAAAAGGCAGCCGGGTTGTGGCTGCACCGATCAGTAACTGCAGCAGGTTTAACAAAATGCTGACATTTGAGTGGTTGGTTCAAACCATCCAACTGGATAACCGCAGCAGGAGTAAGATTAGGGTAGAAATGTCTCTCAAGGAACACAGAGCATTTTATCGTCTGCTTGCAAATCGCACACTCTTTCGAGATCTGTTTATTATTTGATGCTGCCATGGAATCTTTCTGCACACAAGATGCTTGAGATAAGCTCATCCCAAGACCTGTGTGTCAACGCAGCTGCAAAGCAGAGAATTTTCTGTCTCGGGAGGGCATGGTGAAAAATACCTTTGCAATGAATTACGCTCTTCCTCGGGAGACAAAGGAATGCGTGGAATGATTTAGCTGAGCTGTGTATAGCCCAAGGCTGTGTGCCAAGAGAGATGAGGGAAGAGAGTCAGATCCCTTTTATAGCTTAGCCCCACCCGGCTGTAAAGACACAGAGCAAAGTGGCTGAAATAGCACAGACGGAAAATGCCAAGAGTTGGAGAGCAAGAACAGGGAGCGGGGAGAGGATCTGTAAGAGCACTTGTAAGCAGATTTGCTCCCAAGAGAAGGCAAAAGGTGCTCTGAGTTCCCACAGCCAACAGGTTTGGGCAAGTAGGAGTGAAGGCTGGGGGTCCCCAAGACAGGAGCCTGCAAGGGCGTGAAGCAGCAGTGTGCACGCTTTGTACTTCAAAGTCTCCATTTCTGCAGAGACATGAAGGCTTGGGAGGTATGAAGAACACCAGCTGTCCCTGCTGGTTGCTGATCTTTGTCTCTAGTTAGCGTCAAGGAGGGATTTGAAGAGGGCCTGGTGGGAGGTCATCGAAAAGGCTGTCACAATGCTTCTTCCTCATGGAGAGACAGCAAGCGAAAGAGCAAACATGATGACAGCCACCAGGGCAGTGACAAAAAGTTGTGTTATTATCTGTAGGGCTAACAGAAGGTGTTTAGATGAAACACCAAGTAAGAAAGTCTGTGACTCTGTCAGGGTGCAATACCTAAAGGTATAAAGTCCAGACTCCAGTGTTGAACCTCCACCAGGACAGAGATGTTAATTTCGCTGGCCATAACCTCCAGGTTCTTCAGATCTCTGTGCTGCTCCCTGTTTTGCTTGAGCTTCTTTCTACCTACCAACTTCCCATGGCCAACCATGCTTAATTTAGGGCATTTGTTGGTCCCTAGTCAGCAACAGCTCCCCAGCCATCCCACAGCCCTTTGGTGCCCAGGTTGCAGTGTCTCTGGACCACTTACCTCTTCTTCTGCAGTGGAAACACATTGTGCGAGGGATCAGCACATTCATGGCCTATCACTGAAGTCCCTGAAGTATTGACTTGCTCCTCACATCTCAGAAAACTTTTGCTGTAATCTAATGGCATAAAATCCTGCTTGGATGAAATCCCCGGTACCATGGTTTAACTGAATAGATTTATTACTGTACTTAAAATTCCCATCTCACAATCTTTGTAATTAATGAACACCCAAAGAACATATTTCACAGGGACTTAGAACAGGAAAGGCTTTAAGGACCATGAATCTGCTTTTTTGTACATTGCAATATGCATTTGAAAGAGGGTATTTTTTCCTTATGATCAGGAACAAATTAGACATGAAAAATACAGTAAAGTAGAGCTCATGAAAAGGGGGAGCAGATAACACAAGAAAAGTGTTTATGTGGTTAAAGCACTAGACTGAACCTCAAAGGGTCAGATTTTGTTCCCAGCTCTGTCACAGGCTGGTCTGTGATCTTGGCTAAGAGGCTTTGCCAGATCTGGACTAAGTACATTAGTAATTGTCTGTCACTGTTGTGGTGGACATGGCAGACGGAACTGCTACTCAACCACCGTCTAGACCTGAGGGTGCTGCATTTCTGCTAGCTGGCACCAACATGTTAATAACTTCTGCAGCCAACAGTTTGATTAGACTTCACGCCAAAGCCCTAAGGAAGAATCTTATGTTGATGCCTTCTGTTACCTGATCCCACAAAGAAGCTCTGAGCCTGAGCTGAATACATCCTGCACGTTAGACAGCCAGGTGACAATGTGTGTATTTGCACAAGTCTTTCTTCACGCAGGTGACTCGGGATCTCATTCTTGCTCCAGTGGATATGAAGAAGAGTCTTGACTTCAAGCTTCCATGAATTTCAAGCTCCTCTGGCTCTTCCCTAGGACACAAGCTGGCAAGATCCTTACTATCATGGGGTGTGAAATGTTCTCTGAACAGAAATATTGGGCTAAAGGATACAAAGACTGGTGCTTAAGAAGGAGAGTCATGTCTTGGCTAGATGTGCTTAAGGCATGTTCCCTTTTTCCAACCTGGCTAGTGGAGGAAGGTCTCCATTCCCCTGCATTTGGAGATCTCTTCTATGCATATACTCTCTCTAGGAAGGAGGCACCTTGCACCCTGCAGACACGAGGATTTCATCATGTGATAAGGGGCAAAACCTCCCATACTCTACAATGGTCACCAAACTGTTTTGAAAGTAGAGCCTGAAGTCCTCAGGTGCACAGGTTCTATTGATTTCCATAGGGTTTGGGTGCCCTTATGCCACATTAGACCTGCTCAGCTCTTCAGCTCTAAAGCGGAGGTGACGACGTGTCTCTTTTTTTGGTTGGTGTACATGGGATGCTCTTTGGGAAAGGGAAAACTCTTACCAAATGTTTAGTCAGTGTTTGGAGCAGGTTACTGTAGTATCACCTTGCATCTCTTGGTAACACAGTTGATGAAGTTGCCAGGAGTCTCTATGTGAGTGCCACAAGCCCTTAGAGAGCTGTCAGAGCAATCAGAGGTTCTTTGTGAAGGTATTGTCCGGGCGACCATCATTGTCATCCCTCCCATTCAGATTTTTAAGGAGTATTTTTGCCCTGAGAGCTATCTGGATGTAAATCTTGGGTCTTCACTCACCTTGAAGCTCTTGCTATGTGTGAGCATCTGCAGAGTCAGTGGCAGGAGGAGGGTTTTTTTCCTACCAGCAACTTTCAGACACACCATGATGAGTATTTCTGGGGAACCGTCACTAACATTCCCGGACCACAGACAAATATGATAATTTGGCAGCTTCAGAAATGACTGTAGGATATAAAAGGAGAAAGGGTGGGGGTGGGAAAGATCCCAGAGGATAGACAGTAGCCTGTTCCCACACAAAGAGCGGAGGGTGTGATGCCAATCCCAGCCATTTGCTCAGGGTAAACCCAGGGCATGTTAACAGAAGTCAATGACATGAATTAAACTGGGTGGTTGGGAGGAGAGCCATTTCCAGAGATGGCATCAGTCGCAGATAAGTCCTAATGGGACCAATATGTTGAGAACTTTGTAGACTGCAAATCCCACACCAGTCACCTAAGCGCCGGGGCAGAGTATGAAAATCCACCAAAATCATAAGCTGAAACGTTAGTCATCATCTGTAGAAATGAAAGCTGACAAGGCAGCAGCTGCCTCGGTCAGAGCTGTTTCATATTTGAATGGCCCCATGTAGAGAAAGTTTGAATCAGAAATGCAGTGAAGCCAAGAGGGAATGAGACATTAAGCCACCACAAGGGATAAAAGGGAGACTATTTCAATATGCAAACAACCAGAAATCTCCCGGGTAGCAGAGATGAGTATCAACTTAGACCAAGAGGACAACGGCCAGCGATGACACAGAGTAAGAGGGGCTGGAGCAGAATTAAGTTTCACTGTCTGCTCTAGGTTTTGCATGCAAGTGGATTGGAAGGTCAAGGAACAGCCATTTCCTGGCTGAATCTTCATTGTTCAGTCACTCCTGTTTTTAGTTTAGCGTAGAATTGGCAATAATTACTTGCAGAGCACCACAGATGTATCAGAGAGCTGCAGACAGCAAGGCATGGGATCAAAACTTGGGAAACTGGCACCAAACTCCTTCCTGTGCTGTCCCACCTCATAATACTTTTGGCCAGACTGCTTAAGGGGGTCTGGGACTTCACTCCTCTACAGCAGAGATGAAAAACTGTCCTGGCTTCTCTTGTTTGCTAAGATACTCTTGGCTCTTCACGCCAACGTTACTGAAGGAGTGCCTTGGGTTCCATCAGCTCTCCAACCTTTCTGGGAAGCAGTTGAATTTGCAAGGGCTAAACGTGCTGAAAGAAAGCAGAGATTTGGGTCACTGAGCAGTCAATTCTGCTGGCTTGGAGTTGGCCAGAGACCTTTCCAAGTTGTTTTACAAGCATGTAAGGGCATAAGAGTGACTGTGCTGAGTCAGACCAGGTCTGTAACTGTTCCCCATGCCTCCTTGGATGGAAGCTTAGGAAAGGAGCATACAAACAACATTGGAGGATAGTGGTACTGCGTCGATACTTCCTCTGTGCCTACAGAGTTGTGGCTTAGGGACTTGCCAAGCCAGAGGTTGTACGTTTGTGTTGAAGAGCCTCTGATAAACATTTCTTCCCTTGGCTACGCGATTGCCCGTGGGATCTGTAGAAATGTTTGGTATTCGTAATGCCTGCTGACAAGGAGGTCCATAACTGAACTCCAGACTTTGTGAAAGGGCAGAATCTTGAGTTTTTTTCTAAGCCTACTGCCGAATAACATCATGTGATGACCCTAATTCTGCCATTATTAGAAACAATGCATAATTATTCTCTATGCCATGGTGTACCGGTTTGTAGAAACATTTATTGTGTCTCTCTTGTATAATCTCTTATGAGGCTGAACAGTCTTATTCCTTTTATACACTTCTTGTGAAAAAACATTTTACACCTCTGATCCCTTTAAAACTTTTTTAATTCTGCTATGTCCTTGATGAGGAGTAAAGCTCAGAGAGGAAAAGAGCTTTCAAGGTTTGGGTACTCTGTGGTTTCTAAAGTGACATCATCCTGTAGTTGTCTATCCCTTCTCAAGTAATGGCTTCCCCATAATAGCTTTTCCTAAATGTTTTTTAGCCACAACTGAGTATTCAGTTGACATTTTTGTAGAACTCACTGACACCAACATCTCCTGACTGAATGCTAAAGTGGTTCAGAAACCTTCTCTTTGTAGGAAAAAGGGTTGTCATTTACTGCCTTTGACTTTTATCCTTCAACCACTCCACAACTTTTCAGTTACTTTCCTCTTTAGGATTCCTAATAACTGAGTGTCCTTCACATACATTGTCCCCTCACTTTTCACTCCCTTTTTTTATGGGTTTACTGCATGGTGCAGACTGTATCATAGATCTCGTGGATCTCCTCTGGTGGTGTATCTCCACTGTGAAAACAAGTCATTTTTTTCCTACCCTTCAAGCGATATCAATCCCTGAGTCTTCTCTTGCTTCATGAACTTCTTAATCCAAAACTAGTGCCAAACTAAAAGCTTGTATGAATTAAAATCTTCTGTTCTTTCCTCTCTTCCCACCTTCTCAAGGAAAAAAAAAAACAAAACAGAAAAATATAATTCATGCGGTGTTTTTTATCCAGCAGGAAATCCCATTAGACTCCCTGTAGCCATCATGGGAGTTATGTATAATTTAGATACACTTGGGCAAACATTCAGTTGAACATGACCTTCGAGTCTTTGTAGGTCCCCTGAGGAGTCTTTTCAGGTTTTCTGTTGGTACAACTCTATTTGGCCATTTCTGTGGACAAATGCCTGTTGATGGGAAGACATGCCCTGGTACCAGGCTCATCATGAAATTCTACAAGTATGCAATGCCAGACAACACCAATTTTTTTTGGCTTGTTATGGTTGCTCTATGAGCAAACCATACCAGTGTCAGCATGCTGGCCAAGACTTGCTGTGTTCTCCTAGGCTTTCCTGTGCCTCTGTCCTGATACCTCATCCAAAACTGGGCAGCTACTACTTGTCTATTGGCACCCAGAGGAAAAAACTAAAGAGTGCCTAAATTTCTTGTACATTATCCCTCCTAAAGCATGTAAAAGTGGAGGTTCATGATGAAGTGTATATCTGCTCCTGTTGTAGTCAATAGTCTTCTAGGTGTTTACTTCTTTTAGGGTATTTTTCATCAAGGACCAGTCATCTGCCTTTGAAGTCTCCTACTGACTTCAAGCTTTGTCTTCTGTGTTAGAGGAAAATTAATTCCTGACTGTAAAATCAGCTTTATTCGTCATAGACAATGAGAACACATTGTTTTTGTACAGCAAGGCACACACCATTGATGAGGAACACACATTGTGCTGTGTTTTTCTTACTGAACTTTCTGTCCCCTTTACATGTCAGTCTGTAAAGTATCCCCCCAGAGTTTTCATTTCTAGTCATCTCTGTGCAATGCAAAATGAAACATGCATTGGAATTATTCATACCATAAGATGACTCATAAAATTTTTCTACAAGAGACATTAGATTTTGAAGTAACAGCAGATAAATCCAGGAAAATTAAGGGGCATATTGAAGAATATTATATCAGAGCCAAAGGCTGCAGGCAAGATATTGGAAGACCCATAAATTTCATTAAGAAGTCTATAGCCTTCAAATATGAAATTAACCCAAGATTAGATTCAGTCATCCAGCTTGGAAAAAAAACCTGAGTGTTACGGTGATTTTATTTAGCTTCTGTCAGCTGAGATTCAAAGGCACTGTAAAAAGGGCACAATACCTATGTAGCCATAAGTGTCTCTGGGTCTATAGTCTCAAAAAAGAAAAGAAGGTGAATTTGGTGGGTAACTGGACAGATCCAATCCAGGTTTGTGACAGTTTCCTTTAGTTAATAGACATCCCAGTTTATGTGATACCTGATGGTCCCTCTTGCATTTTCCTGCCTGTGGCAGTGGTCAGTGGTGCTTGCGTAGAGAAGGGGGGAGAAGGGGAGTGAAGCAAACTCTTCTCTGCTAGCAACATCTGGCTTGGTGAGCAGATGAGCAGGTACTGGGACAAGAGCAATTCCACAACTGTGATGGACTGAGTAGAGACATAGCACTTTTTAATCATGCTTTTCTGTCCTGCCCAGGAATTAATCTGCCTTTTCTTTGCATGCATCAGAAGAAATCTCAACCCTTTATGATCACTATGGACCATGGCCCTCCAGGCGAATCAGAAAGAAAGTTCTTACTGGCGGGCAGGGAGCCTGATCATTTCTTAATTGTATCTCTGGGAAGAGTTCAATTATAACCATTTCCTAAGTGTGGAAATAAACACTTTGCGTGGGTTGCTCCAGTGGTTAAGAACCTCCTACCGTGTCCTGACTTACAGACCAAGAAAATTGTCTTCCTTCTAGGTAGGATTAAAACAAAAAAAGTATCTTGTTTTAGCCCTCCTAAACCTGAAAGCTTCTTAAAAGTCTCAGAAAAACAAACAAGAAAAAAACAAAACAACATCATCAATCAAGCCATCTAAAACTATTCTTCAGTCTCTTCTTGTCCATTCTCCTATATGGAACAGCTGCGAGCGGCTTGTAAAGAGACACCAATTTATGGTCAGCCCATCCTCCTTCGCAGAGAGTGAATAACAGCTGAAAACAAGAGCACTTCTGATGACAGCCACCATGTAAACAGTCAGCTAACAAGGGTAACACTGGATAAGAAAGTTGCTCCCCACTCTGTTCTTCACAGAAAGCCTCATTACCTACATGGAGCTGGTAAAGCTCATTCTAGGTATCTTGACAGGTTAATTTAGTACTGTTCTTTTTCTAGCAAAAGGGCCCAAAGCAAAAAAAAAAAATATTTTGGGGTCTGGCCTGAAGCATATATCCAGGGATCCAAGGAAATTTATCATTCCCATCTTCTCTCCAGAGTGTATGATATGGATATCTCAATTCCAGTTGAGTTTTGAAGCAACAAGCTTCATTCACCATAGTCACAGGAACTGCTTCATCAGCATGAGTCGCCTTAAAACACACAATTCAAGCCATGTCAAAGGTCTGATAGTGATACACTCTTTGAACGTTGTGGGGTGCCAATCACCCCAGAGCGATGGGGTGGGCTATGTTAGGACATGCGGAGAACTGAACCACCCATCCCCTCAGAGGCATGGGCCTTCTCACGAACCCCAGCAGATACCAGGGCATGACTGTCCCTATCCTAATCTAAAGTCCAACAGACGGCTGGATTCTGTGGGATGTACAACCCGAGGGAGGCAAAGCTCTGGCTGCGGGAGGGCTATCTCAGAGTAGCTGGAAGCAATATCAGAGGTGAAGAACATAAAACAGCCCCAAATCTGCCTTCTGAATGACTAATCAGGCTGAGTCTTGACTGAACATCAGATGGTGTCTCATCTACAGCCAGACTCTGTTATCACGCTCCACCAATGCTAAAAATGAACAGTGTGATAATCCCCTCTGCAGGGGAGCAATGGTTTGCAGTGTAAAAGGTGCATCTCAAACTTTTTGAAACCCCAGGAGTTCTGCAGATATTAGAAATTATAAAGCCCAGTTTCCTACTGAGCTGTGGCTCTTGGTTGATTGCCTTTGGTGCCTGAAAAGCCTGCGAGCTCTAACTTCTATTTTTCTAGCTAGGGGTCTATTTATAATGTCTGTCTCTTGTGGTCTCCTCCGTGTGAGTTCTCAGATGAGCGTTTGTAGGGTCTCTCTCCTGCCCAGCTGATGGGAACACAACACAGCTGAGATATGGGATGGACGCAAACACCAACTCATGACCCACTAAAGCCTTCTCTTGGGGCATTGTGCATAGACAAAATGGCTTACACCCAAATACAAAGGAATCACAGAAAGTTAATAATTTCCATGGTTTTGTGCCTAGCTGCTGGGACCTTTGAGATACGCTTATCTGGGTTGTACGACTCAGGCCAAAGAAATGCACTAAACGGCTTCTGCATAAAGCCCTTTTTTTTTTTTTTTTTTTTTTTTTTAGCTAACAGCCATCATCTTGTAGAAGAAACAGTAAACTGGGATTCAGGAGATCAGCATTAAGTATCTAATCTCCTGTTTCACTTTGTGTTGCTTAATTAATTCTGTTCTTCAATTCCCTCCGGGCAAAGTATAAACAACAATACTTCACTGTTTCACAAAATTATTGTAGCTGTTAAATGTTTGTAAAGTCATTCGGATACCACAGTGGTGAGAGGCATGGAAAAATCTATACATAAATCAGCACTATTTATATTTCTGCTGATAGCAGAGATATCACAGAGTTTCTCTTGTATGGATTTTTTTTTTTTTTTTTAATCCCCAAGTGTGGAGAAGATGTTGCCTTTGTCATATTACACACTGGAAAAAAAATTAAGCTCATGAACATCATAGTACAAAAAAGGAGAATAAATACTTCTGAGCAGCAGTGTCGTTCTTCACAACTTCAAAGCACTTCACAAATATCTGCCAGGAAGCTGACTTTCCACTCTGACGTTCAGATTCCCAGGGTATTGTTTCTATTTTGGTGAAATGTTTGTTATGACAGCACGACCTTCCTGAAAAAATAGCTTCAACATTTGAGAACCCATCCCTGGCAGATCTACATCTCAAACTGCTTTTTTAAGCGGCTCTTCTAAAATATATCTAAAAGCACGTGTCAATAATCCCACTCTTTCTTATGAATTGACAAGGAGAAAATACAGGAGAGAATGAACCACGCTTTCCTCCTTGAATGCGTAATAAGGAGGTTGGAGGGATGCCTTCATGGAAGGAGATGGGATTTAACATCATAAACATAGTTTGGGGGAAAAAAGATGAAAGCTGAATTTGCATGTGCTACGGAGACCATCCTCCTGACATTCCCCTTTTCAGAGGTGAAGAAGGACACAGAGAGCCGTGGGGTTGCTCCTGTGACAGTGAATTAGAAGTAGAGAGCTGAGCTTTGGATGAGCTGCTCTGGGGGACCTGTCTCTCCCTGATCCTAAGCATTTAAAGTCAGTGGCCATAGGAACAAGCCCTCTGCAATTAATTGCTCCTGGAGAGCTCTGAATTGAAGTTGCCTGAGAAACTGAGACCCCAGAATTCATGCTAAGGACCCCACAGCACAGCCCTTCCAAGCTCAGGGGTGGGAATGGTCTCTCTTCACTGTAAGTGAGAAATGCAGCATGGTCAGCTTTGGCTTTGGGACAGTTTTCTAGGGCAGCGTGGCTCTGTGAGTGGGCATCAACGTGCAGTGGGAAGGGTCTGTTTGCCAGACCCTTCTTTATAAACCCAATAAGGAACGTCATGCAGAGATCTTCAAGATGGTGTCATGAAAACAAACTGCTCAGAGGAAGTCCCAGTAAGGGCTCCATCTGAGGTAAAAGCCGTAGCATGAGGCCAGCCTTTCTTTGACAGCAGGAATCGATGATGATCAGAGATGCTGGGAGGGCTGGAGCCCCTCTGCTGTGAGGACAGGCTGAGAGAGTTGGGTTGTTCAGCCTGGAGAAGAGAAGGCTCCAGGGAGACCTTATTGCAGCCTTCCAGTACCTAAAGGAGGCCTACAGGAAAGCTGGGTAGGGACTCTGGATCAGGGAAGGGAGTGATAGGACAAGGGGTAATGGTTTTAAACTGAAAGAGGGGAGATTGAGATGAGATCTCAGGAGCAAATTCTTTCCTGTGAGGGTGGTGAGCCCCTGTCCCAGGTTGCCCAGAGAAGCTGTGGCTGCCCCATCCCTGGAGGTGTTCAAGGCCAGGTTGGACGGGGCTTGGAGCAACCTGGTCTGGTGGGAGGTGTCCCTGCCCAGGGCAGGGGGTTGGAACTAGATGATTTTTGAGTTCCCTTCCAACTCTAACCATCCTATGATTCTATGAATCACCTGCATAACCTCACTCTGGAAGAGACCATGGGCTTCTTTTGTTTTGAATCCTAGATTCAAGGTAAAACTTGCTCATTGCGAAGGAGGGAGACCAGAAGAGAAGAGCCTGCTCACCAGACATTTCAACCTTGATGTTCTGCAGTGTTTTTTTGGCTTCCCTCTCCCCATCTAATCATTCAGCTGCCCTTTTTCTTGTGAGCAAACACAGCCAGGAAGCCAGGATTTCCAGCTGCAGCACGGGCACTGGCATCCACCACGTTGCAGAACAGACTTGTAGCCTCCTGTCGCTCTGGCACGATGCAGAGCAGCAACAAGCAGTGTAAACAGATCAGCCTGGAGAAATAAACATTAGACTAAAGATTATTTAATAACCGTTTTTAATTAAGTAATTTACTGACCAAGGTCGATGGCATGGGGTCCTGCCTCCCATAAAGACCTTGAATACTATGGTCTGCAAGAGGTGTAAATCAGGGGAATTTCTTTGATGTTCAGAGTTTGTGCCAGGTTACACCCAGATAAGGATCTGATCCTGTGACTTTGCCACTTGCTTTGGTTGGAACAAGGGCAGGCCCAGGTTTAGCAGGACTAAAAAAGATCAAAGAGGTGCAGTTTCTTGGAAACAGCGGAGGAGGGAAAGCCAGTCCCTAAAGATTTCCTGCTGCTTCTGTAGGAGAAATGAACAAACAGCTAAACAGAAAAAGCAAGCAACAGGGTTCCTGATATAACCAAGGCTCCCTTTAAACATCTTTCTCCATCTGGGATATGTATAATTGCTATCTTCCGGTTCAAGCCACAAATAAAAGGCACTGTAAACATTTTAGAAGGGGCTGGATTCATCCTACCTAAATATAGGCAATGAGCTGTGCTTTCCACGTTACAAGCACGTCACTGTAGGCTCCCTCTATAATTAATAGAAAGTGTATACTTTCTACGCCACTAAGCCAGAGGGACAGTGACTGAGACCTGGCCTAAGGCTGATATTCACTGCTTAAAGTAATCACTCTCTAGAGTCAACATTTTGCATTGGATTTACACGGCCTTGACTCTGCTCTGGACTTTGTGGCTCCAAGACCTCATGATCCCAGAAACCTCCCCGCAGCCTGGGCTGCATCCCCAGCAGCGTGGGCAGCAGGGCGAGGGGGGGGATTCTGCCCCTCTGCTCCGCTCGGGGGAGACCCCCCTGCAGTGCTGCCTCCAGCTCTGGGGCCTCAGCACAGGAGAGACACGGAGCTGTTGGAGTGGGGCCAGAGGAGGCCCCGGAGATGCTGGGAGGGCTGGAGCCCCTCTGCTGTGAGGACAGGCTGAGAGAGCTGGGGGGGTTCAGCCTAGAGAAGAGAAGGCTCCGGGGAGACCTTGGAGCCCCTTCCAGTCCCTCAAGGGGCTCCAGGAAAGCTGGGGAGGGACTCTGGATCGGGGAGGGGAGACATGGGACAAGGGGGAATGGTTTTAAACTGGAAGAGGGGAGATTTAGATGAGATATTAGGAAGGAATTTTTCACTCTGAGGGTGGTGAGCCCCTGTCCCAGGTTGCCCAGAGAAGCTGTGGCTGCCCCATCCCTGGAGATGTTCAAGGCCAAGTTGGACGGGGCTTGGAGGAACCTGGTCTAGTGGGAGGTGTCCCTGCCCAGGGCAGGGGTTTGGAACTGGATGATCTTTAAGGTCCCTTCCAACCCAAACCATTCTATGATTCTACATGTGTTTCCATTCAATGTACCTGAAATAACGTAGGCAGTGCTGTTCCCACCAGCGTAATGTGACAATGGGATGAAATCACAAAAAGCGTTGAATGCTCTGGGTGGTGGATCAGGGCTCTGGGAGGTGTTTGAAGGTGCAAAGCTTATTCAACCAGTGTTGGAAAACTGCATGACTGGTTCTTCTCCTGGATCAAGCTCAGGCCTGAACACATCCAGGGAGGTAAGGAAAAATGAACAAGGCTGGACAAGCCAGAGCTGACGGCTTAAACCTGTCTCTGACATGCTTTTGTTCAGTACAGTATGTAGTAAACATTTATTTGGGGGTGCATTGATACACACAGAGAGATGCTCTATGACCTGATATCTGAGGACATCTGTTGGTATTCATAGCTATGATGGCACAAAATATAAACGTTTTAGTGGTTATTTTCCTACATATCAGCGTAGTGTCTGTCATCACCTCATCTCATCCCCTTCTGATGACTCACATGGTCACCCTCCCAGCACAAGTGTGGCACAGAGAAGGTCTTACATCCCATTAGGAGAGTGTGGCAAAGGGAGGCTGGTTGCTGTGCCCCAGGAGAAGAGGAGCACTGACATGGCATCCTCATGGGAGCTAAACCTGTGCTCATACTACCAGAGCCTCCTTTCTCTTGCTAATAAGTTTTGTTCCTAGATACTTCAGATTCTTACATGATTTCTTGCACTAGGCTTCAGTAAACTCATCCTGCTGTGGTTAGCCTGCCCTGTCAGACTCTCCAAGTGTCAGAAAGGAAATAATTCTTTATCCCTGGCAGAAAATAACAAGCCATGTTTTAATGTCATGTCCATAGAGACAAAAACAGGATGATAGAAATTGAGATTAATTGGGGAAAAAGAATCAAAGAAGATAACGTAGTGGTAGATCATGCTCTAGACTTGGCAGTTTTGATGGGCTGGACTTCTTGTCAAGCAGCCTGCTGATTCAGGTTCTGTGCTCCTTGGAGGATACGTCCGTGACTGCACCCAGATGTTCATCAGTAGGAATGAACAATGTCACGTCTGTAATAAAAATGGAGAAAGTGTTGGTAGCTCTGTTGGCTGCGGCTGAAAAGTGAAAGGGCTCTTGCGGCATGTACACACCAGGGTGAGTTCTTGGGAGAAATGAGTAAAAGGTGATGTGGTCTGTCTGGTTTCTTGGTGTTTGTTTCCTAGAGACCTATTCAGTCCGTGGGGGAAACATTTGGATTAACAAGAATTTTGCCTGTGGGCTGAAGTGCTCTACGTTACCCCCTCTGTACGCCAGGAGTTTGATCCTGCAAACCACCAGAGGGATATGAGACATCTCCTTTACGTCATCTTTGTTTAGAAATTTGGAGTTACTTGTTACTTAGTGTGACATTCTTCTACCTGAGACTTCCCAATACACATAAATGGCGCTGCCACGGAGGTAATGAAACAGCAGAGCCTCCTCTTCGAGCTAGGGGAGCACTCAGGCTTATTTTAGTACAGCATATTTACCGCAAGTGAAAGGAGATGGTCTGATGTGGCACACAGCACTTTTGTACCGACACAAATCTTGATGGTAGTTATTACATCGGTTTGTTTTTTGGAAAAGAAAATTGCCCTCTAAACCAAAACAACAATAATGGTAAGAAATTTTAAGGTGGCCCAAACCTAGACCAACAGACCCATTTCAGCGTCACAAGTTGCCGTGCGAGGGCGTGCAGGGAGTGGAAGAGGAGGGACATACATCACCAAAATAGCAACACCAGCAAACCTCATTAGATAGGCTGAATACTGGAAAAATATGTGACTTTTTCCCCTCACAGTGATTGTCAAAGGGAATGTTTGTTGAACCAGATCCTAAATGTCTCACAATATTTTTAGGCACCTGGAGGATTAACCTGGAGTAAAAATTCCTCTCCTCACCAAACTGCAAGGAGCTCTGCCCTGAAAAAACCCACATGCTAAAAATTCAAACAGCTCTCCCAGATATTTTGCTGTGACTACGACTGTCAGAATCACGTCGCCATTATTTGAGCGGAGGGGGTAGCTGCGAACCCAAATGTAGCTCCTTGTTGTCTGGAAAACTGTGGACCCTGGGAGTGTGATAAATTTTATTGTGGGGAGTGTCTTATCCAAAAGCCCACAGGGTTGAACGAGACAACTTCAAAATAACTGCAGCCTCTGCCGGTATTTCTTTGAGCAAGTTTGACCTTACATGGGGGCACAGAAAAAATGTAGTAATTCTTAGCTAAAATGTCTCAAGCAGTGAAGCCTGTAGAGATCCCTAGGATTCAAGCTGAGTTAAAGGAGAAATGAATAATATTCAATTTATGGAGCCAGAAAGGTTAGGCTGGTCAACAGAAAATAGTTTTAAATCAGTGAAGATAGTTTACTCCCTCCACATTTTTTGTCTCGAAGAGGCGTGTAGAGTGAGCTGTCGGTTTAATGTAAGAAATTGCAGATAAATGCCGTCAGACGCTGATGCTGTGGAGGAAAGATCAGCTTTGTTTCATGAAGCAAAACCAAACAGCAGTGACAACAACAAAACTGCCAGCAACGGGACCTCACCCACGCTAAGGAAAGCTCTGCCAGGTCCTTAATCTGTCATCCACAAGGACGGAGGTTTCTTCCAACCTTTGCTTTGAAGGAATATATTTTGGCAGGGGGAAAAATGCCTCTTGGGTCTTGGACTGGGAGGACGCTCTGGTACCACGTTTGTTTTCCTACTGGCCTGTTGGTCATGTGGCTCACCTGGGTGGGTCTGGTACAAGTCATCTGTTTATTGCCCGGTTAATGCCATTACTTTTGTTGGTTGTCCAAGTCCCAGTTCTGCTTTGTTTTATCTCATTGCGCCAGGAGCTGAGCAAGCAGAGAGAGACGGGCTGGGTGGCTGAGCAGGACAGCAGTGGCACTCAGTCCCAGCAATTGGCAGATAGCTAATTGTCAGATAGATTTTAGTCTCTAAAAATTGCCATTTGTCCAGGTCAGGAGAGAAGGCAACATAGGGTGCTATTTTTGGCACATTATTTTTTTCACTCTTCTGGTCTGTGGGCCAGTGAAGGGTCTTACTTTTCCAGGCTTCAGTAGGACTCTGTTAGGAGAAAGATATCCCTTGCTCAGAAAACACATTTTTTTTTTCCCCTTCACTCTTCCGCTGCATATTCTCATGGGGTTAGCTGATCACCCCATGGGTGTGGTAGGAGAAGACTGATAACTACGCATACCAGGACACATATTCAGAAAAATATTCTAATATTTGGGGCAGATGAATTGGAAACATATGTATCTCCACAGGACTGAATGCCAAAGCAGAGCTGTTTATCTGCTGGATTTTGTGTACTACTACTGGCAAAGAAATCAATGATGAATGTACACTATTGAAAAAATGAAGTGCTACTTCAGGGTTGTCCTTACAAATGCTCTTTCTTCTCCAATGCAATCATGCGAATGTCACCGACCTCCGAGCAGGCAGATGGTAAGATTTCTTTATTCATGTAGCTGGGTGATGGCCCCTGGAGTTTGTGAAAGTCCTGGTGGGAAATGCTAATTTCAGATTCCACAAGCTTTAAGCACCCAGACAGAGATAATGAACACAGGAAGAGAGTAGCTGTCAAAGGATTTATCATGCTTGACTTTGGGCACTCTCCATCAGAGGCAGCTTGGTTCCCCATTTGAAATCCTTGACCCAGAGAGGTGGAAAGGCAGGTCTGGGATTAAAGGAGAGATCATAGGTTCTGCCTGAGAAATTGTGACATCTTTTACATGCACCCATGGTCATCAGTTCACAGTTGGAGAGCGGGTCTCAGTGCTCCTGGTGTCCCAACCTTGAGCCACGACCTGACCCAATGAGGAGCAGCCAAAGCAGAGAGAAAAGCAACACGCAGGTGATTTTTCATAAATACTCCCATTTTCTTCAGCTGGTTTCTCAGAGCGTAATAAATGGGATAATAAGTGGTGTCAGGACATTTGGATTTTGTGTCCCATTCCTCTTTGTACGCAAAGCTATGTCTCTTGGCTGAGTTGAACACTCTGTTACGGAGACAGCATTTTCAACTCAGCTGCCTGGGGAAAGGGTCCAGTCCCAGGGCAGGCTTGGGAAAAGGTTAAGCCACCACCAGCAACTCATGCAACACAAACATCACACCTACAGAGATAAACCCTGAAGAAGGTGATTGTGATGGTCGTGATGGTGGTTGGCCTGAAGACCCTGCCTGCAGGACAGTTGTGATTTGTTCAGCTGCCTTTATACATATCAACTGAATTCGGAATCAGCGATATAAAGTATATGTGATATACAGGCATATATAAATATAAATGCCATATGTTCCACCAGCAACATCTCCTTGCCAGTGTTTATTTTCTGTTCTGTCTTCTGATTTGATTCCCCTTCCTCATTTTTATTGTCAGCACGTCTGGACATTTTTGTCAAAGTTTCTGAGACTTGAAAGCTTTTTCTTCCAAGCACTAAGTTCACAGACTCTCCTCCTGATAAAGTAGATAAACATCTGAAGCAAAGGGGCGTCTACTAGAAAAGAGACCAGCCAGCCTGGGGACCTCTGAGACCAACTTAGCTGGATACAGCTGGAGAGTCTGGGAGAAAGGGACAGTCTTAGTTCTGATAAGATTTTTTTAACCCCCTGAAACAAATCTTCAGCTGGAAAATACAATCCAGACTTGACATCTTTTGGGGACGGAAAATGTACAGCTATGACTAATTTCATCACTATCTCATTTTTTCTCCTTGCTGATTCTGTTAGGGTGCTTTTTCAGAGGGAACCTGTGAGAAACTGAGGTCTTGTTCTCAGTGAAGTGTTGAGATCACAGGGCATGTGATTTTTTTTTTTTTTTCCCTTTTTCTTTTTTTCTTCTTCTGGTCTCAAAGCAGAGACAGAAGACAAGCAATGAAGGGGTAGGTTAGTAATGAAGTTATTTTGCACACATGCAAACACACACTTTAGATCTCAGTGATGCAAACCAGATGTTCACTGTCTGACTCCTAGGAAGACTCTAATTTAACTCATCCAGAGTTGTAGAAAAAACGGAGGCTTCTATCAAACTGTTGCCAAAAGAGGATTTAGCTATTTCTAATAGGACCTATGCACTTATATCAAATATAGTCGTTACAAATCCACCCTTGGCTGGTTGAAATATTGTTCCTGAATCAGCTGAAGTTTCTGAGACTCTGTTATTTTTTTGTAAGAAAGGAGTTTCACTGAAACGGTTTTGTTCTGTGGCAAGAGTTCCCAATTTCTCCTCTTGTGGCTCCAGTTCTGAAATTTAGCTCCATTTTCATCAGCCCGATATCCTCAGTTCAGAAATAATTGAATTTCCACCAGTCTCATAACCTTGTTCATAACTTTGTTGACCTCTCAGCTGGGAGCTACTGCTGGATGCTTGGTTGTTTTTGTACTGTTCATTTGGGTCTGTACTGGCCTCTGCTTCTGTTTTTGGTTTTGGGTTGGTTTTTTTTTTTGTTTGTTTGTTTTTTTTTTTTTTTACGTATAGCTCATATGGTATCATTCAAGCTCCTTGATTGCACACCGTTTAAATAGAAGGATGACAACTTCAGAATGCAGTTTCAGTGATAATTTTAAAGTGAATAAATGTTACGGTTAATTTCAGGATTCCCAAGCTCATTCTCGTAATCCTCCCATAACCAATAACAAGACCTTGCAATTCAAAGTGAACCAAAAGCTGGGTTTTAATTTAAGAACATATCTACAGCTCTCATTTGAGGTTAGTTTTCCACTGTCTGGTTGCCAGACAGTGGAAATATAGCTATCGCTGCTCTTTAGAAACAGACCACTGTCTGGTTAGCCTTTTGATGTTGCTGCAGCATTTTAGGTGAGATTCACATCCCCTGATTTTGCTGTGTATGTAGTGGAGGCATCCCCACATCCCTGGGATTTCTGGTTGCCCAGGTTCATTTTATAGTCAATGGAGAGAAATAGGCACTTTGGAGACTCCTCCGCCTTATTTTACATGTCTTCTTGAGGAAGAGGTGGTTTCACTGCGTATTTCTCTTTAGATGGATATCATCATCTCAGCTGATAACTCGGATATCTGCATTGGGTCAGCTCAATCTCACCCTTTCTGCCTCTTTGAAAAATTGAATCACATTCAATGCAAAGTTCAAGTGCGTTAATTCAGGAGTAAGTGGTGCACCCTCCTCTGTTTAAGGACCATGTAGTGGTCCCCCCTTAGTCCTCCCATTCCTTGTCCACTGTAGGTAAGGGACCTATTCTGTTTTAAGCAATTGCAACCACTATCTTGAATTGCAACTACCCTGCCTGACAGAGGTACAACATTTATGCCACTACTGTTATGAAATAGCTCTAAAATCTGCTTGAAACTTCATGGGAAGTTTGTCCAAAAGACCTCGATCTGTTCTAGCCTCTGAAAGATGGCTGGAAGGAGGCTTTTCAGCTGTCCTTCATGCTTCATGTGGTCCAGGGTGGGACTGGATGAAGATGGTTTAAGCAGAGCTTTACTCACACCCCTTTCCCAAGCTGTAGATATGGGTATGCTCCTCAGCTGTGGTAGGTCTCCATGTGAGCATGTCATTCATTTCTGGGAACCATGTTCCTGGATAGCTAGAAATGCGTGAGAAAGGATTAAAGAAGTTGATACGTAAAGCCTGGCACGGAGATGACTGAGGAGGATTGTAGGATAGGAGTCAGCTGAGATGTGAAGGCTGTGAACATAAAAGGAAGCGAGGGGTTATTTACTGAGCTTTGCCGAGAGGAAATAGCACAAATGGGACGAGGCCCAACAGAAAACGTCAGTCTGGCTTTCGGGAAATGGGATGCATTTTTAGGATGCTCGGAGTGAGGATTAAATAAGCAGTGTGTTATCAGATAAGATGCTGAATCATGTGAGATAATGGTGATAAAACACGGAAGAGAGCCCCAGTCTGGCAGCTGGGAGCCGGGGTCCTCCCCCTGGCTTTTTCATCTGTTTGCCAGCCTTGGGAAACCTGCTTTTTGCCTTCACTTGTTCCCTCATTAAGCTGTAATTGTTTTGGGAAAAGACTTTTGGGACTTGTTTTGAGTTTTACAATGCCTACCCTGAGGGAACTATTTTCTGGGTGCTACTTTAATAGCATCAGTAAGTAGTCTTCACCAGGGCCAGATTTACAGGGAGGTTTGCTCAGTGTAGTGGTGTTTTAAATGCCTGACCTCTCCTGGGCAGCTCATGCTGGATTTGGGTTTATCATCAGATGTTGTGCACCAAGGACAAGGTCTATGCTGCTGATCAGAGCGCTACCTAAGACAGCAAACAGAAAACGTAATGGGAGGACAGGGCTTTCCCTTCAGGCTCTGAAGAGGACCAGTCCACCCAGTGCTGACCTGGTGGAAGGCACTTCTCAGCATTCATCAGCTTGCTCCTTTGTGCTACCTGAATCCCTTCTCATACAATATGTTGAAGGAATAAAGCTTCTCCCTTTTAACTCAAGGTGGCCATAAAGCGTTCATGGAAGACATGACATGCTGGATCCAAGCCCCTCCTCTCCCTCGGGTGACTTGAAGACAAAGCTCCTTTCCCAAATTAAGAGCGCCCTTGCAGCATGCTGAGGGACATCCCAGTTCCACATTTCCCCACTGTTGTGTTGTGGGGAGGGGCAACATCTGGATGTCTTTACCAGACCAGACTCTGAAGAGGAGACAGAAACATCTGGTTTATGAGCTCCACTGGATTTTAGGAGTAAGCCAGGTATTGAAAGGTTGATGCCAAGATTTAGGCAGTCCTTTTCATCCCACCAAAAGACTATAGTAGGCTGCTATGGAGTGCTGCTACTGGGAACACAGGCAAAGGGGATTTTAGGGATCTTTAGGGTTAGCAAGCAGCTAACTGAAGGATTTTGGCATGATGCTGGTGCCAGAAGTAACAACTAGATGCTTAATCTTTTGCTGAAATTTAGCAGTTAATCTTTGAATGCTTCTTCTTCCAATTTCTTGAGACCAAACAGGGTAACGACCTTCCAGCATGTTAAAAGAAAATTCCCGGTGAACGGAGAAATTTTAGAAACAAACCAAAAATGAAACAAGAGCAGGATGGGATAGTAGCAATAAATACACCCGTGGTTTTTTTTTGCTCTCACAGCAATAGTCCTCTGCTGGGAACTTTGCCTTCAAAATGCCTGCTGGGATGTTCCCTGGCAAAGACTGAGCAGGTGAAGTGCTTCCAAGCTAATGGTCTGCAACAGATAAGAGCAGAAACTCATCTGGCGAAGAGATGATGCCTTTCTTTTTTTTTTCCAAAGGAGCTTTCAGAGTAGCATTGTTGGGTAACCACAATTCACAGAAAATATTTGCTCTTTGGGAAATGAAGCTGAGATAGTCTTGAGTCTGGCAGAAAATCCCAATAATCCCCAGAGAATATGGAACGTGAAGGGGAAATACCATTGGCTCCACAGTTCAAAGCCGAGATAAAAACTGCCCAAACTATGGGTTTTCTTTTAAACAACATTTGTAGGCTTTAATGTAAACTCTACGCGTGCAGTCTCCTTGCTCTGAATTTCTCCCCCGCACATGTTGTTCCTGATTTTTTGCAGTCCTTAAATGGCAGAGAGGACAGAAGGTCACGTTCCCTTTGATGTGTGAGTGCATGTGTGTGTACAACCTGCTGGCAGACCTGCAATAGCATTGGCCGCCGCGTTGCATAGAGATGTACTGAAGTCGGATCCTGCTACACTAGGTGCCGTAGAAAGATGCGAGCAGTGGCAATCTTTCTCTCAACAAGATTACAGTTGATATAACAGACCAATGAGATGGATAAATAAGTATATGACGGAGCGAGGGGAGACAGGATGATCAACAGATGTATTAGGGTGTGTTATGTCATCTGCTGAAAGGCCGTTCAAGACTAAATGTGTCTCTTGGTGGTCTGTAAGAGACCTGTTGCTTTGCCATAATATTGGAAACAAGACTCCAAGTCCTGAGCTTGGGTCCTGCTGGCAAGCCACAGGTGGAATGCTTGTTATGCACCACAAGCACTGAAGTGGGGAAACTATTAGCAAGAATTTTAAGCACCAGACAAAATTATTTTGTTCGTCTCCAAACTCAAGCAAAATTTTGACAGAATTTGCCAGACGGTTTCAGCGGGAAGCTTTGGGGCAGGGGATGGAGGTAACGACGAGGAGGCAGTACCCCAACAGCCCTTCCCAGGACTGTCCCGTGGTTCAGTCTGGATGTGAGAACGGCGATTCAATCTCTGCTTTGACCAAGGGCATCAGACCCCCTCAGGCTCTTCTGACACAGCAGCTTTTTTTTGCCAGCGCTGTCCCTGGCTGCTCCAGCCTTTGAAGGGGATATCCTCCCCCTGCTCTACCAACTTAATTGCAGCAGATTTATTATTTTTTTTTACCCTTTCACAGCAGTTAGAATTATAGTGTATTTGCCTCCAGATGAAATGAATGATATAAAGTACTAAGGAAATGTTTGAAGCTAATAAAAACAGCACAAACCCCTCCCAATTCCTCTATCCTGCTGACTTCAAAATACACGCGTTGGCTCACATTGACCTAGGAATGACTGCTAGTACAGACAAATGTATGGGATATGCGATATTTCTGTGAATAGCTGCTAAGATGCAAGCCAAACATCTTATGCTGGGAATCGCATTCATAAATCAGGAAAGGGGAACTGTGAACCCATTCTGATCCTAGCTCCTGGTCCTGGAGGCAGGTCACCACAGACTCAAGGATGAGGTGGACCACTGTGTCCTTGCTTCTGAAATTCTTGAATTCTCTATTGATTCAAACATGATAAACATTTTGGCCCAGATTGTGAGCTAACAGCATATTTTTCCCCAGAAGGAACAAACTGTAAGTTGTAATCTTAGATCTGAACATTCCTTATTAACCCATTTTTTTTATCCATGATAGCACTAATTGAAGTACACATTATTAACAGCATGCAGGAAAAAACAGGAAAAAACATATCTAGTGTATCAGGGCCATGTTTAAGCCAAAATTGCATGTTTTTCTTACAAATGCTCTTGCGCAAATAGAAACTTGCCCAGAGGAGCCTGTTCTCTGAGTTATACAGGCAATCAGGCTGAAAAATCAAAATTATCCACTCTGGTCTTATAACCTGTGAATCAGATTTGGTTTTATTAGTGTGACTGAGAAAGAATTCATATCTGGACAGCAAGCCTCACCACACTGTAAGCAGATATCTGTCCTGTTCTGCAGCCTGCTAGAGTGCTCCTCTTGGATGGGTAGGCAGAGACACGCTCTTCCAAGCAAAGTAGAGGTGGCCCGTCTGCTTTCAACCATTGCTTAATGTAGCTAATAAAGCGTTCACAAAAAATAGGGCAATGATTCAAAGGTGAAATTCTGTTGAAACCTCAGTTCCTGGCATTGCCAGGGAAGTCTGTGGACTAACAGTGGGTGTTTTCCAAGTATAACTTCCACAGGAACCCACCGTACTGCAAGGAACAGAGGAGAATAAGCTGTGACAGCAAGGACAAGTAGATCTGAAGAAGAGCACTACACAATGGGCTTGCTCTTGGCGTTAGGCACAGCATCTGGGATTTCAAGGAACTGAAGAGGCAGATGAGTCAGATGGGTCTGGGCCGTAAGGGTCAGTTATGCTCAACACCCCCATTCCTGGAAAGCCCATGGAGAAGCTTCTGGAGGGTCCTGCTGACCTCTTGGGGTGAAACTGGTATAAATGAGAGTAAAATTTGACCTGAATGTTTCTTAGATGTCTCTCCTTGTAATAAGGAAAATCAGGAATTAAAGCCAAGAATAATTAAACATTCTGAATCAAGTTCTGCAACAGTCTGGTTTCCAAATGCAAAAACATTGCCTCCACTTTGGCTCACAGAAGCAATTTGCATACTAGACCCTCAGGGCCACCGTTCAAGCTCCCTGCAATACTTTTTTTCAGCTGGGAACTGCCTTTAAGTTTTTATCAGAGCTCAGCTATCTGCCTGTGTTATTTATATGCATACACATGCGTACCAGATCCTTGGTTAACTAATTTATACCCACTGAGGAATGTAAAGAGCAACATGCCACTATTTGTGCTTGGAGATTATTTTTTTTTTAACAAAGTTTGTCTCATTTTCAAAGCTGTGACATTGTTTTCAAATTAAGACTCTCTCTCTTTTTTTTTTTTTTTTTTTAGTGTATTTCAGGGAGGCTGATAATTTGGGTTCTGTTCTGCTTCATTGCTGGGTCAGACCCCAGGCTCAGAGCATGAAAGTCTTTATTTTGGGACATTCCCACGTGATCGTCTACTTGAAGGGGCTGACGTTAGTTGTCTCTTCAGTGACCAAACCCGTGGGTTGGTTTTGAGGTCAAAGCTATGTGTGTGCAAGAGGCCTTCGTGGTAAGCCAACTCATATCAAAATCTCTGTTGGTTTGGGATCAAAGAAAATGGTGTTGTTTGTAATAACTTGGAGAAAAATCTGTGGACATTTGCTGGAAATGAGCTTGTGAGGGATACGAGGCTCCTGTATCTGACATACTCTTTTTTTTTTTTTTTTTTTGCTTGCTTCTAATTGATGCTGTAAGTGTTAATGGCTTGCTTTCTGCCAGCTGACCTTGATAAACTCATTAAAGTAGGCTGTGGGACGATAAAGCCATGTGTCTGGAATAGCTGAGTCAGGTCCTACAGCAGAAGGAGAGGCCTCTGTTTTGCCTTGGGTGGCTCTAAGAGCTGCTGAGGTGGTTGATGGTTGAAAGAACAGCAAGGGGGATCTGGAACCTCAATAATCACCTAAATGTTTCAGGGACTCTGCTACCAAGTGGCCAAGACCCCAAGGAAGGGGGCTACGCATCAAAAAGGCTGCTTCCCCCTACCGCTGATGGGCTGCTAAAGTTGTGTCCCCACCTGGAGCAGTGTGGACCAAGGACTGAGAACTTTGCTTGGGAGCCTACAGTAGCATCCCATGATGCCTGTACCCCTGGGAACACACATCCTCGGTGAATCGTCTCTTCAGCTTTCCAGATGACAAGTCTGGTTTAGGCAGACTCAGGCTCATGCCCAGCTTCAGCTCAGCTCATAAACTCCTGTTCAGCTGGGGAGAGATCCAGAATCAGCAGGGAGTGAAGAGGGAGCACTGTATTGTCTCCAACACAGCTGCACAGCCAGCAGAGAAGCCAAACTGAGTTCATTCTCCATGGGTAAAAGAAACCACAGGACTAGGGACAATCCTTGTGCAAAGGCGGGACTGTGAAAAAAACATTGGGCTTTCGCCCAGAGAAGGAAACATGTCATGTTTCAAGTGGTGATCTATTCAAGACTGAAATAAGGTACTCTTGATGGAAACTTATGTTCTGCATAACACAAAGTTAAGCAGAGAACCCCTGTTTGCATTTGAAGAACAGCACCAATTTCCAGAGATAATATTCAGATTACTTCTTACTTATTGTAAGCTTAATGGAAGGAATCTTTCCATATTCTGCTACTTCTCTTCTCATTCTGTATTTGTAAACACCAAGTCTTGGGGACAGATGTTCTTGACCACATGCAGTTTCATAATCCTATCAAAGCCTTGGTGTCACTAAAAATTATAATCAGTTATTTACAGAGGACACAAACACTGGGAAAATGGCAAAGGATAAAGGGGAAAATTTGTAACATAAGAAAATGTAAAATCATATATACAGGATCAAAATTGAAAGGCACACTTACAAGATGAGGAAGATTATGGAAAACAGGAAGGATGGAAGAGACGTGGGAGGTTGTTGCTCAGATGAACGTAATCATCTGATGGCATCTCAGAATGAATAAGTGGGGAAACTTTGAGCTTTGTTCTGTTTCTATTCAACAACGACTGTCTCTGGAACGAGGTACTAATTTTCCGTGTCTATTTAACAAACAACAAAAAAAACAACCAAGCCTGGAAACACTCAGGTTATTGAACCAAGGGTAATTAATGAGTTGAAAAATTTGCCTCATAGCAAAAGTCATAAGGTGGTCAGACTGTGTAGCTGTCAAAGCTAGACATGTCTTGATTCTTACAGTACTTAATACAGAAGCTGATTTAGGAGAATTTGAAGTCTTAGAGACAAAAGTAGAACAAGACCTAAAGGGTGGAGGTTGGATCTAGACAAACTGAGATTTAAAATAAAGACGTGCAACAAGTCATTGGAACAGCTTGGAACAGGGAATGTGGTTGAATTTCCATTGCTAGCAGTTCTCCAAATCACCACAGTACATTTTTCTCCATTTCAAGCACGAATTAACTGCCAGAAGCCTAATGGCCTCTTACGCAAGAAGTCAGACAAGACGATCACCATGGTCTCCTCTGATCTTACAGCCTATGACTAATGCATCATGTGTTTGTTCTCTCATTGTCTCTGGGGGAGAAGGAGATGCAGTGGGCTGTTTTGTTTTGAAAGGATTATTGGGAGATTTTCATGTACTGTACTTATTTTAGAGGAGGGAGGTCAGAAGTGTGTGTTGTAGTTGGAACGGAGAGTTGCAATGTTTGTGGGGGTTCTTGTTCTTGTGGGAGCTTGTCCCATCCTGGCCCCTGAGAACGCTCTGTATTTTGTCTATTAGAACACTATTAGAAACTGTTGCAGTGCCAGAGGATTGAGATGTTCCCAAGTCCTGGAGCTGTGGATGATCCTTTGCCAACGCCAATGAACCCTTAAGGATTGGGGTTATGACACTGAGCTGTAGGAAACTACTGTGCACAGGAGAGGCCTTGCATGCTTCCATGTCTGATGTAACTTGCTGTGGTGCTTTGGCCCCCATGGAAAGAAAACCCATTGCTGATTTGGAAGACCCGTGTTGCTCCTCTGCTCATCCACAGCCTTTCTTTCATAGAAAATGAGCGATGTACCGCCCAGCGATGCTTGCCGAGGGGATAGCGTTGGCCCTCTGAACTGTGTCAAAAGTTCAAAGATGAGCGTCAGGGCTTCTGAGTCACTTTTCAAATATTAAGATAGCTCCCAATATCACTTGCAATCAGCCAAAGACAACTATCTCCTTCTCGTGTATCCAAGCTGTGACTAATCAAAATTATTTTTAAGGGAAAAAATATTTATCCAGGACAACAGCTTTTATTATTTTATTTTTTAATCAAAAATGACATTGCTTTACAGTGTTTAATGAAGCATGCGATATCAGCCTTGCTGCTTGTTTCTTCTGCAAGAAGAAACTACGCTATATATGTATATACCGTGTGTATATACAGACATATGTAGGTATATATATACACACACTATACTATATACTATATTCAATTCAGGAAACAGTGAAAAAAGGGAGGGGCAAAGTTTTGTAAATATACAGCCAATCTTTGCTATAGTGTTGCGCAAAACAATATCATGACTCCATATAACAGTATAATAGACCACTGAACGAAGGAGACAGTTGTTATTTTACATGTAAAGAGAAGAGGGACACATGCACAAACGGAGTCAGGTGCCTCAGTCCTCTGAAGCAATAGGGACTTGGGTTTTTAAGAGCCTTTTTTATGTCCCACCACTATTAACTGGTCCAAAGTCACAGACAAAGGAATATAATCCCTGTTCGTTCATCCCAGCCTGTAAACAATACCTCCTGGACTATTTTGGTTAATAAGACCTCAACTCTGTCTTATGGAGGCTTTGTAATTTATCCAAACCAGAGCACAAAAGCTAGGAAGCCTGAATTTGAAAATAAGTTTGTGTTCTTATTTTAGATTTCAGCTTCTTATTTTGGTTGGCCAACAGTAAAAATAGATAAGCAGTGAGCATCATTGGCAGCATTTGCAATTCAAGGCATAGGGTTTAATCTGCAACCTCTTGCTGAACAATCCAACCCTCAAAGCTTTGATGAACAGGCAGAAGTTACCCACCAGGTTAAGCACTGGTTCACTATTTCTGTAACAATATCATCATTTTCCTCCAGGCACTATTCATACATACAATAAGACTTTCTCTGAAAATCTTGCACCTTGTGTTAGGAATATAGAGGCTGAGAACACAGGGTGAAATTAATTGTTCAGTAAAAGGAGCAGAAATCAGGATTAGAACTTTTGAGCTTTATCATTGTGAAACTGCTCAAGAAGAGGAAATCCTGTTCCCTTCAATTCAACGGCAAAGTACCAACCTCTTCCTGGAGGTTGCACATTTTGACAAACTCATTCTTGACAGGTGCTTTTACCCTCCTCACCAGCACCCTTCCGCTCTCAAAGCAAGGGTTTTTCTAGGAATGATCAATAAGAAAGTGCAGGTTCTCACTTATATTTGGCAACTTGTTAAGATGTTGGTTTGGGGTCAAACCCTGTGGGATCTCTGGTATGTCCCAATCCTGCTGCAGCCAACAGCACTTGGGGTGCTGAGCTCTATTTTGTGGGGGTTTGAGGGTGCCCAGCTGTTCATGATTTTGCAGTTTTGAGGAAGGAGGTCAGATCAGAGAACTGATCTTGGCAAAACTGAGCGGAAAGCATAGAATCATAGAATGGTTAGAGTTGGAAGGGACTTTAAAGATCTAGTCCGACACCCTGCCATGGGCAGGGACTACCTCCACCAGACCAGGTTGCTCCAATTCCCGTCCAGCGTGGCCTTGAACACCTCCAGGGATGGGGTGTCCACAACTTCTCTGGGCAACCTGTTCTAAAAATCAAAACCAGATCCAAGCTCAGAGAGTAATAGAATGAATCATAGAGTGGTTCAGGTTGGAAGGGACCTTAAAGACCATTCAATTCCAACCCCCTGCCCTGGGCAGGGACACCTTCCACCAGACCAGGTTGCTCCAAGCCCCATCCGACCTGTCCTTGAACACCTCCAGGGATGGGGCAGCCGCAGCTTGCCTGTGCATCACATCCTCTTGTTCAGCTAGATGGGGTGCTTAAAGCATCACATCCTCTTGTGCAATTCAGACCTAGGTAAGTCCTTCCCAAGATCCATTATGAGTTTTTTGCAGCAATAGTGCTTTTTAAATCTCCTGTCTTTTGCAATGCCCTTTTACAGATGTGTTACGAGATTGATCCTGACACGGACTGGTGTGCACTCCCTGATGGTGCCAAGAACCGTAAGTGTTTTTCATGTCCTTTCTCCTAGCGCACTCCTGTGTTTCTGACTCAGGTTTATTCAGCACGCTGTCAGACCTGGAGTGCTGTCAGACTTGTTTATTGCTTTTACGCCCTTCCAGGCCTTTTATAGGAAATCACAGAAAGCCGCTATTTCACCATGTACACCTCTCGTATCAACAAACCTCTGAGTAACACAGCCCTCCTTTCTCTGCGCGATAATTTGTCATATAAAATTTCACATGGCTTACTCACATTTCTGAAGAAAACTGGTTTTACCTGCACATATGAAGCAGAACCAGAAAAACTGACGCATTTTTGTAATATGTCCTACACTCAGATTTGATCATTTGCATGTCATTTCTCAATTTTGTGAATGCGGAGAGTAAAAAAAAAAAAAGGAGATTTAAAAAGGAAAAGTTCTTAAAATGTCTCTTTTAGATTTTCCTGCTAGTCAAGAATCACTGTGTTTGGGGTAAATGCTTCTGAGCAATGTCAATAATCACATCGGTTGTGCAAGCCTTTAGAGTGTTGCTCCTTCTTGAAAGAGACAGTGTTGAGGCGTAAAGATTTCTTTTTCAAGGGGGTTGCAGGACTTTTCCCCAGACTTACAGCAAGATTTGTGCAGCCCCCCCCCATCTAAAATGGAAAGGCACTCCTCAAGCCCTGTGTGACCCCTCCTGTCACTGTCAGGAATGACCTTTGAAAAGTGGGTTTGAAGAAGGGTGGCTCAGAGGTTTGGCAGCACATCTCTGCTGACCTTTACCAAAATCACTGCTCGCTGCTGAGCTGCCGTCGCTCTGGATGGTCCTGCTCTCAGCCTACCTCGGCTCCCCAGCGAAATGCTCGTGCTTAAATCTCTCTTCGTGCCAAAGCGGAGCTGTGCTCTTGCACATTAAGAACGTGCACAAGTACCAGAGCTGAGCTGACAAGCCGTAACTTCTTAACCACCCACTTGACTATGTATAACTGTTTGCCTAAGGGCTTTCTTTTACTTTTCGACCCCCCGTGCTGGTAGTATTTATACACATATTTAACTTTATGTATACAAGTGTCTGATGTCAATTAGCCCACTCTGATAAATGAAGCATAGCGCATATGTCAATGTTTGCAAGAAGGAAGCTTTGATCCTGTTTATATCTTTCCTATCACTAAAGGAAAATAATCTATGGTCTGTAAATCCAGTCTCTATGAAAAACTCGTCTTATCACATCATTTTGTTATTGGCCAACGATATTACTGCCGCTGTGGGACATGAACACTGCTGGAGGACACTGTCTGGGGGCTTGAGCCAGCCAGTCCTAGGTAAAGTTCCTTCCACAACCTTTAAATAATGGATCAAAAATGTCCAGAGTGAGGGAGAAGTGTACAGAGTTCAGACATTGGGGGAAATTTTGCCACATTCAAATCAAAACCCTTGCCCTTACTGATGCCAGAATTTTACCACTGGCATTTGGCTTTGAGCTTGTTAGAAAAAATGCATGCCAAGTTGCCAACTTCTAGTATAAAGTTAGCGTGGCATCAGGCTTAAAAATGAGGTGGAATAGGGGCTATATTTCTGTTGAACAACACTGAAGTGTAGGGTGCTGTTCCCAGAAGTGTCTGGGATTACTAACCCAAGAAGAACCATTCACCTCAAACTGTGCAAATGGTCACTCATTGTCTGACGAGACTGATCTGTCCCATCCCGCTCCTGTTGGAGAGGCTCATTTAGCATAACACTATGGAGGACAGAGAGAGAAGAGGATCTCTGTATTTAACCCCTGGTTTGGCGTTTTGATGAATGGGTAGTCAAGGTTTTAATTTCTTTTCCATACGCACAGGAAGAAATCCTTGCTGCCTTCAAAGACTAATTCTATGAATTGCATTGACTATTATGTGCTGTACTCATTTATCCATTCAACTTCATTGTAACAGTATGGTAGAAGGTGATCTTCAGTTAATTTTTTTTTAATTTATGCTACCTTGAAACACAAATGCATTTGATTTCATCCCACTAATTAACTAACTCCCGCTTGTTCAAAACCAGACCATAACTATTCTTACTGTTATAAATTTTCATTTTGATGGAGGACGTACGTGGAATTTGCCTCCTGACACAGTTTGAAGAAGCTCACCATGATTTATAATCACATAAGATTCTGGAGAATGTGCAATTTTTATTTCTACATTATCCTGTCCTCAAACCTTCCGCCTACTCATCATCTTCTTGCTGAAACATCTGGTCTTTAGACAACCAGAAAGTGTACTGAATTATAAACTGTGAGGTTGCTCTTCAACCTCGCACATTATCACTCAATAGCAGATATCAGAGACGCTTTACTTCTAATAAACATCATATGCATTGCAATGGCTTTGGAGATCTTTTCCCTTTGCTAGTGAGCAGGAGATACCCAGCTGCACTATCAAAACTGCAAATACTTGAGACTAAATTGCACAAGATGTGCTTTCTATTTGAACCATACTGGGGGGATTTGCCAGATTAAATATAGATGTATGTGATGTAGATGTTTGCGTTTGGGACCTCTTTTTTGCCAGTGGAGAGAAAAAGGCACTGTTAGAGACTGATTGTAGAAGACTCTGACCCAGCAACTGACCTAGATTCCATACGATCTTACAGACATACAAGTTGGGAAGATCCTGAAGAGGTCACCTGTGTCCCCACTCAGTCTCTTGGGGTGGATCAAGCACTTCTGGACCTTCCTTAGCAATTGTTTGTCTGAGCTGTTTATAACAAAAGGAAAAGACCAGGTACTATGTTGACTTCAATAGAAAAGACAAGCACAGATGCCTTAATCGTACACTAATTGATGAAGCGTTAATGGTTGGATCTGACACTTTTTGTTTCAGCTTCTGAAAAGTTATGTACCTGCTTTAAGTTACTGTTCTACTATTGGCCATGGAGAGAGAAAAGAATCTCTGAAGAACATCCTTCCTGCCCGAAAATACGTAACATCACTTCTTGGTGATATGACTCTTCCTGAAGTGCCTCTGTCTCTCTGTTGGCTATAGACCAACACCATCTGCCCAGTTTTAAGTGTGATGGAGTGAGATGGGATGAACCTGACCATCATCAGGCCAGGACTCAGAGCCCTGATCTGAAAAATCATGTTTGTGAGGTGACCTTGAAAGTATTCAGATTCCAGACCAAACTGGGGCCAGGTTAAAAAAAAAAAAAAAAAAAAAAAAGATAAAGTAGCCTCTACCCCTCTACAAAAATGAAGACTCAATAAGTCTTTAAAATGTGTTTCTGAAAAATGTGAGCCATAGAGCTTAGGTGGAAAAGATTCAGCTATATATAACAAAAATATCTGCCAGTGACAATCTGAACTCCTTAAATGCTTAATTTGATTTAAAGGTGACATGAAAATTATGACAAGGCTGAAACCAAACAGGAAGAGCTAAATGACCAGAAGACCATCGGTCTTCTCTCCCAACTGCTGTTATTATCCTTCCATCAGGGCCTGATGGATAAAGTACATCTTAAAAATTCAGCACTCCCCTCTGATGGCAATAAGGAAAAGTGTTTCTGTCATTTGCAGTTGACACCAGGATATTTTCTAGGTGCTCAAGATTTTAAGTTCTGCTATTGTCATATCACAACCTTTAATGGGCATTTAAAGGGACTACTTGGGTAACTTGAATTCTCTACATTTGAAAAGCATTTTGAGTTCTGGTAAAAAAAATTAAATTGGGGGAAAAAAAAAAAACCCAAACAACAAAAACATTTTTCTACACAGTGAAGTGAAAGGCTTTTCCTAGGCATTGTTGTACTTCTTTTCTCAGTCCCAGTGCTGTAAATTCCCCATTCTGATTCTTTCAGTGCTCCCAGGTCAAGCCACCTCTCTTTTTTACAGGATTTCTCAATAATAGAGGTGTACATACAGTCCAAAACCTCAAAGTTAATGCCACCAGATTTGCAAAGTGCATAAGAAAGTAGGAAAGTAAATATTGTGGAAAGGAATAAGAGGACAACCATTACATAAATAAGGGAATTACTTAAGTGTCTAAGACAGGATTTCAGATGACTCTTTGTTAATCATTACATCATTATGAAATTTCTATATGTCATTAACAGTCTCCCTTTATAATCTGCATATTTTTCTAATATAAGATTCCTTTGATGATAGTCCATTTTATTACTCTTGGTGATGTTTCTAATTACCAGTGTCAGTGCATCGTTACTTTTGCTGTTATTGCACTCATTAATGATCTATGAAGTTTTTTCCTTTTTGATGTTTTTCCCAGCTCAACACATCATGAAACAGGCATCGCTTTGCTGTAATGGGAAGTATTATTTTGAGAATCAAACTAATTTTCCCAATAACTTTTTTTTCTGATATTTTCTCGTTTTCTGTCGAAGCTCGAACACATGTTTCTAATCTCTCCTGGTGTCAGAATGCTGTCTACATGTTCTGGAAACTCTGAGAGCTGAACCGCACTTTTTCCAATAGCAATGATGCAATGATTTATACTGGATCCTTTTAAGACTGATTCTTCATGCTTTTGATGTGCTCAACCAGTTGTACTTATGCTTTATCTGGGCTTATGTGGGTCCCAGGTCTCCTTCCAATCTCAAGTAATGCTGTAGAAGCAAAGGAAGTATTTCAAGTGTAAAATGGCACGTCTTGAGACTGCAATCCCCAAACTAGAACATAATAAATATGAAGTCATTCAGCAAAATATCGAAGACATATCTGCTAAGAGTCAAAACTGGGAACAAACATTTCTAAACACAGACAATAGGTCAAATATACAGAAGAGATTATAAGGAAAAACAAATAGGTTTTTTTTACATTGTTTATAAGACAAGAAATGCCAAATGCAATGTTTCGGACAACTTCTTTAAGAAAGAAGCACAAACCAAGTTTGGAAGCACAGATCCGCTCTCAGTTTAGTCTTTGAAATACGGATCAAAGTTGCCTGCACCACAGAGGCATCAGTCAGCTCTGCTCTGTTTCTGCTTCTTGAAGTCATCTGCTTTGTATTTTATCAGGACTACTGCAAAATTGCTTTCAGCTATAAATTTACAGTGACTTTTTTTCAGAAAATGAAAGACATGAGTGGCAGCTTATTAACAAACGAAGAGTTTGTGGGGCCGGCTAATGCATTGTGTGCTACTCTGAAGGGTGACTGCCTCTGTAGAGGTGGTGGAGCTATGGTTGGTGAAGATTAAACCCATCATACATATTGCTGGTTCAGTTACCAAACAAGAAACTAAACTGGTAGGTTGGATCAACCTGAAATGAAATTTTCAAACCATTTTCCATTGGGATGGTTAAATAAAACAATTGGGTTGAGCTGTACAATTTGATGTATTTGGACCAAAAATCAGCAGAAACCAAGGCTAGGTTTATGTGCCGTTCATGAAATGAAGGATCAGAAACAGCTCAATATCAGTCCCAGGGAAAAGGAGTCATAGAATCATAGAATCGGTTTGGTTGGAAGAGATCTTTAAAATCATCAAGTCCAACCATTAACCCATCACTACCAAGTCCACCACTAAACCATGTCCCTCAGCACTACCTCTACAGGTCTTTTAAATACTTCAGGGATGGTGATTCACCCACTTCCCTGGGCAGCCTGTTCCAATGCTTGACAACCTTTTTGGTGAAGAAACTTTTCCTAATATCCAATCTAAACCTCCCCTGGTGCAACTTGAGGCCATTTCCTCTTGTCCTATTGCCTGTTCTTTGGAAGAAGAGACCGACCCCCACCTCATTAAAACCTCCTTTCAAGTTCTGCTTTCAGAATGTCGCTGGAATAGAGACCAAGGATTCAAATCCCTTCAAATCTATTCTACTGAAGGGACCCTCACTCCAAACTTGTTGGGGTGTCCACAGTGCTAAGTGCCATTCGCTGTGCCGAGTTGGATGGAGGACCCAGGCAGCATCACAGCCTCTTCCCCATTGAGTAACTGTGGTTAAGAGGTTCATAGGTTAGGTGGCTCTGGAATGAAAGTACAGCTCCAAGTTTTGCTTTGATTTTTTTAAAATATTACTGGGGACAGAGAAGCTTGTTTCTCCTTCAGAGATGTCTCCTTCAGGAGTTTCCTTCTCCTTTCTAGAGTGCCTGATTGCACAGCAGTCTGGGTCATGCTTGGGAGGTGGGCATTGAGTTGTTGTGTCTACCTTCCTGTGGCTTCTCTTGGAGTGGAATCTGGACCCCTAGACCAGGCTGCCCTATAAAAACACCTCCATCAGTGGCATCAGAAGAGCTGTCAGATGTGTCATCATCAGTCGTCAGTGACGTCAACAGCTTCATGCTGGCTTCCTATGGTTATTCATGCAAATATTAACGTCGAAATTTGGCAGGACATACAGCCCAGGTGCAGCCATGATTTCAGGTCAGCCTGATGTGGTTTTTTAGAAAAAAAGAAATAAGATCTCCTCAGTCTTTTTAGAGACACATGTCTGTGCAGTGAGGCCCCTTGAGTCTGCAAGGGTGTGTGATCAAAGCTCCACTCTGCTTCCTCTTGTCCCAGCTGACTAAGATAATGTACAGTGACCCTTCCCTTGATTTTGCTGAATGAGATAAGATGGACCCACATATGTGGTTCTGGGATCATGATGGCACGTTGCGTTAAGTCAGCAGGCCTGATGACTGAGGTTGTCATTTTTCCTCATTTCCATGGTAACTTCTCACAAATTGATACTACTTTACCCATATGCAAAATGCTCAGCGAAGGCCATATGCAACTCAAATGTATATGACGTCTTGTTCAAAAACTTTCTATACAATAACTATGGTTGTCCTACGGAAAACACTTCTGCAGTTGGAGTTCAGGCTGATAATCTTTTGAAACTGGATTTTTCTATCTCAGATGGAATGGGCTAAAAATATCTATCTGTCTTCCATGGACCCTGTAACAGCTTTTCCTATATTTTCATGCCATAGCAGCATGAGTGGCTTAAGAGATCTTAAGTAAATGCAGTGTATGTACAAGCACTGATTTATTTTTTTTTCTTTCTGCATGAACAGTGACCTATTGTCTGGTTTTAATTTGTAGTTCCCTTCGTGCTCCTTTAGCTTCCTTAATGGGTTCTCAAATTTCCCGTCTGACTTGGCAGTGGTGCCCTGGCTGGAGTCTTGCCGCCCTCTGTTTGGATACACAACCAAAACCCCAAGTGGCCCTTTTTTGGTTATGCCATCAATTAACCTTATTGTGAAGAGCAGCCTCTCCAGCATGCACAACCTTTCATACTCGGGATGTCGGGTAACTGTTATTTATATGTATTGGTTAGTCTTTAGGGTATTTATTTCTCTGATGTTAATTCTAGATTGATGTTTATTTCTACTGGGTTGGCTAAAGCTGCCAGTTTTCAGAAATCGGAGCTCTACAAACAGTACAAGCAATGCAAACAATACAGGGATACGAGCAAGTGACTGTGAGTCACAGCTCCTACATTCAATTTCCACCTACACTTCTACACTCAATTAACTCCTCCAAGGCTGAATTTCAATATTTTACAAGAGTCCAGTAATTTCATAGGAGTGCAGTGTTTTGGGAAACCTATAGATGAAAGGGGCTTAGATATTCAAACACTGATAATTAATTTGAATGCTGTAAATCCATGAATAATAATGATTAATTGGCTGTGATTTCCATTATTTACCTAGTGATGACAGCTACTTGTTCTCCTCCAGACCTCTGCCCTCCTGGCGATACAATTCATGTGAACTGTGATTCGGGCCAGAATTTATGGGAAAATTGAACAAGAGATCCTGCTAGCTCTGCAGCAAGCCAGAGCCACCTGAACGGGGAGCGAGGGCGCAGCCAACGGGAAGCTATGCCAGAAGGAAGGGTATTTGTTTTGCCTTGTAATCGCCATCAATAATTAGGTAGAGAGAAAACAGTGACAACAGAAAAAAACAATAAAAACCACCATCTTGCACCCTACGTCCACGTGCAGACCAGTTGGGTTGTCCCTGAACTACCTGGCACTTTGCAAGCGGAGGCTGAAGACCTGAAAGTACCTCAGGAAAAGAGTGTCTGCTACCTTGCATCACCTCTGCCCGCACCCCGGCTGATTTCTCATGCCCCTTTGGCGATTTCCCAAGCCTCGCCAACAGGGACAATCCTCCCACTGTGAGAAAAATGTAATATTTGGCTCGTTAAATCGACTGTCACTTCTGCAGTTGATAATCAGGGAACTGCTTATCTGTTAAACAACCCCAGTCAGGAGGGGCCAGCCAAAGAGTCTGCATGAGGAACGTTGCTGAATCAGCCAAAAAACCTTCCCCTGGGCTGCAGAATGGCCTCTCTGCACCCCTCCCAGCCTATCTCCCCTCCCCAGGACACAGTGAGCAAAGGGCTGTGGTCTGCTTCCAGGGAGCACTTGAGCCTCAGCCCTGTCCCATCTACCTCTTGGCTTTGCTGGAGTGTAACCATAACATTGCCGAGGCAATGAAAAGCCCGGTGAGGTCCGGGTCACCCTTCCTCACCAGGAAGGAATGGACCGCACCCAACGCCGTCCTTAGGCGGGACACCCGCTGATTTGTGTGAATTGCCTGCAAAACTGGCTCCATCATTACTTGCTCTTTCATCCACAGGCACCAAACCTAATTCTTCACCCGAGCACTGCTACCCTGCAAAAAGCCACAGCTTTCTCCAGGACCCTAAAGGGAAATGCGGCTGCTTGCATTGACTCATCATGCATGCTATATAGCAAAGGCTCATCCCACACATCCCAGCTGTCCGTCGGGCAAGCTTGTGAACATAACACGGGCCAAAGCCAAAGATCAACACAGGCACACAGACCAAGCTACACCCCTCTTCAGCTTGCTGCAGCTTCCCTGTGAGCACAAGGCATGGCCGGAACATGACTCAACCCACTGTGGCTGAATAGGAGCATATCCCACCCCACGCACAGTGCAGGGCAGGTAGCCTGGGCTTAGCTGTCCCAGGTTTGTGTTGTTAGCGACAATCGTTGGGCCATTCCCTGAATCAGACATGGTGAGCCCTGCTAGCACATTGTGCTGCCCTTTCTAGGCTTTCTTCATGTTGGATAAAAGCAGCACTAAACATCAGAGCGATCTGTCTGGCTACTGAGTCATCGCTGCCAACCCAAGTGCACTGAGGGATTGGCTGGTTCCAGTTTTATTAGGCGTTTTCCTAATTAAATAGCGGGGAGCGCTGTAGGAGAGCTACGTCACCTCCTGGCTCTTCAGACTTTGACTTCACTCTGGGCTTGTCAACATAGTGAGACACTGGTAGGGCATGAGACGACCCTGTCTGGGGGCTGTGTGCCCATGAAAGCTCCTTGGTGGAAGCTGTGAGCTCAGGCACATGAAGCCACGCAGATCCCAGCCAGACCTGGCTTGTGGCCGACCAGTTTGGCACTCGGGTGGAGGAAATATACATCTGTCTGCACCCGTCCATGGAGACGTACCCCTGGGGAGGTCAAAGAGAAAGATGGAGCTGCTGGGTAGAGTTGCCTGATGCCTTTCCCCAGAAGCATTTTCCCTGGCACGAGACTTGGCTGGAGGAACTCTCCTCAGGGGGCCTGTTTCCTTAATGGAGGAATGTATTCATAGCCTGATATAGGGTTGCGTTATAAAGACATGATTTGTGACACATGTTACTGAGGGAAAGGAAAACGGTAGCACCGAGTAGCCCGGGTCTGGGGAAAACATGATTTATTCCCTACCACTGTATCCAAGAGCACCCTGGAGAGGCAGCAAGTCTTCTGCCAAGCCCCCTGGGTTTTTTTTTTTTCACTGCTCCATCCCTCTCTCCTTCCCTCCATAGCAATGAGGAGCTGCTCGTAAATGTTATCCAAGTATTGCTAAACCAGAGAAAGGTGCTCTCTCTCATAACATCCTAGGGCTCCAGCTTCCTTTTGGGAGCCACAGAAGGGTTTTCGCAGCTGAAGGGAGAGAGGTGGGCAGCCATCCGGCCAGCAGAACAATATGGGGAAGCCCCATTCAGCCCAGCTTTGGCTGAGGAGCTGATTGGTCTCATTGCTAAACTAGAAGCCTCAAGTTTAGCTCCTACCCCAGGGGATCTGGGGAGACGGGGAATGGCCATTGCAAGGAAATTCAGCAAAGATGCTTTGGGCTTAGTGCAGGGCCCCTGCCTTGTGCACATTTTCACCCTTGGAGAGTGCAAAATGCATTTTGTTGCAAAAATGGGGTGTGAGCTACTGCCACACACTGCAGGGTGAAGGCTACCTGCAAGCAAATATTTACTGCATAAGGATACTCCAAATGGAGTCACCTTGCGTAGTTTCTCTGTGTGCTTGGAGGGACTTATGCAGGTCCTCCCCATCTATGGAAGGAGCCAGGTTGTGCTTCCCTCCACCCATTTTTGATTGCATTGGACTGGAAGCTCTTCAGACATTTTTTGACACACACCTAGCACAGTCCTGATCCCTCCAGGACTCTTAGTGTGACTGTAATGTGAAGAAGTGTGCACCTGAGGAATGCAGAAAAATTATTCTTTCTCCACCTAGGTCCAAAGAGTGCATCAATTTTAAAATAAATTTTATTTAGGTTCAGATAGAAAAAATCTGGCTTAAAAAGGAACTTTCCAGGTTTATAAGGTATCAGTTGCTGCTTTGAAGTCTTCTGTGTGTGCTGTGGATAGCACACTACACAAGCTGATGTATGAAACAAATGTTTTTATCTATTCTTGGTGATCCAGACCCTTACACGGTGGAAATCAACAGATACAGGAAAAAAAAAAAATTTCTCCCATGACAATTTGACCTTCTACCTTTTCGGTTGGACTATAGGGTTTCGGGTTTTTTATGCCTATACTATGAACAGTCAAGACTAGACACCATTTCCCCTTGGTCTCCATCCTGTTTTTGAGAACAATAGTTGCATTTTTGACACAGTGCCAGCCCATAATTCATGCTTGCCTGCATCCTTTAGAGCACAGACTTGGCTGATATTATAATATTTTGGTGCGTTGAAATTACTGTTCCAATTAGAGCAGATTTTTTTTCTAATCAATAATATTATTTCTAAAAATTTAAATGTTTTAGGGATAACAAACAAGGAAGAGAGGCCTCATTTCTTGATGAAATATGGGTGCATAAATTCCCTTGACCTAATCTCCAGTTCGCTCAAACATAATAGAGTTCAAAAGTTCAGTTTAGGATCAAACTTCGTTGGGTTCATGTCCCGTTTGGGACAGACAGCTTGAAACAGATGAGAGGAATCCAGTGAAGAACAGAGGGAGAAGGTGGCAGGGGTCAGGACAGAGTAAACAGAGCAGCTGGGGATGACAAAGCAAGAAATGCATTAAAAGAACACATACTCTGTACAAAGCCTCACTTCTGAAGGTGTCACCGGTTTTCACCCAGGGCGTCCTCTGAGCACAGTCCAAAAAGTTGCTGGACGCATCAAACCTGCTGAGCATCACCTCATGCCATCGCCAGTCCCATGTGTGGTGTTGGTGCCATTTGCAGAGCAAAAAGTGGGTGCCAACAGCAGCAGTATCTTCACTGGCGTGAAGGAAACTATCCCACCTAAGGGCTGCTCCCAAGCAGCAGCTTGGATATGCCGGTTAAATTGTCCTCGAAGAAACAAGCAGATTCTTCATTTGCAGAACAAGAAGGATTCAGGCACTCAGACTGATCTGAAAACCCTCCAGGATAATTAGAGTTGTCTCAGAAGTCCTGAATAATTCACATTCCAACATCTGTAAGTCCAAACTGATGGGAAAACATCCGCTCCCTTCCCCATGCATAAATCCTCTTCCAGGAGGTAGTCTCTGCTGGGTCTCCTGGGTTCCGGATTGATCCCAACACACATTTGTATCTACACCACCACCGAGATTGTAAAAATCCACCCAACGTTTGACTTACATTTTCTATATGTTTCTTCCTTCTTCCCTGCTGATTCAGAATGTTTAAAACACCCCTTTCTGTTTATGTGCTTTAATTCTCCCCCTTCCACTGTGAACCAATTCTCATAACCTTTCTGCAAAGGTCCCATTTTTCACACCTTTCCCAGTGGCTGCTGCATCCCCTCTGAACTCTCTCACGGTGTCTGGCTGGAAAACTTTGCCAGGTTTCATAACCTCTTTCTTAAGAGAAAGTACCAGGGATCTTGAGGAGCGCATCTGGGAGCTCTGCAAAACAAGGCAGCAGAAAGGGGACAGGAGCAGCTGCCATGGAGCCGAGTCTCGTGACCTAATAAATTACCCCTAGTCAGGATGTAAATGATACTGGACGTAGTCTTAGCCTGTCCCATTTGTCAAGTGAAACGTGAAGATGGTTTAAACTACTTCACAGGCAGGGAGAGGTATGTTGTGAGGAGTTGTGAGGGCTTGGCTGGTGAACAGATTGTAACTCGAGCTCATCCACTTACGGCTGAGGCAACTTCAAAAACTGCTCTGACTTAACCAGAAAAATGATTGCCATTCCTTCCCAATGCAGACAGTATGTTGTGTCTTTATTTCTAATTTGTGGGGGTGTCTGAAACAGTGCAGTGGAAAAGCAAGGGAGTTTTGAATGTTTGTATGCAAAATTTAGCTATGTCTCAGCTATATCTTTTAGGCCTCTATTAATTGAATAAAGCTTTTTTATTATTATTGGAGGAGGAAAGTTAGGAAGACCTACTTATTTGATCCAAATAATGCAAGATCTTTCTTTGAGATAAGACTTTATTCCCATAACAACTCTTGCACAAGACCAAAATCCCAACAGGCGAGTTGTGAAATAAGAAGTGGTAAGGAAAAAAAAACACCCAACATTTGAGCCATGAGATCCTGAAAACATTGCTCCACGGACCGCAGTAAGTGGTTTGTTTGACTCTGCAGCACTCAGGTACTCTGCTGGGAGACATCTGAGAATACTTTGTGTGGGTGAGCCCAGAGGTCTCCTGAAGAGCAGTAGGAAGTGCATGATGCAAACCGAATGAAGTGACACATTCTGTAGTGCACAAACACGTGATGTCATTGCGCTTTTATTGCATTTACTCGAAAGCCTCCGCGTGAGCAGTCTAAGGAAGCAGGAGGTTGGAAAAGCAATTACACCGTGGGAAAAGAAGAAACACAGATAACATGACATTGAATGTGCACAGGCAGAGAGTTGTGCAAAACGTTCCTGGCTGAAAGCTGGTCTTGATTTCTGGTTTTGATTACTGTTTAAGAGGACAAACTGACATCAGACTTCAGAAAGCAGATCTAACATATCAACCAGTTAAAGCAAAGTCCTCAGAGCATCTGTTTTTCAAACTAATTCTGACTTCAACAGCGGGTTTGCCTGGATGGCCACGAACTGGTGTTCAGTTGCTTTTGAGATACCCTGGGGTATGCTGCCTGGCCTCCAGCTGATACTCGAGAATAGGTAGGTTTCTTTTCTATCCTGGATCATACCTGCAGACTCTGTAGCCCAAACCCCAGGAACGTCCCAAATGGCACTAGTTTCTTGCCATAGACTGAACTAGCTATCTATGTTTAAACAATTGACTCAAGTCTTTAGTTCTGGGTTAAGATTAAGCTCTGGCGTGTATCAGGAATAGTGTGGCCAGCAGGACTAGGGAAGTGATCATCCTCCTGAATTTGGCACTGGTGAGGCCACACCTCAAGTGCTGCGTCCAGTTTTGGGCCCCTCACCACAAAAAAGCCATTGAGGTGCTGGAGCGTGTCCAGAGAAGGGCAACAGAGCTGGTGAGGGGTCTGGAGCACAAGTCTTGTGAGGAGCGGCTGAGGGAGCTGGGGGTGTTGAGCCTGGAGAAAAGGAGGCTGAGGGGAGACCTTCTCGCTCTCTACAGCTCCCTGAAAGGAGGGTGTAGCCGGGGGGGTCGGTCTCTTCTCCCAAGGAACAGGCCATAGGACAAGAGGAAACAGCCTCAGGTTGTGCCAGGGGAGGTTTAGATTAGATATTATGAAAAAATTCTTCACTGAAAGGGCTATTAAACATTGGAACAGGCTGCCCAGGGAAGTGGTGGAGTCACCATTCCTGGAGGTATTTAAAAACCAGGTAGACGTGCTGCTGAGGGACATGGTTTAGTGGTGGAGTTGGCAGTGCTAGCTTAAGGGTTGGACTCAATGATCTGAAAGGTCTTTTCCAACCTAAATGATTCTATGATTCTAAGATACTTAAATGTAAGTGTAGATGTAGACATCACCATGTGAGCTGATGGTTGATTCTGCTTTTGCAACTAGTGGAGATGTAGTCAATAGAGTTGATGGAGGCTGAAGAGAGGTTCAGCTCACCATGCAACAGAACTCTGGGCCTCCCAGAAGACCTGAGTCACAGCCTCCAGCCCATGTAGATATAGAAGCCCTAGGGGAATTTAAATGCCTGTCAGGGGACTCAGATGTCATAATCCTTCATGATAGCACCTGTATTTTAGCCTGCCTGTGTGATTTAAATACTTTAATCTGGGCTATAGGGGGACACAGCACTGACTACTGGTCGTTCACAACCCTACACCTTCCTCATGAAACACATTGACTGGAGGATGAGGTAGCTTTTCTTTCTGTTTTTCCTATAACATAGTGTTTAAAGCACCATGTACACATTGTGGCTCAATTTTCTCCTCTGCAGGAAGGGGTTGCCTTAATCAGTACCTCAAGCAATATGGGAGCACGGTACTTCCCAAGTGCCTCAGTCAGGCTCTTGCCCTTTAACTTCTGCAGCCAGTTCACTGTGTTGAGGGCACAGTTGCCTCCTCCAGGGATTACTTAAGTGTTCCTTAAGGAGTACAACGTTGTATAAATTGAGACAAAATGGAGGATAAATTGATAAGGTCCACCTAGCAATCCCCTTCAACTAGTAAGGAGGGCATTGCTTGAAGAGTAGAAAATACCCAAGAGAATTGAACTGGGAGTCTAGGAGTTATGATGGCAGCTCTGTTTCCAGCCACACGTTGTACAGAGCTTTATCTAGCAGCGACGCTTCAGCGGTATCTACCGGCTTAGGAGACTTGGCAGAGGGATGCTCAACACGAGAGCCCTGTTGGGGCTCACACAGATATGACGGTTTTGTGCTGTCTGTGGCATTTCTGAACATGCCAAGGAGCAGACTGTTAAATGCACAGGGAATTTCAACATCATAGTCCTCTACAGACTTTAGGCACCAGACGGAGGAATCAGCAGCTGAACGAGGACTGCAAAGATTTAGATTTTGGACTTAAATACCTAGAGTGGCAATTAAAGCACCCAAATCTTTTCTTTTTCTGGCCTTTCACCTCACTGGGCATCATTCTTCCCAAACAGGAAAGGAGCTCGATTTAGGGGTGACGGGTCCAGTTCAGCAAAACAATAACTTGCCTGATGTCCGTAGTGAAACATGAGGGACAGATTAGAGGAAACATACGGTCCTGAATCACATATGTGAGGCAAGAAACATATGCTAAGGTCTGCTACAAAGAGGTTTTTTTTCTGAGAGTAAGCAACAATTAATGAAGCTGGGGTTTTGAAACTCTTCAATCTACGACTGTTGCCAGAATTTTTTGTTTCAACATTTTAAAGTGAAAGGCAGCGGCGCCATAAAACTTGTAAATATTATAAAAAAGCATCAAGTATGATATAAGTACTCATGATGGAAGGAAATTTTACAATAAAAAACATTTTTGAATGAAAATCTTACCTCAAGGTCTCTTCTGGAATTTCAAAAGGTTACTGCCGTTATTTTATTTTATTTTACATTCTTTCTGTGTCCCAGCACTTCTTGACGTGTTAAAACCTGAAAAGATTTATATAGTTTCAACAGCTTGACATTTTGTTTTTATTTTATTTTGTTTTGTTTTGCTTTGTTTTGTTTTAGTGATAGTTGGGGAGGATGTTATTTAGCATTATGCAATTGAAACATTTCCTCATCTTCTCTAGAACAAAGATAATAAAAGCAAACAGAATGTTGCAATGATTATTATTTTTTATTATTATTGTATGACAATGTGCTTGCTGCAGTAGGAATAACCTAATGCAAACTGAAAATCTGGCCTTACAAAGTAAACGGTCCCCAACTTCCCATTTTTCAGAATTCTCATGGAAAATTTTGAAAACATTGATTTTAAATTTGAGCAATAAAAATGAAATTTAAAAAAAAAAAAAGAAGGAAACTTTATGTGAACTCAGACTTTCATGATCTGACTAACTTGCCCACATCCGACATCTTCAGCCACTTTTGCCACCTCTCTGGACACTTCTACTGCCAAATCCCTTCCACAGCTTCAGTGCAGGGAGTAGATATCACTAACAGACCATTGCTCGGAAGTTTCTCTGCTACTCTACTCCTCACCTAAGTGCGTGACCTGTTCTTCTTGTTTTGCAAGGCTCAGAGAATAATTCAGGTTGGAAGGGGCCTCTGGAGAGCTCCAGCCCAGCTCCCTGATCAAAGCAGGACCAACTTCAATGTCAAAAGTGGTTGCTCAGGGCCTTGCCCTGACGAGTTTTGAAAATCTCCAAGGATTTTCCAGAGTTTGACCTCTCTCATTATGGAGAATTTTTTCCTTATGTTCAATCTGAACTTCCCCAGTTGCAACTCTCAGCAGTTTCATCTTGTCCTTTAACTGAATGCTCCTGGGAGGAGCTGATGCTGTCTTCTTTGTAACTGCCCTTCCAGTATCGATAAAAGATTTCCCCCCAAGACTTTCTCTTTTCCAGGCTGAACCAGCCAAGTTCCTTCCATCTCTTTCTCAGATATCATATGCTCCAGCGCCCTGACCATCTTGGTGACCTCTGCTGGACTTGATCCAGTTTGTCAGTCTCTCTCTTGCACTGGGAGGCCCACAGCTGGACACAGCATACAGATGTGGTGTTAGATGTGCCAAATAGAGAGGAGTAACAGCATCTCTTGACTTTCTAACTAAGCTTTTGCAAATACAGTTCAGTGTGCAGCTGGATTTTGTTGTCACTAAGGCAAGATGTTGATTCATGGACAACTCAGGTCCTCTTCTGCAAAGCTACTTTCCAGTCATCTTGTCGCTAGGCTGGAGTGTTGTATGAGCTTGTTCTGTCCAAGGTGCAGGTCTTTGCTGAACATGATGAAGTTTCTCTCAGACCACTGCTTTGATGTGGAAGGCCCCTCTAAATAGCAGCTCTGCCCCCGACATATCAACCACTGCTCCATTTGGTGTCATCCACAAATAAGGTAAAGGCTTTGTCCCATCAGCTTAAATACAAAAATGTAGCTTAAAGTGGTGGACAGCCTTCCTTTCCTTTATTTCTGCCCTCTAGTGCTACACTCTCTGCTTCTGTTTCTGATTTCATCCTGATCATTCCTTCCCCATTTGTCTTCCAAATTCCTGGTTTAGCTGTGCTTATTCCCCTTCTGTTCTCCCCACCCCATGCCTCCTGCCCAGTTCCCTGTCCCGAACTTTCTTCTCCTTGGTGGGTTTCCTGATTGAAAATGGGTTTATCTCCTTCTCTGGTCTTGTCTCTGGCACCCTGGACTCCCCTCTCCACTTTTTTTTCTGGGAAAGTCAGAAACACTAAAGAGGAATCTCTTCTGTTGTCACCTTCTTGAATGATTCTTCATAAAGAATACTGCTTACGAACTGGAAAATGTGTGTCTTTGATGCAAAGACTGCTAGAAATGGACAGGAGGAGGAAATCTGGAACTAACTTGGCTCTGCAACGCGACAGAAGAGCCAGGATCAATAGCTTGGGAGAAAAGTGACTCTCCCAATGTTGCAGGACTGTTCCCTTATATTTGCCAAAATTTTGTTTAATATCATGTTGCATCAGCCGCCAAATGTCTTTGCATGAAAGAATGTTGCACGGCCCAATGGGCCCTCCTCGGAAAGTTCCTCTGTGCTTATTCAGTCTCTTTTCCCTCCCATTTTGGTTTCACCTCGCTTCCCTGGTTACTATGTACTTCTGCTTGTCACCCCTCGTGAGCTGATGTCCTCTTCTGTCTACACGTGTCACATATTTGCAGGCAGCTAGCATGTCACCTAGCCAAGGTACCCTTGTCTCCCCTGCTCCGCACGGCTCAGCTCTGCCTCTCTGCAAAGCTTTTCCCACCCTTCTTTCTTGGATGCTCTTCAGTTTCCAGTTACACTTCATGGTTACCCATCATGAAGAGCTGAACTGTGCAAACCCCCTCTTACCTACTCCGTATCCCTTCCACCTTTCACTTCTTCTATCATCCCTGCTTCTATCATGCTTTCTGCTCCTCTCTTATCTGTCTCCTAGGCTCTCTTCTCACCTTTGAGCTACAAGAGGTGGGCTGAAGCTTCACAGATCTCCTCTAACCTCTTGGTGGGTAGGTACCTATCACTACCTGTTCCTCTGGAGTATTTTCAGCTCTCCACTGCTTGGAGGGAATTTCTCCAACACTTTGTTTTCTCCTTTACCCATCACTCACCCTGAGCTCTCTGATGGCTTTCAGGTCCTCTCATCCCCCTTTCCTCTTGTTTCTTGGCAAAATCTATTTGGATCCTCACCAATCCATGGCCCGTGAGACCAAAATCTGTTCTGGCTGCATCATTGCAGCGTTTTCAGAAAGCTGCAGACCCTAGACTTAATTTCTGTTTTTTTCCTTATGGATAATTTCCCTCTTTCACTTAAATTAAGCCACATCAGCAGGTGAATGATTGCTCTGTGAGTGAGGAGATATTTAACTTGGTCCTTCTGAGAGGATACTACAGGGCAGAGGAGGTGTTGGTGGGTAGCTTTGCTGTATTTCAGCTCTTCAGATGCTCAACACAGCTCTGACAGATCAGGCAACAATCATTAGAAAGCAGTAAGTGAAAGAATTATATATACATCTGGACAATCTCAGGTTTTTGCGGGGGCTTGTGTAGGACATACTGCAGAGCCTTGGTTTTGAGAAGAGATGGACCCAGTTTTCTGGAAAATCAGACTTGTTTCAGGACTGGTGAGATGCAGGCTGCAAATTTAGGCATCTGAAATAAATCATTGATCGCTTTTGAAAATCTTGATCAAATTGCTTCACGTAGACAGACATGAAATCGGAATCCACAGGCACCAGCACCACGGGCTGGTTGTTATCATAGAAGATCATTTAGTACAGGCTGTTCTAATTTACGTTAAACAAAGCTAATCCTGAAGGGATGTATTTCTTACGCTAGCCTGCGTGCAGCTGTGCCTTTGCACATGTGTACATGAACAGCATAGGCCATTTTTCATGGAACATAATAGATATGGCCAGAAGATATCTCACCATGCAAGGTAAGACATGTTTTTCTCAACATGTGGAGATACAGGGGATTCAGGCTGTGGTTTTGCTTTTTTTCCTTCCCAGACAAGTAATACATAGGGATGTATTACATAGGAATACATAGGAACAGGAAAGCAAATGCTCTGGGCTCCTGAAATATTAGAAGGCACTTACTGGGTTTGATACTAATCCACCATGTCTGGACAGGGTCCATGCAGAGAGGTCGGTAGCCAGAGGCTCTGGTACTCCGCTGGGGTGTTGTTTGGTCTTGGGTTTGCAGGAAAAGCCAACGCCTTTGGAAACTGAGACTGGACTTTCCGTGGATGGCCAACATGAGTCATGACTTGCTGAACTTTTAGGGACTCTCTCTGGGAGTGTTTCTAGTGCTTCCAGTACTTATGTCTACCTGACCCTACTGCTGGGGAACAACCCGCAGCAAAATGTGGTAGGAAATATTTGAAGGACATCTATTGCCCTGCCCAGGAATATATCTGCAGAGAGGAAGCCGCTTGCTGCATGCAACAATTTAAAACAAAGTTTGCATTGGCTGTATAAGTCCCACATGGTCTATTACATATGCTAGAATCCCAGAAGGATATTCCCTGATAAGCAGCACGAGCTCTCATTGCAGAGGCTGTTGCAAGGACTTTATGCAAAAGCAGTGAATGAGGGTGTAATTTTTGGTTACAAAATACCAGTCAAAACAGCCTGCATCGTGCCAACCTATTAGGACAATGGAGCTAAGTGGCAGAAAGATGTGTAATGTGTGAGTAATGGCTACGTTTGATGCAGAATCAGGTACTTTGGCATTCGGGCTTCTTGCAGGCATAGAAGTAGAGAGAGGATGCAAGAGTCGGGACTGTCATCTGTGTACCTATATTTTCGTAGAATCACAGAATGGTTTGGGTTGGAAGGCACCTTAAAGACCATCCAGTTCCAACCCCCTGCCCTGGGCAGGGACAACTCCCACCAGACCAGGTTCCTCCAAGCCCCGTCCAACCTGGCCTTGAACCCCTCCAGGGATGGGGCAGCCACAGCTTCTCTGGGCAACCTGGGACAGGGGCTCACCACCCTCACAGCAAAGAATTTCTTCCTGAGGTCTAACCTAAACCTCCCCTCTTTCAGTGTAAAACCATTCCCCCTTGACCTATTGCAACAGACTCTGATCCAGAGTCCCTCCCCAGCTTTCCTGGAGCCCCCTTAAGGACTGGCAGGGGCTCTAAGGTCTCCCCAGAGCCTTCTCTTCTCCAGGCTGAACCCCCCCAGCTCTCTCAGCCTGTCCTCACAGCAGAGGGGCTCCAGCCCTCCCAGCATCTCCAGGGCTTCTTCTGGCCCCGCTCCAACAGCTCCGTGTCTCTCCTGTGCTGAGGCCCCAGAGCTGGAGGCAGCACTGCAGGGGGGTCTCCCCCGAGCGGAGCAGAGGGGCAGAATCCCCCCCCTCGCCCTGCTGCCCACGCTGCTGGGGATGCAGCCCAGGATTTTGAGGAATAATATCATGGAGAGGTCTCATTTCTCCCTGTTTTCCCTCTCTTTTCTCTTTTTTTCATGTTTTCTTTCCCTCATCCTCCTCATCCCATCCAGAATAACAGAATTGGCTGGAGCAGGCTCATGTCACTTCTCAGTTGCTTATGCTGCTAACAGAGAAATCCAAATGAGCCATGCTGCACTTTACTCCTGAGGCTTATTCCTCGAGAAAGCTGTTTCTGCTCCCAGGGAAGTCAGTGGAAGTCTAATTAGTCCCAGATGTTTAGTAATAACAAGTACTTCCTTTTGGTAGAGCCAAACAAAAGCAGTGTTAAAACCGTTAATTAAATGGGTTTGGCTCTGTCATCAGGTTATTAACTAATTCCAGTCATGGCAGCCAAGCTAATACTGGCTCTCAGAAGGAGATATAATCTTGCCGTGCTCGACACAAAAGGCATGAACTCAGTGTGTGGGTAAATTAGCCCACGTCTGGGCACAGAGCTCAGCTTGTTTTCACACCAAAGGAAAATCTCACCGACTTCAACATCGGGCTTCCCTCTAATCCTTGGGTCTGCTGCTTGTGCAAACTTTCTCCTACAGGAATAAAAGCTTGATCCAACGGGTAGCGTTGAGTTTCGTAGATGTTAGATCAGGCCCTATTGCTGCTGCCTGTGCACGTGCTTGCCTACATCTTTAGTAGATCTCCTTGTTCTCCGTTGGTTGTACGACTCTAAGTATTGGCTCTAAGATACAGAGCAGCTGCCCCTGCTTCAGGACCAGAAGGTAATCGTCTAAGGTGGAGTCTGAACACCATAGAAAAATAGGAAGACATAGCTTTGCATCTGTGGAGCATTCCAAGCCGGTGCTTTAATATATTCACAACCCTGTGCTTTTTACAAAATTCAAAGGTGTTTTTATTGTACAAAATTCCACAATGAAAACTACCAGCCAGTTTCTTACATAACCACTTTAAAAATAGAATTATACACCTTTTTGTAGTGTGTTAATTTTGACATTCGCTACCTGGAAGAAACAGAAGTGGAGCAGCAATTAGACTCTGAGTATTTACCATGACGGGTTTTGGTTTGACCTCTATTTCTCTTAACGTACAGTTTCTGGCCTTAACAGAAAACCTGATACAGCTCCTTTCGAAGCCGTTGAACCCTGTTAGTAGGTCAGGCTCCCACTGTTGGTGAGCTTCTTTTCACTTCAAAAGGGTGAATCTGCTGTCAGAGTATGGGACATAACATATGTCAGTGTCAGCTTTTAGCAACGCAGCAGGATCTACATAACTTTTCTTACAGCCAGTCCTCTAGTCCATAACATCTTTTTTTAGGGAGAGACAGTGGACATCTGATCTGAATAATGGCCCAGGACTAGGTTCCCTGTGTATTTTTTTTTCACCTGTATCTTTAAAACACCTTTTTGCTGTCTAACCTTTAAAAATAGATATATTATTCTTTTGCATTGAAATGCAACTGTATGCAGTGACTTCCCGACGGTATTCCTTAGAAATATAAACATTTCAGTCCAATGTTAGCTGGTTGAAATTCATTCTCCAAGCTTTTTTCTTTTTCAAAGTGTTCACCCCAGAGATGAATTTCTTCACATTAAACCCAGTTAAATATGTATTGCACGCGAGGGACGAATTTCTCCTCTTTGAGTTGAACTGTGGACCTGTGACCTTCTGAGCGGATCTGAATAACATGTAGTGCAGCTGTTTCACGCCTGAGATTTCTCTTCCATCCCTCGTGGGTATTAAGTGCCAAGACTAATTGACCTCATCCACCTCACGTGTCTGGCCCCAGTGGCTGGAGCAATGTACCACAAGCAAAGAGAGGCGTCCGAAGAGGTTCCTGCCTCCAAGGTCTTTGGTTTCCCATGGTCAGACATGGATTTTTCTAAATGGCAGCCACAAGACAACAGACACAAAATGTAATTTCCGTTTTTTGCTAACTTTTCACTATTTTGGAACTCTTAGGAGATTTGCAACCCACTCCGAGGAGTGAAAGATTGTATTTTGGCCTGCCCTGACGTAGGTTTGTATGATTTCAGTTTAAGAAGGGTTAGGAGCTAACCAGTTAGGAAAAAGCAAAGCTCAGACCAAATCAAAAGATCTCATGGAGGCACATATCTTTGAGAAGGGCTTTCGTACTCAACTGGTGTCATCTGTGACTGTCATAAAAAGGTGATGCAGTTACAATGCTAAATTTTCATAAAGTCTTTCTGTGAAGGTGACATCACCAAGTGTCTCTGAACTTTGTGAAAAGTCTCAAGACCTTAGAGGGCTTTTTCCTTTGGTCTGGTTTAAATTACACGTCCCTCAAAACAACATCAGGGCTTTACAGTGGCCTCTTCTACCACTGTATAAGCTTTTAAAGCAGTTCTGCTTGTGAATGAAGCAAGTGCAAAACACGACAAATTCTCCTTTCAGTCCCTGCAACCCAGAGCACTATAGTGGTGCAGTTCAGGGGCACTTAGAAACCATCTTAAAATCCACAGTTAAAAATCAAAGATGAGAATTTTACCCTTCATTTCTACACACCGGCAGTGTAGCACCTGATTTCTTCGGTTTTCAAGGCATTTTGTGTTCCTATGCTTTAAACTGATGGCTAAATTTTTGCCTGCGGAAGCAAAAAAATGAACCCACGCCAATGATGATCACGGATAAAACCAACACAAATGTTAATATAATAAGGAAGTTGATTTTCTTCAGATCCTCTTTTTCACAGTCTTCTGGTCTAAGGTTCCCGATGTGCATTTCTTCCTGGTACCCAAAGTTCTGAGTGTAGTGGCACGTTAAGTGCTCCACGTTGGAGATATGGACATTTTTGTTCTGGATCATTGATGAGAGCCAGATGTTTCCGCAGCAGTTGAGTGGGTTCCCAGTGAGATACAAATTTTTAAGGGAATTTTCTAATGCTAAAATATTGCTGTTCTGTAATGTGCTAAACCTATTGTTCCGTAGGTCCAGAACTTCCAGTGGAGAGTCACTACCCCACTTAGGCAGCCAGTTCAGCTGGTTTTCAGAGAGGTTTAAATGTTTAAGGTGACTAAAACAAGGCAAGTCAATATTTAAATCTATCAAGCTATTGCCATGTAAATACAAATATTCCAGAGACTTTTCCAGTCCTGATAATGCTTTAACTTCTATTTTCAGTCCGGGGTTCATGGAGAGATCCAAGACAATCAGAGAAGTCTTGTAGAAAGTGTATGCTGGTAGGACGTTCAGCATGTTGTTGGCTAGGTACAAGTAATGAAGAGTAGGACAATCAACAAATGATACACAACCACTTTCCTCTCCAGCAAGTCTTTGCTTAGCTAATCCTGAGTACATGCTGCAAAGGCTGATATTATTGCTCTGTAGGTTAAGCAGTCTGAGGCTAGGAAGACTTGAGAAGATATCAAACTGCAGGGTCTGAAGATGGTTGCTTTGAATATAGAGCTCCTTCAAATTTGACAACGTGCCAGCATCCAGGAGCAGGCTCTGCAAAGCATTGTAGCTCAAGTCGAGGACAGTTAGGGAGATCAATGCACTGTCATAAGTTACTGCAAATGCCTGAAGACAGTTTTTACTGAGATTAAGGGTGTGAAGGGACAACATCGACTCAAAGAACTCATCCGGAACGGATTTGATCTCATTATAACTTAAGTCTAAATATACAAGCTGGGATAAATAAAGAGAACTTTTGTTTCTACTTTGCTTCTGATCAAGAAGATGAAAAGAAGCATCTAACCATTCGTTTTCCATATAGTCCATTTTATTATGAGGGGATTCAGCAGTGAGCTGGATTAAATTCTTTGATAAATTCAGAGTTACTAGTTTATTTACCTGGGGGAAGACTGGGAAGTGAAGCAGTTTGTTTTCACTCAGATCCAAACATCTTAAGCTATATTCATCATCTGACTTTGCGGTGTGGAAGGTCTCAATGCTATTCCTGCTAAGGTCAAGTATCTCCAGCTGCCTGAGGTTGAAATCAGAGATGCAAGTAATTGAATTCATGGAGAGATTGAGTTTGGAAAGGTTCACTAGAGTCTCAAAAGCACCTTCTTCTATTTCCATGATGATATTACTCTGAAGATCTATCTCCACAAGATTGGGAGATCCCTGAAACATCTTGTGTGATATCATTATAATACTGTTGTCTGCCAAGGAAAGATACCGCAGTGCTGGAGCTTGTTTAATGAAATACTCAGCCATCCCGTTGTACAGACTGTTGTGGGACAAGTCCAGTATTTCCACTTTGGGTAAAAGTCCAATCCCCTCTGTCCCATTCTGAGCAAGCTCATATAAGCGATTGTTGGCTAAATTTATTTCCAGCAAACTCGTCATGTGTGCAAAGACTCCAGGCGTGATGAAGCTTATCTGGTTAGAGCTTAAATCCAGGCACTGGAGGGAGGTGTAAAATGGTAACGGCATTTCAGGGATGCTTTGAATCAGATTTCCAGACAGATCTATTTTGTTTACATTCGGATGGAGCCCGGGAGGGATTTGGTGAAGGTCTTTGTTGTGGCAAAATGCCTGCGAGTTTGCCTGCCGGAAAAAAAGAGAGAGAAGGGGTTGCCACGTGACAAATGAAAAACATCTTTGCATGAAATATAAAGAAAATAACATTCAGCATCCAATCAGATCCTTCTTCTGAAACACTGATTGCACTATTTTCTCTGAGCATCCAGACAGCAAGAACAACAACCCTAACGCTTCTTTGCAGCTAACAGCACTCATTTCATTTTAAAGACATTTAAAGACATCTGACTTGCAACAATAGAGAGTTTTATCTGCATGTGATACCTTCTAAATGTTTTCCATTTTGTACCTTTTCTCCAGTCTCATTTTAACAGTCCTAATTGAAGGAGTTTTGCCCGCTTTCCATTTCAGTCAAGCACTGTTTCCTCACTTTTGTTCTGATGTTTAATTTTCTGAGCTTCACCACTGTATCTGATTTTGCAAACTCTACTTGCAATACTGAGTAGTACTTACAAGAGCTCCACTCTGTTGGTAGCATAGCTCCCAAAGCAAGGAGGTGGAGAAATGTATAAGGATCCTCTGGCACAAAACCCATCTCTCTCCTTCTTAGTCACACCCCTTGGATATTTAATTGTGTCTTCCTTTAGCCATGGCTTAGTTAAACAATGCATTTTTAACCAAAAGTATTCAACTGCTGAAACATTTCTGATGGAAGCCTCTAAACTCCTCCTCCTTTTACTATCCTTGTTTATCCTTTTCCTAAGGCAACAGTTCCCTTCTTCTTGTATGTATGCCTTATGAAACCGCCCACACAAGACTCCCATGATACGACACGGAAAAGAAAATTTATGTAAAGCTAACTTTTAAGATGAAGAAAAAGCTGTGACGTGCAGTGAGGGCCATGCCTTCTCAGTCCAATTCTCAGCAGCAGGGTAGAGAAAAAACCCGAGTATCACAGGCAAATTCATCTTCCAGATGCATGGCTGTTTAATTGCAGCTAGGACTGAATCTGAGTCCAGAGCAAAATTTGGAGTGTGTGCTCATAAGGAACATTGGAAACATGAACATGCTCAACCTTGCATAAATGTCAAACTGTATTTTGTTTTTATGGAGAACATACAGCAGTGGGAGGAAGTGGAATGTGAAAGGCTTAGGCAGCATTTAATCTACTGTAGGAAAACTCTTGTTATGAATGTATTTGGGTGACTGGGTCATGGACTGTTTGTAGAAAGATCAGAAAGGAAAGAAAGAAAAAAAAAAACTGTTGAATCTTAATTTCTATGGAGAAGCAGAATCCAAATTCCATGACGCAAAGCTTTTCAGGCATGAAAGAAACATTAAAAGTAAAAATATATTAAACCCCATCTGTTTCATGTGGACTTTTAGGTGAATGAAGTGGCAGGTCTGTTTAGGAGAAGTGGGGCAATAGTCAGCATTTTGTGAATCTTTTCTGCATCATGTGAGTTTTGGAGACCACACAAAAATGTGCCAGAGGAGTGCAAGTGCTCATCCAAACTCTGGATATACGCAGGCTGCTCCGCAGTCCTTCCCATGATACATCTTTCTCAAAGATCCCAAGTAAATCATAGAATCATAGAATTGCCTAGGTTGGAAAGGACTTTTCAGATCCTCTAGTCCAACCATGAGATGGCCTTCTAAAACCTGAATCCCCTCCTTTTTTCCTTCCAACTCACTCACACAAATCCCAGCTAAATAAAAGAAAAGAAGGGAATTTTCTGTCTTCTTCCTGACAGTATTTCTTTCCTGCAAAGCCACTGTAGAATTGCTTGTTTTGAGTTAAACTGCAAACAGTGTTGGTCTTAGCTTCGAGGCCCAAATAACAGAGCAGGAAGTCTCCTCCTCTTTGTTTTGTGGAAGAGGGAGAAGCCAGAAAGATGCAAAAATCCAGAGTGAAAAAGCAGCAGCCGCTTTGCAACCGAAGGCAGATGCCAGGTTTCTTCCCACACTTTGAGCCAGATCTCAACAAGGGTTGAGCACCCTCCGCTCCCTCTGGGCACCTGGCATCTTAGCAAAGTCCTGATCCAGCTCCCATCAAGGCCAGCCAGCTGGTTTTCACTGAAGTCGATGGGGAAGAGGTCAGTCCCAGTTCACTGCATATCTTGCAGGATTGGGCCTTTAATCTGCATCTACTGAACCCTCCCTGTGATAAAAGGGACTGATAAAATCTATACCTCCCACTGTCTGCCATTTGTTCCTATAACTTCTCCTCCCATTTTTTTTTTTTTAAACGTTCATTCCTTTTCACTGACTATTTTGATCCTCGCTGAATTTCTTATCTAGTCTGTTCTGTACCACCTTTTCTTCCCTGAGGCTCAAACTGCATGAATTTTGTTCTTAGTGGTAGGGAAGAAAAGATGATGCGCATCTCAGTGGGATGGAACAAACAGCATCTGTTTGCGTGTATGCCCCAGCCTCCCACCCCATAGCCCAATGGGTTGGCAGCCTGAGGCTGAAAAAGAGATTTTTGCCAGTCTCACATTCTGACTTCATCATCTCTGCCGGTGCTGCCACCAGTTTGTTTGAAGTCCATTGGCAAGAAGTACCGCAGGGTGGGGAGCACTTGGTTCCTCCCGTGTCTGGTCGCATTCAGGTGCTGGCGAAAAAATGACCCAGAATCTCAAAACCTGAGTATCGTTTGGATTCTGATTCCAGTTCTTCACTGCTCAGCACTGGGTGGAAGTTGTCACCCACCTTGTTAAGAGCCCTACCAGCAAAGCAGCTGGATCCAGGCCTCCACTCATGTTCTCCTGTAGCAACTCACAAGCATTTGAACCAAAAAATTTGGGCTGGAGCCACTTGGTGCTACACTTGCACTTGCACGGTGTGCATGCCCATTCTCTAGAGGAGCTGCCCAAGTGGAGGCTCAGCTACACAACCAAACCTTAGAAATTTCCCCAGGTACCACATACCAGCTGACCTATGATAACCAGTCATGCACATGTTCTTCATCACCTCAATGCAAGGTAAGATACTAAGAAACCCTTCCCTTCTGTAAATTATTTGAAAAATCCTTCTTTACCAGTTAACAAAAATTAGCAGAAACATCTTTTTTTGGGAGGTAAAACACGAACTAGTTGAAAACCCTCTCTTTGGAAGGGAACGTAAGTTAGGAAGAACCTCCTGACATTTCAGCTGTGCCTCCATGTCTTGCTAACAGGCAGATGTGCAGTAACTTGTATAATCAGTGCAACTCACTCCCGTATCAGGGGTCTGGTAGGGACTGCTGACTTCCTAAAACCTCTCTTACAAGACTTTGGTTCAATGACAGAAGCACCAGTGGTGAGTCAGAGAGGGGTATGAGTTTCTGACTCATGCCTCTTCCATGGGATTTGGGATGAAAGTTTCCGTTTCTGAGCTTTTGCTATTCCAAAGGTGTCACCACAGGGAAAGCACCACGTAAAACAGCGAGGCTGTGATGAAGAATTATCATGTGAAGTAAGCAGGACTCTCAGTGGACCAATCAGCTAATACAGTAGCTCCCTCTTTCTTTAAACTGTGTTTGGATTTACACCCTTCTCTTTCCATTGGACCAAGCACCCAGCAAAGGAGGATAATCAACATTGACATTAGCGATGCTGAGCTGTTAATTTATACCAGATGAGAATCCCAGCCCCTGACTGCAGCGTGTTTTCTGTCAGGGCCGAATTTATCCCGGCCTCATTGCGTAGAGCCTTGGGTTGTTGGCTTGATGAAAGCAGTTTACAGTGGAGTGGTGGAAACAAGCATGTGTTTACTTTTCAGCAATTGGCCTGATCTGTGACCTGTCAAGAAATGGGACGGGGAGAATCTGCTCGGATTATTGTGCATCTCGCCCAGCCTTCATATGACTATGATACATGGGACCCAAATTGATATGTTTACAGTGGCTTCATCAGTCTTCCCTCTCCAGCCAATGAACTGAGCTACCCAGTCACCTTCCCAAGATCTTTTTATATATACTAGGTCTTAATTTCTCTGGAATTCAGGAAGTGCAGCAATACAGCAGGGTGGGCCGGAATGGAATGAGTCCCATAAGGGAGATGTGTACAGCTAGCAAATTATTTTTTTTCCCTATTTTGGAAGTTCTTGAGGATTTGTGCTGAACAGCTTCAACATTTAAAAAAAAAAAAAAAAAAAGATAAGTATTTTTAAATGGCCTGTTATGGTCAGCAGCAGTTGGATAGGGAAGGGAGCAAGTTCAGCTGTGAACGTTTGTGATATTGCACCAGGTGCTTGCAAAAATTCAAGAAGCAAACTTTGTACAGGAACAAGAGGCGTTATCACTTTTTGTACCTCCAGCAGAAGTCAGGTACAACTCCCCTGGCCGCAATGCTGTGTCAGGGCAGAGGAGGTCATTCTCCCTCTTGTCACAAAAGGGCCGGTATAGATGCATTTCACAGAAGATGCTTTATTTAAAGCACAGAGAACTGAGGCCTGACATAAAGGAGTCGATTTTAGGTCTAAGTTCTTTCACTATGTCAGCCACAGAATCCCTGTAGTCTTGGGGAAATCAGGTCAAATTTCTTTCAGCTAGCTCCCTCTTATTAAAAAATGGAGATAAGGACCCTTCTTTGTTACACTCTTTTATGTGCTGTCAGTACAGCGAGGACACAGCCCAGGAAGAGCCTGAAGAGCATCCACCAACCCAGCAAAGCCCATCTCTGCCATCACGAAGAGCCTGGTCCTGGGAGGGTTTCCCTTCTCAGAGACCACAGCTATTTGTGCCGTGCCTATAACAAGGGGGTCCCAACCTCATGCAGGATGTCAAGGGACCCGAGTAGGGTGACAGCCTTACCGTTTCACAGGACATCCCCTCCGTGGGCTGATTGTTAGAGGTTCCTCTGTTCACCACTGCCAGGAAGAAGACAATGTACAGTTTCATGGTTCTGCAGGAAAATGTAATTGTGGTTAGATTTCAAATGTGACACGGCAGTCAACGCATGTGAAAGCTGGAACCAAATCATTGTCTAACATGGAAAAGCACACATGCAGTGCAATAAATTAACCCACCTCTGAGCCTACAGCACTTACAACCTACCTATTACCTTTACGTCCCTTTGAGCCTGGTGGGAAAAAGAGATTTATATGAGGACTTGAAAGGGAAAGCCAAGGCATTTCATGGGATTGCCCCGGTGTGATTTCAGCTGCTACCTAGACGATACCCAGGCCACACAATGAACTCCAGATGCTCAAACTGGGCGTTGTGTCTGGCATCACTGAGAAAGACAACCACCAAGTAACCTTCCAGAACCACCTCACTCCGTCCATAGAAGCAGCTCAGATACTTTCAGCTGGGCTGGAGTTTTGGGGTGTCGAGTCCTGAACGAAGTTAACCGGTGCCACTCAGAAACACCAAGGGCTTGGAACAGTTTCCATTTCCATCCACAGCATTTCCCACTCCTCTCATCCCAGAGTGTCAAAGAGCTTTTACAGACTCATCGAAATTTGTTGAGTTAATATAAACAGCTTAAAGAATGGACTAAGAACTTTTTGTCCAAATGTTAGTTTTCTGTTTTATATATCCCAGGTATGGGCAGGCTTTTAAATACATTTGCCTTGAAAAGAGTCAGATACAATCGATGTGGATTTGCGTGAAACAAAGGATTCATCAGAATTTAACTGTTTGGAATGCACTCCAGAAAAAAGGCATAGAAATAACTGCAAAAGGAGCCAAATACTGAGACGCCTGTCACTGGGCAATAGGAGAAAAACGCAGACGGGGCCAGGGGAAAGCATTCATCCTTCAAACGGTTTGTTTCTAGAGGGACACTAATGAAGTCTCTGGCTGTGGTCACCACTGGTGTGAGCTCCAGATATCACTTCTTTATGACAGTCTCTGTTGTAAACTTGATGAATCTGTCTGTATTTGTATGGTTTCTTGCAGGCAGATCTGAGCTGGTCCTGCCCACATGCAAAGCCAGTGAGGGAGGCACCAGATCCCCACTGGAAGCCACGCAGCAGTGCTTAGCTAGCACTGCTCTTAAGTCTTTCCAGGAGCAAGCCTGCATCTGGCAAACTCCAAATGCACGCCAATCCCATGCACATATGCCGCCAAAAACCGGCATCAACATACCATTACTCAGCGGCTTCCACCCGCAGCGCATCAGGAGGCTGGAAACAAAAGAGATGGGATCATTCCCAGCTGGTGGAGATCCCTCTGCTTAGTCAGTGTTTGAGGGACGTGGCTGATGGCCACGCTTCCACACAGCAATGGCAATTGCTGAACAGCAATGCCAACAGGTTCAGTACAGTAACCTACCCATCCCTCCATTTCCCAACCAGGGAAAGAGTTGTGTAGAAGCAGAGAAAGAAGGAAGAGAGAAACTGGAGAGGCTTTGGCTACCACTGCTCTATTTTCAGATTGCACATTCCTTTCAGTTCAGGGAAACAACTAGTGATGGATGATGAACTGGGACCACAAGGTGAAAGAGCTTGGAGTTTGTCTTTGGGGCTCAGCAGCAGGAACAGAAATCTGTTTCCCCTTCTAAAATAAGACCAAGGGTGTTAATTCCAAACCCTTTTAATTATTGTTTGCAAAATACACTGAAATCATCCTGTGGAAGGAGGAATTGCTGATATCACCATCTTTAATGTCTCTGTCATTCCCCCTCTGTTCCTCATTCCCCAGGCTTAGAGTAGTGGGTGTCTCCTTTAAGGAGGAGATAATGAGTTTTATTGTTTGGGTATTAGTTTGCTGGAACTGAGAGAAAAGACAAACCTACCAATGATTACAAGGCTTTACTCTGAGCCCTCAAATGGAAATCGCTTCTGTTTAAATCCAATGAATTAAACTGACGAAATCTCCATGAATATTACCCACAACATGGCACCACCCCAATGGACAGCATGTGTCCCTTGCAATCTGCAATGTTTTCTCTTGTCTTTGCCAGTGAAAAAAATGGTCTCTTTGCTTCTTAAATAATGAACCTGACACAATCCAGGGTCTTTACATGCTTTGAAACTTCCTAAAGTGTAAGTTTATAAAGCAAGTGGGAAATTGATGTATTTGAGCACAAAAATGTGATTGAACGGCTTGCTGTGCAAGACAGATCTGTAGTAAGCAAGGATGCTGTCCCTCAAGGTGCTTCAAAGGAGGCTGTCATGTGCTGAAGCATTAGGACGTGGTGGTCTCTTCCATACAAGACCACATGGACTCCATCCAGAGGAGGGTAAGCCACTCTTCATGGTACAGTACAACCTCCTTGCTTATGGAGATTCCCTTCCCAAGGGGGTTTTCAGTTCAGCTGTCCAGATGAGGAGCTTTTCGCTGCCTGGCTTTTCTCTGGACAACCCTTAGACCATCCTCAGCAACACCTCCAGTTTTGGGCCCCTCACTACAAGAAAGACATTGAGGTGCTGGAACATGTGCAGAGAAGGCCAAAGGAGCTGGTGAGGGGTCTGGAGCACAAGTCTTGTGAGGAGCGTCTGAGGGAGCTGGGGGTGTTGAGCCTGGAGAAAAGGAGGCTGAGGGGAGACCTTCTCGCTCTCTACAACTCCCTGAAAGGAGGGTGTAGCCAGGGGGGGTCGGTCTCTTCTCCCAAGGAACAGGCCATAAGACAAGAGGAAACAGCCTCAGGTTGTGCCAGGGGAGGTTTAGGATGGATATTAGGAAGGGCTGTTAAGCATTGGACCAGGCTGCCCAGGGAAGGAGTGGAGTCACCATCCCTGGAGGGATTTAAAAGCTGGGCAGACGTGGTGCTGAGGGACATGGTTTAGTGGTAGTTTTGTCAGTGTTGGGTTGATGGATGGACTCGATGATCTGAAAAGTCCCTTTCAACCTAGGCAGTTCTATGATTCTATGATTCTACCTAGAATGAGACAGCACTGCATCCCCCTCCTCTCTGCCCTCTGGGCAGGTCTCCGGTGCCCACCACCCTCTCCCAGTGCAGAGCTCAGAGCTCACAGGGTCCCCATTGGCCTGGTGTCACAGAGCATCACCGCTAAATCCTGCCCTCTGGCACTGGCCCCAGTGTCTCTAACCACAGCTCCCAAAAACAGTCTGGGAGCAGCAGTAGCAGCAACTCGACCTAAAGGAACTTTTCTTGCCCTGAGGCTTTCCCAGAGTTGAGGCAGCTTCATGCTCGGTGCCAGTTTGCTCCTGCTGGCAGCTGTGATGAAAATCCCAGCGTACCTCAGGGCAGCACTGAGCTCTGAACCGCATTCAGTGTCACAGCTTTCCATCACCGTACTTCACAATTACCCAGCCCCACCCACAGCTGAAAAATATAGGTGAATTCTCTGCGTAACACCCCCAAGGAATCTTCTTAAGTGGGTCAAATAATTTCGCATTTAGAAAAACCATGGTACCGAAACCACGTCAGCATATCCACTTAACAGATGGGAGGGCAAAGGCAGAGAAGAGCACTGATTTGCCCCAAGACACATTTGAAACCATGGAAGAAATCGGGGTTTTATCCCAGTTTTCCCAGTTCCTACTCCAGAGCAGCATTTACCTCCATCTGTGTTAAAATATTAACCCTGAAACCACTTCATAGATGTTGCTTGTAGCTAACAACAGCAGCACCTTCCAAATTTCCTCCCAAGGCAATTTTTGTTACTGCTTCGAAATTAACAGAGATGTTTTCCTGTGCCAGAGAGGTTAAATTCAAGAGAATACACAAAACACAAACCAAACTCCCCAGGGTCTGATCCTTTTTCACACAAAACTCTTTGCTGCTAAATTAGAGCCTTCAGGGTTAAAAAGAGGGAATATTTCACATTTACCTTCTTTCAAGGGTGTCTCGCATCCCCAAACACTGCTTATCATGTCTTTAAAAAGCATATCCAGCTCTTCGAAACCTGCTCAGTCCTGGCACCGATGAAATTATTCTTCAAGCTTCATGTTCACCCATTCGGGACACCAAAAGGCTCAACTCATAACTTCGCAATGAAGGCATTTTCAAGGGAAATAGCCTTATTTGGGACAATGTCTGCTTTAAATTATGTTGCTTGTCTTCCTCCGGACTCCTCTCCAGGCTCTTGCTGGGTCCTAGCCACCGCTGTGCTCCGGACGGAGTCAGCTACTGTGCGACATCCTGAAGCCCTTGCTTGGGGGCAGGCGTTGAGAAACAAGGGGTATTTTTTTATTTTTTTAGGTTTTTTTGCCAGAGAAACTACTAGGATCAGGCCATGGGTTTGCTGAGGGGAATAAGTGACTTATCGTTGACGATGCCATTGTTTAGCTGCATGCGTGGTGCAAGGCGGTGTGTTTACTTTAGGGTTTTGTGTCTGCGAGTTACATTCCCAGAGGGTTGGAGCCTCCTACCCCTGCACCTAAATCACTCTCTGCATCGTTAGGAAAGCAGCGCTTGAGGATTAAAGGTTTTAAGTTCACAGCTGATAAATACAAAAGCCCAGAACCTGAAAATCTGTCCTGGAAGAAATAACTCTTTCTCTTCGCAGTGGTCATGCTAATCAGACTGTGGCAGCAGTCCGTGGGCAGGACGGGGGTTCAGAGTCAGCTACAACGCACCTGACTTGATGGGTTTTCATGACACGAGGCAGGAGTTAGGGATAAAGGCAGGGGGAGTCTGAACGTCCAGGTGAGATGCTGAATTTTTGGCAGCGAACACATAGTGCTGAATCTACCGGACCTGCTAGGAAAAATTCCCGTTGCAAAAAGGCTGCTTTTCTCACGCAGAAGATGATTTCAGATTGCCTGTGAGTTCATCTTTTTATTTATTATTTTGTGCTGCCCTCTAGGGCTGGAGCAGCTGTCTAATTGCTGGTTTCCCCACTTCCTTTTGCTAATTAAGACCTGCTTCTGGAAAACCTGCCTTTACACAGATTTCCCCGCTGCTCTCTCCCAACCTCACGAGCCTGAACCGTTGCGATGCACTTTCCCCATGGTTGAAATACTATGCCAAAGAGCTGGGCTCTTATCTCGTTTGCTTTGCAATGTGCCCTGAAATGAGCGGTGTAAATGAAATGAAGAGGCAGCCGTATGCATGCGGGCAGGAGAGGGGCACGGTTAGGTGCAATGCACTGAAAAATCCATGTTTAGCTCCCATGGGAACAGCCTGCCAGCGAGACTATCGCAACCCTGGACAGGCTCCCCTCGACTGGGCTCTCATCAGACTGGTTTTGATCACCTTCCCCCATGCACGTAGTGTCTTGAGCTTCCCTTGGACGGAGCTGGCTGCAGCTTGATGCCTTTGGCACGCTCCCTCCGTCTGCAATCCCCTCGGTTCAACCTGGGGACCACTGTGGTGTCCAGAGGTTTAAATGCCTTTGGGATGCTCTGGGTTTAGGGTTTGCCTCATCAGCAGCATGCATTAGCACTTGCGACGCACAGCCACTTTCGCAAGGAAAACCTCAAGTATTTGAGGTCTTCAAGAAAAGAAAAATACTTTTTTTAAATGATTTTATTTTTAAATAGGATGTTTTGATTTGATTTGGAGAAGGAAGTCAAATATCATGCCTGTAACGAAGAGTAGCGCGTGCCCTGGATGATTGCAACTTCACATTTTCCTACACCTGTATGCTCAGAGCACTGTGGGAAGTTTGGACTTAGAGGGGAAAAAATAGCAGGGTTTTTGTTGGGTGTGTTTTTTAAAAAGCCAGCTCTGTTCCTCAAGCTGTTTTACTGAGTGGCTGAGCAGCTGTGCCAGCCGAACTGTGAAGAAAAGCCTGGACAGAAACAAATGCCAAGACAGGAGGGAAGGGCATGCACTGATTCTGCTGCTCAGGACTTTGCTTCATTAAAACCACGGCCTTAGAGGCACACCAACTGCGCCGGGAAAGATCAGCGATAAGATGTCCTTACCATCTTTGCCCTTTCCTAAAGGGAATCTGACAGCAAATAGTTTCAAAGACCCTGAAGCATGTGGCTGACTTCCCATTTTCAATATTTTCATGCTATGGGCTACCCAGCAGGTTACTCCCTACAGTGGTGTCGAAACGTTAGCATGGTGTGTGCTCGGCAGCCACATCTGCAGAGCAAGGGTCCTCTCCATCGGACAGATTGGGTCATCTCTATTGGAGAGGTTGGGTCATGTCCATCAGTCAGATTGGAGAATCAAGCTCTTTTGCCCACCCGCACAAGATAGCAAGGGTTGTCCCACCCCACTGTTGCCAAAGGGGTTGCACCTGTGACTCGGTAAAATCAGGCCCTTCCTGATTTTCCTGTGGTCTCCTCAGTAATCGCTGCCTGCTCAGTTTCTGCCAACATCAGTCAGATTTCACCCCATGTCACCCGAAGCCAGGGTAGCATGGGGATGAGGGCTGGTGGGCACCTCGTTAGACCTCTCCTCTCCTCCAAACCCTATTCCCAGCCTGGCCCAGTGCAAGAAGGAAAAGCAAATCCCAGCCACTGGCTCTAACCAGCCAGTCCGTAATCTGCTGCATGTTCCCAAGGGTTTTGGATAAACAAGAATATGTCTTGACGATTATGTGTCTTGAACCTCCAGACCTTTTGGAGCCTGTCCATCCATAAGGCTGCTGCTTTCTAAGGCACTGCTTTTGGGTTGAGTCCTGCATCGAGCCGCATGAATCAAACTCTCCAGAGAAGTAAAGAAAACAAGCTCCCGCCTTAGAAAGTGGGTCTGAACTGCAAGGGCAGGAGCGGGACAACTCTTGCTCCCTTTTCGGCTGGAATAGCTCCCCGGTGATTCATCCCACCAGGGAGCTGGAGGTAATATTAATATTAATCCTATTAAAAAATAAATAGCCCATGCTATCCTCAGCCACAGCCTCTGAGAAGGAGGCACAGCTCCAGCTCCAGAGACCCTACGACATCTCCAGGAGATGCTTCTCCTGCTTTGGTTTGCTCGTGCCTTCTGCACTGTGCTTGGTCTCTCATGGGCAGACGCAGCCTCCTGCCTCTCTGGTGTCAAGTCCACACACCAAAATAGAGACTCCTACATCTCCTGTAATTCCAACGTGGCTTTTCTCCTACCTCTTGAAGCTGCTGCCTGCCTGCCTTCTCTCTCTCTGTGTCCTCTCTCCGTGTCCTCTCTCCATGTGCACCTCCATCAGGTGTGCAGCCAACAGCATTTCCCCACCAAAAATTAACCTTTCTAATTAATTGGACACACAAGGTTTAGCCAGTTCCCCTCCATTATTTGCCTTTTTGTCTGCTCCTTTCTCCAGGAGAGAAAATGAAAACGAATGACAATCGCATGAAGCCCACCAGCCTGGAGACTTTGTGGGCAAGGGGCTGGATGAAGGCACAGCAGTAGATGGGAAAATGAAAACACTTCCGTCAACAAAAACTGACGTAAACCGGCATTTGAAGATTAAACTATTTGAACATGAAATGCTCTCCCTGAAGACCCAAATTCCTGGAGAAACTCAAATCCAGGAATCAAACCAGAACCTTTTCTCACCAGCTTTAATCTAAGCGCAGCAAATAAAAAAGAGAAATTGGTTTAAAATTCAGCAGTTTTACTGATGGTGGAATCAGTGTCTGAGGAAAGGAGCACTCAATTTAGGTGATCCAACAGGAGATAAAATGAAAGGAGGAAAACTATTTCTGATAGATCTGACTTGCACGATACTGGTACCCCGCCTCGAATCCATCCATCCATCCCTGTATCAGTAAAAGGCCAAGCACTGATACAGTCACTGAGCTGTAACCATCTGCTTTAGAAAAAGATGCCTGATAGTGAATTTCTGTTACTGAAAACTAAAGGATTTCAGCATTTTAGAATAATAAGATGATTTTAAGGTTGAAATGATGACATCTTAGTTAAAAAAAACCAAATTTCCACTGCTGTGGAAAGCCAAACTTTGGCTTCTATTTAAGGGAAACATGTTTGTGCTTTTATCAAAAATACAACAGAGCTTGGCTTTAGAAAATTATCTGTGACTTTTAGATAAACTAGGATTTTCTGAAACTTTACTATTTCCAGATATTGTCTAAACATGAATTCCTTGTCCTAACAGTCCAGATGCAGCAAAGCCCTCTCAGTAAAGTCACCGCTCACCCAAGGTGACATTCAAGCTGTCAGGATCTTAAGAGTAGAAAAATAACCCTGCCGCCTCACACCTCGTGCTCCGAGAGGCAGAGTTCAATGACAGTGCGGAGAGTAAGAGGAGCAGACGAGCTAAAACAGCATTTTGCCCATTTCGCCCGGGGACCGTTGTGATTTGCCCAAGGCTATATCAGGGTCCGGTGTCGGAGAGCTGGGCGAGCAGCGCTTAATCAGCGCAGAGTGCTGGGCTCTGCAGCACTCCTGGTTCAGAGCGCTACAATGCAGTAACACCATAAATAGACTAAAGTCCTGCGAAGAAAGGAAAGAAAGAAAGAAAGAAAGAAAGAAAGAAAGAAAGAAAGAAAGAAAGAAAGAAAGAAAGAAAGAAAGAAAGAAAGAAAGAAAGAAAGAAAGAAAGAAAGAAAGAAAGAAAGAAAAACAAACGCCACCACATGTCCCCTTCTTCCGTTACTGTAAACACAGAGAATAATAACAAAGCAGGCATATGACAACGGTATTGTTATAAACTAACCAGTGCCTCCTTAACGTAAAGGATCTCACTCACTGCAGTGCAAGTCCCTGATGGATTAAATATACAGCTGTGTGCATTAGAGCCATCTACACAGGGTGTTTAGTCCGTTCCTCAGCCTATTCATAAACACAGCATATTTTATTTATACGGTACCTTCCTCATCTGTGTTATTTTTAAAGGCTGCAGCTCTAAATCACCGGAGCCCCCGTTTCTCCTGCCGGCGAAAGCTCAACTTTCCAGCAGGCTCCCGGTTTCGCACGCGTCTCCACATACCTGCTCTGTGGCTGGAGGAGGAGGAGGAAGAGGAGGAGGAGGAGGAGGATTCGCCTCTGCTTGCAGCCTTCTGCCTCCCGGACTCTCCCAGCAGCCTTTCCAGCGCAAGCCGAGGAAGAGTTTCCTTGGGGAAGTTGTACCTCTGTTGCATGCCAGCTGACTAAAACTCTGCGAGCTCCGAGAGAAGTTTGAAGTCACAGGGAAAAAAAAAAAAAAATACTCCCCATAGACTGGTCCTTGAATTCATTCCTTCGCAGTCATGAGCTCTTATATATTCCCAGGCTCCCACGAGCACGTGAATACATACCTCCGTAATAGTTTTAAAATGTGTGTGTCCTCTGCGCTTCTCTTTATTTTCCATTTCGTTCATTCAACCTTGGCTTATTTCCTGCCGTTCCTCAGCTGGTAATTACGCTCCTCTCGTATTGACACATGAAACAAGTCTGTGAATACCACAAAAAATCCCCTCCGTGGGCTTTGGGGATGTGCTTGTCTCTGAAGTTCGCCGTTCCTGTCCCACGGAGGTGAGCGCGTGGCTTTCAGCTACAGGGACCTGCAGGTACTCGGGGGCATCTCTCACCGGGTAAATCGCTGGCTGCAAACCCTAAACTCCAAGTCCCTGCAGGATGGGGTGCGGAGGAAAAAGGTGTATCGAAGGGAAGCGCTGTAGTAGGGCAAACACATCGCCTTTGGTGTCCCGATGGCTCAGGTGTGTCTCTGTGGCACAGCAGTGGGATGGCCAAATGCACCCTTGGGGGAAAGGATAAATTCAATTTAACACTTGAATGGGTACTAACGGAAATGCCTCATAGAAAGGGCAATGGGACAGATCTTTATTTCTTTTCCTTGGGTGTGAAACGTCCTTTTACTTCAGAAGCAATGCTCTCATGTAAATCAGTAGGAGACCTGCACACTGCCCATGTCATCTTCTTCTGCTCAGAAGAAGTGCCTGGGCAGGTGTCCACTGTCTCCACATGTTGGTTTGAGGAGTACAAACCTCTAATAGGGTTTCACCAGCTCCTGAGTCTCAGGACCAAACTGAGTCTTGGCTTCACCAGCCAGGACCCAATCTCCCCAGGGCCACCCCACCAGAGAGCCCCACCAGGGACCACTGCAAACCTCCCACCTTCTCCCCTGGGTGCATGAGGAACACCTTCGCTGAGTGACCTCCCCCTTGGAGGAGACATTTGGCTTCAGCATCGAGTGTTTTCCCCCTTTTGCACTGTGATGTGCAATGACAGGCGATTTTCACAAAAAAAAAAACGGGGTGCTGACTCCCTTCTTCTGGACAGCATCAATTCTGTTCCACTTTCCTGCTTCTACTTATTAAAATCAGATAAAAGCCATGCCCTTTTATACCATGTGCCAAGCAGCTTTGTGGATTCTGCTAAACATATGCTGTCTCCCAGCCTTTGCTTCTCTGCAACAGGTTACTGCTCATTTTCTGTAGCACACCAGCATCTGTGAGTCAGAGTTACTTCAGATGCTGCAGCATACTGGGAGACCCAAGTTGAAAATGTCTACAGATGTGAAAGATGTGGTTTGTTAAATGTTGTGGTAAATATATTTTGCACATGTTGTTGCAATAAGTATGTAACAAGGGTAGTAAATTTAATAGTAACGTGTACATAATGATCAAGAAGTAAACAATAATGATTTTATTACTGCAATCGCCATTGCCTGTGTACATGTATAGCTGCATATATGTATTTATTAGAGGCCAAATGGCTTAAGAATTAGTAAGTAAATGATCTCTTATTGACTTGTCTCGGCAACACCAGCAGATCCTATGGAGCAGCTTGCTTGTGTGCGGCAGTCCTAAAACCTCATTGATGTCCCCAGATTGGCACTTTCAAGGTACATTGGGCAGTACTGAAGAGTGAGCTTCTGATCTCAAAGTTGTGTTTGCCCCCTCCATGCAATGCCTAAACTAACTGTCCACTATCACTTCATCTTGTGGCACCATGCCTAGTCAATACGGCCGCACTGTTGGGTTTGACACGAGCTCGACATTGACATGTTGATGCACACACCTCCCACCCAAGCCAAAACTCACCTATTACTCCCTCCTGGCTTATTTGGCTGGGACTAACCCACAAAGAGACTTCACTGAGGCACAAGGACATATTCTATCCCCTCCTGTCACCATGCCAGGCCAACCTGATGGCCAACTTGATGTCACAGCAGCCAAGCCTGGAGGACAGCTCTGGACCTGCTGTTTAGAGACAAGGGTCCAATTATATTTTCCAAGTGATGCATGGCTAGCTTATAGGAAAATGGCCTATCACAGAAAGAAAAAGAAGTCTCCTGACAGTAAATTTCAGACTCATAAGGAAGCAGAAGGAATTATTCCCACATATCCTGCTGTTGTTAGACCTCCATCTCTGGTGTGTGGGCCGCAGAAGACTTGGGTTAACCTATGGCTAATTCCCAGTGACAATGAGTGCTGATGTTTCTCCAGTTATATCTCTCCCATTAAAGATGCGTCTCCCAGGGAATGATCCCTGGCCTGATTCGTACAGACTTGGCTCTTCTCTAGAGCAAGTTGGCTATGTCCAGGTATGCAGCACTCTGATATCTAGCTCTGGATGGTGTCTCCACAGCCTTGAAGGTCATTTTTTCGCTGTTACATTTCTTTCAGAGTGCCTTGAATAATGTAGAGACAGTGTGCAAAGCCTGTTGGGATAGTGAAGGAGGACTTTGTGAAACAGAAGCAGCCAAACCTGATGCAGGCCCTGAAGGAAACCCCAGAACTACACCCAGCTTGGAGGGAACAAGCTGGTTTGGTGGGGAAGGGCACCCATGAGAGAGCTAACTCACAGTGTGGTTGACTGTGGGGAGCCAGGTTATCTGACAATGTTGATGTACCCATGCAAACCCCATGAAAGAACCTGAGGACACCAGGAGGTATGCCACACCCTGAAGACTTGTAGCATCATGCCTCCAAAATTGCTTGCAAGCACCAATCCTGTGATGATTTCTGCTGGTATCTGCCATGCACAAATCCTTTACGCCTCCACACTGGGGCAGCAGGATGTGGTAAGCGGCAAATCTCACTTCAAAAAAAGGGCCACATGTCAGTGCCGGTCATACAAGATCAACCCCGGGCCGTGTTCTGCCATAGGCTCAACCCCTCCAAGTCTCATCGGCTTCCCACTCTTCCATGGGAGAGGTGAGCAGGCTTGGCTGGTTGGGCTGGCATGGAGACAAGCAGAAGTGCATAAACAGAAAGTAAAAGTCCCAGCTACTGAGGTGCTCCAAGACATCACTGCCAGTATAAGCATCATTATCTTGAGCTGACGTTAACCCAGTTGCTTTTCAGAAATTACACTAAAAGAAAAGAAAAGAAACCAACCAGGCAGAGATGAACTGGCAGTTTTTAATGACTTGAAAAAGATTAGAGGTTGAACACGTGCTCACCTCACGCTTAAAATAGGCTGTATCATGTCAACAGGATGCCCATCTCTAATTACAAATGATATTTCCCCAGACTAAACAAAGTTTGATATTTATGCTCCATTTCCTCCAGCTCCAATTATAGTCTGTTCTCTTAAAAAAATACATGAGGAAGAAGAGGGCCAAGAACTTTGTTCTGGACTCTCTTCTTCTGTTCCTGCTGTTGTTCAGGGAAGTTTGCCACGTGACGATGCTTTGCACACTGGGATTTTGGCTTGCCTTTGTGCTGACACTGGTGGTAAGCTGGATGGGGAGATGTCCTCCTGATCACCAGCTTAGCTGTGGTTCCTGTTCCGTCTCAGACTCATCAATATGTTGCCTGCATCTCTCAGGCCCTGTGTCTTTAGTTACCCTGGAGGAAGGTGCTGCTCTTGATATCTCTCTGGACTAGGCCTGGCTTAGTCCCCTCTGGTACCAACCGTAACTTTCCTCAGATCCACCTGGCCTTGGGCCATGAAAACATTGCCATTGCAAGATGCAGACAGCTCCACTTACAACTGCAAAGCAGACATACCTTAGCTAGCTCCAAACCGTCTAGCAGTAATCAAAGTAGCTGTGAAATTAATCCAAAAAGTAGGGTAAAAAGCCTCATGTCCAGCTCCCCTGGGACACTCCACACCCACCCACCCAGATATGACGAGCTACGAAGGGGTCAGCTGTGTTCATACTATGATGCGACGATTTGCAGGACGGGCATAGTCCTGGATCATCTTGTCACTTGGATGGCTGCCTGTTCCCAGGCACTGCTTGATGCCTAGGCAGGCAGTGCTACAAAACTGAACAAGAAAGCAAAATGCACATAACAGTGCTCGAGAAATTTGTGCAGTGCTTGAGGGACATTGTACATCACTTGGAATCACAGATATTGTTGAAACTCCCAGCGTGAGCAGGTACCACCATAGGATTTAGATAAGGTGACTCTGGTGATAAGGTGACTCTTCTGCAGAGTGAGAGACTGCAGAAGATCTGAAGAGCTACAGATGTTGTCTATCTGGACTTCTGTAAGGCCTTTGACGCACCCTCCCCCCTCCAACATTCTTCTCTCTAAATTAGAGACCTATGGATTTGGTGGGTGGACTGTTCAGTAGATGAGGAACTGGCTGAATGGTCACATCCAGAGGGTAGTGGTCAATGGAGCAATGTCCAGATGGAGATCGCTGACAAGTGGTGTCCCTCAAGGATCCATACTGGGATCAGTACATTTTGATATCTTTCATTCCAACCTGAACCATTCCGTGATTCTATGATTCTATGATCAATGACATAGACTGTGGAATCAAGTGCACCCTCAGCGAGTTTGTGGGTGACACCAAGCTGAGTGGTGCGATTGACACACCTGAGGGATGGGATGCCATCCAGAGGAACCTGGACAAGTTCAAGAACTGGGCCTATGTGAGCCTCATGAGGTTCTGCTGGTACAGGGTCCTGCACCTGGGCCAGGGCAACCCCCCGTATCCATATAGGCTGGGGGATGAAGGGATGGAGAGCAGCCCTGTCAAGAAGGATTTGGAGGTACTGGGGGGTGAAAAGCTGGACATGAGCCAACAATGTACACTGGCAGCCCAGAAGGCCAACCGTATCCTGCATCAAAAGAAGCGTGGCCAGCAGATTGAGGGAGGGGATTCTGCCCCTCTGCTCCGCTCGGGGGAGACCCCCCTGCAGTGCTGCCTCCAGCTCTGGGGCCTCAGCACAGGAGAGACACGGAGCTGTTGGAGCGGGGCCAGAGGAGGCCCTGGAGATGCTGGGAGGGCTGGAGCCCCTCTGCTGTGAGGACAGGCTGAGAGAGCTGGGGGGGTTCGGCCTGGAGAAGAGAAGGCTCCGGGGAGACCTTACTGCAGCTTTTCAGTACTTAAAGGGGGCTTATAAGAAAGATAGGGACATACTTTTTAGCAGGGCCTGTAGTGATAGGACAAGGGGTAAAGGTTTTAAAATGGAAGAGGGGAGATTTAGGTTAGGAAGATATTTTTCACTCTGAGGGTGATGAGATACTGGCCCAGGTTGCCCAGAGAAGCTGGAGGTGTTCAAGGCCAGGTTAGATGTGACTTTGAGCAACCTGGTCTAGTTGAAGAGGTCCCTGCTCATGGCCAGGTGGTTGGACTAGATGACCTTTAAAGGTCCCTCCCAACGCAAACCATTCTATGATTCCATAAGATAGCAAAAGCACAGCTGGAGAGGAAATGATGGAGAGATGTGGGGGTTGATGGGACATGAGGCAGTGAGACACTAAGAGAGAAAGAACAGGGAAAACATGTAAGCAAAATTGCCAGGCAAGAAAAAGTATAGCACAGGAGCTGCAGAGAGTCCCATCAGTTTTGAGTGGAGAAAACAGTGCAAGTGGAATTTGTATTTCTATTGTGGGGGGACAAAACTGCCTCCAGGATCCTCTGTTTTAAATTTCTGGTGGCTGTGGGAGGGCCTCAGACGTACACCATTGCCCAGTGAGACTTCGAGGTGTGTCTTGCAGGCAAAGTTGCTAGGTGAACATCTTGAGAAGATGAAAATAAAGGGAGAGACCTTCTGCCTTGCACTTGCCCTGCTGGCTCTGATGGTCGGAGGCACCCTGCATCCAACCCAGATTTTTCAAGTGTCTCCGGGCTTTGTCTGCCCCCCCTGCCATCTCCAGGGATGTCTTCTAGCCTGTGCTTGAAACATCCCAAGTTTTATCAACAGGTTCAGGAAATTGTGCTCTATGTGACAAATCTGGTTTATCTTGAAATGGCAAACCAGACAAGACTGATGTGGTTTCTTTTGCAAATACTTCTCATATCTCTGCCTGACACTGCAATAGCAGGTGGATCTGTGAATCAGGTGGTGCCAAACAAGCTGCGAAACAGTTTGCTCTGCCGTCTCTGTTAATGGGGTTAAAGATCATGTTTCTCTCTTTAGATTCCCTACTCCATTCAAAATGGGAAATATCATCCATTCTTCTTCCTTTTTTTCATTTTCTTTTGAGTGGGAGAATGAAAAGGAAAGCTGGTCTCTGCCACGGATTTTTTAGTCCCTGCTATTGACTCAGAGCTTGTGAAAATGACTTTAAGCTATCAACCACCACTGAAATAATCTGAAATAATCAATTTTCCCTTTTTATTGTTCCTTCTCTTTCCACCTCTTTGCCATGTTTACTTTGGGTAGGTGGCGTCTTACCACAGGGAAGCTGTAGTGAGGGCATTACTGGTGTTATATCTGCAAGGCCTTGAAGTTGATCATGAAACAGGTAATTTTCAGCTCTCGTGGAAAAGGGTTTCACCACAGCTGGTTGAGAGTGTGATCTGCCCTCTCTTTAGCTCCTTCTATGCTGATTTTTCAGGCAAACGCTGAAAAAAAGAAAGTTGCAATCGTATCCTAGGGAGAGAAGAAATGACTTAGAAATGCTCTATTTTTGTCATGTTCCTTAAACCCTTTGATCCTTCCCATAGCCCCTTGATCCATCACTACGTCATCGCTTATTGAAAGCATTTTTTTTTTTTATAGCCCACAGCTGGATTCTGGGTTATTTCCAAAATGTCTTTGCTTCCTGCGCAGTGTGTTGGCTCTTCTTGAGTAATCTAGCTCCCACCCCCAATGATGTATTTTGGGTTTTTTTGCATGGAGGGAAAAATATTTAAGCCCAAGCTTCATCCCTGAGCGTGCTCCTTGCTGTGCTGACAGAGTACATCATGGCCATCCCTGTGCACAGTGCTTTGAGTGGAACATACTCCTGAAGGAGGAAAGTACCCACACCATCTAACAACCCCTCCACACCAAATGATGAAGCGGGGGTACATTGGGAGACATGGCGAAATGAACATTAGATTTATTTCAGTGGAGAGAGAAAGCAGACATAGGGCAACATCCTGAAAAAATGCGTTTTTAGTCCTGCTCATTGAACAATCTCTCTGATTGTTCAAAAGACTGGAAATTTAATTTGATGCTGAACGTCTCCTCCTAGATTTTGGAGGTCGGATGCACTCAGCAAAAGCTTTGGATCCATTGCACAGGCCGCATTTCCACTAGGAAGTTTAGTGCACAGGAATGGTGAAATATGGAGAATAAAAAAGCAGAGATAACTGTGCGCAAACATGTATCATCAGCCCCCTGTCAAGGACAAGTAGAAGACGCTACAGCAGCAGCATTGAAGATCAGAGTAAACTCCTGGTCTCCTTTTTCTTATACAAATTTGTAACCCCACAATGATGTCATGGGTGAAAAAGATGACTATCTCTGATCAAACGTAGACATCTGCAAGGTTGGCATCTATCAAATAAACCACTGATCTTGATATCCTTCACAGCTCATGGAGGGAAATGGAAGCCCTTCTTGCTGATGATTCATCTCATTCTCCAGCAGATGAGTCACCCCCAAGGAGCTCCTACTTTCTCCTGCGAAGGGAGTGGTGAGTGACTAACGTAGACACAGATTCAAAATTAAAGGAAATGAGTCCCTCTCGTAGTCAGGAAACAGAGAACTGGATTTCTTGCTGATTGTGGGTATACCTCCTGCTGGTATAAATCCCAGCTTTCCTGTCCAGGTTGGACATATCAATCACTTAAAATACTTTCCAGATTTCCTTGGAAGAAGCCACTTGGGGATGGTATTTCCGGATGTGTTACAAATATTATAAGTGATTCCGCCATTCTGTTGTTGCTTTGAGGGTCTGATATCTGCCACCCCACTGAGCGAATCCCTGAGCAGGATACCTGCCCTGAGGAGTGTCTGTGCCTCTATAAAGCATGTCCGTATTCACAAATGCAAATTCTTTGTTAGCAAGTTGGGATGTAGCTTCTGGGGTTAGACTGTACATCCCTTTTCCTACTCAGGTCAAACGCACTGAATTTTAGACAATGATCTCATGAGCCATCATATCTAGAAGGTCTGTCTGTGCCACATCATAAGCATCTCCTGGTTGGAGGAGCATGCTTCTCAGGATTTACTTTCTGGTGTCAAGACTCCTGTATTTTTATACCCTCCAGAGCATGAGTGAAAAGAAGAGAAGCTCTTCTTTGCTCATTGTACCTTCATTTGCTCATAGAATCACAGAATAGTTTGGGTGGGAAGGGACCTTCAAAGGCCATCTAGTCCAACTCCCCTGCCATAAGCAGGGACATCTTCAACTAGATCAGGTTGCTCAGAGCCCCGTCCAACCTGGCCTGGAATGTGTCCAGGGATGGGGCATCTCCCGTCTCTCTGGGCAACCTGGGCCGGTGTCTCACCACCCTCAGCGTAAAAAATTTCTTCCTGATATCTAGTCTGATATCTAGTCTGTCCAGAGGGTCCATGCTCCTGCTAGCACTTCTCATATCTTAATGGATGAAATAATCTGTTCCTAGGACTCAGAACTGTGAGAGTGGCCACACTGCTTATTGGTTCACATCAACATCGCTAGATTCAGATCTCAACTGTTTTCAGCTGTCAGGTAAGACAGTCTTGATAGATGTTTAACAGGCCCATTGAAAAGTGGAGGCATACAGCTCCCACTGTCCTTCCCCTTTCTCCAGACACACACGAGCCAATATCCATTCCTCTTCCATCCGCAGCACTGAGGAAGCTTCTCACCTTTCACATGCGACACTCCCTGTGGTTACCCCATGGTGGCCTGCTCCCGGCTCAGCCCATTTCATCCTCGAAAAATGCAGAGAATTTCTAAAAAAATGAACAAAAAAAAAAAAAAAAAAAAGCCAGCGCATTGTGCAACATCAGGTTGGCTTAAGGCTCGAGATTCAGGGTAAGAAAGTCATTGGAGATGGTCAAAGAAAACATTGGCAATACCTTTCTGGGCGCTGAACAATTCCCTCATTGACATGTGCAGGGAACACATTGGACAACTGATTTACATATACTTTGCCTGCCCTCTGGTGGTGAATGGCTGCTGATTAATTGTATGTATAGGTAGCTATTTATATATAACTACCTATATAGAGAGAGTATACATGTATACACATATGCACATGTACATATAGATATATATATACGTATGTGCCTATGCATATGTATTGACATATATGGCAGAAAATGCTTTCACCTGAATTGTACCTTGAACCTGAATGTTGCAGATGTGAGTGGTAGAATTATTGTCCTTGGATGTAGCTGGTTTTTTTAAATGCTGAAGATTTTCCACCTTACTGCGATTGTGCTAACACTGAGATAAGTTAAAATAATTCAGCATGAAAATAATAAAAGTGTAGTTGAATGTTTGTTCCAGCTTGGAGAGACCAGTGAGCTCTTCATGTGTCCTTTTCCTCTCTATAAATAAACTCTGGCGAAACTGGGTGAGCTGTACAAAATCAAGAGCAAAATGTTTTTCCAGGACCAGTTCTTGCAGCAAATACAGGACAGCATAAAAATAACTGCTGCAGTATGGATGTGCTTTCCCCTACACAATGCCGGCCTGGGTTAGCGGGAGGACACAGAGAGAAAGGTGGCCCTGGGCTGAAAGCTTGGAGTAGATATATTCCTTCAGCCCCTCAGTGGCATTTATTTTCAGTTCACCAAGGGCTCAACACCATATTTCCTACAAATGTGTCCAGCACCTGGGCATGAGGTAGTGAAGATAGGTGTGTTCAACACTGCAGCTCTCAGGACTTACATAAATATAAGAAGTATTGCCTAAACTTGGTGTTCTTAGCCTTTTCTCTTTGACGTGACCCATTACAGTGGGAAGGGCAGCAAAGGTGGCTTCTCAGGCTCTATTCATATTGATGGGGTTTGTCTTTGTCCAGAGGGAAGTGAACCAGAGAAACTTCTTGTTTCAACACCTTCATTGACCACTCAGCATTTCCAAGTGAAACTACAGTCTTTCCCTTTTGGGAAAAAGAACCCTCAGCCCTTGGAGACCTTGAGATTTGCAAGCCATTCTGTAGAGTATTATCCCAATTTCATATTTGCTTTGGATTGTGTTTCAAAACCACACACAGGGATGAGCACACCGTGTCCCCGGTAGCCTTAGGCAACATGGAGGAGATGCCCATAGTGTCCAAACACAGCATTTATAGCACATTGTCCAGTGACTGTGGCAGTACTCATCTTCCTTTCTGTCTCACAGTAGCTCCATCTGAACCAGTGACCAGTTCCTGGATGCTGGATTCAACTGTTAAATTGCTACCACCAGTGGCCCCTTGGCCAACAAGCACCACTTCAAACAAGCCCAGGGCATGTCTGGAGCCAGGGGTATTTCCACCATGTAGTTTGGGTGTTCGGGAAGGGGAAGGCAGTTTATTAGCTGGTTCCAGTGCCAGGGAAGGGTGTAATTTAATCATGCAGGTGTCACCATTGCTTTCTGTGAAGCATCCCTTTGTGCTTTTCCATTTTTAAGGCCACAGAATTCTCATGCAAGGTAGTTTTCTCTCAATGCTCAGGGCCTTCTGATGTTCCAGATATGGGGGAACGATTTGCTGGAGACCTCACAGGATGTGAAACCTACTGTCCCACCACAGCCAGAGGACTCCCCAGCTAGGGAGGTTCTTCACCCAAATCCTTTCCACCTGCCTTATCTTCTGCTGGCTGGGCACATGTGGACAACAGTGCCTGAACATACAACCAAGGCAGATTCATCCCACCTAAACAAAGACCTTTGTATTCTAACCTTGCCTGGTCTTGTATCTCCTGTCTTGTTCTACACACACCAGTGTTGGACAGTCTGCACTTTTCCCAATGCTTAGCCACCAGGACAAAGCTACAGCAGTAGGGGTAGAGAGGAAAAGGTTTCCAGGCTGATCCCTCCTCCCCATAGCCCAAGAAGCAGCGTTCGCTGGGTCACCTTGCAGATTGGACCTGAGACTTGGACCCACCATGAGTATTGGGTCATATTTCCCTCTTGGCCTGGCCATGTTGCAGTCCTGACAGGTGCAGTCAACCAGAGCAACCTCGATGACATCTCTCCACGAATAAACTTTGGCACTTTATTTGGATAACAACCTGGGATTATTCCCTCCGGTGCTTTCTAATCGATGATGGTGTCTGGGGAGCTAGAGTTACAGATTTGGTTGGGCAGACAATCACCTCCGCAGGGAGCCCACACAAGTAGGTTAAACAAAAGCTTTATTTCCACACCGCATTCTTGGGACATGGTGCCAAGATTTCACAGACGGCTCAAAACAAGGACTGGCAAGGAATGCGCTGCTCCTGTGATGCTTTCTTATTGCAAACAGCCCTGAGTCACAACATGCATGTTCAGAGCCAAGCTTGAACTTCCTTTAAAATAAGAAATGTTCAGATTAAAAATCTTCAGCTTTGTTCTTTAAAGCAATAATGTACTAGAGCAAAGCTCACATACAGAGAGGCGTAAGGAGTTTCTACACCACCAGACTCTCATACATAGTTAAAACCCTCTGGTGCTACAACAGAAGAAAAATTCAATAAGCCACGTTTTTTAAAGCAGTTAATTGCAGTACATCTGCCACCAGATATTATTCTGTGCTACACGGTGTTCGGGCAGTGTACTGCTCCTGGTGAGCAAAGACCTCAAGACCGGAGCTTCGTCCACGCAGAGTCTGTTTGCTGCCTTCTATTCCTGCCCACAGTTTTCTGGCAAGCGTGGAGAAAGGTCAGTTGGTTTCCTGCAGGATTTCAATATTTTGAAATGCTATTTCAGTTCCAGCTTCTGAGCGAGAAAATAAATAAAGAAGGAAATTGGATGTGGAGGTTGGATCCGAGACATCTGCCTCTGGGGTTGCTTTGCAGCGAGAGGTTGGAATGGGTAACGGAGATAGTCCGGCAGACGGGCAGCTGAGCTCTCTGGCAAACAAACTGCTAGAAAACCAGACTCTTTTCCATTTGAAAACTGCAGAACATTTGCAACTTGGCAAACCTTAACAACAATAGCAAAAAAATCTTCAGCGCTAATAAATGCCTTCTGTTCAAGACCAACTGGAATCTCATGCATCGTATTGTGGTTTTCCTTTGGACATCAGGCCTATGCAGATATAACATACTTCAGCTTTGGTCCTTGGCCCTATATCGACTTTCCCTGAGCTTCTCTGCATATGTTCATGAAAAATGTTCCAGACATCTAGCTTTGTGAAAATTAGTGTATTTATTTTCAGTCTGTTGTACTTTTTTTTTTTAACTCTGCCTGCAGTCTGTACTACCTAGTTTGGCTCCTGGACAGCCTCAAGTTGCAAAGAGATAGCGGCAAAAGGGAGATTTAATTCCTTTGAATAGAATTATTTTAATGTGCCAATGAAGCCATCAATAAAAGAGAACCAGCTGATAAAATTTTTCTTGACTGTCAGGAGATCTTAAACAGGTCCCATGCAGGAAAGGAGACTGTATTGCACCGAGTAATGACAAAGTGAAGGGCAAATGCCGTGGATCAAGACTGATGTGGAGGCAGGAAGCAAAGAGGATAATTACATGATCAGGATTCATTGTGCAACGACTTTCGTGGGTGGTCCTCGCAGTCCCCCACTGGGTCCTCTGCTGTTTAACAGAATTTAGAGATGCTTATAAAATTCAACAAGGGCAAGTGTAGGGTGCTGCACCTGGGCAGGAATAACCCCATGCACCAGTACAGGTTGGGGGCTGACCTGCTGGAGAGCAGCTCTGTGGAAAAAGACCTGGGAGTCCTGGTGGGCAACAGGATGACCATGAGCCAGCAATGTGCCCTTGTGGCCAAGAAGGCCAATGGCATCCTGGGGTGCATCAAGAAGAGCGTGGCCAGCAGGTCAAGGGAGGTCATCCTCCCCCTCTACTCTGCATTGGTGAGGCCGCATCTGCAGTACTGGGTCCAGTTCTGGGCTTCCCGGTTCAAGAAGGACAGGGAACTGTTGGAGAGGGGACAGCAAAGGGCTACCAAGATGATGAGGGGACTGGAACAGCTCTCTTAGGAAGAAAGGCTGAGGGACTTGGGTCTCTTCGGTCTGGAAAAGAGACGATTGAGGGGGGATCTTATCAACACTTATAAATACTGAAAGGGTGGGTGTCAGGAGGATGGGGCCAGGCTCTTTTCAGTGGTGCCCAGTGACAGGACAAGGGGCAATGGGCACAAACTTGACCATAGGAAGTTCCACCTAAACATGAGGAGGAACTTCTTTCCTGTGAGGGTGGCAGAGCCCTGGCACAGGCTGCCCAGAGAGGTGGTGGAGTCTCCAGCTCTGGAGACATTCCAAACCCGCCTGGAGGCGTTCCTGTGCCACCTGCTCTGGGTGACCCTACTCTGGCAGGGGGTTGGACTGGGTGATCTCCAGAGGTCCCTCACAACCCCTGCCATGCTGTGATTCTGTGATTCAGAATGTCTCAGAGACATTGACCAAGGAAAGGAGGAGAACCAAGGGAGACTGACATCTGTAGATATCATGAAGCCAGGCTTGGGGAGGACTGTGAGGAACTCGAGTGAGTGAGGAAAAGGATGGTGAATGAAATTTGATACCAACAACTGTAAAGTCACAAGCACCAGAGGAAAAGAGTTAGGTGCTTCTTACACTGCACAGAGCATGGAGCTGGTTTCATCAGCTCGGGAACTCTCCCTTTTGGTCATTGCAAGAAGACTGGGGGAGTACCTTGGTGCAGGACGAATACTGAAAAGCTTCACGTGCCTGCCTGTCCCACCAGTCACTGGCGCAGGACTCTTGCATGCTGCTGCCCACCCACCAGCTGCAGGATGCTGGAGGAGGGGATTGCAATACTCAGGGTCTGGAAATCATCCTGGATGCAATAGCTTTTGGTGCATTTTGGGAGGTCTGGTCCAAGTCTGTGTGCTAACCCAATCTGCCCTTACATCAGCTGTCTATATCCTACAGCACTGTCCCCACAAGCTGACACAGCAACCCCGTAGCTCTTCATCAGGCTGAGTTTTGCCTGCAAGAGCTATATCCAAGGCCACCATTTCACAGTGCTTCAGCATGAACATGGAGAGTTGTAGTTCCTCTGCCTCCTCCCACCTCTACAACTACTGGAAAAGAGGTTGTAGAGAGGTGGGGGTCGGTGCTTCTTCCAAGGAACAGGCAATAGGACAAGAGGAAATGGCCTCAAGTTGCACCAGGGGAGGTTTAGATTGGATATTCGGAAAAATTTTTACACTGAAAGTGTTATTAAGCATTGGAACAGGCTGCCCAGGGAAGTGGTTGAGGCACCATTCCTGGGCGTATTTAAAAGCCGGGCAGACGTGGTGCTGAGGGACATGGTTTTGTGGTGGTTTTGTCAGAGTTAGGTTGATGGTTGGACTCAATGATCTCAGAGGTCCCTTCCAACCTAGATGGTTCTATGATTCTGTCCTTTTATTCAAACAGTTATTTTTAATACAAATGAGGTCAGTGATGAGAGTCACACTAGGACTTTGTGGCACGACTGAAGGGAAATGCAAGGATGTCTGGGTACAGCGGTAGGAAATCCTTAGCACACCTTCACCAGAGATGCCCATGGACGTGCATCCAGCTGATGACCACTGTTACAGCATGTGAGTAGGCGGGTGAAGGCGGGGGAAGCGTTTCCCTGTGAATAGGAACTTCGCCAGACCATGTTCTCGGTTTCATGGACAGAAGAGAGCAGATTGCCCTGATGTCTCCCATGCATTCAACAAAGGGACAAATCCATTGCTGGTGTGAGGACAGACAGCTGACTGTGTAGTGACCATGGAGCTGTCCCTGACCCCACCACTGAAGGACATGTCCCTACAATGACAAGGTAAATAACCAGAATGTCAGGGAAGGTGGACATGCTGATGTTTTTGCATGAGGATGTCAGGACAGAGACAACATAGTTTCATGAGTTCAAAGAGGGGTAAGGCTGCAGAAGACTTATCCTCAGCCTTATTCCTGCCTTCACCTGGCTGCAGCTCCAAAGCCCAGAGAAGGACCTTGATATTTTCCAACGAGAAATGTGCTGTGGGGAGTGGTATTGACCCCTTCCCTCTTCAGTATCCCCTGTCATGGGAAACTTTCCTTGCAACTGTTTTGACACCCATCCACGCCGTGACTACTCCATACCTTCCTTCGGTTCTTCTGCATCTCCTCATACCTCCTCTACTTGACTGTCCTGCTGCTCGTTTATGTATTTGGAGATCTTTTTGGGATCTGCCTCTAAATTACTGAATAATGCAGTGAATATGTGAACGGGGGTCTCCATAGGTACCTCATCTGCACTGAGAGCTGAAAGGTAAGCTGAGACCAAGATAAATATACAAAAAACGAAGACTTACAGGTGGAGGGATAGGTCTCCAAGGATCTTTATTGGCATTTGGTTTTAATTCACCGTTAAAAATACTGTATGAAATATGAACTCTATTCAGACACTGTATATTGTGTGTAAATACATCTACAGCTTTCAGCGGATTTGCATGATTGCGTTAAAATTCACCCTATAACACTAGTGGTAAAACGTCCGGCAATCACATGGTAGGTTCTTGTTGATAGTGGTTTCTAGAGTGTGCACTTCACTATCCGAGAAATCCACCAAGTGACTTGTCCACAATCACCTGAGAAGTCTGCTGCAGAGCTACAAAATCCACATTTGCTGCTTCCAGCCCCCATCTTCCTCATCACAACATCCAAAGACTAGTTTTAGGAGCAAAATAACAAGAAAAGAGCCTGATACAGTAATCACAGTTAGTATGGGAAGAAATCTCACGAGTAAACCTAAACCTGTCTAAACAGAACAACGCCAGGAAAATATAAATGTATTTTATGGCTCTCTAACAGCAGAGGTTATCACACTCAGGGATGAGTCCTTGGCCTCTTCCTGTTGAAATTAAGAGAAAAAAATACCACCGGTTTCAAAGAGAATTAAGAATTATCCTGGGATTACTAAAGTCATCAGTGATCAGAACTTTGCTTCTCTGCTACCCTTTCCCACAGATTTACTATTTTTTTTTTTAAATAAATTCAAAGAATGTTGTTTATTTTAGAAGACTACAGGCTGAAGAAAGAATCCAAAAACTGTGTGCAGAAGGGCAGATTGAAATCCCCTTGTTTAAATCGTCTTCAGCTGGAAAATTCAGTTTTTGTCTACCCAACATTTTCATAAAATTGTCTCTTCTTGCATTAACAAACACATACCCTCAAAAGATTAGCTCTTAGTGGGTAATCATGAAATAAAGAGGTGGGTATCCCCAAACTCATATATATATGTGTGTGTATATATATATCTCTCTCTATATATATCTCTATATATATATCTCTTTACATATGTGTAGATGTTGAAAGGGAGAACATATGCATAGTGGTAGATTGAAGAGGTGTGGTGTTGTTTTGGGGTTTTTTTCCTCATTTTAAACTCACGTTGGCACAGACCAGTCCAGATAACGTCCCTCCCTGCAACTGAATATTGAGGTACGTTGTGTCAGAATTGCCTGGCCCATGTCTCTTCCATAGGACTTTATTCCTGAATGAATTTGCAAACAGAGGGTGAGCACAGAGCAGAAGGTGAAAGCTTTCCTAAGCCCTGTTTGACAGCTCAATTGTCATATGAGCCCTTTGACAGATGGCTTTCAAGGGCCAACTTCTCCCACATGGAATATCTACTCTCATCCCTGAATAGGCAAAAGCTTCTTTCACAGAACCAGGTGCCACAATCTCATTATTAAACAACATTAATGATTTTCCCTTCTGTTTTCACTTTTCAGGTGTTTATACCCCAAACTGCTCTTACTTTGAGAGTACACGCGTTTTACACTTGCTATGGTGAATTAGTTGTGAAAGTAATATCTTCCTTAGCTTTGTGGAGCCTGGCTTGCCTCATTTCATAAAGATATTTGCCATAACCAAAGAAGGCTTGGTCAGTGGTTGTTGACTCTTATTTATCATCTGAATGATAAAAATCTGCTCGATTGCTCCGTTGAGAAGAGCTCAAACTGAGCTTGAGACAGGCCTCTGTGTTTTCAATGAACACCTTCTGGTGGTAATATTGATTAAATTACCATATCTGCTGTTCTCTTCAGCCTTGCAGAAGAGAGAACAACAATTCCCAGAAGTTTGTTAGAAGCCAGACATTGAACAGGAGTAAAAAAAACTGGAAGAACAAGTGGCCAAGAAGAAAATTATTTGACCTTGATGAAGCGTGCTCTGTGAGAAGTGCCTACAGGCCAAATGCTGTGCCTTTGCAGAAAGGTATTTTTACCCACTGGGAGGCTTACTTTGAAGACAGGTGCTTTTGAGACCACTTGGAGATTGGGAAGGAAAAAGAGTGATGTGTCCTAGGCTTTGCACTGCTTAAGTGAGGTACTTTCCATTCCCTCAGCCCCACTTTTGCAGGAAAGAAAATTCATATCTCATTAGCATTACTCAGCTAAAGGAACTGCAGAAAGTCATCCTCTGCATCTCAGTTTTCCAATAGCTTGGCATTCTGCTTTGGCATGAAAAGTGTAAAATGTTTTAGACATGCTATATGTTCTTCCAGTTTAGATCTGGAATTGCGAAGATGACATATTTTGACATTTTGAGCAGAATCACATTTTGGCATTTGGAAACAAATATTGATTCATACCAAAATTTTTCATTTCAAAACTGTCATTTCAGTTTGAAAATAGCATTAAAATGCCATTTGCAGCTGAAATGTCAATTTAAAAGAAAATGTTTCATCCTAAATTGACATACGGGAACAAAACATTTTGATTCAAAATTTCCCCTTGTGGGGGAGTAAAAAATTTTTTTTGCTGTTGTGAAAATCAGTTTTTTCTCAATTGCAATGATTTTCATGAAACCAGAGTTTCCTACAACAACAACAACAAACCTATTTAATGCAAAACAGTTAAACCATTTTAGCACTTGGCATTATTGTTCAAGTCCAGGCCCAAGTGCAGCTGGACGTGGTTGTGCTGCCATGCAGACCTAGCTAAAATGTTTTCTGGGCTCATCCTTGTGACAGAAGCTGATGAAAAGCTGGCGTTGCCATCACCATCACCATTGCTTTCTTCCCCAATGGATCCCTGCCAAAAACGCACACATACAGCTCTGAGCTGGTGTCCAGTTTCACAAGAGGTGATGGTCAAGATTCATCTGCCTGCTCAGGTTCACCCTCTGCAAGAGCTAAGTGGCTTCATCAATTATACTGCTTTTGCTGGAAGGGAACGAAATGGAGGGTGTGAGCTCCTCTGCTGGGTTGGCTTCAAGGTGTCCGTCCTGATCTTACTAGTTCTTCTCAGAGTTCATCCTCTTCAATACTTATTCCGGCCTCCTTCATGCTCCCCAGCTCTTTAGAGGTTGCTTTTGTCAGTGTCCTCTTTGTGCCCCTCAGGACAGATTTGAGTTTCCTGGTCAGCACATCTGGCCAGTTGAAGCTGTAAAACAGGGAAGAGAGAAGGAGTTAGCAACCCTGCTTGATCAGGAATAGTCTTTCATTTTGCATCATTTTCTGTCAGACAAAGCAGAAACATTAGACGTTCTCAAAGCCATCAAGAAGCATCAGGCAAGGAGGGATGCTGGTTGAGAACTGCAAGGACCTTGTGGTCCCAGTAGACCATACAACCGCTGGAGCTGTTGCATGGTTTAATGAGACACATAGAGCTTTCATCCAAGGATACCGGCTTTACAGATGTAAATTACATTTACATAAAAACAACCAGAGAGCTTCAGCTGCTCATGAAAAACATTCCTAACTGCACATCACAAACCTCATAAAGCCCCTTGCTGGTAATGACAGAGATTCCCTGTTCATCAGCTGGGTTTCTCTGGGTTTGATGTCATTCACTGCCACCAATGAGAAATCTGAAGGTCCAGCTGCTCTGACAGCCCCATGATCTCACCAAGGCCAAGATGGGACGGACAGAGAACCAGAAAGCCCTGCCATCCATCTCAGGCCTAGGTGTTGTTTCACTGCCTTAGCCTGGCACTGTTCCTGAGAGAATATGCTATGCTGAGTACTAGGACTTTAGAGCTGGGCTACCTGAGAGACTACATCTAGATCCAGGCTACTAAACTGATGTGATGGAGCTGAAGAGGACCATTTGCTATGATTCTCTAAATGTCCCTGGTGCCCAGGTTCTACCATCTGTCGGTAGGCACAGATTTATTATAACAGAATTGGGATTTCAGAGACAAAACAAACAACAAGGACTTGTAGAAGGCCAGGAGCTGAGGGATTAAGGTAGGTCTCAACTCTGCAGCTGTCCTGTCCTGCATAAAGCACCACATGAAATCAAATTTACCGTTTATAATAGAAGAAAATATCATTTCAGCTGCTGTAAACCAAAAAGAACCAAATTCTAACCCGTACCAATAACACCATTGTGACTATATAGATATTAAAAAGAACTAGTTGAGAAATTGTTGTGTGTATACATATATATATGGTTTTAAATTGTACACATCATTGTTGTGTACAATGAACAAGCTATTACTTTAGAATAGAAATATATGTAAAACTGACTACATGAAGCAGGGATCCCAAGAGTGTAAGATGTGAGGTCTTGAAAGGCGGGGAATGAATGTTACTGGGCCCAAGGACTATTCACACTAGTGGCAGATTATTAATATAGAATTGTTAAGCAGCCTAATGAAACTGCCCTCAATGACAGCCCAAATAAGCTGTCTTTGAAGCATCTATAAAGTATATACATAAACTTTAAAGTATGTACAAGACTATAGCAAAGTCAGCTAATAGCACTGGCACCAGAACCAGGTATGCAGGGTTGACCACTCAGGCACTTTGTAGTGTAACACTGCGTATCTGATGGTTTTTATTATCATTCAAAGGAATTATATTGTATTATTTGACCTAAGGTTCTGCAGATGGTGTCTGATGGTCTAATTACCTGTGCTTGAGGACCAGCTATTAAATCTGGGTGCAACAAGAGAAGAATCAGGACCTCCAGACTCAAACACATCATGGTCCTTTCACTCAGTGGGAGACTGAGGGCAGCCAAGGACAACCAAGGGCAAAAACCAGGAAAGGGATCTGAAGGCAAATTGCTGAATCTTAAGAAATCACCCAAATGTATCAACCCAGTACGATTTAGGATTCAGTGGAGGATCCACCCTGAAAATTCATTCATTGGACTTTATGAGAAAGAGCTGATGCCCTTGTCAAAGATGATCCCAAATGTTTTGCAACCACTAAGGAAACAAGGAAAATAAGTGTTCTTTTCAACACCTTTCCAACACCTTTCTGGTGTTGAATGAAGAAGATGGGCCTTCCAGTGTGTTGCCAGGAAATGTCCCTGCACAGCAAGAGAGAAGAAGTAGCTGATGCAGAGTGGAAGAAAGAGGAAGAGAAGAATGATGTGATGGTGTGATAGGAAAAAAAAAAATCAATAGAAATGAGTGTTTGATTTCTGCAGTTCTGGTTTTAATCTTTGGAGAGATCAGGCAAGCAAAATGATCAGATATCCCTGCAGTGGGGCTGTAATTGTATGGGTTTCTGGGTAGGTGTGGGTTTCACCTTTGAGGGCAGAGAGAATCTTTATCAAAAACCCTGTTCTGAATGAGCTTTCAGATCTTTACTGCTGGTCAGCCACACCTTGCTAGTCTATGGCTGGGCCAGCAAAATGCAATAATTTGGGTGTTTACTGTATTTCCTGAATGAGAAAGAACCTTGGGGGATCTCCTGTCACGAAGCTGAGTTCATGGGACGAGAGGTCAGAATAGAGGGAGAGGCAAAGTCTTGAGGAAAAAAGAAAAAAAAAGGAGAGAAAATAACTTAAAAAATTGAGCCTTGGTACTTTTAGGTGATCTCAGACTGTTTCTTTGTCTATGCAGACACGCTACCTATATGCTTTTACATCTAAAGGTCAGCGAAGAGCAATACAGGTGGCACTAAGATTTATACACCATGGATGCCTCCATAAATACAGCAGCGACCAACCACATTGGGGTGAAATCTCACCCCTTTGAACTCCACAATGAACTCTGACTGACTTGCATGGGGTCTGAGTCTCATTTCTAAAGTGAGATCAGTCTCAGGATCACAGGGAGTCATTGACTTCCCTGTGGGACAGTTCTCTGCTGGTCGTTGGAGGGAAAAAGAAAAATCCCTTTCTCTGTAAGATGCTAGGGGTGGGATTCAGCTGCCTGAGGATACTGTCTAGCAGTATTTGAAACATGGTTTATCCTGCTTGGTCTTCAGCTGCTGTTTCGTCTACCAGCCTTGCACAAGTGTCTTTGACAGCCATGGCGCTCTGGGCTGAATCCCACTTGCATGGGTGGGTAGGTAGGTCCATGTTAAGATCCCATATCCTACTGCAGGAGAAAGTAGAAGGATCACTAATGGTATAACCAAGAGGTTTATCTCCAGGTTACTGGAGATGCACTTCAGAATTCCTCATGCTTTGTTGTATTTTTTATCAAGATCTGGCCAGAACCATCACTTGTCTTCAAAAACAGATGTCCGCCAAGGAAAACAGAGTCAACAGTCAGTCTTTCAAGGTTGAAGGATTCATTTTCTGAGCATAAGGAGTAGAGTTTTGGCCTTCCTCTAGACTCCAGGCCAGATGAATGCTCCAAAAGCCCTGAGATGGGGATCTCTATCATCGCAGAAAGGACTCTCTGAGACTGTTAGCAGTTTGCAGTTCCAGACTAATGGGATGGTAAACTCAGTGGATGAACTATAGATCAGTGCATCTGAGACCCTTGTAGAGCGTCCCTTTATTGCTATCAAGGAAAAAACAAACTTACTGATGGCATGATCCCTTTCATCGTAAATGTCTAAATAGATTATGTGGAAACATCACTAAGACACCAAGCAGGCACATGTGAATAAGTGACTGTTGAGGACATAATTGCCTCCATTGAAAGCTTCATGCACACAAGAAGGATTGAACTAGGACTGCTGAAAAGCTCCAGGTATAAATGCCATATTGATTTTTCTGCTGTTTCCCATGGATTGAGCCAAGTGGGCTAATGAGGACCTTCTGTTCTCCATAATGCACTGCTAATCAGCCTTGCTTCAGTGCAGAAGTTTAAGTCTGTGGATGATATATCTGCTAAATATTTTACTGTCAGTATATGTGCAGTTTTTGTCAAGCAGGGCTAACCCAAGTGAAAGATCCTCTTTGTCTCTGGTCTTGGAAGAGTAGCTCGTCCTCATAGGCGTAAATCAGCAAAGCCTTCCTCTGCCTTGGAGCTTATATTTAGCAGTGAGTGTTCACATATGGTAGTGCTTATGCAGGTCTCTGCACAGTATGTCCCATATTTAAATCTTTTTTTAAATGAGGAATTTCTGCCCAGCTCCTAGAATAGGGAGAGCCTCAGACAAAAATTTAAAAATCTCTGAAGGGAGATAAAACAGCTTAGTAACTCTCCCTGAATCTTTAAAAGTTGTGCTCGGGAAAGAGTAACACGGCCAAAAGTGCTCTGCTGGGTCTTATCCTTGTGAGAGAATTGGACGGAGATTTAGTCTTTGCAGTAATCTATCAGCTTGATACGGCGTATTTTAGGGGTTTTTAACCAGCCTATATCTAGGCACCTCTTCCTAAGAAAGTGGAAATTAAGTAAAAGTTAGTTCAGAGGCACTGAATAGAAGCATTATTGCTGCTTTCAGAGCTATTATTTAAAAAAAAAAACAACCAACCATACAGCATTTTCACAGGACATCAAAACCTCTGTGTGCACGCGTGGGTGTGCGCACTTATATGCCAGACTTGCTCTGGTAGCACCTATTTGATCAGGCACCTCAGGTCATGCTGTGATACTCCATGCAGCTTCTGAATTCCAAACAAATCCTCCTAAATCCACATTTATTTTTTGTACCAGTAGGTACCATAGTGTTGAATAACAGAGCTGGATCCTGTTCCATGTCATGAGATACGGAATTATACTAGGCAGGAGATACACATTTCAGGAAAGCAACGATAGGCGATTTGGATTCTTCCAGGCTTGAACTCCAGCTTTATCTCTGTGTTTACCATGGACTGGGCTCCTCCTGGCACAGTGCACATCGACATCCAGTGGATCGATAATACACTGCAGGTAAGCACAGTAATGCTGTATGTCCTTCAGGAACGAATGCAATAACAGGTCATGAATTTGCTAGGAAATTGCCCAACAAGGCTACTACTATCTCTACACAGCTTTGCTGCTCCTCTGAGCACCTTGAATGAGCCACTTTAAAAGAGTAATACATATTTTTGACCACAAAAGAAAAAAAAAAAAAGAAAAAGAAAAAAGGCATGACACTAAAACCAGCAAAGTGCAGACAAATAACACATAAGCAGACACTAAACAGCAGAGCTACGTTGGGACTGTCCTACAGCTACTACCTCAGATCTAGGCCCTTTTGCCAAGGAGTTTTTCAGCTTTCCTCCTTTTGAACTCTGCAATTTCTTCCGGGGGTAACCCATGAGCTCTACACCTGCAGTGAACATGTAGGCCATTAGAGAAAGAACCATTTCAGTTTCATCTGCAATAAAGAACAGACCGTAACAGAGACCAAGGGAAAGGCAAGTGTCTTCTGGGGTGAAAACAGGAAAACAAATATTGGACCTGGTTCCGATTTTATTTAGTCCCCTCTTGTATCGCTTCCACTCGACTTATTCCAAAGGGAGAGGTTAGTTAATCTAATTTTAAGTGTCCCAAAGTTAGATGCTTGCTCTGAGAAAGGCATCTTTTGTAATCTGTATAGCCCAGCACTTCCAGAGGGCTCTTGACACATCTTAGACCCTTGTCCCTGGATGAGATGAATGACTTTGTTGATTGAGGAGCACAAACTAGATATCTATCATGGCTGTATCCAGAATCTATTAGACAAGATGAATCCTGGGAGAATTATTGCATTATTCATCTGATCCTCCCCCTCATTCATCAAAGGGAAGAGCAGAACAAAACTGCTGTGAAGGCATTTTCTTCGGTTAGTTCAGCTCCTGCCTCAGTGACTTTTGGTCTTCCAGGGTTGTTGCTTTCAGAAAGTCTCAGCTCTTAAAGCTATGGGCACATTTCCAAATGGAAATCCTATTTAGCTGTCCCTAGAGGCAGACAGTTTTCCCTGAAAGCTTAGCACAAATTTAACAGCCTTTCCCGAGGGAGATCAGAGTCAAGTTTCAGCACTTTTGCCAATTCTGTCCTACAAAGGGAAATGTCCAGCCAAGCTGTCCTTCTATGTCTTACCTAAATCCTCAGCTCTGGAAACATCTTTCCTTTTTACAGAAACAACGATCCGTGTTTATAAAGCCCTCCATGAGTGCTGCAGCCTTTAGGGCTGGATCCCAGGGACAGTGAAGCCAGGAAGATACAATCCTGGTGGGCTGAATGAGGAATGGCTTCTTCTGGGAATCTACAACTCAGGTAGGATTCATCTCCCTGAAATTTAGGTATCTGCAACAGAGATGTCTCCATCCGAGCCAAATATCTTTGCCTCTATTCTGAGCCAGTAGAGGGAAGCAGGCTCTACTGGACCACAGCGGGGGTTTATCCCAAAGTGGATGTCCTCTGTGGGGCAGAAGAGGTGCATCTACAAGTGCTTGTTTCTCTGCATTGACTCTAAAAGGTGTGTAAGATGACCAGCTCGGATGGAGATCTCTATGAGTTATACAGCTTTTAATAAGACGAAATCCTACCCATTGGAGGGAGGCGTCTCCAGCCCCTTTATGCAAGCAGTAGCAAAATTCAGCCACACATGAGGAGTTTGTTCTTTGACTCCAACTAGCAGGACTTCATTCACAGGGGACTGGAGGAGGTCGTTGCCTGTTTCTGCGAGGCAGAAACATTCTGTCTGTGCAGCAGGTTGTGACCCACAGAAGGTGAAGACCTGATCAGAGTATTTGGGGATGAAGTGCAATATCATGTTGCCTGAGCTCCACCTCCAAACACTGCTCGCACAAATATCAAGTAACCCTTTGATAATGACTTGACTTTCATCCATAGCACAATAACAAGAAGAAAGATCCAGTGCAAACAGCACCGACATCTCTAGCTTTAAACTAAAGGGGGGAAGATTTAGACTAGATATAAGGAAGAAATTTTTTGCAATGAGGGTGGTGAGACACTGTCCCAGGTTGCCCAGAAAGGTGGTTGATGCCCCATCCCTGGAAACATTCAAGGCCAGGTTGGAAGGAGCTCTGAGCAACCTGATCTAGTTGAAGATGTCCCTGCTGATGGCAAGACGGTTGGACTAGATGATCTTTAAAGGTAACACATTGAATCCCATCTTCCAACCAAAGGATCTGACTTTGCTTGCTTTCAGTGCATTTAGGGTTTCTTGCTATTGGCAGTTATTCTCCCAGAAACCTCAGCTTGCTCCAAAAGAGCTTTTTAAAATATATCAGCTGAAGTAACAGCATTCCAAGTCAGAGAGCCTTCTTCAAAGGGAGGTAAGTCACTGGCTTTCATTCCCTTTCTCCCCTCAATCGGAGTTCAGAGAAAAAGTCTTCTTTCTCACCTGCATTATACCATAGCCATGACCAGAATATTCCTTTTTCTTCATTTTGCTGTTATGTTAGGAGGAGTTCAGAAATAATTTGAAAAGAAAGCATTGATTGTGAAGCAAAACGCATCTGTCCTGACATTGGGTGATCAAGCCTATGAGCCAGAGGATGTTTTGATTTCCCCAGATAACTTTTGTTACATGTTATATAAAGTTTATTTATGAAATGGTGTGATGCTGTTGTATAATTCCAGCAATAGTTTTTCACTGCTCTTTGCTTCACAAGGTTTTTTATTTCTGATTTAGAAATGCATTGGGTGAAAATCTTCAAATAGGATCCTGAATGGAAATTCTTTTGCTTATCCCCCCAGGAAAAACACATCAACAGCAACATTAGGGACTCTCTGTTGATCATCTCCCATCCTGCCAGGGTGCCTCAACACAGACAAAGCAATGAGAGCCTTGTACTGGGCAGAAGAAGTAGTCGTGTTGTCCTAATGGTTGTCATTTTCCTGGCTTGTACAAAGATGCTTCTCATCTGGTGTTGGGAGATGGATTCTTTGAGCATCCTTCACTGCTTCTCACCCATTTCACCTTCAAACAAGGATCTTGGTGCTTCCTCAAGGGCTGATACTCATGTATGTGAGGATGGGAGAGCCCCAAAACTTCCTCCTGATCCTGTCTGCATCTTCAGTTTTTAGTGATTTCTCAAGTCAGGTTGTACTTATCATTGTGGATGGTGGTGGGCTAGATGCTTTATGGGCCCTCCTGGACCTAAGAACCTGTATGATTTCATACAAGAGAAGGGATCTGGGTTTGATGATAAAAATCCAAAACTCTCGTATGTTCTTTCCCTGGGCACTGGATTGATGGTTAAAAACCCTTGAGAGGACCCATGATCTGTATCTTTCTTCACTGAATTGTATTCTTTCTTTTTTTTTTTTTTCTTTCCTCCAGTTTACTTCCCTAGCTAATTTAAAATAGAGTTAGAAAGGGAAAGTTTCTAGATAAAACCAGCTCCTGGGATAGGGAGCTCCTACTGCTTGAAAGCGCTGTATTCACTAGCAGAGCAAAGGGTTTCTGAAACAGGATGGTAAAAGTTGGAAAGTCAGAAAACTGAGTATGTCACTCATCTCCTTGGAACTGCAAATGAACATGATCCTGGCTCTTGGGGTGGTTTTTCTGAATTTCTTTAGCTATTGAATTTTTTCCTAGTGTTAGATATTTTTTCAGTGCTTCGCCAAATGCATCTGTGATTTAATTCAGGTCAGGCTTGTATCTCCTAGATTTGTATAACATCATATCTTTTCATAGAATGATATATCTTTTCTGCTGTTTTGGACAAGAGGAGCACTCCACCAGTGCTGATGAGGTGCTGCCTGTTCCAGAGCACCATGGGATGCCAATTTCCAATATCCCACATTCATAAACTAGCAGCTTTGTGCTTTTTCCATGACTGCTCTGTAACCCCAAAGCTAGTCTCCTGGTGTACCCTTAAAGAAACCTCCCAGCCTTCCTTTAAACCTATCTGACTGTGAAATTTAAAAAAAAAAAAAAATAAAAAATCTATCCTACAGGTAGGCTGCTGCTCCACTGCTCAATACGCTCGGTTTTGCTATGTCATCATTTTGTTACATCTTCTCTATGTCCACCCCAATCTGCTCTTATTTCTTGTGGCAGAACCAGGCTTTTGCAGAAAGCTTTCTTCTTTGCCTTCTGTAGCGATTGCACAATGGAGCCCCAACCCACAAGATCCTGAGATACAGCAATACAAATCCTAACAAGCTGCAAGGAAGAAGGAGAAATAATATTCATTACAAGGCAAACATCTGCCAGGGAAGGTGTAGAAATTTGCCTTGGAGCAAGGAAAGGACTAAGGAGCCTATTGAACTGCTTGTCCAGTTCTACGTGATGCAAAGTTAACCTAAAGCTCCCATGTAAAGCAGGTAAAACCGAGATGTGACCAGACCTAGAAAGAAGGAGGTTATCCTTCAAAAAGGAAAATTCTCTGGGGCAGGAGCCAGCACTGCAATCTGGACATTAAACTTGGACTTTCCCTGTATCCCATAAAAAGAGATTGTGAAGGGGCTTCTTACTTGATTCCCAGTAAGCTTTTGGCTTCTGAAAACAGATATACAGGCCCTGAGCAGCTTGACTTAAGGTTAATTTTAAGAACAGTCTTTTAGTTCCTTTGATTTTATTCATGGTTGGAAGAAAGTAGGGAAGGTAAGAAGCATATTAGGTCTTTTAATGGAACTATGTTTCTTCTTAATTAAAATGTTTTGTATCCTGCGTGAGCCATGTCACCCACAGCATTTGCGTTTTACAAGTTAAGTACATTTATCTGAATGTCCTTACACAACTGTAAAGGCATGAAATCCTGGTACAGAGACTGGAAATCAATGAGCAATAGGTCTGTAATTGGGATTAAACAGAGAGGTTGGTGAATATCAATTAAATTCAAATTATGCAGGTGCAATGATTGTTCCTTTATTAGTCATTTGGTGGTGGCTTGAGGTTTATTACTAGACAATCAGACGTATTCTCTCATCAATTTCGGCAATACCAGAAGCAGTTTTTATCACAGTATTTTGCTGGACCATTAGCATTAATCCAATCACATGATTAAATATTCTTCCATATTTTTAAGTTTAATGAAGTTTGGCTTCTAGCCTCATTATAAACTCAGCTTTGTAAGGTCAAGGACTATTGTCCAGGTCTCCGGTGCCAAGACTACTGCGAGCACAGTAGGATAGCGAAGCTTGATTTGTCCCTAGACATCTATGAACAGCTCTGTGAGGTACTTGATCATAGATCTGCTCATGACTGCCTACCAGAGATGAAAAAGTGCCTTCTCTTGTCAAGAAATACTGCCAAGGACTGTGCTTAGAGCTTTGATTGGCTGATGGGTTTTATGTCATGGGAAAAAATAGGAAGTTAGCAATTCTATTTTTTTTTTTTATGTTACCTGCTGTCTTTTCCACAAACCACTGCAGTGCAGGCCTGAAATACTCCATATCTCAGGGGTTATGACTTATCATGGCAGTAAGAAGCACTAACAGACCATGAGTGGAATTAAACTCATCAAGTTGTCTGGGTCTATACGAATTCCAGGAGATAACTCGTGGGGTCAAACACAGATCCAGAGATTTTAAGAAGATGAAATCATTTTTTTAGGGTTACTTTGAGCCCTTTCTTCACATAGAACTTCCACCTCTAGGATTTGACCCTTAAATCCTTGGCCCCCAGGTTTGCATTTCCATAGCATAGACATGAAGCCAAGCACAATTTATTAATCTTCTCTTAATAAGTACCACTCCTCAGCAAGACCACCACAACTGCCACCAAAGTCACAAAACAAAGCATGAGATAAATGCAAATGCTCATGGAAAGGAAAAACCTAAATAGAAGATGAGTTGCTTCAGGACAGGGTGAAAAGATGAGCAGAAGAGGAATTTATTCAGTACCTCCTCCTTCAGCTCAAAAGCCTACAGATGAGGAAATCCTTATGGAAGTGTATGAGGCAGTGACTTGAAAACATCATATTGGCCAATAAGAGAGAAACAACTTTCAGCCTCTCATAAACTGGTACAAAACTGAATCATCAAGATAAGGCTGGAAAAACAGGATATAATGTCGGAAACCTATCTAATAATATCACAGCCTATGCATGAGGCAGTTCTCCAAATATTTGCTTCTCTTGAACATCCAGTTACTTCTTCCTCCCATTTGACATTTGACTTCTACAGGGCATAGCTTTCATTTTGACCCTTCACTAGGAAAGATTCAGTTTCATATAACTTTTCTTTTTCCTCTGATTACTTTCACAATCATTCAACTACTGTACAACAATCCATGGGGATAGAAATACTGCAAAGGAACAGTGAAGATCAGGGCCTTGGGACAAGAGCAGAAGATCACGTCCCTCTCTGCAGTGCCACTGGTGGATTCTCCTGAGGTTACACAAGAATGCTCAGGATCCCCTGATCCTGGGTACATGGGAAAATTTTTTGCCTCTTCTTATTGTCCCCTTGGACCCGATGTATTTTCTGTCATTTACAATCCATGTTTAGAACCAGCTTGGGCCTGCGTAAATCTGACTTTGGCACACATGAGCAGAGGACAGACTCTTTGAGGATTGTGGAAAGAACCTCAACAGTCAACAGAGGCCTAACGCATACTTTTAGATGGTAAAACCAGGATGAGAAGAACCCACTCTCAAGATAGAAGTCTTGGTGCTTCCTTGGTTGCAGAGGAAGTCAGAGCCAAAGTAAAACCAGACCCTGCTTGCTGTCAGACATTTGTCTTTTAGCTAGTCACTGTGGGATATCTTTACAGTCAATAAAACAGGCATCTTGCAAGAAGGATTCATCTTCTAATACAGACTTCCAAGCAGGTCAGTCGAATCAGACCCCTGAGCATGTATTTCTCTTTGTTGACTATAAAGGGAGTCAAGGTTGACTACCTTTAGTCTGGGTGACTACACTGTTCTTGTCAAACAAATCCTCCTCCTGGTTTTGATGTCCTGACCACAGCGTCCTTTCCAGGCATACAGCATGTGACAGCTGAACAGGGAGTACTCTCTTTGCAAAGTCAGGCATTGCAAAGCTACAAAATGGCTTAATGAATTTCAATCTTTGCTCACCACCACTTGCATGGTGGCAACGTCATTAAGTCTGTAATTACATAATGGTGCCATGTTTTTACAACACAAAATCTCCTTATTGTTCTGTTCGAATGAACAGTGCTACAGGGAAGAAACCTATATGGTTTCATGCACCATATGGTGCATGAGGCTGGTGTTTTCTGCAGGAGACTGATGGAAGGAGAGAAAAATTTGAGTGTCAGCCATACACTAACAACACCAGAGTTATGAAAATGTCCCTACCTGTGCATGTCCCGTATGCATGCGGAGTAGGAAGGAGGTTCAGGAAGGAACTCCCTGGTGCTCCATCTCCAAGGGACTATAGGGGGGAAGCAGCAAGTTTCCCTGCCACTTCTTGGGAACTGGGATTAAGGAGAGGAGTTGAAGAAATCACACCACTTCTGAGTCCCAGTACTATGCCTGAAAATGTAAGTCACCTAAGGAAAATGATGCAGACTTTGCAAACAGGTACCATGGAAAGAGAACTATTCATCCTGTGAACACCACCTTTTAGTGAACGTATTGAACAGCGATGAAGTCACACTTACCCTGGCTTTATTTCAGGAGGTTTAGGTAAGGGCTTCAGGAAGCCTTTTTTCCCAACTAACCAATATGTGTCTTCTACTCCTTTACCCTAAAATAAAAACAAAAATCCAGATAAGCAGCAGCTTTCTGACCATCCTCTTCTTAATACAGAACTTGCTCACAGGGTTTCTGAGTGCTTCATATACACCCAGAGACAGAGCATGGCTGGAAATCTTGGGCTCTCCTTCACAATGGTTCAGGGATGATTTGAATTTCCCTATCCTAGACGAGTACATCTTGTTCAAACTGTCATCTACAAATAACCCTCATTGATCTGGGTCATTGAAACTACACAGCTTAGCAGAAATGAGAAACTACAGGTCCTCTAATCATCTTATTTGGCAGCACTGTCATAATTAATTGAGAGATTTTACAGCTGTTGCTGGGCTGAGTATCAGACTAATGATTATTTAGCTTTTAAGGTGAGATGCACCTGATGAAATATAGGCATCTATATCAGAGTCAATCACCCTTGACTGGAGAAGTGGAGGAAAACAGGCACTTCTAAGGCAACATTCATCTTCACATAAACTGGACCCCTGAAAATAAGTCAGGTTAATAGTTTCCTAAAGTGCCAATTTATCTCCACTAACTATGTAAAGGTTTCTTTCCATTGACTAAACCTGGAATAATTACCTCAGATCTCCACTTGCAGACATATGAACTCGGTTGAGATGATTGTACTTGTCATGAAAGGTTGTTGAGAGACCTGGGGCCATATGCAGATCTCTTATGGTAGGTGTTTAAGGCAAGCAAAGCTCCTGCCTCTGCCTATTGACTATGTAAAGGGAGAAGTGATGTCTTGAATTAGTTGAATTAGAAAGTATTGTCTTGTTTGGACACTGTGAAAAGTAGCAGCTTCTGTCAAGGGTGGACTAAACAGAGTCCTAAATAAATAACTAGATCCAGCACATACAGCTGATTGCTCGATCCCATGGTCCTTCAAGAATTACCTCATGTACTGAAACAACTGATGGGGACAATTTGGGAAGGATCCAGTGGAAGAGTGGTGGATGAAGGCCAAATAAGAGCTTAATATGAAAATTCCTTAAGTAAGAAGATTCCCCTATGAAGCATTTCACACAGCCCTGGCCTTCTTACCTTCAGTTCTGTTTTTCCCCTAGGTATGATTTCATAGCCTTCGTTTAGACTCCGAAGCGTATCCACTGTACTTTGGCTGATGTGAATTCTGTAAGCTGCGAACGGAAAGCAAAACAGCTGGATCATTATACTGCACACACGCTGCAAATTCCCCACTGCTTCATACTGGCAAGGAAGAGTCCTCCAAGGCATGCAGGCATGTAGCTTGTGTAGCTGTGTGGTGCTCCTCTACGTAGAGTATGATGCTGATGGATGGATCCTTCCATGCAGGGCTGTAACGAGCACAGGGTGAGAGGAGATCTGCACTACAGACTTCCTGGAGAAGGATACCAAACACTCTAAGTATAGGAACCCAGCTCTTAATTAATGTTTTTTTCAGCAACGTTGCCAACTGGGATCAAGAATACCATTTTCAGCTATTGCCACAGCGTAACTAGGCAGCAAGAAAGAAAAGAAAAATAACCAATTGCCTTGCTCCAGACACCCAACGTCATTTGAAAGTTGGGATGAAGAGCAGAAAGATGGAGTTTGCAAGGGGAAATAATGAAAATGTGGCTGTGCATCTAGATCCATCTGGGGTTTTCAGTAATTGATTCCATCCAGAGCTGCCATTAACAGCCTATGAACAAAAAGGGCAAAGGTGGAGATCTTTATCAAACTCCCATCTCCCCCAGCTTGTTTTACAGTCATTGCTGGAAATCACGGAAATTTGTTGCTGCTCTGTTGGTGTGAATGTTTCTAATTCAAGAAGTGTTCCCCCAAATAGTTTTCTTTGTTGTTGATTTTGTTGAAATTTTGTTTCAAATCTGTCAATCACATTCCCTTCCCCCTTGAAGGACAGGTGATGAAACAATTAATTTTTTTTTTTTTTTCAGAATAATCAGAAAGAAGAACATCAGTTCAAATATACAGAGGAAGACCACAGAGCTTTGAGCTACATTTCCTGAGACACTAACATACAATCTTCCTATTACTCTGTATCTATATACATTTCAATTAATGTATAATGGTACTCCTGTTTCTGCAGTGCTCCTGCTGTCTCCAGTCTCAGTGGGACTTTGCACTTCCAAGGGCATAAATCTTGAGATTCTTCAAAGATCTGTCTTGCCATTAGGAATCTGCTGTCGAAGTATTTCCTCCTTTCCACTGCTTTCCAAATGCAATGCATGCCTCTTAAAATAAGCCAGCCATAATCACAAGAAAGGCAATGTTCCTTAATTAATGATTGGCCTGATTGTTAGTCTTAGTTAGTCTAATCAAAACCACTAAAGATAGAAAACATGAGGATTGTATGAAAGAGCGAAAAAGTTCCAATGTGGCATATATACTGCAGCGTGTTTCTAGCCTAGCAGGACCTCAAGGTTTTAATATTAAATATCACAAACTTCATGTAGCTTTTAAACCAGCCACAATGGGTAATCTCTTATAGCTGTCGAAAATATCAAAAGGGAGACCAGAGATCAGGGATTAAAATGCGTGAGACATTGCCTTTGGAAATAAACTTGTACTGGTAACCTGGACATCAAAAGCTAATTCGAAATTCATCCAGGGCTCGGACACTGCTGTCCACTGTGTCATCCACAGTTCATCCAGTATGGTTTACAGATCTGTGTCTTAGCCAAGGACACCAAAAAAAAGCAGATCTGGATACACATATGACTGAAATACAGGGAAATGTTCCTTCTCTACCACCTCTTTTTACATGTCCGGAAGACTCCAGGCATGTATAAGATGGCATCATCTTATCTGCTGCAGCTATTGATTCGGTGTGTGTAGACTCGCCTTTTACAACTGGAAGCCTCAGAAAAATAAAGGCAAGAACTTGAGGGAAAAATAGCACGAACATCAAACCATCAAGAAAGACATCAAGAAAATCCAAAGAGGAAGGGAAGCTTAAAGATTTTGTTAGGACCTGCCAACTCGTGGAGCTGTTATTTTGATAAATGAAGCCATTACAAATGATGCCCTTTATGTTGCAGGACATCATTGCCATGGTTGCCCACGTGTGCTTGAACCTTTCCCTTGCACTGGCCATGACAGGTAAGTGCATTATTTTACTGTGCAACAAAAGTTCTGAATTAAGGGTCCTCAGCACTGACTGAAAGCAAGATCCAACCCATGTAGGACGAATCTAGGGCAATATTCATGTTCCTTTTGGTTGATGGGATCCAAATCAGAGGACTGTAGCTGGAAGGCAGGGTCTTAAAGCTGACCTACAATGGCAAAACTGATGACATCCCCTTCAGGCTGCGTTGAATTTTGTTGTTTGACTTGCCCTTTTCTTCAGAGCCGATTCAGTTGCAATGTTTATAATTAAAAATGCGCATTTCTTGGTCTCTCTTGAAAAGTTTGTCAACCACCCACCCCAGAGACTGTCCCAAATACTCACGCAGGCCCGTGGACTCCATTCGTGATGCTGTGTTCACCGTGTCTCCAAAGAGGCAGTACCGTGGCATGGTGAGCCCCACCACGCCAGCCACGCAAGGCCCTGAAAGACATGTCATCTGTATAACCCCGAAGGTTCCGCACAAAGTAAGGGGCCCACTGACAAATTAATCTCATCCTCTCCTCTGATATTGAAAAACCATGTGGGAATACAGGATTTTTAAAGATCTCATTGGCCTTGGGGCTTGCTACAAGCAATCAAAAATCAAGCATTGGTGTTTTATGCCTGACAAAGATCTTGTGTGGTAGGACCTCAGTTCACCATCATCTGGGACAAATTTTTCAGAGTTCACGGAAGCTCAAGAACTGTCGAAATCTTATTTTAAAAAGGCCTCCTTTTCCATCTGAAAAAGCTAAAGTCCTGTAACATACCCTGTGTCCCAGTGAAACAGGATTGAAAACATGCTGGACCACCCTGTGTCCCCTCCTTGTGTTCCCCTCCTTGGAAAGGAAGACATCATTAGCTCTCCTGTCTAGCCAAAAACTGTTTATTTTTTCCTCTCATTCTTTAGACGAGATCCACTCCCTTCCAAACCAGCTCCCAAAGAACCAGTGCCAAGTTCTCAGGGAGAGGTATGCGTGCAGGATTCACACCAGCACGCTCACACACGGAGATAAAATGTGTGGCAGGCAAACAGCACAGACAACTGTCATCTGGGGCACTCGGGTTAGCTAATGTTTGGACTGTGCTCTGAGAGATGAATTGCTAAATTTCATCACCCACCATTTAAAACACCAGGCTTGCAAAATAAATGCAAAAAAAAAAAAAAAACAAACCCAAAACCCAAAGAAAAATTTAAAAAAAAAAAAAAAAAGAGAATGTTCTCAGAAATGTAAGGAGGTGTGGGGCTTCCTGCAGAGAAAAGACAGACCGCTCTGTATTTTGCATTCGATGTATGTATGTCATATGTCTTTTCAGGCTCCGCCTGCCTTTTCAATTTCATGATCCTTCTGGATTAAGATTTAACAAAGCTGACATCTAGGAAGTCTTTTCCCATGCAAGGTTACAAGAGACGTGAATGTAGTACATCAATAATATCTGAAATTATGCTATAGATAAAGTTTTTCATTATATGAAAAGTTGTAGGTTAAAAAGTTTTAAAATAGTAATAACAGCAGTCATAATAATAGTAATAATAATTGCAGCCTAATTTAGAAGTGATCAGTTACTTGGTTTAGGACAATCTAATTTTACTGTGATTTTTAGCTGCCTTAGTTACAAAAACTGATTCTTCATGTAGTTTTCAGATACATCAGGACACTGAAACTCCATAGCTGAAAGCTATGGGGAACTTTGCAAGAACCCCTCTGTCTGTGACCTCTGAAAAATAGTTGCTGCAGCATCCAAGTAACAGGATTTCAATATAATTTACAGAGGATGCAAGCTGAGAGGTTAGACGGAATTTAACTCCTGCCTGATGAAGCACCACTTGCTTAAAGATTTTAAAATTAAAAAAAACAAAAAAAAAAAAAAAGAGGAAGAATATTTCATACCAAAAACGTTACAAGGACTTAAACAGCATGTCTGGGTCAAACACAGCATGCAGGGACTGCTGGAGATCAAGTAAAGATGATTTAATAGCGCAACCTTGGATAAGACACTGCCCCTCAGAATTTCTTCTAATTAAATTCCCATCCTTATCAGTACTCGCTAATTTGGTTCAAGCTCTTCAGGAGAGGAGCTATATCCACTAGAGGACTTTTTTTCAGGGTCTAGTCTGTAGGCAGTTTGATAGCACAACTGTAAAGACACTGTTGATACTACGGTGTCAAGGTCCTAACACTTACCTAACTGGTCCTTAATGTGTGCATACAAAAGGGTCTAATTGGAGACATTTTCATTCATGCTTCAATAAGAGCTTTCCCTGAGAAAGCACTAACTCACATGGCATCGCCTCTCGTCATCTTCTGGTGATGACATGACAGCAGCACTCAAATCTCAGTAAGAATCAAAGCTCCTGCTGTGATAAGCATTGCAAGGACACAAAAAAAGTGGTTCTTGTCAAAAATCAGCCCTCACTCAGGAGGATTTGATTCAAAGTACAAATATAGGTAGCTGAGCTCCTACTGTAGTTGGCGGAGGCCAAGTCAACGCAGTCAACTGAGCTGGGAGAGCCTTTCCAGTCCTACACCTGCGCAACTCTCCAGAGTCCATTTACATGTCCACCAGATCTCCACTGACCACAAAGTGAGTGCAGGCTCCCTAACACTCCTGGAAACATCTGCACATGGGTGCCCAGGGAAGTGGTGGAGTCACCATCCCCGGAGGTATTCAAAAGACATTTATATGTAGTGCGGAGGGACATGGTTTAGTTGTGGACTTGTCAGTGCTAGGTTAATGGTTGGACTTGATGATCTTAAAGGTCTCTGACAACCAGAACAATTCTATGATTCTATTTAAATTTAGGTTTCCTACTGAGTCATTACGATCACCCAATCATTTCTGCAAAGCTCACAACCTAGGATAGGCAAGATTTTTAGGGACAGGTACTATCTTTCTGGATCACTGCCTTTAAGCTTGTCCTCCTGTTGCAGAAAGTTGCTAGTTCAAAACCAACCCTGCAGTGCAAACACGGCCAAAGAACTTCTCCATGGTGAAAGCATCCAAGAGTTAATTCACTCAATGCCTTCACTGCCTGTGTGTGTTCCTCCTTTGTCTAGACAGCCTCAGCAAAGGGCTAACAAAAACTTCCAGTGATAAATCTCCCACAGTAACAAGTTTCAGAGGAAACCAGAGACCCTGTGATGAGAACATTATGGCCGAGTTGTTTAATTATACAGGTTCGCTGGTTTGTTTTGAAATGGCGCTTTGCCAGGGCTTGCGAGGTCAGTTAATGAGCCGTGCTGGCTACAACTCTGCAGCAACCATCAGTGGAGGTTAATAAGCTTGATCGAAGTGTGGGGCTGGCTGCAGAAGAGCCTGACTGATAAACAGATCCTCTTCAACCTCCATGGAAAAACTTGTCTTCTCACCACCGCTCTCCCCAGCCATCCAGCTCCAGCCCAGATATGACTGGTGTGGAAACAGCTGAGTCAGCTGAGTTTTTCCGGACATGCAGTGAAGCTGAGAGAGGAGAGCCAAGACTCCAGGGTGCATTTAAAGCAGAGGAGAAACTGCAGACCAAACACTGGTCTTATCCTCTTCGCCTTACCCAGGCATTGCCACAAGTGGACCATGGGCATGGGCCAGGAGAAATTCCCAGAGCTGCAGCTCTCCATTGGGGTTGGACGGACACAGGCAGCCCATGTCCAAATGCCATTTGCTGCGTTTTCAGAGAGGGGAACATGAGCTCTTCTTGGCATCAGTTTCCAGAGAACAGTTGGCCCACAAAACTGGTGGTCACACCCGTTCTCCATCCTTTCCAGGACAGTGAAAGTGTAAGCCAAGCCCTCCTCTCCCCTGAGTGCTTCCTCAATGCTTTCATGATGCTGGTGATTCCCTCATCATGCTTCTTTCCTCAGGAGAAACGGGGTCTAGGGTTAATCAAACACTGTTGTCAGCTCAGTGGCTCAGAGAGCTGCTTTGCTTTGGAGCGTGCATTTCTCGCTGCTCCCATGACGGTAGGACGTTGCCAGATCTGTGCAAAACAAGATCTGGCTTCTGCTTCTTTAGAAAGAAAACACCAATTCTTCCCCCTCTTCCTCTCGCACCCGACACGACAGGTCATAGCAACACTGCTCTCCAGATACCCAGAGTTCAGAAAAACAAGAAAAAATGTAACTACCCCCCCAGCACACATCATCTAGGGATAGATTTTTGGCTGGGTGCGTGGAAGACCTGCTGCAGAACTGCTGTCAACAGGCAGCAGCAGACGTTGCGCACCGAATTCCCCTCTTTCGATGTTGAAAATGTGCTGCTGGTTCTCCAGAGACTCCTGCTCTGGGCAAGACAAGCTGGGGCCATAGTCTCATCTCATTTCTGCCAGAGTATGAAACTCACAGTGCTCCTGCAATCATTCCTTAACACTTTAGACTTCTGTGAAGGGACAGCCAAAACCCCCAAACTGCAAAGAAAACAGCAGGGAGACGAGTTTTCAGAGAAAACCCCAAAAGAAGAACTCATATGGTCTAGGAGATATGAAATACCGATTTTAGCCCTGGTCAAGTCACAGCTCCATTCTCGGGATATTCTGGGTGAGATTCTTCTTCTTCTCTGCTATTATTTCCCCATGTGTATAACAGGGGCCAGGATATTGACTTCTGTAAAACATTTGCACGTCAAAGCTGCAAAAATGTGGGCATTATCAGATAGGCTGAAGGACAAAACCCCCTGTAATACTGGGTCAGACTCCTGGACAATCTTATTAATTATTTGGCTGCCCACAATGGGCAGTACCTGCTACTGCAGAAGAAGATACAGGAAGTCTGGTGATGAACAGCTGGGAAAAAATTATTAACAGATGACTATGGTATAAAGTTATGAAGCTTCATATCTCTTCTATGATACTGAATTGATCTATTTGATCAATTGATTGACTCTATGATATTGATTCTATGATAACAGCAGATATTGATCTATGATTGATTCTATGGTATTGATTCTATGATAACAGCAGATGACTATTCCTCCTTTTAAAATCCCAGTAATACTTTTGGTTATCTGATGACTGCAATCCTACTGTATGTTTTGCTTTGTTTTGTTTTGTTCTGCAGTTTGATTACACTTTGTATAAAAAAAAAAGGAACTTATTTTCTTTTTAAACAAGCCACTTTTCTGTTCATTGAGCAGATTATGACTTCTGTACTAGAGATTATTTACTTCCTTTATAATGTGCTTTTTTTAAATATAGCTGTATCACATATTCTTCCAATTACGTCCTACCTGTAATAAATCTCCCCAAACTTTTTCATTCTTTCACCCTGTATGCCTGTTTTTCTGTGCTTTTTCATTTCAGAACCGAGTTACAAACATGTCTCCATATCACACTGGAGAAGATTCTATGGCACATCAAAGAGCCACCCTTACAATGAAACCCTTGTGACTAATGCGTCTGATGCAGTTCCTGACTGCGACAGAATACACAGTTTCTCCCCCAAATGACACTGACCCATTTCCCTCCTTGGGGTTTGTGCTTCCATTTTAATGCCCTTGTTGCTATGGAAGATTTTAAAGCATGTCCCAAGGGTGCTTGTTTTGGGGCAGGCAGGGAGAAAGCATTCAAAGAAGTAGTTGTTTGATGTTCAGGCACAGGTGAGTGCAGCTGCCTACCTGTGTGCAGCCCGATTCGTATCCTGAGGGGGATGTCTGGCATGTGTCTCATTTTGAATGTTCCCACTGAGCTGAGGATGTCCAGGGACATGTTGGCTATCTCAGCCGCATGCTTGTTTCCATTCCGTTTTGGGAGCCCTGAGGCAACCATGTAGGCATCACCAATTGTCTCCACCTGGCAAATACCACGGCATTAATAAACAAAACAAAGCAAAAAATAAATAAATTGAAAGAGATGGGAAAGAGCAATAGAATAAAACTACAACAGTGTCTGACCCAGGCATGGCTTGATCCTCACGTCCAGGTACTCCTCACCTTGTAAACATCATGGTTTCCAAGAACAGCATCAAACAACGTGTAAAGGTCATTCAGAAGGTCAACGACTTCAATGGGTTCACTGAGGGCTGAAATGGTTGTGAAGCCCACGATGTCGCTGAAGTAGATGGTCACCTGGTCAAAATACTCCGGCTCCACAGTGCCACCAGTCTTGAGGGCTTCTGCCACTGATCTGAAATAACAACACAAGCAAAGATGACAGTGCACAAACCCTGGTTGTAGGGCATGCCCAAGAGCTCAGAAACCCTTGTCCTACTGTGCTCAAAAGGTCTTCCAACAAACAGAAGGATCTATATGGCTGCAACAAACATTGATTAAAGTTTATTACTTTGATTGGAAGGTGCTTGCCAAAATTAGAGGTCAGCTCTGCAATCTTGCTCACTCCTGGGGAACTCTTTTGTCCAGTCTAGCTATGACCTTTTTTTTTACCATCTAAAGTACCAGTACTTACGGGGGGAGCATTTGTGACAGTAGTTTTTCTGTCTTCTGTTTTTCAATCTCTAGCTCTTCAGTCCGCTCCCTGATTAAATCTTCCAGGTTGCTCGAATACTGCTCAAGCATCCTGAGCATTGAGTCAATGATATTGGTCTTTTTCCCTTTGTTGATGGTTTTGAACTGGAAAAATCAAACTAGAGAGTTATTTCTCCATCTCATTACACCATTGTAGCACTCTAAATTTGGAAAGGAACAAAAAGCAAACATTTTTAAGGGGACAGTGCTGAAGACTGGCTTTGTCAGTGGCAAGAAATCAACAATAAAGGCAAACTAGAGGATGAATTTGCATCACTAACTATGGAAGCCGCCCAGGATCATGTTCTTCTCTATGAACTTTCAGTGAGCGTTAAGTGAAACACCACCTTCCATGAGTTGCCAATGTGTATGTGAGTTGTTATGGAGTCCTAGCATGCAGCAAATTTGCACCCTCATTTATCCCATGACCTGCCTTTAGGGTGACTTGCAGTCCTTTGCATTCAGAGGTGCAAATTTTGGGGCATCAACAACACTTAGAAACTGCTTATCTATTACTGGTCTTAAATCCACCTTTGCACACTGTCGTGTGCTGCCATCCCCCACCCCCAGCTGCTCATTGAGTTGTTCTCTCTCCTCTTGACCTGAAGCTGTGCCTCTGGACCATTTGGATAATCTGAGGCTTCAGACACTGCTTGAGACTCAACAGTGAAGTCCCATGGGTGTAAAATTAATCACAGTTTCGTAGAACTGAAAGGTAAAAACTAGGAAAAAATTACCTAGTTTGATTTTTTAAGAACATAGGAACAATACTCCTGGATCAGACAAGGTGTTTATTTTGCCAGTATTTGTCCATGAGACTGGCCAGTAACAGATGTCTGGGAAAGCTGTTCAAAGAGGGCTCAGCTACAGCCATATTTCCTTGGGATATGCTCCCAGCATCCACCAATTTGCAGTTCAGAGACCTCCTATGCCAAACGTTGTATCTTTGTGTTTAACAGCCTTTGGTGAATTTTCCTTTTAAATTAATCACCTTTTAAATACTTTAGAAGATCAAACAACATATTGATCTGAAGGTGCTATCATAATTTACAGGTCTTTGATGTCCATGAGAACATCGGTGCAGGTACACTGCAAATGTGAAGACACTAATCCCATGTCCAGCCTGCTTCACACCCCATGTGGTGGTGCCATGGCAGCCCAAGTTCAGGACAAGGTGTAAGCCAGGCCAGACCTAGCCAGCAAAACCAAATATCTAGACATCGCAAACCATAAAATAACATAATAAATAGCAAAGGCAAGACTAGAGCTCCGGGGCTTCTCCAGTCATTATTTAAGGGTTCACTTAAAGAAATAAAACACACTTTCCTGCCAAGTACAAACAAAGGATTCCACCTGCTGCTCTATTCACCAACCTTATTAAATACCTCCTCAAAAGTTGGACGTCGCTCGGGGGCTTCACCCCAGCATTGCTTCATTACCTGGATGCACTCCAGGGGGGCCAACTCAAGGGCTATGTTTGGGCGGCACAGGGGAGGGGGCTTCTTCACTTTCTTTATAATTTCTGTGACAAAGAGAAGAATGGGAAGCACGTTGTGAGATGGGTGGTCTCAGTGGGGACAAAGGACATGGACCTTTTCGCCTGTCCCTTGCTCGCTCCTTCAGCCATCACCATTATTCCTCACCACCCACCAGCTGCATCAAATGGACCTGGGATTTTCTGCTTTCCTCTGCCAGGAGTCTTGGAGGATTTAAAAGATAACAGATTCGTCTGCCTTTTTGTCCCTGGAGAGCCAGGTTATGAGCAATAAAGGGGCTGGATGGGGGAAGGTTGTGTGACAGATGGATGTGTGAGCCTGCAGGCTTGTGTTTGTTGAAATTGCCTCTGACTCTCTCCATTAGTCTCTGTGATCCTCTACGGGAGCAGAGTGTTATGGTCGAGCCCAGACAGGAAGGATACCAGTCTCTGACGCTTCATCATTAACTGGAAACCAGTACTTAGGAGGCTGATGGGAATGGAGACAGGGGAAAGTATTTTAAGGGGGAGAGTTTGGGTTTAAAACAACGTGTGGGAAATTACTCCCTATCCAGAGGTGAAATAAGACTAGTAAGGAACTGGCTCGGGCTTTCAGACCCTGAGAAGTCAGCCCTTGAACCTGTGGTTTTTAGATAAAACAGCCCTACAGCGAAGGAGGGGAGCTGCAAGTTTAATTGACAGCTGAACCATGGACATGGGAGTGTGATGTCTGAACCCAACCCCAGCTTCAATTTTAGTATTTCTTAGTAAGGATATCCTGGAGGAAATGTGTTTTTCTTTTCACCCAAAGTGACTGTATTTGAAAGTTTCATCTTGTGTAGTGCAGAGCAGTCATCTGGATTGAAAACCACCCTCTTTCTGGCAAAAGCCATGCATTTCCACAGCTGTTACTGTGAGTACCCAAAGCTTTTCAGTGTTGACAGCTTACTTTTAAGCTCTTTGGCTCATCCCATCGCTCTCCACCAAATGAACTAAAGAAAGCACCTGGCCCAAATATTTCCAGGGGCAGCCAAGGGGAAACGCCTTCCCCAGACAGTTTTAAAGTTCACGCTACAAGTGAAAGCTCCTTGAGGGTTAGGACGGAATGAGTAGAAATTCATCATTTCATCAGGTGAGGAAACTGGAGTGTACTACGTGTAACATTTGCCGGAGGTTTCCCGTGGGGACTAGGTAGGGGGACACCTGATAATTACATCATAGGCTACATCATAGGTCCATCTCTGAATTACAGGGTGGGTTACATCATGTTCATTGTCATTGCATTGTTGCAGCAGTTTGGTGCACAGCAAGGTCAGAGACCCGTTTTTTCAGGCACTGAACTGACAGTTACTGAATGGCCATGCCCCACTTGGTGACTGTCCAGCTTAAAATATGTTGAGAATGGGCTTTCACTGAAACCAGCTCTTTTTTGCTTGTTTTGCCTCCCTCCCTGTTCACGTGCTTGTGACCTGACCCTGACTGCAGTGTGTTTGCGCTTCCTATGCATGCGCAACATGGCTTGAACTAATGAGAGTTGCACCATGAGCAGTTCCTAAGGAGTTCATCTATTTGCTGTTTCTGTTACAAACCACCTTATATATAAGCCAGCAGGGTCAGGCTGTATCACTTTGATCTTTGCTGATGAGAGAGCCTCTTTAAATGGGGAAGTAATCAAGGAAAAACAGATGGGCAGATGGACAAAATAGGATGATAGCAAGGGAAACAAAAAAGGACCGATGAGTGGGAAGCAAAGGAGTTTCCAAGCTATGGGAAATTCTGCCATCAGATTTCACCCCACACTGTGATGAAAAGTCAAAATTTGGACAGGGAACTGGAGGTGCAGCAGTGCCGGCCAGCTCTGAAGCATCTTCGGGGGGACACAGAGCCCCAATCTCATTGATCGCAGTGATGGGTCTCGTACTGTGGCTGAGATCAGAACTGCACATTTTGATGTTTATTTTGGATGTTTTGTTGAAAACAGCCTTTTGTCACTGAGAAAGGTCATGAGATTGGAACATTATTTCCATACTAATGTTTTACCCAAGGAGCTTGGCCAGACATTTTATGAGCACTCTGTGTAAAGCCTTAAAATTGTACTGAAGTAGTTGCCTACCTTCAGCTGAGAGTTCTGACATGCAGTATGGTGGACCCCGAACCACCACTTCTTGTAGGATGATTGCAAAGCTGTAAATGTCCCCTTTGAACGTGCCTTTCCTGCACATGTCCGGGTCCCTCAGTAGCTCAGGAGCTGTCCAGAGCAACTCTAAAAAATTCAAGAGCATCGCGTTTCTTACACTTGAGCTCAGACTATTGCAAATGAAGTGCTTAAACGAACACTTCATTTCAGTCATTTGAGGAAAGGTTGGAAAGTACTTCATTACTGGGTCTTTTATTTCTTGTGATATGTTAGAGATATTAAACTTCCATCCTGACAAAAATTTTGAATTTTCCAGATTTCTCTCTGCCTTTTAAAAAAATGTTGCTGTACCAACAATGTATATCCTACCTATAACACCAACCCTGAACTTCAACATAAGAAGTCCTCTCACCGTTGCCAAAAGATTTAACACCCTTTTTCGCTTGAGAATGTCAATCAGACAAGATGTTGGTGCTGAAGCCTGGATTTCTTGTTACTTTCACTATTTTACAGAGCAACAGTTAATAAAATACTTTCTGTAGTTCTTAAATTAACATAATTCCCATAAAAGCAGTTTGTGCCAGTCTGAAGCATGATCAGTCTTTGTAATCCAATAGTTCAAGTGATGCAAGACACAGTGGTAAAACATACCCAGCCTCATCAAGAAATAAATCTTCTTCAAACTGGGATGTTGTTACCCTGGTGACTGTGTATTCTGAGTAATGGGAATAAGGAACATTTCAGACACTGCAATATATACAGCTTTCGTAAGGGAGGAGAAGAAGGTCTTCTGGCAGCTACCCTGAGACATTGGAAGTGTGTAGGAATCAAATCCTGTGACAGAGGGATCAAAACACTACATAATACTTGAAACCAGGTTTGAAGAATTAACCGGGATACCAGAGGAACCCCAAGGCAATGGCCAGGTGAAAGAAATCCTGTCAAAGTCTCCAAACCTGGTCCCATGAGATGCTGTCCCTAAGTGGTGGGAATGTCATGTGGTAGCCTTTGGTGATTGGCATGTAGAGGACCTCTTTCAAAAAAGACCTGTACCATCTTGTGTTTCAGATGGCTTAGTTTTACCAAACAAGGCATTTGGGTTAACCTAAAACTTCAAATACAGGGCTGGGGCTGAAGATGTGAAGCCAGTTCCACTGGTTACAGAAATTCAGGTCTGATCAGATTTCAGGAGCACTTAAATCCTTCTCCATCTACAACAACTTTAAGTTCTGTCACTGCTTACAATAAAATCTTTTTTACTCACCATGACACTTTCGGGAAGTCTGAAAAAACTTTGCTTACCCTTTCCTGTAACAATGCATTGTATACAGGCAACTAGAAATCGTGAGGCTGAGCACATAAATGCTTATGTGGCCGCTGGCCTGCAATTGCATTAGGACGAGCATCTGTTAAATCAATGGACAAATATTTCCAAAAAAATATTTCCTTATGACACCTACCTTCTGGGGGTGGCTGAACATACGGGCATTTCTGTGCTTCTAAGACTTCGTTATAACCATAGTCAGTGATCTTCAGCACAAACCGGCCATCCACAACACAGTTACGAGACTTGAGACGTCCATGGGCGAAATCTCGGTGATGTAAATATCTAATTCCCTATGAAACATGGAAGAGATTAAGGCTGTTCCTTAAGGATTATATTATCTGTCAGCATTCAGAGACACCAAGGCAAATTGTCACCGTGGATAGCATCAAATACAGCATTGACTCTATGTGAAATGCAGTGCTGATCAACCCAAGAAACTATGGCAAAAGTTCAGAAATGGATTAGGAATAGGAATTGGGCTATCTACACCCTAAAGTAACAGTCAGATGCCTCCCTCTGTAGCCCTTGGACTCATCGCACTCAGAAGTTGTACTTTTAGACAAGCTGGACACAAGTGGTACCCAATGGTTAGGTCAAGGGAAGCCATTAAGAGCTGGATGCCCTTACCCAGCTCCCTCAAGGAGGATCAGAAGGTGGACCATGGGCTGTAAGAATAGTTCTGGCAGTCTGTCCTCTGTAGGCCACTTGTCCCAGATTGGTAGTTCACCATGAGACATGACTGGAGTGTGAACACTCCTCTAAAGTGACCATAGACATAGCCATGCCGTGACAGGGGATGGCTACGGTTTGGTTCTATGCTGGATGCATTTCTGATTTATGACAAGAAAGGACCTTTGGAAAGTAAGAATTTGTCACCAAAGCCATTGTTCTAGGTGATCAGTTCTGGCCTGATAATGTAGTTTTAACGTCTCATCCTGCTGAGTGGATGTAGTCCTTTTACCCTGAATAGCGCTTCTCTCGGATGTTAACAAATCAGGAATAAGATGTCTGCGTATACCAGTATAATTGCATTCACATTGGTTTTCCCTGCATTACTACAAAAATCCCAAAGTCCTGGATGAAATAGCTATGTGAATATAGAAGTCACATGCAGGTCATGCCTCAGCAGGAGCAATGGATTTACTTTAATTAGATCCATCACGAGAGAGGACTTGAACATCCAATCCAGTTTCATATCTTCATTTCTCAGCAAGTCCTCCAGGCTTCCTCGGGAGCAGTACTCTGTCACTATGGCAAAGATGCCACAGTCAGAGAAAAAGCCCAGGAACAGATTCACATTTTCATGACGCAGATCCTTCATCTGAAACAAGACAGTGAATCACAGCGAGACCAAGTCAGCCAGACATCTGCTCAGCAGCTTCTTTACATCATTAGATGTCCTTAACATTCCAGTACTCCCAAACAGTCTTTCACACAAGGATGGGGGAGCAAACAACCTCTTTGCTGCTTACTTTCAGCAATCCCACACTCTTCAAACTTTGCTTTTCTTAGCCTATCCGTTAAGACAAAGAAAGCAAGACAGGAAAAGCAAACTTAACAGAAATTTGTTTTTATTTAGACAAGCTGGATTGGATCTTTCACTAGGACAAAATGGTTTCACAGGGGTAAATTAAGTTCAGCATGTAGAGTCTTGCTCCAGCTCTGGTGCGATCTGGAAAGGAATACCATGCCTGGAGGATCCAAAGTTATCCATCAGTGGTGGCTTTGGAGACATGGTAAATTTGTTATATGCATAAAAATGCCACTCCTATGTTAGCAGTAGCTGCCAACAACTAATGGCCCTGAATTTGGAAAATAAATGTGTTTGCTTGTCATTTAGTAATAAAAACAAAATGGAAGACTAAAAGTAAACGTCTAACAGGAATCTTAGCTGGAGACACAAAGCAAATCCTAGAGAAATGCACAACCGTGTCTGTGCCACATTGTCAACAAATAACACATGAAAATAGCGCCCAGTGCATCATCCTGCCCTGACACAGGCAGGGGTGATCTCCTCCAAACCACTCTGCCTTTCTAGACAAGGCCACTTAGAGGACTCGTCGTGCATTCAGCATTGCACCAGCTTTGAAGTGTCAGGTGCAGGCTGGGGTTTTGCAAGCTGCTGACTCTGACACATGGGTCATTGTTAAGTTTGCCAGATGCAACTGCACGTGGTCCATTCCAACAGATTTCACTGGGTACGACTCAGTGACAGCCATGATTTGAGCAACTTGGTCCAGTGGGAGGTGTCCCTGACCACGGCAAGGGGGTCGGAACTAGATGACCTTTCAGGTCCCTTCCAACCCAAACCATTCTGTGATCCTATGATAAACTGGAGACAAGGAGGATAAAAATACGCTGCAGTCACAAAGGTCCCCCAAGCAACCTTCCCTCCACATACCCAGCCATCCCCTGTTCCTACCTTCCTCAAGATGCTGGTGGAGCTTTGCCGCAGATTGTGAACGGCTCCCATCTCAAATTTTTTCAGCCACACCCAGTCTCCCTGTCCACAACACAGGAGGGTGAATGGTAGAGCAAGTCTCTGAGCAAGAGCTAATATTGGGACCTAGGTCTGAATTCCAGATCCTCGACTTTGAAAGTGGCTGGGGATTTTCAGTGTTCGTGGCAGTAGATTCTTTCTATATTGCACCCAAATAAGAATATTCAGTTGAATCCCTAAAAAGTTGGGGTGAGACAGGACCTTCACCTGGATCAGAAATTCATACCTGGAAGGTGTATTAGTATCTGATAAACAAAGATAACTTGATTAAAGAGGAAAGTAATCCTGTCCAGAGTTTTTCTCTGGCATTAATGATCCAGTTTATTTTGCTCCTTTAGGGAAGAATCATCATGCCATTTTTTCAAAAAGCTGTGTTTTTAGGAAAGAACTGATGGATGGGGTGAGTTTTATTGGCCACTGCCTCTGCTTAAACTCCATACAGTCCTATTGGCACACAGGGGAATTTGATAGCCTTTATTCTGTGTATTTGGATCCTGTCCTGTAAGAAAGGCCCTAATTAGACGTGTCACCACCTAAAGGCTCTATCTTCTAAGAAAGGTTCTTCACGGTGCCTTCAGGACATCTCTAACAGGGACCAAACATGGCAACACCACATAGGGATGTCAAATAGCACCACCCAACATGACTCCAAGTGTTGGAGTGAGGTTTGGGGTGGAGTCACCTTAAGCACTGGTAGGTCCATGCTTGGGAGTAACTTATTTTCACCCTCAGGGTCCGTCAGCAGTATGTACATCCTGAGACCTCAAATGAAGCAGTGGGAGAAGACTGCATGAGGTCCCAACCTACCTCATACAAAGCCACGTTGGAGGTTTCGTGGGTGGCAGCTGCACTTTTCAAGGAAAAGGAGCGGGTTACAGATTTCAAGCTTCTGCCATCCACTGCTATGCTGTTTGCATCAGTCAGACTGTCCAAGGTCAGTCTCTGGAAGGAACAAAAGCAGGTGCAAGACAATTACCACCTCTGGATGCAAACCTCCACTACAGCTCTGCCTCAGGCTGTACATTTTACCCATGTTAGCAACCGCCCAAACTTCTCATCTCACCTCTCTGAATGCCTCTAAAAGGCTCGTGAGGTTGACCTTGTGTAATACCTTGAAATGCTACAGCGGCACTTTAGGTGATGGAAATGCTGTGGCTCAAGGGAGACACCAGAGGAAGCAAGTATCTCTCTGAGCAGGGCACAGGGAAATGTGTCCTCTGGCATAGACAAGAAGCCTGTACCTGTGGCAGTGACCTCAGCAAAGGGATTGCTCCGCAGCAGTCCATATCATTGGCATGGTCCTGGGCATGGCTCTGGCCTGTGCCAAATAACACTCCCTCAGGAGATCCCCAGCTCTGGACAGGAGCCAGCACAGGACAGGAACGGTTCCCAATAGGCAGTTTGGATGCAGATACTTTATTTTAGAAGGTAAGGTGGTTTGGCTATATGGACATGAACTATGCTATGCCATCCTACCTCAAGAAGAAAGAATAAGCCCTGGATGTTAAAATACACACAACCAAGGGTACTATTTTACATCATCATAACAGCTCTGACAATGCACGTGCATCTAATCTGAGATTCAAAAACACTCACCCTACAGGAAATTTTTTGATATGTGGGGGAAAATGAGACACAGAGAAGTGAATGACCTTCCCAGAGCTTCATGGGTATGAAAATACCCCAGAGCAAACCTATCTTTGAGTGTCCCACCGCATTACTTTCAAGAGTGGGAGGACTTACCTTTTTATGTAGTTCTGGGTTGATGAAGACGAGGTCATCCAAGGTCAGTATTATCTTGTTAGGTCCCTTGAATAGCTGGCTGTTCAAGATACTATGCCTGAGAGATTTGGAGAGTCACAGTTATCATTATTAGGCAGGTAACCAGTTTACATCACCTTCAAGTCGCCCACATCTGGCTTCCCTGCAGTATTAGGAAAGTGCAGCACGCAGTGAGGTGGTGGGGATGGACATGGGTGAAAACAGTAGACAAACCATGATGTCCTGACTTGAACTGATATCCCCCGAGTCAAACAGCAAGGCTCAACCAATTCACAGACAACAAAAGCTTTAATCTCTAAGGGTCTCATCACAAATAGACATCTTGAGTCAATCTGTCTGCAAATATGAACTGGATATCTATATCCAAAACATACTTTGTTTTGCTTGGTTTTATTTTTCATATCCCAAATCATTCTGCGTTAGGAGACAATAATAGGTTTTATTAGACCAGCCAGTCTGGCTGGTGAGCAAGCAGCTCTCAGGCACACCAGCCTTTCTTAGGGACTGAAACCAAACCATGGATAACCATGGATAATTTATAAAAGCTGCCTGGACAAAAGTCACCATCAAAATGTACTGGCTGAATCTCCATATTGTAGCATGGTGCAGTACAAAGCACACAGCAAGATGCCACCTTGTAGTGACTGCAAGCTCGTACAGAGGGAAAAACTGCGGGGAATGAGCAGTTTGGCATGTGTGGCATAGTGCAATGCAGCGTGGAGGTCTTGGAAGCAGTATTGCTGAGCCAGTGCTGTTCCTCTTGGTCAGGAGTAATTAGAACAAGAAGACTGTGCTGATTTAGATCTACTTCTTCCAGGACCTGAGCCAGATGGGATGTCTATCATGCACTGTGTAACACAGGACAAATGTGTTTCTGGCATCTTCACAGACTGCTGCTGCCCATTTTCCAAGAGATGACTCTCTGCACTCCTTGATAGGCTGCCAGACTTGCACAGTTGCCACGGGTGAGAGAGAAAATTCGGTATAGTCATCAGACCAGCAAAGAGACTACCTGTTGCTTGACTGCATCCTGTTACTCGCCCAACTTCTCTTGAATTTACAAGGCAGAAGAGACCACAACAAGAAGTGGTGCACTGTCAAGGACTACATGTTCATGGGACAGTTCAAACAGGCTTATGTCCACTTTGTGTAAATCAATAGGAAACATTCCAGCATTTCATTGTTAGTTTTTAGCTGGGATTCATCTGGCACTAGTACCCACCATATGGCCATTTTAGGGAGTAAGGGAAGAGGCAGAAGTCATACCCCATCATTTTGAACCCACTATTTCAATGGACCTCAAGGTCTAACACTGAGCACAAAGCACACTATATCTATTAGACAGTCAAAAACTCATCAAGCAGGAACAGAGAAGAGAAAGGAAAGCTCCCTCACTACCCTCAGTGTTGCTTTGTTTGTTTAATGAACTTTGTTTACACAACAGCAGATGTCTCTGCACGCATCTAAGACTTTGCCTGATGAAGTGGGCAATAGGGTGCCTTTTTCTAACTGTACTGTAGCAGGAATCCACTTCACAAAATATCCATAGACCATGATGATTTCCATTGCACGTACCACTCCGGGCATTCTAGAAGAGTGCAGACAGCTTTTTGGAGTTCAGAGGGAGCCTTGGCCATATGACCTTGGTCATAATCACCTGAGATGATTTTTTATAATCTTTCTCTAACCACTTGTCCCAGGCCACCCAACCCAGGTGCATGCAAAAATCTCGTCATTTAGGTACCTTTCACCTGCCCTCCCGAAAACCTTGTTTGGTCAATCGCATCCTCTCCCCCAAGCACGGAGGAAAGCACTCCTCTGCTGATAGCAAAGCACAGAGAGCGGAGTGACTTGTTTAAAGTCATGGAGCAGATCCCTGGCAGAGCTAAGACCAGAGCTCCCATGTTTGAACTCAGACGATGCTGTGGTTTAAATTTAGTTCCAGACATGCCCCTCCCTTACATAAATCATTGCCTGAGTCATGCTAGACTTTTTCTTTTCCCTTGCAGATGGCCATACATCTTTACTCATGACTGAGCCTTCCCAAGCACAGTCTGGTACTTGTGGAACAGCTTACGAGTAGGCAGTAAGATTGTCTTTTATTTACGTAATTGTTGAGGTTGGTGGCCAAAGAATAGAGGAGGGCTTTAACGTGCGGGTGGATGGAGACGACCTCCTCAGTGCCAGCAATTATAAGGTATCAGAAGCAGCTGTGTGTTATAAGCAGGGGAACTGCTTGGGGTGTTGCTTTCTGGGTGGCCTTATATCATCTGGGTTTGGAGGGATGATTCAGGAGTGGAGAGAAAACATGTTTTGGGATGTTTTGAGAGGCAAAGCTGGATGGGAAAATCCAGGAACCCTGCTCTGCTGAATTCATTGCTGCTGATTAAATATGTCTTCTAATTTCAGTCTAATTTCACTCTAATTTCAGTCATGCACCATGTAGACATCACTAATGAGAGACAGATTACTCCAGGGTCCAGTTTGGAGCAGATTACTTTAGGTTATGGCCATAGTGTCCTTGCTAAAGAGGTACCCATAGCTTGTGAACCAACCAGTCCATGCTGGCTCATGTCCACCTTGGATATAGAGTCGGGACACAGTGTGACCTATGCGATTGTTGGAAACTGTCCCTTCCTCAGCAGACCACTTCGTTTGCTCCAAAGATCCCATGCTCAAACCAATCTATATGCAACATGAATGACCAGGGAGATGGACTCCAGTTCCAAACAGGGAGTGAATCGGCTCGGTAATAAAGAGGTATCCTAATTCATTGTTCTGAACCCTCTCCAGAGACACTGTCTCTCTCTCTCTTTAGTACATGAGGAAAGTAAAGAGGGTCAGCCCAGGTGTTTCATTGGAAACATGATTATATTAGGGACAGAAATACAGGAAAGAATGAACTGGAATAAGAAAAAAAACATTTAACATGGCAGCCCACTTCGCCTCCACCCTGATGTTCTTAAAGCAGATTCTATTGTTGGTTTGTATGGCACACTTTGCACTTCCAAAGTTATAGTCACCTTCCTAAAGCTTCAGAGCCATCATCCAGCTACTCATTCCAGCAGCAGATGGCAATGTTCTTCCAAACCTGGACTGGATTAAGGGTAAAATGGCTCTTCCTGAGACTGCAGAACCAATGCCGATAGTGCTCAAGCCACTATCACTTCATAAAGGGAAGAGACATGTGGATGGAGAGCAGAGGCCACAGTCAAACCTGCTCTGTGTTCACGTGGTCCAAACTGCTGGTTAAAGCGCAAGTCTCCCACAGAGGCGAAAAGTGGCACCAAATCAAATACGTACTGCGATTCTCACCTGATGAGAGAAGTCAGGCCCACAGCACAAAGCACCAGGGCAAATATCAGCATTACTCCCAAAATCATGACTGTAGGCTCAATCCCTGTGCAAAGAGGGAAAAAAAATAGTGAATTAGAAAATCCCTTTCATTTAGGCAATACTATTGAAAATATCAGTATCAGACCATTAGATTACAAAGTCAAATATTCAGCCAGGAGAATGCCAGAAGTCAATTTTTACGTGATATTAATTTGTGAATACACAAATACTTACTGACTTTATTTACATGAGACTGTAATTACTTTAGTTATTTATTTCCATGCACTTTTTTTCCCTAACAGATCTAGAGCCCTGGTTCAGTGGAAAAAATATTTTTTTTTCTTCAAGTAAATAAAGACTGGACTCGCAGGGAAGAATTCAGTTTTAGAGGTAGCTTCTGCAAAGTTCGTAACTTTTGAACATTTGACCCTCTTCTCTCCAGGAACTGAAACACTGAAAAAGCTTTATCATGTGGTACCAAAGTGATGGCCAGAGTGAGTCACCAGCCCATCTGGGATTTTTCATTCCCTGCTACAGATTTCTAACGCTGAAAAGAGCAGAAGAGAAGGAGGAGAAGGCTGATGTCTTCCTCAATGGGCCCATCAACAGAAAATACTGGAGACACATACTTTGCTCATGAATGTCTTTGCTAGAGAGCCAAGGAAAGCTGACATGAGCGCATGAGCTAAATTCCAGTGGGAAGTGTTTGCTGTCTCTGCCTCTTCTGTCTTCTGTTTACTCTATTTTATTCTGTCTGTGTTCAGAGATCCTTAAACACAAACACGCATGAAGAAATTAGGGTTGATAAAAGGTTCATGACTCTAAGTCACTCCTGCTTCTAAATCACAGGCCTTTTTGCAAGCACTGAGACTACGAGCTTCCCAGTGAAAGCTGCAGGAATTTTTGAAAATCAACATTCTTTTCAGGAACAGACAGAGCATTTTAGCTGAAATTTTCCTGCCAGGTTTGGACTTACTTTCTTCTTCAGCCCAGGGTCCTGGTCCCTGATTGTTCTCACACATTCACTGAAATAGGTTGCCCAGAGACGTGGGAGGTGCTCCATCCCTGGGAACATTCAAGGTCAGGTTGGACAGGGCTTTGAGCAACCGGATCTAGTGAAAGATGTCCCTGCTCATGGTAAGGGGGTTGGACTTGATGACCTTGAAATGTTCTTTCCAACAGAAACCTTTCTATGATTCTATGGTACTATGATTTTATATAAGAAGTCACTCAGCTTTCATGCTTCAGCCTGGAACTAGCCCTGCATGCCTCCATCTGAGAAGAAATTTGGGTGCAATAGGGTTGATACTTCACACCCATTTCTCCACCTCACAGACAGCGTGGATGTAGACCAAGGTTTCACTCCACTAAAGAAAGTGCAATGGAGACACAGACAACTTTCTTCAGGAGGGGCTCAACTTGAATACAGGAATAAGCAAGGCCACAGCAACCTGGCCTGGAGGCCAGAGTTTGTTCTTCATGCAAAGACAAAGTCAGAGTGTTGATGTCCCTGTAAGAGCAGGTGACAGCAACCTGATATTCATATGTTCATCCCTAGGAGTCAAGGGAGCCATCAAAAAGGTGTCTCCCTCCAGAAGGGTGAGTGTGAAGCCAGAACACATCTCATAAAGGTCTTCCACAATGCTAGATCCATGGAAAAGGAGGGACTAGATCAACTTAGAGGCAGACTTGTAGAAGACCTAGTGCTCTGGATCCCTGGACACCTGCTGGGAAACTTGCTACTGAAGAGAGAATGAGCTTTGAATAGTCCAGTCATAGGGGCATGGGTTGGTTCTCTTGCTGGACAAAGTATAAAATGCCTCCTGACCAAACTAGTGATGAAGTGTAGGGGTATGAAATTCCCCTCTCACATCTCTGCATGGCCTTCTAACATTTCCAGAGAGAATCTGTAACCCAGACCACAATGTGGCAGGAATAATGTGGAGTTTGTTAATGCTCTCTTCTGTAGTCAATCAGGGTTGGGTTTTTTTTTTACTGGCACCGTCTCCTGAGCTTCCTCAGGTAGCCCCCAATGTCTCTGATGTCTGAATAACCTTCTTTGAGAAAGAGTCTCAGAGAAATTCTTTTGCTTATTGCCATTACATTTTATAACCCACAAGTGCTTGACCATACTTGAGAGGACTCTGAAGCAATGTGGTACTTGAACGTGTTACCAGAAAACTGAGGAATAGCAAAGGGCCTGTCCCTGATCATATGATTTGCTCAAAGTATGGGCACTGTTACCCATCATGACATGAGAACTCTTCCACAGCTGGAAAATATCCAAATACAATTTAATTCACTGAAGCAGCATCTGATAAGCTGAGGGACAGAACTGGTTGGAGCACAAAATTCACTGGGGTGAACAAGAGACAGTAAAAGGACAAGAGAAGAGGAAAATAAACACCCAGATAAACAAACCCTAAGGAATAGGAGATAGTGAAAGCAATACCAAAGACCAGAGTGCTCATGTCACTCATGGATGGGCCATTGCAGGAATGATGCAAAGCCTTGAGAAACCTCACCCAGAGCTTTATAACTAATCAGAAATGAAAGCAAGGTTATCACAGGCTCATGGGAAAGAGCAAGCTTACAGAATACTTGAGGATACTTGTGGGATTCTGTTAAACTCATTAGGGGATGCTTTAAGGGGACTAGGGGAGCATTTGAAACTTCTTATGGGTTGTTTAGAGGAAGGGAAAAAATGGGGAAAGGGAGGGATATGGTTGAGTTGGGGAGGCTCAAGTGTGGGGTACTGGAGAGGATGGGGATGCTGGTCACATATAATCATGTCATGCATTTTTCCAGCCAAACCCTCCTCCTGATCATCACCATCTGTCCTACCTTCTTCCTAACCCCTATTCCTAATTTTTTTTTTTTTTTCCTGGGTGAGTGTGCTCTCTGTCTGCGTATGACATTTGTAGGCTTCATGTCAACCTAATCAACAGGTAAGATAAGAAGTCCTGGAATCTACAACCCAGGAGAGAACACAAATCTGGAGACTAGCTCCTGCAGAGGGTTTGAGAGCTGGCTTTGGGGGAATTACAGGTCTGGACCACCTACCAGAGGATGCATTTGTGTGTGTGCAGGAGCCTGATTAGATGGTGCATAAGAAGAGGATCAGGTTGTTTGTGTCGTCCCATGATTTGGCAATGCTGGCTGTGAGTAGGGGTGCCTGTAAACACATTGTTCTCCTATACGTGTTAGTGTGTCAGTGTCTGCATTCTGTGTGTGTGTGTGCATGCGTACTAGGAGCACCCACTGAGCCCCACTCCTGGTGAACCTGGGGTCAGGAACCACAGCACACTGTCAGCTTCACATCCAACCCTTCTCCAACCCCAACTCCATACAAAAGCCAGACCGAGGCCTGAATTTAACTCTAGTCATAAAATTCAGTCTCTGAAATATTAGCGATAATAATAATAATTTACTGCGTCACTGACAAATGCCTCGAGCTTTATGCTTTCGTAAAGGTGTGAACATAAAATCTCATCTCTCTAAAAATCAGTGGGATTTTTCCATAGACTGCAATGGGGTACTAAATTGCTACGCTGTTCCTAATGGCAGTGCAAAATTAGATATATGATAGCATTATATTTGTCTCTTCTATAGCTTGCCAGCTGCTGTAATGTCAGTATATCTCTAATTTCCATGGAGCAACACTGATTTAAACCAGCTACTGAGCCAAGGGGAATGTTTTTCTCAGCTGTTGAATGAAATATTCTGTAGATGTGGTTAATTTTGTCTGTTTAAGTCATATCCTGGAGCAGTAGGAGTAAATGCTTGGTAGTATAAGTAAATATGTCAAGTGGAGGCTAAGTATCCTACCCTGAGATTTTGGCTTCCCAGTGTTCTTTAAAACTCTGCCACAGTTGTGGTAATTTAAAAACAATAAGTAAAACCAGTGCCCAGTCTCACAGACCTGGGAAGCGGCACAGATACCTCCGCCCCCAAGTCTTCGATTACCACCTCTGTTGTCTGCAGTAACTCAAATTATTTTGAGTAATGATTATCGTCGTTTCTTGATGAGGTGAGCGCTGATGATCCTTAAAGCCACGTAGCTAACTGGGTAAGGAAGCTGGGTTTAACCAGGAGAGACGGTGAGAGCATCTGCTGTTGCGCAGCTCTCTTAGGCTGTCTTCAATGCAAATCCTCTTAGTGCCCTCTCCCTCAGGACAGGGACACAGTGCTGGCTGGAGGCTCTGGCATTTATTGGTTGCTATCAAAACAGCCAAATGTTGACTGTTAGACCTGGAAAACTCTTTCCACCACACAATAGTGGCAACAACCTTATTGACCTAAAAAAACAATAAAAGAGTCTTGTGGATCAATAGTGGGATCTCTGTATAGGACTCCCATTACAAGCAGCATGATGACTGGTCAGATCTATATGAATTTCTTGAGTTTAGGGTTTTTTCTTTGGGGCACTCTCCCTTGGAGTAAAAGATGAAATAAAAAAGAAGCACGGACCCAATGCCATTTGACCCTGGTTTTGTTTTTTTTTTGGTCTTTCTTACCTCCATTGCAGAGAACATCTGGATCAAACCAACAGCTGGAGTCTGGCTTGGGTGGAGCTCCGCTGGGAAAGTGGATGGCCCGGCCCAGGGAATTCACAGAGTCTGAAGACATGTCCAGCAAGTGGGTTGGGAAGAGCTGATTCCCACCACCATCTGTGTCCAGTATCACATAGTTGCTTATCCCCTTCCCACAGTGGTCTGTCTCTACCCAGTGACTAAATCCAGGGAAACTGAAGTTTTTTGTGTGCTCAGCTATGTGAGCTCCTGAGATTCTGACTCCTTTCCTCCGAGCACTGTCTATAGCCATTGCCATGAAGTAAATGGCATCATAGATTGTTCCAAAAAGTGGAGAAACCTAAAAATACAGGAGAAATTGAGGTCAGGATATACTGCTGCCAAGGTGTGGTTTGAGATCGGTGGCAAAAGATGTCCCACTGACTAAGCTGTAAACTCAAGAACTGAGACACCTGAGCTTTAAGGCTCACAAAGTGATGGGTTTGAAGAATCTTAGGTCGAAAGTAGCTACGGATCGACCCAATATATGTGTGACTTCGAATATCTGTCTTTTCTTATGGCTGCTTCCCAAAATACAATTTTGGAATATTTTTAAAACCAAGTAAAATTGCTTTATCAGGGGAAGAGCCAAGACTCTGAGCCTGATGTTCAGCTGGCATTTTACCACAGCCTGCTTCAAAACACTGTGCTAAAACATCTTCCATAAACAGAAGATCAAAGCCAGAGGTTCACCTCCCTACCCAGCTAGGGACAATGTCACGCCCAAAGGATCAGTTCTCTCTGTCAGAACATTGGTTATTCCTAAGATGTAAAAACCACAAAGCAGAGCCACAGCAATTCATTCTCTGGGGTACCAGAGTCTTTTCTCCATGCATTTCTCCCTTCTGTGACAGACTTGACTTAGGAACCTATAATTGTATCCTCTCCTAAAAACACCCATGGTGGCTTTTGCAATCACATGGTCATTCACAGTTAGTAGGTGAAGACAGATTATAGCCATTCACTCGTGATAAAATGATGTGTGTGGTAGGGACTCATAGAGTCGTCAGACACTGGAATAGGCTGCCCAGGGAGGTGGTGGAGTCACCATCCCTGAATGTGTTTAAGAGTCGTTTAGATGTGGTGTTAGGGGATATGGTGTAAGGGAGAACTTTGTAGAGCGGAGTTGATGGTTGGACTTGATGATCCCAAGGGTCTCTTCCAACCTAAATGATTCTATGGTTCTATGGTTCTATCTGTATTGGGATTTGTTGACCAGATATAGACGCTTACAATGAAGATCCTACACTCATTATAGTTAACTTGGGCTCTCATTATAACGACAGGAAAGAAATAGATACTTTCAGGGCATGATTCATCTCCTCCTAAAGCAGACATCATGCAGATCTGATAAATCATGCCGTAAAAGTACTTATAATTTTCTGAAAGATCATAGTGAGACTTGAAGATTAGCTCGGCTGAATCCGGCATCTCTTCACAAGTATGGCAGATTCCCCAATTTTTCTTGCAATGTTTCCAAGGTTGCAACTGACTTGTTTTTTTTTTCTAGGCTACTGGTGACATTTAGATAATTGTGCTGACAAAGAATAACTTTAACTATAGTGTTGAAAAGAATAATGCAACAATGATCCTAAGTATTTCCCTCTAGAAGCACCCAGCATTCTGTTTGTCTGTCGCATCCCCCCAAATTCTCAGGCATGTGGACATCTTATTCTGATGCCTTAAAAACTCCACGGACTTTACCCACCTTAGGAGACACCTCTTCATCTTGGGCCTACTGCAGTTAGCACGTAGCAAATCAAATCTGAGAGCCTCAGAGACAACTCCTTTCTCTTGAATTTAGATTAGGTATTAGGAAAAGAATCTTTACTGTGAGGGTGGTGAGCCCCTGTCCCAGGTTGCCCAGAGAAGCTGTGGCTGCCCCATCCCTGGAGGTGTTCAAGGCCAGGTTGGATGGGGCTTGGAGCAACCTGGTCTGGTGGGAGGTGTCCCTGCCCAGGGCAGGGGGTTGGAACTAGATGATCTTTAAGGTCCCTCCCAACCCAAACCATTCTATGATTCTCTGAATTTCCAGCATGGTCCTGCAGTTGAACTGAGTTAGATTGCCGTATATTCAGAATAAACATCCTTTCCAAACCAATGCAAACCACATTCAACTATCACCATATTTTTCTCAAAATAAAAGCACGCATTCTGGGTTGTCTTTTGCCTGTACTTTCTCTATAGCTATTGTTTGTCTCATGTCTCCCACTACCAGGTCCCAGAAAAGCCTGAGAGAAAGAATATTTACCTGGCTGGATTCCAAATCTCTGGTTATTTCACCACTTTCTTTAGCTTCCCTGAATGCATCATAGAAAGTCCTTTCTCCAGAGGCCAGTGTGATAGTCAGCACAGCATCATATGCTTCCTGGAGCTTGCTGTTATTATCAAAGACGTTGAATGAGTTGTTTTGGTAAGGAAGACTGTATAGCAAAGTGTCGTACGGAACGAAGACATATCTTCCATCTGCTAGTCCCATTTCCAGAGCTTTTGTGAGTAAGTTGGCCTGTTCCTCTCCTCCAATGAGCACAGAATGCATGCACAGGAGTATAACTGGAACACAAGGATTGTAGCGTTGTTAATCCATGTGGGGTTTTCAACACAAAATAGGTCCCTCCCACTAATAAAAGAGCTGTCTGAACTGCTGTGTCAGGTCAGACCCTAATGGTCCCCCACCAGTGTGATGTTCTGAGGAAGCTGGGAGCTACAATCATTTTGTTCAACCTCTGCAGGTCTGCAACTCTAGCAAAAGAGGCTGTGAGCATTACCCATTCCTGGAGCCATACAGAAGGAGGAATGGAGGGAAATTTTGACAAAAGTGAGGCACAGCCTGTCATGATAGGAAGTCATGGTCCTGTGCCGCCATGGGCTGAGAGATGTGAGCTTTCCCTTTGTGTGCCCTGAGCTGACAGACACCACACAGGCGTTAGCAGTGCCTAAGCCCCACCTGTCACCATATATATGGATTTTAGGTTGGGCACCGTGTTGTGTTTCAACATCTGGTCCATGCTGTGTCTTTGCCTACAAAACGCCATGGGGTCAACATCCCCATGTCTTGTGAGGAGATCTGAAATACAGGTCTATCTGTTTTACAGGCTTTCCACGGTGCTCACTGGCCCTTCACGAAAGGAATCACTTCTGATCTTTCATCCAAGACAGCGCTTCAAAACTCAGTCAGTGAGAGGAGCAAAGTAGGGCAATGATGGGAAGGAAAGGTGCAAAGGAGACCTGCCTGCTAATAAACCAGGAGGGAGCAGGGTATACGGTCTGTTCCTTAAGAGAATAAATATCCTTAGCAAAGTAGAAGCTGAAGAGAACAAGAGCATTTTCAGGTCTCTGAATTACAGAAAAGAGACGGGTACTAGGCAGTGATTCATCCCAGACTATAGTAGAGAGCTTAAGCTGGTCAGATGACTCTTATGAGGACCCAGTAAGGGAACTGGGACTGTTCAGCCTGGAGAAAAGGAGGCTGAGGGGAGACCTTCTCGCTCTCTACAACTCCCTGAAAGGAGGGTGTAGCAAGACGGGGGTCAGTCTCTTCTCCCAGGTAACAAGTGATAGGACAAGAGGAAATGGCCTCAGGTTGCACCAAGGGAGGTTTAGGATGGATATTAGGAAAAATTTCTTCAACAAACAGGTTCTCAAACATTGGAACAAGCTGCCCAGGGAAGTGGTGGAATTGCCATCCCTGGAGGGATTTAAAAGCCGGGCAGACGTGGTGCTGAGGGACATGGGTTAGTGGTGTTTTTGGCAGTGTTAGGTTGATGGTTGGACTTGATCGTCTTACAGGTCCCTTACAACCTAGACGATTCTATGATTCTATGATTCTAATCATGTTTGAAGAGGAGCTGGTTCTGTCCATTGATTATGAAAGGAGCCCATCGTCTCTAACTCACATGGAGAGCTATGATGGTGATGAGATTAACCCACTCAAGGTGGATTTGGACTCAAGCATAGATTTGAGCATTGATAAAACTCCAAGTTAGATAGCACCTTGCTACCATCATTAGTCTTTGGCAGAAAAGTCGAAGTCTTAGCTAAAATACATCTTCATCTGGATTCACAGTGCTGAGTGCAGAGGTGTACACCCAGGATCAGAGCTTCATCACAGACTTCCTAACAAGACTCTGAACCAGAAAAACATAACTATTCCCCCACATTTTCTCAAGAGAAAAAAGATCATTCTTTATTATGTGCTGTACACCAACAAGGCCCTTGCACTGCTTTAGTACGTGGTATATAACACTGTTTTTCACTTCTGATGCCTTCACTGAACCACACGTAGCAAGGACACAACATCGAAGCATGTGATTTTTGATAATCCATAATCCAAAACACCATAAATTTAAAACCTTGTATAAAACCCCTCTTTACACTTGACAGGGTCAAGCACAGACACCCGTATACTAAATATCATTTTTTCAGACAACCTGTACCCAATCTTTCATGTTGTAGAAGACTATTTTGCCCTATCTCCATCACATACAAAATGTCCAGCATTCTTTTACGTGAAGCCCTGGCTCCATTAGGGTCAGAGATAAAATTCTGCTTGACTTAAATGACTTCAAAATATCATTCTCTAAACTATGCTCGTTGAATAACAATGCAATCGTACCCTGGAGAAAATTAAAAAAAAAAAAAAAAAGAATGAGACTCAAAGCACTTACTTCTAATGCCGGCAACTGCTTTAATCTCATTCCAGGTGTCTTCAATGCCCTTTTCTCCTTTACGCACAGATGTAACAACGCCTACAGGAAGCCCCTGGTTCCTGAGAGCACTCGCTAACTTGTTGGCTGTGTCCATCCAAATGTTCTCATTGGAAGCAATGATGCCAACATGAGCCCAGTTAAAATATTTCATTATTGTAAACAAAACTCGCGTTGGAGAGGGCAGGGTCCTTACAAATGTAGGGTGGTGGATGGTGGAATCCAGTTCATAATTGATGCACATCCATGAGAAGATGGCTTTATTCCAGTTTTCCCCTAAAAGTGTAGCCACCTCACAGAAGCCAGGGTTCAAAGGGCCTATGAAAGCTGAGGAAAGCTTTCCAAAGTCAATGAATCTAACCAAAGCTCTTGATGTCTCACATTCTTCTTGTAGGACCACATAATCCAGCCTGTGGCCAAGATCTAGTGAAGGATCTTTGCTTATTCGTCCCACTGCTAACCTGGCAGCCACATGGGGAAACGCTTTGGAAAAGAAGGGGTCACAGTTCCAGGGTCCGACCAGTCCAATTTTAAAAACAGAACAAAGTGCTGGAGAGGAAAGTAGGATTATTCCCAACAGCAGCCACCAGAGAGCCTGGAAAAATGTCTTGGATGAATTTCCAGTGTTGAACTGATGTAATCTAATGTGCCTCGACAGCACCCTGAACAAGCTCTTAGGACACAGTAGGAGAAATGACATTGTTCTACAGGTGGGTGGGTCTGCGCTGAGTTCTTCAGGAAGCCAGGCAGTGGATTACCAGCTGCTGGAAGAAAAGTAGATTACATTTGCCTTCCTGTATACGTATTTGTTCAGTGCATGTAGATACAGCTGAGTCAGCCCAAATTACACAACAGTTCTCAAGGTGCAAGTCTATGAGGTGCCAAAACCCTGCACAGACACGTGGACATGCACCACACAAGCCACCACACCACGCAGACAAACGTCCAGCTGGTGTGAGTTAGACGTACCATAGGCCTTAAACGGACACTTATACAAACATTTTAAAATGCTTTGCAATGTATTCTGAAACCAGGTAGTGAAGAGTGGGTCTGCTTTGTTTGCAGCAGTAAACACAATCTATGGATACACTGTGTTTTGGGTTCTTCAGAAGGACAATTCCCAAACCACACAAACAAACACACGTATAAGAAAATAAAAAGGTGAAACGTGCTAAGCCAGCAACTTTTGCCAATCCAAAATCCTTGGTGAGTTTTGAATATGAATCAAAGCCCCCACAAACATAAATATACACACACATGTGTAGACTTATATGTATATACATATAGTTAGAGATCATATGTATGGACAAATGATTTTAAAAATTTCTGAAAAGGTTTTTCAAGGACAACTCATGACAGAGACTCTTAAATCTGGCAAAATGAAAGGTGGATAAACAGGTAATCACAAAAGGAGGGAAAAAGAGGATTATGATTTGAATTTAGATAAAGAACTGTTAAATAACTGTCAGGGCAAAAGCTTTGTGTTCACTCTTGGCTTAAAATATTCCTGGTTAAAGACCAAGAGCCATGTTTTTTTGGCAGGAATAACACCCTCATCCTTCACAGCCAGGTACAGAACTTGCAAACCCACAACAGTCTCCCTGCCATCTGCAGTGTCACCCCATGGCTTAGAAAATTTGCTGATCCAGGCAGGTTTGTGCTCTAAAAATATCAGGCCCCTGACACCAGCTTACCTGTTCATTACTGGAGAAGTATTTTTATCCTGGATCCTCAGCCACGGAGACATGCAACGCAGAGCGCCCGCAACGCAGTGTGTGCTGTAAACACAGCCACAGGTCCTCTAGCCTGATGGAGAGAGACCTCCAGAAGGACCCAACCACCACTGGAGCAGCTTCTCACCGGTGGCAGTGTCTATCCTCGGACGTGGGTCTCGCCCCAAAGATAGGAGACGCATGCTCAGCCTCCCCTGCAAGTGAGCTTGGGTGCCCACCTCCTTCAACTTCTTGCTTGCATGGGCCACTCCAACTTGGTGTGTGCTCTAGGACCCTCCACGTCGTATCAAAAGCTTCCTATGCCCCTTTTGGTGAAGGCCATCCTCCACAGTTTCACGACTTAGGGTACATCCTTGCAAGCCCTTAGTTCCTCAATGAAGGTCTTGCAGAGCTCCAAGGCTGCTTCACTCTGAACTGCCTCAGTGCACAGGTATACTCATATCTAACTCAGTAATTGTAGGGATGGCATCTTAAAGCTCTGCCCTTGGATTAGTGGGGTTTAGCTCCTGGGATCTGCCCCTGCAGAACAGCTCCTTAAGTCTCCCTGCACCACGGTGGGGATAGCTCCTCTTCTGCCCTGTAAGCAGCACAGACAAGAGCTGTTTTAGGTCTGGGGTAAGCAGAATATTTGATTTCAGGCTTTACCATCCTGCTGATGTGTTACATTCCCCTTTTCCATGTTTCTTCCTTGTACCCACCATGACATCCACAGAGCTTTTTGCACTTACATCAAAGTCGTCTTGGTTATTTCCCTGGGTCCTCTAGATATTTTCCTACAGCTGAACCCTCCAATAACCCTCTCCACACTCCTAGACATGTTCCTTCCCCAGTGGACCTGGCAATAAAACTGTCATCCTGGAAAGACCTCAAATGTCTCCACGCCTGTCCTAGCTAGGAAGCCCCTTGCCATAATTTAGCTGAGGTCACAGGACCAATGCTTGTGGTCTAGAGGGAACCATTTGTAATTCAACCTTTTAGCAGTATTAACTTCAAATACATCATATAAATTATACGTGTCTGTTCGGTGTGTGTTCAGAAGCAGTTCTTCATGACTAATGATTGAGGGAAGCCACAAAGTCTTTCAGATGCAGCGGGGAGAGCAGCTCTCACCATTCGTTTCATTAATTTCCTTCTACTCATTGATTTCCTTGCATGGCTCAGGTCCAGGAAGGTTCCTGGATACATACTTCATTGAAGACTGGTATAGCATAAGATAGTTATCAGAAATTACCAAATAGCTTCACATTTGGAAAGTGCCTAAAAGACACGTTAACGTCAAGCCTAAACTCAGAACTTTGCTTTGTATGCTGCTAGTGCATTAGGATTTGACACTAAGTTTTAGTCAAAGCAGAAAACTAAATAAAGCTTTTGCAGATAGGAGTCCGATTTTTTTCAACTGAGCTTAAAAGTTTGGTTTCTCCATATGCAAATATACCTACATCTCTATACATATATCATATGCTCACTGCTATCTCATTCCTTTTGGTATCGACAGGGGTGCTGCACAGCTTAATTCCACTCAGGGTCACCCATCTCAAAGCCTTCTGAAACAGCTGCAAAACTCCAGTGACTCGCTTCTAGGGGATGTTTTTAGCATTAAAATTTCCTGTGTTGAAAAAAACGTGGGTCAGGCATCCAACAATGAAAGATTAAAAAATAATTGACTTGGAGGTCTATTTATTAGCAGAATTACTCTGACCCTTAATGATTCATGTTTTTCCATAGCCAAGTGGGTTGAAACCTTTATCACTTTCTCCCTTTTCTTCTGCTTCTTCTTTGCCAGTGGAAGAAAAGACCCTCCTGCAATGAAGTAATAGCAGTGGCAGGAATCCACCCTCCATAGGAAAAACTGGTTATCCAAAGTAGCTCTGCTACGACTGTCCCATGCTCAGGGCACCCAGGACTGGGAATAACACTCCTACATTTGCAAATCAAGCTCAGGTCCTGGCACTGCCTGATTTGCCTCACTAACAAACAAGCAAGGTAAATCAAGCAGCCAAGGCAAAAGAAAAGTATCATTAAGGTAAAAAATTAAGGTGACAAATTTGGTGGCCTTCTACAACAGGGTTACAGCGTTGGTGGATAAGGGAAGAGCAACTTACATTATCTACCTGGACTTGTGCAAAGCATTGGACACTGTCCTGCCCAACATCCTTGTCTTTAAATTGGAGAGACATGAATTTGACTGATGGACTACTCGGTGGATAAGGAACTGGTTGGGTGGCCTCACTCAAAGACTTGCGATCAGTGGCTCAATGTCCAAGTGGTGAGCAATGACGAGTGGCGTTCCTCAGGGCTCACTACTGGAGGTGGTGCTCTTTAACATCTTTGTTGGCGACATGGACAGTGGGATCAAGTTCACCCTCAGCAAGTTTGCTGATGACACCAAGCTGTGTGGAGCAGTCGGCATGCTGGAGGGAAGGGATGCCATAGAGAAGGACCTGGACAGACTTGAGAGCGGGCCTGTGCGAACCTCATGACGTTCAAAAAGACCAAGGGCAAGGTCCTGCACCTGGGTCACAGCAATCTCAAGCACAAATCCAGGCTGGGTGGGGAATGGACGGAGAGCAGCCCTGAGGAGAAGGACTTGGGGGTGTTGGTGGGTGAGAAGCTCAACATGAGCCGGCAATGTGCGCTGGCAGCCCAGAAACCCCCCCGCAGCCTGGGCTGCATCCCCAGCAGCGTGGGCAGCAGGGCGAGGGGGGGGATTCTGCCCCTCTGCTCCGCTCGGGGGAGACCCCCCTGCAGTGCTGCCTCCAGCCCTGGGGCCTCAGCACAGGAGAGACACGGAGCTGTTGGAGCGGGGCCAGAGGAGGCCCCGGAGATGCTGGGAGGGCTGGAGCCCCTCTGCTGTGAGGACAGGCTGAGAGAGCTGGGGGGGTTCAGCCTGGAGAAGAGAAGGCTCCGGGGAGACCTTCGAGCCCCTTCCAGTCCCTCAAGGGGCTCCAGGAAAGCTGGGGAGGGACTCTGGATCAGGGAGGGGAGCCATGGGGCAAGAGGGAACAATTTTTAACTAGAAGAGGGGAGATTTAGATGAGATCTGAGGTAGAAATTGTTTGCTGTGAGGGTGGTGAGCCCCTGGCCCAGGTTGCCCAGAGAAGCTGTGGCTGCCCCATCCCTGGGGGTGTTCAAGGCCAGGTTGGACGGGGCCAACACAAATCATTCTATGATTCTATGAATTCATCTAGCTGGAATTAGCATTAAAGTTTAAAACCTTGCATATGCCTCCAAACCTTGCTTTTTTCTCACATCTTAAGCTCATCATTACTGCAGCAACCACATCACAGAGCAAAGATTTCTTTGTAATGTTGTGTTATTTGGCACCATCAGATCAATTCCCAACACTCTTCCATAATCATCGAAGTGAGTGAGAGATACGCGCATTCATACAGCCACAACATTTCCCACAGGAAGGTTAAGCCACAGCTGTGTCGCTTTGCTTTAAATTTTTAGAGCAGAAGAGGGTGCTCTAATCTCTCGCTCTGACCTCCCACATCAGCCTGGCCAAACAGCCTCTCAGGAGCTGCTGCTGCTCAGAGCTCTTCAAGCGTCCTGGAAATAAAATGCATTTTGTAATGAATTATACCGCTGAATAAAGCTGATTTCTCTGGAAACCCCTCTGCAGCCAGCAGAGAGAGAGGGGGAAAAGGCTTAGCTCCTGTTCTGACTCTCTCCGCAGAAAAGTCTCGTATCTCCACTGATAACAGAGAACATCAAGGGAGAGCAGCATGGCAACGCTCGCATTAGCCTTTCTTCATGTCCTCTGAGCCTTAATTAAAAGCTCCAGCCTTGGAGGATCTACCAGGTTCCCACGTCTATTATTCCAACTGTTAATTACCTTCAACATTAAAAATACCCGCTTAACGTCTAGCGCGTCTGGCTTCAGCTTCCTGCAACTGGCTCTCACTCCGCCTTTGCCCATGAAACAAAAAACCAGGAAGCACAATAAATACCACCTCCCTGTAGGCATCTGCACACCATAATTAACTCACATCCTAGTCATCCTCTGAGCAAAATAAATAAACATCTCCTTAAGGCTTTTGCTGTAGAGCCTGCTTTCAGGATTTCATCCTTGCAATGCTCTCTTGACATTCGTTTTTGATTTTCCTTCTCTTTGCTAAATTAAAAACACTACCCATTAGTAAGCCTCACTCCTTAAAGTTGAATATAGAGGTGATGGCATCTTTTATCACCTATTCAATTTTTCTCCACTTTAATTCCATACCTCAGATGAACACAATTGCAGCATCACTGTTTTCGAGCCCATCTCTGCTTTCCTTAATGCAAAATCTGCCTTGGGATTGTGGTATGAATTCTTTGCTCCCCAATGTATACAAACCTCTCTGGTTTTAGCTTAGTGGATACTTTTCAAATATGTCCATTTAATGAGAGGTCCAGACCAATCCGCAAGTTTTTTTATGAATAATGATTTTTCTGTTTCTTCCAGATAACGTGATACAGTTATTGAATAGCACTGGAAAAAATGAGATCCCAGAGGCTCCACATGAAAACACCACCAAAGGAGGCTCCTCATCTACTATTTTATTTCAAAATATCAATTAATAATTTTTTATTTCTTTATGGCATGGACACACTGACTATGTAGCACTAATTTTCTCTCTCAGTATCACCTTTCAGTAGGATGATGACTTGTAGGGATTTAAGAAGACAACGTCACCACTTGCCTTTACATGCTAGACTTGTGACTTGATCACAAAAATTATTTAAAATCAGACTGACAAGATTTATTATTGCTCCCCACTTGGCATTAGTTAACCTCCATCCTTTAATTCTTTACAAGTTCCTCTCCATTTTGTCCTTTCCATGACTTTGAGGAAGCTTGATATCAACCCAATCTGATATCAGTTTCTTGGCCATGCAGCACGGGAAGGGTTTGATGTCCCATGGTTTTGGTGGAGCTGGTTTTTTTGGTGGGGAGGGAGTGTCCTGCTGTGCCGTATTATCCTGTTTTCAAGTTGCAGTCCAGCATGTGGAAGCCCTTTTTCTTCAGATTATCTGGTTTGTATCAGAGCAGCTATATGTCAGCCCCGAAGAGTCCTGTGGAGGCAGGTTCAAGTGGGTCCACTTCTTTCCCCAAATGGCTAGATTTATTTGATTTTCTTGGAAGCTGATTTTGTAGGCTGTGAGATCTGAAGTCTCTGGCACTGGCATTAGTGGAATATATGACGTTGCAGGTAGTTTGGATAGTCAATATTAGAGCTGGCAGGAAACAGTCTCATAACACCGGATGAGGTATTTATACATGTATTTATTTAGGCATCAAAACCTGAGTGTTTAATTTGACAGCCTCGTCTACAGAAGCTCATTACATAGCTATACAGAGAGAAACGCTCCTCTTTCAGGGGACATTTCCAAACCTCTTAGAACCCAGCTGTGATTCAACCTAAGAAGTGGCTACTATTCATCATTTGCTTTACATGGGGCTTAGTGAGACTGGACTTTCAATAAGCAAGTTAAAGCCAGATACTGAAGGAGATGGAGTGTCTCGTGTTGTTAACTTAAAAAGCCCTTGCCCAATGTGTCTAGAAGGTTTTTCTTGAAATACGTCAAATTCAAAAAAACTTCACACATCTGGATCTGTCTGGAGACCTTAGAAATTTCCAGGTGTCTTATCTGGGAATAAAGATGTCAAGCAAGTCTGTCTCATAGGCAGGGAAGCTGAAAGCGGATGAATTTTTGATACATATTTTGCAAGCTTGACCCACACTGAGAAGCCTGGAAACCAGCTACAGCAGCTCAGGGGAAACGACAATTTCATTGATGGCCTTAACAGAAAACCTGAGGGCAACAGCAAACCCACTCAGCACTTGTAGAGTTCAGGAAGCTTGTAGTTCCTTGGATATTTAAAAAAATATATGGCTTCATCAAAGTGCGGCCAAAAAAAAAAAAGAGGAAAAGAAAAATCACACTAAATCTTCTGGCAGACAAAGAATGATGGGTTTTGGCCGACTCTGTTCTCGGTGAATGGTAACAAGACTTCCAAATGCGTCAACGGACTCATGAATGGCTGGCTGACGTTTTGCATGATGACTTACCCTATGCTATGCTGCAAACTTTCCCGCAACCGCATAACCTCACTGGAGCATTCATCAGATCCTGCCAGATCTGATAAATGACATTATCCTTAAAATAAAGCTTGAACGTGACACTGCGTTGCATTTCCTTAACACCAAGGTTTTACAGACCCTACGGAGGAAATAAAACCAGAACATCTTCTGTCCCAATAGGTCTCTCCTAGCCTCTGGCATCTTTGGCAGCTTGAAGAAAATAGCCAGATTTACAACCTTATCTAAACATCTGAGCTTTCAAATGTTTGCTGGAGAGACTTTAACTTGAACACTGAACCGCAGCATGGGCCATACCATACTGGTGTTATATGATCAGAGGGCTGGAGCCCCTCTGCTGTGAGGACAGGCTGAGAGAGCTGGGGGGGTTCAGCCTGGAGAAGAGAAGGCTCCAGGGAGACCTTGGAGCCCCTGCCAGTCCCTCAAGGGGCTCCAGGAAAGCTGGGGAGGGACTCTGGATGAGGGAGGGGAGCCATGGGATGAAGGGGAACGGTTTTAAACTGAAAGAGGGGAGATTTAGATTAAACATTAGGGAAGAAATTCTTTGCTGTGAGGGTGGTGAGCCCCTGGCCCAGGTTGCCCAGAGAAGCTGTGGCTGCCCCATCCCTGGAGGTGTTCAAGACCAGGTTGGACCAATCTGGTTGAGTGGCAGATGTCCCTGCCCAGGGCAGGGGGTTGGAACTAGATGATCTTTAAGGTCCCTTCCAACCCAAACCATTCTATGATCTTCCTCCAGCTCTCACCTTGCCTATCACAACATATACCTTTGTCCCCTGTTACCAGGCTACCCAAGCATCTAGCCAATATTTGGTGGTAGACCAGCATCATTACCATAATTTAAAGGTTTAGAAACTGAGGACACACAAATTTTAGCTATCTAACCTAGCCTGCATAAGAAATGCATGTACTAGACCTGAAGCTTTATGTTCTTTTTAGTGTGGGATGAAACAAGACTGGAAAGATATGTTACCTCTGTTATTATAATGGTAGACTTCTATCACTGAGGATTTGGGCCAGCATTTTTAAGGCAAGATCTCTGCACGACATGCCAGATGTTACACAGAAGATCACACAGAAGCAGAGAAAGAAAACACCCCAGGCTCTGAGCTGCGTGTCCATGCAGCCATAAATCACTTCTCTGACAGCATCTGGGCTCCCCGACACCTGACTTCTACTGCATAAGAGCTCTCCTGTCGCAACACGCTTTTTAAACTTACCAGCAGCACATGCAATAATTTCTTATATGCCCATTTTCTAACGTCACTTCATCCATAGCGAGGAGTTAGAGAAAATAAATAAATATATAAAGTAACGAATTAATTAATATGGTGCATGAGTTAGGTATGAACTTTCCTGGGTAGGTGGAAGGTCTCAGCAGGCAGCAGCCTCCAGCAACCTGGTGGCTTCATCTCTCCCACTTCAGTTACATATATATGTATTATTTTACATATATATGTATATATATATATTCAGCTTTTTATATATATCCTCTGGGCTGCTCTGGCAGTGTCTGGCAGCAAGGCAAGAGAGTCACTGCCTGGCTGCAGTCTGGCCCTGCTGACTCCTTGCAAAGCCATCTCCCACGGAAAGCCCATGGTCTTCCTGAGCCTTCCCACTAATCCCCTCTGTGCCCACAAGGTTGGACAAACGCCTGCTCAATTTACTGGTAATTAACTGGCCCCATTTCAGACTGGCAGAAAAGCTAATCTGTAGGAATTTCTACTGGCATTTTTTCAAACTGTATTTAAAGCTTTTCTGAGGGCCCTCTCTGAAGGAAATATTTTGATTTCACTTCATTTCCAGAGCCTGCACAAAGCTTAATGGGGGTTAATGTACCCAGTTTCAGAGCACACCTGCTTTTTAGTGCCCTTTAATTGTCATTCATAAAGACAACCCTGGGGATGACTATTTCCAAGGGACATTCGAACCACATGGAATGTTGCAGATGGTTATTTTGTAGTGCTGCTCAAACTCAGTTGACCCAGCTAGAGTGACACATCTCTTAAACACACGCTTTAACTCTTCAGTAAAGCTAAAGACCAGAGATAACAGAGCAAAACATCCCCCATGTCTCTTTTTCTTTGCTTCCTGTGGGTATAGAAACAATTAGTCCTATCTGCCACCCAGTCGTCAAATAACCACCAATACCTGTAATTCAACTACCCACAGAAGGGGCAAAAAAATAAAATAATCAATTGCTCTTATCTTCATGCCAACCATGTGATTTTTTTTTTTTAAAGGAATTATAATTTAATGCAGACGTTGACAGGAGCAAGAGAAAGGAGAAATCCCCATGTAAACATTGCCGTATTTCGAACCCGGAGCCTGCAGGAGTCCCAAACAAGCCCCCAGATATTAATCCCTTCATCTGAAACACGCACATCCAGGCTAAGACCTTGCTGAGTCCCCATTATCTGTTGCTGCACGGCATGGGTACGCGACAGCGGGGCAAGTGTGGCATGCCCTGGGAGAGAGGGAGAGAAAAAACAGATCAAAACTACTGGTGAAAACAAGCACTGACCCAGAAGACAGCCAGGCATTTTTAAATAGCAGCAGCCCACTATCTCCTGGCACAGCTTTTCAGGGTGGCCCATCATGAAGGGTCCCTTCCGGAGCCGTGAGAGAAATAAACAGCATGTTCCTCATGGAAAAGGAAATCCTTCAGAGAAATTGGACGTTCAAAGTTCATCTGCGGCCGAAGAGCCGGAGCATTAGCAGTTGGGGATTGACATGGCATCGCTGCTGTTTGTGGAACAATTTATTTCAACTGGGATGAACAGAGGAAGGGTCCCAAGAGCTGCAGCTCAGCTCTTCTGGTGCCCATTTAAGGGAATTGATAATATCTCTGTCTCTTTGGGTGTGAAAGTGTCTCTGCTGATTAAAACTCCCTGGAGACCTACATCTCTTAAGCTGATAACGATAAGCCTCTCAGGCTGACTGTGTGCTGCTCTGTTACCTCCAGCGCTGCTGTGGGTGGGTAGCAGACATGAGGCATGGATAATCATTGTGGAGAGCTCTGCAAGCCAGAATGGGAATCTTGGATGCTCACAGACATGGGAGAAAATGGCAAGAGCAACATCCAGGTCCGGAGAAGGGATCTGCAGGGAGATTTATCAGAGGCAGGTCAGGAAAGCCCCTTCCTAAACTGTCCTTGGCTCTGATTGTCCTTACAGGCTGAGAGAGCTGGGGTTGTTCAGCCTGGAGAAGAGAAGGCTCTGGGGAGACCTTATAGCTGCCTTCCAGTACCTGAAGGGGGCCTACAGGAAAGCTGGGGAGGGGCTGTTTGCAAGGGCATGTAGCAATAGGATGAGGGGCAATGGTTTAGATTAGGCAGGGCAGGTTTAGATTAGGCATTAGGAAGAAGTTCTTTACACTGAGAGACACTGGCCCAGGTTGCCCAGAGAGGTGGTGGAGGCCCCATCCCTGGAGACATTCAAGGCCAGGCTTGATGAGGCCATGAGCAACTTGATCTAGTTGAAGATGTCCCTGGTTACTGCAGGGGGTTGGGACTAGATGGCCTTTAGAGGTCCCTTCCAACCCCACACATTCTATGATTCTATGACTCTATAATGGGCTGGCCCTGACTTTCCATGGTTCCAGCTTCATTGGCCTTTGCTCCCCATCGGAGTCCAAAAAGTCCGACATCTGATCTGAGCCCAGACTCCAACCCTGGCCAGGCCAGTTCTCATTTGACCTCTCAAATGGATGTCAGAGTGTCTCTGTGAGGCTTGCAGTGCTCAAAGGCAGGGAAAACAGAGAGGACTGGTGAGAAATCGCCTCCCCAGGTTCTAGGACTGCCTCCTTCTCAGATGGATTAAGTAGGGGCAAGGCAATGGGGAGGGCAGCTTGCCTTTTCCTACTAGGTCTGCTTGCTTCATGCTGTGAAAAAGGGACACAGTTGCTGCCTCCTTTCTTCTATCACTTTAGCTTCCGCAGCTGTCTCTAAGGCAGACCATATAGTCTTATACAATAAGACGCTGGAGCCTGGATTACCTTTCCCTGTGTTTTAAAGAGCACAAAACACTTCCAAGCCTGTATCTGGATCAGCATCACTGCGAGTGACTGAAATACCAAGTAGATAATGTAGCAGGTGCACCAAAGAGCTGTCACTTCTGCTTCTTCCCTAAGACCGTAGACACATGTGCAAGCCATGTTTTACCCCATATTAAGCAATTTATGCTGTTTTTCCTGAGCACTAGACTGTTTGGATGAGGATCTGCCAAAAGACTTCGTATCTGGCTGACTGGCAGGGAGAATCTCAAGGAGTATTGCAAATATGCTGTCAGGTATTCAGCTGACGGAGTGAAGATGCTCATCCACAGCAGCATCAAACTGTGGTTCTGGTCCTATCCCAACCTCTGAGCATTATCCTTTGAGTGGAAAGGCCAAGGAGGAGTTCTTCTGGTCTGGGAGGACCCTCAATACAGTAAAGTATGTAAGGATATGCTTAACTGTAAGAACCAACATTAGCTCAGCTCCGTGTATTGGAGCTGGACTAGAAAAGGCTCTGGCTGTCTTCCTGGGCTTCTCTGTGGCTATTCTAGTTTCTGAAAGCTCCTGTGCCATGAGATGCAACAGAGATGGGTACGTGGGTGCGATGCGAGCAGAATAACTTGCATGTTCTTCACAGTATACTAAGGCAGGTCCAAAGAGGTGGAGGGTACGCCAAGAGGTGGGAGAACTGGTTTCAGGGTTTCCTTCTTTGTCACAGGTTTTTTATAAGACCGTAGGCAAATCATTTCACCCCCACAACAAAGATAAGAAGCATGACTGCAAGACTTAAAAGGGTAGACATGAGTCAGCCTTGAGAAAACCATCGTGTACCAATTAACAGGCTCTTCCCATCCATCACCTGCGTTTCTTCTTCCTCCTTGCATTCACCACCTTCTCACCACCATGGTCAGAAGAACACCCACACAAAATTTCTTGGTCCTCAGGTGCTGGCTACTTTGCCAAAGCCCCAACGCGGGGGAAGTTAGAGCAAACCCAGCATGCCTGTGCCTTGTTGTCCTACATGCTTCTGCAGTCCACAGCCCCCAGCCAGGGGCATGTTACACGTTGGACCTTCCCTTTCATCTCAGCTGGCCTCAAGCAGCACAGTGAGTGCCAAAAGTGGCTCTGACACTAGGGGCCTTATTTGTCTTCCCTCTTCCTTGGTTCTTCAAGGAGAAGATAAAACAACCTGACATCTGGTTGCACTTTACTGCCATGCTGGTTTATGTCATGTCTTTCTTCCACCGTCTTTATTTTCTTTATTAATCACCTCTGAGCCAGCATAGCTGACACATGCTCTGCTCATGCCCCACGTAGCCCACGAGAGAGCGCTCCCTCGCTGGTAGACAGCACGCTTTTCCAACTGGTTAGGCTGGAAAGCAACTCAGCTGGGGTAGCTTGATCCCTGGGCTGCCCTCTAATCCCCCCACTCACACCCAAATCCCACCAAAGTCAGCTGCATGGGAAGCAGACACCATGCATCAGCATCCGGCCTGTCAGAGGGTGGGGTTTTTTCCAGGAAAGAGATTTCTGCAGGACACAAGCACTCGCAAGGAAAACAGAAGAGCACCACAAGGGAGGGGGTTTCTATTCTCCCAGACACACGTTGTATCGAGTGCACGTGTGATTTGCCAGTTCATCACCCGGACTAAACTGTCACCAGCAGGATTTTGGTCCTTAGAGCAAGCTGAAGTCACTGCTGCTAAAACATATTTCTCTGCCCTCAGCCTTTCTTTTCATATTTGGGGACCTCCTGTCCAAAAGAGCCTCAGTTGTTCCATCTGCTAAGCCACCGAGCTCATTTTGTTTCTCCAATTAAGCAGTGAGCTGCTCTGGAGAGAAGAGTGGCGAGCCTCTCTCAACGCTTCATTTTAATCAAGTTTCCCTTGTGGTGAACGTCTGAGGATGACAGACAGTTCAGAGGACTCCCCAAATGCCAAACTTATAACCACTCCTGATTTTCTGTTATTCGGAGGGCTTTTTTTTTCCTGCTCAGATGATCACTGGGTCTCATCGAGCCATATGCGTAAGAATCCTTGCTCTAATGAGCAAGTCGGAGCTGCAGCCCCCCACTTACCGTGCCCTGCAGCTGCAAAGTGTTGCTATAAAAACACTTAATGAAGCGTGATGCCTGAAAAACACCCAGCTCATTCCTCGGGGGAATGGGAATGCCCTCAGCCACAATTAAAGTGATGCTCGGGCCTGGTGGCTGGGGGGAGGATGGTGTTGCCTGCCTGGTGCGCTGTGTGTCTCGCAGAGTGCTCCGTGTTGGATAGCAGTGGAGCCTGTGGTCAATCCACCACCCTGCTGCGTTGGGAGAGGGGAAGAAAGGCTGTCCTCTCCGGAACAGCGGGGTCAAAACATTGCTGATGACAAGATGAAGCCTCTGCTTTAAAACTGGAGGAGATGAGTGGTCCAGCAGCCTGGCAGTGGGGCTGGGGGCTGGCCCAGGGAGTGGCCTCTTTGGATGAACAGTGATGAACATTGGGTGGGAAGCTGGGTCCTCCAAAAATGCCTTGGATATTGAGTTTGTCCCTCCTTTCCTGGCATCCTTTGAAACTTCCTTTCCTTACAGCCTTTCAGCTGTAAGAAATCCCCTCCCAGCCGTGCCTGGTGGTAGACACATCCCCTGTGGTGGCACTGCTGTGGGTTTGAGCCCTCCAGTTGACACCAGGACATGTCTCCATGTCCACAGGGTACCCAGGATCCTATGGCAGTTAGTGTTATTGGAGCCATCAGGGAGCCTGGAAAGTAACTCAGCTCCCCCTAAAACATTGTAGGAGCTGAGTAGCTCCATTCAGCTGCACCCCCAGGCATGTAGTGACATATATGATGTCCTCTGGGTTGAACACATCAGTGTGGTGTCAGACATGTCTCATGTAGTAGTTGCATGCTCTACTGGAGCTACGATGACCTACACCATCTCTTGTTCCACTAAATACCCGAGTGTGGTCACACAAACCAATCCTACCTGGTTTCCTAATGCCCTTCGAGGTCCCCAAGGTGTCCTATGACTTCAAAAAAGGTAGGGGTCTCCCATAGGCTGTGTCATACCTACCATCAGCCCCATGCAGTTGTCTCAGATACTCCAGAGCATCTCAAATGACACAAGGTGCCTCTGCACAGGTGACTGACCCAAACCCAGCTGTGCTCCTTCCCCTCTTCTAACCTGTGTGTGAACAGCAGCAACGAGGAGAGCTGCACCTGAGGCAGGTAAGAGGCAAGATCCAGGCCAATGGCCGAGATGCCCAAATCTCTTGGGACCTTGGAAGTCCCCTGTGTGCCCCCAAACTGATGGTCAATTGGCACCTCAGCTCAGTGTGAATTATACAGTACCAGCAGCTGACAGCCAGTGCAGAGCAGACTGGTGGTCTCCATCCAACTGCCAATGGACAGACGTCTACATCATTAGTGCGGTAATTGGCATCCCCAGGAGGCCGCTGGATCGTGGAGATGAGCTATGGGCTTGTCACTGTTCATTAGTGGGGAGAGGAGGGGGAGAACAGGCAGTTTATCCTGTCACTGGTCCTGGTAGGTAGGAGTGGAAGGAGCTGGGTGTTTCAAGCTGAAGACAGGGAGCCTTGATCTGCCCAACCAAAGGTTATCTGCTACGATTGCTCCATTTCGCATGCACCAGCAACAGGGCAGTGATCAGAGAGGACCAGTGAGGACTGGGAAGGGTGGGATGGGAGAGAAACTGGTCAGAGAGGAAAACCACCTAGGAGGAGTGTGGTCAAATGCAGTGGGCAGGCACGGAGACGTAAGAAGAGAGCAGACAAGCACAGCCTTGAAGGGAAAAACTAGAGATGGCTCAACCCTGGATGGTCCTCCCTGTGCTGCGGCCACAGAGCAGATGGGACGTGGCAAAGCCTGTGGGTCCTTGTGCATTAGGATGCTCAGCTTGCCATCCTGCCAGGGAGAGTGGCCAGCCACAGTCCTCAAATCCCAACATAAATACTAAATTCCCGAGACCAGGGGTATAAAAGAGAGGTTCTTTCTGCAAATTACAGCTGTGAGAACCCCGGCTATTTTTCTGGAGGCTCATCTTCAGATTTTACTAAAAACAATATCAAGGAAAAAAAAAAAAAGAGGGGTAAAAATGCTAATTGCTGAGTTTTGGATGGCACAGGGCTGGACTCTGATGGAATTAGTTTTAGTTTCCTGCTCATACAGTGCATTATGTTGTCTTTTCAAAGCTGAGGGTCCTGCATGTGCCTGGTAACTGGTGTTCAGTTACTGCTCTATGGCAAGGGGCTGAGATGGGGTAGCTGCCCAGAGAGGGGGTGTTTAGAAGGAAGCTTTCACCACACCCCAGCTTGAGTGGATAGGAGCTAACGGGAGGGATGTCACCACAAGTTTATCCCCCTGAGATGGTGCCGCCAGGTCCAAGTACACACAGGTGTGTGGGTACCACTGTGTCTGAGCAATCAGGGACGTGGTAAGAGGGATTGCTTTGGATCAGTATTCAACTTTGCGATCTTCCGAAGACCTCCAAGCGTCCTAGGGCCGAGATTCTCTGTCCCTCAGCACTGTACTTATACTCCTCTTAATTGGTAAAACACCTTACATATGCAATTCCCCCTCCTCCCGAGCAGGGAGACACCAGGACGGGTCAGGGTTGGGGTGCTGGTGTCTGGCTGCCTCCTTGCCGTGAGCCAGGGTGTCAAAATGAACCCACCACTTCAATTAGGTGCTAAAAGAGGGAGATTAAAACACCTCCTGCTGTGCCTTGTTTCCCCATCTGTAATGTGTAGACAATACCTCCTCAACTCATGGGAGTTTTGCAAAGAAAAATACATGAAAATGGTGAGGCACTCCATTGCTATGGCAACGGGAGCCATTGAATTATGGGTGGATGGAGTCAAGTCGAAATGATAATGGAAATGCATTTGTGTCTCCTGCTCGCTGTTTATACACAGGTCTTTGTTCTCTGGTGTTCCCGCAGTGCGTTCATCCAGGAACAGAGCTCAAAACATAGTCGCCACTCCCTGGCCACAGGGCATGGTCTCCCGCAGAGGTTTTATGTATCTTTATCAGCATTCTTTATTTCTGAGGTCTTGTAAAATATACACGTCTCTCCTACAGAGTTTGTTTAGCTGGAACTGGCTTGTTATAAACATCCAGTCAAGGATGGGAGCGCTAACCCCTATTATTTCATTGTCTGGCAGAAAAACAGATAAATAGAGGAAGAGCAAATAATTCCCCTGAGTGGACATCTGTGCTGATGCCAAAGGAGCTCCCAGCAAGAAATACAGAATGGGTCATGTTTTGCAGTGAGCTAACTTTTGCAGTAGGCGAGAGGACCATATTAAAGCATCTGTTCTGCACAGAACTTGTCCAGCCCTCATCCCCGGAGCTGAACCCTCCAGCATGGCAGGCATCTCTGTTCACAGCATCCATCTCTTCACAAGGAAGCCTTGTTCCAGGGCAGAGGACATGTTGTTCCAGGGAAACGAACCCCCAACACCAAGCAGTGACTAAGCAAAGACGAGGCGTAGTGATGAAGGAGGGTAAAGTTTGCTATTGCTAGCCAGATTTCGGTTCACACCATCGCAGTGTCAAAAAAGCTGTGTATTTAAACTCAGTTAGATTAGTGACACTGCTAGTTTAGTTCAGAGCGAGACCCATAGAGAAGACTGGCTGTACAGTGAACAAAACTAAACATCTTCACAAACTATACAGCCTGGAGCTCAGCAATGTTGGCTTAGACTTCTGTGCTACATGAATGTGATGCATGAAGCCAAACACATCAGGCTGAGGTCTTCGGGTCTTTTGGGAGAGGCATCAAAAGACAGATTATGGCTCAGGCTTCTCAGCAAAATTGAGGTTTGATTTAGAGCTAGAATGTGGCACACTCTGGATGTAGGAAATATGGGAAGAAGGCAGGAACAGAGCTGGAAAAGGTGGCTGTCCTGGCATTGCCATCTTGTTTCCCTTGACAGTCTGTTGCCTCACATAACTGATGGCTATACTTTGAGAAACCGACTTCAACAGTTGATCTTGATGACTTATGTCTACTTATCATCCTGAATGAGCCTGAACCAATGCCACAGCATGAAGTTTTGGGTGCAAACAGGAAAGTAATCTTCTGTTGACCATCTCTCTTCCAAGCTGTGGCATCTTCTAGGGCCTTTGCAAAAAGAAGTTCCTTCTCAGTGACATTGAATTGCTGCAGGTCACCCCTGTAGGGTTGCAGTGTTAAAGGTAAGGCGCTGCCCTCAAGGTAGGTGGATGGCTAAAGTCACTGCCACTGTGGAGGTAAGGAGTGATGCCGAGAGCAGCCATCCTGAATAGCAAGGTCCACCCCAGCACTCACTTACCCAACCCTGTGTCACCTGCTGTCGAGGGCAGTCCAGGCCCATGTTTGCTGTCAGCTTTCCGTAGTGGGAAATGGCAGCTGTGAATTCAGTTGCAGAGCAATAACCCACTCTGTATACCTCAGACTTAGTTGTTTAATCTCCTCTGATGGCAAACTGTGCCCTCAGCTACCTGGTCAGGGCAGTTTTTCCAGATTTGCTCTAAAGTAATAGATATCGGAATCTGAAACCATCCTTTTAAGACTCATCTGTGCATTAATATCTCAGTTTCTGTAGGTAAGATCAAAGGAACATTTGACTGGAAGGACCCCTGGGTAACATCTTGAGTTCATCCAGCTCATAGAGCAGATGTGGTCTACATCTACCCCAGCAGAATAACCCACACCAGGGTATGCACAGTTCTGCAGTATCCCAATCCATTTAAGTGTTAACATGAGCTGGTGATGTGTTGTCTCATGCTAGCGAAATGGATGAGGCAATGCCCAAGCAATCTGGAGGACAGCACAGGCTGAAGGCTGTTCCCACTAGGCAGCATGGAGGAGACCACTCTGTTCTACGGTGAGAGAAATAAACTACATGGACACAGACCAAGGAGTATTATTTGACCCCAGCCCTACAGAATATTCCTTAGCAGAACCGATGAAGCCACATAGTCCAGAGAGATTAATGGAAAACCACCAAGAAGATGTCACAGCTTCCAGGAAGTCTATAGAAAACTCAAGACCTTTGTCAGAAAAGCCCAAAAGCCACAAGAACTGGGAAGTTATACAGCAGAAGGCAGAAAAAATCAAGGGCACACACATAAGTAGAAACCAGGAACTGATTATGTTTTTTAATTCACACCCTTGCCTGTATCAGTGGTTGGATTTCCATTTACTGTTGGTTAAAGTGGGTCACATCTCTAGACAGCAAAGGATAAGTGCCTGCTCCTGGCTATCATTGCCCCATGCTGAGCCTTGTTTTATGGGCAGTGTAAACCTCTGCACCAATTTGTTATGAAGTGAATGTTATGCTTAATGTTTAAGCAGCATAGAAGATCTCCATATATACCTATAATATATGCAAAGGATCATTACATTTTTATTGTGCAATTCTGGAGGGGAAAAAAAGCCCCAAACCCAGACCAAAAAACCGAGCTAGCAAGCAAAATTTTAAATATAAGTGGGGTATGTTTACCTCATGTGTGATATTTTGACTAGAGATGAAGCAGAGGTGTTTTGGAAACTGCTTACCCAAAAGAGAATTAAAAGAGAAGAAAAGAGTGAAATCTCAGAGGTCTTTGTCAACACCCTTGATGGATAACTTTCCAGATGCTTCTAATAAGCCTCAAGGTACCTAATGAATACAGTTCTGCAATAACACCGCTGGCAGTATTAGAAATGCCGATCAGTTTTGGTTTGATGCATTTTCCTATGGATACAGGGAGAAGGAGGTACAGCATAACAGCGGTAATGAGTAACGGATGGAAACACACAGCAGCAATTGGAGCTCACATCAAGTATTGAGCAACGCGAAGGTTCGGCGTGATTGGATTTGGCTTTGTGGCTTGGCCCAAGACAAAGAGAGGGACTGTTTGCAAACTTCAGTGTGGGATTAGATTTCCAAACTCTTCAAAGTCTGAGGGATGCTTGGATGGAGAGCAAAGGTTTGGGCTATTTGCTAAGTAATAATAACAGCAGCTTCTGGTTGCTATGTTTGACCCAAATATTTCCTTGGAAACAAAGCACAGCAGAAGCTTTTGCCAAGTCAGATGAAGCTTATTTGAAACCAAAATCAAAATGTAAATAAAAACAATTGTTTGGAGGGTAAGAGAGTTACTAAAATCCCAGTTAGGTAATCTGCAGGTGAATTTATCTGCTTGACCTGGTTTTTATATCATGATATGTACAACCATGAGCAGTGAGAAGGGGAGGATTATTCACTGATTTGTGATGAAGGAACTCCTGAAGAAGTTCCTGATTGCACCTTTAAAACAAGACGGAATGGCATATTTCTTTTTCACTTGGTGCATGGAAATTTTCTTCTAGATGACATCCAAAAAATATATGTACCTAATAGCTGCACAGAAAGCGTAGCCCATATTCAAGCTTTAGGTCAGGAAGTCCTAAATCGCTTGCTACTAAAAGCTGAGAAGGTCTGTTAGGAAATGTTCACTTTATCTTTGTCCGTTACACCTTTTTCTACAGGTTCTCGACTGACATGTCAGAGACAGGACACTCTGTTTGACCCAGTAAAAAACGTTCTTGCAACTTATTCCAGTTTTTCACGTTCCTCTAATTCATAGATCTTTTTGTCCAAATCACTACTATAATATTAAGATATCAAATGCATTTAGCTGGGATAAAAACATATGACTGACTAACACAATGTCCTAAGAGCTGCTGTTCCAGCCAATATGTGTCATTCAGTGTCACAGCAGTTATGTCTGAAAACGCTGCCAAAATGAAATAGTATGGGAAGATATGACCCTGGTGGGGACTTGTCAAGACCTGGAAGGATGAATCCGTGGTTAGCAGATGTAGCAATGATTGTGTTAATTATTGGCTTCCTTTATGATTCTGACTCCACAGTGCAGTTCATACTTTAAGATGAGTACAGATAACAGTAGGAAAGAAATAGTGAGCAGGTGTGTCTTCAGCTGCAATCAAAAATGACATCTTGGTGTGACTGGGAGATGACTAGTCAAACTAGGTTCTGGTTCACTCTTCTAGGCCATCACATTCCCAAATGAACCCACATAATCCTCACTTTTGTCTTTTTAGAATGTCTGCCAACATTTTTTTATCCTATTCTGCACACCAAGGTGTCTTGTATTCAATTAGAGACTGGCATAATCAGTGATTATTAGTAATGATGGCCATATGTTTACAGCAGGAAAGCCAGGAAACAAATTATATTCTCTGCAGCGAAGCGGCCACGGGGCATTCTGAGCAGCTCAGACCCACCACTGGGCAGACAGTACTGTGGATCTTACAAGCAGTCATGGTTCATGCTGCTGCTGCTGCAATGTTTCTCACCGTTCCAGCTCTGGGGCTTGCAGAGATGTTTGCAGCTGTACAGTCATCTCTTCCAAGGTACCTGATGGAAACGGTCTACCCAGGTGGATTGTCTGCCATCTAATGACATAACTGACTCTAGCGTTCCGTTGAGCATCTCCTGGGCCAAGAAGAAAGACACTGAGATTCTGGAGCGTGTCCAGAGAAGGGCAACGGAGCTGGTGAGGGGTCTGGAGCACAAGCCTTGTGAGGAGCGGCTGAGGGAGCTGGGGGTGTTCAGCCTGGAGAAAAGGAGGCTGAGGGGAGACCTTCTCGCTCTCTACAGCTCCCTGAAAGGAGGGTGTAGCCAGGGGGAGTCAGTCTCTTCTCACAAGTAGCAAGTGATAGGACAAGAGGAAACAGCCCCAAGTTGCGCCAGGGGAGGTTTAGATTGTATATTAGGAAAAATTTCTTCACTGAAATGGTTGTCAAGCATTGGACCAGGCTGCCCAGGGAAGTGGTGGAATCACCATCGCTGGAAGGATTTAAAAGATGAGTAGATATGGTGCTGAGGGACATGGTTTAGTGATGGTTTTTGTCAGAGTTAGGTTGATGGTTGGACTTGAAGATCTGACAGGTCCCTTCTAACCCAAACAATTCTATGATTCTATGGTTCTATAAATTCTGGTGAATCCAGCTGCAACTAACAGACACAAGGAGAAAGAATTTGGGAACAGCAGAGATGGACCTGAACACAAACACGTGAAATCAGATTTTCCCATTTGAGATGATACAGCAAATATATTGTATTGGTTGTGTTTTTCAAGAAAGCCCTGCTGGTTCTTCCTATTAATGGGGCACTCAAAGAAAATGTTTCTGCATTTCTGTAGATAAGGAATGACTTGTTTCCTGGTTTTGGTTAAGGAAGATGTAGAAGTACCTGGGAGACTAGATTGTTCATAGCAAAAATGTTTGTGACAAGTAAGGTCACAAGCAACATGACTGAAATACATCCCCCTGTAACACACCTACTTTCCAAGGAAGGACTCTCCATCACACCATTTCTGCTACCTTGGCACCCCTTTCAGCAGTTGCCCTCTACAATGCTGCTCAGCGTCTTGCGATCCACCAGGTTGTATAGTGATTCCTGGAACTGACGTGGGGCTGTCTAGGGACAATGCTGCGAAATGTCACCATCTGTTGGTTACATCACCCCTCTCCCCCTCTTATTTTTTAGGCCGTGATCCTGTTGCTCCATCCCATGTAGACAGAGGTCTCAATGCTTCAGATTCATCCAGGCCATAATATGGAGCTTATTTAAGGCTTATTTTGCTTTGCACTGAAATGAGAACAAAATTTCAAGATTTGATGGCAATTGTTAGAGGGGATTGGAAATGAATTTTTTGGAAAATGCCTTCTGAGCTTCTCCTTGTCTTCTGCATTTCACAAAACACTTTTGTAGCATTATTGCTTGGGAAGTTTAGATAGAAATAGGTCCCCTGTTAGCAGGGATTTCATCTCCTCCTGTTCAGCATTAGATGTCATATGTGGTTACTACAGCAGTGGCTTTTTGATGTTTGCAGACTGAAGATGGCAATGCACAGCAGGACATAATCAAAAGCAATGAAAATGTTGTTTGCCCTAGTTTCCCAGGGAAATGTGCACTGTGCAATCATGCTACCTTCACGATTGCCTCCCTGTGTCTTTGCCTGCCTAACCGTTCAGTCCTTTTCTTTTTTTCCTCAGGTACTTTTGAACATGCTGTCCAATTTCAGTCACTTTTGACAGAAAAAGGTGGAGACCTCGGAGGTATTCTACAGTTGAAGATTTTCTGCTCATAGTCAATGGAGAAAATCTTTACTGGTTGTCCAGAGGGAAATCCTGCAGCAAAAACTCAATCCTTTCTAGACATGAGAGGACCAACCACAAGACATGGACCCATAGGAAGGCAGGTTTTGGTGACCCCAGTGCTCAGGGCACCACATGTTAGAGTGAGCCACCACTAATGAATATGGGTGAGGGAAAGAAGTAGGTCTTGTCTCCACTGGGAAAATGGTATGTTTAAGTTAACTCACTTCAGGCAAAATTCAGCAGTTTGTGGATACATTTGTCCATTTTGGCTAAGGACTTTTTTTTTTTTTTAATGTTTAAGGCATTACAGAGGAGACAAAGCTGGAGTTGGAGGTGTGTGGAGGACCTGTCGCTCATTGCTCTTATCAGCTTTGTGGTAATTGTAACAAACCCCTGCCATCCTGAGAGAATTGTGGTACAAAGTAGAGAATTGACAACTTAGGCTTTGGGCAAAAGGCAAGAGATGAATACTAAAGGGCAGGAGGATATTACCTTGGAGCTGCCCCAACCCGCAATAGGTTTATTACTCCTGTAAAGTAATACTCTTTGAGACTTTGGTTTGACTTTTATAGAGCAAGTTGATGTCTACCTGCAAGTCAGAAGTCATTTCTTGTCTGCTAGTCCCAGCACATGACACAGACATTAACTCCAGCCTTCAGGGGTGGTGGTGAACCATTGGCAGGGCATGTGTGAACCTCTGAAGATAGATCTTCCTATCACATCTCTCTGTCTTGAGAGTATCACATTGCTGCTCTCCATACCGCATGTTATCAGGTCACAGACAGAAGAAATGGGGGTCACGTGGCAGGAGGGTGTCCACAGGGAGCTTGATTGCTAACAGCAATCCTTTAAGCCCCCTCTGAGCACCCATTCTGCACAGGACAACCCCTTGTCATGGCTTTTGCCTGTTCTGTGACCCCACAGCCCAGTTCAGCTCCTCGGATAGCCCTTTCTTTGTGGCCCTTTCATGCCGCATCTCTCATTTCTTTGGAATGTCCAAGAGCTTTTCGTCAAACCCCTCCAAGCAGCTGTAGGGCCACAAAGGGTTGTGAGACATCTGAAGTGGGCCATTCTAATGCTCGCATCTGCAATGCCAGCTTGAATCCTCCTTCATTAAGCCTGGCATATCTCTGGCCCTGGCTTTGCCTGACCACACAAGGCATCCATTATTTAGTGTGTTGATGTAACTCCCCCCAGCACACCCTCACAAGGCCTTGTGGAGCTCTTCAACATTTTCCTGCTCCAGGATAACTCAATGACAAGTCCCACCCAGGAGACATGACTGCATGCCATAAAAGGAAGGGTTGTTAAATAGTGCTTGATGTAATTTTACTAAGTAGTACAGGGCAAAACAAGTCAGAGAAAATTAAAGAGGAAAAAACATTTCCACCCAAGAAGCCATGTTCAACATGAGAAAATGACATCAGCCTTTTTAAATTTCCTTTTCTGACAGTTCTGAAAAGCTTGGATAAAACTTTTCTCGTTTCCCGAGCAATCTCCTAAGAGATCCTTTCTAGGAAAGATCAAGAAGAGTGTGGCAAGCAGGTGGAGGGAGGTCATCCTTCCCGTCTACTCTGCCCTGCTGAGGCTGCATCTGCAGTACTGGGTCCAGTTCTGGGCTCCCTGGTTCAAGGACAGGGAACTGCTGGAGAGGGGACAGCAAAGGGCTACAAAGATGATGAGGGGACTGGAACAGCTCTCTTAGGAAGAAAGGCTGAGGGACTTGAGTCTTTCCAGTCTGGAAAAAAGACGACTGAGGGAGGATCTTATCAACACTTATAAATACTTAAATGGTGGGTGTCAGGAGGATGGGACCAGGCTCTTTTCAGTGGTGCCCAGTGACAGGACAAGGGGCAACGGGCACAAACTTGACCATAGGAAGTTCCATCTAAACATGAGGAGGAACTTCTTTCCTTTGAGGGTGGCAGAGCCCTGGCGCAGGCTGCCCAGAGAGGTGGTGGAGTCTCCGTCTCTGGAGACATTCCAAACCCAGCTGGACACGTTCCTGTGCAACCTGCTCTGGGTGACCCTGCTCTGGCAGGGGGTTGGACTAGATGATCTCCAGAGGTCCCTTCCAACCCCTGCCATTCTGTGATTCTGTGAAAATGCTTACGTGTGGTGCCTCAGTCCTCTGCCACACAACCTGTACTAGCCCTGGGCTATAGTGAGGGAACTGCAGGAGGAAAGTGAAGGGACCAGGCACAGAGGTTGAAGCTGTGACCCTTTTTCTATATCAGCCTGACTCATAGTGTAACTAGCCCCAGGCCATCTCCAACGTGTCACAGCAGAGGAGCAGAGGTGCACTGTATCTCTTCGCCCATCCATCATGCAAAGCAGATGTGATTTCTTCAAATTCACCCTATAGTAGAAAGAGACTGTGGACCCAGGTCTTTTGAACCCAGGTTTCCTGCCAATTCCTTTGAGGCATCACTGCTTTAAGAGGCATCAGGGACTCTGATCAGCAGAGCTTCTAATTTTCTGAAGTTCTTTAAATGCCCACGACATGGACCAGAAGAACATCTTGGATTAAAGGGCTCTTGACCATCTCCTGTAGCACAGGAGGGAGGGCAGGTGGTATCAACCCACAGAGAGGGCTCTCCTGTCCCTGCAGTCATACACACTCAGCGTCAAAGGATTTTCCAGCTCACAGTTCCCTGCAGTGGAAGAACAGGGCTTCCTGGGTTGAAATTCTGCTCACCTTTATATTGCAATGCACGTTTGCTCCTGAGCAGTCATCTTCAGCCCATGCACCCAGCAGACCTCCTGCAGGCCCACCTGGATCAGAGTTCGTTGGAGCCAGCTCCTGGGACTTTCCCAGGATCTCATCCATGTGCCTGACAGGTTCCTCTGACAGCCAGGCTCAGGGATTTGTCTCCAGGTAGACAGTTTTAGTAGAACATTTTGAGGAAACTGGTCTACCATCTGTCTGTGTCTACCTGTGGCAGCTTAATGGAGAGTAATGATCTTCCATGAACCCTCTAAATGAAATCCATTAACTTATCTGAGGAGAGAAATTGAATTATTTTCTCACCAATACTTCCAATTTACCTGCCAGTTCATCTTGTTCAAGACATTCTGAACATGAACGTAGTCTCTGTCAGTCACCAGGCTGCAGGAAGAGAGAGAGAAATCCCTCTCTTTGGCTCCCCAGGAAAGTTAAAATGTCCTAGGAAAGCCCTCGGTCAGTTGCTGATGGATTTGTATAACTCGTTTTCTCTCCCTGTCATCTGGACTTGTTTGAGGTTGTTTTTTTTCTTGTGGTTTGCACTGACAACAGGTGTGTCCATGAGCTGCTTCCCCCCAAGCTAACCCTCTCCCTGCCTGAGGCTGGGACCATGCAGGGGGTGCAATATTGATGGTCACAGACCCACTGAGTGAATCCATGCTGTTTTTTCAGTCAGCCTGAGGTTTCTGGGGTGGTCAAATTTAGTGCCTGTGCAAACATTAAATATCCCTGGAAGTGTTCAACGCCAGGTTGGATGGATTTTGAGCAACCTGGTCTAGTGGGAGGTGTCCCTGCCTAGGGCAGGGGGTTGGAACTGGATGGTCTTTAAGGTCCCTTCTAACCCAAACCATTCTATGATTCTATGAAAACATAAACATGAGTACATCGTTCAAAAATGCATACCAGCAGGGCACCCTAAGTACTCCCAACACTTAGCATAGAGTCATAGAATCATAGAATGGTTTGGATTGGAAGGGACCTTAGAGATCATCTAGTTCCAACCCCCTGCCCTGGGCAGGGACACCTCCCACTAGACCAGGTTGCTCCAAGCCCCGTCCAGCCTGGCCTTGAACCCCTCCAGGGATGGGGCAGCCACAGCTTCTCTGGGCAACCTGGGACAGGGGCTCACTACCTTCAGAGTAAAGAATTTCTTCCTGATATCCAATCTAAATCTACCCTCTTTCAGTTTGAAACCATTACCCCTTGTCCTATTACTACAGTCCCTGATAAAGAGTCCCTCCCCAGCTTTCCTCTAGGCCCCCTTTAGGTACTGGAAGGCTGCTATAAGGTCTCCCCGGAGCCTTCTCTTCTCCAGGCTGAACACCCCCAACTCTCTCAGCCTGTCCTCACAGCAGAGGGGCTTCAGCCCTCTGATCATCTTCTTGGCCCTCTGCTGGACCTGTTCTGGCAGGTCCGTGACTGTCCTCATGTCCTCAGGTCTACTGGCAGGCAGGCCAGCAGACTGGAAAGGATAGCTTGCCTGCAGATTTTCCAGTTTGAGGCAATATCTAAGAAATTAGCATCCCTAAAACTGGAGTACTTGCAAACCGGTTTGATGCCCAGAGCACAGAGGTGCTTTGTGACAACTTGCTACAAAATGCAGAGAACGTAAAGTAACTCGGTAACATGCTAGAAATAATATATTTTTTCTTACTCATCATGCATCCAACTATGAGCAAAGGGCACGTTTTGTCCTTGATGATGTTTGATGAAGCAGATTTAATCAGACAGGACATTGGCCCTGATAGCATCATGTTAGCCCATCTATTATTCAGGTTTTGTATCTGCTGGTCCCTAGATGGATTGGTGTGTCTCCCAGACATTCTTCCCTGTTCATGCAATGTCTTTTTGTTTTAGTGGTCAATAACCTTGTGCTTGGTGTGTGCAAATCTAATTATATTTTGGTCTAACAGAAAATGTCAGCTTGCATGTATCTCCAGGAATGATGAATATCCTATCGCTGGAAATAGCAGAGCCACAAATGGGAACTATCCACAAGTATGAAGTTAATATTGTTTATTTGCAAAATAAATTAAAAAAAAAAAAAAACAAAAACAAAAACAAACAAACCAAAAAACAACCCCAAACCAACACAGCACACCTTTATTCTTTGCTTTTGTAAAACTGCAGCAATAAATGGAAAATGGCAGTAAAGGAGAGAACAGCATATAGACGATCTGAGCAGGAAACACAAGGATAAAATCTCTGGTTTGACTCCTGCTGGTTCTTGCTCTGTGATCTTGGCGAGGACTCATTTTAACCATATCTTTTCTGTGCTGGCACTTTCCTGCCTCTTCTTCCTCACCCTCTCCTGCTCCTCCTACCCTCCTAAAAATGTACAGACCCCCATCAAAAAAGGCCACCAACCTTCAAATATCATCTTTTGTACTGCTGCCTGTCTCCATCAGTTGTCCGTTATCTTAGCCCAACAAAGACCTTCTGTTGGGACTGCTTGAGTGCTTAAAGGCCAAGTGCCAGGTCCTGCACTTGGGTCACAACAACCCCATGCAGCACTACAGGTTTCGGGAAGAGCAGCTGGAGAGCTGCCTGGCAGAAAAGGACCTGGGGGTGTTGGTGAACAGCAGCTGAATATGAGCCAACAGTGTGGCCATGTGGCCAAGGTGGCCAAGAGCATCCTGGCCTCTATCAGGAACAGTGTGACCAGCAGGACCAGGGAAGTGATCATCCCACTGTACTCAGCACTGGTGAGGCCCAACCATGAGTACTGTGTCCTGTTTTGGGCCCCCCACCACAAAAAAGACATTGAGGTGCTGGAGCGTGTCCAGAGAAGTGCAACAAAGCTGGTGAGGGGTCTGGAGAATAAGTTTTATGAGGAGCAGCTGAGGAGCTGGGGGTGTTCAGCCTAGAGAAAAAGAAGCTGAGGGGAGACCTTCTCGCTCTCTACAGCTCCCTGAAAGGAGGGTGGAGAGGTGGGGGTTGGTCTCTTCTCTCAAGTAACAGGTGATAGGACAAGAGGAAATGGCCTCAAGTTACATCAGGGGAGGTTTAGACTGGACATTAGGAAAAATTTTTACACTGAAAGGGTTATTAAGCATTGGAAGAGGCTGCCCAGGGAAGTGGTGGAGTCACCATCCCTGGAGGTATTTAAAAGACAGGTAGACATAGTCCTTAGAGATATGATTCAGCGATGGTTTTTGTCAGAGTTAGGTTGATGGTTGGACTCGATGATCTGAAAGGTCCCTTCCAACCTAGATGAGTATATGATTCTATGATTCTATGAAAGTACATGCAGAGGTTTTGCAAAACTGGGGGCTGAGGCCATCAGAAGGCACAAGGGAGTCACCCCAACACTGTGGACACACAACACCTTCAATGAGCTCAGCCTCCTTTCCCAAAAACTGCACAGAGCTCCCTGAAGACAAAATTTTAAGTAAGTTTTATTTAGGGAAACTGTGAATTTATTTGGGTTTTTTCGGAGGTCTCTCTTTCTATAGGAAATTTTCTGATATTGTGGTGGCTGGAAAAGCTCTTGGTGCTGGCTCGTGTTGGAAAATGTGCTATATATAAAATGTGATGTTGTTGACAGAACTTACAGATGACTGAAGCTCATCAACAGTAGCAAACAGCTGGTGTTAGTCGAGATGCAAATTAGTTTTCCATGGCAGGCAGGAAGGCACAAATAATCATCCCAAAACACAGCAATAAAGATCTACTTCTGTCATTTAGGATCCTATAGAACTCCAGGACGTAAAGCCTCCTGGTCATATGGGAATGTCTTGCTGGAAAAAACAGCTCAGCTATGATCCCTTTGGATTCAGGGTTCCTTCCATTGGTTCCCACAGTTAGGATGAGGCTCAATCAGTAAAACTGAATCGCGCAGGTCTTCTACAGAGCGTGAATCTTTTATTCACTGGCTCAAGCGAGCGTGTTCAATTTTCATTGGCCTTTTTGGTTCAGATGCCATCGGAAGCCAGTGCTGGACCCTAATTATAGACATCTGTGAGTAATGCATTTGACAGCTGTTGTGCTATAACAGGCAGGGAGAAGCTCGGACGGCAGCCAGTGTTTTCATGGAGTGCCGGATGCCGACAGCCGGGTCTCCGCTCAGTGCAGAGCCCATGGGCTGCAGCTGCTCAGGCTGGGATGCAGGCAGCACACTTGAGACGGTAAGTCCCATGGGGTAGCCCAGCGCTTAGTAGAAAGACCAGCTGTACCTGAAATGAGAAGATGACTCTGTATTCTACACCTGTCACCAAAGGAGGTTCTCTCCACGGGGTCACAACAGTTGATGTCTCCAGAAGCTGCAGAACTGTAGAGAAAAGAAATTTAACCTGAAATAAGAAGCCAAGAGAAAAAGAGAAGAATATTGCAAAAAAGAAAAGGTCCTGGGGGTTAGCCAAGGATCGGTTCCTCTCCCACCACCCTAGTCAGACTCTAAACCCCATGAGGCAGGAATGACAGTAGGTGCCACATAGATGGAGACACTCTCTGGTAGGTTAGAGATGAGGAAAGGCTGAGAGACCTGGGTCTGTTTAGCCTGGAGAAGAGCAGACTGAGAGGGGGTCTCATCAATGTTTGCCAATATCTAAAGGGTGGGTGTCAAGAGGATGGGGCCAGACTCTTCTCAGTGGTGCCCAGTGACAGGACAAGGGGCAACAGGCACAAACTGGAACACGGGAAATTCCAGCTCAACATGAGGAAAAAATTCTTTCCTTTGAGGGTGCCAGAGGCCTGGAACAGGCTGCCCAGAGAAGATGTGGACATTCAAAATCCACCTGGACGCATTCCTGTGCCACCTGCTCTGGATGACCCTGCTTTGGCAGGGGGTTGGACTGGATGATCTCCAGAGGTCCCTTCCAACCCTGTCATTATGTGATACTCTGATGGTCCTGAGATACTTTGTACCCTGACTGCCCTCTCCATCTCTTTTGTGTCAAGATTTCTCTTCTTTTGTCCTCACGGATGTCACACTTCAAACATTCCTGCCTTGTCAGAGACTCTGGAAGTGGCGATGCTTCTCATGTGCGAGTAGGTCTGCAGGGATAGAAATAGGTGCCAGCTATAAATAGTGAGATAACGACCTGCAAATAAGCTGAAGGGCCAGGCTGTAACGTCAGGGGGCTGTCACCATGTGTGGGAGATGTTGCTTTCCCTGCCACTGGCAGTCCAGGAACGGCAGCTGTGAGCCATCTGTGGAAAGCATCCAAGTCACCATGTGTTCAGACGAGGAAGAATTCAAGCTTAGCCCCCATTCCTCACAGCCCCTGCTATTTCTATCTCCCTTTCGTGTCTGTGTGTGTGTTTTAAATAGATATGATCTTTAAATAGTCATGACTTCAGATGGTAGTTTTCAAATAAAACCAAGTGATGGACTGTGGTCTCGAGGCTTTTGAGTCTAGACTGCCAGTGACAGAGTGCCCTGAGGCAGGGTCTGGCCTCTCATCATAGCCTTGGTCCTATGATCCAGCTGGATCAAAACCAAGACCCTCAGGATACAGCACCTGATTTATTTGGTGATGGGCTTTGTTTTTCCTTTGAGTGGCTGGGTTACAAATGTCTTCCAAATTTCTGCCCAGACCGATGACGAGCATCACTTGGGTGAAGCACATCCTTGTTCTTCAGGGCACCTGGAATGGACTCAGACACAAAACTCTGGACACCATGGTGCCTGGCTGGAGGCAATGGGCAACAAACAGGGCATGAAGTAGCACAGAACTTGCCTGGTGGTTTCAAACATGTACAGTGGATTATAGTGCTTGTGGTGTTCGGATTCCTCCTTGGATGAGGAATGTCCAGTCCTCCGGCAGCTTTCACTTGGTTGTAACTACCACATTACCCTTAACCAAAACTTCCTCTGGAGAAATCATCTCCACCAGCAAGAACCCATCTGTTTATAACAGATCTGACCCCATTTGTACTCTTGAATTAAAACTGAGCTTGTTAAACAGACCAAGTCTAAGTCTCTTCTCAGTCACTCAGTTTCTCCAACTATAGAACAGGGACAAGAGACACAAGGATCAACTGTTCCTTGAAAGCAAAGTCACTTTTCTGCCAGACTCTGTCTCCAAGTCGCAGGACCTGCCTGCTTCCCCCTGTGAGCATCTTTCAACCTCTTGGTCAGCCACTGAAAATATATTTGAAACAAAAAGACAAGCCATCCTCACTGTTAGCTTTGCTAACTTGGTCATTGAGTGATACGGAAGCTGGATTAAAGGATGGATGTTGGCTTTAAAAGCTGCAAAATATTGCAGCTGTTGAAAACATCTGCAGTTCTGCACGCTGAAAGAAGGATCCAGTTTTTCTGGACGGAGCACGATGCTGACTGATCTCAAAGCAAATGTTATTACGTTCAATGCTGTCCAACACGATGATGTGCTCAGCTCCCCACGCACCAAGTATTCTGAGCGTTGTCTGACGCATCTTCCTCCAATACAACCAGTCTTGACCATTGCTAGAAGTAGGATTTGGACTGGAACAATATCGATAAACTCCATGGGACTAGCTGCGTGGCTTGGTTTGGCTGCATCACCACAGGGCTGATCCAACAGTCTGGTTTCTCTGGACTTGGTGCAGAGCTGGGAACTCACCTTCCAGTGAAGTACCGCAAGTTTCCCTGCTAGGGTGGGGTAAGCACATATTTTTTAGATGACAGCTAAGCAAATGCAGTCCTCTGGTAATTCATAAAACAGGCACAGTGCAAGAAGTCCTGAAATTCTTGCCTTCTGGCAGAGATACTGGATAGCATCATGCTGCGTAACTTTACACAACAAACCACGCCTTGGCCCCGCTTCCCTACTGGGATAGCTTTTAAGGATGGTAAGGGAAACACCCGGCTGCTAGCAGCCGGGGGAGGACACCAGAGTTCAGCATCTTTTCCACATAAGGTCCATGAGAGCAGACATGTGCCTGTCTAACTGCACATTAGTTCCCTCCATGGCCAGAAACCTGGTTCTCCAGCCCACAAGGGCAAGTATGTGCCCAAGGATGCAAACAGCTCATTCCTGTTATACCAGCATTGCAAAGCGGGTGAAGGCAAGTCCAGTCAATCCCACCAGCATTTCCCTCTTCCTCACACATCCACCACTTAGTGGGACCAGAGGTTCCCTTCACTTTTGGTAAGTGAATGTGTTGGGTTTAATCATTGCTTCCTAGAAATGAGGAGCTGTGGGAAAATATTCACGTCACCTCCTTTCCAGGATGGACACTGTCATGTGCTCAGCTTGGAGAGGAAACGAGGACCACAAACAATCGTATCCCACAATATAAGACCTTTCTTCTGGCCAGTATAAATGGGATGATTAAAGCCCCTGTGGCCAGTACCTGCAAGGCAAAGCTGGGATTGTTTTAATCCCATAATACAGTTTTCATCACATATGATGACTCTTTTCATCACATATTGCATCCCACTGCCCGAACAAACCGCACTGCTGTTATCGACCTTCTGCTAGGGGAGTTTTGCCACCTCGGTCCTGCTGCTCCAGTGAACACACTGGAGCCTACAATGACCAACGCAGCCACAGACAACGCTGCTGCTATCAGGCAACCTGTACTATGGTCCCTTCAAAGAGAGCAGAGTGCCTCTAGTAAAGGCTGAACTGATCACAATATTACAGATTGAGGGAGGGAGCAGGATTTGAGAGGGGTGCGTTCGATTGAAAAAGAAGAGTTTATATTCATCCTGGATGTCGGCGGTCTATCAGACAAGCCTGGTTATGGCACATGAGTTTTCCATAGCCATTGGCTCACAAGTGAATGATTCGATCTCAGCACTTTCCACTGATTGCCCCAAACTTTCTGCAACATCAAAGTGTTCCACAGAGACAGAGTTCAGTCCAAATCCAAAGACGAGACTTTGAACTCCTACCTGCTGATCCCACAGTAGACCCTCCTTGCTCCTCAGAGCTTATTTGCTCCGGAGCGGAGCCAGTGAAGGCGAGACCTTCCCTGACTGCCATTTGCTTTTGGTCACAACACTCTTCGGTGGGGCAGCAGTATCTCACTCATGGGGCTGAAGGGGTTTGAGCTCAGGAGAAGGGCTGGTTTCCCTGAAGAGGTGTGAAGGTGATCCACGGGCTGCCTTCTAAGTCACGCCCTCGCCTGAGCGTGTTCTGCCCATTCTTGCAGCCCCAAGCAGACCTGCTCAGCCCATCATCTCAACACAGATTGCAGTTCTGGGGTCACCACGGATGCACCCTCTCCATTACCAGATTATCAATGCCTCATTAAGCACGTTGGCATGGCTGGAGACAGGCAGGACAAAGCTGCTCTGACAGGATGTGACAGCTTTTGGGCAGCCTTAACCTGAACCCACACATACAGTGCTGTGCCACAGCATGAGAGGGAAATATCAGGGGCGTGATCAAGCTGTAGTCCCCCAGCCCTGCCTCTGCTCTGGTCCTTCTTGTGTCCAGAGAGCTCGGCGTGGGCAGAGCGACTTCATCCCTGTCTCCACACACCACGTAGATACACCCAGAGTCACTAATTAAGGTCTAATTCAGGACAGCATGGTAGAAGTTTTCTTTATGGCATCCTTTCATCTCTTCATGCTCTGGTTTCCTTTCAGTCAAACCGGGAATGAATCATCCTTCCCTCTTCCACTGGAGGACTGCAAGGGACTAATAAGGCAGCCTGTATAGGACGCGTCAAAGCTTTCAGCGGAAGATCTCTCCCACAGCTCCTGTCGAGCTGCACCCCCTGCTCTGCAGACACATGATGGAGAGATGCATCGCTCCGCAGAAACAGAGACATCAGGCCCCCAGCACGAGGTGGCATTGGAAATCCTTCTCCTGAGGGCTCAGCTAGTTTTTCCTGGAGGAGAATACCAGCTCCACTCAGTTAAATAACCCCTGCTACCTAATGCTGCAGAGGTCTGAAATCTACCCCCACCCCCCCCTTTCCCCTCCTCAGGTCTCAGATCCTGTGTTGCTGGGGGCCCCTCCAGTGTCTCATTAGGTTTCCTTTATTAAGGCATGGTGTACAAAGAGGGACTTTGTAGTGAAGTGACGGAGGGCAGCCAGTTCGTGTGGGACCCTTTGTCTCAGGTTTTGTAAGCGCTGGTATTGTGAAAGCATTTGACATGCCCACCAACACAAACAGAAAGGCAATTTAATGACATATTACTTTTAATTGGGGGTATGGGTGGGGGGGAAATAAAGAAGAAAGTGCCTGGCTGAATTGGTGCCAGACGACTCAGGTGGGAATTTATTGTAGCGGCTCCCGAGTCTGCCAATTGCCCATAGCAACGTATTGTGTAGGAACCCAGCATCCACCGCAGAGGTGATTAAAGGTCCAGAGATGAAGGCAGAAGAGGGGTTGAATGGGTTGAGGCGGGAATAGCAACTCCAGGTGGGCTCAAATTCACACAAGAAACTTTTAGGGGATTTCTGTAGCACATCAGAGCAGGTTATGGAGGGGTAGAGATTTTGATGCTCCCTCACTGAATACTTGGTCTGCAAAAAGCATTAAGCACCTGCCTCTAAAATGTATGTCTCTTCCATCTGTATAAAGCTGAGCAGCCCAGACTCACCACTGATCTTTTGTTGGCCAACACATAAGGAGCCAAAAGCTGTGAATTCAGCTCTTGACTTCAGCTGTGCCCTGGCTCTAGTGGAAGTGTAAGGGTCAAGATGGGGACCATTGGATAAAATTTGGAAAATACCATTGGATGCTCAGAATTCCCTCTTCCAGCCCTAAAACCTGTGGTCCTGCAGACGACTGAGCACCGTGGTGGCCTCCCAGAGGCAGAGCAGCAGGCAGCGGAGAATTGTCTCATAATATGCAAAAAAAAGCTTCTTCCAGAGCAGGTCTTGTGCTGATGGTGATTTTCATGGGATAGGAGGTGGTGGTGCAGGAAGATTCCCAGGAAAGCAAACATGTCTCTCCCCACTGCTTCTTCAAACAGAGGCGGTTGATAGGTGTGAAATGATCTTTACATGACTAAAAGGAATTATGAAGTATATCAGACAAGGCAAAGGAAAAAAATAATAATATTTGATGACTCTTTCCCCCCTCCAAAAAAAAAAAGGAGAAGTTTCCTGTGACTTCAATTCAAGCCTGGGAAGGGGAAACATTAAAACAATCTTCCTGGGAGGTCCTGATGAAACAGGGCTATCAGAGAAGGCAGCCAGTTGCCCTTCTGATTTGAAATCCAGCTAATTAGCTGCGACACACAGCGCTTCAGATCTGAGCAGGGCACGAAGCTGCCGAGTTTGATATTTCCAGGCCTGTCAGCCCGTGCATTAAAAGAAAGAAACGAGCTCCATTGCAGTGAGGGAGCAGTGGGCTTAATGAGGCACCCTGGGGCAATTTGGCAGAGCCAGGAAAGAGACCGCCTTGATGGCAAAGCCCCCCTCATCCGGCCTCCTGATGGGAGCCTGGGATGCAGACCGATGCTAAAGGAGGGGTAATTCCTGCTCCTGAGGCCCCTGCAGGGATTCACGAAGGCTGGAAGCAGGCAGCAGCACCAAGAGGAAGGAGGGGAAGCAATTGTCTGAAGGAGCACAACTGCAGAGCCAGGGCACCATCTTGAAGAAGAAGTCTCTTCCTGGCATCCCAGGGCTTGGAGCTGCAAGGGGATGAGGTGTCATGGTCTTTTGGGGAGGCAAAGCCAGGCACAGATGTTGCCCCTGTTTCTTGTGCTGGGCTTGGGATGGCATCAGCTCCGTTTGGAGGCCCTTCTCTGAAGCTACCTGGATGTGGTAACAGCCCTGGGGCAAACCCCTGGACCAAGCTGCAAACTGTGCTAAACACTGCCTGAAAACAGGACAAAACTTGCATTAAGAGGTGTTAATACACTTAGCAGGTTGTCTTGTCTCCTGTAAGGTTGGCCACGCACAACTACCATTGAGTGAACTCAAGGCAAGACATGGGGACATACCACCTCTGGGTGTAGAACCTCTATCCACAGAGAAAAGACTGAAGGACCAAGTTTTTTTTTAAGACAGAGATGGGAACTAGACCAGAAAACAGGCACGTAAATTCTATCCAAGTTCTAAATTTCTCCAGCATAGGGTTTATTACATTTGGAATAAAGAACTGGTTTTCATAAAGCTGGTTGCAACGGCGCCACTGAACCCCAGAGGCTGGTATTCAGGCTCAGATGGTGGCTTAGCAGTTGGCAAACCCAGTTTCTTCAGTTAGGGTCCCAGGCCTGATACAAAGGTTCTCCAGATGCTTCACCAGTAAAAATGGTGTCACTGCAGCAAGACATACCAATTTCCTAACTGGGTTTGCAGCACAGGGCAGGAAGTTTTTGCTGTATTCAGTCACTCAGGTTTTGAGTGCTGCAGCATCCTGTAGTTCATTGAAGGCTCTAACCCCTCTCTGAAGAGCAGGAGAGTCCAGAGGAGCTCCATGCTGCTGTGGTAGACATGCTGCCTGACCAAGGCAGGCATAGGAAAGCAGTCCTGAGTGTGTCCAAGCGGCAGTGCAATTCAAACTAGGACAACCTGGTAGACAGCATCCTCCTTGATCTCTTACATATGAGATCTCTTACATGGCTGTTTCCTATTTCAAACACTCCCTAAATTTGTGCAAGGGATCTTGCTGCCAGGCACAGGAGAAACATCCCCTTTAGGACCATGTCTCACACTTTCAAAACAAGTCATAACCATACACTGTCATTTTTACCCCTTAGTTCTGAAGGAAGAAATAAAACAGGGGAAGGGGAGAGGATGTTTATTGTGAAAATCACTGCAACAGGGGCCATGAAGGAGTGATTTTCACTTCAGTGCCTCGCTGGAGAAATCTCAGCCCAATGAAAGGCCTTAACCAAAAGAAGCAGGAAGACAATATTATTCAGGTAATCTAAAGTTATGCTTCAGAGAGCATAAGACATTTACATGGGAGGGTGAGAAAGCCATTTTTCACACGGTTGAGAGTATTGCACAGCTCACCGGCTGCATCCTGGGAAGATTCTCATCTTCCCAATGAGCAGTTGCTATCTGAGAAGATGGGATTAACTGGAACAATGGTCTGACTGGACCATTGGACTGTAAGAATTAGCTTTGTCTGAGTACCCATTCTCTTCTCTTGCCTCCCCCTTGAAAACACACACCAAGACAGATCACAAGCTCTCTGTCCCACCAAACTGGGAGGGGTGTTGCTGCTTGCATTGAAAGATAGGGCATGTACAAGCAGATGTCAGAAGTGCTGGACCTTGCTTCAGTCGGGTGTTTGCACTGGTGTGAAAAAGTCATGACACTTGGCACAGCTCCTGAACTAGATAAGAGGTAGAAGGGCAGCCCCTATCTCAAAAAGCAATGAAAGGCACCCATGTGTTGGCACTTCAGCATGAACTCAGCCTGCCATCTTGGGGGCAGGCTTTTTATTATTAAAAAAAAAAAAAAAAAAGTACACTTTAGATTTCACGGTGCATCTGGTGCAGCCGTACTCCTTTGGTCAGCAGCGGTCTCTCACTGCTCTGCCTTGGCTTTTGCTATGGAGCAACTCCTAGGCATCAGGCCAGGAAAACATCTAAACATATTCTTAAGACCCATCAATTTCAATCATGTACAATGTTCTCTGCCATTGACTCCACCTTAAAAACTATTTCCAGGATGTGCTGTCACCCCCCTTTATCTGGTGTTTGACATATCCTACCCAGTTCCCATCTTTCTCCTTCTAGAAGCAATAATATGTGTACGCAGCATTGATGTGGATAAATATTGCCTGAAAGACTTCAAGGCTGAGCTTAAGCAACATTTGTAGGGAGGGAACATAACCTTTTATTAGACCAACTGCTTTAGTTTGGAAAAAACCAAAGGAGTTCCCAGGCACATCAAACATTTGACATGATGGTGGATGCAAACTGAGTCACCAGTGTCAGAGTGCAGCGACAGAGGCAGACACTGACCTACCCCAGGGCACGTAAACAAGAAAGATCTGGAACAACACATGAAATCATCACAGATTTTAAGACCTGGGTAGACCAGAGACAGTCAATCTCCAGTTCACAAGTACTTCTAGTGTGAGAAGCTGCGGCTGCCCCATCCCTGGAGGGGTTCAAGGCCAGGTTGGATGGGGCTTTGAGCAATCTGGTCTAATGGGAGGTGTCTCTGCCCAGGGCAGGGGGTTGGAACTAGATGGTCTTTAAGGTCCCTTCCAACCCAAACCATTCTGTGATTCTGTGATTCAGATGTCATTGTCCTCCCAAAACTCTCTATTCCCATATTTCCCAATGCACGCCTAGTATAGAAGACCTGACACCAGGCTCTCATCTGAGGAGATTGCTTTATAATGTGTTATATTCAGCTGTGCTGAAACTGCTTTGGGAAGATGTGAAGAAGACAAGGAAGAGTGCAGCTGGCTACAGCTCCTGCTACAAACTAAGACTGTATGCACAATGGGTTTGAGTCTGGATTGGCCTCATGTTGTCCACAAAAACAAGGAAGATTTGTAAAGATGAGAAGGAAGGAAGAGGGGCTGGTGTTTGGACTGAGAGTATCCTCCACGTTGCTTGCAGGAACTCAGCCCTGATAAGAAGCTCTGTATGAAGGCACAGGCACAGGAGGAGTTACAACCCTGGAGGACCTTTCTAGTCCCATTTTTTATGTTTATCCAAGGCTAACCAGTAGGCTAACCAAGGCCAATCAGTGGGCTAAAAGACTGAGTCTTCAAGGCAGGGCTGTTGCGGGTTCCTGATCCAAAAGTCACACATTTGATCTCTTCTCCTAGAAAAAGCATGTGGAGCTTCAGTGATTTCCTTGAATCTATTTCTCTTTACCTGTAGTGTCTTCGGCTGTGGTGGGACGAGTCATTTGGCGTAAAAAGTTGAAAACTTCTCCTTCTATCACTCCGTTTTGGATAACATGAATATCCAAAGTATCTCCTAAACATTGTACCCCCACAACCACCAGCCACCAAGTAACCCTATCCAGTCAGGTCCCACATCAGCCAAGTCTTAGGAGCATCTCTGCCTGCCCTTGCTCTCTGAAACCAGCTTGCCACGTGCTTTTGCATGTCGGGCACCTCCTGGAGACCAGACTCCACCCAGTAACAGATTAGCAGCAATTAAGCGGCGCTCATCGACCTGGTCCTAACTGGACCTCCCCTGAACTGAATGGGAGCCACAGTGGATCTTGCCTTTTTCCATTTCTGGGGCTAATTATTACCAGCTAAACAGCACCAGGCTTTCCCTTTTTCTCTTTGCCATGCTTGTTAGCATTGTTTTTTCCAGCGGCTTTTCATCTCAATGGAGGCAATTGTGCCTGGCTGACATTTTAATTCTTTCCAGCTGCATCTGAACAAAATGACACAAATTAAGTGGAAGGACTTGGAGAAGAGGGGGAAGGAAGCTCCCAGCCCCCCCAGTCTGTCCCAGAGGGAGGGTTTTGTGCTCGGTGCAGCAGATGCTCAGAAGATGCCACAGAGAAAGGTTTTGCTGCCACGCTGACAGCGTGGTCCGGTCCCAGGGATGCTGTGCTGCACCAACACTACCTCTCTGGACCCATTCCCCTGAAAGTCGTGGTGGGGAAACTTAAGAGGTGAAGGATTTGCAAGGCCTCCCAGCAGAGCAGTGGCACACATCTGCCTTTACCTAGAGAAAGTTTCCCAAGGCAATCTGCTGCAGTGGTCCCATACCTTGGTTTAGGGACCCCTCCAACCAGGTAAGTGGAGTGAGCTCCTGCCCACCCTATGAAGGGTCTGCAGCTGAACTATGCTGGTTAAAGACAGATAAAAGAGAACAGACTGGCAATCTGTGGATCTCTTTAGCAATACATAAGAATCCCAGCCACAACCTAAGCCCTCTCAGGGTAAGATACTACATAAACAAGGAATAGAAATCCTATACCCCTAAGGATATTAAGAAGACTAAAGAGGTGCATTGAAACTAGTGGACTTAAATATTGCTTTTTTAGGACTTAGGATGCTTTAGAGATACCCAAGTTGCATGTTTCAGAAGCTAAGCCCTTTAGCCTAAGCTAGGACAAAAAGAGATGTCAAAAGAAGAATTAAAGGCAAAAAGTTTCAGCAGCTAATATTAACCACAGGCAACAAGATCAGACTGGTTCAGTAAACCACAGGGCAACACAATTAGATTGATGCTGAATTAAGCCTGCCCTGGAACCAGAAGATGAAACCGGAGACATTTGCTTGCCACGTTTGTGTTCCTGCAGCCTCATATTAGTGAGCAGGGACAGAAAAGTGTTTGGCGTTTCAGCGGTTCCTCATTCTAGCACCACACTCATGGTCACACCACGGCTCCCAGCATCAAGGCAGTAGGAGCCTTGCCTCCTTGCTTGCTGCTTGCACACATCCCCATCACATTGGCCCTTTTTTTCACATTTAGGAAAGATACATTTTTGACACCCAGCTACTTTCTTTGTGCTACATTTGGACAGATTTTCCAAGGTCTTGCAATGCCTAATATTCATATGCCTTGGCTGCTGTTTCACATCAATCATTTCAAAGCCCAACTCCTGCCTGAGGACAAAGGTTTTGTACTATGGTCGGAAGGTGCAACTATGGTCGTCACCAAAACTAGCATGAGGCTCCCTGGCTCAGATACCAGTAGCACTGTGGCCGCATCAACTGGATGGTCCAACATCCCCAGGAGCTTCCCATGTCAGCACACAACAGGAGATGGGACCTGGTTCAGGAGGTGGTTGGAACTGGAGATCAGGGGGAGTACAAAGGACCACGGGGAAATCAGATGCAGGAGATGAAGAAAGGAGGTGGAAGAGAAGTGACAGACATAAACACAGTCCCTGGTGAGCTGATTGTCATCACCAGAAATGCCCATGCTTTCTCTGCCCCAGCCTCTAAAAAGGCAGCAGCATTGGGTCTAGAGAGCCCATCCCAACATTTGACACCAGACCAAAGTCCTACGTGGGTAACCGAATTGCTCAATGTCGTGCTACAGCCTGGGGCAACTCAGATACACTCCTGAAAGGTGATTTGGATCTTAGCAGGGCCAAATCAATTTCTGGAGGCACCTATTTCTCTTCGCTAAATGCAGAATTATAGAATCATTTAGGTTGCAAAAGATCCTTAAGATCATTGAGTCCGACCATTAACCTAACACTACCAAGTCCACCGCTAAACCATGTCCCTAAGCGCCACGTCTACACGTCTTTTAAATACCTCCAGAAAGAGTCAAGCACGTCTGAGGTCCCAGCCCACATGCCTCAGGAATTTGAGCTGCTTTTAGTGGCAGAAGAAATAGCCCAGGGAGGACCATGCCAGTGAATGAGAAGTGAAGATATTTTCCAAAAAGTCTCAGCGCTAAATTTTTCAGCTGCCTCAGAAACTAATGTGAACAGCAGACTCCCATGTAAAAAAAAAACCCATTTCTGTGCCTTTCTTCCTCACATGCCATGGGGTGCAAGACCCATTTTTCTCAGTAGCAAGGGCTTCTTTCAGGTGGTGGAGTTGGTGACTCTAACACCAAGAACAAATTATGGGATTCTGGCAGGTTTTCAAAGCACCCATCCTCACACCTGAGGAAACATCATTGGGACTTGCTGAACTGAGAAACGAGGAGTGAGAGGAGGGGGGGAAAGCCCTGCTGTTTTCAGCTTTTGCAATGACTTTCTTTTTCTTTAAAGTTGTATTTGAACAGCTCTCAGCAGGGGTCTGGATCTCCGAATGCTGCAAGGCTTTCATTCTGCTGCTCGGCTTACGGTGCCTCTGTAAATCCATGCAGATCTAAAATATTTGCAATCAAAATTGAGCGCCAGGGCACTTATTTATTTATTGTATTATTCTGCATCTCTGTATATCCTCACGACTCTAAGTTTGAAAGGAAGAGGGACAGAAAGGAGTAGAGGATGAAGGAGATAATAAGCATTTCCTGATTTATAAAGGTCAGTTTGTTTGGGTTTTTTTTTCTTGCAGAAAGGATCTCTGTCCAGTAAGTCAAATTCCTTGGAGGATTTAAAGGAACTTGACACTATCCCTCTGTTATTTCACTTAGAGGCCTTGCACCTCAGGCTGTGGTTTCTTGATACATTTTCTTTTGCAGCAACATCAGCTTAAACAACTGCCTCCCAGTCCTTGTCCCTTACCCCCTCCCAAGTGCCATATCATGGTTTAGTGCCACAAAGCTGTAGCTGAGCAGGGTAGGATAAAAAGAATCAGGGAAGCAACCGATTACCCCCAAAAAAACTATTTTGGCTATGCTGCTTTTAAGCTGGAACCGTTCCCCAAACCAGCTCTCAGCAGAGCAGCTGTGCTGGCAGGGGAAAAGGGATGGCATGCAGCAGCCTGACGGCAGGAACAAGAGGCGGCAGAGGGAGGAAGAGCAGGAAAGCCATCAAAGACAACGTACCTTGAAGCTAAAGACCCAATTAGTGGTTTTTCATGCTGCTGTTCCATGAGAAAAAGATCATAGAATCATAGAATCTTAGAATGTGTTGAGTTGGAAAGGACCTCTAAAGGCCATCTAGTCCAACCCCCCTGCCATGAGCAGGGACATCTTCAACTAGATCAGGTTGCTCAGAGCCTCATCCAGCCTGGCCTTGAATGTCTCCAGGGATGGGGCCTCCACCACCTCTCTGGGCAACCTGGGCCAGTGTCTCACCACCCTCAGTGTAAAGAACTTCTTCCTAATGTCTGATCTAAACCCACCCTGCTCTAGTTTAAACCATTGTCCCTCGTCCTATCGCTACCTGCCCTTGCAAACAGCCCCTCCCCAGCTTTCTTGTAGGCCCCCTTCAGGTACTGGAAGGTCACTATAAGGTCTCCCTGGAGCGTTCTCTTCTCCAGACTGAACGACCCCAACCCTCTCAGCCTGTCTCAGCCTGATTTAACTTGTGATGGTAAATCACAGGTCCTGCATCCTCCCCAGTATGCAGCCATGCTCGGAGCATCTGCGGTATCGATGCAGAGCCCTTCCCCAACTTAGAAACCCAGCAGGAGAGGAGGGAGGACCAGAGTGCTCTGAGATTTACACAAGAAGAAAGTTTGTGGAAAGACTCAACTTGAGACCTGTGCACCTTTAAGCCACATCTATGCACTTCCAAGCCCCAGATCTAAGGGAAGTTTTGCAATAATGTATGTGGGAAGGGGAACATGGTGAGCACAGTAAGGCCTCTGGAAATGTTTCCAAGCTCCTAAATCAGTGTAGAAATAGTCTTGGCTGTTCAAACAATTCGGTAACGTGGAGACAAATGGATGGTCAGAGCCGCAGGGGAGAAGACTGCTACCATGACCTCCTGTGAAGGGCACCAAAGGAGCAGGGGATGGGACAGAGTGAAAAATAATGGCACAAAGCAGACACATGGGCAGTTGTGATTTAGGTGCTAAGATGGACAAGGCAGCAGCGGAGCTATTTGAGGAGAGGAAGGACTTTCTGTCTGTCTTTGGGTGAAGAGCAGAAAGGGCAGGAGGGGGAAGGGAGCGCGGCTTTGGAGAATGCTGATGAGGCAGAGGTGATGCTGCTTGATGTAGAGCTGAATGTGCTTAAGGGACCCTCCAGGGATGATTACTCAAAATGACTTTTCAGAAAACACCACTGGGACACTCCCGGCTTTGCACGGAGTACACAGCGCAATACATCTTCGCACAGCGAGATTGACACACGGATGATGAATGTCAACAGTGCAGGAATTCTCTTTAAGGGGAGAACGGTAATTAACTTTGGAAACAAGGATTGGGGCTGAATGCACGTGGGCATGTTTTTTGCAGGGCTGGATTCGAAAGGAGCTGGGTGAGATGAATGTGCAACGCTCATGGATATATCTCTGTCTTGAGTGTGAGCTGAGAGTGGCTGACCATCCCGAATCTTGCCATGTGATGCAGATTTTACAGTCACATCTTAGGAAGTCATAGAATCATAAAATCATAGAATGGTTTGGGTTGGAAGGGACCTTAAAGATCACCCAGTTCCAACCCCCTGCCCTGGGCAGGGACACCTCCCACTAGACCAGGCTGCTCCAAGCCCCATCCAGCCTGGTCTTGAACACCTCCAGGGATGGGGCAGCCACAGCTTCTCTGGGCAACCTGGGACAGGGTCTCACCACCCTCACAGTGAAAAAATTCTTCCTGATATCTAATCTAAATCTACCCTCTTCCAGTCTGAATTCATTACCCCTTGTCCTATGGCTCCCTTCCCTGATCCAGAGTCCCTCCCCCCAGCTTTTCTAGAGCCCCTTGAGGGATTGGAAGGGGCTCGAAGGTCTCCCCGGAGCCTTCTCTTCTCCAGGCTGAACCCCCCCAACTCTCTCAGCCTGTCCTCACAACAGAGAGGCTCCAGCCCTCCCAGCATCTCCGGGGTCTCCTCTGGCCCCACTCCAACAGCTCCATGTCCTTCTTGTGCTGAGGACTCCAAAGCTGGAGGCAACACTGCAGGGGGCGTCTTCCCAGAGTGGAGTAGAGGGAGAGAATCACCTCCCTCAACCTGCTGGTCACACTCCACAAAGTCCCATTTCTGACCCCAGTAATGGAATGTGGAGGGGGAATTTAGTCCTTAACTTCAAGCTCAAGCCCTGAAATTGCAAAGGACTGAAAAGGGAGGGAAGTTTAGCATGGCAAGAGAGAAACTGCAGCTCATCTATCGGAGGAACCGTGTCTGTGCCTTCTGTGCCTTCTTAGGATCTTACCATGAAAGCGTGTTTTGCAGTGAACACCCCCCTAATTAATCCACACAAATACAGAGGAAGGGAAAATACATAACAACCTTCCACTTTACCAGAAGGCCACCCAGGCAAGTTGCTTGTCAAGTGGGTGTCCTAAGTTATCTTGCATATTTAGGCATAGGTAAGGGTGCCAGCCTGGGGTTTGTGCCTGTGTTACGAGGAGAAAAACCTCCTCCAGCCTTTACCACACCTTATCAACAGCTGTAATTAGGTTTTTGGAACTTTGCATCAGCTGCAACACCACCCTTATTTCAAACCCAAACTCAGCAATATCCACACGCTTACTGGGAGGTCCTTCACAAAACACAAGCATTTATCCAAACAAGTAAGAATAACCTACCACCTCAGAAAAAGAAACACATTGTTCTCATTAAACCCCAAGGAGTATGCTTCGCTGTGACGCAATATCATGGGGAGAGAAAACAAAAGCATACTGGGCAAAAACATAACAAATTTCCTTTCAAGGTTCATGTTTTAACATCTTGTAGCTCAAAAATGACTTCATTGTTTTTAGACTGTTTTGGCACTATAATTTTCCTTTGCCTTGTGTTTTCAACCCAAATTGATTCTGAAGCCGAAACCACAAAAATGTACCAAGGCTGGGCTTTATTATTGAAAGGTGATTACACCTTTGCTCGGGGGATGCTGTTGCCTGTTCAAGATTCCTGGCTGGTTTCGGCAGCAGCCCTGACATTCGTGGTGGTGGGCGGACGTGAAGGAAGACACTGCTCCCATCCTAACAACCTAAGATTAATGCCTACCATGACAGCCCTATTCAGTACACCTATTGTCAAGCCAGCTCATGTTCCTGCTCTGAATTGCTCTCCGAAGAGGTTTCTCTTTCTCTCCGCTGGCTGTGCTCATGACCTGAGCATACAAACTAAGCTCCTGAAGTAGAGAGTAGAAAGGTTCCCCAGAAGGTTTTGTCTTTCTGCACCCGTAGGACTCAGAGGCAGTTGCTTGGCCAATGCACCTGCAGATTTCTCCTTGTTTTCTGCAGTCTCTGCCGGTTATTTGACTAGATGCCAGGGTGTGATTCACATCACCTAAGTCCAGATGTTTAAAAAATATCAGCATTTAGTCTAAGTATTCTCTCTATAAGCAAGGGGAAGAGATGTTCAGAGGGCAATTCAGTCAATCCAGTCAATTCAGTCAATGGACACATACATTAGGGTGGTTTTAATCAGCCTCCACAAGTGCCTCTCTCGTTCCACTCGCTAGAAAAGCAGCCTCAGACACTTTGACTAGTGGCTTGCAAAGACAAAGGCATTTTCTGTTCCAGTATTTTTCATTTCCACAGATCTTCGTTTCCTGTAAGTGCTTAGAGAGCTATTACGTTACCTTTCAGTCTAATTCTCCTTTCCAATTATTCTGGGCACAAATGTAGATAGGCTTTGTTTTTAATGATGGACCACAAAAAGGAAGACTTTTCAGGAAACAGCAGGGGTATTGGCTCAGAAATATGAAAAAGATAATAGATTTTCATGCTTTGGAACAATGCTGCAGTTAAACTGAACATTTTTGTCGGCTTTCTGTTGTGTAGTTCATCATCTGGAATTCATTAAGAAGTTATTTGCCTGTAGAGAGAGAGTGACCAAACTGCAGTAGAGGCCCAAGGTTACAGTCCTGAATCTTAACTAGATTCAGTCCCTCTCTGAAGGTTGAAGCAATTTATATCGGTCTGAAAAGGGTCCCAGCTCAGATACTTCAGTTAGAAATCCATGACATCCTGGCTAGATTGTCTCGAAAATGTTTGACACAAGCCCATCAGAAGAAGCTGCTAAGAAATGTGGCTGAGTTTGAAAGCCCTGGACTGGTCTGCAAAGCGATACCTTCCCTTGCTAGAATTTAAAGAAATGAGTAACACAACTGCAGGAGGTCAATGCAGTCAAGGTCTACAGAGCTGTCAGCACAACATCCCAGCAGTGACAGGAAAGCCAAATTCCATCCTGACATCTTGGTATTCCCAGGGAGGGGAGAGTTAATCTCAGATGGATGAAGCTGGGATTTCAGACTTCAAAGAATGACACTCCGGTGCCTGAAAAAAAATTTGAGCAGGAAGTGATTCATTTAGGCTCATCCATCTCTGGATGCTTACCCTTGAGGGAATGGAAGCAGAATCCTCTGTTAGCTTGGATTATTCTGGTCTGAACTTGGAGTAACTCCAGTGACACTGTCATTACTGGTGCAAAAGAGATGAGACTCTAGTCAGATCCTCATAGTTTCTCAAGAGGAACCACTTGTATTACCATGGCGGTGAGAAAATGAGACCCATCTCCTTAAGAATGTCCCTATCTGACGTGACCTCGAAGTTCAACACCACGTTCGATGCAAGTTCAGCACTTGGATCACAGTCCTCTCTCCCTTCCTCCTCATGAAGAGCCAAAGCCCACCACATGCTCTGCACCACGTAGCAGGGGCACCTGCATCCTTTTTCTCACCCCTGGACCTCCATCCTGGATCCTACACCATGAAATTGTTTAGTTGTCCACTTCCTTTTTATTTCTGCCACTTGTGTGAGTGGTTCTGAACTGTGGATGTTTCTCAGTTCCTGGAAACTGTCTGAGACCTCCCACCTTCACAATACCCAAGATCAAACCAACAGCCTCCAAAGCTGCAAAAAACAAATACTTAATTTTGAGCTAAATCGTAAGCTTTTCCAGGCATCCCCCTGTACAACACCTACAGCGCTGTGAATAAGCAGGCATGTACTACACAGAGCAAGGACTCACCATGCCCTTGGAAGAGGGAGAGGACGGGGACCACACACATCTTCCATTGAACTCTGCAGCACCCAGGTATGAAAGGGACAGGGCAGGGGACACAGAGCTCTCCATGTGGCCGGCGTTGAATGAATGGAGCTGGCAAAGCCGAGTTTCACCAGGGCAGGCGCTTGTTGGCAGCAGCTACTTTTGTTTATCAAGTTCCTTGTAACGGCGCGAATTAGAGACTGGATCATTAGCTTCACAATGAACCAGAATGCTGATTTATTTAATGAATGTAAATGGTCTTTCGCTAGCTAATTAAATTAGGGAAATTAGAACTGTTGGTAATAAAATGGATAGCAAGGAGGGAAAAAGCTTCTGTACCCCAGTGACAGCTGTAATATAGGTCTTTCCATGCACATGCTCCTCTGTAAAAGCTTTGAACCAAGTTTCTGTCCTTGAGAACAGGCTTTTACTACATGATCTGTGATCAGCCATGCGTTACTGGGGGTCTATAAAGGTCCTGACCCAAGACAGGTGATGGATTTGACTTCACTTTCTAGTTACACCTGTGTGCATCCAGTCCGAACTGAGTGGTCTCCTTGAGTTCCTATCAGTGTAAATACAATCATTTGCATAATTAGTGGAATGAGCTATTTACAGTTTTTTCCACTGTCATCTACCAGGAGTGAATTGCTCAGTGCTTTGGAAATTCCCTCTGTTGAAAACTCTCTTGTTCTAAACCACCTACTTATGAAAATAGACCACGGACCTTCAACGGTCAAGTCCAGCACCCAATAAGTCCAGTCCTGACCTTATAGAACTGAAGCCAGAGACCAAAATATTGCCTTCACACAAAGGCTTACACAGACGGTCCCCAGCCATGCATTTCAGGACTGTGAAAGACCCAGCACCACAGCAAGAGTGGACTCTGGGTCTGTTGTAACACTGTTATGAGCTCTCATGCTTTGGGGCAACAATATGGAGGACCTCAGGGTGTCAAAGACACCAAAATCTCAAAGACGCTCCATACCGCGTAGACATTGCTCACCTCAGGAACCCCTTGTCCCACCTAGCACTGCCGCAGCAACAGCAGACTTCTTCAGGTATCACAATGGCCAAATGCTGGGCAATAAATCTTAACAATTCCTTACAGACGAGGCACGGGTATGCTTAAGATAATAGAGCTCGTAGAGGAATGGCATTTATTTCCTGCCAAAGAACATAACTAAAAGCCAAAGTGCCTTTTGACAGGTTTATAATCCACCCATGCGTTGCCATCCATGTAGGTCATACATTAGTCAAGCCATATATTACTCAAGACTCCTCTTAATAAGCAACTTAAAGACTTTTAACAGCCTTTTTGTAGACTATTAGGAAGTAAAGCAATAACAGAAATATCACAAAACACTGTCTGTCCAGAGCACCTACAAACAGATTGTTCTTCTCAGGAAATAAATCAAATATAAGACTTCAAGCTTCAGGGAAATAACTTCCATTAATTAAACCATGTAAATGACCAAGGTCTTCAAATCAAATCAAGCTAGCATAAATAACTCATCACAAAAGGTGCCCAGAGGTTATGGAGGAAGTCACCACATCTATAGTTGTTATTAATAGGAATAAGTCTGTAAAGATTTAAGTCTATGCTTGAATTTTCAGGGCTATATATCTACATGGGAGGCAATAATTGGAAAGCAGCGATGATTAATATGCCTGATTAATTGCACTGTCAGAAGACAGGCAATGCAATTACAGAGTCTTTCAGACATGCGTGATCCTACATTCCATCACCAACTGAATAAAACAAACACAAACAGAGTTAATCAAACGGAAAAGAAAAACCGAATTTAAGTAAATGCATGCAAAATGTCAAAGACACCTCCATTCTGGATCCCTCTCAATATCAGCAAGAAAAGCGTAAAATTAAAAAGCTGAAGGTGATAAATGATGCATCCCAAACAAAATCAAAGGAATCTCCCAGTATGGGCTCTTACGGCTGCCTTTGGTCTGCAGCCAGCGTGGGGGGAATACAAAATGGGTAAAGCCACCTTTGGGGTGTTTCAGGACAGGGTGCAAAGTGCTTAAGTATGTTACCACTGGCCATGACCAACTCAGGACTTCATCTGTTCCCAAAGCCAGCTTTGCAAAGGCCTTTGGGCTGTGGTTGACCCCCTTCAGTAAGCCAATGTTGCAATTTATTACTATTGAAAAGGGATTACTTCCCTTCCCTCTCCCATATTTCCCACCTCCCTTGCTCCTAAGCAGCCTCTCCCAAGAGGAGAGAAGGAATCTGTTGGCATCAATCATTTTCCCTCAGCTCTTGGTAAAACATCAGCGATATTTTTGTTGGCAGAGCAGATGTAACTGCTCTTTCCCCACCTCTCCCCCACCCCAATGTACCTTCCCCAGCTGGATGCATATGACTCCTTTGAGTCATTCCCATGCAGCAGGCTGGGGGCCCTGTGCTGAACCTGTGAATTGATCCAAGTTAAAAATAACCTTGCCAAAAAAAGGAGAAGTTTCTAAAGCTGTGGGAGGGGGATGGGGAAGCCCGGGGAAGCCCAGGGAAGGGAATAGCAACCAGGAGCAGGGTGAGATCTGCTGAAGCCAGTTTTGGCTCCATGATAAATCCCTTTGGAGCCACAGTTCATAGAATCATACAACCATAGAATGGTTAGAGTTGGAAGGGACCTTAAAGGTCATCTAGTTCCAACCCCCTGCCCTGGGCAGGGACACCTCTCACTAGACCAGGTTGCTCAAAGCCCCGTCCAACCTGGCCTTCAACATCTCTGGGGATGGGGCATCCACAACTTCTCTGAGCAACCTGTTCCAGTGTTTCACTACCCTCAGAGCAAAGACTTTCTTCCTAATATCTAGCCTAAATCTCCCCTCTTTCAGTGTAACACCATTACCCTTCATCCTATTGCTCCACTCCCTGATCAAGAGTCCCTCCCCATCTTTCCTGGAGGCCCCTGTTAAGTACTGAAAGCCAAGGGAATGAGGGTGGGGGAGTTACATGCAGACTAGGGGCTCCTCAGCCCCTCTGTAGGTTCTACCTCTGCATGATCTGTGGGGAGGTCATAGCAAAATGGAGAGCAAAACTAAAACCTCTTCATTATGAGGAGAAAGTCTTCACAAGAAGACATCCCACCAGGAAGCCCTTCCTGGCGAGACAAAGCAGCATGGCAGATCTGTGACTTCATGGAAACTGCTGCCTCCTTTGGCAGGAGCTTGGGGGTGTCTCTTTCTGCTCCAGCACACAATCTCGTGCTCCCTGTCAGTCCATGATACTTTTTCCCCTCCCCTTTTCACTGGAGACAGACCCTGTCCATGCAAATATGATGTTTTCCAAGAGCATTACAACATATATATATATATATATGTATTTTTTTAATTACTTTTTAAAAATATTTTTAATTTTTTTGGCCCCTAGGGATTATTCAGGGGACTGATGTACATATTCCAGCATGTGGTCATGAGCCGTGGCAGCAGCTCTCAACAACTGAGTTCTGGTAGTTCTTTTTTGTGTGCTATTTTTTCACAGCAGGAGTTGAGTCCCAGCTCACAGCCCTAATTTGAAAAGAGAGAGAGAAAGCAGAAAAAGACCTCCTCAAATGTTCCACTTTCCCCGAGACCCTATTTGCAGAGGAATATTTCCACTGTCAGTACAACCTGATGGCTTTCCCAGCACAGGGAGTTGTTTGCTGCAAGTTCATGCAAAGTTGTTGAATTTTTCACTTGGAAACCAGTTCATCCCTATTGTGGAGGCCAGAGGCCACAGAAATGGTCCAGGAACCGGAAAGTGAGAGGCACAAGTCCCACAGGGCACCCCAGGAGGAACTCAGCCTGAAAGCCTTTGTGGGCCATTTATATTTGCTTCCACATTTGTATGTTCTCATAAGGACTGAGATCAACCCCAAAACACAGATCTGGACTCCAGTGCAATATGGTTTTCAGGATAAAACCAGGGAATTTGGGGATCTGGAGCAATGAATACGTGTGAAAACTAACAGTGGCTGTTAAATGTTATGGGTGGGACTCAGGACAAGTTGTAAATTACCTTCCTGCTGATTGATTTAGGCGTTGTTTATGCAAAAAAAATGCTCAGCAGGAAGGATTGCATGAGCTGCTGATAGGGTCAGTCCATGATGCTGAAGGAGAAAGGGACACACTCAGATCTGCCATTCCAGGCACCCAGCTGGATTTTCAGTCACTTTGGCATCAAAGCCCAAAGCGAGGACAGACTCAGACCTGCTGCCACCTGGCTGGTTCCTCTCCAGCCACATGTGATGTCCCTCAAGCTGTGCTGAACGCAGTACATTGTGCTCTAGACATCTCAGTGGGTTTGATGCAGAGAGGTGCAGCTCCTTGGGCAGCAGCATGCTCAGTGCACCTGAAAAGCTTTGGCCCTACTGCCTGCCTACCTGTCAGGATCCTGGATGGAAAGTCAGGCATACCACCACCAGCCCAAGCACTTCCACCATCACCAACAACTTTCTCAACAACCCTTTGCTGCTGAGAGAAGACCAGGAGGTCACAGCTCCTCTGTGGACCTCTGGGAGATAAGGAGACAACAGCATTATCCATTGCCTTTGTCTCCTATCCTCTGACCCCTAAGTACAGGTTTCCCTCACAACTATCTGCTCCAGCTCTTTGTCTTTTCCCTTCTCTCTGCAATGACAGGAGCAGCCCAGCCCTTGAAGAGGTGATATTCATACCTGTTAAGAGGTCTGGAGTCAACCGAATTGTGTCCTTTGCACAAAAAACTTTTTGCCAAGTGCTTGAAACCCAACACAATTCAAATCAAGTAAGGATCTCCTAGGGTACGTTGCTGGGGATGTCAAGGGACCACCAGCTGTTCAATGGTATCCTCCTCCCAATGCCAATATCAATGGATAGGTGAAAAGATTTAGTAACAGTGAAACAAAAAGAAGACAGAGAGAAAAGACTGAACGCAAGGTGTTCCCACTGGGACAAAGCAGTTTTGCTCAACAAGGGCAACTTCACAGGTGCAATTTACCCTCTTCCTCCTCCCTCCTTCTCATATACAAGACAAAAAATTTCCTTATGGGATAAAACAGGAAATGGAGAAATTGACCACTTGTCCAAAAATTCAAGCCAATTGTTTCCTGCTCTATGTTCAACAAAAAGGTCCCAAATATAATGGCTCTTCAGCACTTACGGCTGCAGCCTCTCACAGACACTTCTGCAAAGCCCAAGTGATGTTCTACTGATGGAAAAGTCATTTCCAGCCCAGGAATTGCTCCCATTTTCTGGCCAACTTGCTAACAACCCGTATCTGTGAACAACAGAGCTGTCCACAGTTTTCCCAGAAGAAAAACCTCATTGGAAAATTAGAGCTACAGAATTGCCCCAGTGGAAGGACTAAACTGAGGGATAGATCCAAACCAGCATAACCACAGAGCCTCTCTGGCTTCCTTGATTAAGTAAAAAAAATGCAGGAAAGGAGAGGTTCACTGGGAAGTTAACCCTCATCTCCCCTTCTGCCTGTGAACACCGAAAGACGTAGCAAGGGGGAACAACAGTTGGGAGGAAGATCAGTGTCAGAAGCGAGGGATCATTGTTGACTTTGAGGGGACACCAGAGGAGAAAAACATTGGCTTTACTGGAAAAAGAAGAGGAGCAAGGAAAATGGTGGGAGAAACAGGAAGGTTTGATGGCAGATGAATGGTTGGAGATCACCAGGAGAATGGAAGGGAGCAGGTCAAACATGGGCAAGTCTGAGGGGCTGAAGATTCCCTCCTCCCCATATAAATTGCAGCTAGGGGTGAACACCAACCTCCAGGCAGAAAGGGCATTAAAATACAGCAGCAGGTGTCCTTTCTTGGAACAGACCCTGTATCATTCTCCTTCACACGCTCGGGATATTAAAACAGGGAAATGGGTACGTTGGTATGATGCTGGTTAACACATTTTGTATGTTCACAGACTCACAATGAAGAAGACTGCTAGGAACCGCAAAAGAGCCTCTTAATTGATGATTCTCAACAATTTCAAACCAAGAAACATCTAAATTGCACTAACTCCAACAATTGTGATGTGTGATGCCACACCATGTTTTCCCTTTGCAACCAGATTGAGATATAAAGTTGTCAAAACTAGCATCTAACCTGAGCTGCTTGACAGCACAAACAAGAAGAAAATTATATTTCTTCTCTCCAGCAGCATTGAATATACTTTTCTCCCATCTCCTCACCAGTTCTGCTTCTTTATGCTAGACTACCTCCATTTCTCATGTTTTACCCCCAGGATGTGCTCTTAGATCCCTCTCCAAGTCATGATTGCTTCAGTTCAGCTAGAGCCGAGTTCAATGCTGCCTCACATGGCAGTTTGGCTTTCCTCTGAGCAGGGTTTTCTGCTCATGCCGAAAGAACAGGAGTGGGGGCAAAGCCTTTCTGCCAGGCAGTACATGAAGAAAATCCTACCTAGTCTTTAGCTAGGACCACTGGGACAACACTACAATCTCAGGTATGAGAAACCAAGGGGAAAGAGATGGTTTTGGTAAAACCCCATGCTCAGGGAGAACCACAGATTTGGAAAGATGCTTGTACCAGCACCACATTACAGATGAAGACAACTAAGCTACCCTCAGAAATGGTGGAGGAAGAGGAGGAAAGAGGAGAGGTCTAGTTTGATATTATCCTACAACCGTTGATTATGAGGGACTCCACCCTCAAAAAAAAAGAGAGGCACCCCTTTTTTTGTAAATCAGAGTCTGATAATTCACTTCTCGGGTGAGATCCCTGAAGGCCAGGAGCCGGATTTCCCAATGGCAGGACACCAGCATGGGAAAAATTAGCACAGCTGTAAGGTAATAGCATGAGAAGGTGTTTTGCAAAGTGCATCCCTCTGTGCAATCCAGAGAAATGGGCCTTTGGAGCACTTACTGTGGCAAAGAAAACAATTTAATAGATTCAGAGCCAAACACTACTCCCTTCCAGCATCCTTGGTCAGAATTAATCCTACTACTTCCGTAAAACTAATCCAGATTTGCGCCAAAATCACCAAGGTGGTGGCCCTTAGGCCAAAGGATTAGGTGGCCCTAATCCTTTAAAAGCATTTCTGAACAAACCTCATGATATATGTACAGAACATATTTGCAAACACCACTTTGTGTAAATCAGATTACTTTCTGCCTTACAAGGAGCCATTGTTGAACTTGAGTGATTTCCTTCCCTTTGACAACAGATTGCTGATTTCCAAACAAAAAATAATTTTACACTCAGAACACGAGGAACATCAAGTTTATCCCCCAATTAGGAAAAGTTCTTGTTATTCTTAATTTTAAATGAGATCCACTTGATAAAGAATTCTTTTCTCTTAATCTGCCTTTCCTCCCAAGACCTGAGATCAGAGATGCTCATGAACTAACTGCCAGAAAACGGCACTTTCTGCTCCTTAGGATGGGTATTAAAATCAGACATCTGAACACAGTGAGAAAAACTTGCAGACTAAACAAAACAAAACCCACCTTCCAAATGAACCGAGACTGTTGGATGGAGCAACCCTTCAATTTCATGGCGTTAAGAAATAAAATGTCCCAGGTATGGATTTCCTTCATCTTAACTGAAGATGAACACGTGAGTGAACCCTTATTTGCAGCTGGGGAATTCAACCCAAAAAGCAGCTGGTACATGGCTTGCTGAGGATGAGACGAGGAGTTAGTAATAGAGCGTGGAGATCCCAGACTCCTAATATGATAGCATTCCTATAGCAGTGTCCTTGGACAACTGTATCACAGGCGAGGAAGCCTTTCAGCAGTACAGTTGGCATTCATTAAATTCCTCAAGCGCTCTGACATGCCTTAGACACTTGCATATTGCTCCCTGGCCTTGTTTAACCACACAGTAAACAGGAAGATGGGCTCCTGTTGATATCTGGGCTTGATCTGGAAGGATATTGCAATAATACTCATCCAGGGCACTGGCCCAAAAGATGATGCTGAGCCAAGCAAATTGGGACTTTTCCCATCTCTCAGCCATTCAGGCCAAATCAGCCCGACATTTCCCTGACCATTGTGTTTTACCACATGCCGTGAGGGGGCGGTTGTGCCAACACTGCTGATCTGGAGGAACTTTTCCCTGCGTCCCATCCTTTCCCCTTCCCCAGGCTGGATATAAAAGCAATCCAAGTCAAGGAACTCTGGCCCCTTGGAATAAATGGGAAATGTTTTCTAAATATGGGAAATAGATGTACCAAAAGGAGGTCGGCTGGGTTAAATACTGTGCGTGATGTGACAGTACAAGTGAGGCTGAGGAAAAGGAAGGGAAATAGGAGCCATTCATATGGAAGGAAAGTGCTCGCTGCCAGCAGGCATATGTCAAAAGAGCTCTCTATTTAAAGGTGCGAAGCTGTGCAATTATAAGACGCCTGTCCCTGAAGAAGAGAATTTGTTTTAACCAGCACCGATGAAACAGGGAAGGTTTTTAGTTTGAAAAAGAGGATTTTCTCCTGCTTTTTCACCACCTCTCTGGAGCTGGGCCATGCTTTGTTGTGCTCAGTTTTCAGGCTCCTCTCTGCAGGAATATGGTACTTCCTGAGCTCCCGCCATTCCCACAATGTTCTTACAGTCACGTTCTTCTTTCCGTGTTTTTAGTACAGGATTATTAAATCACTCGCTCAGAGGCTAGCAGTGAATGACAGGGAGGGTCACACATTTGTAGGCTTGAGTCCAAGTTTCCAGCTAATGACTTGAACAGAGGTCTAGCAGCGAGGGGAGACTGATGCTGGAACAGCAACGGCATTTTGCTGGGAAGGCAAAGGTGCGAGACTCAAGTTGAAATCCACCCTGGTCAGCCCCAGTGAGCAGGCACTTAGCGATGAAACAAAGGAGCCAAAGGTGCTACATTGCCCATCTAACACCTACACATGCCCTTGGCTACTTCTTTTCCTGAAGGACATGTCCTTGGAAATTGTGTTTGGGAAGGATGTTTGATTGCACTAAAATGGTCTGCTGATCTAATAGCAAAGGGTGCACTGACCTGAAGGCAGAGACAGAAATAACAGAGAAATGATTAGCTGTTGGAACATATGACCTTTTTCTTTTGGAAATTAAAAGTTGATATTTTCTCTGAAAATCTGCTTAGGCCGATTACAATTTACTGGGCTCATTTCAGAAGTAACGGCAGGATATACCACTGCCTAGCGAATCCCTCTGAGATGAACACGTAAAAGATGAAAACAGGGTCTGATTTGCTTTCATTTCCCTGGTGTTTCAGATTAAAGGTCCAGGGAATTGTTCGGTCTTGCTCACCCAAAGGACAGGAACTGCCATGGGAGGGAGACAAATCTAGATGGTTATGAATGAAGACGGTAATGAATAAAGGTGGTCATGAATGAAGATGGTCACGAATGAAGATGGTCACAAGGAGAAAAGGGGCACCACCATCATTTTCTCTTTGCAGGTAGCACAGGATTCAGGTTGGATTTTTTTTGGAGAGAAAAGGGCAGGTCCAGTTAAGTTCAGGCCCCTTTAACAAAAATTTAATCTGAACATGCCCAGCAGCCATCAGGGTCAAAAACCAAGACAGCTCCAAGTCTTTCCCACTGCATTTGGAACAAGTGGCACTCTCACATCCCAGGGACGTGGCTCCCTTGGGCCAGCACAATTCACAGTCAGTTTGGCTTTGATTTTGCAAATCCTCCTCTAACCAGAGCTTTCTCACACAATGAATCCTTTGACCTCATGCTGCTCGATGACGTGCATCTCGGCAATTTTCGAGGCCTCAGTCCCTGACCTGCCAAAAACATGGGAAAGCAAACGCTCCCCTCAAGGACATTTCTATGTAGGAAGACCAAGGGACCTTGAACGCTACAAGAAGGCCACAATTTTAACGCCATGAATAAAGTCTCTGTCGGCAGTCAGCAAAGAGCACTCTGACACTGCAGGGCTTTGCTGTCGTCAGTGTGAAATTAACAACTTCATCAGGACAGATAGTGTATATCTGTCCCTTTTTATTTTTTTTTTTCCCCTTCAAGTCCCCACTGGGGAGATTTCATTAAAGCAATGTTAGACCATGGAAGTTAGCTGCGTTTGCAGCATATAATTAGCTGGTAAAGCTGAAATAAGGTATCTGCTGTAACCTTGGCTGCTGGGTTGCAAGGCGCTGCAAGCAAATTTTAAGGGAGATGCCACATGGGCTGTGGAAATGATGATTTTTCCCCTGAGAGCCTATGGAAGCTGTTTTTTGCTTGCACGAGGCCTTCTGGAAATTACAGGTCTCTAATAAGCAGATCCCAGGTAATAAATCAGACTGGGATCTCCCCGTTTTACGGCGCCGTGGGCAGCCTGCCTGCTGTATGACCAGTGCTTTGGTAAAGGGAAAACAAGGGGCTGCCCCTCGGGACATTCCCACTAACCCCACGGGAAGGGCCGGATCCCTAAGTGGAAGCTGAGAAGATTTAAGACCTGAGGGCATGAATGTCTTTGGGCTATATTCAGGGCTCACATTTTGCAAAATGACTATTCTTGACAGACAGATTCAGACCAGACTATCTCAGTCTGCCAGCTAGTGCCAGCCATGAACAATTCAAAGAGTATTTATAGGCTATATCCACAGGCTTGCAACCATCCCTGCTTGGAGCAACAGGTTGGACTGGTACCTCCTGAGGTCACTTCCAGCCCAAATTATCCTATGATCCTATGAAAGATGGGACCCTCTAGCTGAATTTTTCCCCTTCATGCAGACAAATGGTGGGAGCTACGTGTGTCCTGAAGACACTAGGAAGGAAGGGGGATTGGTGTGACCCAGCTCTATACGGTGAGGCAGCAAGCCTGATTGCTGCTGCTGGCTACAGAAAGGGCATGAGATGACAGCTCTTCATGGCCTCGAAGGGAGCTTGGGTCCTGTTCTGCACACCTGCATTGTACAGACCTGAGGGAAAATCCCTTTTGTGCTCCTCAACCTTCTGAGTGTCTAGATGTGGGCTCCCGTAGGACCAGGACTTGTGTGGACATCCTCTGATGTTTCATTTAGGTCCCATTTTAGGTGCATCGTGGCTTAAGGATCTTCAAAACAGGACACGATTATTATGCAAAAAGTTCCCTCTGATGTGGTTACACAAAACAGAAGCATTTTACACCAAAAGACACTGTAGGTTCACAAATTCATTACTGGTGGTTAAAGAGCTCTCGGTGTATTGGCATCACTAATTGCAAATGCTCTATTCATCTTTAAATTGAAGCTGGGTCTGAATTTTCCCTTTGGTTTCCAAAGGAGAGGAACACAGTTTGAACTCCGGTGATACACTTTTGGTGAACTCTCCTGACACAGCAGCTGATGGTTAAACAAACAGGACTCCTCAGTGTGAACTTTGCAAAGGAAAAAGTCCTTGTCCCACCACTTAATCAGCAGAGCTGTTTAGCAGAAAACACCCAGCACACTCAGCCCACTTGGAGCTCTGCTGCCTTGAGCAAAATGCTGTATTTACAATTGCTATCTTGTCACCTTTACCTTTGCAATATGATCATTTGATACTCAGACATGTGTCATTGTCTTGGCAATTTATTAGCTGGTAGTCAGTAGAAAGCAATGGGTGACTCTCAGCAAGGGGAAACAGCTGCTGTGCGTGCCAAGCAGCTGATAAAACTGACTTTTGCTGTTAGTTCAGAGATAGATCCTTTTATTATCAAACAAACCCTGCTTCTTTACCTCTTCTCAGGTAAGGAGGAGGCGTTGCTCAGTGTGACTAACACGAATTAACCTTTAATGTGCTCAGATGTCACCAATGCAAGATGTGCTCCGATGTCACCAAGAGTCATCCAAACTCTTGATCAGGACAGTGCTTTTCAAAGAAAACTTTTATTTCATTAGTTTCATGAACAAATTTAATGGGCATCTTCAGTGAGAGCATGAGTGCCCCAAGCCAGGTCATCCAACCTGGGCACTGGCAGGGGATGCTTGGAGATGTGTCCCTTCTCCCAGAGCCTCACAGTTCATGTTTCAAATCCTCCTCCTTTGTTCTTTTCACCCAGACTAGGACACTCTGGGAAATTTTCCCCCAAATCCCACTTGGCATCCTGGCATTTGAGATCACAAGAGCAAGGGCTGAAGATTGACAGAGGTGAACCCAGGCTGTCTGAACACAGTTCAAGGCAAACAAAGGGCATGAAATACCAGATCAACTGAGCCATAACAAGTTTGCAATAGAAGCAGTGTATTATTACCCACCTGATATAGCTGGAGAAAGCAAGATGTTGGGTGCACCAGCTTCTCTAGGGCTAAAATGAGAGCCACAAACTTTGAGAACAAGCATCTCGCATTTAATTAGACTTGTTCAAGTTAGACCACCTCATGCCTGCAGGGTAGAGGTGATCTAATGAAGGGGACATGGTGCTTATTTCCAAAAGACAGGGAGAGAAAATGATATGTGGAGAGGAAGGTTGAGATCATGTTTGCATCCCAGTTTAAAAATGCCTGTTGGACTGGTAGAGCAGCTGGTGCTGCATGAAGCAGCATGACTGGACAAGATATATTTTCACTGGAAAGCTCGAGAGTAAATCTTGCTCGCTCATTATTTTATTTCCTTCATAAAAACTTGTTTGCCCAAGAGCGAGGGTGTGACGCCAGCACTTTCTTATCATATAGCTTTGTAAACTAGGCAAAACGTTCTGTACATCTCCAGATCTTTTTCTTTCCTTTCTCACAACTGCGCAGGTACTTACATGACCTTTGTTCGTCTATTAGGTAGGTATTTTGCAAGCGTTTACAAACTCACCGATAGTAAACTTTTATCTTGGCAAAGTGAGGACAGCAGTGATTTTGCATTCTGCTTTTATCAGCTGGCTTCAGCCTAGAAACTTCGCAGCCTGGGGTTAATCTTGCATCTCATGAACTTCGTAATCTACAGGCAATGGGTCAGCAAAGTTCACAACCATTTTTATCCATATGGGTAAATGCAAAGTTCACTACTGGAAAACAAAAAAAGGCACTTAAAAAGAGCAGATAGATAAAACAAGACTCCTGAAAAGGAGTCTTTTGGGAGTGTTTGGCTGCACAGGCAATGCATTGGAAAGGGTAGAATCATAGAATCATAGAGTCATTTAGGTTGGAAGAGACCCTTGGGATCATCGAGTCCAACCATCAACTCCACTCTACAAAGTTCTCCCTTACACCATATCCCTTTACACCACATCTAAACGAGTCTTAAACACATTCAGGGATGGTGACTCCACCACCTCCCTGGGCAGCCTATTCCAGTGTCTGACCACTCTTTCTGGGAAGAATTTTTTCCTAATGTCCAGCCTAAACCTACCCTGCTGCAGCTTGAAGCCATTCCCTCTTGTTCTATCACTAATTACCTGTGAGAAGAGACCAGCACCAACCTCTCTACAATGTCCTTTCAAGTAGTTGTAGAGAGTGATGAGGTCTCCCCTCAGCCTCCTCTTCCTCAAAGTAAACAGTCCCAGCTCCTTCAATCGCTCCTCATAAGATTTATTCTCCAGGCCCTTCACCAGCTTCGTTGCCCTCCTCTGCACTCGCTCCAGCACCTCGATATCTCTCTCGTATTGAGGTGCCCAGAACTGGACACAATACTCAAGGCGTGGCCTCACCAGTGCTGAGTACAGGGGGACAATCGCCTCCCTACTTCTGCTGGTCACACTATTTCTAATACAAGCCAGGATGCCATTGGCTTTCTTGGCCACCTGGGCACACTGCTGGCTCATGTTCAGATGCTTGTCAATTAGAACCCCCAGGTCCTTTTCTGTCAGGCAGCTCTCCAGCCACACTTCCCCCAGCCTGTAGCGATGCATGGGGTTGTTGTAGCCCAGGTGCCGGACCCGGCACTTGGCCTTGTTGAAGCTCATTCCATTAGCGTTGGCCCATCAGTCCAATCTATCCAAGTCTCTCTGTAGAGCCTCCCTGTCCTCATGTAGATCAACACTCCCGCTTAACTTGGTGTCATCTGCAAACTTGCTGATGATACACTCTATGTCCTTATCAAGGTTGTCAATAAAGATGTTAAACAGAAATGGTCCCAACACTGAGCCCTGAGGGACACCATTTGTGACCAGCCGCCAGCTGGAATTAACTCCATTGACCACCACTCTTTGGGACCGCCCATCCAGCCAGTGCTTGATCCAGCAGATCGTATGCTCATCCAGGCCATGAGCTGCCAGTAGCTCATGGTAGGCAGCATTTTCACACCAGCTCCTCTGATTTTACCTCATGACTGATGAGCCTGGAGGATTCATTGCCACAGGAATCACTCAGGAATAACTACTACATGGGGAAGACCATCAGGGTTCAAACTAGGATTAGGTATTTCTAAGGGGAATGAGAAATGGCAGACCTACAATAGGGCAAAGAGAGAGATCAGAGGTGGGCAGAAACAAAAAGAGGTTGTGAAAATTTTCCAAGCCCCATCAATGCTGATAATACTTTGACCACCAGTAGCTGCCTCTGTGCTGGAGGATCTGCCCTCTGGGCAGACAGTCCTGGCACTACACTCTGCACATCTCCTGTTGTGCCTGAAGGCATCAGAGCTTACCTACCATCCAGGACACAACATGAGGCTGAGCATTAATCTGCTGTCATACGGCAACTGCTTTGTTAACATACATGGGGCCAAACTTGACACTGGGATCTTCAGAAGAGCCAGAAAGGTGAGGAGGATCTTTGTCTCTGGCTATTGAGTCATGCAGATCTCAGGTGGTCTTCAAGATTCCATGGTCCCAACCTACTCCTGGTACCCTGAAGACATTCAAGACATACCCTTAACCCCAATAATTGTATTTAAGAGGAAATTCCAGAGAGGATATCTGCTGTCTGCAGTGATCTTCATGATTGCAGTGGACCGTCTGTCCTCTTTGGGAGATGAGGCTGAATTTCCACCCCCTGCCACAAGCAGCATCTCGCCATGGGGCATCTCATTTGCCATCTGGGCCTACAGACATTTTCCACACTACAAATAATAACACAGCTTCATGCTTGCAGATCCAATGCTGTCTAACTAGACCAAGTGATCTGTGTATTCCCAGTGCATCTGCAAAGATGTGTAATTACCCTTGAGTAATTTTTCCTGAGGGCATTCAGGGAAGTAAAGCATGGTCCCACCTAAAGTTTCCCTCCTTTGGGCAAATTCCCACATATTTCAAAGGGAGGAAAAAGAAATCAAAAAAGAGAGACTGTTATTTGTTTAATGAATCTGCAGAAGTGCATTTCTTTCTGGTTAATCTTATGAAAAGTCCCTTCCTCATGGAAATGTGGCTGGTGAGTAGGTACTTTGTCAAGTCAAAAAGAAAAAAAAAAAAAAACAACAGATCGGAAGTCTAATCACATTGAAACCATATGTGCAGCATATGTCAGCAGTTACAGACAGCTTTAGAAAAAACAACTACAAAACCTCGGACTCTGACTTCAAAGGGGTTTTAAAAGGGCCAAAATTTTGATCACTAAATTTCTGACCCCTAGGGAAAAGTCATGGGGATTTTTTTTTTTTTTTTTTTTTTTTTGTGTGCATGCGTGTGTGTCTGTTGTTGTGAATAGTTTTGCTACAGAAAACTAACCACAGGTCCCCACCATACAAAAAAAAGTCCTATCAGAGCTGGCTTCCTCCCTGGGACCCTGCAGATCCCAGCACACACTGACTCAGTCTTTTCACAAGCCACGGCTCTGTTTTAAAGTTAGAGCCCGCCTTTGAAAAATGACTTTATTCAAGAACGGCACCATGGGGCTCTGTGTTTCCTGCCTCCCCTGGTTTCAATATGATACGCGTGTTGCCTGCTCTTGCAAGGGCAAATGGGCCATCAGCAGTCGTGACCAAAAACTCATTGTGGGTTTGAGGAGTAAACATGTGCGCTTTCCCTTTGGTGAAAAGGGAACTGTCTCTTACAACGCTTCGGCATGTAGGTTGGTCGTAATATCCCCTTCATGGCCTTGATCCTCTTCTTTTATTGATATGGAGTGTCTTTACTGCAGGAAGGCATGAGTTCTCGGCACAAACTGAAGTTGTTGTACGAGGTCCTGCACAAACATGGGTGAAATCCCTGAGCCAAATGCTTGGAGACCTAAAGGCAATCTGTAAAGCAAGGTGGGGACAAATTCTCCTTAGGTCCTGGTTTAGCGGTCAGCACACGCCAGCTGTGCCTGCAAGCAGTCCTTGGTGATAAGGGTCAGGGTTAAGTCCTCCGTGGAAGCCTTTGCGGTGCTAAAGCAGACACGCGACTTGCAATGGCTCAAGCAGAAGGAGGTGCACAGGGAGGTCCCAGCTCTCCCATCAGCTGTAAGCTTTCTCAGGGAGAAGACAAACCCCCTTCTCAGCAGGGTTTGGGGATAGCACAGACATGAGAGACAGGGGGATGTGCCAACACGGAGGTGTTAAAAGCCCAGCAGGATGCAACTCATTGAGGAAACTGGTTCTACCAGGATGGTGCAATCATCTGAGCTCAAATGTAACCCTTTTTCCTCCCGCTCGTTCCCACCATGAGGCTCCACTGGGCCAGTCGCATATGTCTGTGAGCTGGAAAACAGTAATTAGAAACCTCTTGGAAAGGTGGTGTAGAAATCAATGTGGTGAATGAAGGTGAGTCAGCCACGTGGAGTTTTTGGGAAGCAGGCTGTCTGAGTATGTGGACTCTGCATCATGGAGCCATGGCATAGGACACACTTGGGAGGGCACGCCGGAGCAGACAGGATGGACAGGCAACAGAAACTGGCCTCTCAGCCAGTCCCAAGCCCACTGAGATGCTTGGCTGACCCAGTGTCCTGACCCTGCTGCTGCTCTGTTCAGTAGAAGATGGAGACACAATTCAAGATGGGGTTCCTAAAGATGCCTGGTGTTGCAGGACACAACACGTTGAGAAACAAAGCTCAAGGGCAGACTTAGGGAGCAACCTGGACATGTGGTCCCTGCAGACACAGTGTGCCTAGGACCTGGTCATGGCCAAGTGCAAATGCTGGAGGGGGCTGACTGAGGGGAAATTTCCATTAGACACTGTGAAAACCTATTGCGTCTTTTGCAGTCCTCCTTAGTGGCAGAGGGGTGCAGGGAAAGGTCATCTTTTCTCTTAGGGCACGGGGGTTGGGAGCAGAGCTCCTGCCCTTTCTCATATGGCAGTTGCCCAGCAAGCCCCATGCACCGTTCTCTCCTCATTCAATGACTGTCAAACATAAATCCATCCTGATGTCCCAAATAACTTCCTCTAGCACACGCTTACCATTTCCATCCCTACACAGCACACGCCACAGGAGAACCCCATCTGATCCTTGCCTCACCTAGCCCTCAGCTTTGCTCCTCTCTACTGCAAAGATCCAGCAGATACACCTAAGGATCATGATCTTCTACAGCCCAAAATACAGGTTTAGTAATTTTGGATTTTCTCTGCTGCTGTTTCCAAGGCTCATGGGAAAGCCATCAAGATGAGAAGCTGCATGGAACTGTCCCTGGCATCTACTGACTCTTTGAGGCAAGATACTCCACTAAAAATGTTTTTAAATTCAAGCTGGTGGGAGAACAGAAGGGGACAAGGACTACCCTTTTGGTTCGTATTATGACTCATCGCTACTGTTATGCCCTTAAGCTTGCTGTGTTCCAGCAGTGCCAACTCATCCAGTAAAATACATGAGATTTTATTTAAAGATCCAGCTTCTTGATCATCTGCAAACATTTACCTTCCATTTAGAAAATGAAGGATATATCAATCATTGAAAGCCCTTGAAAAAAGGTTTAAAGAAAATTCTCAAGGCTCCAAATCTACGTGAAGGTTCTAAAAAAAAACTCTCTTCTTTTTGCATTCCTGTTTTTTTTAAGGAAAAGCTGTTTTGTGGTAGCCTGCTTCGTGAGTTCAATGCACATGGGAGCTGAACACGCTTCAATTTTGGACACGGTCTGCAAGATTGCAGAAAGAAGTCCAAACAAGCCCAAGGAAAATGAGTTAAGGATGACGGTTGTGACTCACACAAGTCCTAGAAAGTAATTTTACATGTTTGACCTGGAGAAATAAGAGCAGATAACGCCATATAATAGCTTCACATATAAAACTGTAAGCAGAGGGAGAAGGGCTGCACAGGTTTGCCGTGGTGGATAGAGCAAGGAAGGGGAGATTAAATTTAGCTGGCTATTAGGAACAATTTCCTGAGAGTGAAGACAATTAGGCAGTGGAACTGTTTTGCCTAGTGAGGTAATTACTGCACAAACACTAGATGGACGCAAGCCAAGATTAGATAAGTATAGTGGAAAATGTAGTACAAGGTCTCTTCTGATGAGCCCAGAGGGGCTGGCTTTGCTGGCAGCACGCCCGGCCGAGCAGTTGGAGGAAAACTTTCCCTGAAAAGTTCTGGAGACAAGGAGGGCTTTGCTCAGGCAGGGGCTGCAGGACCGGAGCCGGCTGTCTCGCCAGGGCAGAGAGCAATGCATCAAACCCCCTGCCATAAAAGTCTGCAAAAGGAGGTCTGAGGCAGTTAGGAAATTAAAATAGAAGCAAAAAAAAAAAAAAAAAAACCAAACCCTAAATAGTCACTTTTTTTGGGAGGATGACTCTTATTTAGGTTCCTTAAAGCCCGTTTTTGTTCCATATGGGGCTTGGCTTTTTCTACAGTTGTTCCTTCTTGCTTTTTTCTCTGTTCGCTGACACATGTGGAGTGTTTGCAGAGTCTGGAGCCAGGAGAGCTCCCAGAGCAAGGGGACAGATTTTCAGGAGAGGTCACAGCTGAGAGCTGAGCACTTGAAAATCTGGACTGCTGCAACGTCTCCCAGAAGGAGGAAACACAGCTAATCCACATTATGGCTGTTTGAGTGCTTTTCCCCGCAGTGATGTAAGCACTAACACATAAGGGACAGAGACCTTAAAACAATATTCACACGCACTATGAAGTCTGCTTGCCCATAACACCACCAGCACGCTCCAGCCTCCAACCTACATAACAAACCAAAACCTACAGCTCTCCCCATTTGTCCTTGCGATGCTTTACTTGTATAATAGCTGGTTTTCTATGTCAAAATTAAAATATCCATAGGAACATGCTATTAGATGGATTTCTTGGCAAGGCAGGGCTGCCTTTAATATCTCCATGCCCACCTTTTCCAGTAACTCGTGGGATGAAGAGAACCCTATCTCATGAGACATGGTGAGGAACTCTAGCTACTGGAGGCGTATCACTGACATTGATTCCCACCCTGAATTATTAGGTTTAAAGTCCCCTCCAAAATATATTTTTCTCAGCTACAACATTACACGGTAACTCCTTCTCCTGTAAGTAGGGTGAGGGGATGGGAGAAGGACCCTGTCCCACTGGCAGACAAGGCTTTATCTCAGTAGAAAATCCCAAATATGACTCTGTACCATGGCTGAAGTCTGGAAGAAAAGGCTCCTGGAGAAAGGAGCAAGTGAGTCACTTTGGGCTGGTAGTAGAACATCATGGAGTCACAGACTGATGCTTTTGGGGTACCCAGGGAAGCCACCCCTTGACCTCACCCTGATATAACTCAGATAGAGGTTGTCCCAGCCCTGAAAACCTGGCCGAAAGAGGATATGAAAGACAGACGAGAGTGTGCAGGTGTAGGAAACCTTCCAAGCATTGCACAGCAAGGATGGGAGCAGAGCAATGTCCAGTCTCAGCCCTGGGTTTTATCTGCCAAGTGCTCTCATTAATGAAGTATGTTTTCAGGTGCTTTACACTGGAAATTAGGCCACTTAATCAACCTGCTGTGTTGTCCAAAGGTTTTTATAGCAGCGTATTTACCCACTATATGGGTAGAAAAAAACCTGTATTTATTTACCTGCCTCTTTAAATAGGTGCAAGGGAGGGGACAGAAGGCAACCATTCCTCCCCACCATCACTGCTGTTTTTAGGGAAATGCCTCCCAAGTGCAAAAAGCCACAGCTGAGCAAACACAATAAAGGATGCTGAGCAGCCCAGGAGGCAGGCAGCCTGGCATCACCCTGCCTTTATCCCTCCATGTTTGACATGGAGTCAGGAAGCAGAGGAGCTGAAGCCCGGAAGACGTGGCTGGAGTGATAATTACGTGCGGGAGGCTGCCGCACAGTCGCCTCATGGGGTTTTCCCTCAGAGGAGCAAGGTGAGGACCATGCCTGCCCAGGGAGCATCCTCTCCTCTTCCCAGTTACCCCAGCCTGCTTTGCACAGCAGATGGGTCACGGAGGGTAAAGGAAGGAGCAGCACACAGCTCTCAGTGTTGCCATACAGGTCAGGCTTTGCAGGCAGACCAAGGAGTAATGGAGCTGCCATTGCCCATGCCAGTCTCCCCTCAGCAATGACATTGCTTGTACCAGCTGGTCCTGCTCTCCACCAGGTCCTCGCAGGAACCATACCAGGGAAGACAGGGTAAAAATCCTCTGGGAAGCACCAACATACATCCTGAAGCCAGATGAGTGGCATGAGTGGTTTGGCTCCTTATCTTGGTGGCGACTCCCTACCTGCAAGACCTTCCTTGGCTTCCAGCTCTACCAGAAGGACAGACATCACACTTTCCCCATTCTGCTATGGTGTAAACCAGGGAAAGCCTCTACTCAATTCAGTGAAGTTGCTCCACTGTCATGTTTTGGCATGTTTTTGCATTAATTTATTTGAGGAAGAGTCAGAAGTGGAACCAGTCTCAGACTGAGACACTGCAACGCTATATTTTTTGTGCAGTAGCATCCAAAGATTTTAAGTAAAGTCCTGCCTGTGGACTGGAGCTGCATTTGGGCAACCTTCAGGTCAGCTTGAAGAAGACTAATCTTCCCGACTGCCAGCAGTGCTAGTTGGATCATGTCTGACTCTGGAGGATGCTCTCTCCCACAGTCCTGACACCCCTTTATCTTCCACACTCTAGCTCAGAAAAAGATGGAGAACTCCTGTCATCAGTGATGGTGTAATCACACCAAAGTTCCTGGGATGTCAAACGGCTCCTCCGAGCAGGATCTAACCAGCACTGTCTAGAGCAGCTTGCACCAAGCATTTATTGTACATTGTGTTGCCCTAGGAATGCAACCCAGCCTTGTCTCTGCTGTCTCTTCTGCTCCTAACTATGGTCTGTTCAGACATTACAGAGATATTTTTACCACGATCCCAAATTCCTTTCCTGGCTAGTAGCCTGCTTTTGACCTTCTTCCTGTAAAACAGATGTTTCCCCCTCCAATGCACTAGTCCCAGCTTTTTCAGGGGCTGGATTCATTCAGTTTGTCTGTGCTGGCTTTCTGCTGGTGTGCTCCCTTTGAAACTAGTGATGTTGCTCCTCTTTAAACTGTTCAAACAAGTAAGGGTTACATGACTTCTGTGGAGTTAACTCAGGTTGAACACCCAAGCATAAAGTGCCAGCATAACCAGAGCTTGGCTCACAGCCCCTCAAAATTCACACCAAACCTCGCACGTGCATTGAGCAGCCCTGGTGCCTGCCTTCTGCCCGTGACCCTGCCATCTCTTGCCTGGGGTACCCAGGATGGGGTTGCATGAACAGTCCAAAGGGCCTCCCCAGTCACCTCCTTTCTGTGGCTCCTCCATTTCTCCTGTGCCTCAGCTCACCATGCAACTCATCGTCCTACACAGAAGAAAGGGACCAGCAAGACCTGAGGTTGTTCTTAAATCATTACTGCACAAACTTGTGTTTGATGTCACTCATATGACACCCATAAAATGACCATAGCCTGTATATGCCTCTCTGGGACATGGCGATGTCTTGGCCAGGCACTGTTGATGAAAAAATGAGAAGCAAAGATCACGCATGCTTTGAAACCCTGCAAAGTCATCGTGAATCTGCTAGCAGTAGGAAGCAAGAAGTGCCTATTCATGGTGGCCACTGTTGATCAACACTGCCTTGGCTAATTTACAACCCAGTAAGGCTAGACCGGGCAGGTTAGGGGAGTTCATGATGTGAACTACTACCTAAGCAAATACAGGCTGTGATGAATAATTAACAGGAGCTGTAATATTGAACTGTCCTATGAAGGGTGGGAAGAAGCAGGGAGAATAAAGAGAGAATATCAGGCTTATAAAATAAGCATTATTTTCTGACTTTGACTCTAAGCCTGGACTCTACCTGTTCTCTTCATCTCTGATTCAAGCAGAAGCCAAAGCTCCCCTCCCAGGGAAATCATTCGAGGACAGAGGCAGAAGGGGTTTTTTTGTGACATGCTTTGCAGGGCATCCAGTGTGGTCTGAATATAGAGGCGCACAAAGAGGGGGTGGAAGGACACTCAAACTTGAATCAGGCACCCAAGCTCCCATTTACCGGCTGCTGGTGGGGCTGAATGGCCCCTTCATTCCTCTAGTGATTTCATAGAATCACAGAATGATAGAATGCTTTGGGTTGGAAGGGACCTTTAAAGGCCATCTAGTCCAACCCCCCTGCCATGAGCAGGGACATCTTCAACCAGATCAGATTGCTCAGAGCCCCGTCCAACCTGGCCTGGGATGTTTCCAGGGATGGGGCCTCCACCACCTCTCTGGGCAACCTGGGCCAGTGTCTCACCACCCTCAAAAATTTCTTCATTACGTCTAGTCTGAATCTACCGTCTTTTAGCTTAAAACAATTACCCCTTGTCCTATTGCAACAGCACTGATGAAAAGGTTGTTCCCATCTCTCCTGTAGGCCCCCTTTAGATACTTAAAGGCCGCAATAAGGTCTCCCCAGAGTCTTCTCTTCTCCAGGCTGAACCCCCCCAGCTCTCTCAGCCTGTCCTCACAGCAGAGGGGCTCCAGCCCTCCCAGCATCTCCGGGGCCTCCTCTGGCCCCGCTCCAACAGCTCCGTGTCTCTCCTGTGCTGAGGCCCCAGAGCTGGAGGCAGCACTGCAGGGGGGTCTCCCCAGAGTGGAGTTCACAGAGCTGAAGGGAACTGCCAAGAAGTTCTGTCAAGATACAGACAGGAGGTGCGTGCTAAAGTCAGTTCTGAAAGGCTGTTGGCATGAGAGAAATACTCTCTGCTTGAGCCAAAAACCACCAAGTTGAATATTTTCCCATTGCGTGCATTGTGTCTTTGCTCTGTTGACTCAGAGCCACGTTTTCCACTCCAGTGGAAAGAGCAGTGTCCATCTACCACTTCAGAGCAGCCTGTGCACCCCTGGTAAGGTGCTTGTTATGGTTCGGAGACACCCAAATCTTCCAGAGGTGCTCACATCAAGGGACTGGTGTGGCTGAAGGAGGCACCTACCCACCCAGCAGACCAGCCCACCTTTCTCAGTGCTCAACAGGAGCTCATAAAGGCACCCACTCTCATCCAAACTGTTCAAGAGTGAGCATGCTTCCCACCTGTGGCTTCAAAGGCTGTGTCCTGGGGGACTGAAGCACAGACAGGCTTTGCAGCTCAGTAACCAGAGACCCCAGCCTGCAGCTTGCTTTTCTTTTTTCCTGCAAAGAGTTCCTCCTCCAGCTCACTCTAGGTACCTTCTGCAGCTGCTTATGGCCATTGTTATCTCTTGAGACTCCTTCATGTGCCTCGAGCAATGCATTAAAAGTAAATTCAAAGGCTCCGGCAGCAGCAGCAGCTCATTTTCCTCGCCCAGAGAATGCTGCTGATGCTACATGGCTTAACCCTTCCCAGCTATAGGGTGGCCACGCACACAATCAGAGACCCTGACGGGTGTAAGGTGGTTTCTGTCTTCTTCTGATGCTTTCAAATCTGTGTATCAGCATAGCTGAGCAGCATGGTTCTTAGCTCATGCCTCCCCTAATAAACCAGGCAGGTGTTTTCCTGCCATCTGGACTCAGTTCAGCCTGCATTTCAGGGCTGGTCTGCACAAGCTGCACTTTGAGATGGGATTTGGTGGAACCATGCTCATCAAAAGGAGAGGGTAACTCTGTAGTTTAGCATTTTGACTAATCATCCCTGCAGCAATTAGGATTTGCCGGTGAAAAGCACAAGGCACCCAAAACACAGGAGGCAAGGGAGTACTCTATATGTTCTTTGCATTTTACCAAAGAGGCATATTTAACCTATTGATCTCCTTATTTCATTCATAGGTTATTTCATTCCTTCAGGGTAAAAATTCTACACCTGCTCCAGCATTCAGTGGTGCATGTTTTCAGCTCAGGTATTTGAGTCTGTTCCACTGCCCAAACAAGGTGGTTTTCCTTTTGGGCTGGGAAGGACCAGCCGTGGCTCTTCTCAGATTTAAGAATTTCAGATTTTCCTATATTTTCTATAAAGAAAAACAAGACCCTGGTGTAAGAAGTTTCCAGTCTTTCTCATAACACTTACACACACATGGAGATGTATAGATTGGTGAAGTGTTTTGATCTTGTATTACTCAGTCTGGTTTATGCAGTCAAATACAAATGAAATCACAACTGCTTGTGCTCTCTCTTCCTCCTTCTCTCCCTCCATCCACCTACTTCTGTAGCTACCTATCATCTGTGCCATCTTTGCAGCAACTGAATACCTTCCCCATAAATTCGGTGGCAATGGAGAGGTCCCCAGTGAGCTTCCTAGACCCTGTGGAGGGATTGACAGGGTTGAAACACTTTCTGTGCTCAGGTTCAGGGCTTGGATTTCAAGATTTAATTTTCTTCACTTCTTGATAGGTTTTTATTGGGTAAAAGCAACCTACAGAATACGTGAGAGTTTTACAGAGAGTATGTGTCAGTCCTCAGTGTCATACAGATCTTTGGGGGATTCTATCCAAAGTCCTAAACCAAACTCATTGCTGTTGGTTGGATGAAGCTGTGTCTGGTTGGAACTCCTGCAGCCGTGCGCTGGAGGACCTCCCACACCTCTCTGTGATCCTCCTCCCTGGGGAATTTCCTCTGCTCTTCCTATTTCTTTCTGGTCTGAATTTCTCAAATTTCAGTTTGGCAAACTAAACTCCTTAAGCAAGAGAAACAGCTTGCTGGGTTTGGTATCAGTTTACATAGAGGTGCCGGGGCAAGAGACACACGTTGTTTGGAGCATTGGAAACAACAAGGACTGGTGCATGAGAAGGGTCAAGGCAGGGTCTAGGGAGGAAAGATGAACACTGATTTATTTTGCTTCGTCTGAGCAATAGCACTTGAAGGAATCAGTGAGGCAAGATGTGATCTGCTGTGTGTCTACAGAGAGCTGCACCAAACTTGGAAACAGAGCTGAGGAGGCTCTGAGGTGCCCAGTCTCAGCTCTGTCTGGGCTCTGTCTGTAACTGTGGCTTGGCTCTGGAGCTTTGCTTTGGAGTGGGATCCACTTCTCACTTAGCCACCACTTAGGGCTGCATGCAGGGATGGGAACCACCAGAGAGACCTTCTAGCAGCTGCCCTCCCATTCCAGCTAATCTTTCTCTCCTTTCTTCTGCTTTACTGTTGGCATTGCAGCTCTTCCCACCTCAAATCTTCCCATCTCTTCCTAAATCGGGACCAAAGGATAGAGAAGGCAGAGGAGAACAATGGTGGGAATGGTGTCAGGACTGGGATGCAGCAGGGAGGGAGGGGAGCTGAAGAGCTAAAGCTCTTTTAGCCCTCTTTAGCACACAGTGCTAGAGATAGATCTGGACCCAAGACAGGAGTGGTCTAGACTGAATAACGTATAAACCCTGCCTATCTGGGCTTTTCTCCATGCATGTCCCCAAAAAGCCGATGTACACATCTGGCTTGCCTACGGGGTGCTGGGGCTTTGGTGGGGACATGTTTTCCTCCTGCTTTTTTCTCTGGGGCATGATGAGGGAAGGTTGGTAGGGAGCAGTGTGTGATGAGCCCGGGAGGGGGTAAGAAGAGAAGCGGACAGGGAGAGTTAGGGGACGTGCAAGGAATTCTTTGTAAGCCACAGAATTTTGTGGTTTCAAAAGCAAAACATCTTTGTTTGCATTTGTCTTGCAAACAAAATACGTGTGACTGTTTCTCCTCCATTCCTGATTCGGTGTCTAGTGGCAGCTCCGGCTCTGTGAAAAGCCGGGAGCAGCGTTGCCGCTCCTGGTATGCGAGGATGGACTCGTAGTCAACGGCCAGGCCAAAGGAATCTGGCTGCTCCGCCAAGCCCTGCAGCGGGCTGGCTGCCTCGGATGCACAGCACAGCATCCCTGCAGCTCGAAACGCTTAGCCATCAAGCTTTCTCTGAGGGCATCTGGCTCCAAGGAGAGTGAGAAGAGGGAAGGACAGCTTGTCCCTGCCAATTGGGAAAATGTTGAGGAGCAGCTGACAAAAAAGCATTTTCCTGGTGAGCTGGACAGCTTTTCATGATGAGGATTCACAGCATCTTCAGATCAAAATCCTAACTAGAATATATCCTGACACTTTTGGCATCATTAAATTTAAGAGAACACCCTCTCTCTGCGCTCTTTATGAAGGTCAGAGCTTAAGTGCAGTCAGACACATCAGATACCTAATTCTCTTTGGCTCACCCACCCTTCCCTAAACCCCACCCAGGGTCTTCTGGTCGCATCCTGGTGCTCCAGAGCTGAACGAGACCTTCTGCCATATGTTTCATGAGCTCTCACCTCCACCAGCTTCAGAGAGGAGCTGAGATGACAGCGCACCACAGGACCACAGGTCGTCAGCGTATTTTACCTGGTGGCCCCTGCATTGTACTTGATGTTTGTGTTGATGTGTCATGTTTTGTCATGTTAATGTTTGCAAAACTCTTTGGGACCCTTAGGAGTAGAAAGGATTTGAGGATCAAAGGATTGCACACAGTGTATATATATCAATCTGCTGAGCAGGGAATGGACTTAAGCCCATGCTTCAGGGAATTTTAGACTTAAATGCATCCCAAAGACATCCCAGTTTGTTGGGTTTATGCAGTTCTGCTATGACAGGACTTGCTGTAGTATTATTCAGTGCATTTTTCACTCCAAAACTTAGGAGATCCCCATATCTGCAGAGTAATACAGGGTGATATTTTCTTTCTGGTTTCCGTTTCAATTCCTCCCTCCTTACACAAGCTTTTACATGTGGGCTGCAAGCTGCTGGCTGCCTGCCTTCTCCTTTCGCTGAAGGTATCACTGCTATTTCAGGTAGAGTTTTCCTTCAGTACTTTCCATTTTTATTCCACGTCAGCAGCCGGGTTAATTTTGAAGGGTTTGATCTGCAGAGGGGTGAAAGCAAGCGGCCGCACAGACAGGGAGATTTCTGAGCCTGGCAAGGCAAAGCCATCTCTTCTTTCCATATGCCTTCCCATGGTTTTGTTGTCCGCATCAGCCAGGCTCTTGGTTCCAGCTGCAAGCTTTTATTATTCCAAGAATAATCATTTGGCTAACAGAGACCTCTCCCTGCAGGCAGAGGGAAGAAACAACCCAAATCGATATTGCAGATGGAGGTTCACTTGGATCTGCTCATAAAACCAAAGTAAAATAGAGAAAGCAAGGGGGGTTTAGCAGAAGCATCTACCTTTTTTCCCCCAGTTGAACTTTCTGTTTCTCTCAAAAACAAAAGAAGGCAACTGGAAGAAAAGAAACATAAGTGGATAAACACACAACTAGAAAAAAACAGCAGAAGGGCAGATTTTCAGGTCCCCTAAAATGCAGATTCAAATTCAGTGGCTTATTGCATATTTGGGTCAGGTCCTTTGGAAGAAATGGAAAAGACATCCAAGAGAGGTACCTACTGCATCCAGTTACCATAGGTTGTTGTGAGTCCTGAAATGGCTGAATGGCTTCTGACTCCTCAGAGGCATCAGAGAAGGGGGGTCTGAAAACATCCCTTTTGCCCCAACTCCTCACCCAATCACCAACAGGGAATCTGCATGGGATATAGGGAGAGCACCAGTTACTATGGGAGCCAGGTGATATGGGTGCCCAAGACTGACAATGAGAGCTGTCCTGGATACAGAAACATTATTTGGTCTTGTTTCTCCTGAGCTAAATGCCTGGTTTTGCTGACCAGGTTCATTCCCCTCTCTGTGCGAGGTTAGCATCAATCCAGAGCAGCAGTGCTTCCCTCCACGGTGTACAGCCAGGCTTCTGCCATTGTACTGGGGATCAGAACACATAGAATCATAGAATGGTTAGAACTGGAAGGAACCCTAAAGATCATCTAGTTGCAACCCCCCTGCCCTGGGCAGGGACACCTCCCACCAGACCAGGTTGCTCCAAGCCCCGTCCAACCTGGCCTTGAACCCCTCCAGGGATGGGGCAGCCACAGCTTCTCTGGGCAACCTGGGCCAGGGGCTCACCACCCTCACAGCAAAGAATTTCTGCCCAAAGTGCAATGCCTGTCAGTCCCAAAACAGAGTACTCTGCCTGCAAAAATGCCCAAGATGTCACTTTTTCCAGAGCAGTCTATAGCACTGAGGTCCCCAGTGCTCAGTCCCGAGTTATTGTTGCTAATATGAACTCTACACTTAACCCACAGATCCCGGTTGCTCTTCGCAAGGGATCCAGATGTATTCCTCGGCTACACAGACTTCACTTTTCCATAGTCACAGCTGCATGACTCAGTGCTGCGCAGCAGTTTTCATTTCCAAAGCGTTTTGCAAACACGAGCTGACTAAGCCTTGCCAGACCCCATCCTTTGCCAATTGGATTGAAGGGGCCTCTGAGGAGCACGGCTGCAGCTCAGCCCAGAGGTGCAATTTCATTTTCAATTGTATAAACATTTGGGAGGAGGCTGAGAGACAAAGGAAGTCATTGTTCAGTCGCTGCTGAGGTTCTATGCCTATTTCTAAAATGCATTTGCCATGTCTATTTGTTTGGAAACGCAGCAGCCTCTTTGGTGCTGGTAATGAGCTCCCCTCGAAGCATGGGAGCTTCTGGGCCCCAGGGGAAGTCAAGAAAGGTGATATTTAATGCCTCTCCAGTTTTAAAATCTGTGACTATACGAAAGCTGATATCCTGTTTCTAAATCTGTAATCCATCTTCCTCGTTCCACCTCTACCCCTAAGACCGGAGGGAATTAGAGCAGGGGTCGCAGTTTGTGCGCATTAACAGTTCTGTCTGCAATAGAGCCAATGGGAAAGCAAGTTCTGGCCCCAGACTTTTCACGCCATAGCCTCCTCCTTTCATACCACCTGGAGACCCTCCCCATGTTGCAGTGGTGGTGGCACCGCATAGACAGATGGGTGACGTACTAGGAACAGCATAGCACAGGGAGAGCATCTCCATTACTTGCCTTCACAACTATTTAATGATTTTTAGCCTTCTAACATAGAATCACAGAATCATAGAATAATTTGGGTTGGAAGGGACCATTAAAGGTCATCTAGTCCAACCCCCCTGCAATGAGCAGGGACATCTTCAAGTAGATCAGGTTGCTCAGAGCCCTGTCCAACCTGGCCTGGAATGTTTCCAGGGATGGAAATATTATTTGAGTAGAGTAGCGGGGCAGAATCACCTCCCTCAATGCGCTGGCCATGCTGCTTTTGATGCAGCTGAGGATGTGTTTGGCTTTCTGGGCTGTGAAGCGCACAGTGCCGGCTCACATCCAGCTTTTCATCTATCAGCATCCACAAGTCCTTCTTGGCAGGGCTGTTCTCAACCCCTTCGTCCCCAACCCGGCATGGATTGCCTGGGATTGCCTGGGATTGCCCCGACCCACGCGCAGGACCCTGCAGTTGGCCTTGTTGAACCTCAGGAGGTTCACACAGGCCCACTTCTCAATCCTGTCCAGGTCCCTCTGGATGGCATCCCATCCCTCAGATGTGTCAACTGCACTGCTCAGCTTGGTGTCATCTGCAAACTTGCTGAGGGTGCACTCGATCCCACTGTCTATGTCGTTGATGGAGATATGGAACAGTACCAGTCCCAGTACAGACCCCTGAGGGACACCACTTGTCACTGATCTCCATCTGGACATTGAGCCATTGACCACTACTACACTCTGTATGTGACCATCCAACCAATTCCTCATCCACTGAACAGTCCACCCACCAAATCCATAGCTCTCTGATTTAGAGAGAAGGATGTTGTGGGGGACCATGTCAAAGGCCTTAGAGAAGCCCAGATAGACAATATCCGTAATGACTAGTAGGATCCCAAGTTGGAATAGGCTGAACTTGCCACTGGGACAAGAGTTGGCCCAGTGGTTTAATGTACAAAAATATGGTCCAGTCCTAGGGGCTCTGAGACTGAGGTAGGAGAGTTAAGTGCTCAAATCCCAGAGAAAGAAATTCCGTGTATCTCTTCAGACTGCTTGCTTTGCATCCCTGCAAAGAGCTGTGGTTTTCCAAGCGGCCTTTGTATTTGGAGGTCTGTTTTAATAGGAAACACACACCCAGATGCCCACAGGCAGCTTGGAAAACTTCTCCTTGTGAGTCCTAAACTTTATCACTTTTAATATGTTTTAATGGAAAAAGGAAGCAGAAAGTGTCACTGAAGTCAATTCCATTGGAAACCATGAACCTTCCTCTACTCACCACCAGAGGCATTACATCAGAGGCAATAGCATAAAATAATGTTGAGCTACGCTTTGGCTCTCAGTAACACTCGCTGTGATTTAATTAGGCAACTTGGGCCAGTGCTTTGAATATGGGAAGCCCAGTGGTCTAGATGCCATTGCTACCTTCAGCTCTCTCCTGCATCTTTTGGGATGGTTCAGTCTGAAATGCAGCTCAGAAGAAAAGAAGGCTCTGCTTCAAACACTTGTCACAAGCTGTGAATCTATCTAGAAGAAAAGCTCAGTTTTGTTAGAGAAGACTTGGCCTCGGGAAGAGCAAGTCTAAGCAAACCATGGTCTGGTCTGTACCTTCTTGTAGTCTAAGCCAATGAATGTATTTGTATCTTGTCTGTGCAAGACGTCACTCAGAAGCTCAAGCCACCCCTGAAGGCATAAGCAGAAAAGAACAATCAAGAAAATCACCAGGAAGGGAAATCGTGTGTTGCCAGCTGTCTGGTCTGACCGTGGCTTTACTGATCGTTATGTCCTGTAGAGTAGCTTTGGCAATTTAATACATTTCATTGATTTTCCTAAATGCAGACTCTGAGCTATGTATTTTTGAGAACTGTCTATCAGTTTCTCTCATAACCAAGTGTATATTTCTATTTAGCTATTGACTGTTACTGTAAGAGACTGTGAACCAAGAGTGGAGGCCTCCTGAGAAGAGTTAGAGAGCGCTGGCACTCTGGCATAGTCAGTCCCCTATGGGTGGACTTCATAATGAGTGAAATTTTGTTACTTTAATGATGCGGCAGGTCAGTTTAGATGATCATGCTGGTTTCTTCCAGCTCTGGGATCTCTGCATCATCGTTGGGACTTTGACTATGGCTGGTTAAAAAAAATATCAGTTACAGATGGTTGTGTCCTTCATTGTCCTATTCCAGCTCTGGTTGGGCCCAGCTCTGCTGTATATTTTAGCTGCTAAGCAGGGAGGGTGATATGCAATCAATATACACATTGGCATCAAAGGTTTACAGAAGGGAACAAACTCCATGATCACAGAAAGATCACGGCTGGTCTACATTTGCACCACTCGCCTTAGATGTATTTCTCTTGAGAAACACCAGTTGCGTGTTGCTTTTTCTACACTGAAGGTGATGAAACATGGACCAAGCCGCTCTGCTCATCACATTTCAGCTCTTCCCTCCATACAGTGCTTTCAGGTATGCTCCAGTTGTTCATAAATGCCATTAGGGATCGCTACTATCTCTAGTTTGCTGTGCGTTTTGAACCCTTCAGTCTGGGACCCCAAGGAGACTCTGTCTGTGGGATACTGATTGTGGCTAGCACGAAATTCCCAGTGAAACTCTTTGGGAGTTCCCCTGGACTCATTCATTTGTGCCCCACACAATGAGTATCAAAGACCACCGTTCTAATCATACCTCATACCAGTTTGCAGGGGTTTAAGTGACAAAACTGAGAGCAATGCAACAGTGATTTGGGCTTGGCTGTTTCTGGGAGGATTCTACAATGAACTACTAAAAAAATTGCATTGAGTGTCCACTGTTAATCTAAACTCTGGGTGTTTGGAGGTGGTAACAGAAGAGGGTTAATTTAAGCTGATGGCATCATTCCTTGATGCCTCACTTACTCCTGTTGCACATAAGGATAAGTGTCTCCGTGGGACTGCACCACAGTTGGCGGAGATTTGGTGTTACCAAACTGCAAAGGGATTCAGTTACGTCTAAAACCCAACACCTGTGTTTGCTTAGCTGAATCTGGACTACATTGACGGTGTTGACTAGAGTCTCAGCTAGCGCAAATGAAAACACCAACTGCCTTTTGAGGTGGCATCGGGTGTCTGACACGTCCACGTGGGGCCAGATGATATGACACGAGACCTGTTCACTCCTGTGCCCTCAGGGACTGACAGCTGTAGGCCAACAGGAAAGCCCAGCTAGCATCTCACATAGCACTGGATGGTTGTGTTTAGGCGGCAACTGCGTTTCCATCCACCGCTGTGGGAGCTTAGATGCATATCTCACGTGCAGATACCTAATGCAGACACCTAAATGTAGATACCTTAACTTCAAACTGAATCCCCTCCTTTTATGCCCTCTCTCTTCACTGTGTTTTCGACTTCAGAATATTTTAATAAACATCTTACCAGGTATCCTAAAAATTAAGGGGAGACAGGTTGCTTCTATGCCGGGATACAGCCTCTTTGCAGCTCCATATTTAGGTGATGGATGGGAATGACCCAGAAATGTCACATCAAATATTACTGAATAAAATGAATTTGTCTAAGAAAAAAAAAAAAAAAAAGAGAAAAGAAGGTGCATCTTCTACTAAAGAAGTTCACTTCATCTTGTCTGGGCTTCAGTTGTGGAAGATATGGAGGTGGCACTGATACCCGTGTCAACAAGTCCAGCAAAGGATGGTGAGGCTCTCACATAAGCCAGACAGGCATAACCAGCCATCATATCCAGAACTTGTTGCAGGAAAAGTTTTGCAATTCAGAACACATAGAAATGGTCAAGGAGGTTGGAGAATGGCTGAACGCGCCACGCAGCTTCTGAGATGGGCTCCTGGACTTCCTTCTCACCACGGACCAACGAGCAGCACAGCTGAGCTATGCATCCCCAGCTGCCAAATGAGACACCCTGGAGGCACAAGGTATTTGGATATTGTACTTCTTTCTTTTTTTTTTTTTTTTTTTTCCCAGATGAGTAATATTTTCTCCATGTGCAAAAGGAATAAAGACTTCTGTGAACAACAGGAAACCAATGCCTGAGAAGGTCATCACAGCAATACTACAGCCTGCAGTAATCTCTGCCTAGCTGTGATTTGCTGTTATGCACCAAAACAAGTTGCAGAGAAGGGAAAAAATAAATTTTATCAATTTATAAATTGATAAAAAAGAGGCCCTGGCTTATGAGGCAGTTGTGAAGGTGAAAGCTGGGAACGTAGAGGATGAAAGCAGAAATAACAAGCAAAAGAATACACTGTGCCACGTGGGACTGGGAGGAGCTGAACTGGTGAGAAGTTGAGAAGTTGCTGTGAGGTGCATAGTTTGATAACTGGTGGCATTTGGCTCCCTCATGGATTTACAAGGGGTCACCAGCTGGTCACACACAAAAACAGATGGAGCACATGATTGTCTGCAAAAGGGACAACAGAGTCACTCCTGGGTGTGAAAGTCTATAGCGATGCTGAAGGGCAGCTGCGATCATGAATTACTTATTGGAAAGACGACAAACACATCAAAGCCCAAGGGAAAGATGGGTGACACTGGAGCTAAATTTGATCCTGCAAAGTTTAAAAGGCAAGTCTTTGAGAGAGACAGAGAAGGTAATGCTTGGAGAGTGTTTCAGGCCATTAGTCTGGAATGATAAAGAAATCTTGGTAGAGACCAGATGGGAAATATTTAAGGAAGCAATAGAGAACACAGTAGGGAACTTATTGGGAGGCCTAAGCAAACAAGGAAGAGCTGGACAAACATCAAAACAAGAGCATTAGAGGGAAAATGTAAACAGAGCCAAGGATTATGGGAGAGTGGAAACAAAAGCACAAAACAAAGCAGAGGAAAATTCCCAAAGGCAAGTAAACCTTTTCAGGCTGTAGAGAAGCACCAGGAAAACACGGTGTGAAAATGAGATGGGAAAAGATTGTGTTGGATGGAAACACCAAGAGTCCTGGTTGCCTGAAAGCAAGCATGAATGAGGTGGAGCCATGGAAAGAGTATTTGGCTGAACACTCTCATCTACCTGGAAAGAATCATGTCACACCAGGATCGAGAGCATAGCTTGGAAAGCAAAAAAGCACTCAACTCTGAGCCAATATCAGATGATGAAATAGAAAGGACTATATAGCAGCAAACAGTCCCTTCCATTTTCTTTCAGCAGCGTATGTCCCAGAACTGTTAGAGAGCCCCCCCCCCACCTAAGGAAAAGAGAAGGTCTCAAATGATTAGCCAAAAATAATAAGCATGTTACTGCCACCAGTGAAACTATAAAGACATACGCTACAGGTCAGTGAGAAAATCACAGTTGTTGACTGATTAAAGTAAATTACATAGGAAGCAATGGGTAGAAAATGCTAAAGTGTGGGAGCAGGTTAGATCAAATGTCCGTGGCTATGAGTAGAAAAAGAGTAATGGTGATTAAAGGTGCTTGTGATGACTTTTTTTTTTTTTATTTTGAGAGAAGTGCCATAGAAAGAAACAGAATCAGACGTGTTCCAGCTAAAAGCATTGTGATTATAATTGCTCTGTGGAGCAGAAAGAGCAGGGAGAAATTTAAGTAACAGCTTCAAGTCAGAAGGCTGCGCAGAGTAATCGTTAATGTTTAGTCACCTTCCCATACAGCGTAGTAACAGCTCGAGCTGAGATGAATCTCATGACAACGGGTGTTATAGCATTAAGATCCTTACCTTATGCAAATGACACCAAGCAATTGGCAGACTCGCCAGAATTGGTGATGATGGTCTTCACACACAGTAAAAATACTTCTGTTAACACATCCAATAAACACTGAAGTGGCTGGTGCAGGAGTAGGGACAGCAATTGGAGAGAGAAAAACACAGGAAGAGAACAAAAAGATTAATTTGTATTTCTTAGGCAGCATAGGCATACCTGAGGACTTCCTCCAGAAGGAGTTTTTAAAGACATATTCCTTCAGTAATGCTGTTGGGTAGAAAGTCACAGCCTCAGAGGCTAAGGGTATCTTCATGGAGCTGTATCAGTCTGAGATACCTACGGCATGGCCCTGTGCCTTCAGCGGAGTAGGCGAAACAGAAAGAACCATGGATGTCTTTGGGCCAAAGCAGATGCAAAGCGGAGAAATTTTAAGATTAATAAAGAAGCAAGGGGAGAGGACTCAGGTCAAAAGAAGTGAAGAATCAAGGAGCAAGCTGGAACATCTGAAAGGTGGTGGAGGTAAGACAGAAATCAAAGACATGGCAGAAGACCAAAGAAATACATTCAAGCTTGATGGCTTAGTCATGTCCAGCTCCTGAGCGACCTGGAGAGTGTACAGAGAGAGGGGACTAAAGCTCAGCGTATATAAAGACCCAGAGAAGTTTCTGCCTGCTGTACCCGGCCTTTGGCTCTTGCTTACCTGTGTTGTCTACAAAGGTGACATTAACATTTTTCCAGACATTTCAGAAAATCCACCTGATATTGAGCTTAAAAAATAATTTTTCGTGCATCATTCTGATCAGACCCTATCTGTGTGAACGCTGAGGAGATAACCCATATTCACAACCTCCTACGAACTGCAGCACCAATGGTCCAGTTACCACTTAATAAAGCTTCCAAAGTGCCAGTATAGCTACTTTTGCTCATTACTGACACTAGGAAATGACACATAGAATCATAGAATCATGGAATGTTTTCAGTTGGAAGGGACCTTAAAGATCATCCAGTTCCAACCCCCTGCCATGGGCAGGGACACCTCCCACTAGACCAGGTTGCTCCAAGCCCCGTCCAGCCTGGCCTTGAACCCCTCCAGGGATGGGGCAGCCACAGCTTCTCTGGGCAACCTGGGCCAGGGGCTCACCACCTTCACAGTAAAGAATTTCTCCTGCAGATGTCATCTCAATCTCCCCTCTTTCAGTTTAAAACCATTCCCCCTCATCCTCTGGCTCCCCTCCCTGATAAAGAGTCCCTCCCCATCTCTTTTGTAGGCCCCACATGAGCGCGAAGACACCCCAGGCTGTCCCAGCCATGGCTTACCCGCACCAAGAGGAAGAATGGGACAGAACCCTTTGTCACCAAACTCAGGATCTGCCTCCTGTGGTAGCATGGGCTACCTCCATTTAAAATGAGAAAAATATCAATTTACAATCAGGGAATGATCAGAAAATGGGTGTCCAGGAAGCTGTAGTGCATCTGAGGCCTCTCAACCTCATCGTACTATTCCAAAAGACAAAAAAGAAAAGAGAAACCAAGAAACTGCTAGGGACACCTCTCCTACTGAGATGGTCTCACCACGTAAGTCAGAGCTTCTCCTTGCTGCTGAGAAATCTGTGTGTTTAGCCTGTTTTTCTGTGACGTTAGTTTTTTGCACCACTTTTCCTCTCTGCCTTCTCCTCTCCACGTGCTGTTGGCCAACAGCACATCACTGTTGGCCAACAGAGGTTTCGAGGGTAATTACATTTCCTTGGGCTTGGAAAAAGCAGGCTTCCCCTGGGAAAACCAGATCTCAACTATTCACTCATTAACCCACAAAAATATCTAAAACCATAAACAATTTGGACAATAGAGTCCAGCAGCCTCACGAAAACACTCAGTGGGAGGAGGCTATAGGCAGAGATAGCGGAAAACCTTTGTACCATTCAGGGGAAAAGATAACCTGCCGAGAGAGCCAGCTCTGTTGGAAATACAGCCTCATTACAGCTGGCACACACAAACGTGTTTTTACCTTAGCAGGAATAATATGCACAAGCCCCACCAGCTCAGCAAAGAGGCACTTTAGACGTTTGTATGTCGAAGCACAGTGCCCATTCCCGCAAACGTGCCTCCCTATAAAACGGAGCTGCCTTATCTTCCTCGCCTCTTTATCTCAGGATAACACAGGCATCTTCATTCCTCCGTAAGAAAAATGTAGCTTTTCTATCCTGTGGAGCCCACTCTTTGCCGCGTAGCTCCCTGGCATGCTCTGAGTCATCAGTGTGCTTCAGAGGAAGTCATGGGGCGCGAGGTTTGGGATTTGGGTGGGAAGGGAGTTCCTGGGGAGCTCATTGCTGTGGGCAGGAGGGCAGAGTAAGAGTAAAAGGAGGTAAAGGAAAGAGACGAAACCCACCGAACAGATACAGTTCTGCCCACAGGTATGAAATACGATATTCCTCAAAGAATTAGCAAAACCATCTATGCCATTATATCTATGCCTTGCTAGCTCTATCTCACAACTTGAGACAAAAAACCATCACATTTCCAGCTATAACATGTTTCTGCCCCATCATATCCAGTTGTTCATGTTCCAGAGGCAGCTTTGAGCTTAATTAGCTCTTTTCATCCCCATGCATTTAGGTAGAGCAGCTGTATCTTCATTCAGCTTCTGCTTGGCAAGGCAGGGCCAAGCAAGGCTCGCTCCTTCAGCCTTCATGTTTACTTCTTGACCGTGAGGGCATGAATAAAAGGAAGGCAACACACCAAACTCAATCATCAGAAGGGGAAAGGAGAGGACCTTTGTTTGCTGCACAGCATTATGGAACCAGGGTCTTATTACTGGACTTCTTCAGATGACCCTGGCCAAAGGTTGGTGTGAAGTCAGCTTGATGTCAGGGACTTCAGCAAATCCCTTTCCCTCTCTGTGTCCTCTTCCCATCTAAAGCTGTGTGTAAGCTCTTTGCAGAAGGCACCACCTCTTACTAATCCGGCTATCATCTTAGTGAAGGCTTCTGGTGCTCCTACCTTATCTGGTGCTTTTATTTTATAAATATCTAAAGGGTGGGTGTCAAGAGGATGGAGCCAAACTCTTCTCAGTGGTGCCCAGCGACAGGACAAGGGGCAATGGGCGCAAACTGGAATGCAGGAAATTCCATCTGAACATGAGGAGGAACTTCTTTCCTGTGAGGGTGGCAGAGCCCTGGCACAGGCTGCCCAGAGAAGGTGTGGAGTCTCCATCTCTGGAGACAATCCAAACCCGCCTGGATGCCTTCCTGTGCCACCTGCTCTGGGTGACCCTGCTCTGGCAGGGGGTTGGACTAGACGATCTCCAGAGGTCCCTTCCAACCCCTGCCATTCTGTGATTCTGTGATCTCTTGCAGTAGAAATCAAGTCTACACTTTGCTGAGGGATTCCAAGGGTGGAGACAGGCTATGCCAGCAGCAAATGCCACCCCACACATTTGAGGATGGAGAAGACCGGCTTCTGCCTTTACCATTAAATCTTGAGCATTCTCTGCAGCGAACTCTTTGTAAGAGGATGTAAATCTTCTAAGCGTTGCTGATAACTGTCTGCTTGTTTCATTATGATCCCGTCCTTGGGTTCACAAGGCTTCTGCGTATTGATGGGTATGTGTTTTGGAGCATGAACAAACAGCCAATGGATCAATGTTCACTGGTGCAAACTTGCTGAGATAAAATATTGGCTTCATCTGTTAAACTTTAATGACTGACCTGCCTGACAAAGCCAAGAATGCAATAACTGCCATTTCTCTAGGCATGTTTAGCTATTGGGTAATTACACTTTAAACTCAATAAACATTGTTTCTTTCAAAATATTTCCTTGCCACTCAGTTAAAAATATGTGTAATTAAACCCCAAGAGGAACGCATCACAGATTTACAGGCCGTGAGAAGCTGGTTTGAATGACAACCCACCGGACTTCGCGGCGCCAGCGGTTCAGCGGATGAGCTGCCCGTAAGGAGATGCAAACCCATGAAGTCGGTGTGTGTCCGTCCTTTGGGGAACTCAGCAATGGGGGAATACTGCAGCCTAAACAGAGGAGCTATTAAAGCAGGAAAAGATGCATATGTCATTGTGTCTGCGATACATACCATGCTCGGTTACCATAGCAATGGACATTATAGGTAGCTTCAGAGAAGGGAGAGAGTGATTAGCAGACAGATAAGGGAGAAGACTGTGCTGTACCCGCTGCAGTCAGAGCATTTTCATTAAGATTATATGAAACAGGATCTAGATATTAGACAGTAGGTGCTTTCATTCTTGTCCTAATCTAACTTTAAAAGTATCAGCAACAAGGGCATCCCTTGCTTCCCTTGGCAGGCAATTCCACCAGATGAAAGATTTTCCCAGTATTTGGCCTCCTGTTGTCTTCATTTCCCACTATATGGTGCTTAATCTTCTCAAGTGACAAGCAAAAGCACCCCAAGTCAATGTTTTCTTTTGAAATTTGGCTGCTCAAAGGCGAACTTCATTAAGTAATGATTTTGTGCTTTAGGCTAAAAACTTGCTTCCAAGGGTTCAGTGGATAGGGGAATTTTATCTTTCAAATTAAAAGGAGGAAAAAACTTTCATCACCGTTTTACCTTAGACTGAGAAAAGCAGAAGAATGGAAGAAATGCTGCCTTTTGGGGGGACTGGAGTTATTTTGCTCCTCTAGCCTGGTTCCTGAACAAAATTATGCCCTTGTGGTCTTTTGCCTAGCCATTAACACTTTTGAGCCTGTTGGTCAGTATCACCTCACTTTCAGAAAATGGTCTTTGCCACTCTGGGGGGTTATGAAGTTCCTACAAGTTTCGCTAATATCAGCAACCAGGGAAAGGAGAATTAAAGGCAAATCAGTCTATATTAACAGGCCGGCTAATGGAAAAGCAATTCCTTACTCATCCTACAAGGCAGCAGCCAATTGATCAGTCAGCAAATGCCTACTGGTCCACCAGCTGGTACTTCAGGGCCCTACCAGCCATACTGTAAGTTGCCTTTTCCTGACCAAAATGGCAGGGGACACTGGGAGGAACTGGGAGTACTGCGGGACGCAAACGTGCAGGGGACTAAGAAACCACGTTTTATTGCTTAGGGAGCAAGAAAAGCGTCAACAGCTTTTTCCAACAGCAGCATTTAAAAAATAGCTAAATATCTTCCATTGTTTCCTTTTTTCCACAACACATGTTGCCACAGGGCTTGTTTCAGCAACGTACTTGTACCCATACATTTAACAAAGGCCACAGGTGTTTAGTGAAATTCATAATCCTCTGCAGAAGTGAAATCAATAGAGCTTTAGCAAATGTAAAATGTTGAATGAGTGTTTAAGAGCTTTCTGGGATAAAATTTGGGCATAACTTTGGAGTTTTGGACCAAAGACCTCCAGAAGTCCTTCCCAACTTAAATTATTCTTTGAGTTTGCATCTTGAGAGCTGCCCCTGTAGTCCGCATGCACAGTATACAGTTCTTACCTCGTTAGTTTTCACCTTGTTGGTGTAAATGAGCTGTATTTTCCAGACTGTCATCCAAGAGGATTTTCAAGTCTCTGACTGTCTGGCCCTCACCCCATTCTTCAATATCTTTTTCAGGATGAGATGACCAACATAGCTTGAAGTAGCATCGAAGTAGGGTGCTGGATCTCTGAATGCACCACACAGACTCTTTCAGTATGGATTGTCAGGGTACATACAGACTGCACAGTCTGGCTTTGATTTTCAAGTATTTCCACCTTCTCAAAGGGATTCTGATTCCATCCTGTTTATATGGGAAATAGAGATGAAGAGACCTCTGAGGATTTGAGGATCCAAAGATACGGAACTGAGTGGAAACCCCAACATGGCATTAGAAAGATGCCAACAGTCCTTCAACCTACAGACTGATCTGCTGATGCCAGCGTGAAGCTGTTGAAACAAAACCGAGAAGAAAAATAAAATAAAAATCCCTGTACTTTATTTCTTTCGCTGTGTGATCCTATGAACCATGATGACTCCAGATAGCATTCGACACAGCTGAGGATGTGACCTTTCATGAACAGAATGAACTCAATCTACAAATACCATTGCAGAAACAGGTCCTGAAAGCATGGCAGGGCTTTCCCACCCATTGGCCCCAGGGCTTAACCATGAATGATAACAGAAAGAGCTTAGGACACATTGATTTCATCCGAGTGAATTTAAATATTTATTAACTCAAGAGCTAAATATTGACCGATGTCAAAAGCAAGTCAATATCTGCCATGAGAGACGCAACATATATAGAAAGGAAACCAACAGTCCGGTAAGCAGCTTCCTGGGAAACAGCCACCCACTTGCCAGGAGCAGCTAACACGGTCAGATGGACAAACCCCCCACTTCCCTTGGGCAGGTTATTTAGGCTGCACACTACCTGAAAAGTAGATGCTTGGACCCAGTGTGTTGACAAAACTATCACAAGTCCCTAGGCCACCTCCGCTGTCCATGGAGAGAAGGAATCCAGGGGTGATTCAGTGGACCTGAATGAGATCCTTCTTTTCTCTCTCACTGGATGGGACCTAGGCGATCCCGTAGAGGACTCAGTGCTCCTGCATGATATTCTATGAGCCAGGCTACTGAATAGCAAGGAGAGGGTGCTGCCCTCCCTTCCTGCTGCTGATTTTTTGTCAAAATGCAGAAAAGAAGGCCTCCCAGGCCCAAGGGAGCAGGAAACCATAGGTCCCACTAGTCAAAACAGTGTCAAACCCACCAGGCTATGGAGCAATTGGGGTGAGGACACAGCAGAGACTGGAGATAAACAGTGAGGAAGGGGCTCTCCTCTGCACCTCTTGCTCAAGCTGGGTCACCAGGCACCAAGGAGAGCAAAATTCATGTGGGCAGACAGGAAGAATCAGCAAAAGGAACCTTGACTCTTGCCGACAGCCATGGGGCTTCCACCAGGAGGAGCTGGGTTCTGCCTCCTTTCCCAAATATTTTTCATGTGTTTTACCTACTGGCTCTCAATCAAGAAAAAATATAACCAACACTGTGAGCAAAGAGTTGAGTTCTCCATACAAGTCAACACAGACCAAGTGAGTGACTGCAGTCAATCACTTATGAGTGGACTTCCATCCATAGACATGGTCCAGTGACAACGGGTGAGGATGCACCTACAGAATAACCTGTATTTTTGACCAAGGCTGTGTACAGAAGAGTGCAATGTGTTTCCAAGACTGCCAAGCTCCCCCAAATGCCATGGGCAAAACTTCAGATGTGGGGTTTTTTAAGTCTTGCTTGTTATAGGAGTTAAAAAAGTATCTCTAGTTCTGACTTACTACAAGACTCCCATGAGGATAGGAAACATTCCCAGAGCAGGCAGATAGACCTACCTCTTTCAGTGGGAACTGGTGGTGGTGGTTCGCTATTATTGCAGCTTTTTTTTTCTAATTTCTTGCTTCTAACTTCTAACTTTTTCTAACTTCTAACTAAACCCTTCCAGAAGTAATTGTGCTGGCTGCTGCTGGGGGTGTTTCCTTCTGAGAAATCCCATCAAATGCAATCGAGCTTGGACAACTTCCTAAGACATCTGTTCTATCGCAACCACACAGGAGAGAGTTCATGAGCAATTCCTTGCACAGCAGAAAGGGAAGGTGCCTTCCTCCGCAGGAATACCCAGGGAGGAGGACACGTTGGGGAGAAGATCAGAGTTGGGGATTGCAAGGCACCCATGTGGATTTGTGGCTTTTTCCAACAGTTTGGGGCATGAGAAACCTCCTTTCCTGGGATTGCATAAGAAGAAGAAGGGAAATGAGATCTCAGGGAGGGACTCAAACATCACGGGGCAAACCTCCAACACTTCTTACTAATCCAGCTTATGTCACCCTCATTCACTCTTAAACTCCTTCTGCCTGATATGTGTCTATTAGAATTTATTCAGGAGAAACTCAGAGTGACTCAGATAACTTTCCTTTGGCTTAAGAGTTGTCTGGATTTTAACAAGCCAAACCAGGCCTGATGTTATCAGATGTTGAGAAACGAGGAACCGAGTTGGTGTCTTGTGGGAACAGAAGGTCAGAGGAAGGCTCAGCATGGCCCTGGAGGAACCGAGCTGGGAGACGGTGGCTTACGGTGTCCAGACCTGTTAGGGTCTCTGCAGCAGTGGTTTATGAGGGTTATTTGGAGTGATGCTGTTCAGGGCCGCAGGGCCAGAGAAAAAACCTGAACACAAGTGCTGGTGCGAAGCTGAGCTGGGAAACTATGCCATAAATACAGACCAAAGTCTCACGCCTGGAGACAGCAAAAGAGGAAGGAAACTGGGGTGAGGGACAGCGTAAAGATCTGGCGCTCAGCTTTTCAGATGTTTCAACATGGTGCTGGCAAAATTATGTAATATCTAGACCTTAAAATCAGGCTGAAATGGAATAATTTTAGCAGAACCACCCTCAGCTACTTTTACAAAGCGAAAAAGGAGGGTAACCCATGGCTACAGCAGTGCCTAGAACCCAAGTGAGGTCTTATCATTACTTGGTGCTGCATGACCTCAAGCAAATTCCTTTCTATTTCCATCTTTCATCCTACTCTGGTGTATTTGGGCAGTGAACTCTCTGAGGGGGGTTGGAACTAGATAATCTTTAAGGTCCCTTCCAACCCGAACCATTCTGTGATTCTGTGAGACAGGTGGAGAAATTTGTCCAAGCACAGCGTGGCTGCCTTTGCATGTGAAGGTTCAGCCCATGGGACCACACAGCTCTGGGAAAACCCTGATGTATCTTTAAGAAAACGTGCTCCCATGTGGCAAAGAAATAGAAATAGTAATGCTGGGAAACATGACCTTAAGACTAAATGTCCTCTAAAAATGACCTTGGTGTTATCATGGTACTTAATTGGGCTTGATCTCATGGAGGAAGCATCCATCTACGGACTGTCCAAACAAGGCACTTTGCAATGGAGGGTTTCATGGTACAGAGAGGTGGAGCATGACTGCAGGAGGTATCACTTTGTCATCCAGCTCTGCAGGGCACAGACTGACCGCCAGGAGGACACCCCACTTTCAGGAGAAGTGCAGATCTCAGTTGAAGAAGGCTGCAGGATCTAAGAAGCTGAGATGGACACACACCAGGGCTAATTCTGTGTTAGCATCGCACCAGGGCTAATCCCTACCCCCCCAGATCAACCAGAATTAAATTGCTAGCCCTCTCCCCGGCATGATTTGGCCAACTCCATCAAACTGGGGAAATTTTATTAAAATCTCTCTTAGCATTAGAAGTTCAAGCCAAACACCTCTCAGTTGAATATTTTTTCATCTGAGCAACACAGATTCTGAGGACACAACTTTCCCATGTCCATCTACCTGCAACTAATGCAAAGTATGCTCATTTTAGGCTTCAAATAAAGAAAACAAAATGTAAAGACCTTTCTTTAGCAAAATTCAGAGGTTTTTAAGCCAGGTCCATGTTTTTCTGTTCGTCCTTTCAAACCACCAGACCTGGCAGTGCTGACCGCTGGACTTTATCTCAGCTAGAGAGTTTAATTCCCAATTCCACCAGCTTCAAGCTGGCGTTTTGCTTTACTGAGGCCAACTTCGACATGGCAAAAGCCTAGCACGGAAAAATGAATGAAATGGAAAATTAAACAAAAGCTTTCAGCTGAGCTACTTCCCCTACTCAGAGCTATAAAAATGAACACTGCAAAGACCCGGGGTGAATGGATCCTTACAGCAGACTGCTCACGTCTGGAGATATCACTGCCATCTCTACCTGGAAAATCACAACCCACATCAAGGGGTTTTCCCAGGGTTTTCCCCAAAAACATTTGGCTCAGCTGAGTCTTGAGCAGAGATTTCCTCTGTCTGGCTCCCTGGGGCTGCTTGTCTCTTCCTTGGAGTCTGATGGTGATTCCCGAAAACCAAACCCTGAGATGTGGGCGCAGAGTGAGCACATAACCCAGATAAGCCACGCTTGGGTGGAGAAGAACCACCATGATCTCCTAATGCCCCCTGGTACCTCCTGCCTCGAGCCCCAGCCCCTCTGACCAGAGCTGTGTTCACTCGGGGGGGGGGGTCATGCTGTAAAACTTCAGGCAGGTCATGGAGTGACGGGCTTTATGTGCTCCGGAAAAGTAGCTGAGCAGAGTGAAAAACTGCCTTTTCACCAGCTTTTCATCACAAAGAGATGCTAAACGCAAATCTCAGCAGCACGCTTGCGTGAGGGTCATGGTCTGAGCAAACTTTGATCATTGGTATCGGGGATGTGGCATGCTTCAAAGCACCAGCACTGCTAAAAGTAAACACAGGGAGCCTGATCGTGCCTTTTTAACCTAAACTTTTTCAGAAGCAGGCAAACGTACAGCTTGGGACCTGTCACGGGCCTGTCACAGGCCACCAATCATGGCTAGCACACCAGGGGTGCAGTGTGGGAAGCCGCAGGATGAGTCCCCTGCAACGCACCGACCCTGGGGATCCTTTTTCCCTTGTCCAAAGAGTCACAGCACCATGACACTAGGTAGGCTCCCATTTCTTTTTTCCAGCACCAGCATCATGACTCGAGCAGAGCCAGCCACCGCTGGGCCATTCCACCTAACGGTCAAGAAATTCTGGTGTGGGGTTGCTCTTTCACATCCTCCTTGGAGAAGCCCCAGAAACTGCCCATCCTACAGTGATGGGGTCCAGACTCTCTGTCCCCCAGATTGTGGATTACTAGAAAAATTTCAAGGATCACACCATACAATTTAGTAGCTCCCATCTCTTGCAGCAGCTGGTGGAGGGTCTGGGTGCTGAACCAGGAGCAGAGCATGCCAAGCCAGCAACCGCAGTTCAAGTTTCCCCCCCAAATTGGGAACGTGAGTTTGCAGCACAGGGCTAGAATTGCCCAGACCTCAGCACTGCCTTGTCCAAGCCAGCACCCCAGGGTGCCGGAGCTGATTGTGTTCCTACATTCCTGGAAACCAGGGTGTAGGTGGTGTTTGGGAATAAGACCCACTGCAAATGTTTTTTGTCAGCGTTGGGTTGATTGTTGGACTTGATGATCTGAAAGGTCCCTTCCAATCTAGGCGATTCCATGATTCTATGATAAATGCAGAGGTCGGGACTGGAAAGAGCTCTGAGGTAAACTCTGGAGTGATCCCCAAGAAAGCGAAAGGACAATAAGGGATTTTACCCAGGAGGGATGCAAAGCAGCAGGGAGGGGGAGTGTGTGTGTGTGCAAAGCCGGCTTGACACCCCCCCTTTTTCCCCCATAAGGAGGGTCTGCCAGCTCAGGAGTGGCACAGCCGAGCGCAAGTCCTGCCTCCTTCCTCCTTCTTCCTCCTCCTCCTCCTCCTCCTCCTCCCAGATGTTCCCTTGTGTGCAGCCATCTGTTGAGCTCCCTCCTCCCTCCTCCTGCGGGGAAGGGGACAGCTCGCTTGCCCGGCCAGCTGCACGCCTTGGACGAGAAGGAGGAGGAGGAGGAAGGAGGAGGAGGAGGGAAGAAGGGGACACCCGGCCCCAAGCCTCGCTGCTGCCGGCTCCCGGCGGCGCCCGCTCCCCGCCGTGGGAACCCGCGCTCCGCGGCCGCCCCGCCGTGGGAACCGACCCCCGCCCCGGTGAGTGCCTCCCCCCGCCGCCCCCCGTCCCCCCGCCGGTCCCGATGAGCTCCTGCCCGCCGCCCCCCCGGCCCCTCCCCGGTCCCGGTGGGTCCCTCCTTGCAGCCCCCCCATCCCTTCCCCAAACTCGCAGGGTGTGCAGAGCCCCAGGATGTTGCAGTCCCCCTCCCCCCCGCCCATCACCCCCAAATTCTCTTTTTTTTTTTTTTTTGGGGGGGGGGGAGGGCTTGCTGGATAGGGGTGGGCTGAGCCTCGCCGGGGATGCGCAGGGCCAGCCCTGGGGGTGTCTGCTGGGGAGCCCCCCAAACCTCCGAGTGTGAAAACTTTTTTGGTGTGATGAGTTTGCCTCGCATGGGGGCTCAGCGGGGCGGGGGGAAGGGGGCGGGGGGGGGGCGTGCATCGGCTGCTAAACGCCTCGAGTACGGTTTGGGGGGAGGACAGAGATCTCGGATGGAGTTAAACTACTTTCCCACGCACACACCTCTGGCTTTCCCAAAGGGAGAATTTTGGGGTGCAGTGGGTGCGTACGAGCCCTCCCCCCCCCCATCCCGGCTCCCTCTCCCCGGAGGATGAAGAATTTCCAGCTGGGATCTCTTCCTTCTTTCCTTCCCTCCCACCCCCGGTGGAATGGTGCTTTGTAGAGTGCTTGGGATTGCCACGGCTGCAAAGTAATCCGAGCAGCAGCTGGAGGCTCCGCACCGCCTCCCGTGCCCGGCTTCGGGGCTTTGATTTCACACAGGGCTCCCTGTCTCCCCTCCTCTCGCCGCCCCCCCGCCCCCCCTCCCCACTCCCCCTTTTCCCGTCCCTCCCCTCCCAGCACGGCGGAGGGGGAGAGGAGAGGAGAGAGGGGGTTTTTTTTTGGTCGGGTTGTGGTGCTGGGAGGCTCGCAGCTCGCCCAAGGTAAGGAGAAAAAGGGGAAGGGAGGGGGATAAAGCAGAAGGGAGGGGGATAAAGCTTAAAGGGGGGGGGGGGGTCACCTGGATGGGGTGAAGAGGCTGGAAGGTGCAAAGAGGAAGGGGGTCTTCTTCCCCCGGGTTGCAGAGATAAAGGCAAGGCAAAGCTCCCTGCCTGGGAATTTCCCATGTCTGTAAATGGATTAAGCTGGAGGGGAAGGTGTGTTAGGGGAGGGGCGGGGTGGGGGGGGGGAGGAAAGGAGAGGAAGCGGACCAAGATTTATTTGTTCTTTTATTGGGGAAGGAAAAAAAAAAAAAAAAAAAAAAAAAAAGAGAGAGAGAAAAAAAAGCTGACGGTTGTGACTTTTGAAGCAGGAGGTCAGAACGCACGGGGTTCCCCTGATAACGCACACACCCTGTAAACTTTTAGGCAGCTCCATGGAAACTTGTTATTAATGCTGCAGTCGTTAAAAGGCGCAGACCACGGCAGATTTATTAGCCCAGTTAAACCACAACACGTGCCAGCTCTCGGGGAAACAAAAGGGTCCGTCAACTTTTCCTCCTCCGCTTGGGATGCGGGAAGGCTGGGAGGAGGGCGGCGAGGACGGAGCTGGTGGCTTGTGTCGTGGGGAAGTGGCATCGCCGCCGTTAACCGACCCTCCATCGCGGTTCACGAACGCAATTCGGTGGCAGCGAACGCCTTTGAGCCCGGGTGTAACGAGCTCACGGCCAGCTACGCCGAGCTCACGGCGTTCATCCCGGCAGCCGGGCGAGGAGCCTCCAGCCTCCCCAGTCGAAAGATTTGGGTTTTTTTTTTTTTTTTTGCCCGGGTGTCTGCCATGATAAATCGGCTGCCGTTAGCCTGAATAACCGCATTCACTGAAGTTACAGTAGGAAACTTGTCTGGGTGGACACTGTGCCATTGCTCTGCAGAGAGCCTGCCCGCGCTGATGGCTGAAATATCGCATTGATCGCTCCTCTGAAGCTCACGGGGTTTTATTGGAGCGCGGGGTTTTATTGGAGCGGTAGAGCGCGGAGCAAATACCGGGAGAAGAGGCTTTGGAAAGGCAGGATTAGACCAATGCTTCGCCAGTCTCTCCGGGAATAAGGAGCACGTTGGATGTGTTAGATGCTGAAAGGACCGGAGGGAGCCTGGTACGTCCCTGGGTGAATCTACAGCCCAAACTTGGCCGGCTGCTGGCCATCGGCGGTGCGTTAGTGTCTGCCACCGCGCTGGCACAGGGCTCGTGGCCCTGCTCGACCCACGGGAGCCAGTCCCCATCCTGGAGAGGACATGGGAGGTGCTGTGGGTTATAAATGGCCCATCGAGGCCCTGACCTGTGCTCAGTCGTCGCCCGGTCCCTCTCCGGAGGTGGTGGGTGCGTGGGGTGAACGATGCTTGGCACCGGGGGGGGGGGAGGAAGGAGGTTGGGTGGCAGCACCCAGACGGGTTTTCCCTTGCAGCATCCTGGAGCGGAGAGACGCTGCTGGTTTGTGAATGAATTTGAGCAGCTGCTGGCGGAGGCAGCAGTGGGGGGAACAATTACAAAATGCCCGGAGGACGTGAGGGACATCCCAGGGGACATTAATTTCTAGTGGCGAAGTGGACTGGTAAGGGAAGGCTGCGGGGTCGGGGTGAGGGGTCTCCTGCACCCCTATTCTTTAAGATTGAGCGCAAGGAATAAAGCACCATTGAATGGATGGGAGGGAACAGGGAGAAAAAGCTGTAAAATAAAAAAAAAAAAAAGCAAAAGTTACTCTTTTTTTTTTTCCTTTTTTTTTTTTTTTTTAAATATAGGAAAAAGCATCCTGTGCTCTCCCAGCCCCGCAGTGACCAGCAGTGTTTGCCACCCCGGTGCGAGACAGAACTGGGAAAAAAAGGTGAGCCACCGTCTTCCGGAGGTTTAGAGTTTTCCCTCCATCCCTAACTGCTTCCCCTTTCACTCTCTTCTCCCTCCTCCTCCTCCTCCCTTGTCAGCTGGCTGGTGGGGAGAAGGAGAGGCTGGAGGGTGGGATAAGACAAGGCATCCTTGTCCGGCAGCCCTCCTGACCCCCGGCACCCCCGGGCCCGGCGCGGTAGCCGCAGCGCTGGCCTCCTGGCAGGCTATCAAAAGAAACTTCCGAACGCTGAGATATTGAGGGCCGGGAAGAGATAAAGGCTGGCTCGAGCAAGCCGTTTCTTGTCTTAAAACTTGTCACCTGGACCTATCGAGGCGAATGTATGAACGGCTCAGCCATTCATTGCCGGGGAGCCCTGAGATTTTCGCTTGTATTGCAAATTTTTTATACATATATACACAGTTTTAATTTTTTTTTTTTTTTTTTTTTCCTGGGAGTTTCCATCATTCCTTCTTGGAGTATTCCTGATGTGCAGGGGCGAGGGTGGGGGGGAGAAGGAAATACGTGCTCTGAGAATCACACACCCCCCCTCCATCCCACCCCCCCCCGCCCCGAGGCTTGCAGACTCTGCGGGAGATTAAACCAACCTGGCTGCCTTAAGCACGGGACATTCCTGCCTTGCATTAACCAGGCTGGAAATCTGCCCGTCGGAGCGGTGGCAAACTGGACAAAAAGCGCTTTTATCTTTGCCGTTGCTGAGCGGAGGGCCATGTGCTGTGTGTAATGTCTTGAGTGCCGGCATCTGTGGCCTTTCTTTTCCTTCCCTTTTCCCCCCTCCTGCTTCTCTTTAGCTGGCCGTGTATCTGTGACGCTCACTCCTCTCCTTTCCCCTGGTTCTTGCCCGGCAGCTCAAGCTCAAGGGTGGGGAGAGAAAGAAGGACCTTTTTTGGTTTTTGACTTTGAATAAGATAACCCCCGTCAGGAAAAACTGAGGCGTAAAGGCAAAGCCCTGCTGTGGCAGAGGGGTCAAACCAGATGTGATTCCTCACCCCCATCACATCTAAAGCGACAAATGTGCGCAGAGTTCTCCAAGTGGGGCAGGGCACGTCCCTGACCCCAAAATCGCCCATTTTCCTCCCGTCCTTGAGAATGAGATGTCTGTAGCAGGGGGCATGGCGAGGCCAAGCTTCACTCAGCAGGGTGGAGGAGATCTTTCCTCCACATCTCTTTAATCCCAGTGCAAAGGTTCAGTTCCCACCCAAGGTGCAGCTCCTGTATCTACCCAGGATCAAAGCTTTGCCACCTCTTGCATGAGGTCTCCAACTCAAAGGATTAGAGGCTCAGAGGGTAACTCTGAACTTGGCCAGTATCATGCACTGGGGGAGAGCATTGGTCTTATGGACTGTCCCTGAATGTCCCACGGTGATGTCCCTATCTCTGTGTTCGCAACACGGTGACCTCCCCTGGCTTTGGGGGAAGGAACGGGGTGCAAAGGGCCAGCACCATGTAGTCCATACAGAGGACACATATGAGGATGCTGTAATTTGGGAAGTCTTACTCTGCTGGTCAGGTAGAGTGAAATCAGGTCAAATTGGGTTAGGAGGTGGCTTAGTACAGGATTAAACGGTAAAGGAAGACGGTTGTGGGTGTCCTGGGTGACTTGTGGCATCTCCACGGCACGGCAGGAGTGTCACAGAGCTGCGCCAAAAACAAGGGGACAGGGATGGGGACAGGATGGAGGCAGGGGAGGTGAGCAGCATGGGTGGGTAGAGGTCCCTGGAGAGGCAGGTCTGCTGTTGGCAGTCAGGGCTTAGAGTCCACAAAACTGATTTGAGAGGTGCTTAGATATTTCTCTAGCACAACCACCTTCCCAGACGTCCCTTTCCATGTCCCCCAGCCTGGCTGCCCATTTTGCAAAGGGCAAAGCAGGGCTGGTGTCCCTGGAGTGTCCAGGCAAGGCAGGAGCTGGACATGGTGCACAAGGATAGTGGTGGCATTTGGCTGGACCAGTTGTGACAGCAGTGGCGTTGGCAAGGGGCTTCTCTATGGGGTGAGACCAGGGTGCCTTGGCTTGTGCTCCATTCCCAGTTAAACTGGTGAAATTTGAACTTGGAGATGGCACCCCCATCCCCACACAGGAACGAAGACCTCTTGGTCCTGGGGTTAGTCAACCTTAAGGTGTCAGGAGGGAAACTGAGGCACATGAACGGGGACTCGTGGTAACATCAGTGAGAAGTGGGTCCTGCTGGGGATGTGGCTCTCCAAACCTACTTTAGATGATCTTTGTCTCCAAGACCCCCTGCCAGCCAAGAGGGACTGGAGGATCCTGTGCCAGGGAAGGGAGGCAAAGGGCTCAGGAGATGCCACAACATCACATCCCTGGGGCAGTTGAGCAGCATCTGGGCTGGGAACCGCGGTGGGGATGATGCCCTGCTGCTAAACCTTTTGTCAGCTTTACCCAGACGCTCTTCCCCTCCCCAAATCCCCCCTTCCCAAATATTCTTGGAGACCTGCTGGGCGTAGTGAATGTCTCACGCGCTTCGCCGGGGTGGGGGCAGCTCCTGAAGCTCCAGCTGATGCTCCACCGAGAGATTTTGCTGGCGTTCATTGTTCGCAGCGTCACGTTGCAAGAATTATTTGGGCAGGGGGGAAGAAAGGACGGGAGGGGAATGAGACGGGAGCTTCCAGCTGTGTTGTTTGCAACAATAACGGCCAGGATTGTATTTATTATCTCCTCGGTGGAGGGTCTGCAGCTGCACGCTGAGAGCCACAGGCGGCAAAGAGGCCCGGAGATTATTGTGCGTGAAAAAAAAAAAAAAAAAAAAAACACCAAAAAACACAAAGCCACAAAAATAAATAAAAAGCCCACAAAGAAGCCATGGGCCAGCTGGGGCGATGCCGAGGGGCACCCAGCCTAGTGTTGCCTCCTCGCTTTGCCCTCGCCTGTTGAAGCCAGCAGCCCTGGAGGGCTGATAAGAGAAGGGAGGTTGAGAGCTGCTGTGTTTCAGAGAGCTAAAGCTGCATGGAGTCCTCCTAAAATCCTTCTGCCAGGGCTGGAGGTGCTGCCCAGCGGGGGGGAAATTCTTCTCCCTCTTCTTTTTGCATGATTTCGGGCAGTGCTGGCTGCCTCTGCTTGCTGGGACCAGGCAGAGGACCGTGACCAAGACATGCCATCAGAGGCAGCGTTTGGACACCTGGTTTGCAGCCACCTCTGTTTTAAGGAGAAAGAGCTGGAAAGCCCTTAGAGGTAGAGGATGATGGGGCTGCTATGAGCTATTTGCTCCTGCGTCTCACCTGGAAGGACAGAGGCATCACATAGAATCACAGAATGGTTTAGGTTGGAAGAGACCTTAAAGATCATCTAGTTCCAACCCTCCGATCTAGTTCCAACCACCCTGGGATGTATCGCCTTCCCCTGGCACCATCCCTCCTCTCTCTTCCTTCCTTCCCCCTGCCCAGCTCATCCTCTCCAGGGGAACCCATCCATGCAGCATGGTCCTTCTGCAGCTCCAACCAGCCCACCGGGGTGGCTGAAATCAAACTACACTGGGGATGTGGGCTACATCCACAGACGTTGTGCCTTTCCCTCATGGACCAGGCAGCTGCTGGTGGGTCCTTGCAACCTGTGCTCTCCTGGGGTGGGATGTGGCATGTGACATCCCAGGGACACGCATGGCACGTGGCATTCCCTGGCTGGCCACCACAATCCGGCCGAGCAGCTCTATTATCAGTTAAAACCACGAAGTGTCCAGCATGGACAGGAGGTTTCCTCTCCCCGTGCTGCACCTCTTAACGTTTCCCACTGGCCTGGCGTATGGTGTTGGTCCCAGAGTGCATTCCTCTTGAATTATATCATGTCTCCGGGAGCCGCGGTGCTACGAAAAAGGTATCGTTGTAGCAGGAGCTGGGATAGGAACTGCCTGGGTTTGGGGGTCAGGTGTTGGGAGAGCATCATCAAGGGCTGAGGCTATAGGAAAAGCTTGCTAGAGTCATTTTAGCTTTCAATAATTGACCTGCTAAGAAATACAGCCCTGCCTCAGGTGTTTTATGCTTTAAAAATTCATGTCAGCTTGTTGGCTTTGTTAGCCTGACACCAGGAACAGTCGGAGAAGAGGAGGAAGCATGTGCAACCCCGATGTTGTAGATGTGATCCATCATTTTTAAGTCAATCTTTTGCAAAGGGGGATGCAGCCCCGAAGAAGGAGGGTTTAAAGCTACCAAGGTTCCTGCTGTGATTTGGGTAAAGCCTGGGTCCTCGCAGCCTCCCCCCGTGCATCATGGCGAGCCCTTGGGCATCAGGGATGATGGATGGGGATCTGCTGGTGGCTTCACCAGGTCCCTCTACAGCAAAATGCGTTAGGGCTGGTGTAAAACTAAGGTGTAAACCTCTCCCTTTGCTACACTGAAGGGCTGGTTCATAAACCTATTTGTGCCAAAATAACTCCTCTGCAATGGAGATCTCCTGTTCTGGGATGTGTCGCGTCGCTGGGTTTATGATAAAGATCCTGTTTGGGCTGAGTTTGAGGCGGTTAAGAAAATATTTGTGTTCCTGGCTGAGATGAGGTCTGTGTTAGGCTCAGCGAGTGCCGGGACAGCGAGAATTCCTGTTCCTGGAAATGCTCATGGTTAAAAAGCAGAGAGGACGGATGGGAAGCAGGAGCTTTCAGAGGGCTAAAAGTTTTGGGGCGGTCACCCCTGGGGTAATGCTGCAGCAGGAGAAAGCCCTGAGCTCCTGCATCCCTTGTGGACGCCTTGTTTGATCCCGTACATCCCGGGCTGCTGGGAACTACTGGAGAGAGTCCGGCACAGGCTACAAAGATGATCAATGGACTGGAGCACCTCTGTGCTGAGGAAAGGCTGAGAGCCCTGGGGCTGTTCAGCCTGGAGAAGAGCAGACTGAGAGGGGATCTCATCAATGCTCAGCAAGAGCTAAAGGGTGGGTGTCAGGAGGATGGGGCCAGACTCTTCTCAGTGGTGCCCAGCGACAGGACAAGGGGCAATGGGCACAAACTGGAACATGGGAAATTTTGTCTGAACGTAAGGAAAAACTTCTTTCCTGTGAGGGTGGCAGAGCCCTGGCACAGGCTGCCCAGAGAGGTGGTGGAGTCTCCATCTCTGGAGACATTCCAAACCCGCCTGGACGCATTCCTGTGCCACCTGCTCTGGGTGACCCTGCTCTGGCAGGGGGTTGGACTGGGTGATCTCCAGAGGTCCCTTCCAATCCTGCCATTCTGTGATTCCGTGAACCAGTGTGCGGCTGCTGATGCTCCCAGTTTGAGCGGTCCTGCAGCTGGCGTAGCCAGGAGGCAACAGTGGGGCTGGGATGCTCACATCCCCTCTGCTCCCAGGGAGCCCCATGAATCCGTAGGGCTGCTGCCGGGTGGTGCCACGCTGTGCCAACGCCTGCCTTTCCCTGCCCGCAGCCGCTCCGGAGGCTCGGCAAACTTCATTTCCTTTCGGGAACGCCTCCTCCGGGCACAAGCACAGCTCCGCGTGAGGCTGGCGAGCAAAATTGCTTTCAAAAAGCCACGGGAGACTGTTTCCCCCACCTCAAATAAAACTGCCATTAACGCGAGAGCTTCCTGGGCTGAGCAGGGAAAGGGGATTTTTGTGCAAAACCCTGCTGCGGCTGTGATTTAATTCCTAATTTGCCCACGCTGGAGGTAGCACCGACTTTTTCCCACTTGAGGCGAAATTCCCGGGAGTTGGGCTGCTGTTTGCTTCCAAGATGCAGCTTTTCGAGGCTCGTAGCTCTCAGGGAGGCAGAAACTGTCCATATTTGAGCCGCAGATGTAAATCAGCTGGAACTTGCCGTATGGGCTGGCAGACCTGCCCGCACAGGTTTCCTTTTGTCAGCCCAAAACACACCGCACCTTGATTTCCTCTTTGAGGGGGGATGAGGGATGCCGGGGGGGGAGGGGGGGGAGGGATTGCATAAGTGGAATAAACCATTAGCTGTTTAAACACGAGGATGATAAATTACCCATGGCCTCTTGCAAAGCAGATGGGATTCGTGACATTAACAGTTGGAGCAAAGATTATTTTAATAGGGTTCTCCATTTCTTTTTAACAGAAAGGATTTTTTTTTCTTTTTTTTTTACTTTAAAGGAAAATAATAGAGCAAGGCATGTCATATGTTTGAAAACAAACCCATAGTGTGAAGCTGTAGGGTTTGGAGGTGCTGGGTTCCCTCTTAATCAATCCCATATGTCTTCTCTGCAGCCCACATGGTGGATTGAGGGGCTTTTTGGTTTTGGCTTTGGGGTTATGAAATGTGTCTGATGCTTAACAACTTGGCTTTGCTCTCGCTGATCTTCTCTATCCCGTCCCCTGTAACGTCTATGAAAATCTCCCTGAAGGATGGAGAGAATCAGTGGGATGCTGGTTAATCATTGTGGTTTTGGCTCAGCAGTTTCTCTGTGTCCGGAGCTGAGAAAAGCGAACTGAGATATTGGGAAAATGAGGAATGACGTCTTGTTTTTGCCTTCCTTGGCCATTCTGGCTGTCCCCACCCCAGATTCCTTTTTTTTTTTTTTTTTTTTTTTTTTGTGAGATTCAAGTCTTGCAAAGATAGACTTGGTGCAGAGCAATGTGGTTCTTGTCCAGATCTGTGAGCAGCATCTCATAGAATTTTAGAATCGTAGGATGGTTTGGGTTGGAAGGGACTTTAAAGATCACCTTGTTCCAACCCCTCTGCCATGGCCAGGGACACCTCCCACTAGACCAGGTCTCATCTCTCTTTATGGCAGTTTGGTCCCCTCTTTGAATCACTTGAGCAGGGACAAAGCTCCCTGCAGAGCAAAGAAGCCACTGGTTCAAGATCTGCTTGTCTTGGCTACCTCCTGTGATGCCTGGGGACCCACCTTTTTTCTTTTTTTCTTCTTTCTTTTTTCTTTTCCTTTTTTTTTCTTTTTTTCTATTTTCTTTTTTCTGTTTTCTGTTTCCTTTTTTCTTCTTTCTTTTTTCTTTTTTTTTCTTTTTTCTATTTTCTTTTTTCTGGTTTTTCTGTTTCCTTTCTTCTTTTTCTTTTTTTTCTTTTTTCTATTTTTTTTCTGTTTTTCTTCTTTTTCTTTTTTCTTCTTTTTCTTTTTTCTTCTTTTTCTTTTTTCTTCTTTTTCTTTTTTCTTCTTTTTCTTTTTTCTTCTTTTTCTTTTTTCTTCTTTCTTTTTCTTCTTTTTTCTCCTTTTTTTCTCCTTTTTTCTTTTTCTTTTTTCTTTTTCTTTTTTCTTTTTCTTTTTTCTTTTTCTTTTTTCTTTTTCTTTTTTCTTTTTTCTGTTTTCTTTTTTTTCTTTTCTCTTTTTTCTTTTCTCTTTTTTTTTTTTTTTTTCATTCCCTGCATTTAATTCTAATTTTCCCCAGTGAGCAGGAATATGGAGCAAAAAGTGTTCAGGCACCTGCAGGATGATTTTAGCTCCTGTTCAGGCCCTCGTTGTCTCTTTACATTGAGCCATAAGGGCTAAAGCCACTGTCCCAGTGGCTGAGTTTCCCCCCATCCAATTGCTTGCACGAACTGGTGGGGGAAATAGGGTGAGGAGAAGGCAAAGACTGGGTTGCACATCCCCTTCTCTATATCCTGATGGGTAACTGGGGATGGCTCTGCTCTCTAAGCAGATAAAACCACCAGCGTGAAGCGAAGGGTGATAACTTATCACCCAAAAGTGACTTGTGCAATGGCTCCTGATGGAGGGTGCCATGAAACCGAGCTGAATGCAGACGAGCCAAGGGACTGATTCTCATCCTGCTGTCACTGACACCAAGAGTAACTCCACTGAGCTCCCCTAAACCATCTAAGCAAACGCTAAAACCTAAGTAGCAGATACTTCTTGGATTCTCATTAACTCTCCTCTCCTTAAATCCAAGAAGTCACAAACACTGCGTATAAAACCAGGACCGGTATTTGCAAAGCGTCGCCCCAAACCAGCAAAAAAACAAAAAATAACAAATGGGTCAGAAAGCCCCCTTCCCATTTACACCAGAACTCCTTTGTGAGGAAGCACTAATTGGTTTAATAAGCTTTGTAGAGGGGGGTAGGCACAATTATTTGCTGCATGCATGTGGGGACCACTTCTGCAGGGAAGAGCTGGTCCGAAGCAGGCAGAGCAAAAGCCTGGATGACCTTTACTTTCAATGGATTCACACAAAGAAGAAAAAAAAAAAAAAAGAAAAAAAGAGAGTACCTTGTCGGCAGCAGTTTCTTTATCATGTGAGGGGTGTGTGCCTGTGAGTTAAGGGATTAATAGTCTCTGGTTGTAGGCTGGTTTGAGGCAGTTTTGCTGTCTGCTCGCGCCAGCACATGGGATCTGGAGACCGGTCTGCGATTGCCTCTGTGGCCTCATTTGGACTCAGCCCGGGAGAGTCCGCGCTGGAAAAGTGTAGCTGTTGCTAGTGCTGTTCTTTAGTCGGTAATTATTCCTATTTTACAGAATAATTAATGGGAAAAAAAAACCCACAAAGAGGTCTCTGAAGCGCTTTTGTTGTGGGAGAAGCAACTCAAGAGCATCCTGGTGCTCCAGAGCAATCTGCTGAAGCCACCATCCCAGCTGCCTCATGGAGCCTCCCAAGTATTTAAAAAGAGAAAGAGCCAACTATCTTTTCTTTTTTTTTTTTTTTTTCCCCAGTCTGGAGGATTTATGGCCTCTGTCATAACCTATGCAGCTTGTTTCGCTTTCCAATAGCTTTCCCTTTCCCCTGCCCCCAATTAGTGAATGCAGCCAAGTGGGCTTTGTGGGCCTTGCTATAAAGATTTTGCTGTTTTTCACTTGGCTGATGCAAGAGACAGAAGACAATCCCCAGCTTTTCCCCCTGATGAAATACTGTTGCTAGTAAGGATGTTGTAAAGGGTGTTGAAGGAGTTGCAATTCCATCATGCTTTGCTAGAGCAGCAACTCTATTTGGGATAGGCAGACTCCAGCCCTTCCTTTTTGCCTCTTTCCTTTAAAGGTTGCTCGATTTGTTGTTAATCCAGAATTAATCCAGCAGCACATTGGCAGAAAAAAAAAAAAATGGAAGTTACCAGGATCTGTTCAGCAAGACACGCAGGGATTCATGTCATACCTTATCTGCTCTAATGGTGGGTTGCTGTTGAAAAGATGGGTCCTCTTTACCCCATTCCTGTGTCAGAGCTGGTAACCCTGTGGCTGGGCAGATGGATTTGCTGGAAAACTGACCCACCGAAGGGGGGAAAGGAAGAATAGGGTTTTTTTTGTTGGATGAGTGGGTGGAACTGATTCATCCTGGGTGCAGCTGGGTGCTGGGTGAGACTTGGGTTTGGAAAATGCAGCCAGGGATGGGGTAGGATGCAGTACCCCAGGGAGGCTGGGCATCCTGTTCCACCATGGACATGGGAGAGATGGGGCATTGGCAAGGATGGGTCTGGCCTTAGGTGGGCTTCATCCCCTTCTGGAGCAATTTCTTTCTCTTCACCTCACCATAGAGACAACCTGGGATTTCTGCACTTCTTACTCATGTACCTTAAGCTTCGTTGGGTGACTTTAGGTCTTCAGCCCTGACTCCAGCTGCATTTCAGCCGATGCTTTGCCAAGTGGCATGTTCAGGGAAGCTGAGGGTTGCAAGTGTGAAGAACAGGGCTGGCCGTTTCCTGACTCCATCAAACAAAGAACTTTCAAACACCTCCCGCTTTTATTATTTTTTAATTAATCCTTGATTTTTGGCTATAGGGATTTCCAGCTTGGTGGTTGCCAGGGCAACCGGAGGTAGCTTAGGTAGCATCTTCTTCATCTCCGTATTCCCGAGGAGGGGACCAGTCCCTGAGCAATGGGCTTCCATCCAAGGTGGGACATGTTAGCGCATCTCCATTGGGTTGGAACGAGGTGGCAAAATCTCAGCTGTGGATCAGGGAAGACTAATGAGAAAAGTCTTTAAGGAAGCAGAGAAGGAGGAAATCAAGTGCAATGAGAAGAGTGAATTTGCAACAACACAGTGACAGGGCTTTCCTCCCTCCCACCTCCCCAGCCATCAGCTGAGACCTATCTTTCCTCTGCAGCCTGGTTTTAAAATCAAATTTTACAATTTTTTTTTGGCAGAGAAATCTCAGTGTGAGGTTTCCACCTGGGTCCTGCCACGTGATGGTGCTGGGGATGAGCAGAGGAGGGAGGAGGTGTCGGGGCATCTGCAGGCTCAGGAAGAGATGTGGAATTTGGAGGAGAAGGCTGGCACCCTGCTGGTGCTCCATTAGCCACCACTGTGGCTCCTTGGGGTTGTCTCAGGATACTTGGCGTGCAGAAAGGACGAGCAAGGTAGAAAGACAGGAGCCCTGTGGCCACTCTGGGCACCTGAAATGTGGGGGATGATGCTGCACCCTCAGCAGCTCCTGTTGAAATCAGTGGGTATAACGAGCCCTCCAGAGCTGTCAGGTGGCCAAAATTTGTCCCTGGGATCTCTCCACACCACAACAACCATAGAAAAGAAGAGGTCATGGCTGAACCATCCTTAAAGCAGGCTGTTTTCTCCCAGTGGCTTTCCCCTCGCCATCCCAGGTGACGGGGCTGGTGGTTTCTGGCCCGTGGTGTTTCCTCCAGGTGAATCTCCCCGGTGCTGCAGGAGGATAACTCATCTTCCTTTTACGAGGGGATGCCTTGGCTTCCTGCCTTTATCAACAGAGCAGCTCGTAGGCAGCAATCCAAAGGCAATTTGATGCGGTTTCAAATGCACGCTGTACACAGATGAACTGTAAATGCCTGTGGCATGTTTCTTTCCCCATTTCAAAAAGCACTATCAATTGCGCCATACGATGATGAAGCATGCCTGTACCTGACTAAGCTCTTCGTTGATTATCTAGCAATGCAGGAGTCTCTTTCGTAGACTAGAAGATGACCAGTGCCTTTATTTCTCTTATCTTTTACCATAGATATTGGCCAAGGGGCTTGTTATTGTGTGAATGTTTCATGTTGCTCTGTGAGGGAGTTTTTAATTGGTGGTAATGGATTGCATCTCATCTGCAAAGCAATTGCAGAGCCAGTAAGGGAGAATTTGAGACAGTGCTGTAAGGAGGGAAGAGGCAATAGATGCTGTGCAAGTACCTAAGCTGAGCTTTGTGTACTGCATTTCAGCTGCATAAAGTTTCGTGCTTGCTGCTGGCTGGAGCCATGGATGTTGCAGTGGGAGTCGCTGTGTCTGCTCACTTCTGGCAATCATTTTTGAGGCTGATCAGGGAGAGAATTCCCATGTCAAAAGGAGCTTGAGCAGACGCATATCGAAGCCCAGTGCTGGCTTTGATTCTATTCTCAGTTCATAGAGTCATAGAATGGTTTGGGTTGGAAGGGATCTTTGAAGGTCATCTAGTCCAATCCCCCTGCCATAAGCAGGGACACCTCCCACTAGATCAGGTTGTTCAGAGCCCCGTCCAATCTGACCTTGAATATTCACAGGGATGGGGCATCTCCCTCCTGGGCAACCTGTGCCAGTGTTTCACCACTGTCACTGTAAAAATGTTTTTCCTTATATATAGTTTGAATTTCCCCTCATTTAGTTTAAAACTATTACCCCTTGTCCTATCGCTACAGGCCCTGTTAAAATGTTTGTTCCCAGTTAAACTAGGACTTTGGAAATTGCCCTCTTGCTTTTCTTCAGGTGGCCCATCAGGAGCCCACGAAGGTCTTAGCAATGCTCAGAAAGCCAAGTCTCACACTGATGTGTTTTGGACTGATGGGGTCTGATCCACCCCCCCACCAGAGTCAATGGGAAGCCATGAGGAACTGAGCTGGGTTTTTGAAGAAGAAGTTAGGAGGCGCTTTTCTTGTTGAGAGATGAAGTGGGAATAGCCACTGGGTGGGATTTGGGAGAAGAAATGCCAGTAGACTGAGCTGACACTAACACAGGTACTTCCTCGTACGTGAGATATTTAACATTTGCGATTTTGCTTTTTGAGTTCCCAAATTGCTCCCCACTCCTCTAATCTCCCCTGGTAATAAAACATTTCAGTGCGTTCCAAATGCAGCTTCATGAAAAAAAATGTAATTTTTAGTTTAGGAGGGACTGAAGAAGGGAGCAAGCTATGGTCTGTCTGCACAGAACGAGAGGGGATCAGCCTTGATGCCATTAGGAAAGGGATATCTGGAATTGTGTCTGCAGAAAGGAGCACTACCCGCTGCGTTCCCTCTGCACACAAATGTGTTTTCTCAAGAAGTAGTCGAGATGGGCTGGGACTAGGGCTCATCTTACTGATTTTCTGTTGTTTCTGTAGAATGATGGACCCCGGAGGATTGCGCGTTGGCCATTAGCAAGGCTTTGGTTGCAGGCTCTTTGGCCAGAGTCCCAATCTCTCCTCTCTATTTGCAGGAGGTCTGGGAGTTACCACCAGCCAACTTGTATCAGTGATCAGGACAATATTTTTGCAACACTTTTCCCCCTTTGCACTTCTTCTGCACATTGGCACGTAGTCCCTGGGTTGGTCTCCTGGGAAGGGGAGCAGGGCCAAGAAGACCACGCTGAAAAGGGAGAGAAACTGCTGCCAAGGGGTGGGTGAGGGAAGATGAAGTGTGAACTTCTAGGAAATGGTGCTGGGAAGGTGCAGGGGCTGGGGGGAAGGCGGCTCAGACAGATCAAAGGCTGTGTGGGAAAGATGATACTGCAAGGAAGTTAATGAAGTGCTTTTAAACAGCTGCGGGAAAGGTGAGAATAGAGACCGGGGGGGTGGGGGCTGAGGTGGGGATGGGAATACATGTTTAAAGGGTGTTGGGTTGGGGTTTTTTTGGCTAAATGAGTGCTTGGCACGTGAGTCTCTGTTTATTGCCAGCGGCGTGGCCATAGAGTGGTGCTGGTGGGTCTGCTTGCCTGGTTTGGGGGGAGTTTTTGTTGCCGGCCTCCTGGAGACCATTTGTAAGGCATGAGGAGCCATCACGCATGACTGCAATGGGAACCAGCGAGGACAGCTCTTGCTGCCTCTGCTGACCTGTGTGATGCTGGCATGCTCCAACTTACCCTCCCCAGAGATGCAGAGCTAAAGCTTTTTTGGCTGGCTCTTGAAATCACGCAGCTGCTGTTGCCCACAGTTGTGCGGAGGAGTTGTTACGATGTGATCTGAAGAGGTCCAGCAAAGCTGGAGAGGTGCACATCAGCTCTCTTCTTTCCTTGACTACGACAATGGAGAGACAGAAACATCTTAGATGGAGGAGGGTCAAACCCAGAGGGGTGGAGAGAGCTCCTTGCTTGCTGGCATTGTTAATCAGAGAGAATACTTAATGTAATTAGCAAAGACTCCCCAGAGGCTCTATATGAAACAAATTGGCTCTCTCCACTCAATGACTGTGCAGGAGGCTGGGGCCACCACAGCAGAGTCGGGGTTAGACTGAGCAGTTCATGGTTCCTCTGCTCCAGCACCAGCCCAAGGAGGGTGGGTTTGAGCCACCTGATATAAAGCAATGATCTCATCTAGCTAAACACTTCTAAATTTGCATCTGAAGTCTAAGCAAGGGAGATGTGCTGGCCATTTGGCCAGTCGGTAGCTAGCCTTTCTAGCCGTTCATCCTGGATGATGTTCTGAAGATGCCGTTATCTTTGTCATCTATAAGAAATTTGAACAGAGGTTTGGTTTTTCCTTTCTTGATAAGGGTTTTGTATGCCTAAGGCTCCCACTGGGTGCACAGCCTACATGATTTCTCCAATGCAGGGTCTGGAACCTGGCACTCCCAAATCTCACATGGATGCCCTGACATGAAGACCTCTGTGTGCTGAAGTTCGCCAGGCTGTAAAATGACTCAGGGTTTGAGCTGTCATTTAGCTTCTTCCATGGCCCAGCCAAAAGGATGCATGTTGGATAGATCTTGCTTGAAGGCAGCCTACTGTCCTTACAGTGAATTAATTTCCAGTTGTGTCAGCTTCATTGTATCTGCAAAGACCATTAGTCCAATATTTTTTTCTCCATTAAATTTGCAATGGGGTTCACAATATGAGAGACAAAGTGGAGGACGTCCATGGTATTTAAGGGTATACTTAATTTATCCCTTTAGAAAGACAGAGGAGAAGACTGCACAACTCAAACTGTTACACATCTTCAGTTAAGTAACTTCTACAGCAATTAAATCTCTTTTCTTATTGTCTTGTTTTCCAGGTTAACAATGCAGTTCCTGGCCTGGTTCAATTTCCTGCTTCTCCTTCCTTGTTTTGGTACCACCAAAACCTGCTTCCCTGGCTGCCACTGTGAAGTGGAAAGCTTTGGTCTCTTTGACAGCTTTAGCCTGACCAAGGTGGACTGCAGTGGAATAGGCTCGCACATTGTTCCCGTCCCAATCCCTCTGGATACCTCCTACTTGGATCTATCATCAAACAAACTGGAAACAATCAATGAATCGATGCTTACTGGCCCTGGATACACCACCTTGGTGAGCCTTGACCTGAGCTACAACAAAATTGCCAAGATTTCCTCCACAACCTTCTCCAGGCTTCGGTACCTGGAGTCCTTGGATCTGAGTCATAACTCTCTGGAAGTCCTCCCAGAGGACTGTTTCTCCAGTTCTCCTTTGGGTGACATTGATTTGAGCAATAACAAGCTTTTGGATATAGCTATGGACATCTTTGCTTCAAAAGGTCAAGGAAAAGCCCTGAATGTGGATCTATCCAATAATATGCTCAGCACAACTACGCGGCACCATGAAAAGAGCATCCCCAACATCCGGAACTTAAATCTTTCTGGAAACAGGCTAACGTCTGTGCCAAATCTTCAAGGGATTCCTCTCCGATACTTAAATCTTGACGGGAACCCTCTAGTCAAGATCGAGAAAGGAGACTTCACGGGGCTGAAAGATTTGATTCATTTATCCCTCAGTGGCCTGCGTGGCTTTGGAGAATTATCTCCTTATAGCTTCAAGGAACTACCAGCCCTCCAAGTTCTGGATTTATCCATCAATCCCAACTTGAAGTCACTGACTGCTGAAGTTATCTTTGGTCTGAACTCCCTACAAGAGCTCAACCTCTCTGGGACAGGTGTGTCATCATTGCCAAAGACTGCGCTGAAATACCTGCCTTCCATCAAAAGCATCACCTTGAGGAAGAACATACAGTGTCTTAAGACCATCAAAGAAGGACAGTACCACCGACAAATCGGGCTGACCAAAAAAGAGGTCCTCAGTTGCCACGACAGCCACGGGTCTGTAGCAGCAGCACCTTACGTTTTGTGATGAAAGCTGGGGAGAAGGGGTGGGGAAGGGAGGGCAGGGGGCCATGGGATTTGTACAGGTGTCGGACTGAGATGGCTTGCAGTGTGCCTTTTGTAAAACTGTCAATAATTTATATATTTGTATATGCCAATACTTGATTGTTTGTGGATTTTATAAACTCTCGAATCCTGGCCCCACATCATCTACAGGGTCCCGATTTTACCGGGTGCATTGAGGTCCTGCACGCAGCCCGTTGGCTCAAGAGTGGTGATGCTGGACAACGGGGACCGAGCCGCTCTACAGGTCCCAGGGCAGAATGGTCTGTCTGGAGCAAACCTTCATGCCCCAGACGCGTTTGTAGGAGCAAAGATACGTCTCACCAGAGCACACGCTAAAACGTACCGACTCCGTAGCTGCTTGCTTACAAACCCGTGCATCATCCTTTTTTTAATTATTACTCCCCAAGAAGTGCCTTCTGGTTGTTGCCTTCATTAGCAGCACCCTGTTCCCTGTCATGCACTTTCAGTCTTGAAGAAACATTTCCAGACCAACCTGAACACAGGGTACTCCTAATGTGCTGGTTTTTACATGTTATTTGCATAGGTGTGCAATGAACGTTGAGTAAGTCGAGAACTTTTCCCACAATTTGCTCCCTGTTTTCCCATCTCTACCCTTTTCATGTCTGATTACTTTAGGTCCAACCTTGGCAACCTCCTGCCTTTCTAACCTTAGCGAGCCATTGCTCAGAGCTGATGTGCAGCAGAGCAAGGGAAGCAGAGGGGTCTGCCAACAGCCACATCTCGCCCAGGAACCAACCTCCAGTGAAGCAAACTGACTGAGTTGCCAAGTGAAGAGATTGTGTAGCCGAGCTTAAAAAAATAATTTAAAAAAAATAAAAAATAAAAAAAATCCCTGTTCCCTTTCTGGGCAAGCTTGGAAGAAAACTCTGACAGGGATTCTCATCTTGACAAGCTTATCAAACCAAGACGCAGACTCAGAGGATGTGAGAGTAAGCTATTTCCACGCTGACGTTCCCCATCTGAACACAACATCTGTGACTCAGCTGGGCGCCCGTGAGGCAATTTCCAGCGCCAAAACGCTCCCCAGAACGTGCCGGGGGAAGAAATAGCACTGACGCCTGTGACCCTGGAGCGCTTCGCCTATCAGGGGAAAGATCTTGGGTTTTATTTTCCAGGGTTGTAGCTTTTTTCTTTCTCTCACACAGCTCCTTGGCTGCCGACTGAAATCTGATAAAAAGCCTGGTCCCCGGAGATTTGTTCATTTTTTCCTCCATTGCTGAAATGCCGGCAGAGCATGTCTTGTCCCTCTTCTTCTCCAGGCTAGGAGAAAGCGGGGGAAGGCAGCACGGCATGACTCAATGCCATGCGTGAAGCCTTGTTTGTAGGAGCTCCTGCAGTGGAGGTGTCTGCTGAGGACTGGTCCACACCTGGCACGCTCTTTCCTGGGGATGGGAAAGGGACGTTGTGGATGGGGGTCCTGCTCGGGCTGATCTGCAGCTTGGTTTCTAAGCCCAGCCTTGCATCAGGGTGACCTTCAACGTTTGAAACTGATTTAGGGAGATCCATGCAAAGGTGATGCAGATAGAAACCCAAACTACAACCCTCCTTAGGAGTGTTGGGAGGAGCTCAGGCTTCGTCCTCACACCCCCAAAGGCCTTTGCAAATGGAAACCCTATTGCCCAAAACAGCTGTCTCTAGGGATGGTTGAAACCCATTGGGCCCATAAAAGCCAGAGTCAACACCTCGCTTCGGATACTGAAATCCCTCTCCCACCTTTTTATCCATCTCCTTTTCAATGAGTTGTTTGGGGACCTCAGGGTGGGATTTTAACCCTTTCTTTCAGTGTTGGGGCTTTTACCTCTCTCCTGAGCCTTTGTGATGTTCAACCAGCCTTCACAATCATAAGAAACGTGCTGATTTTCTTAAAAAGGCAACGTGGCTGCCTACAGGCCGGGATCTGGAGGGCAACAGCAACCAACTGCAGCGCAAGACAGGGGCAGTTTGGGAGGAAAGGGGTGTTTTTTAGCGGATCTTGCCTTTTTAAGAAAAGTCTTTTCTGCTGGCAGAAAATGTAATTTTTAAAAAGAAAGTTGTTTAATTTTATAAGTCTGTACGTAGACGAAATGTTACAGGGATCGTATACTGTCAAAGTTACTGTCTTTGTGCCACTGTGGTAAGTTCAAAACCCAATGTGACAATCCAATTGAAGACTGCAAGATTTCCTTGTGTAATCTCTCACTAGCTGCTAGCTAAACAAGCCTTAGCAAAAGCTGGCAAATACCGTCGCTGTGTTAGTTTGTTGTTTTGTTTTGTTTTGTTTTTTAAAAAGAACCTCTGCAGCATTGTAAGGCTTTGTGATTACCCACAATATAATAAAGTGATTTGGAGGAGAATAAACCCAGATCCCCTGTATTTACTGCCTTAGCGCTGGGAAGGCGGCAGCTGTCGCTGGGTCCAAAGTGCAACGCGGCTTCTCTCCTTGCCAGGCTCAGCCCCACCAGCCTCATGGGTGTTGTATCTCCAAACCAGGGGGGGGTCTGCTGGCCTCCACATTGGCAGAAAGGCTTGAGAACTTCACTGGCTGACTCAAAGGAAATTATGGACATGTGGCAGTGAAGCAGCACAAGAGTATCTGGAGCAAATTTCCTGCTCCCGGATCTGCTCCAAAGCTTGTCAGAGATGGTGCAGGTCTCTTCATGGATTTGGCCAATCTGGCACACAGTCTGCTAGGGCTGAAAGGCTGGATTTGCCAAGTGGGTGATGTGGGGAGAGCCCACAAGCTGTTTCATGAGACCATGGGGGTGGGAGGAAGCGAATGGCATGACGGCTAACGGCTTTACACTGAAAGAGGGAAGATGTAGATGAGATACTAGGTAGAAATTCTTTCCTGTGAGGGTGGTGAGCCCCTGTCCCAGGTTGCCCAGAGAAGCTGTGGCTGCCCCATCCCTGGAGGTGTTCAAGGCCAGGTTGGACGGGGCTTGGAGGAACTTGGTCTGGTGGGAGGTGTCCCTGCCCAGGGCAGGGGTGGGGGAACTGGATAATCTTTAGGCTCCCTTCCAGCTCTAACCATTCCGTGATTCTATGATTCCATGATCCTATGATTCTCTGCACTCTGCCAGACCGCAGAGCTTTCATCAGTGAGATACACGTGGTCCAGCCTCAGCAACACTTTCCAAGGAGCGGGTGCTGCTGTGTGGAGGGCTAAGAGCATGCAGAGCCATTGCAAGCAAAGAATAAATAGAAACATCTCAGGAGGGCTTTGCCTGCTCTTAAACAGAAAATTTAATTTTAAGCACTTCTTGGTGCTGTGTATAAAAGTGATGCAAGCAGAGTCCCACTGAGGAAACCGCCCCCGGGAAGCTGCAGCATTCCAGGTCCTCCCAAGCCTGAAGGAACAACTGCATCTTCCATCCAGGCAGGCAGAGCTACAGGCTGCCTGGAAGAGGCTGTTGTTTCTCTATCTGCTTTTTCAAACTGCCTCATCCTCCAGAACTGCAAGGTTTGATCAGACCATAACCCGGAGGTAGACATCTCCAGGAGAGGCCAGATTGTGCTTCCAGCACTGTTATGGACTGTAGAGGAAAAGCCATCACCAACCCTTAGAGATAACTGCTCCTCTGGTGTCCACCATTGCGTGCTGTGAACATTAGGCTACACCACCACACTCCTTCTGGGACTCCTTCTGGATGGGATCCCTCCTGCCCTGGGAAAACAGGCTCAGTTGGAGCGGTGGAGAGTGTCCTGCTGCCCAAGTCTGCCAGGCGATGGACACTGCCCAGGGAGCAAGAGGTCTGAAGCTTGCTTCTCCCACTTCCATGCGAGTGATTTGTGATGCCCCCACTTATATGATGCTCCAGTGCTGTGCTGGACCTTGTCCCTCCCAGTACTCCTTTGCCCCCTTGCCTTACCTTCATCTCATTCTGCTAGTGATTTTTATTATTTAAACAGCCTTTCCAAAGCCCTCTGTATGGGAAGAAGCACACAAGTCTCCATGAGCAGCATGAACCCCTGCATTGCCCACACGCGTGTCCCTCTCCACCATGGGACCCGGATGCCTGAAACACTGTACTAATGTCCCCGCGGAGAAGGAAAAGGCACATGATGGCTTCAGGCTTGGAAAATTTGAGGAGGCCCTCATGCCAGCTTCCTAAAGCTGCTGTCAGCTCGATAACACGGCGTGACGGACTAAACCCTGGTGCCAGACATCACCCCAAGACACCCATGCCAGGAAAGCCGGCCAGGCTGGTTAGCTGCAAGCTCTGGCTGCCTCCAGGACCAGCTCAGCTCTGTGGCCGGATACGTTTGCCCTGGCAAGCAAGATGGGCTTTTTAATTAGAGGCTGAATATTTTTAGAAGCAGGAAAACCTCAGCAGAAGCTGGGCAATAAGGACAGGCTGGGTTAGGGAGGGGGAAGAAGTGTCTGAGCTGGCATTTGCTTGCAGCACTCTGTCCCCTAGGGAGTTCTCAGCATCTCACCCCTCTTCCCAGAATGTTGGGAAAGACACCGAGGATTGCTTCCCCCCATCTGCCTCATGCCCAGGGCAGCATAGGACAACCTTCTTCTCTTTATTTCAAAACATGCACCTCTTGGTACCTAAAAGCTCCCATTTGCTTCTCGCCAGTCTGCTGGAGCTGTTTCTCCTGGCTGTCAGCTGTCAGCCTACAGCAGTCCCTTGCTGACTGATTATGTGACTGACTTCATAGCAGCAGTAGGTGCCCGCCCTCTTAAAAATAGCTGCTCCTCTGTACATTTTCCATTTTGCAGGAGGTTTTTATTTCCAGCACGTATGTTCCACACACTCTGACTTGGTCAGGCTGGAAAGAGCGGATGTACTCTTGCCATGCCAGAAAATAATGCTGCGTGGCTGGGCATAATCCTTCTGGATGCCCCGGGATCTGCCTCCTGGGAAAGCTTTGGGGCAGCCAAACCCCCTGTCCCATGCACGTTTCTAGAGGCAGCACCGTAGCATTATTCTTGCCCCATCACCCCTGAGACATCCCTTTCCTTCCCTTTTTGGGTGGCCAAACGGACCTGGGAACCTGATTAAAAGGTGGAAAATTGGAGATGAAACTAGGCCATCAGATAAATCCTCTGCTGTAATAAGCAGGGAGTCGGAGCACCGGCCCTTAATCACAGCCTTTGTCTCCTAGCATTTGTATGCCTGTGTGCACTCGTCCCCCGGTGCCAGAACAAACCCGCCCCCCTCCTGCCCCATCCCCACCCCTGCACTGCCTTTCATTAACGGCATTAAAATAAAAGTGGTTCATTCTGCCACGGAGGAGCCGCCCAGGAGAAAGCAGCAGCCCGCTGGGCATCCTTCAAAAATCCCCTGCCAGCTGCAAAGGGGGTTTGGGCAGGGGGATGTGCTGCCACCCTGCCCAGCTCCATCCCCTCCGCTGGTCCTGCCTCCACTCCGGGTGCACCCCAGGGGGATGAATCAGCCTGAAAAAAACCCCACAGTTTTGTCCCTGAAAATTTTCCCACCACCGTGGTGATGTCCTTTAACCCCCTGGATGTCTGTGCCACATGCGCTCCCCTCCTCTTCCTCCTTAGCGGTGGATGTGTGTCACCGGTGGATGTGTGTCACCGGCGCTTGCTGGTAATTGACTGGGGCCGTGCTGGGAATTTGAACCTACATTTCAAAGAGATCGTTAACCTCCTTTTCCTTCTCTTTGAACTGCTTCGCTTTATTGTAGGCTAAAGGAAACACATGGCTTCTTCCTCCCAGAGCCCCTTTTGATGGGAGCCCAGCACATTAGAGCTGGTGTTTTTTTTACCAGTGATGATGCTGGTGGTGGCGTGCTGCTAAGCAGGGTGTGATGATGCATTTTGGTGGGATCAAGGTGCCTCTTAATTTTGGAGGGGATTGCAGGTAAAGGAATGGTCCAGAGATGGCCAAGAGACTGGCAGATGGATGTAACATCGATGTCCTGGCAGCCCATGGTGCATTCTCAGCCCACAGAGGACCAAGGAAGGGCCACAGGTTATGGGTCGCTCACCCAGAAACTAGGTTCAAGTCCCTCTACCATGCTGTACTTTCTGGGTGGGCTTGGGCACATGAATGACAACCTTTCTGAGGTTTCCACGGGTGGTTAAAGTCACCCTGTGACTGCAGGGCAAAGGAGAGAGGTCATCCTGACCCTCCTTTCCATTACATCAAAGCCAGCATTTGTGCAGCCCTTCACTGTATCAAAAAAAGAGAAAAAAAAAAAAAAAAAAAAGACAAGTTTTCAGACAAATCGATGAGCTGAACCAACCCATCAGGAGGCCAGGCAGCCGCCAGCAGAAATGCACAGCAAGAAGAACATGGCGTGCTGCACAACGAGCACTCTGAGTCCCTTTTCACAACAGTATCTGGACTCTATGAGTGATGTCCTCATCCATTTTAGGTTCAAAACAGGTGGACTGAAGGCTCCCAAGTACCTCTAAGCATCTTGCCTACTTATAACCTACAACTCAGCCCTGGTTGAGCTGCTGTGAAGATAAACGTATGTAGGATTGTGAGATGCTGGACTATTAGATTAGAAAACATCCTGAAAGACAAACTCTGCATCACCAGAGCTGACACCTGCACTGGTAGGTCTCCACTGACAACTGGGGTCATCCTTGGACCTGTGGTCCTGAAGTCCTTGTATTGTTAATGACGCTTTCTCAGTTCACATTAGCCACTCTTTGCTCCCATGGTAGATGCTCTCCAAGCATCTCCAAGGGGCTGGAGTATGTTCAATACCCGTTTTGTTCAGTAAGTCTTCGAGAGGAACTACCTCAACACCTTCATCTCAACACCTTTTTCTCACCATCTGGGACAGGACCAAGTATGATGGGAAGGAATAGAGTCAGGGGTGGAAAAGAGCTCTGGCATAACCCCAAAACTGAATTTGGGGTCCTTCATGGGGCACACACTTCTGTGGCTCTGATGAAAGGTATAAAACCTAAAGTTCTTTCCAGCCCGTGCTGTTTTTCACCTCATTTTGACTTCATTTTAACTGTCCTTGAATTTGGAGGGCAAGTCTTCCATGTCCTCATGCCTCTCCTACTGTCCCTAATTCAACCACACCAGGCTGATAAGTCCCCTTCTGCCTACAATTGTCCTTACCTTGTTGTAGAACTCCATACAATAATTTTCACAGCTCAGAAAATCCTCGGAGCCCTGGTCACCAACCAGATCTAAGCTCTTAGCTTCGGCTATTGTGAGGGAGAGCACGTCAGTATGGACCTCAGTCAAGCATTTATTCTAATATATCCTACCTCATGGTTGCAACGAACTAAGTGCATATAGTTACCACAGGTCAACTAGCACTCATAAAACCTCATTGCGTTGATCAAACATCTGAGAACTCATATTAAAGCATAGATCAGTCTGGGCTGCTTCATAACCTTTAGGATGTTTCTGAAGAACGATATTCTACGGTCTTTTTTTGCTTTACCTGTACTCGCTGCCATCATTTATTTTATCGCTTCAGTGATTACAAACCCTGAAATAATGGATAGATTTATTTGCTGGAAGAACTGGGCACCTCTGGAAGTAATTCTCAGACTTGCTAAGCTGTTGTTTCTGTCTAAGGTAAGAAAGCCCTGAAGAGGGAGTAGCTTTTCCTGTGAGATGTATCGAGGAAAACAGATTCCTGCTTGGTCCTTACCTGCAGCCTTTTGCAGGAACACAAGGGGCAAGATTTTTCCCTATTTTGCTATTAATCCTAATCACCAGCATAAAAACTCTTCATTTTCCCTAGAAGTATTTGTTCATAGAATTTTTCTCATATACACCTTTTTTTTTTTTTCTTTTGTAAAGTGATTGCTTGTCTTCAAAAAGAACAAAACCCCACTCAACAGCTGTCTGTTTGTCGTAGGGCCATCTGGGACCTGCGTCCTGGAGACTGCAGAGGTGAAAATCCCCTTGAATAAACAGGAAAGGAGGAAGGCACAGAACATATCCCTGAGCTATCCCATGGGAAATGCCTGGGTAATCCATGGTGGCAATTGTGCCACAATGCTATTTTTACCACTCTTTTACCACCCTTTCTTAAACGTCCTGTGCCAGCACCCTCAACCTCACAAGACCACTGCTAAATTGGGAAAGATTCTGCCCCAGAGATCTTGCAACCAGAGAAGACCTTCAAAGAGGATATTTTCACATAAATATGGGAAGATTAGGATTGTATTTCCATCAGTTTTCCCAAAGCCTCATCCCAAAGCTGTATTTTTCCTTTGGTCGCTTTAGGAACCCACATTGGCTCCATCTCTGCTTGCTGTAAGATCACCCTAATGGTACGTCAAGCCTTTTGACAAGTCCAGTGGGCATCTCCCTTTGGAGGCTATTTCACAGCTGGGTTCAAATTCACCAGTGAGACACTTTTTCACCCAAAAACGTTCCCCATAATAATATTCTTGTCTCTACTTTTGCTCATCAACTATTTCTACATCCACACAGAAGCAGGCCAGTCTCTGCTCCACAGGAAGGGGTGTAGACACTTGGTGATGCCAGGGAAAGAGGTGCTGTTCTGAGAAAGAGCACTACCAGGCTCACAATGGGTTTGTGTTTCCTTGCTTTGGGGGAAAAATACTGATTTTCCGCTGTGGCTCTGCAAATACTGTTTGCTGGGCTTCAGCAGCAAGACAAAAGCAGTGGTAGGTCCTTCATGCATGGAGAACATCCCCCAGTCACAGCCAGCAGTCCATGGATAACCAATTTAGGCAGGCAAAAGCTCTGTTTGGAATTGCTTTAGCTTCCACTTTCCTGAAGCTAAAATCAGAACTATAAAATGTGTGTTGTGCCAGCATCCCAAAGCAGAATGGAAGCACCACAGCTGGCAGAGACCCCATCCTAGAGTCACCAAGGAGGTAGCAAAATTACGGTAACAGCCCCAGCAGCCTGATGGAGATGAGGTGGTAATTCAAGCCACAGCAGAAGAGAAGGGCCCCAGGATAACCCTGGTGTCAGGACATGTCCCCATTTCAGTGCCACAGCTCCCTGTGCTATCTGTTGCCGAAGAGAAGATGTTTGCCCCGTCTGAAGCAGCAGATTCACACGGCAGAGCAGAGCTATGCAGTTTCCAGCAGAGCTCTGGATCCAGCCAAGCACCATTAGCCTAGTTTTTCATCCAAGCAAGGAAGTCCTGGCTCCTGGCAGGCTTATTAGCTTGGCACCGAGCTCAGCTGACACCTCGCCAAAGCATTCTGGCTACAGCTGGACCTGCTTGGCTTCTGTCCCACCAGCTTGGGTCTCTCCTCATCACACTTCCCTACCCTCTTGGATCAGCATGGGCAGAGCAAGCTTGTGCGCCTGCCCAACTGTGCAATCATGGAATGGTTGGTTATGGGGATAGCTACAGACTTGGGAGTTAGAGTTCAGACTCCAAACCTCTTCATATATCCAAAGATCTCTGAGATTCAAACATTTCCTTGCAAAGTACTTGGTTGTCCAAGAATGGAGGTTTCCCTGCTGTCTGACAAAGGTGGTGCTGGGCACGAGCAGGGATGAGCAATTTGTTGTATTTGCTTTTATTGCTTACCTTCCCTCCTTCAAACTCAGGGTATGTTTGAAAGCCTAGAAGAAAGCTGCATGGCTCTTCCCAGGGATTGAACCAATCTCATAAGCAGTTGGGAGAGAAGACAAAATCCCAGAAGCTGACAGGTTCTGGAGATCCAGTACATGGTAGATCTTCCCTAATGGTTGCAAAAAATTCTTTTTTAACCCATTTTGTGATTGCTAGGAAGAGAGGAAAAGAGCCTGCGGCCATGGCAGTCCTGGCCTCTTCCACCAGAATAGTCCTGGGCAGAAGTGCCCTTGGGGCAGCAGAAAGGCTTGTCTCTGCTCTAGGAGCCCAAAGCAAGGTATCACATTGCTGTCCCCATCAGAGCCAGCATCTGGCTGGGCAGAGACTCTTTCCAGGGCTGGTTCCACCATACAGCAAAGACACTGAGAATATGCCCTGTCCCTCACACCCTCGTGTCTGTTCACATGCATACGATGTGTGAAGGCCATAGAAATGCTCCCATACATGGAAACGTTTGCTTTCAGCACGGGAACTCTGGGCAGCAGGGATGCTAAGGGCTAACAGCACACCCCGAGGTGTTTGCTGCATCCACGTTGCTCTGTTATAGACAAAGTCCAGCATCTTGGCTCAAGTCCTAGAACCAGGGACCTTATGGGCCAACTCACCCATGGCATCAGCTTGGCATCAGCCAGATTTACACTTTCTAACAGAAGCGTGTCTCCATTGCTCTTGCAGACCTGCAGCAACATAGATGCCATATCCTCTCTAAAGAAGCAAATTTCAGCCTTTATTTTGCCCATCATGGAATGGTTTGGGTTGGAAGGGGCCTTTAAAGATCATTTAGTCCAACCCCCGTGCCATGGGCAGGAACATCTCAAGGTTGCTCAAAGCTCCGCCCAACCTGGTCTTGAACACCTCCAGGGATGGGGCATCTCCCACCCTTCTGGGCAACCTGGCCCAGTGTCTCACCACCCTTATCATAAAGAATTGCTTCCTTATGTCTAATCTAAATCTACTCCCCATCCTCGAACCTGAATCTTCCCTAGCTGCAGCCTGAGCAGGTGACTCCTTCTCCTCACCTCCACAGATGCCGCAACGAGGTCACGAAATTAATGACTGGAAGGCGATGACGCTGCATATCAGCTCTGTTTGAACTGCTGAGCCCCTGCTGAAGGCTGGTTCCCTCCTTAACCATGTTCCAGCACCAGGCACAACCTGGGAAGCAGCAGATAGGATTTTTATCAGCTCTCCAAGACATTAACTGCAGGACCTGCTCTTCTCCCACGCACCTGCTACACACTACAGGTTAAAAAGGGAGCAGGCAGCATGCACGGAAAACAAAGGGGATGCTCTGTTGGGAGGAGATAAGGACAGAAATTGCCCTGTGATGGTAACCTTGGAGAGAAATTGCCCCATCGTTAGATGAATAGCGCTGGCAAGAGGCAGAGCTTCTGGTAGCCCCAGCCAGGATCTCTTTGGACTGGGACAGGCAGAAGTGAGGCTCAGAAGGGACTTGGTGTCTGGTTAGGGTGGCAGCCTGTGGGTTGATCCCCTTCACAGCCACTGCAGCAAAGCGGTGCTGCCAACACACCGATGTGCCACGGGGGATGTCAGGGCGACACGGGTTATCTCTGTCTGTTCCAAAGTTGCTTGCGGTCACAGGGGAAAGAAGATACCACTTCTTTCTGTAAATATTGATATCTCTTCTGGCCTTGAGATAACTTTGTCAGGAAGACATGCCACTGCACGTCCTTATGTTGGTGGGTACCAACTCTGCTGCCAGGAGGAGGGTCCAGTGTTAGGATCATCAGGGATGCAAGTCATTGCACAATACAAAGCACAGCAAGTCTCTGGGCATTCCTGAAGCAAAAACCTGTAGTGTGCTGTAGTGTGTGCGTCTGCAGATCACTTCATCAGGCAGTGCCTGCAAATTTCCTGTGACACCTGTAATGACTTAGGACATGATTGCCAGGGAAGTAGCATAGCCACCAAATTCATCCATGCAAAGAAATGGCACTTCACCAGAAAAGAGCATATCCATCAGGGATAAAGGTGGTGGCACTGGGAAATGAAGGGGACCACCCACACTCTTTCTGCCTTGATGACAGGCAAAAGTCCTTTCCTCCTGATGGATCTTTTGGACTCAATAATCTTAAAGTCCCTTCCAACCTAGACAATTCTATAATCTTGTCCAGGAAGACTGATTTTGCTGGAAAAAGAGGATGAGTTGCAATTAAGATTCAGCAATTAACCTGGGCTCAGGTTAACCCCTTTCTGGCAGAAAAGTTTAGGTGAGCGTGGGTGGGAATTCCTTTAAAACCAGGTTAGATGTTCAGCTCATTCGATAGATCCTTGGTGGGGCATGTCAGTCTGGCTTGGGCTCTGAAAGCTCCAGGCCTGAGGTTCAGAGGCATCTTTTTAAAAATTTCATACGTACAAAAAGAGCACAAGGTGAGGACTAGGCTGATCACTGGATGTGCTCAGCAGGATCACAGCCAGTGACTCAGAAATCCCTGACAGATCTCTCTAGTCCCTGTTTGGAAGAAGGCACCATGATGAGGTGGATGGAGCAGAAAGCTAACCATCTGCAGCAAGGGAGAATTATCTGCTGTAAAGACATCTTTCAAATCAATAGACCTGGATAACTCACTGCCAGGAGCCATCAAGAAATGACCTGAGGAGCCATTAACATTAAATCTAACAAGTCTTGGGGAACCTCAGGGAAGGAAGGAATGGGCTGGCACAGGGCCTGGGTCACGGCAACACGGGCAGAGGAGAAGGGGACAACCAGAAGGGTGAGCACCATCAGTTCTTAGCAAAACAATAGAGCAGTTAATTTGGGATTTCATCAACAAGCTAGTAATCCGGACAAATGCACATATGTCTATAAACACAGTCAGATGGTAGAGCAGAAAACCTTCATCAGCATTCATCACGTTTCAGCCTCTGAGCCTCGGCTGATAAAGGCAGCTGCAGTGGTTTAATACATCGTGGTTCCTCCAAGGCTTTCTGCTTTTTTTTTTTTCCTTCTAAACTGCGTGAGATGAGATTAACAAAACATGCATTAAACGGTGTCAGAACTGCCCCCCTGACAGATCTTGAAACGTGGCTGTAAAGGGATGGGGTTAAAACCCTTTTCTTACCAGAGACGGCTTAATGTGAACAGCAGTGGAGAAATAGGTGGAAGCAGGTCCGGGAATGGAGGATTAAAGGGCTCGCAGCCCAGAGGCAGGCTCAGGAGGATGGGCTGGGGAGGAGGCACTGGAAGGAGGTGCAGAAGGGCTTTAAGGGGACTCAGAAGCGGACAATGTTTGCGGGAGCAGTTCAAAGGTCTGTGGAATGGCACGGAAGGAGAGTCAAAGGGGTGTCAACCTAGAGGGCAAATACCCCATCAGCGTCCACCTAAAGGGTGAGAGTCTGCCTTGATCTGCAGTGAGTTGAGGATGGGTGAGACCCAGCCACGCTGATGTGCCAGAAGAGGCCCACAAAGGTCTTGGGCATCCAAAATGAAGAAAGATCCTGCAGAAGGGTCACCACCTTCCCTTAGTAGGCAGTGGTCTAGGACTGCTAGGAGGTGATGCATCAGTTCTGCTGGCCACGCACCCAGTCTGGGAAATAGCTGAGGGCCAGGGATTAGATGCACAACCTGTAAAAATCACAATTTAGGAACGTAACCTTATTCATCAAAGAGAAGGCTGAGAGGGACCATTACATATGGGTATTTACATAGGGGAAGTCTCTCTGATAGCGAGGCAGACAAGGGGAGGTTCTTCAGCCATGCTGATAAGGGGAATAAGAAGACATGATGGGTGGAAGATAGCACTAGATTAATTCAGCCTTTGAAGTGGACACCAGCTCACTGCTATGAAGGTAATTAAATATTGGAACAGCTTATCAGGGAGGCTGCCGAGTCACCAGTGCTTTTTATGTTGAAATAAAGATTAGGTATCTATGAAAGGACGTGGTCTAATCCAGTTTCTGGGAAAAATTTATTTTCTGTATACAGAAGGTCAGATAAGATGATCCTCCTGGTGCCTTTTGACTTTGCAGTCTGTGAATTTAGGAAGCGTAAACTCCCCTGTGTAAGGATCCATCTTCATCTGGTACATGACGTGTCAGGCAAATCAAGGGGAAATGCAAAATACAGGCTGAGATCCCAGCTCAAGAGCATGCAGCCAATGCTGGGAAGAGAGCTCAGAAATTCCTGGCTCTTATCCCATTAGCCTACTGGAAGATAGATAAGCTTCCACATTTCTTCAAACCTCATATGAATCACAGAACTACTTAGAGGGTTTTGATTTTGCCTGGAATTTATATTGCAACGGCAATAAAAAGACTGCGCTAAATTGATAGGGGATGGAAAGGTGTCCTCTGCCCCAACAGGGTTTACAGTCTTGCTGAGGACACAAGGCAAGCAAGAAAGGAATTGCCTGTCTGTAAACACAATGCTCCAGCAACTCAATGAGATCATACAACACATTCGTCCATGCCAGAAACAGTAGGAAGAAAAGCAGGCAAACCTTGGAAGAGCAGATAAATAGAGTGGTCGCGATGAAGAAAGGGGTGCAAGACCCAACGGGATGTTCCAAAAAGCCAGAATCTATCCAAACAGAGCAAACTTCTGGATGGTGTCATCTCCAGGGAAGAGAATGGCCAAGAACTACCAAGAATAAGGGCTGGGAGTGATTCGGCCACACGTAGAAGTGCCAAAATATGCCAGATGGAGCAACTCTTGAAAGTGCGTGTTTCTGCCTGCTGGCTTTAAAGGGAGCCAGGAGCGATGGGCCCAGATGGAGACATTAGCACTTGAGACAACACAAGTCAAGTGAGATGAACTCCACAGAGCCAGAGGAGGCCCAGACTGAAGTGGTCACAGCAGAGAGATAGTTCTCTAAGGCAAAGGACTCTCTCTGACTCAGTTTCTCAGCTGTGAAAAAGGACTTTCAATATAATCTGTCTAGAACAATCTACAACTTACCTAATGAGAAAAGGGAATTTCAGAAGGACTGAAACTGAAACTGCCTGTGAAACCAGGTTGCTGTGCGGCCTCCTGTGCTGGCTGGCAGTGGACACTCAAAAATCCAGCAGTGTCAGAAATGAAGTGTGGCAGCCAAAAGTCCATACTTGTGTTTTCCCTTTTTTTTTTTTTTTTTCTTTCTTTAATGGTATATCTCTAAAAGGGAAAAAAAAAAAAAAAAAGAGAAAAGAAAAAAGGTAAAGCTAACACATGCTAAATAATTCAGAATAAAACCAAAATGTTTCATTATGGACAGAAAGGGAACACCGAGCATTAAGCCACAATGAAGTCACTTTAGGTGGTTTTTATTATTTGGTGCGGTTTTTTAATAATTTCACTGAAACCCCCCTGGAAGACCCCTTTTGCTTCAAACAGAACTGATTATATATTTTTTTTTTTTATCTTCTCGATTTCAGTCACTGAACCACAAAATCCAATTTCAGTTCAGGTCTCTCGGAGGTATTGGTGATACGGAGGCCCCTGTTCACCGCGCAGCCCTGTGCAGGCAGGAGCAGAGAGAAGATGGGGTGGTCCCAGTGAACGCACACGCACTTACACACGGTGGGATTGTCTTTGCAAGGATTGGGGCATGCGGGGTTTTCATCTCTCCTTCTTCCTCTGCCATCTCAGGTCCCTGCTCCCAATGGGAAGAGGATCCTCTTAACCCTCTCCTGTGTGATGCTGCACAGGTCCTGCCTCCTGTGGGATGAACCTACTGCAAGGTGACCCTGCTGCCTACGGGGCCTGATCCAGCTCTGCAGTGACAGGGCAAAAGGCATCCTGCAAATGTTGAGGGGTGACCATGCCACAGCACCGGGGGTGGGCTTGGTGGGAGGGAGGGACAAATAAAAACATGGACTGGCCAGATCAGAAGTCCCCCTCAGCATCCCAGGAAATGCCTGAGAAGAGGGTGAGCACAAGTGCTGTTTCCCAGAGCGCCTTCCTCGACTCCATCCACATCCCTGGATCCTCGAGAAGCTCCTAAGCTGGAGGTGGTTTCTAGCAGCCCTCAATGAATTTCTCTTCATGAACCTGACCGGTTTCCCTTCAAACCTGTGTGACTTTCTCACACTGCCATGGCTCTGCAGCAAGGAACTACTGATTGCATGAAGAATCACAGAACCACCTTTTTATTAGAGAGAGAGAAAGAAAGAGTGGAAGAAAAAAATAATGAGGAGAGGAGAGGAGAGGAGAGGAGAGGAGAGGAGAGGAGAGGAGGGAGGAGGAGGGAGGGAGGGGAAGGGAGGGAAGGGAAGGGAAGGGAAGGGAAGGGAAGGGAAGGGAAGGGAAGGGAAGGGAAGGGAAGGGAAGGGAAGGGAAGGGAAGGGAAGGGAAGGGAAGGGAAGGGAAGGGAAGGGAAGGGAAGGGAAGGGAAAGGGAAAGGAAAGGAAAGGAAAGGAAAGGAAAGGAAAGGAAAGGAAAGGAAAGGAAAGGAAAGGAAAGGAAAGGAAAGGAAAGGAAAGGAAAGGAAAGGAAAGGAAAGGAAAGGAAAGGAAAGGAAAGGAAAGGAAAGGAAAGGAAAGGAAAGGAAAGGAAAGGAAAGGAAAGGAAAGGAAAGGAAAGGAAAGGAAAGGAAAGGAAAGGAAAGGAAAGGAAAGGAAAGGAAAGGAAAGGAAAGGAAAGGAAAGGAAAGGGGGAAAAACCTATCCTAAAGCACTGTCCCTGTAACTCCTTCTCTGTGGCTTTCTGCCACAGCAGAGATGGAATTACAGCACTGGAGGAAACTCAATGAAATAATGATTACCCTTTGGATTTAATTAGCACAGAGTGGAGGCAGTGTCAAACAAACATGTTTGTGCATCAAAACATTCCTCGTGGCGCCGGGGAGCTCAGATCCAAACCGCTCAGACCTGCCAGGCGTAAACTGGGCATGGAGGTCAGAGACCTGGCTGTTTGGTTCCTGCCTGTGGTGCCAAGCCAGGCACGTGCCCCAGCAAGGACACTGGCTCGGGCATGGTCCTTCAACCCTCAGATGGGCCCACAGCTGGAGGACCACAGCTGATCCTCCAGGAGAACTTTGTCATGCTGTTCACTGCACAAACCCATCAAGGGAGACATCCCCCATCCCAAAAGGCCAGGTGGTGATGGAGGGAAGATCACTCCATCGTGAGGCTTCATGTCTTCTGTATTACAAGGCACAGCCCTCTCTGCCCAGGGAGAGACAAATTTCCTCCCTGTGCCAAAAAGCCACCAGTTATTGACACTTCACAGTGCATTGGGATGAAGTAGGGAGGTATCTCCATGCTTAAGAGATGGGAGAACCAGCCCTGAGACATTGAGCCTTCTCCAGGCAGCAGGTGGGGAAAGGGCAAAGGGGCTGGGAGGGCTGGCAGAAAGCCCCAGACACGGAGCAGGGCTGTGATGGAGGATCAGGAGGCAAACACAAACTTCATCTCCTGTCTGAGAGTCTCTCTGTGTTTGCAGAAAAACACTACCAGGAAAGCTGATTTCCCCCTTCTTTTGGCCAGAGGCATTTTGTTTCTGGTGCAGGACAAGACCTTAAATGAAGAGTGCTCAAGGAGGCTGTGAAGCCCAGCAGTTATCCCCAGGTGCTTCACTCCCCATCTTCTCCAAAGCCAGTGCCATTATCTTCCTTTTTCTGATGGGGAAACTGAGGCAGTAAGCACAGAGGGTAGGATCACAATGTACCCATAACATCTTCCACAACACAAGGCAGACATTCCTGCCTGTTAGTTCCCAATGGACACCCTGCACGACCAATCCTCTAATTATAAGGGCCAGTAATGGAAAGATATTGGAGGTAAGTTAAGACAGGCTTCATTTGCAGGCAGAAAAGAGACACTCGGAGGAAACGGCAGGTCTTGGGCTTCTAAGCGAGGCTGCTGAGACCAAGCAGGGAGAGGGAACCCTTTTAATTTTAATTAACTCTTTTAATTTTAAAAGATTTCATGCTAATAGCTATACTTACACCAAGAGCTTCTGCTCAGCCACGGTCAGGGAGCTTTCAGAAATTGCTTCTTTCATACTCATGGAAGAGGAGCTCAAAACTGATGTGAGACCAGAACTTGACCACTTCTATCCCGATTTTCTGTCCCTTTATGCCCCTCTTCTTTATCACAGTTACATTTATCCTGCATATGTTTGCAATGACTTGCGGGACGGCAACAGTGTGCGAGCACCATCCCCTGAATCACAAAACTGCCCGCTCATTCTTCCATCACCTGGACACATTTGGTAAGAGCTTGGCAAGGACGCTGCTGTACAAATCGCGCTGCTTAACTGCGTGTGCAGCTCTTGAGATCCTCATACCACGATCACAATGCCGGACAAAATCCACAGGACCCAGAAGCCGCTTCTTCATCTTTATCCCTGCAAAGATTTTGCTGGGATTACCCAGAAAAGGAATGAGTTGGTTCCTACAGCTGGTTAGCAGAGGGCTTGCAGTAACGAGATGCACACTGTATTAGTTTTAAATGAATAACATTGTCGGCTACAGGGTCTGCTGAGTGCTGGCAGCTGATCTCAGATGGCATATAGCTGTGGTCTTCGGAAAAAGCGTTAAAATTGCTTGAAAAAATTACAGCTAATTGCACTGTCACGACATTAGCACCGTAGTTTCCAAACACTCAGAACAAAAGCCTATTGTCCCTTCTGGCAGCTCCCAGCATCATCACGCAGGGTTGAAATTATCAAATTCTCCCATTTAATGGGGAGCTATGGAGTGGTTTCCCTAGCCTGGCCAAGCATGACTGTTCTGCTGGCTCGAAACAGCCAGCGTCCAAGGGTGATTTGCTGTTTTGTGTTGCTAGGAAGACATGCAGCCTTACGAGTGGAAAAAAAGCCACAGGGCTCCAAGCAGCTTAAATGGGCCAAAATTATTGACTTTTTGATGGGTGGGAAACTAAGAGATTAACGAACCCACTCTATCATCCTCTCAAGTGCATGGCCAGGAGTTGAACCAGTTGAACCTTCCCAATACAGCTGATTTTTGCTCTGTCCCATGGTCTGTAAGCAGAGGACTTGGGGCTGGAGCTGTTTCTCTAGTATCAGCCATGAGCTGGATTTTATTCCTTTAAAACAAATAGCTGCCTGCTTTATTTTCCAGCCTACCATGCTCCCTGTTTTGCAATAAATAGGATTCCACGCTGGAGAACAGGGGATCTCAATGTGCCGTTCCTAATTATAAAGGTGTCCAGGAGAAAAGAGGAGGGAAGAAATAACCTCCTCATAAATCATGTGCGATGAAAGGGGTGGGGAAGCTAATGATTTTAAATGGATACTTTGGCAATTCCTTTAATGAGAAGGAGCAGGTAATTACGTTGACCTTGGAGATTGCATTATTCTCCTTGGGCCAGAGGAGAGAAATGATGAAGGATCGCCTGGTGCTAGCTAAGCAAGGGGTGATATTACAGAAGACTGACACAGACTATAGCTAACCAGGGAACGGGGCATTTGCTATGTTGTCTCACTCCTTTCCTACCTCCTAAGTGTCCTTGTGCCTGGTTTTCCTTCTCTTTTATTTTTTTGATAGGTTAGGGCCCTTGGGTTTGATTACTCGTTCCTTCTTATGGAGGCAAATGCAGTGGATTGGAGGGTGGGTTCTGAGTTGTCTTTGCATCCAGAATTTTATCCAGAAGCCGACGGGCTTCAGTGAGACCTGCACAGCCCAGAGCAACAGAAATTATGACCCCAAACCAAACTGCTCCTAGAAATCAGCCTTCCACCACTCCTAAAAAGGGAGGAAAACTGCATTTTCCCAATGGAACAGAGTAGAGAAGTCCTCAAGGTTCAACTCTGAGCCTGATCCAATGCCATCATGTGATCCCAGAGCTGTGTTACACTAAGCAGGGGTCTTTCTGATTTAGAGCCATTTACTATGACTTCTTTGAGAAGACACCCTGCTATGACTATGGAGGGTTTCTATATCATGAGAGAGCTGAGCATGTTGGGTCAAAAATAGAGACAGATCAAGAGCCAGGACAAGACGCAGAGGCAGGAGGCGGGGATTTGTTTTATCCCATGTAGACATCTCCATTCCAGCAGCCCAGACTCAATGGAGGAGAACAGGCACTGCTGTATATGAATGAGGTCATCTGGGAGTGAAGATCTGAAGCAGGGCAGATGAATCACCCTGTAGAAGCACCTATGTCCCTCCGTTGACAAGGAAGCCCATGGTGACCAGCTCCATGACAATCCAGAGAGGTGAAACAAATCCGACTGTGGGGCTCTTCAGAGACGCAATCTTTTTCATCTCTGCCCACAGCGCTCAAAATTTTGGAGCAAGCACAAGAAGAAATTACTCCCATTTTCCTTCCGATTCCACTTAATTTCACACCTTTTGCAGTTCTACCTGGTTTTCCCCAGTGGAACAAAGGTGCAGGCAAAGATGGGAATGGAAATAAACCCATCGACCAAGCCAGTCTCTCTTCTCCTTCATTTCTCATTTTGCCAATAGACACCAAAGGTGTGAGGCCAGAGAAAGAACAATTTAGGAACTGAAGCAAAGCTGTGCAGAGTCTCATGGTATGATTGCCTCTTTCAGAGGGTGATGCTTTGGGCAGACACTGTCAGCTACGTGTTTTAATGGTTAGGACTAAAATTCTCCTCCAGAAGAGACGGTTTGACAGCTTGTCACATTGAAGTTTCACTCTTTTGCAAATCACCTGGCAAAGGAGACAGACTTCAGCATCATCTGTCACCTCTGTTCATTAAAATATCATTCAGACAAATGAGTTGTACTAGTTGGGCAGCAGCAAGGTGTCACAGTAAAAGGCTGAGGCTCTGATGGAAGCAAGATTTGCTACAAGAAGATAGGGCAGGGTCATGTGCGAGCTTAAATGCCAGATACACTTGAGATAGAAGAAAGTCTGCTGCTAAAGGTGTGCGAGAACAGGTAGATCCTTTGTCTTCTGCCATTTATTTTCCCCCAGGTTGCCCCATTTGTGCCACAATGACTTTCTAAAGAAAAATCCAGCCCAGTCTGCTACAGCCAGATGCTATGACCGTCTAGTCCAGCATTTGAGCTTTGTCTGAATTTGCGACAGCCATGCTGACCCCTCATATCTCCACCCAAACAAATTAATTCCTTGCCTGGCAACATCCCAGTGGGAACCACTGCTGGCTCTAAATAAAGCCCAAGGGAAGTTTGTTAAGCACTGGAAAGGAAAGGTTAAACAAAACTAAGCCATCTGAAGCTTGTTGAAGGAGACTGGGGGGTTGACGGGATAAGGAGCTGCTGTTCTGCAGTGTGGGTGGAGGAGAGGACTTGGCCCGGTGGGAGTGCGAGCATGCCAGCTTTCTCCTTCCCTTTCACTCACACCAACCAAAGCTCAAAGGTCTTGCTCAGGGGAGATTCCTGCTGCCAGATGTCAAAATACTGAACTGATCAGCGAAGGTCCAGTAAGACCATGCCTAAAGCTTCGTCTAAAATAAGACCTCTGTCAGGTCTGTGGAAGAAAGAGGGGGGCAGAAAAAGTGTGATTAGCTGAAGCGTAGGAGCCTGGAGCAGAGAGAACCGTTAGCCTCACTCATATTGTATGTTTTCCTTCCTGCTTTGGGTTGGACCTACTCTAAAGAATGGCCTTGCTGAACCTGGGCCATAGTCCAAAGTACCTTAATTGACTGTTAACACAATTGCAACTGATAGCAGAAGCAATTTCTCAGTCTCCCCTGAAGGTCTTATGCCTCTCTCTGCACCGGTCTTCTCCACCCACCTCCTGCTGTAGCTGGGTGGTCACACCAGCCTGCCTCTCCATCGGTCTCCTGCAGCAGATCTTTGCACAAGGGGAAATTTCCCCATAAAACCACTTGTCTGCAAGTGTTTCTGCCATCAGACTTCATACTGAGGGAGACAAAAAGAACTCAAACATGTGATGGAGATGCACTGGGGGGACCTGTGAGCAACAGAATGGAGAAAGACCAAAGAGCAAGAGAGGCCAGCAGAAAAGGGGGGGTGAAAAGGTGAGATAGTGGATACATAGGAGGAAAAAATGAGAGCAAACACACAGTTGTGGGAGGGAACAGCACAAAAGTGTGTGTTTGAAAGAAAGCAATCCCCAAACCCCATCCCAATTTATTTCACACAAATTTCTCCCTGCTCTTGTTAGAAGGGAGCACTTGGGAGCTGCCCTCCAACACGTGGCGGCAACCAGCCACTTATGTTGCACGTGTTAAACAAGTCACCAAACAACTCTCCCAGGGAGGGCAATCATTGTGGATCTAATTAAAGCTTGTCATGCAACTCTGCTCCGCTGACCAGGCTCATCCGGTGAATGAGATGGTCTCTGTTAATTTTATCTGACAACAATCATTGCATCAGGGCCAAACAACACCCTGCCAAGAGATGGACACAACAGTCGGAGCTCTGAAGGTGCAGGAGACAAGGAGGATCTGGAAACCCCAGCCATGCACATGGATGGGTCATAGAATCATAGAATCATAGAATTGCCCAGGTTGGAAGGGATCTTTCAGATCACCGAGTCCAGCCATCAACCTAACTCTGACAAAAACCACCACTAAACCATATCTCTAAGCACTGTGTCTACCCGGCTTTTAAGTACCTCCAGGGATGGTGCCTCAACCACTTCCCTGGGCAGCCTGTTCCAACACTTGACAACCCTTTCAGTGTAAAAATTTTTCCTAATATCCAATCTAAACCTCCCCTGGCGCAACTTGAGGCCGTTTCCTCTTGTCCTATTGCCTGTTACTTGGGAGAAGAGACTGATCCCAAGGGTTTGGCTGTGTCTTGTCCCAGTGGGCCAAGGGTACCTCCCGCTGCCATGTGTATCAGTTGGTGAGACAGCAGGTTGGCAGAGCAGGGCAGGCAGATATGGCTGGAAAAGCGGGTCTCCTCTACGTGAAAGCATCATCAACCCTCTTCTAAAAACATGAAACCACCTCCCACTGTCATTCAGCTCCACCACTGCAGTGTTTCAGAGAGAAGGTGGTTATTTTTAAATGGTAGATCTACCCAGATGAGGAACAAAATATAAAGTCATGACCTACACTTTGCTAATAATCACTGTGGAGAAGTCTCTGTCTCCCTACCAGCCTCTGGAAAGGATTTGGAGGCAGATGGCTCCTCTCCACCCATGCTCGGGGGCTGCAAGAAGTGCGGCTGTGTTCCTGTAGCTGTCCCTGCACAGACTTGTGCCAGGGCTCAGTACTGTGCTAACCATGTCCTGGTGGCCCCAGACAGCTTGGAGCACCAGGGAAAATAGCAAAAGGCTGGTCTAAGAGAAGCTGTCCAGTATGTCAGAGATATAAATGCCTGTGACATTGTGCTACAGCCCCTGCATCTCTGCTTGTGCTCCCTCATGGTCAGCAGATGGGGGGGATGAACATTACTCACCTCAGCTGCCTATTGGGAATGGTTCCTGCCCCACGTTATCCCTTGACACCCGCTCAGATATTCAGCAGAGGTGTGAGCCAAGCCACCGACCAGTCTGGCAACATAGCAAGAGATAATTGAATGGATGCTCCAGGCCCCAGAGCATGCCCTGCCACTAATTAATTGATTAATCCTGAAAAATGGGAGCAGATTTTTGATCAAATTGTCCTTCATAAGATCCCTGAAGGAATGAGGCTTGCAGGAATGAGAGAGGAATCTTGTTAAGCAATGCCACTTATTGCTAGCATTTAAATAATCTCTCTGAAGGCACTTATACCCCTTAGGAACAACAAAGGACCACGGAACTACTGTGCACCTGGTGCAAACACAGGCCTGGGTGACCTCTGGGAATGTAGTGCATCCGAGGGTGAATCAATGTGATGGACTTAAAACTGTTGTAAATTCCCAGGTAAACAACAGGGAGCACCCAAAAAAAGCATTACTCTATGTGGCAGCAAGACCAGAATCAAAAATCTCAGAAGGGACCTGACACGACGAGGCCTCAGCTTGTTATTCTCTTGTTAGAATGTAATTGCCTTTTTAATATAAAAGTTTTTTTAATATAAAAGCTTTTAAAATAATTTTCTTGGAGTCGCAATGTGCAGCCCCCATAAACCTTTCAGGAACACGTTGTCTCATCCTCCACACCAGCATCCACAATTCTCTCCGATCAAAGAAATAACCGCGTTGCCAAAATCCAATGTTCTCATTAGCACAATCAGTTAATTAGTGCTCATCTCCCTGCCATTAATTTAACAGGTGTCTGTTGCACAGCGAACACTTTTCCTGTTCTGTTTCCTCTCTCCTTGTAACTGAAGGTCCCATTTGGGAAGAAGCTCTGCATCCAAAGGGACTGCCCATGAACTGCTCTCCTGGCTCGCATGCTGTGTACTTGCAGGAGATGTATCTCCGAGCCATCTTGCTGGGGGGGGCACTCAGATGGTTTGTGTGACACCCATGGCCTGGGTTTTTACAGCCTTGAGACTCAGAAACCAGCCGAAACTTGATTAGATCTGGTAGCTTCCTCTCTGTGCCCATCTCATAGCATCTCTGGTAGCTTCCTCTCTGTGCCCATCTCATAGAATCACAGAATCAGAGAATGGTTTGGATTGGAAGGGACCTTAAAGATCATCCAGTTCCAACCCCCTGCCATGGGCAGGGATGCCTTCCACTAGATCAGGTTGCTCAAAGCCCCATCCAGCTTGGTCCATCTCTGTTCTCGTTGCTGATGGGAACAGATAGTTTGATGTTACTTCATATGGGGTCATTACAGATGATGTAGTCTTGGAATCCAGAATCCATTGAGATCATTTTGGAGGCTTCTCCTTTTGTTTCAAGCAGACACTCAGAGCGATCTGGTCTTGGAATCCAGGTTGCATGTGGTGAAGAAACAACTGATCTCAAGACACAGCCATCAAACCGTGGGGTCTCCCCCATCAGGGATGTGAGTGGATGGTACCTTGGGCTCATTTAAGCTGGTACAGGAAGATGAGAGCTTCAGGAATCTCTCAGGAATGACACGAAGACTGGAATGCCATGAATGACATGAAGACCTTGGAAAAACATGAAGACCTTGGAAAAACATTAAGACCTCGAGGCATGGACAAACGCAGAGGGCTTAGCTCAGTCAACGTCACTTGACTACAACAACATTTTTTCTGACTCCTGATTGTCTATCTGAGAGCAAAATAATGAAATATTCTTAAATCATCCAATCTAAACAGGTCCCATCCATCCATTCAGACCCAGCTATTTGTGAGGCAGGGCACAGCAATTAGTGGGTACTTTGATGCTTCTGAAAGAGATTTTAAGACATGTAAAACCTGTTACTGAAGAAGGTTTCCTGAGAAGCCAGCTTCCAAGAAGGCTGATTTGAAGCTCGTTCCTTGGTGACGGTGATAGCCAAGATGGAAGACACCCAAGTTGAGTCTTTGATATGAAAACAGATAAACAAACAACCAAAGGAAAGAATTTGGGAGGGAGGCAGGGGGTTGCTTTGTCTCGTTCAGGCTGTTCACTAGGACTTGGTCTCAGCCAGGAGGTTCAGGTTCTCTACACTTTCACTGTAAAGACTCTCTCTGTTCAACACCACCTTTTCTAGTAAACACAATGACTTTCTGTTTGTCTCCCTGAATATCTGCACCTGAGGAATCTACTTCTTTTTCCTTGTGTTACTTTTTCTTCCCAGTACCTTTGCACTGTTTATTGCACTAATTGTCCCACTGTGCCCTGTGTCCCCAGTGCCGGAAAACTGCATTCTAACACTGATATTCTGCTGCACCACCTCAAGGTAATTTATGGAAAACAATGGGCTAGATTCTTTGTTTAATCAGAGCAATAGAGTTCCAGTTAAATCAAAGCTTTAGCTTTTACCTTACTGGTAAAGCAACCAGCTTACCCCATCTGAAGATCCAGCCAAGTCACAATACTGCAATGGAAAATCAAGGCCACTTAATACTGTTCGGTTTTATTACAGCAAAACTGTTCCTTGGAGTTGGAATTACAACAAAGACATTCATGTTCTGATTTGGCTCCTCCAGCTCAATGTATTATCTCATGAAGATAAAGAGATATTAATTCTATGTGTAAAGAGTGTCTGGTAAACTGCCAGGTTTTCTTTTTTTCTTTTAATTACTGAAAAGGAAGATGGGGAACTGGCTCCCTACATAAGAGCTGGAGCTAAAAGCGTTTCATGAGGAGAAATAATTTGAGAAGACATCCTTCCCCTTATCTCTCACAGTTCCTCTAGGCTCATTTTGATTTATTTTTCTTAAAAGCAAATCCTGTGTAGTTAATAAGCAGGGTGATAAAAAAAGAATCAATGCTCCATATCCAAACTGATGTACTTCTGCTCTGAGCACAATTTCACCAGCATGCCTCTTAAGGCCTCGATCATCTTTCTCTCTGTTTTGTCTTTTCTTTGGTGGTTGCACATCAAATAAAAAGGGGAAAAAGGAAAATCAGTCTGATAGATGACATGCAAGATGCTGAGATGTAGACAAGGAAAGGTACAGGGCATGGTCCCTGCAGATGGGCTGAGGGAGAGGCAGCAATGGTCTGCAATAGGCATTGGTCTGAAAGTATGAGAATTTCACACTTGCTGCACTTACCCTCTATCCCGTCCCTGTCCTGGTGTTTAATGGCTCAACCTATCACAACATTGCCCGTGGGGTGAACATAAGAACGACATGGAGCTGTTGGAGTGGGGCCAATGGAGGCCATGAAGATGATCAGAGGGCTGGAGCCCCTCTGCTGTGAGGACAGGCTGAGAGAGTTGGGGGGGTTCAGCCTGGAGAAGGCTCCGCGGAGACCTTAGAGCCCTTTTCAGTCCCTAGAGAGGCTCCAGGAGAGATGGAGAGGGATTCTGGATCAGGGAGGGGAGCCATAGGACGAGGGGGAATGGTTTTACACTGGAAGAGGGGAGATTTAGATGAGATATTAGGAAGAAATTTTTCACTCTGAGGGTGGCGAGCCCCTGTCCCAGGTTGCCCAGAGAAGCTGTGGCTGCCCCATCCCTGGAGGGGTTCAAGGCCAGGTTGGACGGGGCTTGGAGCAACCTGGTCTAGTGGGAGGTGTCCCTGCCCAGGGCAGGGGGTTGGAACTGGATGATCTTTAAGTCCTTCCAATCTAAATCATTCTATGATTCTATGATACCATTATTGATGCCATTGATTGAGCCCTGCACATTTCATCTTTGAATTCCTCTGTTCTTGCATGAATTATATTTCCCCTAGGAACAGAAGGAGACTCTGAGGCATAAAGGGATGAGCTCCTGCATGGTGGGGAGGGGTCACCTCCAATTTGCTGCTGGCTTGCATTTGTCTTCCATGAAGGTTCCCCACAAAGTGGTTTTGGGGCTCAGAGCACATGGGCTAGGAGCTTCTACACAAGGCCTTAGTCTCCTTCTTTGCTTTTGCTTTCAGGCCCCAAATAAACAAGCAGCCACAGATGTCATGCTCCTAATGCCTGAAGACGTGAGCACAAGGTCACATTACTCCGCCTTGAGATACTGCTCATCAGCTGCCTGCGTGCCCCTTCCAGCCTGCAGATAACAAAAGGTCGTCTAGTTTAGGCTCATCCTCTCAGCTCAGGAGCTAAGCTCAGACCAATAACACTGCTTTTGCCCGGCGACGAGTTTACACCCAAGAAATTGCTGTGGCTCAGCTGAGTTGTTGTAATCTGCTCACGCAGCAAGCACCAACCGTTTCCAAAGCTGTTGTAACAGCTTGCTCCAAGGACAGCAACTACAGTTTGACAGCGAGACCATTTAGCTTTACAACACAGGATCCGCCAGGCTCCTTGAAGTGCACTGATGTCTTTAAGGCTGGTAGTAATAGGCTCTTGACCTCCATTTGGTTCAACAGCTATTGCTGAGAAGAAATAGGACTCTAGTGCGGCGCAACGGCTTGGAGATGCTGCCTTCAGGTGGTCCCTTTGCAGCAGGGATGTTTATAGAGCAGGGGGCAACACATGGAAACATCGCCCCTTGTTTAATTCAGACCGTAAAAGGAGAGCAGTTTCCTGCCTGCATTTTCATGAGCAGGCATTTCTGACTCGAGTGAATTAATGAGTTTCATCTTGTTCTCCTGCACATTCGATATCACATTGTCCTAGGGCATTTAAAGGAATTAGGTTGGGTGGCTGGGTTGGTTTTTTTTTTTTTTTTAATCCACAAGAAAGAGACGTGTTGCCTCTTTCTTTATCTTTGATTTCACCACAGGTTTCCATTTGTTCAGCCTATTAAAATCCTGCAAAAGGAGGCATTTGAAAACTGTTGTGCTTTGCAGAGCTGGGTCACAACGGATTTCACAGGCCACGCTGCCCCTGTAAAAGAGGAACAGGGTTTAGTCTCGCAAGACTTTGCTGAGATCCATCAGCTTAATTAGGGTCTATTTTGCAAGGGTGGAAAATAATTATTGTGCATACAAAGTGGAAATGACCAAAAATTGCCTCATTAACGTTGATTCATTGTAGCTGGCTCATAATAAGTAGAGACCGGAGCCCCTTGATGAATGGCGCTCCCACCACGCCAACACGCTCCGCATCCGTAATGGCTGAACACGGCTCATTTTACGGGAGCAACGGTGCAGAGAAGAGGCAGGGAACCTGCGCATGGACCAACAGGGTGGTGCCACCCAGCTACTGTGTGGGAACCCAGAGGCTGGAGCTTGGGGAATTCCTGAGGGGATGGGCCAAGTGCCGGGTCCTGCACCTGTGTCACAACAACCCCATGAACGCTACAGGCTTGGGGCAGAGCACCTGGAGAGCTGCCTGGCAGAAAAGAACCTGGGGTTGTTGGTCAGCTGCCAGCTGAACATGAGCCAGCAGTGTGCCCAGGTGGCCAAGGCAGCCAACAGCATCCTGGCCTGTATCAGGAACAGTGCGGCCAGCAGGACTAGGGAAGTCATCGTCCCCCTGTACTCAGCACTGGTGAGGCCCCATCTTGAATATTGTGTTCAGTTTTGGGCCCTTCACTGCAGGAAAGACATTGAGGTGGTGAGGTCTTGGCTGCCCTTTTATTACCCCTCGCCTCAGATACAAATTTTCCCTGGGCTAGCAGTCTCTGATCACTCTGTGAATTTTAGCCTGCTGTTCAGGGATGGCACAGGGTCTGCAGCACCTTTCAGCATCAGGCATAGGGGAGGACACACCACTGCTTCACACATCCTTCTCCCAGATGGACAAATCAACATGCCCTGGATATAGAGCTGCAATGACAGCAAGAAGCAACACCCCTGATCCTAAATCATGATGGAGGACAGGGTTTGCCATCATCAACTGACTTTAATACAGATGTGAGGATGTCCTCTGACAGTGGTTTTCAACCTGGACTGGACAAATTCCCACGTGGAGTTACATGTACAACAGCTGAGATGGCTAAGACTGTTGTTTCTACTTTCGAACAGTCCTTTGGGGAGGTCTCGTGGACTCATAGGCATCTGCAGACCAGAGGATTAAACCGCTCTCCTGGTACACCACATGGGAGTGGGAACTTCAGAGAAAACCAAAGCACTGCCCAGTACCTCTGGGGTTAATAGTTGTGTTAAACTGATCTTTGTCTACATTCTTAAATGCTTGGGGAAAAATCGTTTTGCTGATTTGGCACGTGGGGCTCGGTGAAGTTTTAGAGGGGCTCTATCAGAATCCTTTACAATTGGCATAGGCAACCCAAGTCAGCGAGCGGTTGTCTCATTTTATTTTAGAGGCACGATACATCATCTGACTTGTCCTAAGGCAGGCACCTAAAACGGGCTGGGGAATTGCTTTAGCAGTGGCTGTTTCTCTTCTGCAACTAAAACTGGGAGCTGAGAGTGAGTCACTCAAATGGAGATGTTTGCATTTAGATGTGTGAAGGAAAATGAAGTTAATCCCACCCTGTGATGGATGTGGCTTGTGTATAGCAATGCAAGGATGCTGGGTAGGGTCAGGAAAAGGAGACCAACCACATGAAACACAGTCAGAGCTCAAACTGATGCTTACCCCACCTATCCAAGGGCTCAGAAATGTTTCCCAAAAGGGTAGAAGATAGCACTCAGACCTCTCTTTCCTGCATGTTGGACCACAGCTGACTCCTAAACTGTTGGACACAACGTGATCAAATGCCTATACTTGGGTCTGCTGGCACTTGCTGGCTGGATTTTGCCCTGCTGATTAACCCCCAGTGTTGTATGACTACTGCAAACAGGAATAATAACAATAATAAAGACTTTTGTAGTGCATGTAGAGATCACAGAAGAAGATGCATCAAGGAAGTAGAAGGTGAAGAAGGAAGAGAGCGGGGAGCAAGGCAGCCTGCAGATGATGCTCATGGTGACCCAACGAGCCGGCTGATTGCACTTGCAGCCCTTTGCCATTCAAATCATTGCAGCTGCAATTTGTTCTTAATAACAACCAGGCCATCTTTATGACCTTTAATAGGTGGTCGCCCCTTTATTCTGTGAAATAACACCACCTTCTGCTGCAGCACAGCAAGGGAAATGTCTCTACTGCAAGCAGGGTACCAGTTCTCCGCCCTTCTTTTGAAATTAATTCAGCAAAAGAGGCATCCTGGATAAAGACCAGCACAAGCCTCAAAAACAGCTGAAATAAGCAGTGACCTGCACTCTCTTCTCAGGGCCAAAGTTCATCCGTAATCAGAACAAGCAGAACTGGAGGCATGTTTTTCCCAGCGACTGAGTGTGGTCTGAAAACCTGGATCCCTCAAAATCCCAAAGGTCAGTAAACGCCCGTCCAGCCTGACAAAGAAATATTTAGCAATAAAAGAAAATCTTCCTGTCCATCCCTGAGCAAAATGCTTCCTTATCTAAGGAGAAGATCGCTAATTTTCAGGCTGGTGATATTTTTTTATTTTGGGTTTTGAGCAATGGCGAGGAAGACTAAAAGTAAGGAGAGGTTGCTGGTTGCATTTCTAAGTGAGGAGTTTCTGAGCAGCTCCCTGTCTGATGACCGCCTCAGATGGATATGCCCGTTTGGAAAAAGCTACCCTTACTCTTATCTCAAGGAATGAATCAAAACAGGAACTCCACTTTAAATTGGCTTCTTTTCAACTTTCTTCCTCTGGAGAGAAGGAAACTAATTTCCCTGTGTAGACAAGGATTTATATACACAAAGGCATCCAGAACAGCAAACAATAACCCAACCGTCTCTAGTTTTCAGGCTCCACATATAGTCATGTGTTCAAAATATCCATAAAAAAGAATAATTTTACATCAGGGTGCTTAGAAAAGAGCTCTCTTTCTGCCCCATTGGGAACGGGGTGGTGCTGGCAGGCCAGCAAGGCCCTTTCCATCTCAAACATCTACGTTTCCATCTCTTTGCACATGTAATTTTGCACCTCATTGCTCCTAATTGAGTGGTTTTGAAAACCCAGCCTGTAGAGCTATCCATTACTCTGCCACAGCCACAGTGTCAAAGAAAATAAGTTCTCAGACACTTCTGTCTATAAATAATTCTGCTGTTGTGAGGTTATCCACAGGGAGTGTTGACAGCTATCTCATTACTGCCATATTTCTCAGTTTTCTATCAAATTGCTTGTTTCTTCCCCCAGCCTCTTCCCAGAAGCAAAGGTGCAGGAGGATCGCAGGACTTCCTAAGCAGCACTTCCAGAATCTTCCTCCTTCCATGACGGATGTCACAGCCGCTGCAGGAGCCGCCATCTCCAGGACAGGACTCAGGAACTCATGTTCGCCTGAAATCCTTCACAGCAATTTTCTGGAGCGAAGGGATGTTAGCTGTAGGCACACCGCCAAACTCCAGCTCTGGTAATTATATCCTGCTAACCCAAATTCCCCCTTACAGTTTCAGCAGGACGCACAAGTCTTCTTGCACAGCGTTAAACCCCTGCTGTGGGTTATCTCAGAGACAGCTGCATTTTAGTGGGGAAAAGTGATTTCTGTAGATTTGGCCATGAAAACCAGTTGTGAGTTTTAGAGCAAAGCGTTGGCTTTTCTTGGCTGAGCATCAGCAGCTTGGTTTCCAGCAAGGACGAGTTGCTACTGAAATGAGAGCTTGTGGGATCCTCCCCAAAATAATAAATTTATTCAGAGCAGCTATTGAATGGAAGGACTCGGGAGCTGCAAGGGCACAAAACTCACTGTCTGAGTTCCCAGCCCAAAGACCCAAGCAACCATACCCCAGGTTATGAACGAGGAATGGGGCTTTGAGCAACCTGGTCTAGTGGAAGGTGTCCCAGCCCACGGCAGGGGGTTGGAACTAGATGATCTTTAAGGTCCCTTCCAACATAAACTATTCTATAGTTCTGTGAAACCTTCTCCTCTTGCTATCGCTTCCCCACAAATCATCGCTGTAAAGCAAACAGTAGTGCAGCACAAATTTAAAGTTTCTACACTGCTGTTGTGCCAAGGCATCAAGTACTTGCACTCTCTGGTCTCCACCACTGTTATATTTAGTCCATAATTAAACACGCAAGGGACATAAATAGCTGACAGCTTAAAAGCACTTTCTTACACTCTTCTCCTTGCTTTGTAAACACAGACCTTACTTCTCCCATAAACTACGGAGCACGGCTATAACTCACTCTCCCTAGCAGTGCCTTTTTTTTGCCCGAGTCCAGGGTATATTGTCATTAGCTGAACTGACTTTTTTGCCTTCAGATTTGTCTTTTTATTAGAAAATGGCTTTGTCCATCCTTGAGGATTGCTGGGAACATCTCTGAGCTGGACAGCCTCATCAAAGCGCTGTTCTCAAGTCAATGTGGTACAAGGAAATGCCCATAAAATGTGGGCCACATTTTTTTATGAGGAAAGAATTAGTTGAGCTTCTCCAGCACAGATCAATTCTGATTAATTAAGTTAATATGATTTTTGTCTTAGCTTGGAAATACCCCCCACCAAGGAAAAATACTACTGGTATGAAAGGCCCTCGGTGATGGATGATGTTATAACATGCATAACTTTCAAACTTTGTCTTAAGCATTTGACCCTACAGACAGATACTTCATAGTGCAGTTCCCAGGGTGGGAAAGATCTGAGCAGAGAGGGTGCTGTGGGGTGCTTGTGCCAAGGTGCTCCTGCCCTAGGATGTGGGGCAGAAGAGCTAAATTTGGGGTCTTAGAGCACCATCTGCTGGCACCTTCCCCCAGAAGGAGCCGGGGTGGCTCGGAGCCAGCCTTCACCATGGCCAGGACTGTGGAGGAGGCACTGCTCAGAGCAGAGAGGGGCTGTTGGAGAAACCCCAAGGTCTCCTTTGAGCCTCCATGGGGGAATGGAGCAATGGAAAAGAGGCAGAATCCACTCCTTTCACTGCAATTGGAACAAGCACTGACGTGGGATGGGTGTCATCTATCTGGCAGAGATAGCAAGGGATGGAGAAGGGGATGATGGCTCCTGCCATATTCAGGAAGGGCCAGAACACGCTTGTTTGGGTGATCCCACTATCCCAGCAAGTGCTTGGGATTGTTTCAATACAGTGCCTTTGCTGCTGAAGTGTTTGGTGTCACTGGGAGGAGGGTAGAGCACTTCCCCCCCATCCCTGGGACCAGCAGGCAAATTTTCCAGGTCTGGGTAGAAATCCTTGCTGGAAGGGGAAGAAGTTGAACCTCTCGCTTTCCAAGATGTTTCTGACCACAGGGGCAGTAGATAAGCGGTGGAAAGAAAGCAACAACCTTCCTGTCTGCTCCAGTTAGGAGGAGGACTTGGGCTCTACGTGCCATGTGAGGGAGACCTCAGTGTGGCACATCTGTCCCAGAGAGCAGAGGATTTTGCCCAATACCTAGCCTGGTGGCTCCCATTTTCTACTGCTTGCCTGCCCTCCCACTGCACAGGTATCTCAGTTTCCCCACTCTGCCAAGGGGACCTGGCATCTGAGCCCTCTTGTGTGTCCTTTAGCATCTGTGTTGGCTTTTTTCTTACAGGATTGTTCTGTTCCAAGATTTAGATATCTAAACTAGGTGTCTACATGTGCTGTTTTGGCCATTAGGTGCTTCAAAGCACCTCACTCTCCATAGGGCATTTTCAATCATTTCTCCAACCATCTTTTCTCTCCTTTGCTCCCTTTCCATCCATCTCTCCCTTCTATCCTATTTTTAAGACCATGGTCCCACAGGACATGTTGTCTTTCATATATTGCACACAACAACTTGGCTCTTCAGCCCCAAAATAGTCTACTGGGTGGCAGATCAGATAGGACAGGTTTATATAAGGGATTCTTGAGTCTCATGTTGTTCTCACCTGTTCTACCACACCTCCAAGACAGAGGTCTACGAACACCTTAGGGTTGAGGTGTATGGTCAAAATTTGGTTGTCTCAGGGCTGTGGAAATTGAAAGGATATTCTTGTTCCTGGGGACCAGTACTCTGTTTTCACAAGCCACCCATCCTGTAATATTCTTCATAAATCCTTTTCTCGCACCTATAATTTAGATGGGGCCGTAACGTTGGAGCCTTTCTCGCATTCATGCAGAAAACAGACAGTGTTCTGCTTGAAGGAGGTAAACTTTCTGCACGTAATAGCAGAGCAGAAGTGTCTGAGATGACAGTCAGAGAGGATATGTAAGTGGCATATTGATTTTTATGTGCTGCAAACAGCAAAAGGCAGTTGTCTCTTGATACACTTGGATTAACAAAGCACAACACTTGGCACTGGAAGCGTTGCTGCCACAAAGCAGAAGGGACCATAGTCTCTGCCTGAGACGCAAGGTGGGCTGAAGCAGTGAAACTACTGCAGTCCCCTGGAAAGCTGGTTGTGAGGCATTCATCAAATATGAGTCACCAAATCATCATCTATTGAGCCTTTCACTGTTTTCATCTTCCTCTGTGCATGTACCGTGCATCCTACACTGCGGGAAGGTGAGGAGGCAGGGCTGGAAGGGGGTGAGTCCCAGCTCTTGGGATTGTGTGAATATAGAGGACTCTCAGTGTGATTTTTTTAAGTATATTTCTAACTGTCTTGGCTGTGGAAAAAAAAAAAAAAAAAGTTGGAAAATGAGAACCCACTGCACCTCTTATGGGGTAAGAAAATGAAAAGCCCTACAGAATTTACTGGTCTCTTAATCTCATACCTAGCAAGGGGAAGCAGGGCTTGAGTTGAGAACCGGTAAGCTGCTTCAACCACCCCTGTTCAGCTGAGATATTGTAGGAAGCAAAACACCAGTTCACCCAGCTCTTCTGCAACATGGGACGTTGGTGCTGGCTCCTCTAAGATAAGGGGGTGAGTGAGAAGAACTGTCCCAGGATCTGGGGCTCACATGGTGGCCATCAACAGATCATCCTGAAAGCACATCTGAAGCAGCACAATAAGAAACATGGAGAAGAACGTGTGCCATCAGTTGGATGAGACTGGGCATCAGAGACAAAAGCTCTGGTCATTTGGTCACTTCACTGTCCGTAAAGTGCAATGGGTGGACAACCCTATCTCCACAGATGTCCTGTCCCCCTCACCTCTGTCTTTTCTGTAAAACCACACACTTTTGGCAGGAAGGACTACCTGTACACAGGCCACTCGGAGAAGTGGCTGAGTCGCGATCCCTGGAGGTATTTAAAAAAAGTGTTGATGTGGTGTTTAGCAACATGGTTTAGTGGTGGACTTGGCAGTGTTAGGTTTACAGTTGGACTCAATGATCTGAAAGGTCCCTTTCAACCTTGACAATTCTGTGATTCTACATTGACCAGTTCAGTATGACTCTGAGCTTAGATGCAAATTCAGTGCAAAAAAAAAAACAGTTCTAAGAAATTTTATGCAATTTTAGATAAATAAGTGTTTGTTCAGGAATCCATACCACCCTTTGGGATTCACAGAGCGATGTCCAACAATCAGTAAACACTCCAGCAATATCACATCATTAATGTGACCACCTTCACAAGTGGTCCTGTCCCCAGATAGGGGGGACACCAACAAGGAGTAATGGTTTTAAACTGAAAAAGGGGAGATTTAGTTTAGATATTAGGAAGAAATTCTTTACTGTGAGGGTGGTGAGGCACTGGAACAGGTTGCCCAGAGAAGCTGTGGCTGCCCCATCCCTGGAAGTGGCTGGACGGGGCTTTGAGCAACCTGGTCTAGTGGGAGGTGTCCCTGTCCAGGGCAGGGGGTTGGAACAAGATGATCTTTAAGGTCCCTTCCAACCCAAACCATTCTATGATTCTATGATTTCTTGCGGAAACACTCCTATTGGCAACTCTTATGTATTTACCACTAACCAATTTTAGACCTGATGCAGGCAAAAATACATTCCCAGTTAGCACAAAGGAACTTCTGTTTGAAACAAAGATGGACTAAATAAACAGCTCTGAATCAGTAGGGTAGAGATCAATTAATCCTTAGTGGACTTAAACCATGAACCAATCTGATTCAGTGTGCTTTATTCTCGCTATCCTAAGGGAGAGCTTTTAGGTGACTATCTCCTACCTGCACACAGAATATTTCTGACAGTTGCAGCGTCAGAGCATTTTTGCAAAATTTCTTTTTGTCCCTGCAGCAACCACAAGTCACAATGCAGTCCCTAGGGGAAGGTACCATGTAAAGTTGCAGGCAGGGCCCACCCTGAAGACCTATATACATTGTCTAGGTGAGGGATATGTAAAGATTCAAGGCTACGAATGTGCCCAACTTCAAACAGAAGGTTTTGTGGCTGAGATGGTAACAGACTCGAGAGCTCCCAACTGCCAGTGTTCAGTGCATCACCCCACGATCATCTGCGATCCAAATTTCCCTGTGCATCTGTCCCTGCCCTAATTCACTCCAGTTGTCTGTTTAATTAAAAGCGCTATGTGTGATAATTGATTAACACAGGCTGCACTGCGAAATGGCTGCTCTCCACTGCAAATTTCAATTTCAAATTCAAAAGCAAAGGAAAAGTTGTAGGCTTTCCTATTTCAGTGAACAGTCGCCTTTTCATGCAAAGAAACTCTCTTGGAGGAAAGGCCTTTTAGTTCCCCCTGCCTTGACTGCACTAGAAGAAGATGTTCAGCAGTGTCCAGTGGAGGGACACAAAGATGATCTGAGGGCTGGAGCCCCTCTGCTGTGAGGACAGGCTGAGAGAGCTGGGGGGGTTCAGCCTGGAGAAGAGGAGGCTCCGGGGAGACCTTAGAGCAGCCTTCCAGTCCCTGAAGGGGGCTACGGGAAGGGTGGTGAGGGACTCTGGATCAGGGAGTGTAGTGATAGGACACGGGGTAATGTGTTCAAACTGAAAGAGGGGAGATTTAGATTGGATATTAGGAAGAAATTCTTTACTGTAAGAGTGGCAAGGCACTGGAACAGGTTGCCTGGGGAAGTTGTGGGTGCCCCACCCCTGGAGGTGTTCAAGGCCAGGTTGGACGGGGCTTTGAGCAACCTGGTCTAGTGGGAGGTGTCCCTGCCCAGGGCAGGGGGTTGGAACTAGATGATCTTTAAGGTCCCTTCCAACCCAAATCATTCTATGATTCTATGATGAGGATGAGGGTTGTTTTCAGTCAGTAGCCTTCATATTAGTTGCAGGGCACTGGGACCTGTTCTCCATCTACAGGGTAATGCACGTGGAAGATATAAGCCATCCTGAGAGCTCCTGCTTGATGCTAGCCCAAAACAAGGAAGGAGTGATGAACGGCAGGAGGAATGCAGGTGGAAACTGCAGCCTCATGGAGAAATGAAGGCTCCAGAGATGTGGAAGATGTCTTGGGATGTGGAAGATGTCCTGAGATGCAGAAGATGTCAGGATTCAAAGCCTGATCTCTGAGCTAAACTATCTCTACTACATCTATGCACGCTGCAGGGGCCTCCTGCAATATCGTGCTTTCTTCTGACAAGGCACTTGGAGTCCCAGCATGAAAGAAAAGCCCCTTATAACAGGAACTCATTTTCCCATGTAACAAGTGATAGGGCAAGAGCAAACAGCCTCAAGTTGCACCAGGGGAGGTTTAGGATGGATATTAGGAAAAAATTCTCCACCAAAAGGGTTGTCAAGCATTGGAACAGGCTGCCCAGATAAGTGGTTGAGTCACCATCCCTGGAGGTATTTAAAAGACGTGTAGACATGGTGCTGAGGGACATGGTTTAGTGATGGACTTAGCACTGTTAGGTTAACAGTTGGACTTGATGATCTTAAGGGTCTTTTCCAACCAAAATTATTCTATAATTCTATGATTCTATGATAAATCAGGGTCCACCAGGGGCCCTGGAGAAGGGCTGTAAGGTCTGCATCAGACCAGGGCCAGGGCAGCAGGTCTTACCAGTCAGCAAGGGGAGTAAAGTTAATACACTCAATAAATGAACAGTGGGGGACCGATATATTCAGTGAGAGATGTTTTAGATGTGTAGGAAATGATCTTCAAAGCCTGAGCTCCAGCCTAGACACACTCATATCCATGTCCTTCCCTGGAACTGCATCCATTAGCACACACAAGCTGCTTTGTTGATGTGGAAGACCTTGGTAACGTCAGTGAGTCTCTGGTCTTGGAAAGGAATAGCGTTTTCGGATTATCAGGTCTTTTCAGGTTCCTCAGATTAGATAACTAACTGAAAAGTCATGCTAACAAATTCAGCCTGATATTAGGAAACTGAAGGCAAGCGTAGTTGTCACTGTCATTCACCAGCACAGCTATGCCTACGCTGCTCGGGCTGTCAACTGCAGCCTACATTCGCATCCAAATTCACTTATCTAAATACAACATCATGCTCTGTCATTGGCTTGAGGAAGCCCTGAGGAAATCCTAGCTTCCCAAAGGGGACCTGACCCCACTTGTCAGCTGCCTGGTCAGCTGCTTCTGCATGTCCCCTCTAGCCTTGCAGCAACACTACATGACCAATGGATCCTTCTAGGGAGGGTTTCCAGGATCACCTGTCTCAAGGACACCTCAGGTCTGCAGACAAAATCATGAAGTCAGAGTAGCGTGCACCTCTGGGCTGGATTCACACCATTTCAAGACATCTGAAGTCTTAAACCAATTCCATCTAAGCTAGTCAGCCTGGGTTCTGTGTATAATTAACACACACAAAAAAGGAGACAGTCTTACAGCATGATTAATCTGACCCCTTTTTAGACTTCCACTTTAGGATTAAATTATAGTCTCCGCTGACAATAATGGGCATCTGTGGTAAGCAGCTTGGATGGAAACACCTACTCTGTAGATATTTGTATTTCATCCAAAAAACTCGACCTCTGAAGTGTTATAGTCCAACTGTTGTGCAAGGGCAAAGAGGAAGCACACCATATATGTAGGTAAAGCCAAGAACTTACTGTTAGTTTAATTGAAAACTCTCAAATTCAAGAATCATTATTACTCTTATTAGAGAAAAAGAAAGAATAATAATTCCACATGGAGTAATTTTATACAGAAAAAGTTTCAATAATAGTAATAATACAATTTAAATTGCATTAGTTTAGTTTCTAGCCTTTTTTTCTGGTGTTAGGCTCCATTGCTCCATTGGGTCCTAAAATCAGTAACTTTGGACCGCTGGAGAGGCTAACACCCTGAGTCATCAGCCTCTGGTGCCCTTCATTGGGAAGAATATGCAGTTTATGTTACTGGTTTATCCTTCATCGGTCTAAAATCCACTTTGGGTCACTTTCATATGCTTGTTAATATGATGCTTGTTAATATGATTTTGCATCTTTGTCTTTCTTCATGAGTTTACAGATCCAGGTTACACCCAAATTTATGTATGTTATGTATCTTAGATACCATTTCTTTGTTTTCTTTGTTACCCCTAAAATGACTTTTGTCCAGATCCAGGTCTGCATTTCTGTAAATACCCATGGGTGGGTTGTCTATGGCCATGAGGTCTCCAATGCCAACCCACGCCCCATCTTCTGTCACACCATGCCTGCACTCCTCGACGCCGCATCCTCTATCTCCACTTCTCAAGGTCTCTGCTATCCCACCAGCCCTGTATTTCTCTCTGCCCTGTATTTCTCTAACACAGCGGCACTGTGTTAGAGCTGTGCCTTGTTTTTCACAGAATAACTGCTTGTTACTGCTACTCATGTAAACTATGGTTATACAAAGTATAGCAAATTAGCCGCAGGCACCTGGTCAATCAGAGAAATCGCTGTCGCAACTAAACCAACTAAAACAAAGCTTAGGCAGATGAAAAAAAGTTCAGACAGAAAACCTGTCAAGTCTCAGTCCTGAGGCCTCGCAAACTCAATGCAAAACTGATGGTCTGTTCCTACCAACAGCAATACTGGATCACAGCACACCTTTACAGTGGCACTACGATGCTCAGAGTCCAGGAGAGCACTGGGCTCTGGTCTGCTTCATCCTATATCATCCCAATATCTGAGAACAGAAAGCCAAGGTGGACCAAGGCCCCCTGATGAGCCAGATCATCTCCCTGGACCACTAGTAAACGCTCCAGAGAGTATTTCACAAATGCCCAGTTAAAACATCCTCGAGGTAACTCCGAGCATTTTGGAAGACAGCCCATGTGAAAGCCTCTGTACAAAATAAAGTGATATCCCCCGTGGCAGCCCCTTGTTAGCAGCAGCGCAGTGCAGCAATGGGAGGAAATTGCAGGGTATTTTTCCTAATTTGAGACATCCAAGTGGCACAGAACAGAAGCTTTTTCTCACTACACTCTTGAGAACAACAATGGGGGCTCCAGGAAGCCACTTGTTTCAGCTCACCTACCTGGCTGAACAAGTAGCTGCAGTGATTGCCTTGCCTCCAAAAGAAGTTGTTCTCCTGGAGTTCCTCCAAACACTTCCAAAAAGCATATTTTTCCCCCTAGGAGAGCTCAGGCTACAGCACCTTGCAGTTTTTTTCCTTAGAAACACCAGGAAAAGATGTCCTGCTGTGCACGGAAGTGCTCCCCGGGCTGATCTAGACTCAGATGGAACATAAAGCTGTCCTACTTTCCTCCCTCACCAGCACAAGCCAGCAGGAACTAGCACCCCTACTAAGCAGCAGAAAGACAAACCACAGCCAAGCCCAGAACAACTCATTCAATCAGGAGCCTCATGCCCCTCTCCCTTACAGTGGTTGCACGCCCAAGTTATCCTGCTGACACCTAAACCAGCCATTTCTGACATCTCTTTGTGAGCCAAAGGAGTTTCATGCTCCAGCTGCGGATCTCCTTCAAAACAAGATTTAGGAATACTGAAGATCTTCATCTCCACCTGCGTTGCTCTTGTCTCATGTATAAACAGTCCCAAAGACCGTCCATTTTCAGGATCAGGCTGATGCCCATACATGTGCACAGCCTGGGGCACAGCAGTGAAAGGAAGGCTAGGGCCCATTTTGGGTGTAGTCATACGGGTCTGTGTTGGTTTTGGCTGGGGTAGAGATAATTTTCCTCATAGTAGCTAGTATGAGTCTATGCTTTGGATTTGTACTGGAAGCAGCGTTGATAACACAGGGATGTGTTATTGCTGAGCAGTGTTTACACGGAGTCGAGGCTTCTTCTGCTCCTCACAACACCCGACCAGCGAGTAGGCTGGGGGGGCACAAGAAGTTGGGAGGAGACACAGCCTCGACACCTGACCCCAATGAACCAAAGGGATATTCCATACTATATGATGTCACGGTCAGCAATAAATAAGCTGGGCAAAGAAGAAGGAAGCGGGGCGGGGGGGAATATTTGGAGTTATGGCATTTGTCTTCCGAAGTAACCATCAGCTTGATGGAGCCCTGCTGTCCTGGAGAGGGCTGAACACCTGCCTGGACACGGGAAGCAGTAAATGAATCATAGAATGGTTTGGGTTGGAAGGGACCTTAAAGATCATCTAGTCCAACCCCTGCCCTGGGCAGGGACACCTCCCACCAGACCAGGTTCCTCCAAGCCCCGTCCAACCTGGCCTTGAGCACCTCCAGGGATGGGGCAGCCACAGCTTCTCTGGGAAACCTGGGCCAGGGGCTCACCACCCTCAGAGTGAAAAACTTCTCCCTGATATCTGATCTAAATCTCCCCTCTTCCAGTTTGAAGCCATTACCCCTTGTGCTTTCACTACATGCCCTTGTAAAAAGTCCCTCCCCAGATTTCTTGTAGGCGCCCTTCAGGTACTGGAAGGGGTTATAAAGTCTTCCCAGAGCCTTCTCTTCCCCAGACTGAACAACCCCAACTTTAATTCCTTGGTTTTTTTTTTCCTTGAATGCATGGCATTTGCTTTACCTATTAAATTGTCTTTATCTCAGCCCACGAGTTTTCTCACTTTTACTCTTGTGATTCTCTCCCCCATCCCACCTGGGGGGCAGTGAGCAAGTGGCCACGTGGTGCTTAGTTGTTGGCTGTGGTTAAACCACGACAAAGTCCCAGCTCTTGGTCACATTACCCAGAGGAGGACACAGGAATTGGCAAGGGAGCGGTTTTCTCAGCTCAGCTATTCCTAAAGACGGCGTGGAAGTTTCGAACTTCTGCTGCAGGCAGGCTCAGAGCCAGCAAAGTGCCCACTCTTGGGAGACTTATGCGTCTGAGTCCTCTTTTCAGAGAGCAAGCACAGCTCGGGAACTGCTTCAGCCTTGGAGCCAGACCCGTCGAGCACCACTGACCATCACTAAGTAAATGCAATCATAAAACACATATTATGGAATAAGGGGGGTGGCCAGAGTGGGGTGTTGTTACACACATACTTGTTTGGTTTGTGCGGCAGCACCCCACCTTTGAAAAAGAAGTAGGATTGTTCGCGTAGTGACGCAGGTTCATTTTGAGGGGGCTATTGCAAACAGCAAGATAATCTATTTTCCTATCTTACCAGAACCCCTAGAGAATTAGACATTAATCTTTCAACCCAGATTGCTGAAACAGGAGGTTTCCCGCATGCTGGCAGCAAGCCCCTACCTCCTACGACCAGTTTCTCCAGGATAATAAGTAAGTCCCATTAAGAAAATCCTCAGACTCCTCTTCCATGACTCCTGCTCCAACACGTAGCTGAGCTATAAGCCCCAGCCACCTCCCCCCGCTCAGCCAAGGGCAAACCATACTCTCCGTGAGCTAAGGCAAAAATAAAAATTGGCTTTTACACCGTGGCTCCCCCTTTCCCCTGCCTCCCTGTACTCGAGGTTCCTCTCTGCGCTTTGAATTAGGAGGTATGTCAGGCTTGTGGAACCAAGCCCAAACTTTCCTGAGAAAACACAAGAGTCAAAAGCATGTTTTGAAAATAAATATCAAAGCTGGCAAGCGCGGGCGCTGGAAGACGGAACTGGCATTGTTAGAAGCTGGTAGGAGCAAAATAAGAGGGGCTCTGCACAGCAGCTTCACACAGGACTCAGCCTCCTGCCAACGCTATCTGGGGAATATAATATTGTTCAAAGACCAAAAGAAAGAGCATTGAGCCTTGAGCAGGGAAGAAATTAGAAGTGTCTGTCTCTGCCACTCCGATAACACGAGGAGTAATAATAGAGTGGGAGAAATAACTGTGGAGGGGGGGGTTACAAAAAAAAAAAAAAAAAAAAAAAAGGAGGAGGAGAAACTGGGCAACAGAAAAGCATGTCAGAGTTATAAAAAGAGACAGAGAAGGGAATTTTATTCATGAGCTTTCCAAACGCATTTGCCATTATCGCAGGCATGAGAATATTATTCTGCTGCTGTCAGGGGGCATGTGACTGGGGCTCCAGCCGTCAGAAAATCACTGCCAGCTGTCAGAGAGCCAAGCCATTAAGGGCGATGGGCCAACACCAATCACACTGTCAAGAAATACACTTGCTTGTCAAGAGATTAGCAGTCTGGCCTCCAAAGCCTTCAGAGAGCGTTGGCTTCAAAAATGGAGATGGTCATGTGAATAGTGCAGAGTCTCTGGCAATGGGAGCAGTGGGTAGAAATGCTCCTTTTAAAAGGGGAATACAAGATGGAAGGTTTTAAGGTCTTTCTGGTTGGATCTGGCACATCAGGAGCGCTGAACAGCATATAGCATCTTTGCTCTGACAGCATTTTAAAAAAAATTAATTCATCCACAAACACTGCTTAGCCCTTGATCAAATGGGTTGATGTGCGGCACCGACCTCTGAGCACATGGCAGCTGTCTTTGGGAAGGCTGCAATGAGAGAGCAGCCGATCCAAGCTGAAGTCTTGCTGAATTTTATTCCCCTTTCCTTCGAGCATCAGGAGTCCCCTAACCTGTCTCAGTTGTACCTGACGGTGGACAGGGCACACGGTTTGGATAGCAGAGGTGATGCAGACACTTCAGTCCTAGAGCAGTACAGACTCCCAGCCTTGTCCAGCAATGGTCCTAGAGAAAGGCCAGCAGTGGCTATTCCAAGGGCCCTTTTATTTTACAGGTGACAAACCTAGACTTGGTTTTTGAAGTATAGCCTACAAGGGAGAGTCACCATATCCTTTGCCTGAGACAGTCGCACTCCAGGAAGCTGCAAAGCCATTAATATGGATCACAGAAACCACGCAGCGTTCACAGATGGTGCTCTACGACTTGTGCTAAGCATACTGCATCAAGTATTAGCGTTGCCTAACTTTTAGGTCACACCTCCCATGGCATTTGAATTCAGAAAACCATTGAGTGATTCAGACTGTCCACAGCTGCCATGCTCAGCACTCAGTACAGAGAGGTTGCCTGAGACAGTAATTCAGTATTATATCACAGGCTGGCCAGAGAATGGCTTGAGAGCAGCCCTGAGGAGAAGGACTTGGGGGTGTTGGTGGGTGAGAAGCTCAACATGAGCCGGCAATGTGCGCTGGCAGCCCTGAAACCCCCCCGCAGCCTGGGCTGCATCCCCAGCAGCGTGGGCAGCAGGGCGAGGGGGGGGATTCTGCCCCTCTGCTCCGCTCGGGGGAGACCCCCCTGCAGCGCTGCCTCCAGCTCTGGGGCCTCAGCACAGGAGAGACACGGAGCTGTTGGAGCGGGGCCAGAGGAGGCCCCGGAGATGCTGGGAGGGCTGGAGCCCCTCTGCTGTGAGGACAGGCTGAGAGAGCTGGGGGGGTTCAGCCTGGAGAAGAGAAGGCACTGGGGAGACCTTAGAGCCCCTTCCAGTCCCTCAAGGGGCTCCAGGAAAGCTGGGGAGGGACTCTGGATCAGGGAGGGGAGCCTTAGGATGAGGGGGAATGGTTTTAAACTGAAAGAAGGGAGGTTTCAATTAGATATTAGGAAGGAATTTTTCACTCTGAGGATGGTGAGCCCCCGTCCCAGGTTGTCCAGAGCAGCTGTGGCTGCCCCATCCCTGGAGGGGTTCAAGGCCAGGTTGGACGGGGCTTTGAGCAACCTGGTCTAGTGGGAGGTGTCCCTGCCCAGGGCAGGGGATTGGAACTGGATGATCTTTAAGGTCCCTTCCAACCCAAACTATTCTATGATCACATTGACTTGCCACTGCAGCTGTAATACCTTAACACAGACAGAATTCAGAATGTGATTCATGCGCATGATGTAGCTTCATATGTTGCAATTAGGTAATTCATATTGTAATTAAATAATTACATCACACTTCTGGATGAAACTTCTCAGAAAAGTGTGTCATGATGGACCCACTCTCATCCACAGTTTTGGTATGACAGATATATGATGTCTAGTGTATCAAACAGCTGGGCTCTACCATGCCCAGAAGACAACTCTCGCTCATAAGAACTGATGAAGCGGGAAGGTGTCCAAGGTACCTGAAGCAATGGCTTTCTGCAATACAGGCTGCAGTGACCCACTTCTCGGGAGCTGATGCCACCAAAAATGTAGGGTCAGTGGTACAAAAGCTCCAGAAAACTTATTTCTTTCTCTGTCTAGCAATGAACTCTCCTACTGAGGCTGATCATCAAACATTTGCTGCGGGAATGACTATGGGACACAAGTCACCCCAGAAGAAAGTTGCAAGTGGAAATGTATTGCTGTATTTCCTTGTGTTTCTTTCCATTCCCTTTTTAGTTCATAGGTCTGAAATACCCAAGCTATGCTAATAAAGTCAATTTGAACTGTCTGAGCAGTCTCCTTTATTAATGACTTGTTAAAGGAAAGAGTTTGGCTGAGGTGTAAGTTGATTAGCTCACTGGTAATTAACTGATACCCAGAAAAGTAACAAAGGATTTTTGCCAAGTAAATAATGACTTGATCTCTTTCTTCTCCTCCTTCCTGCATTAAATGAGAGAAATATAACAATGGTTTTTTTTACATGAGCAGAATATGTTTCATTTCCAGGCTAGGTAGAAAAATTTGCATATGCTTGGGGTAAATATGCCATTTTCCCAGAGATCAAGGAAGAAATCAGTGGCTGCCTTCCCTACTGTAGGTGCAGTGCAACTGAAGGCTTTTCAAGTGTTCAATTTTTTAAAAAATTCTTTTAACGTTTGACATTTTAATGTATCTCTATCAGTTTACTGCTGAGACTCACTCCTCGTGGTTTCCCCCTTTTGTTGCAGAGGTTTCCAGGAGTATCAATACGAGGAAACTGCTTTCCCTCTCCGTGAGACCAAATGCCAAACAGTGCACAACTGGATGGGCGAGGGTTTTATAGCGCACAGGGTGGGATATATCGCCTTCCAGGCTCAGACACTAATAGATACAAGATACAGTGAACAAATGGTTTGTGGGTGCTTTCTTCCCTAAACTGAAAGTTATAATAAAAGGGTGAGACGCTGGCAATAGCTAGTTCCTCTAAATCCATTCCGACTGGGGTTTTGGGGTAAAAGAGCTTCAGTCCTTATCCCTCACAGACTTCATATTAGCCTGTCTTCCAGCCAGTTTCTTGTTTCTTGATAATATTTTGCCTTCTAAATTTGCCTTAAGTCACCCTTATATTGTTGGGATTTCCATTCCTGCAGTAGGTGGTCACCGATCACCTTTTGCCCAGTCTCCATCTCATCATACACCCAAAATGGTGTGAGTGGGGAAGATGGAGTTAGGACTGGAAATCAGTGGTGCCAGAAACCTCAGCAGCATGAATGTAGGTGGGAGGAGGCCCCAGCTTGAGGAGCTTTAGCTGGTCAGGTTATCGAACTGATGCTGACACCCAAAAGCTTGCTGTTTATGGCCACCTGCCTGCACAAGGTAGCTGCTATTGCTGGAAGAGTCCTGGCTAACTCACCCAATGGCTTCGGACACTGTCAAGTCATAGAAAATGTAGAGACTTCAAAAAATTTCCTGTAAGGTTGAAAATGTGAGTTTGTTGTACAACTCTCTTTCCTCTGTGCCACAGCAATATTGTGATACTACGTACAGATTCTTATTTTAACTGCAAGCTGCCAGTACCTTCCCTTCTCTTTCCCAAAAGGAGCTGGTTGGAGAAGAGAGCCCAGTGATGTGTTCTTCTCCAAACCCCGTCTCAGCTCCATTCATGGGGAGGGAGCTAGGATTGGAACAAAAAGAGAGAAGCACCGCTCCTGTTCTCAGGAAAAAAGGGCTACTGCCGTTTTTGGAGTCCCAAATGGACTCAGTGCTGCCTGTTCAAGCGCTGGAGAGAACCAATGTTTTGTGGCTCTCATCCTCCAGCATACCTCTCCTCCCAGCTTTTATAGGGGGCTTATAATTTGTCCTAAGGACAGGTGACTCCAATGAGTGCTACAATATCCAGAAGTAAGGATGCTTCCCAGAAATGCCTCGATTTTAGGTATGTATCTTCCACAGACCCTGTGAGTACATTGACCTCAAACCGAAGCGGAGCGCTTTGCAGAAGAGCGTAAGGAGTTGGGATTCATGACCTCACCCAACTTCATCCAGCCAAAAAAGCCAAACTAAGCTCAATTCAGTTACCAAAATATAGACATTTAGTGCTCTTGGACACAAAGCAGCTGAGAGCCATTAGGGTTTGACACTGGACTAGGGAAGACCCAGTGACCCCAGGGCATCCTGCCTGGCCTCCAGCTGCTGCTCTGAAAGAATCTCAGATGAGACAAGATTCCAGCATTTAAGGAAGTTAATTGAGCCCTTAAGGCACAATACAAAATGAGATTAACACACTTAAATATTGTTACAAAGTTTAAGCAAGTCTCTTCACATTGAGGTCTGTATATGCAAATAAGTAGGCAGAAAAAAAAGACAGCTTGCTATATTTTTCCTAAGGAGAAAGCGGTTTACAAGCATAAACAATGAATCCTTATGGCATTTGCTTTTGCTTTTTTAAAGCATGAGAAGACTTCCAAAGCACGAAGGCAGAGCGATTCCCAGATTCCTTTGAAAGTCAATGAGACTGAGGCACATGCCATTTGTGCTTTTGGAAAGTCTCCCTCCCTTGATAGATTTTCATTTGATATTTCAGCTTAAGCTGGTGTATATTTACCATAGACATTCTGCAGCTGATAAGGGCTCCAATTCCCATATAAGGCTGAATTAAGCCCAGATGACTGGAAAAGTTCCTAAGCTGAGCTCTCCTTCCACGCTTTTCCCAGTGTCAACTGCTTCTCCCTCAGGAATGGCTGAACATCAGGTTTATCTCCTCCCGCACCAATTTCAGCCCTGCAAATTAGCGCAAACTGACATCAATTTTATTTCATGCTAATACAATGGTTTGAAAGCTGCAGGTGCTTGGAGACACCAATGCACGCTGTCTGCTTTCAGGGTAGTAACCACTGGATGCAGATAAGCTTCAGCTTAATGCACTGCTACAAGAAAGAAAACATGGCAATTTTGGTAAAATGGGACCTGCCATGGATGGGATCACCTGGCTCAGCTTTTGATTTGAAAGGTTTTGGGATACATCTGCAATAGACCCAACCGGATAGGCTTGTGCTAGGAAAAGGATGGAGATGAAAAAAGCTTCCCTAAAATCTGCTTTGAGGATTGGATACAGAATCCTAGAATGGTTTGGGTTGGAAGGGACCTTAAAGACCATTCAGTTCCAACCCCCCTACCCTGGGCAGGGACACCTCCCACTAGACCAGGTTGCTCCAAGCCCCGTCCAGCCTGGCCTTGAACATCTCCAGGGATGGGGCAGCCACAGCTTCTCTGGGCAACCTGGGCCAGGGGCTCACCACCCTCACAGCAAAGAATTTCTGCCTGAGATCTCATCTAAACCTCTCCTCTTTCAGTGTAAAACCCTTCCCCCTCATCCCATGGCTCCCCTCCCTCATCCAGAGTCCCTCCCCAGCTTTCCTGGAGCCCCTTGAGGGACTGGAAGGGGCTCTAAGGTCTCCCCGGAGCCTTCTCTTCTCCAGGCTGAACCCCCCCAGCTCTCTCAGCCTGTCCTCACAGCAGAGGGGCTCCAGCCCTCCCAGCATCTCTGGGGCCTCCTCTGGCCCCGCTCCAACAGCTTCGTGTCTCTCCTGTGCTGAGGCCCCAGAACTGGAGGCAGCACTGCAGGGGGGTCTCCCCCGAGCGGAGCAGAGGGGCAGAATCCCCCCCCTCGCCCTGCTGCCCACGCTGCTGGGGATGCAGCCCAGGCTGCGGGGGGGTTTCTGGGCTGCCAGCGCACATTGCTGGCTCATGTTGAGCTTCTCACCCACCAACAGCCCCAAGTCCTTCTCCTCAGGGCTGCTCTCAAGCCATTCTCTCTGCCCAGCCTGGATTTGTGTTTGGGACTGACCCATCCTCTGCATGTGGGATTGTCCTCTCCTTGGCAGGTCACACCTCCTTCCCTAAATACCTGCGCTCAGCAGCCCCTGTTTTCATCAACCCTTTATAACACTATTCAGGTGGTTGTATTCATACCTGAGCCCCCCAGTGTTGGATGCTCACAGAACCCACAGAGCTGAAATCTGTGATGCTGTCATTCACTACCACAGCCATTTGCCAAAATGCACACAACAACCTTGAAAATATGAGTAAGAACAGTGACATTATACTGGTGAGTTTATGAATATTTATACGGCTCTAGGACTTGAGTCCCTTTGATGATGCTTTACAAATGCATGACTCCATTTAACTTCAGTGCAGACGTTTCTGCTTTACCTAGCTATGAATAGGAAATCAGTTCGGCTAAAGTTTCTTGCATCAGATCCTCCTTCACGTTAGGAAATGACTTCTCTTTTTTGCTCATTCAGGTGCCAGTAAATTTCTGTGATATTACTTCAGGCATAATTACCATCATCCCAAAAACAGTGCTCACAAAGAGCCCTTAAACTTGAAGGTGCTTCACAAAGAGTCTGATTCAGCCTCTTATAATCCTGCTTTTAGCATCTTACTCATGCTATCTGCATATAAATCAATGGGATAAATTACACATTACACAGGATCAGGCTTGCAGGATTTCAAGGTGTTAATGACCTTTTCCTGTAACCAGTACGGACTAGACAATTCAGAAAGCTGCCAATAATGACATTTGGAGTTGCAGTACTTGGGACCCGGCATTATCGAGGGCTGTGAGACTTGAGCTGAGAACCCTGACTCAGGATTCCATGCCTAAGATGCTGGATATGCTAGGACACAATAAAATCAGATCTTAGAAGAGGCACGGGTCCATAATTAACGTAAAATTTGAATGGCTTTATTTATGTGGCTGATGATACCTTTATTTTAACATTATTAAAACCAAGTAGTGAAAACATCTTCAAGATTTTGTGTCAATTTTATCTCACCCTTCATGGGCATATACGGATGAGAGGGAATATGTACAATCTTCTCCAACATATGTAGCTGTAATGAGTTCTAATCAATCTGTTTGTTAGGTCTCATTTTATGCAGAAACTAAACAACCGGCAGCACAAGCCATGATAAAAGTGCTTGCATAGAGCAGGGATAGAGAAAAATGTTCTTCTTCAGGTGTCGTTCCCAACATTTCACAGCTCATAGAGAAACAGCCTAAAACGTGCAATTTTTGACCAGCAGCCCCTTCCCGTTCCCCAAGCAAAAAACTATTGGATCCACACACTAAATTTACAGGACAAATCCCTCTAAGTGGTGTAAACTGACATGATTCAATTAACCTCACTGATCAGTTAAGCCGCGAGGTTCCAGGGCAACATAAAACTGTACGGAAAAAGGATCCTTTGCCACAGGCAACCTGAGGCCACAGGAGATTACTCCATCGGTGTGTCAAGTACATTTTTAGTAATACTGAAAATAAGCATTTCAGGAGCTCTGTGTTTGTTTCTCTGCTTGTTATTTCAGAAACAAGACATTCCCTCCATAGGTCATACAGATCAGACAAAGAAAATCCAACACCTGGACAGGTTTGACTGTCTGGTCAGACAGACCACAATTAGATGCAAATAACATCAGGCTGTCACATTATATCCAGTGTAGTAATGTACACTACAAAGCCTAGCTCAAGGTTACAGCGGAAAAATATTGCTTTTAATATGTATTAATTGTACCAGCCAAAATGGGCAAAGTTGTTTTTGTGGAAGATGAATTTCCCTTTACAAAACAGTTTCAGGGGAAAAAAAAGCATGTATTATTATGGTTTGTGGCTGCCTCTTCAATACTACGACCCTTCTGAGTGCAATGGCTGAAAGGTTTGCCAGAGTTCAACAGCAGAGAACCAAATCACAGAGTAAGTCAGAAGTAAAGGCATATTGTGATGGAGAATACTACAAAAACCTGTCAAATAAAAAATCCCCAATTATTCAAATTAAGGACTAGCTATACACAAGAAGGACATGGACCTGTTGGAGCGGGGTCAGAGGAGGCCCCGGAGATGCTGGGAGGGCTGGAGCCCCTCTGCTGTGAGGACAGGCTGAGAGAGTTGGGGGGGTTCAGCCTGGAGAAGAGAAGGCTCCGGGGAGACCTTAGAGCCCCTTCCAGTCCCTCAAGGGGCTCCAGGAAAGCTGGGGAGGGACTCTGGATGAGGGAGGGGAGCCATGGGACGAGGGGTAACGTTTTTACACTGAAAGAGGGGAGATTTAGATGAGATCTCAGGAAGAAATTCTTGGCTGTGAGGGTGGTGAGCCCCTGGCCCAGGTTGCCCAGAGAAGCTGTGGCTGCCCCATCCCTGGAGGTGTTCAAGGCCAGGCTGGACGGGGCTTTGAGCAACCTGGTCTGGTGGGAGGTGTCCCTGCCCAGGGCAGGGGGTTGGAACTAGATGATCTTTAAGGTCCCTTCCAACCCAAACCATTCTATGGTTCTATGATTTTTGCTTGTCATTCTATCTAGAAAAAACAGAATGGATAACAACCCACATTGTTGTTGTTATCTACCCCATACAGTCTTTCATTAATTTATCTTGCCCAGTTTTAGAGTCAGTTTCACATCTGTTCTACTGTGGTTACAAATCTTCTCGTGTCAAGCACACATGTGGTGAGAGAAGAAACAAGCACCAATATTTTTAATTATTTATTTAAAGCCAACTGTAATTGAATACTATACAAACTCTTTGGGTTTTCATATTGTTCCCATTTCGTGTTCCTGGTGTGCAAATGGGATATTTAATAGTTATTTCTTTAGTTTCTGAACTACTGCAATTTCAACCTTTGAATTATTTTTCTGTTAAGAACTTTTTAACTTAAAATGGTTAAGCGTGATAGTAAAAGGTAGGTCAGAGCCCTACAAACTTCCTTACTATCTAAGCTGAACCTTCAAAAGGCCAAAAAGCTAAAGTGCATCAAGCAGGCTAGAATCCTCCTCATTTTTTACTACCAGTTTTGTGCTTTGAATCAGTTCGGTACTCTTCAAGACCTCAGTCTTGAAAGTCTAAATCTGGGGTGGATAATCTAGCTCTGAAAAAAATAGACAGGTCTGCATAAAAAAACCCACAGTGATTTTCATGATGTTTTGACAATCTAAGTAATTTATCATTGCCATCACTAAAATTAATTTTGCTTTGAAAGCTTTGTATCACTATGAAAAACATTAAAAACATCTCTACCTGCTGCTGAAAGCAATTATATATGAGCTGAACTGCAGAAGGTTATTCTTCATGACAGATGTATACATTATGAAACACCAGCATTTACACTAGGAAAGGTCTGTGTTTAGATTAGATTTTGTTTAGTTTACAGAGGAGAAATAAGGTGTGGAAAAAAAACGTTTGTGTGTTCATATGCAGCTATAATAAATTCTGCAGACCAGCAGGGTATAAGCACTGCGTACAGCCCCCAAGGTCTGCCCGAAGCTTCTCATCCAGTCTTTGGACCTTTTTCTGGAACATAAAACCCACATGATATTATTAGGCCTTTACTTTTGTGTTTTATCCTTTTCCATTGTTTCAAGCCTTTCCCTTTTTAGACTCTACTTGCCTTTAATACCAACTCCGCTTGAAAAGCACTTTGAGTATTCTGGGTGTAAGTATAGTACGCATAGTAAGCAGTGAGGAAACTAAATAAGGCATCAGATGAGAGAAAACCCCCGTGTAGTAGGCAGTGCTATAAAAAAACTCCTTCCTCCTCCCAGCCCACAAGTACGAGAAACATTTGCCTCTTAGTTTAAAAACACGAAGCCAGCGCTCTGCCTCACTCACATTACAAACCCTCCCTGCACTCTACAAGGAAAACCAGCGTGGGGAAACCACCAAACTGACCCAAGGGAGCATGTTTTGCCCCAAAAGCGGATGAGGAGAGCGGCCGCAGTGAGGCCTCGATGCTGCCCGCCCTGCCTCCCCTCCGCAGGGGCGTCGTGCCGGCCCTCCGAGCCAAACGTGCCCCCAGCCGCTCTCCCCCCGCGGATTTTCCTGAAATCTGCCTTTTTCACCTCAACATTTTTCTCATTTCCAGCTTCTCCCCCTCAGCCAAGCGCACCCGGCCTTCCCGCTCCCGCAGGCCGCAGCCCGTCGCCATGGCAACCCGTGGGCCTCCCCCCCACCGGCTCCCGCCGCCGCGGCTCCTCCCCGGTGCGGGCGGGTCCAGAGCCGGCCCCCGCCCGCTGCCGCTGGGCCCGGCGCCCTTCTCCCTTCCTCTCCGTTCCCCTTGCTCCCCTCTGGCCTTGGAGCGGGCGCCGCGATGGCTCCGGCCGCCGACCGGGAGGGCTATTGGGGCCCGCCGACCTCCACCTTGGAGTGGTGCGAGGAGAACTATGCCGTCTCCTACTACATCGCCGAGTTCTGTGAGTGGCCGCCCCGGGGGCCGTGTCCCGCCGCCGCCTCTGTCCCGGTCCCCTCCCCAGCCCCTCCGTACCCCCACCCCACTGACTAGGCCCCACGGGCAGGGGAATCCCCCCTCCTCCATGGCCCTTCTTTCCTGAGGGGGGGGCAAATGGCGGAGTAACAGGGCCCTTGCCCCTCAGTCAGCCCCGGCGGGTGGAAATGGGTGTTTTCCTGTCCCCTTCCTCCCCAAATCCGTGTATTAAGGAGGAGGTGGTATAGCTCCCTCTCTGCCCGTGACCCAGCGTGTTGTTTCGGGTCCCCTCATCCCAAATCTGTCCCTTTGGCCTTTGTCCCGAAACGGTGGTGGGGCAGGAAGAGGGTGTCCAAGGACTTGGGTGTCTGAGTTGGGGTGGCCGCATGAGGTGGGATCCTGGGTGGCTTGGCGTTGGAGCAGGGCTGGATGGCCACAGAGGGGAGTTTTCACTCAAATCGTGGCTGGGGTGCCAAGCTGTAAAGCCATGAAAGTCTGCAGCTCCTTGAGAGGAGATGGGAGCATCCGCCCAGCCACAGATGGTCAGACCAAGCCAAACTGTTCAGGGAGAGCAAGGAGGGAGAAGGCATCTTTGTACGGAAGAGAGAGCCTTCATCCAGGAGAGATGCCTTTGCCCAGCTGGTCTTTGGTGGGTCTTGACCATCATCAGGTTGCTCTGGTGCAGGTGGTGGGAGTTACGAGTAGCTTGAAGGGTCTCTCTGGCACAGGTGGTGGTCTTTTGGGTAGCTGGGAGCCATGGCAAGAGAGCAGGCTGTTGTTTTGACCTCAAGACTCTGTCATTCAGAAGCAGTCAGGAATTTAGATATATTCAAGAAAATTTTAGGGAAAGGAGAAGGTGCTCAGACTCCAGCATCACTCAGCAGGTGCTTGAGAAGAGAGTATGTTGTGGCAGCTGGTAAAGGATCAAGCCCTCTGTCACTGATATTTTGCTAAAAAATGAAATATTTTTGTATCCTAGGCAAAGACGTTAAAGGGTGTAGTAGTTGTAGTTATGTGCTGCCACTTGACATACACCCTGTCCTACAAAAAACTTTCACATGTATTAAATAGGCGTCTGCTTTTGAAGTGTTTAGACCCTAGGAAAATAGTACTAAAGCGAACAGGCTCACCTACCCTGAAGTGCTTGGAGTGGGCAATCTGAGGAGGCCTTTTGCATAACTGGGATGCTTCAGTAGCGCTTTGGAAGAACTTGGCATGCAGGAGATGGAAGGTTTTGGGCATCCATGCCAGGCTGTGACTCCTGGTTCCAAACCCTGACATGGGTGAAGGACGAAAATGAATAGTCGTGAAAGAGGTTTCAGAGTGTGGGAATGGGAAGGATGTGAATAACAGTAGCATAGACGGCATAGAAACTTGGAGGAAAAAGGAAGTTGGTCTGTAGATTTATGGCTGAGAAGAAGCAGGCCAGCTGAAGAGGGAACAAAATTAAATACTCTTAAACCAGGACAAACTTAGAAGCTTTTAAATAGAATGAGAGTTTTGCAGAGTATGTATTTTTGTGTTTTCCTTGTGGTAAAAAAGTAATTTGTGAGATAATCCTCATAGGGAAGAGGAAGCTCTGTTCCTTCACCCATGTAAAAATAAATTTGACTAGTATGTAAATTTTTGAAATAATCCCCATATTGTTGGCCTTGTGAACTGATACTTTTCATCCGCTTCTAGATTATTCATGAGAAGGAAGATGAGGATGAGATTAATAATGGGAGGTGGAAAGGCAAGTGTTCTGAAGAAAAAGGGACTAATTGAGAAGGTCTGGTCCCTCCATACGGTTTTGTTTGGGACCACAGTTTGTTGGTCTGTCAGTTGCGCTGAACAAAATGTGTATAAGGGCTGTGCTGTAAATTAGAGCATTTAAATGGTCCAAGTTTTAAAAGCAAAACAGTAAATAAGCCCACTTTATTTTAGGGTTAAGTTAACAGTGGATAATTTCAGTAGAGATGTCAAGATGGTTTAGATTTTCTTTAGCAATAATTCTGTAACTGCATTTTCGGAGTAAGAGGAAATATTTTATTTTTTTTTAATGATATGAACACACAGTATTTCTATCTTAGCCAGCAAAAGCTGGTTGGCAACATATCTTTCATGAAACAACTGAGGGGGTCTTTCCCAACTTTTTCTAAAATACTTGAAGTGAAGCTAAATACTTTGGAAGATCAGAAAGATGTTACCCTGAAATCTAGTTGCTCTAGCAGAAGAACTGAGAATATATTTGGGGTTTGTGGTGCCCAGCGGTCTTCTGTCAGTTGCTGTGCCTTTGTGGCCTTCTTATTCTATGAAAGATCTGAACTCAGAGAGCAAACAAATCAGAAAGTACAAAAAATAGTTTTCTCATCTCTCTGAGTTCTCATTGTGGTCATTTTTGATGTTAAAATTCATGTATAGCCTGTATTATTTTAAGCGTTACCTTACAGAAGAGTGAAAAATCAGCTTCTGATTTCTCACTGTCTTGGTACCACTCCGTTAAACTGATGGTATTTAAAAATTTTGCATTAAATGTTTGTTATAAATAATTTATAAGAAACTATTGGAGGCCTGAAGCTTTAAGGATGCTGGCAGGTCCAAATCAAATATTATGTTTTCCTTAGGTTGCAGGCTGAAGAGCCAAATTGAAAGCTTGTTGTGCAAATTACGTCTTTGTGCCATTTATCAATTTGTTTTTAATATGCTAATTTTAGTACAAATTGCTACATTGTGTTCCAGAAGCCTACATGCAGTTCTTTGCCTTTCACTCCTGAAAGAACTAGCCTAAATGATGGCAGCCAATCGATTGTATGTATTCAGAGATGGGAAGGTGAAGGAAGGTGTTTTTGTAGTATTTCATATGTGCATTCTCTTGATGTGTCCCAAACACAATGACCAGTATTCAAAGACTCATATTTTTTAATAAGGAAAAACGCTTTTTCTCGCCTTTCTGAGGCTGCACCTAGCCAGTTTTCCTCCCTCATGGAGGTGGATGACTAACTGCTCTACATCCTTCTGCAGAATATTAAACCAGTTGAAATGGAAAACCAGCTGAAAAGGATTATTTTGCCAGTTCAACTATGTTAAGCCCTAAAATGACTCTTATATCCCTCACTGGTTAAATCTATTGTATGGTGTAGTAATTCCTTCTTCAGGGTTTCTCAGGAGTTTTGGACTGACTCCTGTGTGCCAGAGGGCTAGCAATAAAGATGCTTTTTTTTTTTTTTAACTAATCTTTTCCAGCTCCGTGCTGAATTACCCAACATTTTGTACACCAACATAAGCAAAATAATAATAAAGGAAAAAACCAGCATCCTCCCACCCAAGCAAACAGAACAAGTCAAATGTACGTGCTGTTGTTCAACACTAAGTGCTTAAATGTTACCATTTACTCCTTATTTTAGCAGGGTTGATGTTTCAGGCAAGTTTAGCCCATGTAATGTTCAGTTTTAGGGGTCTGTTTTGATGTGAATGTCTATATGACAAGTGCTTTACCGCTCTTGCATTCACTGTTATCCCTGTAAGAAGGGTTTGTCTTGTAGAATATAAGGAGTGGATATAACTATTCTTCATAAATTTCCTTTACTGAAAACATGGAGAGTAGTAGCAATTTAAACAAATACTTGAAATTCAAAGGAGCCTTCTGTGGTACCCAAGGGTTTATAATTCTCAGGCAGCAGAATCGTGGGGGCGATTTTGTTGTTATCAATTCAGTGTTGTGTTTCAGTTTGGATCAAACTTGAGTGATATTTCCAGGTATGTGAAATACTGCCTTGAGCTATCGTTATCCATGAGTAACGTGCATCATCTACAACACGACTGGTTTTGAGATATTATATCCTTATGTTGGCATTTACAGCAGCAAGCATCTGCAATATAGCTTCGGGCATGTCAAGGAATTAGTGAAATCATTTATTTCTTGGCTTCTGGTTCTGTCTCAGTACATTCTGCTACCTTCATAGAGAATTTTTTTTTTTTTTTACCAGAGTTAAATCCATTGCTTTTTGTTTTCACTAGAGATCTGGTAAATAAGTACTTGTAACTGTGCTTTCCTTATGGGACCCTTATTTAGAAAAAAACAATCATAAGAATCTGCACATTTCTAACCACTCTTGCTGCGTTTCCTTAAATCCTTCCAATTTTTGCTTTAGATGAGAGATAAGAGATTGAGATAACTGTTACCTGTGTTGTTAGATGTGAGATCTGTCATTAACACACAGACTGCCATGCAAGCATTCTCTACATTGTCAACAGTGACAGAAGAATACTGGGTTGTTTTTTTAAGCTTTGCTCAAAAAAGACAGCTGTCAAAGACGCATAGATCTCTGTTTTCCACAGGGATCATTACTTTGGAACTTAACAACTTGCAAAATTTACTTAAAGTTAGAATAATATCATTAACATTGAATGTCAGCTGCCACATACGGACTGCCACCTGTTTCTCGTGGGCATCCTGCTGTATTTTGCCTCTTTTGCCAGAGGCTTTGGAAAGCAGCCAGAGACTATTGGGCTAGGTACTATCCATGTGAGTTAAAAAAATAAAATAAAAGCCAACTCTGCTCAAGAACTCTGTTGAGTCTTTCAATAATAAAGTGGCAGGTGAAGGAAGAATCATCAGGATTAATTGGGTGTGATCAGCCCAACTGCCTGGCTGCGGCTGAATTACTTAAAGACATCATGACACATAGGAGTTCTAAAATGCGATTTAAGAGAAGACGATGTCACAGCCTCACAGACTTTAAGACTGAAAGAGATTTGAGTGTGTAACTTTAATGACCTAATTGCAGAAAGCCACTTCACAGGTTTCCTCTTTAAATTTATCAGGCTCCTTGAGGGAGCTCCCTCAACTTAGGGGGTAGTACTGTCAAAAAGGTAAAGGGAACATTAAACTAATTGATGGTGGCAATAAAGTCAAGTGGAGTGTACAGAACGATACTCAGCTGTGGGACGCTTTTTCAGATGAACAATTCTAGCTTGGTTTTTGTGCTGCAGACAAAAAGAAGTTGATAAAGGGGTTCCTTCCTTCAAAGAATAAGACAGCGGAAGTAAACTCAGAAGCCAGATGGATAGTCTCTGCTGTCGTGCTTTCTTATTTTTTTAATGATTTTAAGTGATTTTTGAGTCAGTGGCAAATACTATTGCATTAAGTTATTTCCCTTCCCAGGCTGTAAATGTATATAGAATCATAGAATCCTATACTTGACTTAAGCCTAAAGATAATATTGTGGCACTGTTTTGATGCATTTTGCCACAATTAATGATTTCTTTTTTTTAATTCTTCCTTTTTTTTTTTTTCTCTTTGCCACTTTCTAGTCCATGATGCAACTCTACCTTTCATCTCATGACAGCTTAATTTTCTGTTTTCCCAGGAGCTTTCATTGAAAGAGAGGGTCAAAGGCTTTTGGGAAGTTCACATTTGTCCAATCAACAGTTCTCATTTATCCTCCATTGCATTATGAATGTGCTTAAAAATTTGACAGACACTGTGGTAATGGGCCACGTGTGTGTTTATCTACTAATACTCGTGTAGTTATTAAATGACAATAAAATTCTTAAATATGGTTTAACAAAGCATTTGATTACTCTGTAATTAGTGTTTCGTATTCAGTGCTTGTGCAGCTGGCAATTGGACATCTGCCACTCCAAATGGTAACGGAGCAGTGGCATTTGTACAATTTCATTTTGCTTATGTGCAAACTAAGGCAGACAGGTTTATGAACTGCATGATACGAATTTGCAGAATATATATTTGTAGCTAGATATAGGAAGATGAATGTAAAATAAAGTATGGTAAAAGAACACTGCTGACTTTTAAATGCCTTTAAATGAGTGTTTAGTCACAGGTAAAAATTACTGTTGTCATAACTGAAAGACAAAGATCACTTTGGTTTGTTGTGTCTTTTTGTGCGTGTACGTGAAACTGCTATTTATATAATGCATTTTCCATATTTGCTGGAGCCTTTCACAGATCAGTGGGGAAGTTGTTCTTTTTAAACAAAAGAAAGATTTAATAATTACTGCAAAGTGTTCAAAGGAACTCTGGGAGTTGTCTCCAACCCCAACAGCTCAGCAGTATATGGTTGGTTTATCTTGCAACGCATGCAAGTGCTAACACAGTTGACTGTTTCTCTATCGCAAAATCCTAAAGAGGATCACAGAAAGGTTCATGGATCATGAAAGGTTAAGAAAATGCAAAGAGTTCTTTTAATTCCAAATATATATATAAAAATTAAATTCATAATGCTAGAAGGGAACCCAATTGCAAGTGGTTATCAGGGAAAAGCTACCTACCTTTGATTGCTTTGAGTTTTCTAGGTGTGGTGCTCTTTCCACCTGCCTCATTAATTACAGCCATTTTTCAGTCTATTAGCAGAGAAGCTAAGCTGTGGCATGAATTAAAGGTGCTTGGTTATTCTGTGGTTGTGGAAGTACTACAAAGAAGGAAGGAAGGTGTCAGGAAGAGAGAAGTTTCTGGAGGTTATTACAACTCAAAAAAAACCCCAACCAAACAACAGAGCAGCACTGCTTTAATGTTGATCTTTTACAATTAATTGACCTGAATATCCATCCCCATATAGGCAAGCTCTGGGCAGAGACCCAGTGATTTTGCTGGGATCTGATTTAAGGTTTCTGGCACAGACCTTTTTGTGCACTTGAAAATGCAACTGTAGAATACAGGTGCTAGCTCAAAAACCTGAAGTGTCTGACCAAGGTATATTTTTCCATCTGTTTTTAAAAATTAAATATCTTGAAGAAATATGCTGCATATGCACTGTGATCAGTGACTGAAAACCTGACATCTTCTAAGTGATCAATGCTCAACGCAGTCAGCATCTGCAGGATCATTATCTCCTTGACAGTGAGGTCCATTGACCTCTGGCAGAGTATGTCCTTCGGTGTGTCTGGAGTGTAGGGGGCAGAAGTAGCCCTCTCTGTCAGTCCTGGTGGGGAGATGCACCCTTTGTCCCCCCCCAGCCTTACGATGACGTTCTTCAGTTTCTTACCTTTCCGGCAACTGGTGACTCAACCTGCGCTCCACGTTGCAGAGCTTTCCTGAGGGAAATTCCAAACTTTATTTAAAAATCGAAATTAGTGTCCAGTATCTGTTTCCCAGCTGTGTCCTGGGGCTTTATTTTATTTTATTTGGTTTTGCGTTATTCCTTGGTTCCTTTGGACTTGTTTTCTGAATCCAGTGTCCTTGGAGTGACCCTGGAATGATGTGTGCAGAGTGTGTGTGTCTTAAAGGATCTCCAGCTGGCTTTTTGAGGAAGAGGGTATTTTCCCTTGCAGCCTATTTCAGGCAGCGCTGCCCTGATTCTCCTCACTAACCGGAGGAGCTGGAGAAAAGGACAAGAGCGTGGGCTGGTTCAGCTAGACAAGGTTCAGAATGTTAGAGACTTGACTTTTAGGTTTGAGGAAAAGGTAAGGCTTGGTCTTTTTAGGCAGGAAAACAGATAAGCAGAATTAGAAAAAGACATGGTGAGCTGAACATCTGCCTCTACCTAACAGCACGAGGTGAGCGAAGCCAGGATTGTGTACGTAACTCATGCTAGCCGTCCTTCTCCATCAGTTTCTTCCTTCACATCTGCTTTTCTGTGAGTCACAGGATACCAGACTGTGTTTTGTATGAATTCCAACTAGTAGGATTTCAAGGTATCAAGTTTATGGTCATAAAGCATGACCCTGGAATCTCTCTTGATTTATACAGTGCTTTAACAAGCTCATTATTTGCAGCGGAAGCTCAAGATGCTACTGCCCCGTAGGCTGGATTTTTCGTAATTGCTAATTCCAGTTGGGTAAGGATTTTCGTTTGGACATGATCCAGCATCTACGAATCAGATGCAGTGTTAGATCAAAGAAGTCGTCCTGTAGAGCTGTGTAGCATAGTTGAGCATTAAAAATAGTCTGGACACTGACAATCTTGGGACAGAGTATTTCTGTATTAGATCTGTCATTTTGTTCATCAGGTTTTCGTCATCCTCCCTGGTCAACACCTTCTGTTTGTTCAGGCAGAGACCTGCTTCCCAACTGGAATGCGCGCTACCATGATCCCTTCTAATAGGTATTTTGACCTTACATTGAGGAAACCCAGGGGAAACCTGAAAAATTACTCACATGTCTTTGAGAAACAGGATCTGCAGATCTGACTTTCTCTAAAATCAAATGTGTTACCTACAGGAGGGAGCTAAAATGACCCAAAGAACTGATTTTATTGTCGCAGAGTGGAATTCACATTTCTTCTAGGTGAAATGAGTGTATTTTTCCTCTAACAAGTACTTAACTTTGCTGTGTGAGAAAGAGGATGTTTGTGTGATTCTCATTATAGACTTGATTGCTCTTGGAGGGAGTTTCCAGCGCTCTCCTCCTGCCAGGGACTGCCAGGGCTAGTGCTGGCCCCTGACTGCAGCTGGCGAGCTGGGGAACCTGCTCTCTGGGTTACTACACTCCGGAGGAGAGCTGCAGGCTGTATTTCTACAGATATTCCCTGCATTCCTCCCACAGGATACAGATTATTATTTTTTTCAGGTTTTAAATCTTGTAGGCTTAAGGGAAAAAAAAAAAAAAAATGCAAAATACATAAACTCAGAGTTGCTCCAGGTGATATTTTGCTCATGAATGAAAACTGATGCCTTGATTTTTTAATTTTTTTTTTCCCCAAGTCCTTTTCACAGTTGTGGAAATGACTCATGTAAGCAGAAAGAGCTAACATGCTGACCAGTGCACCAGTAAACAGCCTGGGAACTGGAGAAGCAAAACATTTTTCTTTGTTTCAGTTGCGTAACAGAAATTTAGAATGAAGGTTGGCAATGCACTTTTGTTCATAGCACCCTGTACCTGCAGATCTGGCTTCTGCAAATGGGCACAGTTTAATGCCATCTCCATGAAGCTGCGGCTAGGAGCAGCAGCAGTGTGGGGAAGTTCATGGCTTTCTTTACAAGTAGCAGAGTGAAAACCAGATGAGCGTTGCCAGTTTATGTCACTTGTGCCTCTTTTGAACTGGTGAGTGCAAGTCTCTAATAAGAATTGGCTCAATTCAATTGTGTAGATGCCTTGGAAAGCAGCAGAGAAGTGCACCGTGGTAGTGAAATCATACAGCAGATGTTGTTTTCCTTCACTTAAACAAACTGCTATGGCTTTGTGATCTGTGATATCACAGTTGCTTTTCACTCAGAGGTTTGGAGTCTGGTGGCTGTTAAATCTTTCAAGGCCCAAGTTTTATCATCATGCGAGCCCCCTCAGCATGTAATCTTCAGCACAATGTTGAACATCAGGACTGGAATGTTAAAACTCTTGAGTCCATCCCAATTTAATTTTTCTTGTCCTTTTCTTTCTCTGTTCTATAGGCTGCAGAGAAATATTTTAAAGCTATTTCCTTTTCTTAAACACATTCCCTTCCAAGCTCTTAAATTCTTTTTCCTGCCTTTAAACTCTTCCATGCTGATTTCCACATGGCTTTTGTATTAACCTTTTTTTTTCTTTTTCCCCTGCCTTATGGTGCTTTTTCCACATTTGTCTCAAAACTGTCCTTTGAAAGTTTCCTCTGCCAATCTTTGGGCCACCATTTGTCCTGGGAACTTGGTTGATTTTGTGTTTGGTTTTCGACTGTTTATTATTCAGTAAAATTGACTTCTGCCCAAATGCTTGCCACCCACCTTATGAACTGTTACTGTGTAGGTACTATATTAAGTTATATTTACATCAAAAAGACCTTGTTTAAAGCTTGAACCTTCAATGTGTGGTATATCTCTTCCTGTACTTTGTTTAGATTGTGAGATACTTAAGATTTGGATTTTGATCTTACTGTCTTTATGGAGAAGCAGCTTCATTTTCCCTCTAGATAAATGGCTTTTGCCAAGGTTTGTGGGCGGATAGGCAACTGGCAATTTTTTTCTCTTTGTTTTTCAAGCAAGAACAAGGAAGTTGTCTTGAAATGACAATTGGACAGTCACTAAAGAATAGAGTTGGAGTTGGAAGTTGCAGACTAGGAGTGACAACCTTAGAGTCTTGGGTTAGTGAATTAATTGGGTTGAAAGTTCTTGCTGCAGGTTGTCATATTAACTGGAAAAGGTTACGAAGACTTAGAGAAAAGAAGCAGCTACACAAAAGAGATATTTAGGAGTGAAGAAGAGTCTGAGTCGTTTCTGAGATCAGATGCCTTTTATCACGTGTTTGAGGTAGCCTCATTTAAAGCAGTCCTGCAAAAAAAGGTAGGTAGTTACAGATGGGATTTTCTGTCAGTACAGCTGATAAGAGAGGGAATGTCACCAGTCAGTGTTTGAATGGTCGCTGTATATCAGAATCGGGCTGTGGCTGCTGACTAGTTTCATTATCTCCATGAGCTCTGTTTTGCATTTGTCACATAGCATCTCACCTTTAATTTCCTACCATCCAAGCAGGGCAAACTGCAAAAGAATGGCATGAGTCATTAGTAGGAGAGACTGGACACCCAGGGAAAATCCACATGGATAGCAAGAAAGGGAGGAAAGCAAGAGGATTTGGATTTTGAAGAAAGGCTGCTCGAAGTAAATCTACAAATAACTGGAAAAGAGCTCTGAGACATGTTATTCTCTGCCGTCCACCATCCAGTGGGCATATTGGGTTCCCCTAATGCTCAGGGCTCCTATTCCACTGCACAGTGCTTGAAAGAGTCCTACAGAGCCTCTGAGATGATACCCACAGCTCAACGTGCCTCAAGTTGCTATCTCTATTTGTGGTGAGGACTGACAGATGCTAAGCTGGATGTATTTCGGTAGCTCAAAACCGTCAGCTGCCAAAAGCTGTGCTTTCTACTCTGGGTAGACCCTTAGGTTTAGAGGAGTTGGTGCAGGCACAGAACGTGAAGCCAGGATGCTGACACCAGCATAGAAGAAGAAAGGTGAACTGGAAGGAGTTAAGTATGATAAAAATTAAATGAATGAGTGCTATAACATCACATTGGTCACTGCTTAGTTTTGGCATTGGCTGAAGAGTAAGTTACCCCGTTTCGGTTTTTTCCTTCCAGTCTAACTTCATCAACCTGTCTTAAAATAACATTTAAAATACGCTTTATTTTGTTTTCCAGTAAAGGCTATAATAGCAGCAAATCTGCCCTTCAGCAACAAGCTTATTGCACGTAATATTCTAACTTTACATCATCTCAGCCTAATGTCTTTAGGCTTTGATTGCATTTCCCAGCTGTAAGAACTTGCTTTCGGTGAGCTTTCTAGATTGATATTTCAAATGATCTGCCTATGTCAACTGTTTTTATTTTAAATTTACTTGCAAAATCCTTCCAGGTGTACTTCAAGGTAATTGGTCTGCTTGCTATCATCTTAGATTCATGTTTATCAGGGAAATGATGATACGGGAGGCTTCCCATATTCTAGGAAAGCAACATTAAAATATGACAGGATGGCATATCAGCTAATTGTAATGCAAGTTTATTCCTTGTAGTCCAGTTAATTGTTGGTATCTTGGGACTGGGAATAAAATGTCCTGTAAAGGAGCTGTGTACTAACATATTTGTTCAGGCTGCTTCCTGCAATCCTAAAAAAATGGCCAAGGATAGATTCTAGCACTTAGAATACTGTTAGTTTTCATGTAATGGTCCCTTCAAAACCCAAAAAAGCATTTATTAATGCTTCAGAATGCCCTGCACCTGTGACAGGCCTGGGTGTGATAGAGACACAGTAAGATAATTGGCTTCAAAAGTGAGGAACATAGCTTTCTGATTTAGCTGTTGTAGCTGTCTTTATTCTGGCCTGTCATATCAGAATATTTCCCTTGTAATTGCTTTCATAATTATCTGTTAAACTTCACAGTCGGTCTTCCACATTTTGTAATCTGCTGTATTAACCCTTTTCGGAGGAACAGCATCTCGTGCAGACCTCGGACTTCAGTCATGAAAGGCTTCAAGACAGATCCCTCTGGGAAAAAAAAAAAAATAAAAAAAAAATCAGTCATCGTTCCTCAAAAAAACCCCACATCAATCCAAGGTCTGTGTCTTCAGACACTTTTTCTTCATTTGTGATAGTGTTTAAGAATTCCAGGAGGAGGAGGAGGACTCCGTTACGATAAGAATTGGTAACAAAAATGTTTCTGGAAAGTACCTAGTTCTTACTCTGAGGTACTTTCTACTTTGAAGCTTTATTTACGAGAGGTGTTGTGGTGAACTCATTCATTTTTATTGTGGCAGGTAAGGATGGTCTAGTGGCTAGAGGAACACTGGTGTTTGAAAGTCCTGGCTTCAGTCTTATGCAGGTTTCTTTGTGACTCAGGCACCCTCTTCAATCCTGTCCTCTTCTTGCAAGGATATTGAGGATAAGTACACAGAAGACTGGGTTTGCTCAAACGCTGCAGTAATGGAGACTAAATAGGTAACCAATATGTTTTTGATTTGAGGGGAAAGGGTAAAAACATCTTAGCCCAGTAATGAGCGTTTCACCACCAAAGTTTAAATCTGCATTATGAACGCAAATGTTGGATTTCTGGGATTGCAAGGCGATCGGTTTCGTATGAAGAAACATATGGAGCTTTAAAATATGGATTTGTGTAGTATTAGCTGCCACTCATTTATTTTTAGTATAATACACACAAAAAGCAAGGTCAGCATTATTACAGTCTCCTGTTAGGTTCTAATTTTCCTAGTGTCTTTACTGCACAGTAGCCAAGTACTTTGCAGAGAGGTGAGGGTGAAGAAAAAGGATGGCTTAATTGTAACCTAGGGCAATTCAGAAGCAGTTTAATAATAAGTGCTTTTGTAAGACGTGCATACCAAAGAGAGAGGCTTGTGCATTAGAAAATCCACCCACACTTTACAGGTTTGAACTGAGCTTTCTTGTGTGTGCTTTGTTAGTCAGGAGTGTCGAGAGGTTTTTTTCTTCTAATTACCTTTTGATTGTTTTGAAGAACACAAACGTAACACGAAATACTGTAATCAGAGTAAAAACATCTACAAAAATATTAGCTGAACTAGTGTGATGAATGGCAGGGGAATGAATTCTGCAGCTGGAGTATAGAGTGTGAAAGGCCGTAAATCAGAACGTATCACTTGACACAGCATGTTGGAACCACTCATAAATGAGCTCTGGGAATAAAAATCAAATTGTATTGTTAATAATTAATCTTTTTTTCCTCCTAAAATTACCTCATTACCCCTCCCCAATCCACTAAATGACTGAAATGGTTTACCTGTGCCATTTTTGTTCAGAAGGATATCAGGTATTTACATATCTTGGAGAAATGGAGGCCCAGCAAGGGAGAAGCAGCCCAGAAGATCTGGAAGCCTTGCCCCTCACGCTGCCTTTAAACACTCAAACCTCCCAGCTGGCCACCAGCTCTGCAGCAGCAATGCTGCCTTTGGGTTTTTTTGGCCTTATCCCAGCATTTCAACATATTGGAAGCAGCGCTGTGGTGCGGCGGGGACTGAGACGCGTGCAACTGGAACACAGTGTGCTCACACCAGTGGTATGCATCTCTGCTGGTGCTGGCATTGAGGAGGAGGCTGTGCTCCTGCCTCCTTTGCTTCCCCTCTTCGCCCATGGTGGGTTGTTTTCTTCATCTGTCCTGCAGCATGTTGTCCAGTCTTGTTTGAAACTGTTCCAGGATTCATGGCTTCTTTTAGGAGTTGCTGCTGCCAAATAAACTTGATTTCTGGATGTTCTACCTAAACTTCCTTTTTCCTTGTTTCAGTCTGTTCATGCTGATCAGAATGCTCTTTAGTAATACAAATAACATTTTTTTCAGTCCTTCCCCCATGTAAATTTATTGGCTTCCCTGTTGCTTTCTTGTAGCTGCTGCCTGACCAAGATTCGGGTAGCTGTTCTTTTTTTTAAAAGATCTTTTCCTTTGTAGTACTCCTGGTTGCTGTATCTGACACCACCCCCCCCCCATTTATCCTTTACAGTTTTTCTCCTAAGAGTATGCCAGCATCTATACAGAGCTAGATTAATGCAGCATTTCTTTTTAATGTGCTCATTTTATCACATTTTTCTATGGTGTTTTATCTACCTTTTGATTTTATGATTCCTATGGACTATATTAACTTGCTCTTTAGTTTTCTGATTTTATTGTAAATACCTAGGGAGATCTAACAGTCACTCTAACAGCCCATTAGTTTGAATTGTTATTTATCTATACCCATTTTTATAGTTATTCAGGAAACTTTCATACATAGCTTATACAGGTCAGTAATTGCTTCACTATTTTGTTTCCTTGAGTATTTTCCCATTTTGTTATTAAAAACGTGGTGGTTAATCCAAGTTGCAGCTGAATTGCTGAATTTGCAACTTCAGTTAACGTCCAGGTAAATAAAATCAAGGCTTGCTTTGATTTATTTGATTTATTTGGAAAGGAGTATTACAGGAGGTAAGGAATGGATCTTGTAACTTAAAAAGAAACACTTTAAACAGCCCCCACCCTCATTTTTAATTTTCTTTTCTTTAAGTCATTGTTTGTCCTGTGCTCCAGCCTGGAATAACACTTTGTTGTGTTTCTCTGAGTAACAGGAAGTTTATATTGATCCTTCGTGCACATTAGCAAGTAGAGAGTTTAGTAATTACATATTGGCAAAATTCCCGTCGGGATGACTTGGTTTCCTCCCCCTGAGGTCCTTCTGAAATATCAAATGGAGACAGGAGTTTTCATTTCCTGACACTCTGAAGTGCAGTTATTGTAGACTTTGAAGTGGAAGATATTAAAAATGGCTGGTGGAAGTGAAAATCTAATTGCTATACTGCCCTCCTGGTGATAAGCCGTAAGTGAAAACACCGCAAGATTGAAGTTAGTGGCCAAAAAAGCTGATTCTGTGTAGTTGGGTCTTCTGAACAGTCATGAAATGCCGATATTTTGAATCGTCAGTGATACAAACCTCCTCTGGGCTCTGGCTTAGTTATTGTTGACTGATAATACATAGCACATGCTGTATGGAAGCTTGTTGAATTTTCAAATTAATTCCTCTGTTGGCACTTAAAATGCTCTGATAGGTGAGCTATGAATTACTTGTATCTTAGCAAGGCCTCCCGTATTAGATTTGAATGAATTTTTTATACTTGTAAGAAAATACTCTCTGTTCCTCCTCACTCTTTAAGCTGTTGGCTATCTACTCCCCCACTTCAAATCTAATTCCCAAACAACTTTTTGTCTTTCATTGTTTCAACTTATCTGGTGTTGCTGGGCCACAGGACTATAATTTTTATGCCTTTCTTTTGCTATAATTCTCTGTGTGCGTTTATCTTTGTTTTCATATCCCTAGAGATCCTTCCAAACCCTCTTTTTAAAAGAAAGATTTATCCCTGTGGTAGATGGTTACATTCTCAAGCACACCCAAATCTGTGAGTTGCTTCGCAATTTCTTTAAATGTGGTAAATGAGCTGCATTTTGTACCAGAGCTGCTTGAGATTATTCCAGAAGCAAAAGCCGTGAGACAGAATTTCTTCTATGTGAAAGCAGCTTGAAGGATGATTCAAGTTCTGCATGTGTCATGATGCCACCTGACAGGGTTTGGTTTCTGTGATTATTTTTTATTTTCTTCATGCAATGATGGAAAAAGAAAAAAAAGCTGCGTGATTCGGGAAGTGCAGTAAAATTGAATGTGCGGAGCGCCACAATATCCAGACAATGAAATGGATGTTTTCAGCCTGAAAATCTTGTTTGCTGGCTTGTTTGTTTGAAGGGATGCTTTGACTTTATTGCAATATCTGTTTTAGAAAATAGCAGCCACTTTCCTTTCTCGTGTTTCACAGCGAGGTACGGTTGTCCTTAAGGGGAGGCTGAAAACCTGTAATGAATGTCGTGTTTGTTAGTCCTGATTTTAAATGAGGTTTTATGCATAGTCAACTTTTTTAATTGCAAAAATTTTCTTCTTTGGTCTCTGAGGGTAATATTTCTATTGGTTTTGAGTCTTGTAGAAACCACAGCAGTGAAAAGTCTTCATTTGTTTGACGGAAAGAGAAAGAGCATTTGAAAAGAACCTTTTAGTTAGTAACTCTTGCAGTAATTCTGTGTACAAACATAGGAGAAAGGATCTCTTAACACTCTGTAAATCACATTGGTCACCTTGTCAAAAGCTGAAGATGATAATTTTTGCTTCTTTTTTATAATAGCACTTTTACTCTCTCTCTGAAAAAATCTCTTGTATTCTAACTCCCAGTTCCTGATGTATTTACATCCTGCGCAGTGTTTCTTTATGGTCGTGTTCTGTTATGACCTGACTTATTTACAACTTGACTTGTTTTATCCTTTTGACTCTTCATCCAAATTTATTGTAGAAATTACTTTCTCATATAGAATTAACTACATATTTGGGGAAATAGAAACTTTTTGAAATTAAGGTCCTTCAAATTTGTGTACTCTAACTGCACCCAGCTGTCTGTATAACAGTACGCAGTATATTGTGCTCCTGTTTTCCTGTAAATACTATTTCCTCTTTAACTTTATAGTTTTTGTCTTTGAGGTGGTCAGTCTTTGTACAGATCTTTGTGCATTTATGATACTGTGCATATTTTTTAGGACCTGAAGATGACTCTGAATGTACGTGCATTGTAAAAAAAGGCTTGTCAGGTTTTGCTGTTGTGTTTGTAGAACAGGGTGCAGATGTGGTTTGATATTCTTGCAGCTGTCCTTCCCAGAGACAGAGGCCTGTTGAAATGATGTTTTGCATAAATTTGATTTTGTTCTGGTACCGTATGGCATTCTCTCAATGAATAAAACAGTATTTTGAAACAATGGTTTGCATTAAAACAGTCTTGAAGGACTTTTATGCAAATTTGTAAGGTCAGTCACACAGTCCGCGTTCACCATGGTCAGCCATTAGTTTAGCACTTTGCCTACTACCATGTATAATCTTTGGGGACATAGTCTGGTTTGCTACTGTGACAGGCCACCACATCATGTAAGCTGGCTTTTGAGCTTACTGAGTTTCACCCTGAAAGCAGTCGTGCTGCCCATTTCTGTTGGGAAGCAGTTGTAGATGTCTCCTCTTCAGTGGCTTTCCTCTAACTTCTAGCCCGCATTTATTTGGGATTAGTTTACATCTATTTATTCTTTTGACAGTATTATCCTTTAGTTTAAATAGCTGCCTTTCGTCCTTGGCCTTTGTCCATGGTGTATTTACAGAGTGTGGTTTTATTCCATCCAGTCATTGTTTTGTTCTGCCAGGGGACCTAGGCAATTTTTGTCCCTTCTGATGTTGTAAGCTCCCATTCGTCATTCCCATCTGAGTGACGCTTCTCTGCACCTGATGTGCTTTCTCTTTTCTTCTGTCGGTAACTAGAGAACAGTGTATTCTGCTATTGGCTTGCGTGAAGACACTACTGTTTTCCCTGCCTCTATTGGCAATAAATTTGGGGGGGTTGGTGCCAGCCTTCCAGTGATGGCTTGTGGTCAGTCACCATGTGATCTTAATTCAGTTTTCTGCCTCTTCAAATAGGTTAATCCTACGATTGGAATAAGGACTCATATTCACATTGAAAAGCATGTTCTTGGCCATCATATTTAATCTCATTCCTGTCATTTCAGTCTGCAAGTTCGTTCATTTCTTCCTCTGATAATCTAGTCCTCCTTTCTGTTGACAGATATGCTGGAGATAAAATGCTGAGAAGCAGTCTTTGGTCACTAAAGAAAAATGAGATCACTCCCTGGACCAGTATTCAAGGAATCCAGTACTGAAATATAAGAATGCTGTGCACAGTTGAGCCCAGATCCATCCATGTGCATGCATCTGATTTCTGATATACTGAATTTCTTACAGGCATAACCAAAATTATCACCTTTAATTATCTTGCATACCTTCTACCTTGTTCCTTAGTTGTATATTCTCCGATCTCTGGTTCTCCCAAGTAGGTCTGCTGCATTTTTTTCTCTATTTTTTTTTTAAAGAAAACTGGGTGAAAAAAATTAGGTTTTTTGACAGTTAAACTTCTTTCCTATTTTCAACTTCCATATCTATTTCCTTCAAAACTTGTTTCACTTCCATGTTTGTTAATTAACTTCAGAGTTATGGCTCTGTAGTTGTGTCACCTTTTTCGTCTTTCTTGGTATTGTTTGCTAATCTCTTTGCATATGCCGCTGCCGTTTTTTGATGGAATTAGTAAAAATCCCTTTTAATGAATTTATAAGCTATTCTATGTGAGAATAATCCTGTAAAGACTAGCTAGACTTTTATGAAATGCGCATTCCTAGGGACTTTGGGTTTGAAGAGGCCTTGTAGTTTTTGTTCTTGAAAGAAGTAATTTTGCTAGCAGCGTGCCAGAGGACTTCATTGTTCCCCCACCCCCATTTCCCTTTTTAAAAAATTTGCACAACTTTCAATAAGTATGTTTTGCAAATAGGCTTGCCTAATCCGTGCTATAAATGTTCTGAATAATATGGGCCAAAAAGTGCAGAGGAGGAGTGGCAGGAATTTACAGCTAGATTAGGTCTACGGTATTTCCTGTCTCGGCAAGATGGTCCTAGATTAAATGCTCATAAATTTTCAAGAATTTAACATAATTATAGCTTTACAGGAAGTGTTCAAACCCCCATTTTCCTACAAAATAATTTCTTTGCGTTTTTACATCCATCTTGAAATTTGTTATCCTACAGCAACTCAATTCTAAAGCCGTGTGCCTTCCCAGTTGCGGATAAACATCATGGTATTTCTTTTGTTTGGCATTTTCGTATTTGAATTTTTGCCAGGTTTTTGACAGTTTCATAACAAAGTGACCTTGAATGGTGATAATTATATAATGCCTAATAACTTCTCTTGAAAATGGGCATAGTTAGGAACTGCTTTAGAACGCCGAAGATTGGCTCTCCAGACTACATAGCCTTTACTCTACCTTTAGAGGATGGATGACGTCTTTGTAGGATTTGTGGGAGGACGTGGGTAATGGTCAGTCTACCACACAATACAGAGTTTTAGTGGATTTCTTCCAAACCTGGTCTCCTCTGAAAGTGAGTCATTGCCCATTGCAACACTGTGGGGAATGTGGTAAAAGGTTAATGATTCTCCAAAGACTTTAAGCATGAAAAAGGTCTTTTATATGGGTATAAACTTGTATGTCTTTGCAGAGCTGTTTTGATTTCATCTGGGCTTCCTTTAAATGGTGGAACTTACTCCAGAGCTGAGTAGAAGAGTAAGATCTCTGGCACATCTCTGTTTTGCTTGTTATAACTTGGTGAAAATCATGGTTGTGCAGGAGATGATGTTAAATCAATAAGGAAGTGATTTAAAGAAGATCTGATAAAAATCAGATGGATTTTTATCCGGTTGAGAAGACTGTCTCAAACCGCAATTTGAATCTACCATGTGAGAATTTAGAAGAGCTAACTTGCTGAAGTTAATTAGGTACGCTTCTGCTTCATGTGTTCTGAAACAACCTTTTTTCCATTTGGGTTTGAATTTTCTGTAAGCCTGTGAAGTATGGATTTTTGTTCCCGGAGGTGCTGTAATACTTTGGGGTATTGTGATCGTAGTTTGGTAGCTTTCACTCGTCTTTGGGATGGATCTTGGGAAGTAGGACTCCTGAAAAATAAGTGCTAGAATTAGGGGAGTGATTCAGAAGTGGCCTTCTCGCTCTTGTTCTTTGTTTTGGAAAGTGAAACTCTTCAGAGATTTTCTGCTAAATAAAAAAGCCAGAAATAGAGGGGGGGGTTTGCCTCTCCATAGCCTCATACGTTGTACTTTTCATTGAGATATTTGGAAATGAGAGTTTCAGTTTTATATATAATTAACTGTTGGCATGTGAAAGTGTGCAGTTTAATTTATGTAAGCAACATTCTGCCTTTTGAAATAGATTGTCTCTTTTTCCCAATTTGCACGTTGTTTTATTCCCATTACATAACCTCTATTCTCAAAATTATGATTTGTGGTTAGGCTAAAAAGCTGAATCTGCATCCCTTCTGCTGAGAAATATACCGTTTCCTTATGCTTCGCTTAAAATTCTCAATATTTTATTGTACTTCTGCATAGGCCAGGACAGTTTGGAAAAAAAAGCAACCCACATCTAAATCAGACTGGGAGAGTAGTCTTAAAGAAAACAAAAAGAAAGGTTCCTTCATCATGACCAGTGCTGAAAGGGTCATCATACCACTTGGTATGATAAGAACCATGACCTGGGCTCTTGGCTTTTCTTGCTTTCTTGCAACACGTCTCATTTCTTCGTGTTGTATCCCAGCTTCAGCAGGAGAGATGGAGAGCGCTGGTGTCTTGCTGAAGGTCAGGCTCTTACAGAATCGTAAAATGGTTTGGGTTGGAAGGGACCTTAAAGATCATCTAGTTTCAACCCCTGCCCTGGGCAGGGACACCTCCCACTAGATCAGGTTGCTCCAAGCCCCGTCCAACCTGGCCTTGAACCCCTCCAGGGATGGGGCAGACACAGCTTCTCTGGGCAACCTGGGCCAGGGTTTCACCACCCTCACAGCAAAGAATTTCTGCCTGAGATCTCATCTAAATCTCCCCTCTTCCAGTTTAAAACCATTACCCCTTGTCTTGTCTCTCCCCTCCATGATCCAGAGTCCCTCCCCAGCTTTCCGGGAGCCCCTTGAGGGACTGGCAGGGGCTCTAAGGTCTCTGCAGAGCCTTCTCTTCTCCAGGCTGAACCCCCCCAGCTCTCTCAGCCTGTCCTCACAGCAGAGGGGCTTCAGCCCTCCCAGCATCTCCGGGACCTCCTCTGGCCCCGCTCCAGCAGCTCCATGTCCTTCTTGTGCTGAGGACTCCAAAGCTGGACACAGTACTGCAGGTGGGGTCTCACAAGAGCGGAGTAGAGGTGTAGAATCACCTCTTGATAAGCTTTGACAGTTGCCTGTCGTGCTGATCAGTAGTGGTTTCTGACTTTTTTCTGTTCTTTATCATACCCTCTTTTGGTCTTTGGTCTTACGTTGTGATGCTGTATCGCAGATTTCATCTGGCTTGTTCCGTGTGTGCGCGGTGACTACTACACCAACAGTAAAGATTGAACTGGTTTCGTTTGGGAACGAGTCACTCGGTGACCTTAAAGTATCTGAGGGGAGTGTGGAGGAGAGAGTTCCAAGAATAGCTTTAAGAAAAGAAAAAACAAACAAACAGCTCTCTCAAAATACCAGGCTTGAACTATTTGGGATTTATATCTCCTTAAGGAATTGGGTTTTAATTTGTGCGCTGTGCAATCAAGGTAACTCTGGTTTTCTGCCTCCTGCCAAGAAAGTCTGCACTATCTAAACCAAACTTTTTAGTTAAATCGGTATTTTACTGCTTTCCAAACATGTGGAAAAGGACAAAAGAGTTAAAATATTCTCAGCCTTCAAGTCGTTAACTGTGTCATACCAAAATTTAACTTTATGTTATGCGTGAAAGTGGAAGTCATCCAAAAATGTGCAGTTTTCTGGATAAATTAATGAGTGAATGCAGCTTTGTTTAAGCGCACAGTATCCAATTCTAAATGTCTGCTTTTCGTTTCTGTTTTACAGGGAACACAGTGAGTAACCTGATTTTCATTCTACCTCCAGTCTATGGTGCGATTCAGACCTATAAAGATGGCCTTGAAAAACGGTATTTAGCTGCATATTTGTGTCTTACAGGTACGTATAAAACTTAGTTTGCTCTTTCATTATAAAGGGAGCTCAGACGTGCAATGAACAATACCCAAATATTAATAAACCAAGTAGTAAAACCCAAATACTATGTGTGTGAAACATAAGCCTCAATTTTTTTATACTTGTTAACGTTTACAGGAAATTGGTATTTGTTGGAAGGACATGAAGTTGGAATTCACTAAATATGAGGTTTTAAATTGATCCTTCTATAGCTTTAAGTCCAGCTCAGTGCATCTTAGCTCACTGTATCTGCTTATGGTGGTTTACAGAAGACGTCTTGTGTGTCCTACTTCCAAACAGTTTCACACTATGTTAGTGGTTTTGTGACATTTCCATGGAACAGTAATACAAGAAATGGCAAAGATCTTGAAGGAACTGTAAAAGCATTCTTGATGAGAATGAATTTGTTTTCGGTTCCTCTTTGGCACGTATCACTCGACAACCTGCCATCGTATCTGGGAAGTTTTGCAAAGGTGGAAGAACAATGTGACATTGGTGCATCAGTGAACTTCAGGGCAGTCTGTTTTTTTTAACACAGCAAAATCCCGAAAAGAACCCAACTTCCTTTAAAACCTTAATTATGCAACTAGAATTCATGTTTTCTCATAAGAAAAGAAGTTGTTATAAGCTGGTTCAAGATTTGGCAGTTAGGTCTCAAAGTAGATTTCACAGAATTTCTGTGTTTCACTGGATTTCTATGCTTGCTATAGCTCCTGTCTCTGTGGAGGCTGTATTTCCCAGTCTTCTCAGTGGTAAGAGATTGGTTTATTACAAATGTTTAATGTTTTAAGATTGGCATACTTATGTATTTAGACAAACAGTGTCAAAATCCACATATCTCTGTGCTAAATGTGTTCTTGATGCCAATTCAACTGTAACCTATACTAGGTACAACTTCGTGATTTTTCAGTTATGTCAGCTTTGCTCATATGTGTGAAAGATAAGCAGCAACAATGTTCAGCTTTGGATGTTGTCTGAACGCTTTCCAAATAGCCATTTGTAGGCTTTTTATGGTTTTGAGTAATTATTCATTTTTGTCTCCATATAAAATAGTTTGGCAGAAGGAATTCTTGAAAGTTAAGGGTTTCCTTTTAAAAAGACAGGGAAAGAAACAGCGTGTGTGTGCTGCAGTTGATTCTTTTTGTGTTCTTGAATCAAAGTATCCTATATTGCCATTCTTTCTAAACTAAAAAAATCATAGAATCATAGAATGTGTTGGGTTGGAAGGGACCTTTAAAGGCCGTCTAGTCCAACCCCCCTGCAGTCAGCAGGGACATCTTCAACTAGGTCAGGTTGCTCAGAGCCTCATCCAGCCTGGCCTTGAATGTCTCCAGGGATGGGGCCTCCACCACCTCTCTGGACAACCAGTTCCAGTGTCTCACCACCCTCAGTGTAAAGAACTTCTTCCTAATGTCTAATCTAAACCCACCCTGCTCTAGTTTAAACCATTGTCCCTCGTCCTATTGCTACATGCCCTTGCAAACAGCCCCTCCCCAGCTTTCTTGTAGGCCCCCTTCAGGTACTGGAAGGCTGCTCTAAGGTCTCCCCAGAGCCTTCTCTTCTCCAGGCTAAACAACCCCAACTCTCTCAGCCTGTCTTCACAGGAGAGGTGCTCCAGCCCCTTCATCATCTTTGTGGCCCTCCTCTGGACCTGCTCCAAGAGGTCTATGTCCTTCTTGTGCTGAGGCCTCCAGAGCTGGACACAGTACTCCAGGTGGGGTCTCACCAGAGCAGAGTAGAGGGGCAGAATCACCTCTCTCGATCTGCTGGCCACGCTTCTTTTGATGCATCCCAGGATGCGACTGGCCTTCTGGGCTGCAAGTGCACATTGTCGGCTCATGTCCAGCTTTTCATATAAGTAAAACTCTGTGTTTGAGACTCTTGTCTTCACAGTACCTTGTGGCTACCTCTGTCAGTGACACTTCTTGATGGACAAAGTGTGCCACTATCTGACTACAGTGTCAGGCTATCACACCAAGACTGCCGTGAGCGGGCATTTCTCCTATACTGTTTAATGGTTTGGGTTTTTTTTAAATAAAAAACCATATAGTCTGTCTTTGATCACAGTGAATTCCATGGACATCAGTTTTATACTGTTCTTGGTGTTCATGAAGGGAGCTCAGCCTGCGTGTTTGACAGCAGTGCTGGAGGGCAGTCCTGAGTTCCAGCTGGGCTCTGCTCACCTGTGACTGGGATGCCTTTGACTCCTGTCTGAAGTGATAAATGCCTGCATGGCTTGATTTTTATCTCTTGTGTTGGAACCTAACATTAAAGGTCACTCCCAAAAATGTTTCTCTTCTGTTTTGTCCCTGCTTCAGTATTCGTAATGCTGGACTGTTTTACAGCAGCTGAAAGATGTAAAGAAATATAGAAGGCTTTATAGTTTCTCAGTGAAAACCAGGAATAGGACGGTTTGGAGTCACAAACCTCTTAACATTTGTTCTACTACAGAATAAAAGCAACAAATGAGAAGATAAACAGAATTTTAAATATAGTTGAAATGTGCCAGGAACATTGGCATTCTTTCTGTGCATGTGACTGAATGAGAAGCATGTTGAAGTGGAGGTAGAGTAAGTGTACAGAAATTTCTTTTTGTAAGACGGTACGAGAGAGAATTCTTTCCCTTACAGTAATTTTATTTATTAACAGATTTCACTCTGCTTGCTTAATTTGTAGCAAACAAGTATAGACTTAATCTGCATAGGGAAAGTGAATTTAACACAAACTTCTGATTTCTCTTCAGGCACTGTGCTTTATTAAAGACTATATAACAGAGCTTCTAACTAGCTAGTGGTGTCTAAAGGTTCTTTCGTTAAAGTAGAAATTCTTTAACAATTCTGCTAGGAAGATGGGGGTGGAAGGAAGGGCACTTTAGTTAGGTTTTAACAACTTTGAATCATTACTGAGATTTTGCAAGATGTTAAAAGACAGCTGTCAAAGCGGACATCAAAATTAAATCTGTTAGCGTTTAAGAACTGTTGTTTCCAGACATTATTTTGATCCAAATCAGCTGTTTCTTTTGGATGCTTCCAGACATTTAGCTGATTGTCAGTTCCTTTGTGTTTTACCATGCCATGTTCAGTGCTTCACTTCATACCCCACAATTTCTTTTGTTGACATCTATTTCTTCTTTGAACCAAATGCATTTTGAATTAGGGAAGCACTGTTTATTTCACATACATGCTAAGATCCAAAGTTGGCAGGACAAGAAGGGGAATTTCTAAATAACTTTCCAAATAAATTTCTTGTTCATACTGGTGCCGAGACTGAGTTGCATTTTTCAGCAAGTTCTTTGAGATACAGCACATTGTTCTCAGTCCGTATTTCTGCTGCCTTTCAGCTCAAAAGACACATTGTTGATGAACTCAATAGGAACTGGATATGATTTTTAAGCTTTAGAGAACTATTTAATCAACGTATAAATTATGAAGAATAATCTTAAGCAAGTTCTTTAGCACATTGCATCTCATGGAATGGGTGGAGAAATCATCAGACTGTCACTATCTCGCAGAATAAATTGGTTTTGGATGGTTCCTTATGATGCTGTGGTATTGTATCAGGTTCTACCATATCTCATTTCCTCATGCAGCCTAGGAAACTATGATTCCCAAAGGGTTCATATTCTAGAAGGGGCTCGAGGAAAAAAAACCAAAAATGTTTCTATACATATATATATTTAAAATAAAAAAACCCTGTAACTGTTTTGAACCTAAGAAGATAAAAAAGCAGTCAATGGAGTTACATACTTTATTAGATGCTTTACTTGAAATTTGGAAGGATTGTTCTGTTTTGTATTTCTTTGGCCTGTTTAATAGCGCTCAGTCATTCAAGCTGTGCCAAAGTGGAGGAAAAAAAGGATGCAAAAAGTTTTTTTACATTAGACATAGCCGTAGGAACTCGTAAACAACTTATTAACCTTCATTTCCAGTGAAACTCTGTATCTGTGAAAATAGCTGTTAGAAGCCCTTCAGTCAAAGTTAATTCCCTTATTCTTATCTAACAGCTGTAGAAAAGGTGCTTAGGCTGCGTTGACGTTGGTAAATCAAATGTGCTCGCGAACATTCCTGAGCACTGAAGCAGAGTGGTGTGGACCAGCCCGTGTCTGTTTGTCTTAGCCTCCAAAACAAGGTGACCGCATACAAATTCCCTGCTGGGCAAGGGCCCTGGGCTCTTCTGGCTGCTGGGCTGTGCCTGGGAGCTGCTCGGGGAAAAGACTAGTTGGAATAGGCCAGATCCATGCCGCAGACTGTTCTGGGAACAGTCCCAGCCATGCTTGAGTTTGCTTCTAGAGCTGTACCCTGGGAGTAACCAGGGTCTCTCCTGTCTCTTGTGCTGTGGAGGGAAGAAGGGAGCTGGGGTTGTTCAGCCTGGAGAAAAGGAGAACGAGGGGAGACCTTCTTGCTCTCTACAACTCCCTGAAAGGAGGGTGTAGCAAGGTGGGGGTTGGTCTTTTCTCCCAAGGAACAGGCAATAGGACACGAGGAAACAGCCTCAAGTTGCGCTGGGGGGGTTTAGATTGGATATTAGGAAAAATTTTTACACTGAAAGGATTGTCAGACGTTGGAACAGGCTGCCCAGGGAAGTGGTGGAACCAGCATCCCTGGAGGTATTTAAAATGTGGGTAGAGGTGGTGCTGAGGGACGTGGTTTAGTGATGGTTTTTGTCAGAGTTAGGTTGATGGTTGGACTTGATGATCTGAAAGGTCCCTTCCAACCTAGGCAATTCTACGATTCTATGAAACCATTACAAAACAAAATAATTCAATAGAAAATGTTCATTTAATTCTAGTTCATTTTTCATCCTGTTTCATTCTTTGACCCTTTATGATGCAGTATGTTGTTGTTTATCATTAGTTCGGTTCTGTCGTTGTAAGAAACTTTAGGGTGAATTCAGCTCCAGATTCAAACACTTAAATATGCATCTACCTGTGCAGAGGGGTCTGTCTCCCATTGCAGTCAGTAGAGCCTAGAGAATCATTTGGATATATAGATAACTCCTTCTATTTTGCCAGCTGAATGACTCTTTATAATGCCATTCTCTTTAGTCGAAGCTTTGACACCTAGTTCATGTGTAGATACCTAAACAAAGGTGTTTGCATCTGGAGCATCCTTCCGAATGTTTTTATGCAGTGCGAATTTTGAGTGCTGATGGATAGTCTTATATCGCCAGGAATTATCACTGATTATGTGATATTTCAGATTCTTCTAAAACTATTGAAAAATTCATAGGGGATATTTGTGTCCCTCTGGGGTTCAAATCTTGAGAGTTTATATGGTTCGTATATGGAGCTGGATCTCACGTATAATGCCAGATTATTTCTGGCATATTGCCTTGAAGTCTTGGATGGTGTTGAAGCACAGTGAGATAACGGCGTATGAAGTAAAGTTTGCAGATTCATTACATTTACATCGTCACTAATGCAACTACTTTATCACCTGGCAGTAACCGCGCATCGTGTTTGCTGCAGGACAAAACCCACCATGTTGGTTTGAGAAGAGCAGCTAACCTGACTGTGCATTTCCAGTCTTTTTAAGTGCTATTTTGATCTCATATTATTGTGACTTAGTGTGTGTTCTGTGCTTAATACATAATTTATGTTTATCTACTGTAACTTGAAATGTTTACTAATGTAAAAATGAAAAATGCTGAGTGACTTCTACCTATGAAAAGTGAGTTACAGTAGTTAGAGGGGAAATGGTATTGCTTCCGATGCTGTTAAAACTTCCCAACTGATACACAGCTTTTAGTGAGTTAATCTCCTTTGCAAAAGGAAACATCTAAAAAGAAAACTGTAACCTCTGCTTACAAGGTAAGGAGCAAAACTATTTCTCAGTTTGGCAATGGCTGTAAGGGGAAGTTGCTTCTATTGAAAATTGATTTAATTGCAGTGGTTGTGTCCACTCGTATTTTGAGAAGTACAAAGCTGGCAGACGGTCTCCTTGCAGGGATGGTTTTTGTGAAGTAAATATTCCTTAGAAACGTCTTGATCCTGAAGTTATGGGATGAGAAGTGTATCTAAAGGTAGCTGCATTCCAGTAGAGCTGTTGGTAAAAGCTCTGTGTGAAGACATTTGAGCTTAAGTATTAAACCGCTATTTACTGGGGACAAATACGTGTCAAGCCCCGTGTAAGTTTACAAGTTGTACTTTAAGTGTGAGAGAAAGAGGTGGTGTGCTCTGGGCATAGCAGAGGAAATGAAGATTTCCTTGCCATCCTTGGCATGTGATAGACGTTTCCTCTTTTTACAGTGCAAGGTTTTTGGGACCGAACACTAACCCCGTGTTGAGCCACGAGCCACAGCAGCTCTGACGAGCACAGCTCTTGGCCCAGCGAGTGCCGTGTTAGATATTAGTTCCCTTCTGCCGAAGTTTAGCGGTTAAATAGTGATGTTAGTGGAGTGGAGCATGACTGAGCTTCAGCTGCCGCAGTTCAGTTCATCATCTCTTAACGTGGTTTCCTTCTTCCTCCTTCTTGAACAGATTCATGAAGCTTTTTGCACGGTTCCGTGTTAAGCTCTAACACGTGCCAAAGGTAGCAAACCAGAAACTTAGTTCTTAGCTCATTCGATGTCTAGATGTAAAATATTTTTTGTTATCCCTCCGCGATATGAAACATACCTTAAGCTATCCCTGTGCAATGAGATACATAAATAATTACGTTTCATTCTTTAGTCTTCATCTAAACCATCTCTTCAAAAAGATGCTATTGTGCATAGTTCCCACAATAGCGTTTGAGGAAATGTCTGAGCAGTCTTGGGAGGGAGAGTATCATCTGATGAATAACCGACTCATATGATTTCTAGCCATGAAACATCCTGGGTTACCTGCTGAACGCACGTAAATACCAGACTTGACCGTGTTCATGAGCTCCATCAACATTGCAGCAAGCAGTGTTGCAGCCGTTTGCAGTAGAGGTTTTTATTTTAATAAGGACCATATGATGTTATTCTGTAAACTTTCCTTGTTTCAGATAACTATTTTATTGCTACACAATACAACTAAAGCGTTGTTCTCCGATGCAAGTGTGATCATTATACAGAAGCAAGAGGGTTTTTTTATTATTTTTAGAAATCAGTTGTAGTAATAGGATTAATGACCTGAAACACTGCTATCTGCAGCATTCTTGGGTTTTTCAAAGACTGGAAAGGAAAAATAATCTAGAAATAACTGCTTCTAATCATGTAGGAGGGAGGGAGAGGAGTTTACTAGCTGATTATTGAGATTTATAACCCCAATGACATTAACACCCAGCCCCCCCAAAAAACCAACAGCCCCCCCAATATGTTTTGTTAATGAAAAATAAGTTGAAATTTCTTATACAATGATTTTGCTCATATTTGAAAATTACACTTGTCAAAAATTGTAAGAGTTTGTATCATGAAGATACTGAAATCACTGTGACAGCCAGAATAATGGATGGTACTGTTTCAATTTATGATCTTCATGGGTTTTTTTCTTCAGCACAAGCAGTAGTTGTAATATATTCTATATACGTAGAAAAATGGCTGTGAGAATTTCTCATTAAAATCTCAATGAAGGTGAAAAACAGTTGTTACTTACTGTATGCAAAACTTTTTCAAAAGCAAAACAATTTAATCAGAACTTATAGAAGTGCATGTGGTTGTTTATGTTCTGGTAGACAGCCATGGTTAATTTTCCTAGGGAATTAATGACATTAAAGTATTTGGCAATACGTTTTTAAATGTGGCTGTATTACAGTTTTCTGTTTCAGTAAAATTACATGCTTAGGTATTTCATTTCATTGAGTACGTGTGATAGTCACAATTGTAGTCTAAAAGCATCTAAAGAAACATCTCCAGACATGTCTATCATAGAATCATAGAACCATAGGGTTGGAAGGGACCTCTGGAGATCATCTAGTCCAACCCCCTGCCAGAGCAGGGTCACCCAGAGCAGGTTACACAGGAACACGTCCAGGCGGGTTTTGACTGTCTCCAGAGATGGAGACTCCACCACCTCTCTGGGCAGCCTGTTCCAGTGCTCTGCCACCCTCAGGGTAATGAAGTTCCTCCTCATGTTTAGGTGGAACTTCTTGTGCTCAAGTTTGTGCCCATTGCCTCTTGTCCTGTCCCTGGGCACTACTGAAAAGAGCCTGGTCCCATCCTCCTGACACCCACCCTTTAAGCATTTCTAAGTGTTGATAAGATCCCCCCTCAGTCGTCTTTTTTCCAGACTGAAGAGACCCAAATCCCTCAGCCTTTCCTCATAAGAGAGGTGTTCCAGTCCCCTAATCATCTTGGTAGCCCTCTGCTGCACCCTTTCCAGCAGTTCCCTGTCCTTCTGGAACCGGGGAGCCCAGAACTGGACACAGTACTCCAGGTGCGGCCTCACCAGGGCAGAGTAGAGGGGGAGGATGACCTCCCTTGACCTGCTGGCCACACTCTTCTTGATGCACCCCAGGATGCCATTGGCCTTCTTGGCCACAAGGGCACATTGCTGACTCATGGTCATCCTGTTGTCCACCAGGACTCCCAGGTCTCTTTCCACAGAGCTGCTCTCCAGCAGGTCAGCCCCCAACCTGTACTGGTGCATGGGGTTGTTCCTCCCCAGGTGCAGCACCCTACACTTGCCCTTGTTGAATTTCATAAGGTTTCTCTCTGCCCAGATCTCCAACCTGTCCAGGTCTCTCTGTATGGCAGCACAGCCCTCCGGTGTGTCAGCCGCCCCCCCCAGCTTTGTGTCGTCAGCAAACTTGCTGAGGGTGCACTCTATCCCCTCATCCAGGTCATTGATGAATATATTGAAGAGGACTGGACCCAGTACTGACCCCTGGGGAACACCACTCGTCACTGGTCTCCAACTAGATTCTGTGCCCCTAATCACAACCCTCTGAGCTCTATCTTTCAACCAGTTATCTATCCACCTTACTGTCCATTATCTAACCCACACTTCCTAAGCTTCCCTATGAGGATGCTGTGGGAGACCGTGTCAAACGCCTTGCTTAAGTCAAGATAGACCACATCTACCGCCCTCCCCTCATCTATCCATCCAGTCATGCCATCGTAGAAGGCTATCAGATTAGTCAGACATGATTTCCCCTTGCTGAATCCATGTTGAGTACTTCTGATAGCTTTCTTTTCCTCCACGTGCCTTGAGATGACGTCCAGAACGAGTTGTTCCATCATCTTTCCAGGGATGGAGGTGAGGCTGACCGGCCTGTAGTTCCCCGGCTCCTCCTTCTTGCCTTTTTTGAAGACTGGAGTGACATTAGCTTTCCTCCAGTCCTCAGGCACCTCGCCTGTTCTCCAGGACCTTTCAAAGATGATGGAGAGTGGCCCAGCAACGACTTCTGCCAGCTCCCTCAGCACTCTCGGGTGCATCCCATCGGGGCCCATGGACTTGTGAATATCTAAATGATCTAATTGATCCCTCACTCGCTCCTCCTCAACCCAGGGGAAGTCTTCTTCTTTCCCCGTTACTTTATTCAATGCCTGGGACTTCTGAGGGCTGGGCCGAGCAGAAAAGACCGAAGCAAAGAAGGCATTCAGTAACTCTGCCTTCTCCGCATCCTCCGTCACCATGACTCCTGTCTCATTCAACAGTGGGCCCACAATGGTCTTGGGAATCCTTTACAAAATGCACAATGTTTTCGGTAGGGGGCTGTTTATGCAGCAGGGAAATCTGGCTGTTGTGTGTGGAAGAGGTCGGGCTGTTGTGTGTGGAAGAGGTCGGGCTGTTGTGTGTGGAAGAGGTCGGGCTGTTGTGTGTGGAAGAGGTTGCGCTCTTGCAGCAACGCGCGGCAGAACTACCCAGTGATCAAGGCTCGGGTGCAGATTACTCGGCTTCCGCTGAAACTAGAGGCTGAGGTAAAACATAATTTCTTGAAGGGAGACAAGACATCGCATTAATGTTCCTGCAAAATAAAAATGAGCTGGTGCTTAATGAGAGCGTTTAACTGATAACATTTCAAAGTAATGAATGATACATGAAATACTCTACCAGCTTTTGCTTTAAACAGTGAAATCGAACTTCCAAGATGCATTATCCTTGTCTAAATGAAAAAGCAAAGTATATATCTCATAAATATATATAGGCAAAGTATATATCTCATAAATTAATTTCAGACGTAAATTCCGAGTTTAAAGATAAAGTATTTTAAATAAATAAAAGTCATTGCATAGAAGGATGGACTTCCAAGAAGAAGGCTCGGAAATGGTGATCTCATTTCACAAAACGAATCCATGCTGCATGGGGTTTGTCTGTTTACCCTGAATTTCTGATTCTGAGTTCTAGTAGCAATTCATTTCTGTTTCTAGAGCTGGCAAAAAGCTCCTTGTAAAATTTACCTTTTAAAACTGGACAATAAGCAGAAATATCACGGAATTTCAGGAGTGCTAGCAATTGAATGATGCTTTGCATTAGAGAAGGATTGAGACAAATCTTGAGGTACTTAATAAAAAAAAAAAAAAAAAGGAAAAAAAGAAGAGAAATAGAATGATAATGTTCCATTCATTCTGGGTTCCCTCCACTCCGTTCCTGGTTGAGATTACACCATTTCACAGGAGAGAGCATTGAGAGAAGGGAAAGAGGACACCCATCCCCCCAAAAAACATAAATTCAAGGACGTGACTGGTGACTAAAGTGTAAAGTAGAAGGCTGTGGAAAATCGGGATTTTGTCCATGAAATGTGATGCTGATGTTCTAATTTTTTTTTCCCGGTAAAGTTCATGCGCTTAAGTTAATGTGCCTGGAAGTTTTACATGTAGACTTTTATGTTAACCATAGTGTTAATTTGTTTTCAGCTGTGGGATTGGGATCTTGGTGCTTCCACATGACTCTGAAGTATGAAATGCAGGTGAGTATTGACAAGTAGCTGTGAATCATTTTTGGTGTGTTTCTCGCTATATAATCATATTGCCATTTCTTGACTAGATGAAACTCACGTAACATGAGTTAATCTCCCTTAAGTAGCATTGTCCAACAAAAGAGTAACGCAGGTCTTGTTTCATTAGATATTTTCCACCAGTAGATATACAGGAATATATACTTGCATGTAAAGTAAGAGCTACAATCTGTTGCTTACGTTGGTAGAAGACACTTTATCCTTTGGGAAATCATACTGTCTTTTTACTTGAGTTGTTATTTTAAAATTCCTACAGCTTTGGCTTAATAGCAAGCAGTATAGACTAGAATTATTTATTGTATCCTTTTTTCCATCTTGATGTTTTCTGTCATGTTTTCTATTTATCTAGATCTACCCGTAGCATTAATACTGAAGTCAGTATCTTCTGAGTAGCAGTAGTTGAGTCTTCCTCTCTCTCTTATTCTCAAATAGAAGCTGTTCTGTCATAAATCACTGGGCGTAAGGATCTGGTCCTGGTATTTCCCACTTTCTAAAGGGACACAGAGAGTCTTGTCCTGTTGTCCTGTTTTAGATCTGAGAAGATTAAGGAAATTCATCTGTCAATCAGAGTCAGAATGAAGTGGAACTCGGTTCAAAATTAAGAAACCTACATTTAAAAACGTGTGCTGGAAGTCTGTGCTCCCACCGTATTCAGTGGAAATACAGTGAAGTCAGTGGAGTTCAGAAGAGCCAGTCACCTGGGCTGAATCGTCCTCCAGACTCCGTTGGCCGTCTTAACTTAAATAATACTCATTTGTCTGAATATAGGTGTTTAGCGTAATTTTCGACCCTGTGAGCGTTCTGTCTGGCCTCCGGCTGCCATCCCACAAAGGTGCAGGTCTCTTAGACCCCCCCATCACGTCTGCCAGTCTCGGGTGGGTGTACTGGAGGTGACAGAGCATCTCAGATGGCATTACACACCTCTGCCGTGGCAACTGAATTGAGTCCTGGGTTTCTACTGATCATAATGGGACCTGAGACACGGCATATGTGGATGCCAAAAGTTACGTGTCTTAAACTTGAACTGAATTACAATCTGTGGTGATGTTTGCCTCCATAATGCTCTGTTTTATAACTCGAGCGTGTGCTGGGGGCTGTCAGCCTCCATAGAGCATACTGTTGCCACCACGTGAGAATATTTGGGTCTTTTATTGGCACAAAGAAGGTGGTTTCTAGATCCATTTCACCACTCTCTCCCAACTTGAGGTGTGATTTCCCTGTATTCTCTTCAGTGGTGAAACTGCCTTGAATTGCCACCTTTTCATCTCTCTCCCCTCAGCTGCTTGTTCCCAACCCTGCCAGTGTTTCAAATCCTCCTTCTTGTGCTGATGCAGAGGTGAGCAAAGCCACCCTGAAACCCAGATCATTAAAATGATCCAGACTTAAAACATTCTCATTTTTTGGTTGTTTTTGTTTTGTTTTGTTTTTTTTTAAGTGTGTGTAGAGGCTATTTTAATCCAAGTCACTTTGATGCCACTTGTGTGGCAACACACTTCTGGTGTTCCGTCAGAACAACTAAGGGGCCTGTGAACTGTGGTAAATAGAGGATGGGCAGAAGCAGATGAGAGAGGAGCGGGAATGTCTTGCGTCATCTTTCCAGCTGGGGTGAAAGGCTTCGTGTGAGGCAGAGAAAGTACACTTATTATTTGGGCAGCCAAGTGAAATCCGCAAGTGGCCCATAATTACTCAGATTGCTAGCTCACGAATCACCAGGGAGGAAACATTTCAACCAGTAGATAACCTTTTCTCGTTCACTTCATCTCTTGTTATGATTAAAAGTCAGCCTTGATAGCTGTTCAGAGATTATTTTTTTTTATGTTTTTTTTCTTAATACTGTAAATAGTTAATTCATATTGCTTAATATTAAGCGAAATGTGAAAGCTTCTGTTCTTGAAACTATTTAGAATACTTCTGAAGTGATCACCTCTCTTATTTTTATGGGAATCTGCTTGAGTGTACATTCCTCCAGAATCCAAAATGCTTATTTAACCAGCAAAATCAGCTCACTGAGTGTCCTATCCATGTTTCTTCACTGTTCGGACACGCTGTTGACAGTATTTCTGGAAGCATTAATTCCTTTGGATACAGAAGCCATTGTCTTCTGCAAGCAAATTCTAGCTAGGATCTTTCAAGAGGCTCTTTGATGTTACCATTATGTCCCTGAAGTACTGCCAGCGCATGAACTTGAGTGTAATCAGCTGTCCAAATATGAAAAAATTTGCTATATTGTATTTCTTATTCTTTTTTTCCCCCTTTGTCTTTTATGAGGCCTTAAATGACGGCATGAGTTATTCCTGCAGATAATTCCTATCAGACTTGGCATATCACTGAAATCACAACTCTTAGTATAAAGTTGAATTTAGCTAATTCCTATCGCACTTGGCATATCACCGAAATCATAACTCTTAGTATGAACTTGAATTCAGCTATTCCTTCTATTTTATTCCTCTCTAAGGCATCACAGCAAAGATAAACTAATGTGATGGCAAAGTGCTACGTAACACGCCAGTTACCTTCAGCTGCCATCTGCATTTCTGACACTTTCTTTGTGCCACCTATTGCAGCCCCTGGCCCTATAATACACAAATTCAGGGATTTAAACCTTTTTCTGCAAGGTTCATTGTGTGCTGGATCAGGTATTGGATCTGTCTCACTGTGGGTCAGGCAAGCACAGACTCCTTCGAGAGAAGCCGTGGAAGTGTGGGTGAAGAAGCAAGACCTGCCTAATAGTCAGTAGATCTGTTCCGCGGAATTGTGAAATGTTTTCTGAAGTTCCTGTGACCAAAACCACGAAAAAGCTAATAGTTCACGCTCAGGATAATACATCGCTCTCCTTCTGTAAAGAACTAGATTGCTTTGTTTTTTCAATATGAAATTTCAAAATTAAAAGGAAGTTTTTTGCCTGTGCAGTTAGAAAAATTCTCCTGTTTGGGAGCGGAGTCAGGCTGGCTTTATAAAAAGGTTTGTGTAAGCTGGTATTGCTCTTACTGTGTCTCGTTATTCAGAAAAACAGGATTGTGAACTTGTTAAGTACCCTGTACCAGTAGTAGGAGAGTAATTTCTCTACAGGCATGGCCATCAACAACTTTCAGAATGACGATGGAAAAAGATCAAAATCTTGTTTGCATCCAGTTCTTGTTTTTCGTAGGAAAGAGTCAAACCTGGTGTAACAGTTCTAAGATACCTAATTATTAACATTTGCTTAACATGTTAGAAATCGGAATTCATTGATCCATTTGTATGCTTTTGCGGTTTTATGATTTTCAGTCCTTCATAAAAGGAGGTAAGTTTAACTATATATTTATGAGCGGAAATTTGTTAATGTTCTTTGATGAGAAAAGTTTTAGAAGAAAATGATGCTGCTATTAATTTTTTTTCCCCTCTAATGATAAATAAATGGCAATTTTGAGCATACCTGTTCTTGAGAAATCACCTCTCTTGTGATTACTACTTTAATTCCATCTCCATTAAGGTGGCAAGTTCTTGGAGAAATTCTTGTTTTAGCTGTAACGCACCAGTCTTCTCCTGAAGTATAAAAATTATCTAAGACAATAAAACATTATATGGCAGCCATAATTTGGGGGGGTGGGGAGGAGGAACCCAAGAACCCCCCAACAACCAACTAAACAAAAGCTGACTGAATTAAAACATTGGAAGAAATTTCCAAAATTAGGAAGTAAACATGCAAGCACATATTAAGGTACTTCCTAATGGGCTACGATTCTATTTTATGTTATGGAAAAAAATTATTTCAGTTTCTCTGTGAAGTTTGTACAGAAATAAGAAAATGCCACTGGCTATATTGAGCAGGCTATAAATGGGGTGGTATTATTCAATATGACTGTACAAAATTAATTCTTATAAATTTTTCAGGAGGTTTGAACAGTGAAAATGGCATGATTCTTTGAAGGCGTGGGCTTTTTATGAAATGTAATATTCAAAAGATTCAGAGTAATATGCGTATTAATGCAGCATAATTCAGTACTTGAATAGGATTTGACACTGCTGTGTGCTGAAGTGCAGTCAAGAAGATGGATGTCTGAATGACTTAAAAACTGTTTTCTTAAGACTTATCTCTACTTAATGAACTTACACAAGGGTGTGAGTTAAAAGTAGTTTTCATGTTTTGATGTCTCTGCTTTTTGTAGCTGTTGGATGAACTGCCAATGATATACAGTTGTTGTGTGTTTGTCTACTGCCTGTAAGTATTTGTTAAATGGTTTGGTTTTTTTCTGAATATTTATGGAATATTAACTTTTGAAATGTAGAATCTGTGAAGCCCGATCTGGTGTATAGTGAGGCCGACACTGAAGCTTCTACTCATTTCAGTGAATTCTCAGTTTTGCTCAGTACAGCATCATGACTTGGCCGTTAGAGCACCAGCCTGGCTTTAGTCCTCATTTGTGCTAATTTAGAGATGCTTCACCAGTGTTTGTTCAGCAAGAAAAAAAATAACTCTTTTTAAAGACTTTGTGTAATACACAACCAGAGCTCAGTGTTACTTGGTATGTAAACAGCAGACGTAATAAAATCAACTTCGGTAACTCCTACAAAATTATCAACACTGTAATTTATTTCAGCTGTATTTTATGATGTAGTCTGACTCTGAATGCAAAATTTCAGATTTCTGGTTAAACCTGCTTTCCGCTCATCTGGAAAATTAAAGAAAAAAAGATTTTATGAAAAGTTGAGTGCATGTTTTGTGGAGAGTGTCTTGGAACACGCACAACAGCTTAATGCCATGCCAGGATGTTTTCTTACATTTAATTTTGGGAGAAACGTAGCATTTGGCAACTGTAAAGATACCGTAAACTGGCTTTTTCTTGCCTGTTGCTGCAAGGCCTGGATTTAACGTGATTTGTTCTGTCACTTGGAAAATCCAAATGATAAATCAACTTGTTGCAGTCAAAAAGACAAAAAAAAAGAAAAAGAAAGGTCGTTTTGCTTTTGAACATATCAAATATTCAGCCGATGAAAACTGGAATATCTTTGGTGAAGAGATTACTAGTAGCTTGCAATGGGGATGGGATGCTGTAGGACTAAACCCGCATCTGTGGAAATTATACCATGGGTTTGTGATTCAGACATTAGTATGATTTGTGCAAACTCAGGACCAGAATCATAATGCCTCTGTTAGTGGAAATATTGCCATTGTAGCTGCCTATCTCCTTGAAATTGCCTTTGCATTTATTTTGTCTGATTTGAATGTGATTGGAGAAAAGGATGAGAAGTGGCTATAAAAATCTGCTTGAGAAAATAATCATGCTTATTTTGTGCAATGGTTGCTCTATTATCTTCAAAAGCACTGAAGTCTGGTACTGCATTTATAGCTCTAATAAGATTCTGTGTATGTATGTTTGCTAGTAATTAAAGTGTTCAGAAGAATGAGCTAATGTTTATTTTAAGAGGCCTTTAATAATCATTTTGGTTTTCTTGAAGGTAGGTGGTGGGGTGGTTCTGCACAGGACATTCCCGTATGCATCATTTAGTCCTCCTGACTTTCAAGCTGTGTAATTACTTTGACAAGCCATTTTAGAATCATAGAATGGTTCAGGTTAGAAGGGAAAGATCATAGAATCATAGAAGAGTTAGAGTTGGAGGGGACCTTCAAGATCATCTAGTTCCAACCCCCTGCCCTGGGCAGGGACACCTCCCACCAGACCAGCTTGCTCCAAGCCCCGTCCAACCTGGCCTTGAACCCCTCCAGGGATGGGGCAGCCACAGCTTCTCTGGGCAACCTGGGCCAGGGGCTCACCCCCCTCACAGCCAAGAGTTTCTTCCTGAGATCTCATCTAAATCTCCCCTCTTGCAGTTTAAAACTGTTCCCCCTCATCCTGTGGCTCCCCTCCCTGATCCAGAGTCCCTCCCCAGCTTTCCTGGAGCCCCTTGAGGGACTGGAAGGGGCTCGAAGGTCTCCCCTGGATATTCCTACTTTTTTTTTTTTTTTCTTTGTTTCCTTTTATTCATCCATGATGGTGTCTGTTTCCAAAAGTTTATAAACCAAAAAAAACTAGGCGGATGTAACTTAGGTGTTACATAGACAACCTCCTCTAGCCCTAAGGATTTTGTCCTTCTCAAAGTTCTTTTTTGTTGGGTTTTTTAAAACTTTTTTTCTGATGGAGATACAGTCTGGGATGTGTATGTGTATGGGATGTGTCATTCCATCACAACTGTGACTGAAGTGTAGTGTAGAGACTGTGAAGCTAATTTTAATTCGTTGTTTTACATACTGGGAGCAATTAGCTGGTTTTACCTTCCACTTCTACCAGGACCCAATCTAGCAAATTCACTGCGCTGTGACTGTAGAAAAGCCATAAACAATCTGCATTTTGACAGATCTCTAAGAGTTCACTGGGTTGTAAGACACATCCTTTCCCATGCTGCCTTTAACTCACAGGTGTAATGTTTTTTGGCAGCTGTATTGCATTTTTAAACTCAATTCTAATTTGCCATCCATTATGACCCCTTAAGCACCTTCTGAAAACACTTCTGCTTCCCAAACTTTCCACTGGCTGGGTTATTTTTTGTATATGCATGAGCTTATTGGGGTTTTTTTTTTTGCACTAGATTTTTTAAAAAAACATTTATCGGTAGAAGTGTGAGTTTTTATATTGAAATTACACGTCTTTATTGGAGGAGCTACAATTTCTTGAAGGGCCTAAGACTCATTTGGATCAATTTTCTCGCAAATTTTGTGATAATATACCTTGAAAAATGCATCCTTTATATGGTAAGTGATGAATGCTATCGCTCTCCTTTATGTTCTGTTCCAGGTATGAATGTTTCAAGTACAAGAACACAGTCAATTATCCGCTGCTTTTCTTGTTAATAACATACAGCTTCGTAGTCAGCATAGTAAGTACCTTTTTCTAGTACGGCGTTTTCACCTGTCGGTTGACAGTTTTCCTGCCAGTGAAGGAATGCTATACAGGCAGTACTGAGTCCCTCTCGCTTCCAGTCAAGAAGGACAAATTATTCTTTTGTTGGGAAAATTATATGCTGGCCAGAGAAACCTGAAACCTTTCTATCTGAACCACTGTATCATTTATTTAAAAATGAAGAAGAAAAGCAGTAATCCAGTTGCTAGATAAATAGGAATGTGAGAAAAACAGTCACCGTCGACTTGTTATGAGACCTTGGACAAGCTGCATTCCTCGTCTTCCCTCACTTTAATTCATCTGCTGAAATGAGAATAATCCTGTTCAACAGACTGCAAAAACTGAACTGCGATACACAGTCCAGGATATCGTCTGGTGTTTTAAAACAACAGCCGGAATAACAAAGGAACTTAGCTGTTAAAAAAATGAGAAGAATTTTAACTGGGTCATGATTAACTTGATTCACTTCCTCAGTGCAGCATGCTCCCTTTGTGAATAAAATGAGGTTTGTGCTGGCTGTCAAGCACAGATGGAATGTCCTTCATTATTCTTATTGATAACCGTTTCTTAAAAAAAAAAAAAAGGTAGTATTATAGGTCATCTTCTGCCTTCAGAGTACTTACCTGTTCTCTTCTGTGCCTCCTAAAATTTTTTACACTTGTGGTATACTATGCCTAAGGTCTAGTGCCCTTCTCTCTTCAAAAGCAGAAATTAAATGAAAAGCATTAACAATAGGAAGAACTACTGGCTTTTTGTAAAATTCATTGAAATGTTGAAGCGTTGTCAAAAACATTAATAATAGCAAATCAAAGTAGAGTACACTTTCTTCTCGCAATGCGAATCGTGAATGTGTCTGGTAATTTCTGCTGGTTAATTGTTTTTGCATGTATTGCAACTCTGTTAAATGAAGAGATTTTAGACGTTAATATCTCTGTTTGTGCTTCTTAATTTAAAATAATTCTACAGTTAAAAGCTCAGGTTTTGCCAGAGGAAACTTCGAATGTCTAATCAACTTTAATGGTGCGTGGTTAGGCACTCATGTCTTGATTCTAACAGAACAAGTCTTGGCAGTATTTAAATGAATAATGTTATGATTGTTCTCTATTGCAAATTATTTCTCTTTTTTTAATCTTTACAGGTTTACTTAAACTTGAAAGAGCCTGTATTCCATCAGGTAAGTCTTGCTCTGTTGGAGAAGCTAATCTTATTTCTAAACTATGCTGTTTTAGTGGAATATTTTACAGGATTTTAGAGCTGGAAGGAAGCTGGAAGGCAAACACAATTTGCCTTTTGCTTTTTCTTTAAGCAGCGTTGCTGCCTGTCACGTTGCCATCCTCTTCCTTGCTGACCTGAAGAACTAGAATGGTTTAATGCGTGATGTGTTTTAGCATTTGACCTAATATTTCACGTGGTTTTCAGCAGTGGCAAGTGTAAGGAGGTGACCCTGGCTATAGGCTAAGGTGTGTGTGAGAGGGAAGGCTTAATGAGTCCTTGTCCGCTAATTTCCATTAGCAGCTGCTGTGAAGCTATGACCTGACATCGTAACGTGGCTTGGGTGACTTAGCACAGTCTTCTTCTCTCCACTTTAACGCATTAGTTTGGGGGTTTTGTTAACTGCTCAATTTTACTTTGTGTAAATTCAAGCTGAATTTGAACACAGAACGTCTTTTAGGGTTGTGTAGCAGACTGGTTATGATGGTCTTACAGGCTTAATGGCATATTTGGTACAGGTTCCTTTGCAGCAGCCCAAAAGTATTAATATGCATCCACTGCCTGTGGGGACAGGACTGGTATCACTTGCCTCTTCACGGGAGGTTAGAAATCGTGCTCGTTTATGTACGCCACGAGTACTTTTCCCTCATTTATGATTTTTTGATTAGGGATAACAGCTGAAAAATTGCCAAGTGAAAGCACCGAGCTCTTTGCAGGACAGAGCTTTAAAGCCTTAATTTCTGAAATTGGTAGTGCCGTCGCTTGTCAAAATGTGCCTGCTGCATCAGCAGTTGTAAAAATGATGTGTGATTCCTGGTGGTGGATTAGTGAAGCACTGATGAATAAAATAAATTCCCAGCTGCTCCTAATAATCTCTCCTAGAAACATGAATTGTTACTCTAGCTATAGATAAAAAGAGAACCTTGCAGGGGTTTTTTTTTTGATAATGTTAATTAAATCCTTTCTTTTTTTCTCCTACTTACATTTTGAGCAGGAAGATACTGGCTGGGGTGAAAGCAGCAATTTTTGATGCTTTTATTGAGCTGGTTATAACTGGTTTTGAATGAAGTGACTTGAAGTAATTCTGTTAACAACAGTGGCAGAATTTACTACTGATATTGGACTTTTATTTCTTTAATCAATTATCTACTCAACCTATAATTATTGCAATAAATACATCACAGCTTTGCTGTATTCCAGTTTGATGCATTGGCATAGGTATTGTCCCATGTCACAAATACTAAGACAATAGATATTATGACTTGTCGGGAAGGAGGGAAGAGGGAAGCTCTAAACTGTTGCCCCAGACCTTTAATTTTTTGCATCTGGTTTCTCTCAAGTTCAGAATATGAATTCGCTGTTATAATTTATACATGAGAAATCAATGTAGAAAAGATTTAGGTCCCTAAAAGTGCTGGACTTCTTACAACAACTCTTTCCAAATTGATTTTTATGGAGAACATAAAGTTATGGCCAAATTCCAAACGTTCAAGTACTGCACTCATTTTTTTTTTTTCCTTTCACAGTCTTTGCCAAATAAATATGTTGTAAATTCAGAGGAAACATTTCTTTGACTGCACAGCTAAGCAAGGTTATTTTCTTAATACTTGTCCTTTATTTTAGAGTGCACCAAAAAAAAAAAATAATCTCCGTGTGATTTCAGTAAGTGTTTTCCGACTGAATGGGTTGCATAGACTTGAGGTGAAGTTAAATGTGCTCATGCAATCAGAGTTTAAATCACAGTCTCGGTCCCTAACTGTATTGGAAAGCAGCGTCAGGACGTAAAGCAGCATTTGATTCCTCTGGGTATTTGTCTGTGATCATCGTCACTTGTCAGCCTTGCAAAAAGGGGAATAACTCCTTGGACAGCTTTACATTGTTCATTGTTTCAGTGTGGGGTTTTTTTCCCTGGAAGGATTGCAATAAGAATGGAAAAGGATCCTATTATATTTAGTAGCCAGGATCTAAACCTCATTTTTCACTGAATTGCTTTCTACTTTCCTTCCCAATTTAGGCTTATAAATTGCTTGCTGCCAGCAGGGCATGAAGGGGATTTCAGCTTGTTATTCGTGGCACAGTGGCAACAGAGACCAACTCTTTTTCTCCGTCCACATATTGCAGATCTTTGAGGGTCTTAGTGCTTTAACCGTAGGAGGGATGAGATGCAGGTTTTGGTCAGTCGGTGGCTACACATCATTAGAAGGAAAAAACCACTTCCCCGCCTGACAACTGAGCTGGATGTTTTTTGCCGCCTCATCAATTAAATGAAAGATAGCGGTGGCCTTTACAAGCACGTATTTTCTTGTTTATGTCAAAATCTCTCAGGCTAGAGCACTGTTATTACCTGATTTCCATGGTGCTAAACAGCCCTACATCCCAGTTTCCTAGTTGTTTTTAAGCCAGCATCATTGTCAAAGCAGCCATACCTCTCCCCTCTTTCCCATCTGGCACACAAAATTCCTCTCTGATGTGAATTTGGCTGGGGAGCTCAACAGGATAAAACTCTCCTCCGAATTAGTTTTAAATCAGATTAGTTGCTTATCCCTGTTTACTGCATGTATATTTGTGCTTATACAAGGGAAGGGGTGGGGGGGGGGGAGGAAGACTGGCTGCTGGTACGGAGCGATCCATAGACACACAAATATAAGACAGCCCTGGAAGTAGAAGAAATTACCCTGGCAGTTCACCTTCTAGACTCCAGTCTTACAAATAGCCTTCTTTCTAATATGATATGGCCTAGAAAGCTGTCTCCTGCAAAGTATTGTTTTCCATCCTGATTTGTTTACTTGTTACATACCAGAAAAGAAAGAGACCTGGGAGTTCTGGTGGACAACAGGATGTCCTTGAGCCAGCAATGTGCCTTTGTGACCAAGAAGGCCAATGGCATCCTGGGGTGCATCAAGAAGAGCGTGGCCAGCAGGTGGAGGGAGGTCATCCTCCCCCTCTACTCTGCCCTGGTGAGGCCGCACCTGGAGTACTGTGTCCAGTTCTGGGCTCCCTGGTTCAAGAGGGACAGGGAACTGCTGGAGAGGGGACAGCAAAGGGCTACCAAGATGATGAGGGGACTGGAACAGCTCTCTTAGGAAGAAAGGTTGAGGGACTTGGGTCTTTTCAGTCTGGAAAAAAGACGACTGAGGGGGGATCTTATCAACACTTATAAATACTGAAAGGGTGGGTGTCAGGAGGATGGGGCCAGGCTCTTTTCAGTGGTGCCCAGTGACAGGACAAGGGGCAACGGGCACAAACTTGAGCATAGGAAGTTCCATCTAAACATGAGGAGGAACTTCTTTCCTGTGAGGATGGCAGAGCCCTGGCACAGGCTGCCCAGAGAGGTGGTGGAGTCTCCGTCTCGTCTCTGGAGACAGTCAAAACCCGCCTGGACACGTGTTCCTGCGTCACCTGCTCTAGGTGACCCTGCTCTGGCAGGGGGCTGGACTGGGTGATCTCCAGAGGTCCCTCACAACCCCTGCCATGCTGTGATTCTGTGATATGCTGGCTCTGCACTTGTAGCAATCAAAAGCCTCAGTGCGACAAGTTATGTGAACAATAAAATAGATCTAAAAACTTGTTTTATTTGCACAGTCATCTGCTGCAAGAGTTTGAAACAAATTTTTAGCAAGCAAATAATTGAAAGCTAAATAGAAAATTAGATTAAATAGCTGTTTCTTCTACATTAGGAAATGTGATTTAAAAAATGTCTTTTGTATAGACATTCCAGAAGTGTTGCTACAGTGTCCCGTGACAAACTAAGCAAGCTGGAGAAGTAGATCACGATGAGAATTGCAAATAGGGTAAGGGAGTAACTAGTGGAAAATGACTGAAGGAGATGATGGAAGGCAGACTCAGTCTGGACTGTGTCGGGATCAGTAGTGGGGTTGTTTTTTATTTAACAACCAGTAGCAGGAAAAAGTTGTGTACTGATGATACAAAGTTCAGGGGCATCACTGAGTACAGAGGAGATGAAGAGATAGCTGGGAGACCTTGAGGACTAGGATGACAAATGATTCAAAATGGAAGCGCGTGCACTGATGGGCGAATACCAATTATTCTTGTTCTAAACTGCACGCAGATCGCCAAAGGAGGGAGGGAAGGGCTGCCTGGATGTGTTCGCTGATCACGGCATAATAATAGGACCAGTGAATTTTCTGCAACAGTGACAGAAGTAAAATACAAGTATTTGATTTACCAATTAAGGTGACTTTGGGTAAGAGGGAGAGAGTGACCGTGGGAGAAAAAGGTATTTCATTTGCCCTAATGAAAAAATTCAATAAAATTGTTCTCCATGGGTATTTTAAACACGCCAATGCAAAGGAGGAAGTGAAATCATGATGAAATGTGTAAGTAGAAGTACATATGGGAAACTGCATGAAGAATATGTTATGTCAGGGCACAACCTGTTTAGAGAGATTTGGAGGAATCTGTGTGAACCCATTCCATGTCCTACAGCTCTCCAGAGTCCCTCCTGCTGCTGAGCAATGCTTAGTTGTAGGCTTGTGGCTTAATATATTGTGTCTTTTAATGGAACGTCTTACGTTCTACATGTTCAGGTTGCCAAGCAGTCTGTTAAAATGACCTTTTCAGGGCATGTCTTCGCCACAGAGCTTTTTCTACTTGGGCATTGTCCTGCTGAGGACCACGTATAAAACTAATTTGAGTGACAGTTCACTCTGTTACACAGCTTATTTGGGGATGTCTTCCAGCAAGCCAGTACAGCTTTCATTCTGGCTAGTCCTTCTACCTGCACAGTAGCTTAGGGAATGTGGAAGGATGTTCAGACTCTCCAAAGGATCAGCTCTACAAGCCGTTGAAGGGGAAGCTGAGTTTACTGCCACGGGCAGTGTCCCAGAAGCTCTGGAGAGCTGCTCCATGCTGTGCAGCAGCAGTGACTTGTCGGTGGCTTTGCCATCACGTACGTGCATCTCAACGGGACTAAACTAAGGGAATCTGAATGGTTTCATTCAGGAGCTGTCAGGGCAGCATGTAGTATTAAACAGCTGTAACTGCGCCGAGTTACTCGGTCTTTCGCTGTCATCGTGGGGATTGTCCTTCCTTTTTCTCTCTGCTCAGATTTCTTTTCCAGAAATCCAAGATCATGTGGAAGTCTTGTTTTCTTTGTTGTAAATTGCAAATACAGTTTCCAACTGCTAGTACTTAGGCTAACTGTCTTTTGATAGCTGGTTAGTGTATTAATACATAAGCAGTGGTTGCCAAGAACCTAAAATCTCGCTGTGCGGTTCCCAATGTGTACTCTAATATTTGAGGCTGATAAATGGACTTTATTAACCAAGGATGGGCAGAAGGCCAGGAGCAGAGGAAACGGAGAAGTGGAAATAACAGGCTATCGTTGTTTTCAGTACTAGAAGGGTAGATGAAGAACCAGTTTTGTATGCTCCCCCCAGCGTGGAGTACCAGCCTTGCCTATGACTCGTGTAAGAAGTGAATCTGTATGATTTGCTTAACTGATTCCACATCAAAAATGCTGCCAAACACTGAGCCCTGAAATGCTTACTTCCCACTTGTGAATTAGAAGGATGTTCTTCATATTTGGCCTTCGTATCAGGTAATCCACTGGGTATTAATAAGCCTTTGGGTTTTTCCCCATTGCAAAGATACAGGCTTCAAAACTGAAATTAATGCAGCTTTATTTGCATCTTAAAACAGCAAAGAGGGTACTGTCTGGTGATAACAAAAGATTATGAGATTCTGCTGCTTCCTTTTGCTTCAGTTGTAGTGCAAGGGTGTACTTTGGCTTACAATTTAAAAGCACCGTGAGACAAAATAGCACAAAACTTGCTTGGGTTTTCATCTGTCACTTAAGTGACGTGTTAGTTAAAGACGAAGAACAAAGAGAGCTAAAGGAATTGAAAAATTTGAGTCAGCTTGAATAAGGTAGATTTTTTTTTTTTTTTTTTTTTTAAATCTTATTTTATACTTTATTCTTCTTTGGGTGGATGGTTAATACCTAACAAATAGTAAATCCATGGATGGTAAAGGAGTACAAGCAAGCACTGCTCCCTGAGGTATAAACTCAGTTGTGTAGCTCGGTTTATAGGTCTCTAGTAAGAGCCAGCTGTAGCGAGACGTGCAGCCCCGGTCTCTGCGTCTCACCGCAGCACCTCCTCGATGCTTACCTTCAGCGTGGCGAGGAGGATTGGAGCACGCAGAGCAGAACAGTTTGTTGTTCCAGTCTTTCACGGGCTTTTAAACACGAGTGTGTTTTACTGCTAACAACCTGTTTGTCTGGGGGAGCGGAAAAGGCAAGAAATTGAAGTGTCAACTGTGGGCATATTTTTCTTCAGTCGCTGCAAGGTTCTTTTTATTATTTTCCTGCCTCCCTCCGTTAAGACTGTCTTCTTCTGCAAGCCATTAAGCAACTCACCAGGAGTTACCAAGCCAGAGGCTCTACAAAGAAAGCTTTTCTTAGCTTTTGCTCTCCCCTGCTATTAGCAGCTGCTGCAAAAAAAATAGCATTTTTGGCCTGTGTTTTCCCTGGGCTTTGGGCTGCCTGTAAGCCATGTTTCTTTAGGCATGGTCTGACACTATTTAGCTCCTTTTACAAAGAACCCAAGAGCAAATTGAATAAAAGCGTGAAGGTGGGCCCACCCCTAACAAGTATGATAAAACTTTCTCCATGGGGAGGTTTTTTTCCTGTGTCTCTGCTGCAGAAGAGCATTTTAACAATGGAAATTGTAGGAAGGAGGAGATCAGAAAAGAAAGGGCATCAAGCTGGAATTTGGGTTCCAGAGGAGCCTTTCTATGGATTTTCTTCCTCTGTGCTACCCGTCTCTTAGAATAAATCACTGTTTTTGATTTGGAAAGCGAAACAGGCTGTTTTAAATGAGGCCGATGAAGTAAAATGGCATTTAACTTTTAAATTTAGTCTGCATTTGTTATATGGTGGGGTTGTAGGCAAAATGATACTCGGGTTGTGTCTAGTGGGTTTTGTTGTTAGTTGGTTACCCCCCCCCCCCCCCCCCCGCCCCGATTTATGTGCTGTACCGCAGCAAGGGAACTGGAATTAGCTATCGGGGTTTTTTTTATAAAGTACAAGCCAGAACCAATTAGCCTTTCAAATATTTTTGCTTTGTTTAGCTCTACAGAGCAGAACACACAGTAGTAGCAGTTTAGTTACTGAAGTTATTTGATCTGACTCTGAATGCAAATAAAGAGCTGCTGTGCTGAATGACTTTGCATAGTCAATATCGGAGCTTATTTTTACCTGTTGTCAAACATAAGGGCTCTGTTGTCTGCCTTGTTCTGTATATATGCCCTGACAACATGGTGTGTGCTACTAACCTCATACTTAAAAGCTAAAACGAGTTTGAAAATTTGCCTTTATGGACTTTTGAAAGGTGGGTTTCACTTTGCGTTATTACAGCGATCTATTTTATGTCAGATGACTAGACACGTGGAAATGCTTGCAGGATAGTAACGGCTGAATGCCACAGTTCAGGCAGAGAAAGAGGTAGTCCTTGCCTTGAAGACGATGTAGTCTAAAAGAAGGAAAGGTATGAGGAGGTCAGTAGAACGTGGTAAGGACACTGGTTTGTAAACCCACCTTTGTGAGGTGTAGGATCATAGGATGGTTTAGGTTGGAAGGAACACAGAATCACAGAATGGTTCGGGCTGGAAGAGACCTTAAAGATCATCTAGTCCCAACCCCCTGCCCTGGGCAGGGACACCTCCCACTAGACCAGGTTGCTCCAAGCCCCGTCCAGCCTCGCCTTGAACACCTCCAGGGATGGGGCAGCCACAGCTTCTCTGGGCAACCTGGGTCAGAGTGAAAAATTTCTTCCTAATATCCAATCTAAATCTCCCCTCTTTCAGTTTGAAGCCATTACCCCTCGTCCTATCGCTACATGCCCTTGTAAATAGTCCCCCTCCAGCTTTCTTGTAGGCCCCCTTCAGGTACTGGAAGGCTGCAATAAGGTCACTCCGAGCCTTCTCTTCTCCAGGCTGAACCCCCCCAGCTCTCTCAGCCTGTCCTCACAGCAGAGGGGCTCCAGCCCTTGCAGGATCTCTGTGGCCTACTCTGGACCTGTTCCAACAGCTCCATGTCCTTCTTATGTTGGGGCCCCCAGACCTGGAGGCAGCACTGCAGGTGGGGTCTCACCAGAGCAGAGCAGAGTAGGCAGCCAAGGTTTATCATTTTTCTGTTTTACGTAAAACGAGGCAGCATTAGATAGGAGTTCGATAGGAACAAAACGAGAAAGGAAATTCAGTGAATAAGGAAGCAAAGAATAGCGAGGGGCTCGTGGGCCAGTGGAAAGAGGCAAAGAGCAAGACACGGCGGCTTGGAACAAACTGCCTTTTGGCTGGAGGAAAATGGTGTTCAGAATAAAAAGCTTGGAAAGCAATTTCATGTCACCAGCGTCTGAAAATCCTCCCTGCTGCAGTGACTCCTGCACCACTTTTCAGGCATGACTGACCACATTTCTTCTCTTCTTTAGTCTGTACGTCTTGGAGATGGTGGTATGTGGATCCTAAGCTTGTGAATAAAAAAAGGGAGTGTGATTTAAAGGTCACAAGGCAGAAAATAAATTGTGACTTTGACTTTTCATATGAGTCAGGTGATGACATTCAAATTCATTAAGCCTATAGTGAGCCAGATTTTGCTCATGGATCTTTTCAGGGTGTGCAGCCTTCCCACTGTATAATTAGATTGAATCCCAACAATCTGTAATAGTTGGTTTTGAATGCGGCCTGGAAAGTTTCTTCTGTACTGGTGCTCAGTGTCAGCATAGTGCGTGGTCTAGTCGGGTGTTTGCTTTCAGGAAAAGAATATTAATCAAATATCAGTGAAGGAAGTAGAGCTTTCAAAAATGGTTTTAGCTGATTCTTGTGCATTCCTGGACTAAAATGCACAGATACAGAAGAGATGATAGGAGTTAAGTTACCATCTTGATTTCAGGATGCTTCCTGACTGCCATCTAGTGTTTGCTTTCTGATTCAAAAAAGTGAAACGGCGTTTTTTCACAACTGACTTTTCCTATAATTGCGTAAAGGCTATGGTTTATAATCATACTTTTTTTTTGAAACTTTTATGGAAGACTTTCTGGAGAGGAAGTCAGAGGGGATGCTATTTTTCTGAGGCTAAGGAATAAAAATCAACAGAGGCTTCAAATTTTTTTTACTCCTGTAGTGTTTTATAAAATTCCTGGAATCCAGCTGCTGAATTTTATCTCTGTTTTTATTTCCAGATCATGTATGGAACTCTAGTATCCATTATAGTTCTACGATCTGTGTATATAGTATTATGGTAAGTAACCGTTTAGTTCAGTGTTATAAGATAAAACTTAACATTTGCATCTTTTTTTTGGTGGGCTTGAGAAATTGGCAATGGCAAAACTTCTTTAAGTAGGTACGTAATGCTAGCGCGTGTGCTCTGCTTGCTTGAAAGGGAATGGCACATCTCCTTGCATTTTTTTGAAGCTACTGGGATAACATTAAACAAAACTGAGATGTCTGCCCTTAAAATCAGTGTTCACTGCCGGGTGTTGTGCTGGTGGCTTCAGCTGTTAGCCTGGGACTTCAAGGGGAATGGGGTTTCTGTCTCCACATTGATGGGTAACGTGTGAAATCTGTTGCTGGTGTTAAAACTCTCACGATGATACTTGGAGAGAGGTGAGAGTAAGACTGCAGAACTGAACCGTTGGTTAATATTTTACTTTCTTCTTCCCTACTCCAGTGTCTGAAATTCAAGTGTAAAAATAATAACGCAGAAGTTTAAATGATAGTTTTCCTTACAGTTTTGACAGGGTAAAGTTAGGTATGCATTATAGAGATTGAAATTAAAGCTATTTATAACAAACAAAAGAATATTAGAGTTGTTCGGAGACATCGAGCAGCATTAGAATCATCAGAGCTCAGACTTGGTGAGTACAAGAGAAGAAGAAGGAATTGAATCAGTATTGGAGTACGCACATACCTTTAGCTCTCAGGGTCTCAGTTGGTTGTCCCTTCCTGTCTCTCCCCTGGGAATGGTTGGTGTTCTCCTGTGTTTAGGGATTGCCCCTGAAAATTACGATTTCTCTACTGTCTTCATTCTAAATGTGCTTTTAGTTGAACTTTGTTTTGAGTTGCACACGAATCTGTTCAGGAACACAAGGAAGAATTTAACAAAAGGTGTGATTTTAAAGTAGATTCAGTCAATCGTCTTCCAGTTACAATTTTGATTAATTTGGTTTGACTTTCCCCAAGAAATCCCCATAGACCAAGTGTAAATGTTCACAGACTTTTGCTAAGCAGGAAGAATTTAAAACTGGTAGCTTTTCTTGCAGCTTTAGAAACCATCATCAGTTTAAACGCACTTTTCAAACCCATGAATGTGGCAATTTTAATCTTAACCTAGGGATCTTAAGTGATTTATTACCTTAATTCACTTCCAAGGGAAACTATAAGTTGAGTCAAGTTCAGATAATTTGAATTTTGTTCTTATACAAGGATTTAGCCCAGTTCTAATCACTTAGATTAAATTTCTTTCTGTCTGTGTAGCCAAACCCTTGGGCTTGCTATCTTTCCAGTTCCACAAATTCCACACGCTTTTACATTCTCATTATTTCTGAAGCATTTCATTGTCTCCTGTCACTATCAATAGCACCACCATCCTCCCTCCCAGGGTATCAGTCTTTGATTTCCTCCAGCAAAGTCTGTCTCTGAAGTTCCACCTACTTTTTCACTTCCATTTTAGAGGATTGAAATGTATCTTCTTAATTAGCTAGATCACTTTATTGCAACATGGCACCACAAAGACTTGCTTCCCTCTTTGGTTACATTATGAGAATATAGAGGTGAAGAAGGACTCTATGAGGGAATGTAGCGATAGGACGAGGGGTAACGGTTTTAAGCTGAAAGAGGGGAGATTTAGGGGAGAAAGAGGGGAAATTTAGTGGTGAGCCCCTGGCCCAGGTTGCCCAGAGAAGCTGTGGCTGCCCCATCCCTGGAGGGGTTCAAGGCCAGGTTGAACGGGGCTTGGAGCAACCTGGTCTGGTGGGAGGTGTCCCTGCCCGGGGCAGGGGGGTGGAACTAGATGGTCTTTAAGGTCCCTTCCAACCCAAACCATTCTATGGTTCTATGATTATTAAACTGGTTAGAAAGTTGGGATGGAAAGAGAAGGAGGTTTAAACTACTTCTAAATTTTAACCAAGGTACTACTAATTTTAAATTAGTTCTGCTAGAGAAGCTGTGCCAACCTGAAGGTACCCTTTTTTTTCTCAAAAAGTCATCCCTAAGTACACTTTTGGATTTACTTCGTCTGTGTTGCTAGAATGTAATCTTGTCTTTCCATCGATAGTGCTAGCACTTGCCCAAGCCTGTTTCAACTTAAATATCAACCCCGATTTCTGCTTATTTTGTTTCTTAAATCCTTAATATAAATTTGCTTCCTATCACTCATATTTCTTAGTACAGGCCTTGAAGCCTCTCTGAGCTTAGAGTGAAAATCTCAAAGAACAGCATGTTATTCCTTCCAGGCTGCTGCCTCCTCATATCCTCATCATTTATTGCTGTTCCTGCCTGTTTCCCCCACACTTTTCATCTCTTTCTTGGGTCTGCTTCCTTCTCAAGATTACAACTTGGCAAATCTTGTTCTCCGTTCACAAAGCATGTTCCCCATTAATAAGCGATGCCAGGCTCTCTCTCATTCCTTCACAAAACACCACCATTTATTCCCTGAACAATTCTAGCTATAATTACCTAATTACCAGCATGTATAATATACCATTTAGTGCTCTTTCATTTTCTGGGCCTGCTTAAGTCTCTAGAGCACTGAGTCGGGAATATTACAATGTAGTTTCTGCCATGTACCGCATGGTGCTCTATGCATCTATTAGACTAAACAAATAGTAATTTTGCTATTTTCTATTGGCAGTACACTTGTGAACATGTACAACTTGTATCTTGCCTGGTGGAAGAAGCTTTACCTGCTGTGTTTTGCACGTTTTGGTTGCCAGTGCTCGCAGCTCTGAAACATGCACTGTGTTTAACACAGTGGAGAAACAGCAGCTCAGGAATGTCTTTTAACCCAGAACCTAAACTGTGTATTCATAACGCTTAAAAATAACTTGAATAGTATTTCGTGGCAGCCTTTTAGGGTTGGAATTGGGGTTTGCTTTTGGACTTGTCTTATTAGTGGGAAAGAAGCAAATGCTACCACCTTCCATGTAGCAAGTTTACAATTCCATGGTCTAGCCTGAATGCAGATAGTGAGGGTAAATTTATTAATAATGGACTTTATTGCATCTGGTTCCTCAGTGTGTTTCCCATATCCTAAAGAGGATTTTTTTTTTCTCCCAAAGTTAAATTTGCAAGACTGGGTCCGGTCTTGTTCAACATAGTCATCAATGACCTGGATGAGGGGACATAGTGTATCCTCAGCAAGTTTGCTGATGACAAAAAACTGAGAGGAGTGGGTGACACGCCAGAAGGCTGTGCCACCATACAGCAAGACCTGGACAGACTGGAGAGTCAGGTGGAGAAAAACCTTATGAAAGTCAACAAGGGCAAGTGTAGGGTCCTGCACCTGGGGAGCAATATCTCCATGCATCAGCACAGGTTAGGGGCTGACCTGCTGGAGAGCAGCTCTGCGGAGAGGGACCTGGGAGTCCTGGTGGACAACAAGTTGACCATGAACAGGCTGCCCAGGGAATTGGTGGAATCACCATCCCTGGAGGTATTTAAAAGCTGGGCAGACGTGGTGCTGAGGGACATGGTTTAGTGGTGGTTTTGGCAGTGTTCGGTTAGTGGTTGGACTCGATGATCTTAAAGGTTCCTTCCAACCTAGACATAGATTCTATGAGCCGGCAATGCACCCTTGTGGCCAAGAAGGCCAATGGTCTCCTGGAGTGCATTAAAAGGAGCGTGACCAGCAGGTCGAGGGAGGTCATCCTCCCCCTCTACTGTGCCCTGGTGAAGCCGCGTCTGGAGTACTGTGTCCACTTCTGGGCTCCCCAGTTCAAGAAAGACAAGGGACTACTGGAGAGAGTCCAGCAGAGGGCTATGAAGATGATCAATGGACTGGAGCATCTCTCTGCTGAGGAAAGGCTGAGAGCCCTGGGGCTGTTTAGCCTGGAGAAGAGCAGAGTGAGAGGGGATCTCATCAATGCTCAGCAGGAGCTAAAGGGCGGGTGTCAAGAGGATGGGGCCAGACTCTTCTCAGTGGTGCCCAGTGACAGGACGAGGGGCAACGAGCATAAACTAGAACACAGGAAATTCCATCCAACATGAGGGAAATCTTCTTTACTCTGAGGGTGGCAGAGCCCTGGCACAGGCTGCCCAGAGAGGTGGTGGAGTCTCCGTCTCTGGAGATAGTCAAAACCCGCCTGGACACGTTCCTGTGCAACCTGCTCTGGGTGACCCTGCTCTGGCAGGGGCTTGGACTGGATGATCTCCAGAGGTCCCTTCCAGCCCTGCCATTTTGTGATTCTGTGACATTTTTCCATCCCCCACAGAACTCAACAATTAAATACAACATGAAATGACCGTTTTCTAAAACGATTCATTTGGTTAGTTGTTGGTCCTGGTGATCTGCGTTCACAAAAGACTTCAGTCATTTTAAAAGAGCTTATTTAAACAAGTCCCCTCGTATAGGGATTTCATGTATTGTAAAAGAGCCTTTTGGGAGAGTCCTCATTTGTAACATGGCTATTTTTTAGCTGAAACATAGGTGGGACTGAAGAATTAGTACCTTGTAGCCAATTCAGTTTTCCCACTTACTTGTTGCATTAGGAGAGAGCACTATTTAGGGGAACAATTAGAAGTATAGAAATAAAACATTTAAAAGACTAGTCTTGGAGAATGTGAATTCAGGAAAGAGAGGAGGAGGTAAAATACGCTACTGAAATAGATGAGATTTGAAGTTGATGGTTTTTCCTTTGGAAAAAAAACATTAAAGCAGTTTATTTGTATGTAATAGTATTTATGGATGTTACATAAAAGCTGCCTTTAAAGAATCTTGAACTAAACTTTGCATTATCTCTGTCTCTCTAGGGTGTACCCATGGCTTAGAGGTCTAGGCTACACATCTTTAACTGTATTTTTAATGGGATTTTTTCTCTGGAATGTGGACAATATTTTCTGTGATAAATTGAGGTGAGTTATTTCACTTTATCCAGGTAGCTTTTAATAGTCTTATAGCGTAAAGCTTCTGTTTTTTCTGTGGCGTATATTCAAGTCCATCTCATGGTATGTACGGTACGCTGCCTGCAAAACATTCACAAGGGTTTTACCCAGTTTGCTCATGACTAGACTTGGGACTCAACAGGTTTTTTAACTTTTTCTAATATCCATGAATAGATTTATTTTTTTTTAAATAAGTGATATTTCTCTTTAATGTCAATTTAAATTGAGAGAAAGCAAAGTCACTGAAATAATTTTGAGGATGTGTGGCTTACTAAAGCCTGCTGTTCGCGCTTGATTTCATCTGAATGAGTTTTTTATCCTGCTTTCTTTTGGTTTCTGCTCTTGCCATTTCCCAGGAAAATATCAAAAGCAATAGTTCTGCAGGGTAAAGAAATATTGCGATATACCTGTCACCGACAAACAACAGCTGTTTGGGCATCTCAGAAAGAAGAGTAACTCTGTGAGCCAATATGCTGTGCTTGGCTTTCATTATTAGCCTGAAATCTTCTGGCTTAGCATTTGTAGAGGAGACCAGGAGAGGCTTCCTCTCTGTTTAATATATTGCCAAATGGGGTAAAAAAGGCTTCCAGGCAAAGCTTGTAGGAACCCACCATCTCATCGTATGGCTAGATATCCTGTCCGTACAAGAAAGGCCACCACTCCAACAGGTTGTTCTCTTTATTGCCTGTTCCTCTGGAACTGGACGACTGCACCTTTCTTTCGCTTGGTTGTGATGCTTGTGTTCCGCCACAAGCTGGAGGAGATGGAAAGATTGATGCCACCATCCAGAAAATCCATTCTTGACTCTCTGACTCCGAAAATCCATTCTTGACTCTTAAGCTGCTGAATCTACGATGTGCAGAATTATCCTAGTAGCTTGCTTTGTCAGGGTCAGGTTGTGGTGTGCTGTGCAGAAGTCGAGCGTTTTCCATCTGTCCCTTTTGGCTCTGTAGTCCTTGCACTAGGTTAGGCCGATTAAAAGTTAACTCCAACAGAGTGTTCTTGAAACTTTTATTAAAAAATATAGATGTACTGAATATAAAACACGGTGCCTCATCCCTAGAAACGCTCGATACAGATGGCATAGAAAAGCTGTTTGCCAACCCAAGTGGGTGGGTATACGGTGACTTTGCAAATATTGGCATCGGGGTTCATTTTTGCAGCTGCGTCGCATCACTGCTGAGATCATAACCCCCGATTCACTAAGCCGGCTGAGCTGCTGCAGGTCCGTGGGGCTTTTGAATTGTTCCTAGACTCAAAAGATCCCACCAGCTGCTGAAGCCCTTTTTTTCCATAATCATTTTGCAAAGGGGAAAAAAAAAAGTTAGTTAGCATATTTCCCGTAATACTTGTTTGGTTATGGTGCTGGAAAAAAACCAAATACACTTGTTTGCTAGTTTTAATGAGATGTCTGCAGGGCCTTGAATTTCTTCAGGTGGTATTATAACTTGAACCTTTGGAGAAAATATATTCCAGTTCCTTGTAGTTTTTTATTCTCTAAAGATCTAACTTGTGATTCATCCACCTACCTGCCTCTTTTTTTTTTTTTTCTTTTTGTTTTAATGTTCAAAAGTGTATTTTGGTTCAGTTTTTGTTTTTCCATATTTCATTAAACTTGGAGCTCATTTAAAATAATAAAAAAAATATATATAGCACTCAGCTTCCCTGGTTCCAGGCACTTTTGAATTTGAGCTTTGAGATTTCCTGCCATCTAAAGGTTCAGAGGCTGTGCCGGGGTGACAGTCTGTGTGTTCCACTATGTCACTCCCAGACTGACTGAATCACAGCTCTCTCTTCGTATTTGTCACTGAGCAGCTCTGGAAACTAAACAGTAGCTCAGGGATTAGCGGTTAGTCAGGGGGACTGAACTCTATAACATCAAGCAGTAAATAAGTATTACAGAAGCCGCAGATTTTTCTTCCTTAACACCTGCGATCTTTGTTTTCCCTTTTTTTGTTTTGACTCAATGTGAAATGAAAGTCAAAAAAGAAGACAGGCGGATGCAAACATCTGCTCTACCATCAACCAAAACAAGCGTTATCTGCAGAAGCCTAGTGAGCAGGAGAAATCAGGGCAATGTGGTTCCGTCCCTTTCTTTATTTCCATCCCTTAGCGTCTTCCCAAGCAGCTCACATACCAGACCTGTGCAAAATAACAAAGCGTGTTGGTGGAGTATTTCGGACCCTCTACTTTTATTGTGTCCTCACTGGACACCCCTTTTGTCCCTGTTTTAGAGTACAACAGAGAAAGGCAAGCTAAGCTTCCATGGAGCTGGAGAATAGGCAGCGTGATCTCTAAATGTAAAGTGGTGATGCCTGATGGATCCCATTTCCTCTCTCTTATGAGGAAACTCAGCGTTTCATCCTACGGCCGGTTGTTCACTGGGTTTTGGGGAGGAGAATGGTAGAACTCATTTGGGATTGTGGAATACCATAAATATATTACCTGAAATTTAAGTCCAGAAATAACTGATCACTCGTCGTATGAAGAAGCGTGTGCTTCCTTTAACTGTGTAAGAAAGCCAGTTTGCTAATATCTTTCTATACTGGCAGTACAAGGTGTAACTGCTGTTCCTCACCTCCTGAAAGCCTGACTACGTGAAGCCTCACTCGTGAAGCACGTGCCTGAGATGGTGAAACAGTACTGTGTGATCTGACAGTCAGGCACTGCGATTTGAGATTGCTTAGCTTGGGGAAAAAAAAAAAAAACCACACATTTCATGGTGTTTCTTTCTTACAGAGCACTACGAGAGAAGATGCCTCCTGTTGTGGGGGCTGTGACACAGTTTCATGCATGGTGGCATATTCTTACAGGCCTGGGCTCTTACCTTCATATCCTGCTAAGGTAGGAAATGTTTTCTAAACTGGATGTCTTAGGAGTTTTCCCAGGTTCAGATTTACTTCAAAATGTTTTATCAGCCAGAAGAGTAGGAAAATGACTTGTTACTAAGCTGGTGAGAGTTTTTCTTCCCTCTTTGCAACTGGTCTAAAAACTCTGTAAAAGTAATTTATATTTTTCAAAATGTAATCATTAATCCGTAAATAGTTATGGTGCTTCTGGACAATGCAATTCGGAAATGGGAACCCCCTGTAGCAGTTAAACTGCCAAACTATTTGACAGATTATTAATTTCAAAATATAAGCTAGTAATACCTTTCTGTTCTTGAGCAGCAATCCTGAAGCACTTAAACATGTTTTAATTTCAGAAGTGTAACTAATCTTTTTGATAGGCACTGTCGCTCCTGAAAACTAGCAGGCATCGTGCTATAGAGCAGGAGGGTGACAGCTGAAGTGGTTGGAGCAGAGATGTTCCAAGAAGTGCAGGATATTAGTTTTAGAAGGAGACAGACTTAAAACGAGAGCCTCAGTTTGCAAGTCTGCAGCCGGCAGCTTTTTGTCTCTGTTTTTGCTCTATACCACCATCTAGTGGAATCGGGAACAAAAATAGAATTTAAGTTGGGAATCTGAAGAATTTCTGGAGTTGGTCCATTATGTAATGAAATAATGTTTTACCACGTAATCATAAGAGAATGCCTGTTTAACAGATACATTCTATGTAGTTGAGAAAACTTAATTAAATATCACGTTTTTCTACATCTAACATAATATTCTCCTTCTTTTGTCAGTTGTTAAAATAACTAGTAAAAGGAAAATGCAAGGAAAATAAGTACATTTCCAGTAGCTATTCTGATAGCTTTTTTTTTTAGATAAACATCTATGTATATATGTACATGTATATACACATGGAGGTGTATTTATATGTACCTGCATATATAGGTGTGTATATAGAATATGTCGTGATATGTGCAAAACAGCTGCTCCCTTTTGGCTGACAGGTGGTCTGCTGCCCTGAACAGCTTGAGATAATCATCTGAAGAAAATTTCTTACGGAGAGCAAGCTGATGCAAACAGTTTGGAGAACATAGGGAATGTTTTTCCAGCATGCTGCACAGATTAAATAATTTGGGTTTGCATCCTCTAACCCTTGGGGAACATGCAGATGCCTGATTTATCTGTCCTACCCCAATCAGCTACACGCTTTCCCTGCAGTAGTTTCCCTAGGATTTTCTCAGCCACACAGTGGCATCACCTATGTCTGCTTAAAAAACTGAGGTCATACACAGGAAAACAGCTACTGAGGGGAGAGGGTTGTATTAAAAACAAAAATGAGATACAGAATCAAGCTGTGCTGCTCCCCACCCCCCCCTTAACATCTGCTGTTTTGTGATACACTGATTTACTTTCGTCCTTCCAAAATGACAGGCTCTAGTCCCTGTTTAGTCTTTTCCGTAGGGAAGAGAGAATGTCCTTCTCCGAGTTTCACTCTTTGTCCCTGCATAGGTGATGGTGTAGATTAGCAAACTAATCGTGGTCTAGCGCAGAGGGATTTACTGGAGGCTAATGTCTCCTACTTGGCGTAAATCAAGGCAGAATGGGTGGCGCTGCAATCACAGAAGCGATTCTTTTCTAGTTGGAAAATAAAACTGGGATTAGTACATCATTATTATTATTCTATGGTTCTGTGATTATTTTATATGCTGTCTTACATGTGAGATTTTAAGCACGCCTTTCTCCCTTTCCTCAGTTTATACACAAGGACGCTTTTCCTGAAACACAGGCCGAAGGTGAAGGTAAGCAAGGAATATTTTGTGTCTGTTAATGCACTGCAGCGTTTGGGATATCTTGTGCTTTGAGCTTGCATTGGAGCTCACTGATTCTGCCTCTTAGGGACTATCTTTGATTTCTCCTTATATCCCAAGAAATGCGCTTGAAATCGTGGTTAACGGTGTTTGTTTTCTGTTCTGAGAGACATAATATTCCAGGAAATCTTTTCTTTTTTCCTATTTTTTTTCTTTTTAACAGTTTGTTTTTGGAATATGGCCTGTTCTTCTTGTGGAGCCGCCCAAAAAGCTTTGACGGAGACCTGGGAAGTCCCCTGCGATCGCTTTGCCTGGCTGAATAAAGCGATTCAACACTTACTGTGGCTGAAGTATCAAAATTCTGGATCAATTTAAGTACCATTGCTATAAAAGGACTTCTCTGCGTTGTTAGGCCAGCCGGCCGGAACAGAGCAAAGAGTTGGCACACTAGGGAAATAATGTTTAGTACAGCTTTATTCTAAGTTGTTAAAACAAAGATTAAGACACAATATTTTTATGTATATATTGTATAGCTGATACTAAGCTAATATTTCGTGCTGGTCACAGAAAACTAACCATTTTGGAAGTGGATTGCATACGTTTTTCATTCAGTTGTTGTTCTTTCTGTGGTTTAAACTAATATTAGTAACTGAATGACAAAACCAGGCCATTGATGGCCAAGCTGAGCATTTGTGTGGCCTATAGTGAACTGAATGCTTAACCTGAACTACTTTAATCTTGCACTTTTATACAATTAATGAAGTATGTAATGGTTGATTTGGGGCTTTATCCTCTCTTGCTTTTCCACAGCCTCCTTTGCAATTTATATTTTAAGCAAAACGGTTGGGAAACCTGTGCCATGTAGTTCATTTTGTACCATTTTCCCTTTAGTCCAACTGAGGTACATCGTGGAGGATGCTCCAGGGTGTGACCAGCAGAAGACACTTAAGATGGTGAAGCGTTACAGGCATTCTTGTTTGTGTGTGGAAACTGAATTCCTAATTTGTTTGACCTGGATCCATCAGGAGACTGCAGAGTGACTGTATAAACACAAGAAACACTTTTTTTTGTTGCTTTTTTATAATTATTATTTACGTGCCTCCTTTTGCTATCCCTACGTTTTACTCCCCGTGTCCCGTTCATACTACAGATTGACAAACACCGTAGATGTGTGCTACTTCACCTTGGAATTCATCTCTTTCCCTTATTTTATAAGTCTTAAATATTGGTCTGACTTTCAGAAGCACCTTCTTATTCAGAAATATTGAAGAAAGAGTAAAGAACAAGATTGCTGTTGAGGATACCCCCAAAATATAATTGGCAACACTTTGATTGTTTGCTCTTAATTTGTCCATTACACTGTTACTCTGTGGAAAGCTGACCACCTTTTTAAAACCAAACTTTGGGGATTAATGGGGGCGACAAACCCTCTGATTTCTGCAATTATCCTCCCAGCTGATAAAAGTTAATAAGTAAGCATAACGAAAACATTGAACTAACAGAGTTTTTCACAATATACCTCATATTGGAGGCTGTAGGTTTGACTCTTCAGATCTTGGGGCAACTAACGGAGTCTGTCTCTGGGCCTCCACGCTGCCGTGCTATGCAATTTTTGCCTGCTTTTGATGCGCTGAGGGATTTATCCTTCTTGCCATTAAGGGGGAAAAAAAAAAAAAAAAAAAAAAAAGGAAATGCTCAGGCTCATTGGAAATCCCATTCTGTATTGATTTAAAATGTGCTCCCAGCAGCAGGGCACAGTAATGTAGCTTTATAGCTGTCTCCCAGCTCACAAAGTCCTGGCTAGTGTAAAATTCCTTACTCCGACTGCTGAAAAAGTCAGACTGCGATGTGTATTGTACAATCAACAGTGACTAAAATAGTATCCTCGCTTTAATACCTTTTTTTTTCCTTGTTTGCAGCTTAGTTGCATGTCCGTCTCCATCAGTAGCACTCCTATAGATGTGAATCTCCAAATAAAATCCTGGCTTTTGTTACGTGACTGACCCTGGGCTCTTGGGATCAAATAGACCCAAACTCAGGGTTAGAAAAAGGTACTTAACCTTGAGTGACTTCAGTGAGGTTTAAGCACGTGCTAATAGCGGTGCATTTCAACCTGTAATCAGCAAACCCCTATAGAGATTCTTGAATGAGAATTTTAAAACAGATTTGTTGTCAGTAGGCTCCAGGTCCATAGATAGGTCAGCACCTGTGTTGGGAAATCTGAGTGATCTTCAGACTGAAAGACGTTGGAATAACTAGCATAGAGGTAGGAAAATGCTGTCCTGGATCAAGTGTCTTTAATTAGCCAGAGGGTAATTTAGTTTTTTTTCTTTGTAAAGGGATTTGAGAGCTGTTTTAAAAATGTAGCTTAAAAATAAGTGCCTGCCTCTTCACCTCCAGGCTCTCTTAAACATGCTTCTGTATGCTGTATCTGATTTTCTTACTAATATGTTTACATGTTTTCATAAGTTAAGGAAAGAGTCCCATAACAGGAGCAATGCAGCAACCAGATCTATCAACAGTCACTTGTGACATCTGCTAGGTATGGTATTATTTTTAAGAAAATGAACAAAACCTTTATTTTAGTGGCCTTAGTTTTGTTACTGGAGGATCTGGGGGGCTCTGTTTGTTTTTCCCCGTAATTGCAGGAACCAGACTGTGCTGAAAAGCCACTTTCTTATTGATAAGGCATCTCTACAGTGGTAAATTTTGAAGAAATTTATTGATTCTCCTACACATTTGCAACCAGGAAGTGGATGTTTTTTTCAGATCTTGTTGAATTAAATTGTCAGGATTAAAAAAAAAAAAAAAAAAAAAAAGTTGGAAAAGCTCATTTTAATTTTGTGCCGCTGTTACTTTTTCTTTCACATATTGTTTGTCACTGATGCTTTTATCTTTAAAAAAAATCAGGCAGATTGGCTTCTTCCTTCATTCCAAATGACCCAGAACATGCACACCTCTGCCACCCTTCTAGCAGCCTGCCTTTCAGGTCATGTTAGACCCTGAAGAATGTAACTTATCTGTGTATCCTTCTAAGCATAAATAATGTACGCTGATGGGTGCTTTGGTTTCACTGCCTTACTGATCTTGTGAGTGATACTGAAAAAGGCGAGCCAGTTTGAACTGCGTGCCGCTGAAATTCAGACTGCCTTTTCTAGTGCCTGGAAAGACATACATCCTTAACGCCTGTGACGTGTTAAATGTCTGTTAAATTGCTTTTTATTTATATCACTTGTATGACATGATGATTTTTTTTCTACAAACCTTAGGGCAGCATATCCCAACCTTTTCTTGCACTACATCTTATAAAGTGGGTCATCTTTGATCCTATTTTTTGAGTAGGATTGAGACAGTAGCTACTTTAAAGGGAATTAGGGAAGCAGCAGGTGTTGTTTCATAGGAATCCTACAGGATATGTTGGACAGACTTGGTTGCAGTGAGCTCTTACTCTTTAACATCCGTGAAGAACCAGGAAATCTGCCACCTTACGACCATCGGCTTGGCACAGATCAGCACCAAGTAGTTCTGCGAGACCGTGAGCTGAAAAATTCTTCCTTGGAAAGAAAAGCAAAACCTCAAAATTACTCTCCCAGCACAGATCAACACCATACCTTATACCGGGAATCTGGATTTTCTGGGTACAGCTCAAGACACGCGTTATTCGGAACTGAAGATATGATAAATCTGCCAGCAGGACCAATCTCGTCCGCGTTTTGAAGGCAGTGGTGTTAGCTAGCAGTATTAGTCATCTCCGGACTTTATTTTAATGCTTTTTCTTTTAGCACGAGGAAGATGTGCTACCCGCGGGTGTTTAGAAGACAAGCCGTTAGTCAGAATTGGAATATGCAGTCTATCACTTGCCGATCTACCTCTGTCGTGTATTGTATGATACCTGTGCCCTTAATTCTGGTGCAGATGGACTTAGACCGTTCAGCCCCCAAGGCTGGCAACAGTATTGTATTGATCCGGGGCTGACTGTTCGCTCTCCGTAAAACACCCTGACTTGTTCGGTGTCTGTCACTCTTAGGCTGTGCTCAGCCTGCGTGCAGAAGGCCAGCTGCTTTAGAAAGAGAGATGAGTAGGAGGATTCGAATTCAGACAGGTGAAGTGAAACCTTGTTGACAATTAATTCACGTTAAAGCTAAGGTGCAAACTTGTTTTACATGATTTTGGAAGAGATGTGACGGAAAATACTGCTTTATATGTAGTTTTAATTCTCTTAATCTAATATTATGCTGTCTTGTTTGGCTGAAGAGAAATTGTATGATCTGAAATGTAGGTGATTCTTTCGGCTGTAGTGCATTTGCTTCCGACACCTGGTTTCGAACAGCTGAGTGAGATTTTTCAGCTAACTCCTGTTCCTTCAGCAACAGAAAATCCTCCCACGAGTGTTTCTCACAGTCGCTACCACCTTGTTTAGTCTGCCTTCAAGAATTTTTGTAATACCTTTTATTGTAGACCTGTTTTTCTCTGCGGCTATATTTTGGGCATTTGATAGCAGGTGGTGAAACAATTCAGTACAACACTTCTCGGTGGAAGCTGAGCTCTAAGGAAGCAGCACTGCTGTTCTCTTCAGTAGACCTCGGAATCCATGAACACACCTTAATTTTGGCGGAACGTTTGCCCCATAATTTAAATTAATACATTCAGGTAAAACAGGTGGTTTACTTTAAAGAAACCCCATCTGCACTGTATAAGGAGGCGGTGGGAGGCTTTAACTGCAAAGTACTGTTTAACTGCGAGACTTTAGTATGAAGAGGGATAAATGATGGAGTCATTTCATTCACCCATGAGAAGTGAAAAGCCAGAAGGAGATTAAGAAATCTTACATGGAAAGAGAATAACAAAAGATTAAGCACAAAATCCCATAGTATTACATCAGCCACCCTCCTGATAACTGCACTTTAGATACGTAACAAGCTTGAATGTTTTGCTATTTATACATTTAACTTTCCATCCCAACTCTGCACTCTTTAGCATAGAAGCGATGAAGTCTCTGTTGCATTCGGTTCATTGCATATTACTTCGCTGCTGTTTTATGAGGATGGAACGTGACACGGATTATTTTGTCCATGAATGAATACATTTCTTATCCATCTGGAACATCCTCTGCCAGCTTTGTTTAAGAGCCCGTAATGTAACTACAGAGAATATACTGTGTAAGTATTAAGATCGGTTTGGGGTTTCTCTGTTCAGTTTCTCGCTCATGACTGCCTACGGCTGCCAAGTGCCTCATCTCTTTTCTCGCAAGTCTCTTCTGAGAGCTGAGGCTTTGTTTTCTACCGGGGGCCGTAAGACAAGGAGGTCCTTGGGAGGTGGGAGGTCGGTTTGATTTTTGTTAAAATTTCTCCTGCTGCAGGAGTCACTTTGCAGGAACGTAGTTATCCAGTACGTGGCTGCCTCTGCTTGGCTCAGGCTTGAGCCTGGCTACCCCATATCCCTGATGCTGTTGCATCTTAGCAGATTTTGAAAGCTGGTGGAGGGATTTAGCCCCACAGCTGATGTTTATTTGAGCGTATGTAGTTCAACGACAGGCAGTGTGAGGGCGCAGCAAGCAAGCACTTTATGCACAGCCCCGTTACTGGAGCTCCCGGACAGATGCTCCAAAGAGAACTGGGGATATGGGGCTTCACGTGTACCATTTTGGGGGCAGGGTTGATGCCTGAACCTTTTACTTTACATTAGAAGTCTCCCTTTTTACCTGTTGAAAGTGGTTAGGTTTGATTAGGCATGTAATTGCAGATCTAAAAAGACCCAAGTTCAGAATCCAGCTAATGCAAGACCTTAAACCAATGCCTGCCAATTTTTTATTTTGCACATATTTCACGCGAGTTGAATCTGCCTGATGTTTAGAGCAGATTGCTGAGATTTTAAAAATGCAAAGATAAAGGGTCTTTTCATTATTTGTCCTTCATCACCGAAACGCAGGAAGAGCTGTAAGCACAATCTCAGATCCAGCCTTTTCCCCAAAGCCCTGGAATATATATATGTTTCTCCAAAGCCAATGTTGAATAGAGATGGGCTTTCACACTGCTCATAGCAAATCGTGTACCAAAATGTTTTCTAAATTAAAGCCTTGGTCAGTTGCTGCAGAAGAATGTTGGTTGTGTGTACTATTGCTCCCTGGATTTTGGAAGAGAGAGTTTCAAGCAGCATAAACAGCAGTTACTCCTTAGACTGAACAGGAACTGGTTTTTCTCTTGATCTTCCAAATTGATGTTGACTCTTTGATGTTGACTGTTGAACTCAGCTTAATGCACTGATGATGTTTACTGTCTTAGCAAATAACATCTGTCCACCTGGAACGGACATGAAATACCCCGTGCGTTATGTGACCAAACTTTCTAACATTGACACTATTCGTTCTAACATAATACTATTTTTTTTTTTCCTGAAATTCAGTCTTATTGTTGCAGATAGATAACTACACTGTGACAGATGAATAGCAGTTGACCTGTAAAACGCAGCTGCATTGAGCAATGTTTATTGACAATTTTGATATATTGAACTGATTCTTCGTACCAAACCAGCTGGTAACTAACATTAGGCTTATATGTATCAGCGTATCTCGTTTTGCAAAGCACAGTAGCTTTGAAATATTTAATGTATTTCATTTGTTACTCATGCTGCAGTCAAGCACTAATTTGTGTCTTTATATTTCGAATTATTAAAGAATTTTGTTTTAAATACAACTTTTCCCGGGTGTTTCTTGGCTCTTGTGTTGCAGAGGGTTGACCGGTTCGTCTTGATGCTGCTCGGTAGACGGGTGGTCTTGGCTCGTGGGTGCACAAGTAGAACAGCGGGGCTTGTGTGACCTGCGTTGATGGGGGAAGCCGCCTGCCTGCAGCTACGACAGTCTGAGCCCCTCGTGGTTAGAAGCGCAAAGCTTGGTCGTCTTGGCTTCTTGCCTGCAGCCATCCAAGCAGTGCTTTAAAATGAAGGGAGACGTGATTGCGTTCATTTTGAACTCCAGCGCAAGGCTCTGGGGTTCCCCGATCTTTACTGTGCCGTCAGTTTGGAGCGTGCGGTTTGCGCATCCTTTGCCTCATCCTTTTCCCCTTTCTTTCATGCGAGGGAGGAGGATAATCTCTGCAAAGCAGCAGCTCTCCAGGCAGAAATCATGGACCAGTAGGCACTTAACCAGCAAGTCTCATCCCACCCCAGCAGCCGTGGTCAGGTAGTGACCATCGGGTATGTCCCCTGCTTCTGGCATCTCTCCCAGGTCACAGAATCATAGAATGGTTTGGGTTGGAAGGGACCTTAAAGATCATCTAGTTCCAACCCCCTGCCCTGGGCAGGGACACCTCCCACCAGATCAGGTTGCTCAAAGCCCCGTCCAGCCTGGCCTTAAAAACTTCCAGGGATGGCGCTTCCACCACCTCTCTGGGCAACCTGTTCCAGCGTCTCACCACCCTCATGGTGAAGAACTTCCTAACGTCCAGTCTGAATCGTCCCATCTCTAGTTTTAATCCATTCCCTCTAGTCCTACCATTACCCGGCATCCTAAAAAGTCCCTCACCAGGTCCTACTCAGAGACCCCATTTTCTCCAGCTCGTGCCTGTTGCAGCTGTGTCTCTGCAGGGACAATCTTGAACTAAATATTCGGGGGCCAAAACCTTGTAGCCAGTGGTGTAAATGTCTGGGGCAACCAGTGCCACCTCCCCTCGATGCTCGATCGAGGTGCCACACACACAGGCACGTCGGAACTCTGCAGACAAGTGTTGCCTGAATGCCGGGCTGGGTGAAATCCAGCTTTGCCTTTTGAGCTTGCGGCGAGCCTGGAACCAAGTAGTACTTTGAAATTTCCCAGGGGATATAAACATTGTGGTTCTGTCAAAGACCTCCCCCCAGCCAGAAAATTCAATTTTGAGCTTGACAATTCCAAGACTACCAATTTACGTGCAGCTTTATTAATTCCTCATTCCCTCTTCCCTCCCCCCCAACTCCCCCCTTGTTGTTTTTTTTTTTCTTTATTCAGCCTGTTCAAAGGCTAAAACTGAAAATTTGCAACACTTCAATCCCAGTGGCTCTAACCAGAGACCTGGCTGTGCTCGGAGCTGTACCCGCCGTGGGGACGGTTGCTACCAGTTTGGCAGAGGAGCTGGTTGTCCAGCCTGGACCTTTGGTGCTATGTCCATGGAGATAATGGAGTCACTAATGGAGCTATGATGGATCTGTCTCCTCTGTGGGTCAGTGGGTGACTCCTTTTTGCTCTTCAAGCAGCCCAAGTGATCTTGGCTTGGCTTTTACCCAGAGGGACCAAGCACTCAACGTGCTTCTGTTGAACATGTTTATGTTATCTCCTGGCCTTACAGAAAACAAGACTTGAACTGGACAGAGGAGGCATGGGTGATTTGTCATTACCCAGGAGAGCTCTGTGTCCTCAGAGAACATCTTCGGGGCCATCTGTTCTGTCCCTGCCTCCCCAAACAGCCGCTTCTCCAACAAGGTCTCCAAGCTAAGACAGGGTTGTCTGAAGGTATAGGTCTAACACCAGACTGGGGTTCAGCAGGTCTCCTCCCATGGGTCCCCATGGGGACAGGGCAGATATAGGCAAATCCACCATGGTTGTGCTGGCGTGGGAGCAGTGATCAACAGAGGCAGCACAAGGACAAATGTCTGGGTTCAGACCCAGTTGCCCGAGAGCCTGATGAGGGATAATGTGGTGAGATCTGGAGCTCAAGGAGGTTTCTCCCGGCCCTGCCCCCTGAGCAGGAACGGAGCTGAGATGTCCTCATTCACCTTGTGCATGTGAGGGACCCCGTGTTTGCCAACACGGAACTCATGTTGTGTGGAGCACCGTGTGTGATGGGTAAAACATCTCAACCTTACTTTAGACCTATTTTGCGATCAATATAGTTAATTCGGCATCCTGGCTCCTAAATTCCTCACGCGCTGAGGTGCCCCCAAGCTGGGTGCCTCACCCTGCTCCCGTGCGACACCCAAGGATCTCCATGCATGACGCTTTCCAGCTGCTACCACAATCTAAATAGCCACTGGAAAATGTCCCACCTCGTTAATCTCCTTCACTGAGACTGACTGTGTAATTTGCATGCAAGAGGCGCGCGCCAACTTAATGAAATTAGCAGTAATTAATGGCACCGATAAAGCGCTCAGAGCCAGCACGGGGACCAGGCAGAGCGTGGTGTGCGCGGCTCCTGTGGACCGTGCGCCCGCAGCACAGCACCCAGTGACACCCTGAGACGTGGAGGGTTCTGACTCAGTGGTTTCTCGTCGCTGAGATGGGGTAGGTGAATGCTAATGAATAATAGCTCGCATAATCCCCTAGAAGTTGAACTAATTGAGTTACTCTGCTGATGTAAACTGATGTCAAACCCCCTAATATTTATAGGCTGGCCGAGCATCAGAGCTGCAGTGATTTATGTGGGCGCCTAACCTCAGCACTGCTTTTTTCCTCATAGCTGGCGTGTTGACTCACTGCCGAACAGCGGAACGGAGTAAATTCGTTAAAATCTTGCAGTATCGTAGAAGCCTGGGGATGAGTCCAACTTCCTCAGGTAAGAGAAGCGCTGAACAGGACCGCCATATCCCCCCCCGCGCCCAGGCAAACCTGTCCAGGCACTTGTGAGTCAGTGCTTAACAGCATTTTGTTCGTTTGGAGTCCTCCAAGGGTTTGGTTTGGGGTTTTTTGTTTGGTTTTTTTTTTTTTTTTTTTTTTCTTCTATTTGTTTGGGGTTTATCTTTAATCTTCTTGGTTTTTAACATCCTACCTTGGCCGGAATGAAAACAAGATTAAGCGCTAGTTACAAGATGAAAACCAGCGACAAACCTGTGAGCAGCAGGGGCAAAGCAGAGCTGTTACAGAAGGGATATTTTTATACGGGTTATCTGAAAAGCAAACAAACTCCAGCTGTGTTTTCTCGCTGCTGGCGTTAATTGAAGCAGGAAGGCTGATTAACGTTTGTGGAGTTGTTTCTGCTGGAGATCTCCGGGCCACGTCCCCCTGAATTGGACAGTTCGCTATCGGAATTTAAATAGAAACTTCTCATTTCTGAAACCCTTTTTCCTCTACCTCTTCTTGGCATGCAGTGCCCTCTTTTTGGCCAAGAGAGATAGCAGCGAAAAGACGTTTCATTGGCTCTGTGTATCATTAGACTTAATTAAATACCACGTGCAAAGAGGAAATAATCTGGATGCTTTGGGATGGATTTATATCCTTAGGCAGAATGATTTTCCAGCCTCGTACGTGGCAATTGGTCTTTCTGTGCTATATGACCGCTGCTGGGTCTGGTTTTTCTCTCTTTTTCCCCCTGAAAACACAGGGATGCCCATGTGAGGCAGTGCCATCCCCTTGGGAACCCTCTCAGCGAGACCAAAGGCTCCGTAAGGACACAGCACCCGGCTCAGGCATCCCAAACCCGTCCCAGTGGTCCCAGGCAGCAGCAGATACCTCCTTCCACAGACCAGCTGAGGTCCACTGAAGGCACCACGGCAAGTCCAGGGGCTGGATTTAGGTTACAAACACCCACCCAGATGAAATGAGAGGCTCCGCTGAGAATTTAAGGCAAAGCTCATCATTTTGTCTTTGCTTTTCCTTACCAAATGCTTCACACAATGCACTTGTTCGCTAATTAATACAGCCCGTTCTTCGCAACTGGCAAGTAAGTGAGATTACCTGAGTTATTAAAAAACAAGGAGGACCTCAGATTGTAAGGAGGACCGTACAATTGTCTAGCTGGCTGCCATCCCCTATTGCTAGCCTGGGATATTAATTATTTTCCCGCTGATTCAGAGGGATGATAGCCAAGCTGTGAATCAGCCCTGCCACTTCTTGCAACACCTGTCTTTTCCCTGGATCTCCTCTCCAAATCCCAGCCAGGTCTGGCAGCGCTTCGTTAATGACATCAGGCGTAATTACAGCACGAGCCAGTAGGGTTGCGGAGTTGGGAGATAATTGGAGTAACTGCTTTTCCTTCCGCATTGCCAAACAGAAAATGCTAACTGTGAGATGGATGGTTTTTTCTCCGAAAGACGGATTAACAATTGCCTTTTTTGCAGGATCAGAGGATTCCTGGTTCCTTCTCTGTTGCTCTTCCCAGGGATTGCGCAACGCTGACTCCTTTACCAAAAAAAAAAAAAAAAAAGAATCCGAAACACAAAAGAAGCTCGAAGTCTCGACTCGTGTACATTGCCCAGCAGCAAAGCCATGCATCCTTGCGTGAGTGAAAGTAGGTATGACACAGATTTAATGAGGCAACAGCTTCTTGGCAGCAGCACAGGTCTGCTCAGAAACTGTATCGTTATTCATTTGCTTGACTAATGCAGTTGTGTTGTGCAAAAGAGGGGGAGAAAGCTATTTGGAGGGCTAAGTAAATGAGGTTTTAAGAAAAAAACAGCGAACTCAGCAGGGTTTGCTGAAGCTTAGGTTGGTGTTGGGCATAACGTAGTTTTGGGGTTGGTGGAGAAGCCTTCCCAGGAGCCCTCTGAAGATTTAGGGGGCCTCAACACCATGAGCTACACAGACCGTTTAAAATTAGTGTCACGTTCTCCTCAAGATTTCTGATTGAGGCATCCCTGTTCTCGAAAACTTTGGAAAAGATGGTAATGAAGGCACGCGAGATGCCACTGATATCATTGTCATCTGTGTTACTGATGTGCGAGGGGAGTATCTGCACAACGCAGATGGTAACCAGCAGTCTCATCAGCAGGGCTGGATAATTGCTGCTTTTCCCAGTATATGACAAAAAGGTGTATCCAGAGCTTTTAAGGTGACGGTTGAGTCCGTTTTGCAAACTGGCAGCAATGAAAAACAACCGGTGTCAAAGACCTCTTTGAAAAAAGTACATTTGGGAACACATCCTTCTCCTAGACACTATTTTGGCTACAGCACAGTATTTTCCCCTAAAATATAAAACTTGCGGAGGAGGAAGGGGCAGAAGTCAGTCTCTAGGTGCTGCAAGAAGAGAAGATGATTTCTGAGCATGCATTGAGGGGCTGCACCCAAGTCAAGGCTCTTGTGGATTCCCAAACACGGCAGATGAATGATGGTTCGGGGGTTAGACGAGGATGCTGAGCAGTGTCTTGCTGCTGGGGTTTACACGGAGAATTACATCGCTCTTGTTTTTCTCCCCCCACCCTCGGCTCCACCTTTCCAGCCACTCCGTACTGCAGCAAATAAATCTTGATAATGCTAATGGTTTTATGCTTGCCTAGTGTTTGAAGCTAAGCCCGGATGAAGCTGAGATGTAGAGGTGACCTCTCTAATTAATACTCAGGCAACTTCCCCAAGCTCTGTAATCGGAGACAGTCCAGGAGCAGAAGTTGGAGTTGGCTTCCTTACCAAGTGCAGAAGTCAGCACAAGCGTTGGAGTTGCTGCGTGCTGGTGTTGGGGTCAAGGTTAGGCTGATAAGCAATACATAGAAAGAAATACCCTAGAAGCCTCCAGGACATGCCCTAGAGGTGTTCCTTGCTGAAGGAGCGTAGGTCGCAGAGTGAAAATATCTCGGAAACAGTGGGGAAATTCCCAGATGACAAGTTCTCATGGGGTGAGAGTGATGGAAACGTGGGTGCATGGTTCCTGGCGCAGGGGTGTGAAGGGACTGTTGGGACATGTGGCCACCACGGCAAATTCTCCTCAGCCCCTCTGAAACCTCCCTTTCTTTGAAATGCAAAGGATGTGAGTGGCCAACCCAAAAGTCCTGGTGGGTGGTGGAGGTAGCTCAGTAAGAAATATATTGCACAAAATGAATAAATCCCTGGGGAATTTATCCTTTCAGATCCACTCACTGGATACTCATCTTACTGTCTTGTCTTGTAGGGAATCATCCCAGTCATCTTTGCCACCTTCTTCTGGGAGCTTTCCTCTACAGACATGGTAGCAAGGACTTGGTCAAGGGTGTTCCCATGAGGTCCAATGTTTGCCTGCTCCTCCTCCCCAGCGCTGGCCACTCCAAAAGCCAAGGAGGGCAGTCCAAAAGTGACATCTGACATCTTCTGACACAGGAACCAGGTGGTGCTTTGATGTATCTACACATTATAAATGGGCAGTACTGCGTTAGGCAACTGGGAAACAAAGAGAAACTCAAAACACAGCAAAAGTTTCTAAGATTTGCTTAGGAGAAGAAAATCCTGCCTTTCAGTGAGTCCTTCTGATGTCAGAAACAAGCCACCAGTTTGCACAGCGAGCATGACTGGAAGCAGAGGGAAGCTGTTATCAAGCAAAACTGGGTCTCGGTTACACCAGTGTAAATCCAAAGTCATTCCACCAATTTCAGCGCTGATTTAAGCTTGTGAAGCCAAGTTCAGAAGTTGTCCTAATATCACAAGCTGCTTATCTGCAGGAAGAGTTGTGTGGAAGAGCCTTGATTGTGCGGCTCTGCCTTGCCCTTGCGATGCTCTTGGGAGCTGCTGGAAACGGGAGCTTCAGATGTCTGTCTGCTGGGGGCTGAAGGCAGAGATGGTGACAGAAGGGGAAAAAAAAAACCTGGATAGTTTAGTGGGTTTTTTTGTCTCTGGGGTGCAGAAGAGAAACAGCAAGAAAATTGCCTAAAAAGCTTTTGGCAGGACAGTTTGGAGTCAGCATTTGTTGGGGCGGCTTCTGACCTGTCATAAATAAAGAACAGCTGAGAAGACAGTGGTGCCATTTGCTCCTTTCCTTCCTCTCTGCTCCAGGGAATCTGGGATTGCTGGCAACCCGCTTGTTTTCGAAACCGACTTGCTTCTCGCTGTGGAAAACCCCATGGAAAAATCAAGGTCATTGACTGAACTGCTACAATGCCGTCTGCTCCCAAGCAGAGGTGCATCCCTGCCAAAGCAGCTGAGCCCGGGTCCCCTCCAGCTCGGTGGTCATGGCTGAACGATGACCAGTCTTGGAGGGTTTGTGGCCAGGAGATGGTATTGACTTCCAAGCACTCCAGTGCTGCTTGCCATGAGAAACCTTGGCCAGGTGGGAGCTCTTTGGCCACCACTTTTATCTGCTGATGTCTCGGGGCTTTGGCAGAGGGCAGCACCCATAGGTCAATACTGTACCACCCCCACCTGGTCCTGGCATCCTGTTGGGGTTTCAGGAAAGATTTTTTTTCTTTTCAGTTGAGGGGAAATAAAAGGGACATGGTGCTGGGAGTTGTTACAGAATCACAGAAGGGCAGGGTTGGAAGGAACGTCTGGAGAATATCTAGTCCAACCCCCTGCCAGAGCAGGGTCACCCAGAGCAGGTGGCACAGGAACACGTCCAGGTGGGTTTTGAATATCTCCAGAGATGGAGACTCCACCACCTCTCTGGGCAGCCTGTGCCAGGGCTCTGCCACCCTCAAAGGAAAGAAGTTCCTCCTCATGTTTAGATGGAACTTCCTATGCTCGTGTTGCTGCCCGTTTGTGCCCAGTCCTGTCCCCGGGCACTACTGAAAAGAGCCTGGCCCCATCCTCCTGACACCCACCCTTTCAGCATTTCTAAGCATTGATAAGATCCCCCCTCAGTCGTCTTTTTTCCAGACTGAAGAGACCCAAGTCCCTCAGCCTTTCTTCCTAAGAGAGCTGTTCCAGTCCCCTCATCATCTTGGTAGCCCTTTGCTGTCCCCTCTCCAGCAGTTCCCTGTCCTTCTGGAACCAGGGAGCCCAGAACTGGACACAGCACTCCACTTGATATCTCCTTGTTTTCTGTATTAGCCCAGCAAAAGGATGGATGGCAGGTAAGAAGGAGGTGCACCATTGGCTGTTAACTCAGTTCTCTGCTGTTCCAAGGTGCACCAGCTTATGTCTGGAAGCCCTGAAAATGTGAGGGTTTCTCTGCTCTATCGGGATGATGGGTTCAGGCTCTTTGAAACTGCAGGAACAGGGGACATGTCACACTCGGCCCCTGGAGCCCAGAAGGAATTACGGTGGGTTAAGAGGGTGGGAAATCTATCTGCATCCTCCAAGCTGCCCTTTAGGTGGTATCTCCCCATTCTCTACAGCAGTTTAGCTGTTCAGCAGCCCGGCTGCAAACCCAGCAGGGGTTTAGCCAAGACGTTTGTTCCGAACTCATCTCCTTAAGAGCTGATTGCAACCAAAGTGCTGCAGGGCTGGGCTGGCACGTCTGAGGTTAATATTGCAGCACATCCCTAGATCCAGCTTTGCAACACCATCTTTTTTTCCTGCACTTGGGCATTTTCCTCAAAAGTCTCTTATGAATAAGCAGGTGAGTACTTGCATAGGAGAGCAGATCCATGCAGGGTAGGAAAGCCGTTAGACGAGTAAGCCCAACTCTCCTCTAATTATGCACTGCTGCTCAAATGGCCAAAAGACCATGGACCCGAGCCCCGTTTCCCACACTTGTGTCACCTGGTGTCACCCCCAAGGAGGAGGATTCAAGAAGGATCGAGGACAGAGGAGAAGAGCAAATGCTCGGGCAGCCTCGTGCTGACAGAGCTTGATTTGTGATACCCAAGTTACCTTCTGTAGATCGAATCATGGATAACCTTTCCTCTGCTGATGTACTGTGCTAGCTTTTCACAGAAGGACAATCTCTCAGCATTGATAGGACCAGGGGTAGACAGGACGAGAGGCGACGGTTTTCAACTGCAAGAGGGTAAATTTAGATGAGATCTCAGGAAGAAATTCTTGGCTGTGAGGGTGGTGAGCCCCTGGCCCAGGTTGCCCAGAGAAGCTGTGGCTGCCCCATCCCTGGAGGTGTTCAAGGCCAGGCTGGACGGGGCTTGGAGCAGCCTGGTCTGGTGGGAGGTGTCCCTGCCCAGGGCAGGGGGTTGGAACTGGATGATCTTTAAGGTCTCTTCCAACCCAAGCCATTCGATGATTCTGTGATCTCTCTGGGCCACAGCTCCCACTGTGATCTCAGCTGCAACATCAACTCTCTCCTCCAGTATAAACCCCGATGTCATGTTTTCATTCCTCCTCAAGCAAGCTTCTTGCTCGTTGACTTTTGTCTTGCTTAATAGCAGCCGGCCCATTAAAAAGCTGCCTGATTTGTGACTGTGCAGAAGTGAGCGCTGATACAGACAATTAAGTGGCGAATTTAATGGTATGGATTTCCCCGCAGAGTTATCAATTAGGGCGAGCTGTTTGCCAGCCGGATGCTGTGTGGATCACGGCGCAGGCGCATCCTGAACCACGGCTGATGTGTTCGCCAGGGCAGCGGGGCAGAGTGTGGGCTTCATCAGGCCTTATGGTTTCCACCTTTAATTTTGTGCAGAAACAGGGAAGAAATGGGCCTTTTCATGATGAAAGGTTACAATATGGACCTTTGGATGGAAACGTCTCTTCTGGCCAGATCCTGCTGTCATGTGGAAGGTCATACAATAAGCTACAAGGTGTAAATTTGTTGGCACCTAGTGACTCCAGGTCATACCTGCCCAGTTTAGTGACTGATTTTCCTGCCTTAGCTGGTCCATGGTAGTGCATGGTGAAGAAGAATGGAAAGGGAGGAGATCATAGAATGGTTTAGGTTGGAAGGGACCTTAAGGATCATCCAGTTCCAACCCCCCTGCCCTGGGCAGGGACAACTCCCACTAGATCAGGTTGCTCCAAGCCCCGTCCAACCTGGCCTTGAACACCTCCAGGGATGGGGCAGCCACAGCTTCTCTGGGCAACCTGGGCCAGGGGCTCACCACCCTCACAGCCAAGAATTTCTGCCTGAGATCTCATCTAAATCTCCCCTCTTTCACTTTAAAACCGTTCCCCCTCATCCCATGGCTCCCCTCCCTGATCCAGAGTCCCTTCCCAGCTTTTCTGGAGCCCCTTGAGGGACTGGAAGGGGCTCTAAGGCCTCCCCGGCGCCTTCTCTTCTCCAGGCTGAACCCCCCCAGCTCTCTCAGCCTGTCCTCACAGCAGAGGGGCTCCAGCCCTCCCAGCATCTCCGGGGCCTCCTCTGGCCCCACTCCAACAAGTCCAGGTGATGCCTGATCTTAGGGAGCTCTTAACCTAGTAGGAAGAGGATGTTGCAAGGTCTAATGGCTGTAAGAAGATGCTGGTGAAGTTCAGATGGGAAATGAAACACAAGTGTTAACAGAAAGGATATGCAGCTACTGGACCATCTGCCAAGAGAGGTGGCAAGATCTCAGGCAGGGACCTGTCTGCGTGAGCAACCAAAGTATCTCAGATGCCCTCTGAGACCTCCACCCCCGCTAAGCACCTCCCCAGCTGCTGCCCATGCATCTTTGTGGAAGGAGCATCACCAAGTTCAGCCCCAACATGGACTTTGCAAGCGGGAACTCCCTGGCCCATCCCTCGTGGGGATCCACAGGGTCTCCATGAGCAACACAATGCTGCCTTTGTATAGCCTTAACTTCTCCGTCGTGGTCAAGGATGGCAATTTGGTTTCTTATCCAAGAGCTGCTTCTGCCAAAAAACAAGAGGTGTTGCTATAGTTTCCCTTTTCCTGGGACCCTGCTGGTCCTTTGGTCACCATGACCCCCATAACAGCTAATTAACGCCCTTCTCCTCCCACCAGTGATTGACTGTGACCTTGAACGACCTTGCTTAATTTAACTTTCTCAACCAGCTATTTTTGACAGCGAATAATTTAACATTCTTGTGACCCCGGTCTTGCCTCTCTCCTGCCAACTGGCTCTGCAGTCTAAATGAACAGCAATAAATAAATACATATCTGCAGAGGGACCTAAATGACTCCCATTACTGGAGCATCTGAAGGCCTGCTTAAATAAATCAAGTGAGGAGGAGATTATGCCGCAATCATGTGGAGAGGGAAAGGAGCGAATACATTACTGTTATTCCAGAGGCTGCAACCGGGACAAACAACTTCGTAGAATCTGGAAAAATGAGGTTTAATCCAAGTGCGGACGGACGACCGGAGGAATCGTCCTTGGCTCGTTTCTTGATATCTTCAAAGAGGAGCAGAAGACTGCAACCTGATGGGATCAACAGGGCTCAGATCGCTCTCACCGGGCAGCTCCTGTACCGGGGATGAGGCCATCAGAGGTTGCTCCCTGCATCTCCACGGCATGAAGATGAGGATACAGGCACTGGCTGCCCACCTGCAGTCATCTTCCCACTTTTTTCCCCCAAACATGCCCTCGGAGGGGGAAAACTGGCCTCGTAGGAGCAGGGGTGGCAGGAGTGGGCAGTTCTCCACCTCCCACCACCCTGGGCAGGCAGACCCTCACCTGGAACCACCCCAGGACCAAACCTCACCTTGGGAGTCCCCTGCATGAGCAAGAACAAGAAATTATTCCCGGGAGGGAGGAAAAGCTCGCTAAGTCGTCTTCTTTGAAATCCCCGAAGGAATAGTGAAATCCCATTCGTTGGAGGAATCACCGCCTGCAGTTTCCCACCTCCACCTTGCCTTTTGCCTTATTCCTACTTATTTTCAGGGTCCGGTTTTAAAGCGTCGCTCTTTCTTCCTTCCCCCCTGCACAAGCCCCCGCGTCACCCCCATCGTCGCCGCCGCCGCCTCGTCTGCATCACGCTGGAGGAGCAACGGAGCGTCATTATAAATCCGATTTACGTAATTTTCCTTCCCCCCACTGAGCCAGAAATCGAAAATGCAACTAAGTTAATCGGCCAGATCTGGGCCTGCGAGGAGAGCGGGCTCGGGCTCCACGTCCCTGCGGGGAGATGGGGGCGGCTGGGGACCCGCTCGCTGCCTTCGTTCAGCGGAGGAGCTTTTCCCTAATGCTTTCCAGCCCGTTAACAAAACAAAAACCGCGTTCCCGCTGCTGATTCGTCTCAAGGGTGAGCCCGTTTTCCCTTGGGTTTTCGTTTTTTCCGTCCTCTTTTTCCCTCCTTCATCCCCATCGCAGCATCACCCGTCACCCCCGTGGATGACAAACTCCCCCCTGGCCCCCACGTCCCCAGCAGCGAGGTGCTCCCCCTTAGCAGTTTTGGGGTCAAACAGGTCAAAACAGGCATTTTAAAGGCACAATAGGCATTTACCTATTTACCTCCATTGCTGTGAAAGCAAGCCCACAACAGCTAACTGGGCAGGAGGTGTCTATACTGGTGGGAGGAGTGATGGATGATGATATGAATTAATTAACAGTGATGGAATGTTTCCCCATTTAAACACATCTCAAATCAAAATAGGCTCTATGGTCTCCCTGCCTTCCCAGGGAGCAGCAGCAGCATCCACCCCATCCCATCCCATCCCATCCCATCCCATCCCATCCCATCCCATCCCATCCCATCCCATCCCTGGTAGCTGGTTTTAGGGCCATTACTGATGATTTTGGGCTTGGGGTTGGAGACCTGCATAGGATTTCCTCTTCCCCTTTACAAACATTCAGAAACTGAGCTATTGTCTTTTTTTTCCCCCTTTTTGGGGGGGTCTTTGCCCTTTGCTGCTGGAGTTTCCCACCGCGGTCAGGGTGATGGTTCAGCGCTGCTCTCCAGGCTCCGGATCTAATACAAGGTCCTAAATATGGGGTCCTAAAACCCACAGGGTTTTAGGGTTTTCTTCCTTGGCGATTTTTGGTGAGGGGAGAGAAAAGGGGTGCATGAAACGGGACCCTCGCACTGACCTGGTTTTCAGCACAACCCGATCCCAGCATCCTGGAGATCCATTGGGGAAAGGGGGAAAATAAGCAAAGAGATGGAAAACGTTAGAAAAAGGCTTTTGCTCCCAAAGAAAGCATTCGTGGAACTACAGATTTTTGGCTTTCTGATTCCTTCAACTAATACATGAATTAAAATAATTGTAGTGCAAATATTGCATGAATTGAATAAGCAATGAAATTATCACAAAATTAACAGTAGAACACCAAGAACCTGAATATGCAAAGTCCAGAAGGGTTTCAGATAATAAGAAACTCGAGGAAATGGCTGGCCCTAGAGGAGGCGAATCGCCCACGTCATCCGTGGTGGCCACGTACAGCTGCAGGTGACACCTCGGTGGGACCAGGAGCTCGTGCCAGGTCAACGCTGCTCCAAGCACGGCCTCCTTTCTAATTTTATCACCGAAATTTCACTGCATTACCGCGCATGTGGCAAGCGGATGTCCTTTAGCTTTCACTCTGTCCCTGGCAGGCAGCAGCTCACCCTTAGCCTTGGTTTTTTGTTGTCTAAAAGAGTCTGATCATTTATAGTTTTGAATGTGAGAAGTTTATTCCCGTCATTTACAACCATTTTCTTTAATTGTTCTTCCCTTGCCATCTATTTTTGGTGTAATTTATGATAAACGCTGATTACTGCCAGTACATCTTGCATGTCAAGGCAGAGCATCAGATCAGAGTTGGCCGTGATACAGGGTCTGTAAAACCCCACCGGCTCCTTCCCATCATCAGGGATGCACTTTTGGGTGACTCATGTTTATTTTTCCCCTCTTGGATGTATATTTGTGGGCTGGGAATATATATTTTCCACTTTTGGGGCACATACCGTCTGGTCACCTTGGCCCCATCACCCATGGCATGTCCACCTCCATGGATGTGCAGGCCAGCCAAGCACCACCCCAGCCTTTCAACTCCCTCCCCAGTGCCTCAGTTTCCCTCTTGCGAAACAGAATCAGGGAATTACTTTGGTCTTGGGCTGGAAAAATACGTCTCCTTCCACCCCAGCCATCCTGCCCCACATCATTCCCCACTGGGGGAATGTCCCCTTTGCACCCAAATCCTGCCACCTCTGGTGACTCTCCCCTGCACCCTCCATGGGTGATGTCCTAGTGCACCCCGGCTGCCTGGGTAGCCCTGCTGTTGGTGCTGGTGCGTGGTGCTCCAGTTCTCCCAGTTCCCAGTCCTGGTGCCCAGGCAGAGCCAGTGGGACCTTGTCCCAGTATCCAGTGCCCAGGTGGTGCTCCAGTTCTCCCAGTTCCCAGTCCTGGTGCCCAGGCAGAGCCAGTGGGACCTTGTCCCAGTATCCAGTGCCCAGGTGGTGCTCCAGTTCTCCCAGTTCCCAGTCCTGGTGCCCAGGCAGAGCCAGTGGGACCTTGTCCCAGTATCCAGTGCCAGCACAATGCTGGTCCCAGTGCTAGTGCCTGAGAGATGCCAACGGCTGCTGCCAGTGCCCGGCTGATCCAGGCACTGGTTCCAGGTACCCAGATGGTGGTGCTGGTGCCTGGGCAGCCCCAGTTTCCCCCCCCTCCCAGTTCCCCATCCGGGTAGGGCCAGCACCCCATGCTGCCGACGGGCCCATTTCCCAGATGATCCCAGATCCTGGCACGTGGGCAACGCCGATCCCAAATCCCAGTTCCCAGCGGGGTTCCCAGTCCACCAGGCCGGTCCCCAGTCCCGGGCGCAGGTCCGGGGACCAGCACCAGCCGCTGCCGCTCCGGTACCAGTCCCGATTCCCAGTGACCCACCCCCCCCCAGCTCCCAGCGGTGGGGAGCGCCGATTCCAGGTGGCGGTCGCCATTCCCGGTGCCGGTTCCCGTTCCCGGTGGCGCTTCCCTTTCCCGGTAGCGGTCCCCGCTGCGGTCCCAGCGCAGGCGCGGCGGCGGCGGCGGCCGCTGCCCGCCCCGTCGGGGCGGTGCTTTGCCGGGGGGCGGGGTGGGGGGGGTGGGGGGAGGCGAAGCGCTGCGGGCAGCGGCTCGCCCGAAGCGGCGGCACCGGCCACCAGCATCGGGCGACAGCAACCGGGAAGGGGCAGGTAAGGCGAGCCCCCGGCCCCGGGGGATGGCGAGGGGGGGAGGTTTGTCCCTCATCCCCCACAGTCCCCCCCCCCGCTGCTGGTCCCTCGGCGGGGGAGGCAGCTCCCGGACCCCGGGGTCCAGCCTCCCCCTCGGGGGATGCTCAGGGCACCTGTGGCTTTGGGAATCGGGGTGTTTCCATGTGTGTAAGGTTTGTTTGGTTTTTTTTTTTTAGGGGGGGGGACAAAAAAAAGCCAAAAGCAGGCACCCACCTCCTCGCCTGCGCTGCCTCGCCTGCAGCACGTTGCTGCCCTTCGCCTTGGCGTGAGGTCTAGTTTTTTGGGGGGATGCTGGACATGGGGGTGCTTGGGGCTGCTGCAGCTGAAAGTGGCACCCCGCATGGTCCAAACCCCCGCAGCTGCTCCCGGGCCGGGTGGTTTCTGCTGGCGGAGCCAAGCTGGGCAGAAACTTTCAGCAGCGAGGCCTCGGCGCTGGCTGGGGAGCAGGATTTCTGCGCTGGGGGGGGGGGGGGGGGGGGTAAAAAAAATAAAAATAAAAATCGGAGGTTTCAGTATTGTTCTTTGTTCCATTTTTTTGGGACAAAACCCAAGGGCTTTTAGTAAGTTGCACGGAAAGTTGAGGCGAGAGAGAGCTCCTGCCCCCAGGGCAGGCCAAGCTGCTGCTGGGGCGCAGGAGACTTGATGGCTTTTCGGGTTTCCAGGCAGGGATATGAATCCAGATTTCCCATAATCCAGGGGTGGGAGGCACCATCCCTTTCTTCCTGACCTGAAAAATGTTATTTTGGACCTGAGAAAGCAGCCTGGTGCTTTCTAGCGGAGGGTGTCCCATCATAGAATCATAGAATCATAGAAGTGGCTCTTCATCAGAATAGAATCATCAGAAGTGGCTCTGGTCCTCTGTCCCTCGCCTCCCACTCCGGTAGCTGCCAGGTGAGCCCAGGCTGCTCGCCCGGCCCTGCAGATCCACCCGCGTGCGATGCGTGGATTTATTATGGATTATTTATTACTAATTATCATTGCGTTTCTGCCTGGATGCTGCATCGGCTGTGAGCTTGGTGGGGAGCGGGGGCAGACGTGGCAAATGGAGGGGAAAGCAGGGCAGCCAGCACGGCGGGGAACGGAGGATGCTCTTAAATCCTCGGCTGCTTTTCTTGCTGCATCCAGCAAGGACCATGCTGCGGACTTTCCCTGGGGCGCCTTCCGTCTCCATCCACTCTCACATCCTATGGGGCTGGGATCCTCTTCCCAAAGCTCAGCCTGGTGTCCGGGTGTGCTGAACTGGTGTTATACTGGGGTGAGGGCAACACAGGGTCCCTGCAGCTGCATCTCCCACCCTGCAGCTCAGCACATGGGTGGTGGGTAGCCCAGGGCAGGTGCAGAGAGCCTGGCTGGCCACGCTGCGCGGGGTAGCAGTGAATTGGAGAGGGATGAGCTTACGGAGGAGGTGTCACCTGTTGGGAGCATCCTTGGGGCTGCAAGAACCAGGGAGGGGGAAGAGCAGGAGTCAGGCATGGTTGGAGGAGCAGCGCCCCATCCAGGTCCTCACCACTTGGCTCCTGCTCGGTGCAACATCTTGCTACAGGCACATCTGTCCTTGCCCTTCCCGGGAATATTGGTTGCCTCTTACTTAAGTAATTCTTTAACGTGAATCGCCTGGGGCTCAGCTCCAGCCCACGAGCCAGGCAGCAGGGTTGTAAAACCCCAGAGGGGCTGATGGATGCTCTTTGAGAGTCCCCCCACCCTTGGGAGCTGGATGTGAGGTCTAAATCCATGCCCCCCCCCCCGTGATGGGTTCATGTGTACAAACGCTGCTGCGTGCGCGGGGACTGGCTTTCTCAGCATCTGGTGCTTGCCAGGAGCCAGGTGCCAGAATTGGTTGGGAAAAGCTTTCTCGTTGGCAGCAGAGTTGAGGCATCAAGGCATTAGCGAAAGGCAGAGCAGGTTTTGAGGAAGGCAGCGGGGCTTGCTGCAGCAGGTCCGGCTCCGAGGAGAAATCCAGCCCCTTTCTCACATCCTAGGGACACTCCAATTAACACGCAAGCGATAATTCCGTCTCAAAGCGGTGACACATAAAAAAGGGACAAAGTGACATGACCAAGGCACTTGGGGAGGTTCGTGGCAGAGTCAAGTCCAACCCTGCTCTCTGCCACCAGCCCCTCGTCCTTGCCTGTTCTGGCAAGAAGCGACTTAGGTGGGGCCTCGACGCGGCCACGAGCCCAGCAAAATCCCTACTCGCCTGCTGTCCCCCCCGCTGCGTTGTCTGTTCAAGGGAGATCTTTCAGCCCGTGATGGACGCCCATGGAGAACTACCATGGGCATCCTCAAGCCCCGAGGATGGAGGGAGGTGGAAAGCCAGGACTGGTACCAAAGGGGGCTGTGTGGGACCCACCTGTAGCTTTGATCTCGGTTTTTAGGCAAAGAAGATGCTACAAGTCTCCTTTCTCTGGGCTTGATAAAGACTTTCTCTGGGGGCTTTAAACACTTAGTGCATGTGGGAGTATGTCACTGGAGAAGACTTCTGCCGGGGGCTAGGGGTGGTGGCAAAGGGCACCACCGGACACATTAGTGCCATGCAGGAGAGCTTAAATCTGCTTAAATTAAGGGAAGGTCTGAGCTCATTCTCCTGTTTCATGCCAAGATTTGCCTGCAAAACCAAGCTGCGAGGCACCATCCGTACGGGGCGGAGGAGGTGCTCAGCCAGAGGGAGCCGTCTGACCTCGAGGATGAGTTGCAGGGTGTGGGGATGTCCCTGAGGCCATACATATATATATATATATGTATGTATATGTGTGTGTGTATATATATCTATCTCTCTATATATATATCAGGCCATACAGTGGGGTGCCCTACGGCTGGGCTTTGTGCTATGTTTGGAGCTTGAATCATGTTGGAATGGCCGAGACTGAGGGTTCGGGGCTGTTTTGGTGGTGGGTGCCTCTGGGAGGGGAACCAGGGTGTTGGTGGGACAAGGGTACGGAAGAGTTAACGTGGAAGGACGGGGCTGGGAGATCTGGTGCTTGAGAGGGATTAGCTCAGCCTGGAGCAGGTGCAGGAAAAGAGGGCTCTGAGGCTGAGCAGAGGGATGGAGAGCCATTATACGGGAGGCTATAAAAGCCCAGCGAAACAAAGGCGGAGAGGGGATGCACTCGCTGCCTACGAATACACCCAAGGGGTGAGCACCAGGGAGGCAGAAGAGCTATGTAAACTGGAGGACAGTGTCGGTGGGGGGACAAATTCATTCAGTGGACCTTGGGAGGCTTATCTAGAAGCTCTGCAACCCTCTCCCATTGGAGGAGGATAGGAAAGTGTGAATTAGGGCACATCACCTCTCTCCTAAGGCGCCTGGCTGCGATATAAAGAGGATCTGGGGCTTGTCAAGGTAGGAGGCCAGGACTCTCTGGTCCAGACACCCCGTCCCGGTATCTCCTTTCAGAACGGTGGGTCTCTCCGCCAGGGCAGGCATGAAGCGGATGAAGCCCAGCCACGTCAGCGAGCTAATTTTTCTCTCTGATTATGCCTCGGGGAAAAAAAATAAATAAAAAAAATCAGAAATCCAGCTTTCCCTTCCCTGGTCGCTGCACAGATTAATAACAAAGCATCGATGCTTTAAGAAGGCTTTGGATCGCATCCCGAGAGGAGATTTAGACAGCGTTTGTGCCGGGGTATGGTGATACTAAGAAGGGATGCATCCTCTAAATCTGCTCACGCTTCTGCGTTCGTTTACCAGATAATTTTGGCTGGTCCAGAGGTGCCAAGACCCCTCTCCTAACGCTTCCTCCAAGCAGGGCAGCAGCAGGTTAATACGGGGAGAATGAGAAGGATGCAGCTGCGTCCTGAAGGCTGGGATCAGGCACTCTCCCTCCTCCTCCTCCTCCTCACGAGTCTCTGGAGGTGTCAACTCCTTCCTCTGCAGATATCCAGAGGTGAAGCCTCTTCCCTGCCTGCAGGAGGGTTTCAGCCCGTAGAAAGGCGTCCGTGATGCTGTGGGGCCATGGGGCACGTTCGGGTACTGTTTATTTGCCGATATCTTCGTGCCTGAGCCTTCGCCTGCTCTTCTGAGCTGCTTGTGGAGCACAAAGGCTCAACGACGGGCTTGCGTTGACCTGCTTTGGGCCAGGCGATGCTCCTCCATCTCCCGGCCCCATGGGCAGCGTTGCGGATGGGGAATGAGGTGCGGCGATGACTCCGGCTCTGCTCGCTTCCAGTTCATTAGCCAGGGAGAAAGAATCAGGCTCTGGGCGCTGCAGAAAACGGACACAGACCCGTTGGCTTCGTGGGGGCTGCTTTTTTTCCACCAGTCAAGCATCTTTCTGGCTGCAACATTAACCCTTCCCCTGCTCTCGGCTCTCCCTTTCACACCACGGAGCCTTTTTATCCATGGGTTATTCCCGCTCGATTGGCTTACGCTGTAGGAGAGACCCCCATGCTGGTCCCTCTATACAGGGGTAACTTCTTGAGGTCACGGTGGCAATAGGAACGGTTGCCGTTGAGCTTTTCACCCCCTCTGGGAAAAAAAATCCTTTCTCCTACATACTCTGGGACAAGGGGGGTGGCTCCCAAAGCTTTGGCCTTTCTGCAGGACGCATCAGTTTTCAGCCAATATTGCTGATCTTCATGCTTTGGGGATGCTCCGGCGCTGGAGCCGGGACAGATGATACCCCTGCAAAGCTGTGCTGGGAGCCTGCGGGGTTTGCAGCACGTAGGTCCGAGAACCGGCTCCTTTGGGCCTGATCCAGCCCTTCAGAGGGGGGCTGGACTGAGGTCCTCACCTCACCCCCCCGCCGGCTCGTGCATCCCGTGGGCAGCTTTCATGTGCTCTAGGGGGTATGTCCCAATTCAATAACACTTTGATGCATTTTACCTTAAAATACTCTTCTGTCCCAGAAAAGTGCTCCCTCCCCCCTGGTTTGCCCTTGTGCAAAAAATGACCGATTTTGGTCCTTCCACCATCCATCTGAGCATCATCTCTGCCCTCCCACCTCCTGCGATTCCGGTCGGTCGTGAGCGTAGGTTAAGGGGAGAGGGGACTGCAAAGCATCTCCCGACCACCTCAGCCCTGCCACGCACTGGGAGGCTGGAAACCTTAATGGGGAGCTCTGAAATGTCGCATGGGACAGGTCTTCTTCTCCCCACCACGCACGGACCTCCTCAGCTTGTCGGGCAAATTGTCTCCTTGGCTGGCTGCAGCTCAGCCTCAGATGAGGGAGGCTGCAGCCCTGGTTTATTCCTTCAAGGTTTATCCTGTAATCTGGCCATAACTAATCAAACAAGACGGCGGCAGCCCAGGGCAGGGCTACGCTTTTACCATTGGGGAAAGGGAGACGTAATATTCCTTTCTACGGAGTTACAACATGACAGGCAGCAAGTCTCTCCCATCGCCGGGTGAAAAGGGCAAGGCTCCAGCTCGGCTCCTGCCTGGCCTTCCCTTAAACCAAGATGCTTTACCCTCCACTGCGTTTTTGTTGTTATTGCCAGGTGGTTTTTGTTTTGGTTTGGTTTTTTTTTGTTATATCTCCAGATAATTCATACAGTGAATTCCCCAGATGAGAAAATACATCCCTCCCTTGCAGTGAGCGCCCCCCATCCCAGCTTTCATTGCGTTTCTGCTTCTTGGAGGTCCCTTGGCTCCTTGGATGCAGATGGCCCTGGTTGACTCCATCCCTTCCCAGCCCATCCTGAGCTGGTCCACCCTTGCCCCCAGTCCCTGTCTAGAGCAGAAGGAAGCACGCCTGTTTGTCGCTCAGGGTTTGGGGCTGGTTTGGTTTATTTTTTTTGCAAGCCACACCCTGGTAAGCAAGAGCTTCCCACAAAGTATTTGCAGGCTTGCTGCTCCCAAAGCCTTGCCGAGCTGGTCCTACCAGTTGTCTGAGCATGCGTAAAGACTGTAAGGATTTGCTCCGGGATGATTAAGGGCGGCGATTTCTCTGCCGAGCAAAGGGAAGTCTTGCATTGGTAAAAGATGCAGCTGCAAACTCAGCTTTTGCAAGGAGCCAGGCCACCCGCTGCTGCTGCTGCTGCTGCTGCTGCGTGGGCGTTGGATGGGGATGGCATCCGATGGCTGCTTGCCTGGCCAAGTCTTGCCTTCAGCTGCCTGGCAGGTCTTCATGCAGGAGCAGGAGAGCAGTGATTTAGTGCGTCTAACGCGGGGACGTGGCCAGGGCTGCAGCAGGTTTCCGTCCCACGTGGGGAAGAGAAAACTCTTCCCCGTGTGTCACATCTCGTACGTAGCCTGTGACTCCCTGCTCCAGCCCAGGGCTGCTGCAGCGTGGTATCTAAAGAGATAGGGAGCAAGGATTTCCAGCGGGACTCCTGCTGGGAGGGGAGGCAGGGGCTTAATCCCCATCCCAGAGCCCTTTGCGGAGCCCGTGCTCTCCTGCTTGCCGTTAACTGTGCGGTAACAACATGCCCTGAGCCACCTCTTGCAGACAAGCCGGTGCTGATTTTGGGCAGAGTTTCTGGACAGACATCAGAGTGGTGACAGGTATCTTTGCCGGGGTGAGAGCAGGGGTGATGGATCCTGCTGCTGTGCCTGCCAGCAGAAGCAAGGACCAGTCATGCTGGGCTGCAGCAAAGCAAGAGGTCTTCAAAAGAGAAATCATAAAATCACAGACCAGTTTGGGTTGGAAGGGACTTTTAAAGGTCATCTAGTCCAACCCCCCTGCCATGAGCAGGGACATCTTCAACTAGATCAGGTTGCTCAGAGCCCCATCCAACCTGGCCTGGGATGTTTCCAGGGATGGGGCATCTCCCACCTCCCTGGGCAACCTGGGCCAGTGTCTCACCACCCTCATTGTGAAAAATTTCTTCCTTATATCTAGTCTAAATCTCCCCTCTTCCAGTTTAAAGCCATTAACCCTTGTCCTGTCACACCAGGCCCTGCTAAAAAGTTTGTCCCCATCTTTCCTGTAGGCCCCCTTTAGGTACTGAAAGGCCACAAGAAGGTCTCCCTGGAGCCTTCTCTTTTCCGGGCTGAACACCCCCACCTGGAAGAAATCTTTTGACCTGGGTGGATGGCTGCTTTTTATCCTGCGTAGGGTCTCTCCTGGTGCTGCTGCCTGTAATCCTGGCCTCTGGGGGATGTCCCTTAGGAGGGTGAGTGCCACAGGGCAGTGGATGTTTTCAGAGGAGGGGGGATTTTGGATTTTGCCCCCAAACATGAGGTTGGAGTTGCAGCAGGAGGAGGAGGGTTTTGGTCTCGCTGTTCATGTTTGTGGTTTGGTGATGGGTTGGTTTGAGCTGGGGAGTTTGACCTGCCCAAGGGCACAGCTTGGGGTGTTAAGGAAGGGCTAGCAAAGGGCAACGTCTTCTTCTGGGTTACCACAGGAAAGGCCCCTGAGGAGCATGTGGTGCTGAGGTCCCACCTTGCCCTCTGGACCGCATGGAGCAGGGTGACATGGGGATGCATCACATCCTGATGGCTGACCCATTACGGAAGTGCTGGGAAGCAAAAGCAAAGAAAGATGGGTCCTGCACCAAAGCATGACCCCCTACCAAAGGTCATGTTGTGTTGGTGCATGGAGACCTCCTGTGCTTTCTGGAGGTCACTGTCCCTTGTGAAACGGATCGGTCCCTCCCTGAGTATTTCTGCTATGTACAAAGAACTGAAAGCATCTCCACGGCAGGAGACAATCCATCCCTACCCCAGCAAACATCGCAATACTGTGATGTGTGTCAGCCGTGGTGCTTAACAGCAGCTCTTGTGGTGGTGGTTGGCTTTGACCAGCTGTGGCCCATGGGAGGTGTCCATCCAATCTCCTGGGAGAGTACTTGATAGGAAGATGAGGCTGAATGGAGGTCACCTGTGGTTCTCAGCATTGTGAGGCTGGTGTCTAGTCCCTGCCTTTCAGCTCCAAGGGCAGTATGGCAAACTCTTGCCTCTATATTAATGAAGAGCAGCGCTGCTGAAATGGAGGAATGAGGGGGGAAAAGTTGACTGGGAGGCTGGGGGAGTTGCAGCATCCAAGGCAGAAACACAACTTGGAGAGCCCAAACTGGGACGGCGGGAGCTTACGTTCAGACATTTCAGCTTGCAAGAGCCGGGTGGATCCGGTAATAAAGATTTCGAGTAAACCTCACAAATTCGAGGTGGTCCAATCTCCCTGAGAGAGGCTTCCCTCTTCAAAAACACAAACAACTTGAGTTCCTACAGGCCGTTAAATACGACTTTTGTACTTGTGATGCTTTAGAAGACTCACAGAAAGAAAAGCTTATTAAAAACAAGGAGGAAAAGGGAGGTAAAATAAAAAAAAATAATGCAGCTCAATCTAAGGCAGACCTTGCTGGCCCAGGCTGAAGGTTTTGCAGACAAGGGGAATGCTCTTGTGAAATCAGATGGTACCCGGGCGTGGTCTGGATATTTGCTGTTGTGGCTGTGGGATTTACAGGACATGGGGCTCAGGAAGGGGCTGGCAAGGGGGTTAAGAGCTGTTCAAAGGGGAAAAGTGAAAACGGAGGACTCAGGCTGGGAGAGGGCAAGGAGCAGAGTGACTCGGTGCTTTTATTTGGGTCTAGGTCAGGCAAAGAGAAAATATTAAACCTGTTTATTAGGCAAAGCTGGGAGATGTTGTCTTGGCAGAGGTTTGAGTCCTGGCTTGGAGCCAGGGTTGGGGCAAAGCTTGGGGTGTGGAGCCCATCATCAGAGACACTGGGGAGCCCTTGTCTGAAATTCCAGGTGATGTTTGGATCCCACTCGGCTTGAACTGGAACAGGTCGAGGGACGCATTTCTGGTATGGCCAGGGGTCCCTCAAGAGGAGACCTGGAGGACTTGGTTGTACCTCCAGGCCTCCAAGGGGACAGAGTTTTGGGCTCTGTCCTTACAAAGGATGAAGGTGAAGGAGAGAGAAGAAACCCGTAGCCCTGGGGGTGGTGTTGGTGTTAGGACACGATCTGGGCTGATGCTGCATCCAAGGGATGCTTGGATCAGCCAGAGGAACAAACAGCTCAGCTAGTCGGGGAGGGACGATCTCGTAGGACCCAGCTGCCTCGACTCAGTCTACAGAGTAGCTGCAGCCCCGTTATCTCTTCTGCTCCTCAGGCACCCGTCTCCGCATCTTCTGAAGTTCAATTGCTTTAATTATCCCAGAGGCTGCAGAAGCTACTGAAGGCGCAGTGTTTGCATGGAGGCGCGCTGCGTTTTGTCCGTGCTAGTGACGAGTTTTCTGAATGAATTTTCTGGTTACCCAAACCCCTTAACGGACCATCTCTGTGACCCATAATGCCCAAGAAAAAGGCTCTCTAGGCTACCTCGGGCAATGCCCTGTGACTCTTCTGTCCTTCCCTCTAGCCACCCACGCCACAGAGGTACAGGTCTGTCTTTGGGCCATAATGGTTTTTACCCAGCTGGCAAGAAAAGGAGTGTGAGTGTATTGATGGCTTCTAGTGGAGTCAGTGTGACCAGATTTAAAAGAAGCTGGTCCAGACATTCAATTAGAAGCCCTGAATAAATAATAGAAATGCACGTTCAGTCCACTCCTGCAAAGATAGCATCGGGTTTTTTTCTCTCTTTTTTTTTTTTTTTAAAAAAAAAAAAAACAAAAACCAATGGTGATCAAAACAGATGCTGGGAAGGGCACAGCACTCCTGTAACCTCATGGGGTGAGCGGTCTGTGTTCAATGCGATGCACGTGTGGGGCGAGAGCCCTCTTGGGATAAGCGAGGGCCACATGGCCAGGTGGCAGTAGATGGAGGTGGCTTAAATTCTGCATGCGGGACTCTGCTCTTCCTATGCTGTATTTCTCCAGTGCCTGAAAACCTCCTCTGTGTGAGCAGTGCCGTGCTTGAACATAGACCTTGCTAGGTCAGACCAGCCCCACGTCCTTGTGCTACTCCATCCCGGTGCCGGCTGCCATATATAAACCCCGGGGAGCCCTGGGGAAGGTTCCTGTGGCCAGCAAGGTTTTTTTGGGGCTCCTGAGTGAGCTCAGGAGTGCTTTGTTGGTGGTGCTCTGTGCTGCTCTTTGCAATTATTAACCAGGGTCACGGTCGGTGTGCTGGGGTGTGGAGGGTTAGCCAAGCGATGGCTGTCTCCAGGGGCTGGGCATTGGCACAGCCCATTAATTCACCTTTCAAGTGCTTGTCCTGCAACCTCTGCTGATCTACAGGGGTTTTTAACCCTGCTGTGGCCTGGGGGACAAGCCTCATGTAACACGTGTCTGCCATGGTCAGGCTGGCTCAGGGCTTGAAGAGCACCTGGGGATGAGTTGGTGGGTACCCAAAACTGAGCTTCTCTGCTCTCTCCAAACCATGAGTGGGCTGGGATGAGCTGGGCCCAGAGTGGTGAATATCTTCAGCCCCTCTCTGCTTCCCTCAGCCAAGGCTGGCTGCCTGGGGGCATGTTATAGCCTTCCTCTTCCCAATCCTTTTTGGTCTGTCCTTCCGCCATCTCCTTTTACTGGTCTTCCATCCCTGTCCCTGCTAGTCCCACATCTCTCCAGCCTCCTGCATTGGCTGGTCTGGTGAGGGATGCTGCCACCAGCTTTGCTTTGAGCTTCTTACTCCTGCCTGTGCCAGGATGCCTTCAGATATACGTCCTGGTCCAATCTGACCTTACCACCTCTACTGAGCAGAAGGGCCAGTCTGGCTGGTGCCACAAACGCGTTTTGTGTGCACCGCTCTTGCCAGGCAGAGCTTGCCGCCAACGTGGGGTTACGAGGGTGTTTACAGTGCAGGGCTGCCCTTTCTTCCCGATGCTGCTCCAACATCGACTCTTGTTTGCAAAGGGTGACTCATGTCTGCAAGGAATGAGGAACTCCCCACGCCAAAGGCTTCCCTGTGTGAGCTATCCAAGCGAAAGGGAGCTCCTGGATATCAGACCCAGCTGGCTCCTGCAGGAGATGGCATCCAGGGATGCCCAAACCCTCCCGTTAACCCCAGCCTTCCCAGGAAAATCAAAATTTGAATGCTGCACCGCCACGCAAGACTTCTGGCCCGCAGCGTCTCTCCCTGCGCCGTCTTGTTGCCGTTGAGCAATGAAGGAGCGATGTTCTGGAGGAAAAAAAAAAAAAAAAAAAAACACAGAGGAAATAAGCAAGCATGATAAAAATCGCTATGCACTGCAGGAAACGGCCTCCAAATGTGACTTCTTATCTTCAGTTGATTTTGCGCGGTTGATGTTGCCAGCCAGGCTGGCTTTGGTGATAGGGAGTCACTTGAACTAGTTTTCTGCTAGGATGAGTGACCCTGGCCCCTTCCCTGGCTGTGCTGCAAATGCACTTTTTAATGAAAGATTACATTTTTCTTGAGGCTTTTGCAGTGATAGCCAGCTGTTAGGCAGCACCTGCCTCTGTTGGTCTCAGAGTGCTTTGCAGAAGGGACCAGGATCCCTGCAGATGGAGAGTGATGCTTTTTCCCACTCCATCGAGGAGGAGGAGGTATCATCAGGGAGCGTTTGCCATGCTTATGTGCTTGCAAAAAGCCGTACGGATGGAGTGGGTTTACTCACTCAGAACAAACAGCCCTTAACCCGTCTGGATTTATCTGAGACTAAGTCCACTCCATCTACACTGAGATTTTGAAGGGGACGGCTTATCCCCCTGTGCACGCACGCAAGATTAACCCTCCGGCTGGTAGGCGCAGTGTTCAGGTATCCGCGTTCAGACCCCAGCTGTGCTGCAGCAAACCACTGACAAAAATCAGAGCTTGATATAAATATAATTAAGAACAAAAATGGTTGTTTCACCTTTAGCAGAGTGGAGTTTCTAGCTCTTAGATGAGAATAGAGATACCACCATATGAAGGGAAGAGATAAAGGCCAGAAAGGGATGTTCATCTTCCGTTCTTCAGCAGTTTTGTTTCACCAAGAAACCACTGTAAATGCTCAGTAATTTGCATTTTGGCTAAAGCAGCTGCTCTGGAAAGACATCCAGCTCTGCTCAGAAACATCTGGAGGTGAACTACCTATGACTTCCCATAGGAATTAACTCCCCTGGTTAACCGCAGTCAATTGGAGAAGAAATGATGTCTTGTTTTCTAATTTTCATCAGTGTGGCTTCACCTTCCAGTCCTTGTGGACATTCCTAATGCAGGATGCTGTGTGATGCTGCTGGCTTTGGGCCATACCACTTCGAGTCCAAAGCCAAGCTACAGTAGGTGCACAGCTGGGAGCAGGAAAGGGCTTTGGGAATGCAGCTGTGGACCGTGTGCTGCTGGTCCCGATGGCCTTTCAACGCGTCTGTCACTTTGTAGCCCGTGACTTGAGGCTTTTTTGTTCATAGAGGTGTTGGCTAAGAGGTGTGGAGCGCTTATCTTGTGTTCAGTGTAGAGAGTGACTCACAGTTCAACTTCGTCTTCCCTGGGTTGTGGAGGAAAGGTGTATAATGCTGTCCTTGTGCCGGCAGCGTTTCCTCTCCTGAGATGGACTTTTGTGTTGGCAGGTGGAAGGGCAACCGCAGCGTTGTCCCATGTCTGTCAATAGAAACACCCAAGGAAGCCGGAAGAAATGTTTTAAATAACATTTTTAGAAAGAGCCTGGCTGCTCTGAACACCCTGCTGCTGGGTTGCAGTGCTGTAGGTTGCCCCGGTAAGACTGCACCTGGTTGGGGATTGGGTAACCATGTACAATCATAGAATCGTCTGGGTTGGAAGGGACTTTTCAGATCATCGAGTCCAACCATCAAGCTAACACTGCCAAAACCACCACTAACCCATGTCCCTCAGCACCACCTCTGCCCGGCTTTTAAATCCCTCCAGGGATGGCAATTCAACCCCTTCCCTGGGCAGCCTGTTCCAATGCTTGATAAAACTTTCGGTGAAGGAATTTTTCCAAATATCCATCCTAAACCTCCCCTGGTGCAACTCGAGGCCATTTCCTCTTGTCCTATTGCCTGTTCCTTGGGAGAAGAGACCGACTCCCACACGCCTGGCTCCTGCTTCGTCTTCTCCTTGGCCGATCCTATGCCTTTGCAATGTGAAATCGAAGATGTCACCTGTTTAGTGAGAATAGAGCTGGAGAACACAGGCCAGCAGATCCTGTCCTCTGAGGAGAAAGTGTTTTGTCTAACCTAGAGACAGAGAGCTGTAGGATCTACAAGCAAGGAGCCCTTTACTCCTGGCCGGGGTGCAGCCTTGCGATAACGCAAGCGTGGTGAGCCCGTGCCAACCAGCCGTGGTACAGGAGCCTCCGAGCTGGAAGGGAAGGCAAGGAAGCCATTTGTGGGGGAGGAAGGAAGAGCCTTTCAGCAAGCATTTGGACCTGGCCAAGGCAAGCGCTTTCAATCCTTCTCCCATTGCAGCACTCGGAGCCGTGATTGTTACCAGCTGGCAGGAGCTGGAACGCCTGGACGATGCGAGGATGCGATGCTGGAGGTGAAAAGGGGGAGTCCACAACGCCCCTGAGTCATACCTCTGGCTTGGGTCCTCCAACAAAATAGTTTCCTGTTTAACTCCTTTGTGGCTGGAGTGAGGTTGGGCTCAGACAACCGTTTCCGAAAATTCAGCTCTGCTAAGAGTTGTGAGTGCCGATTCCCCTCCCTGCTCACACACACACACAAGCACGTGCGAGCGTGGGGTTGTTAATTGGGACCAGGCATGAAAACAGCCAGTTCTTGTGCTCCTGGAGCATCCTAGCTTGGTGCGAGAAGGCAAAGAGTAATTAGGCAGCCCTTGAGCATTTTAATAAGGCAGATTTGAAGTTCAGCCTGGTAAGCGTGAAACGCTGCAAATTAGAGAGAGTAATGAATTTTAACGCTGCCCTAAGAAGATTCCCCCCCCCCTCCTTCCTTTTTAATTATTTTGCAAGTTGTTTGTTTGGTTCTTTTTTTAAAAAATGATCCCAAGCACTATCCCTTCTCGTTCTGCTTGACATTTCCTTTGCAGCTCAAATCCATCTCCACCCTCTCATGTGGGAGCAGCCCCGCGGCGAGGACAGATGGCTGCCGAGGTGACAGTCACCGTGGGGTGGGATAGCAGGGCAAGGACTTGACCCTTTTCCACCAGGCAAATTTGGGCAGCAGAAAGGCTGGAGCTCCTCGGCCGAGAAGGCTGAGGTCCTGTTCTCATAGGGATGGACGTTGCCCAGGGCATCTTGTGGAAGTCGGCGTTGCAAGGGTTGTTGGAAAACACAGTTTCAAGTCGTTGTTTTAGAGCTGCCCAGGGAGGAGCAGTAATTTTATGAATGAGCAGCCAAGTGCCAGCCTTTGGCCATGAGACAGGGTGCGGGGCGGCGTCCAGCATCTCCTGCGTCCAGCCCATAACTCCGGCCTTAACTCGAGCGTGGCTTTTAGAAAGGCACTGGACCTCCCTCCCCTCCTCTCCAGGCTCTCTTCCTAAATCTCCCTGGTTCTTTCTGCACAATCCCGCCATGGAAATGTCCTTTCCTGTTTGTCAGCCCAGCTCATGCACCAGTCCAAGCAATTCTTGCGTCCCAGTTAACAGCAGCATCCTTCTCTCTCAGCCTGTTGTGTTCGGGCAGAAGATGGCTGCCAACCATCCCTTCGCAGCACTGCTGCTTTGCCCTTGTCTCTCTGTAGCAGTGAGTGTTGTCACTGCCAAAGTCCTGCCTGATGGTCAATCAAAGAAGCTCATTCACTGCCGAGATGTCCCCAGGGAGGTTGAGGACATCTTCCATGTCCTTCACCCCCTTCCTCTGCTGGAGATCCATTGGTTAGCTCATTCCCTGGCCTTCTTAGCTGGGTGGATGCATGTTTTGACTGCTGGGTGCGTTCCCTGCCTGCCCATTGAGGCTGTCTGCTTTTCTACAAGGGACAAATCTGGTGTATTATTCAGGTTTGGATATCAAGTCCTTTATTTTTAAGGCTTTTCTGAGGGAAGGTGATGCACTGGGGTCCCTTTGTAGCATCTGGGAGCTGATCCTGATGCCAAGGAGAAAATCCATGAGCATCTCTAGAAGCCGTTTATACCACAGCACCTCAGTGTATTGCAGAGCTGCCTTCAAAGGCTCCTGTGTGAATAAATACTTTTTTAACTGGTCCCATGCAGGAAAGGTCCCAGCAGGTCACGCAACACATCGAAGGCAGAGCTGTTCTCCCTGTCTTTGGCCTGCAAACTAAGATGTTATAGAATCATAGAATGGTTTGGGTTGGAAGGGAGCTTTAAATGTCATCTAGTCCAACCCCCCTGCAGTGAGCAGAGGTGTTTTTATAGTTATAAACTATAAAATCTCAAATCCACAGTCCTGGAGAATCATTGCTGAACGCTCACCGTGTTCTTCCTCCACATCAGGGACATGGGAGTAGAGAGGCATCGGGGCAGTTGGGTTCTTGGCCGACGGTCTCCTCGTGGGGGATGCATCTGCCTGTTGCCCCGGTCCATCTTATGCAGTTCACCCAGGGTGGTGCCTCCCTTGCAGTTCAGATTGTGTTTAATTAAAGGCCTAATTGTCCCTTTGCATTCACTGTGCCCGAGGGTGTGAGGCTGGGCCATGCTAGGTGATGTGGAGAAAGGTGGGTGGCTGGCACAAAGCACCCCACAAGCTGCTTTAGCAACTGATCCTCAGCAGCAGAGGCCTGTGGAGCAGCCAACGGGGGTGGGGGGGTGGTGGGGGTGGTTATTTTGGGTTCATTTAAGCTCTGAGTGATGAGCACTTGTGCTGCTAATCAGGCTGATAAATACCATCAGTTAAAACCTGTGCTTTGCTCTTCTGCTTTGCAGGAGTGAAGTGTTTTTTCTTCGAGAGGAGAGGAGAGGAGAGGAGAGGAGAGGAGAGGAGAGGAGAGGAGAGGAGAGGAGAGGAGAGGAGAGGAGAGGAGAGGAGAGGAGAGGAGAGGAGAGGAGAGGAGAGGGGAGGGGAGGGGAGGGGAGGGGAGGGGAGGGGAGGGGAGGGGAGGGGAGGGGAGGGGAGGGGAGGGGAGGGGAGGGGAGGGGAGGGGAGAGGGGAGGGGAGGGGAGAGGGGAGAGGGGAGAGGGGAGAGGGGAGAGGGGAGAGGGGGAGAGGGGAGAGGGGAGAGGGGAGAGGGGAGAGGGGAGGGGAGAGGGGAGGGGAGAGGGAGAGGAGAGGAGAGGAGAGGAGGCGAGGCTGGCTGGGAGGGTGATGCTCTCGGGATGTTGCTCAGATCATCACAGGCACTGGTTTAGCTCTCAAACACCTACTTCCTTCAGCTAATCCTAGCGATTCATTGACAAGGGATATGACACCACTCCTAAATTCGTGCCCAACTGTAAGCGATCACAGAATCCCTGGGATTTTGGATGTTTACAGATTAGCTGCTTCCAGTTAGCAACTTCCGTGTCCCACCACGTGCGTTGATACCACAGCAATGGTTTCTGTATGTCTCGCTGGGAGCAATGAGTTAAGTCAGCTTGCTGGACGCATCTGCCCGCTGGATGGGGCACCCTTCGTTTTCCCATGGATGGACTGGGATTATGTGGCACGTAAACCCCCATTTCTTTAGGAAACCAGACTAGGCGTTTCCAGACTAGGATCACTAGTGGTCAACATTTTGAAAAGGACATCCCATTTTGGTGAGAGAGAAGGGTTGTACCTGGCTGTTATAAATAAATATAGAGAAACTTTAGGGATGTAGCTCTGGAAGAAGGTCTGTGACTTAGTGAAGGGGAACAATTTAGGGCACCCCCTTCCCTTGTGCCTGCTGTGGAACCAAGGTGACTCGACCTGCGGGGTGGAAGGATGAGGACCCGACCAAAGGGGGTGGTACCCAGTGACCAAAGGGCAGGGGTGACGGAGCGGTGATGGAGGGGTGCTGCTCTCTCTCTGGGGGGCATTTGGGCAGTGATTTCCTGCTGTCTTCTGGTTTGCTAAATTCACTTCTCTGCCCTGAAAGCTAGACGCTTGTCAAAACGGAATAATTAATCCAGAAACACGTGGCGCTGTGCCAGGAGGCCTTTTTTTAATTAAAAGCAGATCTGATAAAGTCTACTGAGAAACTGGCGTCTCTGATGAAATCATGAAATGCGTGACTGTAGCTCGGGGCTGCACAGTGGGGGTGCTCTGGGTAGGACTCAGCCCCCATAAATACTGCCCCTAGCCAGCTTGCAGGGGATGTCTTCTCCTCCTTTGCCTACAAAGGCTGTGTTTTTGCTAAATGAGTTACAAATTCACTAAAAAGCGGGACATCAGTTATGGTCTCCTGCTGTTCCTGTTTTGGTGGTGTTTGGGCAGCTCTGGGGGAAATGGGAGACCCACGTCCAGGGGATCTGCAAGGTATGCTTGAGCTTTGAGGAGTCATCCATCTCTCCTTGTTTGGATGCAGGATTTTCCCTGCCTGTTGAAATTGGTGATGGAGCACACTTGATGCCTCCTGGAGGGAGCCAGAAGTGCTTCATGGGACTAGAAATGTGGGGTCTACCAATGTAGGACTGTCAGATCGGGGGGAAGGCAGAGACGGAGGCTGGGTGGTTGTCTTCAGCTATGATGTCTTGGTCCTACCACCCAGATGCAGTGGAGGAGGATTGGATGTCCCTGACCAGACCCTGCGCCATCTCACTCCCATTCTCCTTGTCCTCCCAGGGCCGGTGGGGAAGGATGTTTTCCTCGGTGAAGCCATATGAGAACCAGCGCTACGCCTCCCTGAAGAAGGAGTGTCAGAGGCGGAAGCAGCTCTTTGAGGACCCGCTTTTCCCCGCCAATGACGACTCACTCTTCTACAAGTCAAGGATCCAGGGCATCCAGTGGAAGCGGCCAAAAGTAAGTGCGCCTGTCCCCTTGCACCTCGACACTGCTTTACGCCATCTCTGCTCTCGGGCATCCCCAAAAACGCACAGCACATCCTTTACCAAGGGCACCAAGCCCCAGCCAACATCTCCTCTCCCCAGCAGGGTTTATTTGCTTGGGCTTGACATCGTGAGCTTCTGGGATGCCAGGGAGACTGGCTGCACCCAGGTCCAGGCTCTTCTGCCCCCACTGAGGTCCAGGAGCAAAGGAGGCTTTGCTGTGACTCAGTTTCCCCATGCATAAAACAGAGAGAGAGTTTGCAGCTAGGTTGGTGTTGGATGCTCTTGTTAAGTCTGGTGGGTCCCATAGGGCAAAGGGTTATCTCTGAATACTCTTGGTGGTGCATTTGGAAAGGGAAAAGATGATAAGGTGAGGTGGTTCGGGGATCTTTGGGAGGTAGGTGGTCTAACCCATCCTTCCTGTCCTGTGCAAAACCCATGTCCTCAGCATGTCCTCTGCAAAAAACACTCTGCATGTCCTCCATACTGCTGTGTCCGTCATGGAGGCAGGTTGTGGGAGGCTGGAGGTAACGTTGCCTGTCCCCAGAGCTGCCTGTCCCCCCTCTGCTGCCCAAAAGATGCACATTAGGGCCTGAGGGCACTATGTCTTGGGGAGTTTATGTGCCCTGGTATGGCCATCTGCTTGGGGTTGACCATGAGGCCACTTCTCTGACTGCCGTGAAATACAAGGCGTCCCAGGGAGCAACGATAATTGCGATTTGGGGAGAGGCAGTATCACAGCATCTAACACACCTGGGTTCTCCTTCCTTGCCTGCAGGGAGGCGCAGCTCTCGCTGCCCAGCCCGTGCTGTTTGGCACGCAGCTTGGTGGCGTTTCAGGGTGGCAGAATCGCCTGAGCTGCCGTTGTCCTCCTCGCCCCCGCTGACAGCCCAGAAAATCAGCTGGCCTTTTGCAAAACAGTGCTGTGTCTGTCTGGGTGAGGGCAGTCCTGGCGGGGGGTGGACAAAAAGGCTTTGTGTGAAGGGAGGGACGGAGCTGAACTGGCTCTTTCTTTGTGGCAGGAGGGGCTGATGCCACCAGCATCCCACCAGGCCCCTCGTGGGAGGAGGTCTCGCGTCCCTCTGCTCTGCTTTGGGCTCTTCCGCACCAGCTCCGCCTGGATGTGGGGTTTGTGCAAGGTTCTGCGTGTGTTTTAGCTTATTCCCCTTGTCTGCTGGGGTGGGAAGATGCTCTGTGCACAGCTGCCTTCTGAAGATAGGGCCCGCCATGGTTTGCTCTCATTGTGGAGGACACCACGAACACAGCTTGCACACCCCGTTCACATAGCAGATGGGTGATGCCTGAGACTTTCTAAACAGCTTTCTCTGGGACCAAAGGGTAGGGATATATTTGACACCCCTTTGCTCGTTTGCATTCAGAGACGCGCACGTTATTTCAACCCCATGTCTGATGGCAGAGGGTTGGTTCCCGTTGTAGAGGGGCAAAGTTTGCTCGTCTTCTGCTGAACATCTATATCTCAGAGCCTTTCTCCATCGGCTTTTCTGGCTTTCAGCTCACTTGCAGCCCTTGGTGTGCAGGCATGTAGCATCCACTCCTGCTTAGCAAGACACCAAGGTATCACCCTCTTGCTGCCTTGCTCCAGAGAGGATGAGGTCTTCCTAAGAAAGCTTTCTGGATCTCCTGGTCTTTACCTGCAAGGTGGGTATGCTCATCTAGTCCAAGCTGAAGCGTGGAGTGAATTCAATCTCTTTCCAACCAGCCAGCTCTGCAGTTTTATAGAATCATAGAATAGTTTGGGTTGGAAGGGACCTTTAAAGGTAAAGCAATTACCAGGATGGTTGAACAGGGGCTTTTTCTGGCATGGGCTGACAGTGGGAACGGGTGCTGGAAGTGGGTCCCACGTGCAAGCAAGGTTCTGTGCACTTAACTGCAGGTGGATATGGTCCCTCTTTCACTGCTTCTGTACCAGACAAAGGGAACTTTGCTTCAGTTTTGGCACCAGAAGGAATCCATGCTGAGCAATAGCAGTCTCCTCGATGCTGCGGTCCGGTAGGATCATCTGATCAGACCTGTCTAGCTGCCCTGACCACAAAATTGCCATAAAAAAAGAATTTGAGCTCCCATGCGCCCTGGTTACTGCTGAAGTTTCCAGAGGCCTCTTTCTCTAAAGGACTTCTCCAGGTTCTTTCCTTTCAGTTCTCCGTTCTGGCAAAAGTGAATTGCATGGGGAGGAGAACTGCTTTGTGCCAGCCAGCCAGTACAAAGTGACATTTTTAACTGCTGGACCCAGTTCTGCTTGAATTCATACTGGCTCTCTAAGGGGGAAAGCCCAGCAAAAGGTCCCAGCATCTTCTGCAAAAAGCAAACGTAGCGCATCTGGGTGGTAGGGATCTTGATGTACGTCTCACCACTTTGCTGTCTGCCAGTTTGCTGGGAAACACCATTGGTTTCTCCAATTCGATGCCGTGTTCAGTAGGGTCCGAAATGTCCCTGAGGTTCAAATCAACGGCTTGTGTAATAATTGCACGGAACAGTTATTAAGCATCTTCTTTCTATTACAACCAGCAAATCTCTCCTTAGGCAATCACATTTTATTCTTGTTCAGAAAAAACAAACAGAGTGATACTCCCAACTTTTGTCAAGTGCTGTCTGGGGGAATTCCTGACCCAGAAATGGAGTCTGCCAGTCCCGGGGACACAGTCTGCGGGGGGGGTGGGGGAATGCTGTGTACACACCTCTGTTATCTCTCAGGGCCATGGCCATGGTTTGTTTTGGAGAGTTTCAGCTGAAACTGCATGATAAAACGCAAGAGCTCGTCATGCCTCCAGCCTTGCTGTGAGAGCAGAGTGGGTGGAGAGTGGAAATAAAAAGCATCGGCTATTAAAAACAACTGTTTGCTTTCTCAGAAAGGTTGTCGCTTATGGTCTATGCAGAGAAGTGATACATAGGAGAGAACTTTTTCGGGCAAAGCACCCGTATGTGAAAAGTAACTGTAGTGAACTCAGGGGGATGGTGGGAATGAGTTTTGGCAGAGGCAGGATCCCATTCCTTTATATTTACATGGCACTAAAACAGATCTAAACAGTCCCTAGAACCATAGAATAATTTGGGTTGGAAGATCATCCAGTTCCAACCCCCTGCCCTGGGCAGGGACACCTCCCACCAGACCAGGTTGCTCCAAGCCCCGTCCAACCTGGCCTTGAACCCCTCCAGGGATGGGGCAGCCACAGCTTCTCTGGGCAACCTGGGCCAGGGGCTCACCACCCTCACAGCAAAGAATTTCTGCCTCAGATCTCATCTAAATCTCCTCTCTTTCAGTTTAAAACTGTTGCCTCTTGTCCTATGGCTCCCCTCCCTGATCCAGAGTCCCTCCCCAGCTTTCCTGGAGCCCCTTGAGGGACTGGAAGGGGCTCTAAGGTCTCCCCGGAGCCTTCTCTTCTCCAGGCTGAACCCCCCCAGCTCTCTCGGCCTGTCCTCACAGCAGAGGGGCTCCAGCCCTCCCAGCATCTCCGGGGCCTCCTCTGGCCCCGCTCCAACAGCTCCGTGTCTCTCCTGTGCTGAGGCCCCAGAGCTGGAGGCAGCACTGCAGGGGGGTCTCCCCCGAGCGGAGCAGAGGGGCAGAATCCCCCCCCTCGCCCTGCTGCCCACGCTGCTGGGGATGCAGCCCAGGCTGCGGGGGAGTTTCTGGGCTGCCAGCGCACATTGCTCTGTGTACGTGTGCATTTCTTCCTTCCCCACCAGGACCTGCCCTCATCCTTTCTGCTCCTCCACGTGCTCTCAAAGCCTGAGGTTGCTTTGGCAAAAACTGAAAAAAAAAAAAAGCAATCTCTGCAGTGCTCTCCCTCTTGCTTGAGGTTTTTCTGGGCAGGGGGGGAAAGACAAAGCTGAAGGGCTTTGCTGGAACAGCTCATGAATAACTCTTCCCGTGTCAGGCTATTTTGCTTCAACTTCCTCCCGCATCTGGCGTTCCAGCGTTTCCTGAACCGGGCTCAGCCTTATTCTTTACAGCGGGGTGTCCTCCCTCCCTCCCTCCCTCCCTCCCTCCCTGCTTTCCCCTGGCCTCGAGCCCTGCTCTGGGTGCCAGATCTTTGCAGCGGGAGCAGCTGTTTGAGCCCTCTCATCGGGCTTTGGCTTCGGTGGTTGTTTGCCGGACGTCTTCGTCATGCGGCGCAGCGAAGCCAGGAAGCTAATTGCTGGAGCGTACCCGAGGGAGGGAAGCCGTAGCATCAGCCTGAGCTGGGAAGGGGGTCCCAAAGATCTTTGTTTTAGTGCATCCACTTAAAAATGAGAGTGGCTGCTCCTTGCTGAGCCAAAGCAGGTTTTGGAGCTGGGTAGGAGAGCATCAGTGTCTCTTTCTGGCAGCTCCACTTGGCTATTGTATTAGAAATTAAACCTGGTGGGTTTGGATTAAGCCCAAATCCCAGGACCCTGCTTGAGTCTCCTTCTCCCTCATGCTCTGCCTGCTGCCGTATGAAGACGAGGGAGATCTCTGTCTTTGGGTAAATAGTATCACCCACAGAGAAAATCTTAGCCTGATCCTCTAGATCTGGATTTTGCCCTCCCTCTTTGAATCATAGAATCACAGAATGGTTTGGGTTGGAAGAGACCTTAAAGATCATCTAGTTGCAACCCCCCTGCCCTGGGCAGGGACATCTCCCACCAGACCAGGTTGCTCAGAGCCCCGTCCAACCTGGCCTTGAACCCCTCCAGGGATGGGGCAGCCACAGCTTCTCTGGGCAACCTGGGCCAGGGGCTCACCACCCTCACAGTAAAGAATTTCTGCCTGAGATCTCATCTAAATCTCCCCTCTTGCAGTTTGAAACCGTTACCCCTCATCCTATCATTACACTCCCTGATAAAGAGTCCGTCCCCATCTCTTCTGTAGGCCCCCTTCAGATACTGGAAAGCTGCTGTATATAAGGTCCCCCTGGAGCCTTCTCTTCTCCAGGCTGAACCCCCCCAGCTCTCTCAGCCTGTCCTCACAGCAGAGGGGCTCCAGCCCTCCCAGCATCTTCGTTTGAAGCAGGAATGCTGGCAGGGCAGCATGGGAGCGGGAATTTTAGTCTGTGCATTGGTGAGCTGGTCTGGGCTTTTGGGAGCTAGGTAAATGGTGAAGGGTGGTACTGAGAAGAAGGGAAGGGGATGGGATGGGTGAGATACATGCTGGGAGGCAAAAGTAAAGGGGGCATCTGGAGCACTCGGCTGTTTGTCCCCTGGGAAGAAAACAGTGATGGCCCAGGGTGGAAGAGGCTCATCTACCCTGTGGGAAAACAGTTCATCTCTTCTAATCATCACTGTCCCAAACTCTCTTCTCGGGTACAGGCCACTTCCAGTGACGCCATGGGATTGGTACTGGGTTAAAGTAGGGTCGTTGGTACCCCTGGGCCTTAGCGAAGGCTTGCTTTCTCTCTGCAGCAAGGAGGTTCAGGTTCAGTCCACCAAGCGATGACCTGCTGCTGAGACTGGTCACCAGCCAGGACAAATTTGGACATCTTCTATGCTCCCGTGGGAGGCAAAAGAAGCCTGGTGGGAGGCTTAGGCCATAGATGTGATGTTGCACCATATGAACTACATGCTGTGGTCCTTCAGCTCTTCCCAGGGAGCACGGTTGAGCCTGGAGAAGGTTTTTTCCTCGCTGTCCTGGGAGGCAGAGTGAGCTGCTGTGAGCTGAGTGTTTCCACATCCACAGCAGTGTGTTGCAGGACTTTGCAGACCCCATGGTCCCTAAGAAGACCCCAAGGTCTTCTCTAAGATGCAGAGTGGTTGGGACAGGAGATCCCAAAGATGCTCGGAGGGAACCAGGTGGCAACTCAGTGCTGAGCTGCACCAAAGGTGGTGTAACGAGAAACTGTGATGAAGCATGAGGGTTTCCAAGCAGGCTGTTGTCACAGTGACTGGGTGGCTCAAGGTGACATGCAGCGATGGTTGAACCTGAGCTGCGCCTCTGCACTGTGAGTTCAAGCCCAGCTGATTGCAACCACCAGAGAAACTCTCTTGGATGAAGTCTTACACCCTCCCGTCTCCAGGGGAAGAGTTTTGCCCTCCAACCCTGTTTCTCAGCATTTTTATATCTCTCCGGCATTTGCTTGCAAGCGCCGAGTTCTCGCTGCGGGAATTGTCAAAGGAGGTTGTCACTGATTAAACAGCATAAAGGTAGATTCTTGCTAAATGGCAGTGTTATTTTATCTAGATGAAGGCAATGTCATTCGGAGGGGAGAGTCAGAGTAATTTTGGGGGGAGACAGAGAGGCCGGCTGTTTTGGGAAGGGTTGTGAGAAGCAGGAGGTCTTAGTGCAGTAGGGCCACAGCATTTTCAGCCCTCCTGTGACACTGGGGAGACGTGCTCTCATTCACAGCCCTGTGGGGTTTTGTTTTGTCTTTTTTCAGACAGACGAGAGGAATCCTGTTTTAGACACTGAGAAGATACCATTTTTCAGTAGCCACTTCCCTGTCGGCCTGATTTGTGTATGTTGTCCATTATATCCGTTGTCTCCTGAATGCGATGCTGTTGTGTTTGGAAGCTGAAGAGATGTTGCAGGATGGGAGGGCATCTCTCAGATCCCCTTTTTCCCTGAGTTATTAAGCACTTAGCTCCTTTCTCGTGCTGAGCGAGGGTTATACAATCAATCCCCGCAGGATTTTCCTGGAAGGGGAAAGGAGTCAATGAACTAATTCACTAAAAGCAGGACCGGCACTTGCCTGCCCGCAAGTTTCTGCATCAAAGGGTCTTTTCCCCAGTGTATAGCGGGGGCTGTGAAGCTGGCAAAAACACAAGGGTGAAGATAATGGGGAAAACAGAGGTTACGTTCTTGCAGTTCTTTGCTCTGAGAGTCCACCCAAAGCAGGCGTGCGTGGAAGCAATTGAAATGGTAACGGTCATTGGGAGCAATAACCTTCTGGTGCCCCACCTGGACCTACTTCTGCCAGAAGTACTAACCTCTGGCACCTGCGCTCCAGGGCTGTCTTTGCTCAGCTTTTTGCAGCTTTTTGGCCTGTCTCGCTTAGTTTTGGTCCTGCCGGGAGGATGCTCGTGGTTACCACGGATGCCGTGGCTCCTCTGTGCTGCTGGATGGACTGAGGGACCGTCTCCTCCCAGAGGAGTCTTTCATCTGTCTGTGATCCATCACGGGAGTCGGAGTCCTTCCAGGCCTTTGTGCTTCTCAGCTTGGGAATTTATGAGCCACTCGCCTTTTAATTTATTTGCCATTTTCTGTAAAGTCTGGAGCTGATTGCCAGTCTGGTCGCTCCTTGCCAGGGAAGGATTTGGTCACCATTTAATGCAATCTCGGAATTGACCTTGTTTTTATATATTTAAGCCATTCACAGGCTTCCCCCCCCAGCCCTGCCCCGTCCCTTCCCTTCAAGGGTGGACAAGACAATTTTTGTGATTATTTATGCTTATTTTACAAGGTCTCTCCTCTCATTGCTGAGCCTGCTTGTGTTCCAGCAGATCTCACCACATCTTCCCAGGGCCACGGCCCCGCGGTGCCAGGCAAACACGCTCTCCCCCTTTGCCCCAACGAGGATGGGGGGTGATAAGCTGCCCGGCGTGAGTATGGCTCACTGCACCCCTTCGATAAGAAATTAGCCAGCCAGCCTGCTCTGTCCTCGGCGTCGGAAGGACACAGCCTTAAGTGCAAAACCAACAGTAAAATCAGTGGATTAGATTCATTGCCTGCTTCTTAATGCAACTGCGCATCAGTGTCTAGAAGTTATTGTATCGGTGACGGGGAAGAGCATAACAATAGCAGAGGGCGTCGCAGAATGGAGCCCATGGCACCCGCCGCCCTCTGCGCTCCGTGGCTGGGAATGGTGCAAATCCTCCCGGATTTGGCTCTAGGATGCTGGAGGGGCACATTGAGCTTGCGGAGCAGGTACTGAGCTAGTTATACCCTGCAGCAGCCCAGGCTTTTAGTCTTGGTGGAAGCCGGGAGGTGCTGCACCGCCTGTGAGCTCGAATTTTTGAGCCCTCCGAGAGGATGGGATTTTGGGGTGATTTGCCTGTGTTAAGGGCAGGCTCGGTCCTGCTGGAAGAAATGCCTTTCGCTGAAGCCCTCACAAAGCCCCCTTGCAAAGGCTCGATCAGGCGCGGTGCTTCCTCTTGCACAAGGAAAATCAAACATGAGATGCGGTAATACCGAGGGCCGACCCCCGCTGCTGCGAGAAGTGGTTAAAGAAAGAAACAAAGAGGAGGAAGCATTGGTGGGAGGACCACAGCCCCGGACCCACGCTGGCTCTGCAGAAAAGGAGCCATTTCCTTGGTCTGGCGAACTCGAAGCCAGAGGAAGCCGCTGCTGATTTCTGCGTAACGCGAGGTCACGGCACTTCCTTGAATTAACTCCCTTTTGAAATAAACTTGACCTGCTTCCTCTAAGCACCATCCAGTTTTATTTTTGCAGGAGAGGAAAATCCACTGCGACTCTGAATCACTTGCTCTAAAGACCTCAGGATTTGCATTTTTATTTTTATTTTTTTAGCGTGGCTTGACTTAGCTTCAGCTTACACCCCTTGGGTCTTGTGTGCACACTCACTTCCTTCTACATTTCTGTTCCCTTTAAATATTATGATAACTCTGTAATGCATATGCAATTGGGGCAGACGGATACCTATACCTGTAAAGAAGCAGATACAAACCCTCTCTCCATCATCTTTCCTTCTTGCCTTGCTCTGCAGAGCCTGGACTCCAGTCCAGGAGCATCGATGGTTTGACCGGGGATGCATAAATGCAGCTAGCGTCTGTCTTTGTAAACACCTCAGGGCAAGGGCTTGTCCTTTTCGCGCTGCCAAATGACTGACACCGTCTGAATTATTTGTAGGGAGCATTAAATTCCCTCTTTATTTTTTAAAATAAAAACCCCGACACAATTTGACAGCAAGTGGAATGACACCGTTCTTCTTCTGATATATTTAATTGAACACAGAGAGTGCGTAAATACTGACCCAAAGCCCTGCAAAGGTTCGAAACCTGTTTACGAAGCAAGAGATTTTTGTCCTAAGTGAAGGCACTTGGCCCAATGCCATCATTTAGACCTGTGTGTGCTGAAACACTGTGCGATGGCGGGGATGAATTCCTTGGGATGGTGCTGCCCATGGCTTGACCATCCCTGGTGGCCATCCATTCCCAACCTGCACGCTGTCTCGCTGCCACGTGTGGTTGTAGGGACCTGGTGCTCAGCTCCCTGCTGTGTCCCTGTGGGCAAACCAGTCTTGAACTGGGGCACTCGGGGGAGCGGAGGAGAATGAAAAGCATCCTTGAGAAAGGACAAAGCCTTTAGGTGCTGGCAGTGCCGCGGAACAGAGCACAGGCACTCAGTAGTTGAACTTGCCAGGATCAAGGCTGCACAGTGAGGTGCCCACCTGTGTCATCTGTTGACCCCTTCACATCCTCATCTGGAGGCTCATCTCTATGAAAACCCACCAATAGGTCCCTTTTAGACTATTCTTTGGCACAGAAAGCAGGGCCAAAAGCAGCACCCCAGGGTGACGCTCTCACGGGATTTTACCAGATGCTCTGGCTTCACCCCCTTTTTGGCCCTGGCTTCTCAGGTGCCCTAAAGGAGATCAGTGCTTCAGCCACTGTTCCCAGTCCCTGTGGGTCAGGGGCAAGCTGGCACCACTTCTCCACCCCTTGAGGCTGGTGGTGTCTCAGATCTCACAAAAAGAAATCAGGTCAGCAAGGGCGAGCTGAAGCATCTGTCCCCTTCAGGTGACAGCTGGGACCAGCAGGAGCTCTGTTGGCCAACAAGGCAAGAGACTGCAGCTTGGGAGGGGTGACCTGTGTGTTCACGTAGAGCTGAAACAAAGCATCCCACATCTTTAATATTTCTGGATCTTTGGGAAGAAACCACCATTCAATGATGCATTTCTCCCAGTTCCCCTCCAAGAAGGAAAAGGGCAGACAAACCATCTTAATGGAGTGGTCATGGATGGTTAAAGCTTGACTGTGGTCTGATACAAATACCACTGATAGAGTTATGTAAGAATTAATGATGGAAAATGTAAATAGAGTGCTTAATAACTGGAGAAACTGGCTGAAAGTCTAACCATACACGTTTAGCCCATGTAAACCATGTAGTGAGCTTGTGTGGAGACCCCGTGCTACCCATTGCTGGGGGAGCTTTTGCACATTCCTATCTTGGAGCTGCTGCTGTACCTACATTGTTGTGTCTCTTAGTGAACTGGCAGCAAAATGAGGATGAGTTGAAGGCTTCGATGTCCCGCCTGGAAATGCTGTGTATTGCCCGTGTTATTGGGAAAGTCAAGCAGGCCAGGAGGAAATCACCACAGAGGAAAGTGATGTTATGGAGGAGAGGTGAAGTTTGCTTGGGTTTGATGGCTCTGTGAACTCTTGCTGGTTCATGACTCGAGCCTGTGGCTTCATGAGAAGACGGTTGTTAAATACAGGCTTCATTCTTTTTAGGGAAACTCCCCTTGGAGGTGCCAGCCAGCGCTGGCTAATGCTGGGTGCTCACAGCCAGCGCTGCTGACAAACTCCACTCCACTTCCTTCTCTTGACAGTGGCAGGAACTCAGCCTTTTCCTGGTGGCTGAAAATTGAATCATTTTCCCTAAATAATCATTTTCTCCCTTTTTGTCCTTCCTCCCAGTTTGCAGAAGCTCATGAGTCCCCGTTTCTAGACAATGGTTTTATCATAAAGCAGGTTTCTCTGTAAAGCTACAGCCAGGGTATGAACAACCAGAATAGGTGTGAGCTGGAAGTCATTGCTTTAAATGGCTTAAACTTATCACAACCTCTTCATCATGATTGCGTAGTCAGGGATTAATCTGGACCGTGGTGGGGTCCAGGTCCTGGTCTTGGATTGAGGTGCTGCTGTGCTATAAATATGACACAATCCCAAACCAAAGGACAGTGCGGCCCAAGGGGGTGTGGGAGGTTTCCCTGTGGAAAAGTAGTGAAGAGGTTTTGATCTGGGATACGCACAGTGGAGGGTGGAGGTGATTTTCCTTTGCAGATTCGGTTTCTTTCTTTTCCCGTCAATAACTTGGCTTTTAGGAAAAAAAAGAAAAGAAAAGAAAAGAAAAGAAAAGAAAAGAAAAGAAAAGAAAAGGAAAAGAAAAGAAAAGAAAAGAAAAGAAAAGAAAAGAAAAGAAAAGAAAAGAAAAGAAAAGAAAGAAAAGAAAAGAAAAGAAAAGAAAAGAAAAGAAAAGAAGAAAAGAAAGAAAAGAAGAAGAGAAGAGAAGAGAAGAGAAGAGAAGAGAAGAGAAGAGAAGAGAAGAGAAGAGAAGAGAAGAGAAGAGAAGAGAAGAGAAGAGAAGAGAAGAGAAGAGAACCCCTGTGTGATTTAGATTCCTAAATCCTGTTTTAGATGATTGGCTTTCAGTAAGATGCAGGAATTGGGATTCAGGCAGGGCAGCAGGCATGAGTGCCAAACCTGAATTATGTCCCTTGGAGGCAGGAACGATGCAGGCGAGCTCATGGCCCCATCAGCTGACTCCAGGATTTCACAATAGTGGGTGGGTTTGGACCATTCCTCCTGAAATACTGTGGTTTCTCACAGCAAGGCTTACTTGAGTAGCTTCCTCCCTTTCCACCAAAATGTCCCCACCACCATGTTCTCCAGGGTGGGGACTGATGGCTCAAAACCAGTGCAAGCTGTGGGACATCCTCATGGCTCATGCTGTGGTTCATGGTCCCTCACTTGTTACCAACATGACTCTGAATCTCCCCAAGAACAAGTTTGGGGCCTGATGCAGAGAGTTTCAAGCCAAAGCAGTTCTTCTGGTTGAGGTTAGTGCCCACAACTAGAAATGCTGGCACAACTGAGGGAGCAATGTGCCACGGTGAGAGGATGAGCTGTGGAGGGTGGATGTATTTTAAACTTGATGCTCCCAAACCAGGGTTGTCCCTCACCCTGCAGGTCCTTAGCGCCATCCCAAGGGAGCTGGGTCAAGGGAGGTCCTTAGGAGAGCTCAAGGCTGGGATGTGAAGGAGGATGGGGGAGCTTGGGAGAAGGTGGCCAGCAGCACTGCAGTGAATGTGAGGGGTATATCTGTCATAGGGTGTTCAAGTTAAAACAGCCAGGGGAGGGTTTTTTTAAAGTTAAAACAGCCATGGAGGTCCTCCACCTCTCTGGAGCAGCTCCCTAGAGCCCACGCCTACAGGTACTAAGATTTAAGGGAAGGACATCCAGGTGGAGCCATCCTTGAAAGCTGCTGCCTTTGCTCAGTGTCTTCTCCTTCGCTTTGTGGGACTGTAGTTGTGTGTACTCGTAAGGGTCAGGCTGGCTCAGGCGATGCAGCGTGAAAAGGAGCCAGGTGATGTCGTTTTCCATAAAGGAACGATGGCTCGTGTGGTGACCAGACTGCACTGGGACTTGAAACCAAGAGGGACCGCTTCTGCCTCTGGCTGGCGTAACCTGGGGCTCGTCCTCTCACTGCTCTGAGCATCCCACCCCCTAGTTTGTCAGCGAGGTGTGTGAAGACCTTCCTGCTTCGGAGCTGAGTTCTGCCGATCTCAGGGCTGTCGGGATCCAAAGAGTATATTTTTTCTTAGTGGGTCTGCAACCAGACGCATCAAAACAACTCACCGTGGCAGAGGCAATGTGGGGAAGGCTGCGTCTGAGTACGTGGAGATGCTGTGGTGGCCTCTGCATCAGTCTTGGCTGGGTGGAGACCGAAGAAGTCCTGGGCTGAGTAATGGTGAGGCTTTCCAGGAGTGCATCCCTGGAGAGTGCGGGCGGGAGGAACGGGAATGGCGGGTCCAAGGTCACTGCACTTGTTCCAGTCTCCTTCCCATCCTTCTCCCTCTCCCTCTGCTCCCGGGGAGGTGCAGGGTGTTGCGTCTCTCCACCGTCTCATTGCTTTAACAGAGACTTCTTTGGTGCCTTTGTACTTTGGATACCGTGAAGATAAAACCACAAAGGGACCTGCTGAGGCTGCTAAACCTGCAGATTGACCTTTAGATCTTGTTTGCCACCGTCCCCCGCTCTCTCTGGTGCCAAAACAAATGGCAGAAGATGAGTCATGGGGTTGGTGGGGAGTGTATTTTTTTGATGCCTTCCCTTTACGAGCAAGTCCCATTTGCTGTGGGTGGAGCGTCCAACGCCCTTTGCATGGGGTGGGGGCTGATAACCGATACGAATTGTGTATAGATTGAGATACTCTGGGTGGATTAGAATTAGGGATGCCTGACTGGGGCAATACAAACCCCCCAACAAAGAGATTTACCGGTTGTGGATATTGCCAAGCAAGCCTACCCGTCGGTGTGTGTGAAGCCGAGCCACCGAGGAAATGATAATCCCTCTGAAAACACACGCCCCTGGGTGTCTAAACTCACCTCGTTTCCTTTCCCTGTGTCACCCTGGTGCAATTTTTTTTTAATTTGCCCTTTTTGCAAAATGGCATCCCAACGCCGGTACCTGCGGCCAGGCAGCTCAGGGACCTTTGTGTCGCCCGTGTCACGGTTGCCCGCGGTGCTTGGACGCCTCTTGCTCTCTTTTGCGAGTGACATTTGAGACTCAGGATCCCTTTGGTTCCCCATTGCCCGGGAGGGGGGAAGCGCTGCCACGCTAATTGGTTATCTTGCTGATTTTGCGAGTCTGAGTGAAAGCGTTGCTCCCGAAACAGCCAGGCTCTGCAATGCAATTAGACTGCTCTGCTCCTTGCAAAATCTTGTTAGCGAAAAACGGTCCTGGCGTGCAGCAGATGTTGTAGCTCACATGGTTATTTTTCCCCCCTTAGCTTTTTTCCCCTCCCCGCAGCTGGCTTGACGTGATCCAGATCCCCGGTGACATCTACAGCTCAGAAATCTGCACCGGGAAACACTTAACGAGAAGACAGTCACCGAATTAAAAAGCCAATTAGAGGGTGAATTGCTCATTACTACCCTGTGTGGAATGGGACTCGCTGGGGAAGACAAGGCTGATATTTTCTGGTTTAAATGCATTTGGGAGGAAAATGTGTGTTTTGGAGGAAAGAATACTGAAGGGGAGAGCGGAGGAAAAGCCCACACGCTTTTTGGTGGGAAGCAAAATTACACCACCAAATGCAAGATAATTGCACTAATTGAGTCTTTTATTTCCTTAATGGGCTTCAATAGCCCAGTGCCAGAGGGAGCTAACTGGCACAGATCCATTCTTGGACTCCCATAAGCCAGACCTGGTACCTCTGCAATCAGCCTCTCATCAAGAGGGACCTCAAAGTCCTCTCCCAGCCCTGGCTCTGATTTCCACCTCTGTCCCACATCCCCTGCAGGAGGAAGGATGTGGGAAGGAGTATATGAATCACCAGAACTTTGAATCACTAGTTTGGCCCTCCCTGCGTTATCAGGCTGTATCTTTTCATAGGACCATCAACACCGGCATTCTCTAAGTTGTATTTTCTTGTCTGGAGCTCAGTGGCCGTTTGAGCACCCATTTTTAGGGAGGGTAAATCATCTCTGATGGTGCTTAGGATCCTTGGGATCATAGAACAGAATCATAGAATTGTCAGGGTTGGAAGGGACCTTAAAGACCATCTAGTTCCAGCCCCCTGCCATGGGCAGGGACACCTCCCACTAGACCAGGTTGCTCAGAGCCCCATCCAGCCTGGCCTTAAAAACTTCCAGGGATGGGGCTTCCACCACCTCTCTGGGCAACCTGTTCCAGTGTCTCACCGCCCTCATGGTGAAGAACTTCTTCCTAACGTCCAGTCTGAATCGCTCTATCTCTAGTTTAAATCCATTCCCTCTAGTCCTACTGTTATCTGACATCCTAAAAAGTCCCTCACCAGCTTTCTTGTAGGCCCCCTTAAGACACTGGTAGGCCACTATAAGGTCTCCTCGGAGCCTTCTTTTCTCCAGACTGAACAACCCCAACTCTCTCAGTCTGTCCTCACAGGAGAGGTGCTCCAGCCCTCTGATCATCCTCGTGGCCCTTCTCTGGACACGTTCCAGCACGTCCATATCTCTCTTGTAGTAGGGGCTCCAGAACTGGACGCAGTATTCCAGGTGGGGTCTCATGAGAGTGGAGTAGGGATCCTCCAAGACAGGTTCTCCTTGGAGGTGAAGAGGCATGGATGGCTCTCTTGGCCAATGTAGGGTTAAGAACAACACATCAAAGCTTCCCTGCAGCCATAGCTTTTGGCTTTCCCTCCCATTCCTTGCTGTTCACCATCTGTGTCCAGACTAGGAGCATCCATGACCTGCTGGCTGCGGTGAGATGAAGAACAGGACGGACTTGCTGTTTGCTGAAGCCTTGGGTGCCATGGGGTGGTTTGAGCTGGTTCTGTGGTGGCTGATGCCTGAACCCAGAAGGTCCTGCGCGGGGGTGTGCTGCCCTCTCCTCTCGGGGTCGTGGCGCTGGGAGGGTGACGTGGTGTTTGCTTTTGGGAGAAGCACCCGCCTGGGTAAATGTTACTGCTCACCTGGTTTCTGTCTGCTGCACGGCAGGGAGGGGAGGAAGCCAAGGTGATGACCTTCTGTGATGAGAACGTCCCTGCTTGTCTCCTCCCCTTGCACATACAAACCCCAGGTCCTGTAATTCAGTCTGGCTGCAGAACAAGCTCTTTATCTCTTTCTGCTGTGTCTGCATGAAAAGAGAAACTAAGTTCAGTGCTTTTCTTGGCTTTTTGTGACCTAATTCCCACCGGTCTCTAGTTCATCACCCACCTCTGCGTGTGGGCATGGTGTTTCATGGCTCTGAGTGTACTTTGCACCCTGAAGGAGCTGCATTGTACGCCGGGGCCCCACTGTGCTCCGTGAAATCTTGGGGGGAGCTGCAGCCTTGCTGAAGCCTTGGTCCCTTGCTCCCACCTCAGGACAGGCAGAGCACCCAGGGAGTGTCATCCCTGCAGACTGAAGGACACACATTTTGACCAGGGCCAAAATGTGTGAATGGGAGCTCAGCAGCTTCAACAGGGACCGAAGAATCCAAGTGATTTTAATATTGGGAAGCTCTGGTCAAGGGGAATTGGGAAACCTTCCCCGAAGGTTTTGCTGGGGAGACTGACCCACGGATGAGTCTTACCCTGGTGGGATGAGCTCCACAGCGTTAGAGCAAGGAGGCAGTGCTGCCTTCCCCTGTGTGAGTGCAGCAGAGGTCCATGAAGATCATTAAGGGACTGGAGCATCTTACACGAGGAGAGGCTGAGAGAGCTGGGACTCTTCAGTCTGGAGAAGAGAAGGCTCAGGGGGATAAATACCTGATGGCAGGGAATGAATAAGACAGAGACAGACTTCTCAGTGGTGCCCGGTGACAGGACAAGAGACAGTGAGCTCAAATTGAAAAACAGGAAATTCCATTTAAACATGAGAAAATACTTTTTTTTTACTGTGAGGGTGGTCCAAACACTGGCACAGTTTGCCCAGAGACGTTGTGGAGTCTCCATCCCTGGAGGGGATTCAAAACCTGACTGGACATGGTCCTGGGGAATCTACTCTAGCTGACTCTGCTTTGAATAGGTGGGATGGACTGGATGATCTCCAGAAGTTCCTTTTAACCGCATTGATTTGGTGATTCTGTGCTTAGGATCACGGGGAGCTCAGTCATAGGGCTTGGGGTGCTACGTGGTCCTTCTGCAGGGAACCATGACTATCCCTCTCTGCCCTTTAAGGTGGAGTCCTGGGAAGACTCACTGAGCATTTTGCGATTTGCGCAAGTTTTGTGCAGAGCTCACGTGGTGTTTCCTTCCAGCCAGGCCTGTGTATTGTGCTGAGATGATTGTCATGCAAAACATCACTCCTTCTCCAAGGCCTGATGCACCTCCTGGCACCAGGCGTGCAAGATCCTGGGTCAAGGGAGAGGCTGTCAACCCCTGCCACAGCAGAGGATTGTGGCATTTAGCAGCCTTCGTGCTCCTAGGAAACTTCTAATTCAGCTGCCAACTGCCATGGGGTTTAGCACGTTATGAGGGAAGGAGGTTAAAAAGTCCACGGGCTGCTAAGTTTTAGAGCAAGTGTGTGTTTTCAGCCACCACCACGCTGGACCAAAAGCACCTTGAAACGCCACATCCAAGTGTGCACTTGAATGGGAAGCGCCTACTGCGGCATCTGAAGAGCTGCCTGAATGAATCCTTCAGTGACGATGTGCCCTTAGGGACCCATCTGCCTTAGTGGGAAGAGAAGCTGAGTCAAGTGAGAAGTGTGTTTTGCAGAGGGAACTTCCCTGGCTTGAGCGTTTCCAGCCGTGGCACCTTTGTTGCTGCCGTGGGTCCAAGAGAGCAGAGTCTAGTGAGCCGCACCCCTCGTCTGTGCCAGGACAGGCTGCTCTTTTGATGAGTACATAGGGTTTCCCTCTGTTAAAATGAGCAACCACGGGGTTTTAATTTGCAAACTCTTTCCTGGTGGTGGGGCCATCACAGCTAACTGGCGGCTCTGCTCTTAGGAAAGGTCTCTGAGCCCTCTAGGGCTCTTAGGAAAGGTCTCTGAGGTCCCTCAGAAACCGTAGGAAAGCTCTCTGAGGTCCCTCTACCCTGTGCTAATTTCTGCCAAGCAGGATATGTTTTTCATGCTTTCATGTTCTCCCCTGTCTACATGATACCAAGCGACTCCTTTTTTTGTACACCGCAGATTCACCCGAGGGTAGAAAGGGCAATTGTGGCCCTCAAATGGGGCAAACACGGTGCCTCTGCCCCCCAGAGCAGGATTGCTAAAAGCTGATCTTGCAGACATCCCCATCACCAACAGACAGGACGGACGCATCCCCTGCTGCTGGGTGCTTCCTCGGGGGTATAAAAGAGGAGTTAAACTCCACCGCTCCTCTTCCATCCCTCTCTGCGCTCAGCGATGCTGAGAAGTGCAGGTGGCTCTTGCCTTTGGTGGCTGTCAGCTTGCCTCCCTCTAGCGCTTATCCCAACCTCCTGCAATGCCAGCAGCTGGCAGGGGAATAGTCCTCTCCCTTGGGTGCGACCCCTGCCCAGTTCGTGTCTGGATGGAGCTCAGGTGATTTTTTTAGGTGGACGGTGCTGGCTGGGTTAGGTGGGGATAGAAGGAGGTGCTTACAAAGCAGTGATTCCTTTTCCTCGCTGTGATGGGGAGAGGCGATGCAAGTCCCGTTGTGCAAAGTTTGGGGGGAACGTTATTCTGGGTGCAGCCAGCCTGAAAAACTGGGAGGTGTGGGGGAAGAAAGAAAGTCTGCTTTTCCTTCCCCCCCCCCCCCCCACCCCTTCAAATTAAACATAATAACAACAGGGAAAAGATTCTTTCAGCTCTTCGCCTGTCCCATCCACCCCCAGCCTCCAGCTGGATGTGACCTTCCAAACTGTACTGATCAGGAGAAAAGATATAAAAAAAAAAAAAAAAAAAAAAGCGGTGTTTCACATGGAGCTTGCTCAACACCTTCTGTTATTTAAGTGCTTTCTTGGCCAGGCTCTAAGAGGGAGTGGGAAGAAGGGAGGGCAGCCTGGCAGGAGCCAGGCAGAGGGAAGGCGATGTGGTTGGAGGGATGAGCTCACCTCCTAGCTGCCTCCTACCCAAGTTTCTCCATTTGTGGTGCCCGTGCACAATCCACCATGCTGGTTTTGGTGTCAGAATGAGCATTTAATCCTCCCGGCCCAGCTGCAAAACTTGTGGCTCACTGAAAATTCTCCATCTGGAAGGACAGACCTCCTGGGTGAGGACACTCGGCTTCTTGAAACCATGGCTGAGCCCTCAATCTGTGTTGAGCTTTCCCGGATGAACTCTCTGATTTAGGCTCTGTGATTCCTCATCTAGATGCCTGGCTCTGCCCTGCTGCTGCAGGGTTTTATTTTTGGATGGATCCACAAGTTCCAATATGGGAGTCAGTGGGTTGGGGTGCTGCTCTCATGCTCTCCAGAGCAAAATAAGAGAGGGAGAAGCTTGTAAAGGAGTAGAGAAAGCTGAAGGGCTTATGAGAAATAACAAAGAGTGGACTTAGAAGAGGGGATGGGTCACTAGGGCTGCAATGGTGTGAAAACGTACCGTTATCACCAGGGATAAATACAGCGAAGCAGTGCTGATGCTGCAGCAGAATAGGGATTAGGTCTGGCGTCACTTCAGCAGGGATGCTGCCCATGTCTTGGGGAGACAGAAGGCAAGACAAGGTCCTCCTGCCCCCCGGCATGACCAGTGAGGCCAACAGAAAGCTGCAGGTGGGATTTAAATGGAGCCTGAGGAAGAGAGAGAGATATTTTCCTTTGCCAAGAAGGTAATCCTTTGCTCCTGATCTCCCAGTCTCCTCACTTACCCAGCGTGTCTCTTTCTCTCCTGTCCCACAGGAAATCTGCGATGATCCACAGCTCTTTGTGGACGGGATCAGCTCCCACGACTTACACCAGGGCCAGGTCGGGAACTGCTGGTTCGTGGCTGCCTGTTCCTCCCTGGCATCCCGGGAGTCTTTGTGGCAGAAGGTAAGCAGTTCCCCATGCCAGGGGAAAGTCTGTCTTCAACACCTTGGCTTTGCGTTGTGTTTGTCCGGCTCAAAAATTGGTTCTTCAGGGATGCCTCAGGTCCTGAAAAACTGTTCATGTGCAAAAACCTCCTTTAAAGGACTGTCTTTTAAGGAGAAGCAAGTCGTCATGACTGCAATCACATCACACTCAACCCAAACCCCTGGCTGTTTTCTCCTTAACCAAGTGAATGAAGTCCCATCCTCTCCTCCAGACCCCAAATCTGACCCTCCCCACTCCAAAATAACTTAAAAAAACAACAAGAAGAACAAAATCCAGGATGTTCAGCTGCAGCGTTTGGCCCTGTTTCCCTAGTTCCCATGGTGTTACCTCTCTTTGGCTGCTCAGTGTGCGCCCACCTTGGCAATGAGACACCTTGCGCTGGGGCAGGTAGGGTGATTTGAGGGTATTAGTATCCCTCCTAAGCCATTTCTTCCCCAAAGCATTCATCCCTGGCGTGTCCTGTGGCTGGACTGCACCATGTAGCAGTGCTCCTTCGAGTGTGGGGTCCAAAGGGACAGTGTTGTAGGCCAGAAAGCCGCGACAGGGCTTCACCAGAGCAAGGGGTGGCAGACCAAGGGAGCAACCACAGAGGTACAGGGGAGAAGGAGGTCCTCAGTGCCACATTCTTGGACAGTCTCTGCCATGTCCTCAGCTGCAGAAGAGGTCAAGCCTGTGAAAGCCAAGACAAGCACGGGTTTCAGTCCCTGGTGTGTCTCATCGTAGGACAAGAGACCAGCAAGTTGCAAGCAGCTTTTCCTAGATTTTACTGCAAAAGGCAGCCACTGAAGTCCTGCAGTATGTGCAGGCAGCATCACCTGCTTCACCCACAGCCTCCCACTGCAACAGACCCAAAAGCTGTCCCTCCGCCCTCCACCTTTGCGTCTGCTCTGTGTGATGTGGTACTTCCAGTCTCTGCTGCGTGTGTTTTTTGTGATCTTGAACACTTAAGCTCAGGAATTTGTGGTTGCTGCAGCATCCCCCTTTTCTGTTAAAATCAAGGTTTTTCTTTATATGGGAACGAGATAGCTGGTTTTGGCTTCTGGATAAGCAGTAGGGTTTCCTCCCGTTGTGGTGGGACTGTTGTGGCTCTCGTTACAGGTGCTGTGCAAGGGGTTGTTTAGCTTCTTCCTCCGCATCGACGTCTCCCAGGGGAGAGTGGGCGAGTTGTCTTCCCTCCTCGCCATTCACTTCCAGCCCTGCCCTGGGAAATGCCAACCGAACAGAAGCCGGGTCCCGTTGGACGCCTCATTATTTCAGTTTGCCAATGGCATTGCTTTTCCTCCCTTGGCAATTTGGCTGTGGGTGTTTGTGACTTCTCATTTTCCATGCCCTGAACTCTCAGAGGCTCTTCTTTACCTGCCGCCTCTTTCTTTCAGAAAGGTTTGTTTTCTGGCAAAAGCAAAAGCTGCAGCCCTCTCCCCAGGCCTTTCCTCCCAGTTGTTTGCTGTGGTGTTCGCTACAGGGCTCTTGCTCAGCCAGGCTTCAGCACACCCCTGCTTTTGGAGACCTCTGAGTTAGATGGGACCTTTGCTCATACTTTGCAAGGTGTTGTGAGGGCTTTTGATGAATTGCAAGGAGTAAACGTGGCTATAAACTGCAGCAGCAACTTTTAAAGCAAAATGAGAGATGTGAAGTGCAGGGATTAACCCCTTGGTCCAAAGAGACACCAGCTCTGATGGATGTGCTGGAACTAGAGGGTGGTTCTTGTTGAACATCTCGGATCCCTTCGTTGGCCCAGAAGTAATGGACCTCTTGGTCTTTGGTACCGTCATATGTGCAATTGTGATAACATTGCTGGAGGTAGCTGTTGATCCTTGGTCCTCAAGCATCTCCACACATGGGACCCAATGCCTGCAGGGCAAACCTCTACTCCTGACTGGTCAATATGCTGATGTAAACAGCAGTTGAGAGGACAGACACATCAGCAAAACACTAGGTTTTTAAGTATAGTTTAAAACCTGATTTTAGTGTCATTAGACACCAAAACGCCTCTGATTGAGGGTCCAGGAGGAGCTGAAAGATGCTGGTGCAGGTTTTAGTATCACTGAAATATCAGTACAGGCATCTTAGCCCAGGTCTCCCATTGCTCCTAGAAAATTTACACCAGGATGCAACTTAGACTCTGCGTGTCCCTTGCTGCACTGTACACAGTGAAAATGTCCCTCTCAAGTGTGGGGAGAGGGAATACCTTCAAGGGAACAGGATGGGCCAGCCACATCCCTGTGTATCCCAAGAGATGATTTTATTCACACAGTTTCTTGCATCTCACCCCAAGGCTCCCTCTATGTCCCTCCTTCCCGTTAAGCCTGTGGTGTTTGAGTCACTGAGTGGGAATGGGGAACTGGAAGTTAATTTAGAGCTGGTTTCTCTTTTCCTGATTCTTGGCTGTCCCTACATGGCTTTGGGTGTGTTCTAGCTCTGTAACACCCTTTCTGTGACCCTTCAGAGGTGTCTAACTCTTATGAAAAGAAATTAAGGCCTTGAAATGGGGGAGTTTAAATAATTTCCATCAGAGCTTTGTCCTAAAGGCTTGTCTGGATCTTGTGCTCTTACAGGTTGCATTGATATTGCTCAACAAACGAGGGACAGGGGCCAGACTCTGAAGCCAAGTGGTTCAGACAACCCTGCGTCTCCACCACCTAGCCTGGTCTCCTGCCCCCTCAGTTGCTTCCAGAGCACAGGCCAGTCTTGGATGGGACACCTCTGAGGGCACCCATCTCCCAAAGTCCATTTTGCATAAGTCTTCTACAACCTGGGGTTAGTTATTGCTCTCTGAGGAGGACCTGAAGGCTGATCTTGTGCCTCATTGTCGCGGATGGAAGTACTTGGCACGGCTATGATTTAGCAGCAAGTCAAAATCAAAATTTATTAAATGATTTGAGGTATATCAAGAGGTTGAATTTCAGCAGCACTTAATCATTAACTGATTTAAAGATTTACAAGGTGATTTAACACAACAATTGAGCAGAGACTTAATTACAGATTTGAAGATGGCAAGATTCACCCTAACTTACTCTAAGGTATCCCAAATCAATACATATACGTATGAGTGAAAGCACGGATCTCACACTAGTAGATATACATATAAGCAAAGCATATAAGTGCGCACACACACACACACACACACACTCTCCATGGTCTGTAACTGCTGAGATCAAAGATCCCTTAGTATCACATGACCCTAACGAATTGGGGGGTACCCCTCTTAACTCCTACTCGTGCACGGACAATTGGAAGAACATCCACAACCATAAAGCTAAAGTGTATATCATAAACGTATAAGTGGGGATGTGGATGAAAGAGAGGCTAGCCTGTAGTTAAAATTTCCCTTTTCCCAAGTTTAGAGTAAATATTCACAATGCATCGGCATTCTTCAGTGGGCGATGACTGAGGCTCAAGAGGGGTTGACTCGCCCTGGCCTTCTAATTATCAAGGTGTTTGCCTGAGTGGTGCCCAGAAGAGCTCCAAGGGTCTTTACTAGAATCGCTACTTATAGGATCCAAGATCATTGACTTTCATCAGGTACTTTTCCACTCCGGCCCAGCTCAGACAGTTATGCAAGCCCAGGACTTGCTAGGACTTGGGGTCCTGGTATCCCCCGCTCTGTGGCCGCGATCCATATGTTGTCAGGAGTGATCGATTATAGTTATCATTTTCAAACGGTAGGAGCCACGGGAATCAGGCACGCTAAGGGGTTGCCATAGTGTTCTAGTCCGTTGCTCTCCACCTTTTCTTTCTTTCACGTTAGACCATGATGTATCATTCTGGTCCATTGTACGAATATGTGGCCCAGGTGGGGAGGAAATCACGGCAAATACCGAGGGGCCAAAAAGGGAGGGCAGGGCGGGGAGTTGTACCACCACGCTTAACCAGGGCAGGGGAGGAACATCACATGGTGCCTGGGGGCTAGACCCCGCTGCTGCCTATTCATCATCAGGTGCAAGGTCATTGCTTCTTCTACTGCCACCGCATACGGGGGTAAAATAACCAAGGCCGTCCAAACAAGGTCCACGTGACATTGCCGCATGTAGCTCAGCTCAAAAAAGGTCTCCAGGGTTACCTGAAGGCATCTTTAACTTTTAAAACCCAAGAGTTGGATCAACAGTTGTTGCTAAAGGTGTTTTAAAGCTGGTAAACAAGTGAGGCAAGATCTCAGAGGGCAGCAAGAGGGATCTGGTTTCCTCAGACCTCTTTTGTCCCTTCTAATAGGGCAGCGTGGCTCTTAGCTTTCTTGACTCTGTCCTCAGGGTCTTCAGGAGTGATAGCAAACTGGTGACTGCAGGATAATTCCCACTAAAATGACTCACTTTGGGTTCCTGGTGTCTGTGGTTTGTCTGGCCAAGGACAGCTTCTGATGGTCTTTTTTGGGACGACTTCTGGAAGTCAAAGTGATAGCCGCCAGGGATGAAACTAGGTGGTTGTTAGTCACCTGTGACACAGTACAGATGATGGCACAGCCTTTTGAAAAAAATATTTTAGGAAAAAAATGTTTCCTGGAGTTCATTTAACACCGTTTGAGCTCCCAAAGTGCCTCGCAAACATTGCATGTGGCGGAAGCCAACCTGAGTCACAGACAGGATGGAGAGAGCCCAAAGGACCTGACTCCACATGCTGTCCCCTTTAAAGTTTTGTGATGAAACCCCTGCAGTCTCCCGAGTGTGCAAACCGGTGACTACATCCCAAAGATAGCACAGCACACTTGCAGGAGTCAGGCCTTTTCCATGGTGCATCTAAAACCGTGGCTGTGGTTTAGCCATCATTTCACAGGGCCACCTGGTAGAGGGGATCATGGCTTGGCATGGCAGGATCTGCAGCCTCATGGAGCCACCAAGCACATTGCAAAGAGAAACATGTTTACCCCATCTACTGCCTGGACAACTCACCACCGCAGCATCACTGGATTTAATCTTGCCCAGCAATTGCTGGGGAGTGAGTGGTTCCAGGTTGGGCACGGTGGTTTTGCTCACATGGGCTCAGAGCATCCCTACAGTTGTTTGGGTTGCTTGCATCTTGGACCTGCTTCTCCACCTGTCCCAAAGAGACAAGCATTAAGGCACAGACTGTGCCTGAGTTCCCCTTTCCCAGGTGCACTAAGGTGAAGCCCACACATGGGCACCCTCTCCAACATCGGGCCAGTCTATTTGAGGGCAGGCAGAGCCACACTGAGCTGCTGGTGGTCACCTGCTGCTGGAGGAGCAGTGATTCCTGATTCCTGCCAGCTGCACCATCCAAGAAAGGACACGGAGCCAGACTCTTGCTGGGGGTACACACAGTCACAGGACAAAAGACAACAGCACAAGCTGCAGCTTATCTTCCGCGTGAGCGTGGTCAGACACTGCAACAGGGTCCCAGAGAGGCTGTGGGATCTCCATCCATGGAGACACTCAAAGATGGCTGGGGGAGCTGGGATTGTTTAGCCTGGAGAAAAGGAGTCTGAGGGTAGACCTTATTGCTCTCTACAATTCCCTGAAAGGAGGGTGTAGCGAGGTGGGGCTCAATCTCTTCTCCCAAGTAACAGGCGGTAGGACAAGAGGAAATGGCCTCAAGTTGCACCAGGGGAGGTTTAGGATGGATATTTGGAAAAATTTCTTCACTGCAAGGGTTATCAAGCATTGGAACAGGCTGCCCAGGGAAGTGGTGGAGTCACCATCCCTGGAGGGAATTAAAAGCCGGGCAGACGTGGTGCTGAGGGACATGGGTTAGTGATGGGTTTTGTCAGAGTTAGGTTGATGGTTGGACTCGATGATCTGAAAGGTCCCTTCCAACCTAGACGATGGTATGAGTCTATTATTCTATGAATTATCCCGTGAGCCTACACTCAGAGAAAGCCACTGCCACCAGACCTGTTGGTTGGCATCCCTGGCTGCACGCCCTCGTTTCGGGAGAACGAGCTGTGGTTGTCAGGGAGGTTGCCAGGGAGGCTGACATCAGACATCCCTTCCCTATAGATTTTCGTGCACAGCAGCACCATCAGTTCCTAATCTACAAACGAGGCGTGAGGGCACCCAGAGGAAGCCCTGGAGGGTGTTTTGCGTCACCGGCCCGGGTTGCCTAGCACCGCTGGGACCGTGGAGAGGGGGCACCAGCTCCAGGGGCTTGGAGGTTTTTTCCGCCTGTGTGTCCTTTTTGACAGCCAGACGTTGCTGAGGACGTAGCAGAGGAGCAACCGAGGCGATGGCAGCCGCGGCAGGGGTGCTCGAGCTGCCCTTCGTCCGCGATGACCAGCTCACCCGGTGCATGCGACTGCGGTTCCAGAGCCTGCAGCAAAAAAATGTGAGGCCCCAGGATGGCGAGAAGCTGCTGCGTCCCAATGAGCACATCTACCGAGTGGATTTCATCCGGCAGCACAACCTGCGCTTCCTCCGCTGGAACATCCAGCTGGAGAGACCTGGGAAGGTCACGGTGACCGGCACCTCCCAGCACTGGACTCCTGATCTCACCCACCTTATGAACCGCCAGCTGCTGGAGCCGGTTGGCATCTTCTGGAAGAAGCCAGGGGACAAGGAGGTGGAGTGCAACGAGGCAGATGCCCAGGAATTTGGGGAGCGGATAGCAGAGTTAGCCCAGATCCGCAAGGTGATGTATTTCCTCCTCGCTTTCACTGATGGCCTTGAACCAGCTCAGCTGAAGGGCTCCATCATTTTTAAAGCCTGATCCCCTCTTGTTCAACCCTTCTTGCTCCAGCTGTGCTTTTGTCTTCATTTTTCTTTCCCTCAGTTCAGTTCTTGGTTCAGTTTTTACACAGTTCTTGGTTTTTTTTATGATGGATGGCACCGTGGAAAAGTGGAGGACAGCTCGGTGTTTCTGGAGCCCCTCAGCCCTGCGAAACAGTCCCCATACCTTCCCTCCTCATACTCCATCTGAATGATGAGGAGAAGAGAGTCATGATCTTGCTGCTGTATTTGCCTAGAGTAAAAGACTGCATGCTTGTGAATTCAGCAGGGATTCACCAGGTCTGACTGGCGCAGGGTCTTGCCGGCATGGAAAGATGAGGCTGCCCTAAGCCCTCCAACTGTGTCACCTGCATACCAAAAGCCTGATGGAGAAATAAGAAATTGCCATGCCAGAAAAAGGAGAGACAACCCAGAGAGAGCCCTGGCTTCCAGTTTCCATCCTAGCCATGAAAAAGGGAGGGATCGTTTGCCGTGGAGTGCTTCTCCTTGCAAGGATGCTGAGTGCTTGCAGCCTGCTACGACTGTGGCTGCTTGGTGTCTCTGAAGACCAGTCCCATGGAGGATCACCCTGCCGTGAAGCTGGAGTACCTTTGGACGTGCTGCATTCCGCAGATTGCAAACCCACTGGACAAACTGGTGCAGGGAGGCTGGACCACCCTTTTCCTGGCGGCCACCACCTTTTCTTGCTGGGGGGTCAGTGTGGGGAGGTGTACTCCAGCACGCTGCTCACCTAGGGGTTGTTGGTCTTGAGATGGGTTGGAGCAGGCGTGCATGTGTGTGCAGAGCCAGGCAAGTGAGCCAGCAGCTCAGGGCGGGCTGTCGGTCTGAGCCAGCGTTGCTGCGTTCCCGGCAGCAAAAACAATTTGTGCATTGCTGTGGCCTTAAAGCACCCATGAATATATTTATTCTGAAGCATCTCTAGAGAGCCGGGAGGCTGCAGAGCACTTTGCAAACCACAGAGCAGGAACCTGCTGCTGCTGTCCCCCAAAAGCAGTATCTCCTGCCCTCTACAGATGCTGAGGCAGGGAGCGGTGTCTGGGTGGCCATGGGAGGCGGTACCTTTGCAAGTTTAGGAGCAGAAGGGTGTTTTGTGCCTGGCTTGTCCCATAACTGTGAATAAACTACTAATCTTGGTCGTTCCCTGTTCCTTCACCAAAAATCTAAGCTTAGGTGAAGCTTCTTGAGACCCAGAGACAGAAATGTCCTTTGAAAGCCTGGTCTAGAGGGAGGTGTCCCTGCCCAGGGCAGGGGGGTTGGAACTAGATGATCTTTAAGGTCCCTTCCGACCCGAACCATTCTGTGTGTGATTCTGTAAAAGAGTCAAGTATTATTACAACTGGTCCTTTGCTAAGATTGCACTCAAATGTGGGTGAGCGCTCCTCAAAGTATGGCCTGAGATTTTCCTGAGATGGGTAAGGAGAGGGCAGTGATGGGAAAGCCAGGACAAGGTGACTTTGTACCCATGGCCTCCTGACTTGTGCAGACCATCCCCAAAAGAGTCCAGCCTCTTCTTCAAAGCCTCCAGACATGTAGACTCCATGCCCTCCCCATCCCAACAATAGTGTATAAAATGATATGCATAAGCTATTCCAGGCAGAGAGGAGAAGGAAAGGAGGAAGATCAGCTGCTGGCTGGAGAAATGGTGGGAGCTTTGAGTCTTGCCCACAATCAAAGCTCAGCAACCACCAAATCATACAGCCATGCCATGGGCATTGCCGAAGAAGTTGATGTGTTTGTTTAGACCCCAAGAAATGCTGGACTTGATGAGGAGAGATAAAAGTGGATGCATCCCTGCTTGGCCATGGCTTGGACCCACTGTGGGCCAAACCCACTTTTATGGTCCTGGCAGACTTTCCCATACGAGACCCCTCCTTGTACATCGCAGCGCAGAGCTCCTGACTACAAACCACGTTAGACCCAATAACAGGAGCCAATGCCAACACCCAAAGGGGTTTTGGCATGCCAGGTCTCACAATATGCCCTTGCTACGTTGCTGGTTGCTGGGGTAGAATTCTTGCTGCAGATACTTTGCTGGGTATTGATGTCCTACAGTAAATAAAAGCCTAGTCAACAGGGTTCCCCTTAAGGACTGAGGCTGTGTGTGTCTTCTTCATGCTCTTATTGGAAGCTGCCCCAGTCCTGCAAGCAATGAAACTGCACCCACCAGTTTTCAAGTCACTGTTGGTATTTTTGAGCACCTTTTTATCTCCTGTAAAAAGTAAAATGAACATTTACCTTCTTTTCTCTTGGTGTGAAAAGCTTAATGGAGCGTTTAGCAGTTTGTGTGGTTTGGGGAAGGGTTTGAAGCTGGACAGAGGAGGGGAAACAACCCTCAGGTGGATCCTCAGGTGGATCCTCCTCTCCATCAGAGCTGGAGGTGGGAGGTGAGTGGGGCACTGTGGTCTCTCTGCTGCAGGGAAGATGACCCTCTTTATACCAGTCACTGAAACTCTCCCTACACAATTCCTAGGGGAACTTCATCCTGGTTTGTACCGTGGTTCAGCAGATTGGCACAGCTGGGTCCCTCCCTGCCCTTCCTGAGCGGGCAAGTTCTCAGCAGAAGAGACCCTGCTTGGAGGATCAGTGTCTACCAGTTCCTCCTCCTAATTGGGAACATTTCTCCGGAGTCACGGGTGCCTTTCCTAAGCCATTCCTAAGGAAAATAAGAAAAGTCCTAAACCAGCTTTGGGAAATTAAATCTGGAACCTGTTTGTTTCTGGGCTCCCAATTGACCTATCTGAGCCCTTTCACTGTAAATTTGTCCCACTAAAGGGTCTTACAGCTCCAGATTTTGGGACCCCCTGAGTAAAAAGCAGTGCAGTTGGGTGAATGAGGACAGCTGGTCTCCACTGCCCTGGCATCACACAACCAAGTTGTGTCCAGGATGCAATGGGACCTTGTGATGGGTGGTCCATGGCATGCTCTCCAGCATCCACTGAGGAGGGATGGAGGTGTCTGGGGAGGTTTCCTGGGAGTGGGTGGGAGTTGTGGACCTTGGTCACACGAAGATCTCCTGGAGGGATCTGGGCTCCAGCTACTGCTGGGATTTGTAGATGTGCCCTAGGTTAATCCTTTAGGTAATACACAGCATCAGGTCACAGGCAGGGGTTGTGCTGTATGCCTTGAAGTGCCCGATAGGCACCACATCCAGAGCTGCCACCTCTCCCGGGCAGCCAGGAGAGTCACAGACACTGTGGCCAGGGAGTGAAGCAACTGGAGGGATCCTTGGCCTGGGTGGGATACTGTGCTCTGGGGGGAGCTGGGGGAAGGAACCTGATGTCTGAGCTCACACCTTGCTCTGTGGCACATTGAGGACAGATTGGACTCTGGAGATCAGGCTCCTCTTGTTTCCCCTGGGGTTGGTGTAGAAGCACGACCAGTCCTTGCTCCTGGATCCTGCTCTGTGTAAGGGCTAACTACTTTTTCAGTGGCAGAAGGGGTTTGCAGTGCTGCCCCCAAATGAAGGGACAGAGGAGGATGGTGGCACCCAGTATCTCCTGACACCACTGACAGCAATGGCGAGTCTCAGAACCAGCCAGCTGGAAGCTGGCACTACCAGCTCTGGCTGACAAGCCGCCTCTAATCAATGCCATAATCATTTCTAAGCCCGCATTAATAGCAAGTTGATTAGCAAAATGGTCCTCTATGACAATTCATTAGGATGAGCTCCAGTCAGGAGGGAATCGATGGGGACTGATGGAGGGCTGTCTGACCTTCCCTGGCGCTGTCCCAGAGGAAGTGTGGGGCATCATTGCTAGCACTCCTGGAAATCGCCAAACCCTCCAAAAGTGGCGCTTTTTCATGGCTCTGTCTGCTCTGCTTCTATTGATCCAGACAACTTAGGAGTGCCAGTGAGCTCTCAAGGCTGATGGCATCATTAATATTTCAGTGTAGGAGCAATAAAAGCCCTGAGCTGGATCGTTGCTGGTAGCTGAGGAGATGGGGGGCTCTCCAGAGAGAGGGCTCTCTGCAGGATTATGGCGTCATGATGGCAGCCAAAAACAAAGCACAAAGTGCTCCGGCAGCTGGACAAGGGCTAAGGCACGGTGCAGAGGGTCTCACCATGGCCCAGGACTTCCTGAAGAGCCTCTTTCAATGCAACGTGGCTGTGTCCCGTCCTATCCCACCGCCAACACTGGCAGCTGTCTCTGCAGGACAGGGATTATTTGGTGTATCGGAACATAATTTTCCCCATGTGCCCATTGGAGTTTTTTCCTCGCTTAGGTCATGACGCTTTGGGGGCAGGTAAGTAAAGAAGCAAAATGTGGACAGTTGGTCACATTACTGCAGCTGAATCGGTCAATACTTGTCAACTATCAACTACACTAACTATACGTGGCCTCACAGCCCATGAAGTAAAAACATGTTGCCTTCACCCTCAACAAAAGCTAAGCTGTGGTGGGACACTTCCTTGCTGTCAGCCTCTATGTCCTGGTTCTAAATAAAATGCAGATCCTCCTAGTTGTAGCATCTGTGTATGGCGGTGCCCATTTCTGTCCCAACTGTGGGGTGCACTTTTCATTCAAAGCTAAGCTGGTGGTGCCCGCAGCCATGAAGGACTATGGAGAAGGACTATGGACTTTTGCGGTTGCCCTTCGCCTATGCCTTGTCCCACTGGCAGTACAGACAGCAGTGGCACCAAACCTGCACTCCCTCAGCCCCTCAGCTGCTCTAGGGTTTCTTTCACCCCAGGTCCTCTTTTCCTTCTTTCAGCAAGTCACCTCCCCGTGCTTGCTTGGATGAGTATGGTAGCTCCTGATAGGGAAGAACAGGGACCTTGTGAGGATGGGGATCTTGCTTTTCCCACTTTTATTTAGCAGAGTAGATGTACCAGAGTGTCTGGTCCCTGTTTATTACCACCAGGTAGATGAATACAACACTTGCTTTTTGCCAGCCAGTTCACACCAGAATCAAGTAAGAAGATCAAAGAAGGCGCCCTGTCTTAGTGGTACCCTAGTGACACTAAAATGAACAAAATGTGGTCATAAAAATAACCATCCCTGGTCACAAAAAGGACTCTTCTGCTCTAATAGCCTGTCTATAGCAGTAGATGGCAGCAGATGTCCAGGGTAGAATTATAAGAAAGAAGATGAGGACCTTTAACTCCATCTTCCCAGGCACGATGAAGTCTAAGCTATACCAGAATATGTTAATCTAGTCTGCATGGGAGGAAAGCCAATGTCACTCCAGTCTTCAAAAAAGGCAAGAAGGAGGAGCCGGGGAACTACAGGCCGGTCAGCCTCACCTCCATCCCTGGAAAGATGATGAAACAGCTCGTTCTGGGCGTCATCTCAAGGCACGTGGAGGAAAAGAAAGCTATCAGAAGTACTCAGCATGGATTTACCAAGGGGGAATCATGTCTGACTAATCTGATAGCCTTCTACGATGACATGACTGGATGGATAGATGAGGGGAGGGCGGTAGATGTGGTCTATCTTGACTTAAGCAAGGCGTTTGACACGGTCTCCCACAGCATCCTCATAGGGAAGCTTAGGAAGTGTGGGTTAGATGAATGGACAGTAAGGTGGATAGAAAATTGGTTGAAAGATAGAGCTCAGAGGGTTGTGATTAGGGGCACAGAATCTAGTTGGAGACCAGTGACGAGTGGTGTTCCCCAGGGGTCAGTACTGGGTCCAGTCCTCTTCAATATATTCATCAATGACCTGGATGAGGGGATAGAGTGCACCCTCAGCAAGTTTGCTGATGACACAAAGCTGGGGGGGGTGGCTGACACACCGTAAGGCTGTGCCACCATCCAGAGAGACCTGGACAGGTTGGAGATCTGGGCAGAGAGAAACCTTATGAAATTCAACAAGGGCAAGTGTAGGGTGCTGCACCCGGGGAGGAACAACCCCATGCACCAGTACAGGTTGGGGGCTGACCTGCTGGAGAGCAGCTCGGTGGAAAGAGATCTGGGAGTCCTGGTGGACAACAGGATGACCATGAGCCAGCAATGTGCCCTTGTGGCCAAGAAGGACAATGGCATCCTGGGGGGCATCAAGAAGAGTGTGGCCAGCAGGTGGAGGGAGGTCATCCTCCCCCTCTGCTCTGCATTGGTGAGGCCGCACCTGGAGTACTGTGTCCAGTTCTGGGCTCCCCGGTTCCAGAAGGACAGGGAACTGCTGGAAAGGGTGCAGCAGAGGGCTACAAAGATGATTAGGGGACTGGAACACCTCTCTTATGAGGAAAGGCTGAGGGATTTGGGTCTCTTCAGTCTGGAAAAAAGACGGCTGAGGGGGGATCTTATCAACACTTATAAATACTTAAAGGGTGGGTGTCAGGAGGATGGGACCAGGCTCTTTTCAGTAGTGCCCGGGGACAGGACAAGAGGCAATGGGCACAAACTTGAGCATAAGAAGTTCCACCTAAACATGAGGAAGAACTTCTTTACCCTGAGGGTGGCAGAGCACTGGAACAGGCTGCCCAGAGAGGTGGTGGAGTCTCCAACTCTGGAGACAGTCAAAACCCGCCTGGACGTGTTCCTGCGTAACCTGCTCTAGGTGACCCTGCTCTGGCAGGGGGGTTGGACTAGATGATCTCCAGAGGTCCCTTCCAACCCTATGGTTCTATGGAACCAGGTCCAAAATCTGGCCCCAACAGACTATAAGCAAGTCCATCCTTGTCATATTCTTCCTTGTCTTTGATGTTGTCTGCATTAGTTCCAGGATGGGAGTCAAACCCAGCAAAAAAGGGAACAACCTACGTGCATGTGCTTCCTCTCTTGCAGGTCATCCCAGACTGGAAGGAGCAGGAGTGGAATCCCGAGAAACCTGAAAGCTACGTGGGGATCTTCCACTTCCAGTTCTGGCGTTTTGGTCAGTGGCTGGACGTGGTGATAGATGACCGCCTGCCCACACTCCACAACCAGCTCATCTACTGCCACTCCAACTCCAGGAACGAGTTCTGGTGCGCCTTGGTGGAGAAAGCTTATGCCAAGTAGGTACCCGGGCAGTTGCAGAACAAACTGGGACCTGGGCACCCTGTTTTTCCTCTCTGTTCATTCATCAGTTGGTTTGCACTGGTGGAAACCACTGCTTTCCTGGGGAGGAGGACATATCTCAAACAGATAGAAACTGTAAAAATCCATCTTTTCTAGCCTTAATTGACTCTCAAAGCAAAATATCCTCCAACTCCACATTTGTTTAAGTAACACCTATCCTAGGGATTTCAGGTTCCCTTTACTTTGTCCTATGACAAGAGTGCTGCAAGCAACATGGGTCTTATTTTTCACCTTAACTTTCTGTCCTCACCCACTGAAAGTTGTTTTACAAATCTGTGTTCTCCAGGCTGCCTCAAGAACTATCCCAGACCCCTTAAAATGTCAGGTCAGTGTTGTTGTGCCATCCCTGTCACCCTCTTTCAGGTTGTCAGGTTGTTATGAGGCTCTGGATGGAGGTAACACAGCTGATGCCCTGGTAGACTTTACTGGTGGGGTCTCTGAACCTATCGACCTGACTGAAGGGGACTACATCACTGATGAAGCCAAGCGAAACCTCCTCTTCGAGCGTGTGTTGAAGGTGCACAACCGGGGAGGCCTCATCAGCTGCTCCATCAAAGTAAGCAAAGTTACCTGTATGGTCACAGTGTCATGGGAATAGGCATTTTAGGATGCAGTCATCTCACACTGTTGGACACTTCTAAATTAGATCAGATAAATTATGGCCAAGGGTTCCTACTTCTTCCTGTGAATGGCAAAGGGAGTCAAGCCTGGATGCCAACCCTCTTTATTTCTTGTTGCTATGTCCGAGAGCGCAAATTCATCCCACCACCCTTTGAATGTTAGGAAAGGATTTACTTCAGAGAAAGGGATTTTGGTGTCTGCATGTGGACATATCTACAAACACTGGGTGCCAGACCTCCCATTATAACCAGTAGGATGAGTTTTATTGGTTGACAGCATGGGAGCTCAGAGACCTTATGCAGCAGATGAAGACCAGGAAGGAACTAGCACCTAAAATGGCATCTGATACATCTCTCAAAGCAACTGGCTCTGTCCATGAGTATTAGTGCTCTCCTTTTCAGCTCAGAGCAACCTAGAGGGAAATCTGAGCTCTCTTTTTCCCAGTCCTTGCAAAGGCAGTCACATCCCTCTGGTACGAGCACTGTTTATGTCCCTCTGCCCAGGCCACATCAGCGGCTGACATGGAGGCCCGCCTGGCCTGCGGGCTGGTGAAGGGCCATGCATATGCGGTGACGGACGTGCGGAAGGTCCGCCTGGGCCATGGCCTGCTGTCCTTCTTCAAGTCGGAGAAGCTGGACATGATCCGCATGCGCAACCCATGGGGCGAGCGGGAGTGGAACGGCCCTTGGAGCGACACGTGAGTTAGGACAGGCAGCAGCAACACCTTCTTTGTTCGTGGAAAAAAATGGGCTAGAGCAAGCCTTGAGGCATGAGACAATTTGTCTACATGCACACTCGCAGAATAACGCTGTACAGGCAGTTGTGGGATGCTGCTTTAACCCATGTCCTAAACCCCTTTCGCTGGGCTAGATGCATTCCTTGCCCTGGGGTCCCTGGAGAACAGCCGGAGGGTGCCGGAGCTTGGCAGACGTTCTCATTAAGGCTCTGATGGTGTTGTGGTGAAATCATCAGCATGTTCACACTAGTCAAGGATGGTTATAGCTCACCTTTCCACTCCCACTCTTGTTCCTGCAAAAATAGCACCCAACAGAATCAACCACTGCCACCACTGACTGCTGTGGAGTCTGTGGATGAGGTGAAGAACCAGATGTAACCAGAGCCTTTGGCCAGAGTCCATTATGTTATCTTCACTGATAGCGTTGTGATTGTACTGGCCAAACAAAATCTTGCCAAGCTGGATTCAGCTCCACTGGTAAAGAAGGAAGTTGAAGCTCCAAGTCGTGCTGCACTCCCCCCATGTTTGGAATATGAGCTAACCAGAGCGGTGTGGGGACTGGTTGCATGGCTGGAGCTTTATAGAGGCCTTGTGCCCTTGAGAGATTCTGCTGAGGCCAGGTAGCCTCTTGAATTCTTGTGTGTCCCTTTGCCCTCACAGTAATGATCACGTGCTCTTCCCGCAGCTCTGAGGAGTGGCAGAAAGTGAGTAAAAGTGAGAGAGAGAAGATGGGGATGACAGTGGAAGATGACGGAGAGTTCTGGTGAGTCCCTCCTGGGGTTGTCGCCACGGGCCATCCCACAGGGTCCTCCCACCCCATGAAGCATGTGAGTCATTTCTGTGCAAACAGCTATCCAGAGCAAACAGCCTTCCAAACCCTAGGATCTTTAGTGAAGCCTCCTCCTTGAGCCCATGGGTATTAGCTTTGGATGGCCATGACCCTAGGATTGCTCTGTGTCACACTGGGTCCAAACCATTTCACCAGGGTACTGGGAACCTGTTATTAATGTCCTGAACTTAACAGCCTCACCAGGTATGTTTCAATGCAACATGTACCCATGTGTGGAGGAAGGGCCACTACTCTGCTTCTTCTCTCACTCCAAAACACAGAGCTCTATTGTTTAAACTGAATAAGTATTTACTGTGAGCATGGAAAAGGGTATCTCCATCTCTTGTTATTCATCAGCCATTAGAGGCTACCAACATATTGTCTCTATCAGATGATCAAGAAAACCCCCTGAAGGGAACGAAGCAACATAACGCAGCTCTGTCCTTTCCTGACTTAGGATGACCTTTGAAGATTTCTGCAAATACTTCACGGACATCATCAAGTGCCGTCTCATCAACACGTCCTACCTGAGCATCCACAAGACGTGGGAGGAGGCAGTGCTACATGGGGCATGGACCAGAAATAGTGACCCCTTGAAGAACCGCTGTGGAGGCTGTATCAATCACAAGGACACCTTTTTGCAGAATCCCCAAGTGAGTCATGGAGCAGAGGACCTTCTGGAGCCTTCACATGTGCTTACAAGTGTTTAAATCTCCTACAGGGACCTAGAAGGCCAAAATGGCTACCAGACCTCTAGTAAATTAAATGTGCTTATGACCACTCTCTGACTGAGACCCCTGGCATAGCATGACCAGCATCCAGGCCAACTTTGTTAACTTTATCCCTCTTATCTGGGAGACTGCATCCAAGTGCCTGGTGTAGAGCGTCTTGGCACAAGCAAACAGCAAACTGTGCCACTGGGTAGCAGTGTTAGCTGGCACTAGTCAAACAGGGCCAGGAACCATTTCCAACAGTTTGGATGTCTGAATGATCAATTTCTAGTTCCTTTGCCTAAACTGTGGCGTTGCTAAATTTACCGGTATAGGTGTAATCTATAGGGCCATTTCCCTGTAGCTTGGCCTTCAAAAAAGGCCCTGCTGTGAAGTTCGTCTCCTGCCACAAGCTCTTCTGTCCTGTCCTCCTCTGAACTGGGGTTCTCAGTAACATGAGACAAGTTCTCGTTGAGTCCTTCATCTAACAAGCAGGTGAAGGATGGTCTGGTCCATTGCAGGAGTTGTCATCAAGGATGTGGGAGAGTTGTTTTCTGCTCCTAGATCTGTATTAGCCTTCATCTTATGTCTCTGTGAACGTCAGTTCCTCCTTCCATGCCATGGAGGACTTGTGGCAGACTGCAGGGGGTGAAACTCTCTGGTATGAGGCTGCACCTGGACTCCTTGGATTCTGCTGAATTTACCGGTCTTTTTTAAGATGAGCTAAAAAGTCTCTGGCTTGGCAAGGTGATACCAAGTCCTAAGAGGAGTGGGTGTGGGCTCTGAATGGTGGTACTGAAGCCAGGTTTTCTCTGCAGTGAGGTGGGTGAGGAGAAGCAGACGTCAACTCTATTGTTTGTCCACACCCACCCATTCCCAATGATCCTGTCTTAGAAGTCCTCCCTCACCTTCCTCCCTTTGCTTCTAGTATGTGTTTGATGTGAAGAAGGCAGAAGATGAAGTGCTGATCTCCATCCAGCAGAAGCCAAAAAGGACCAGTCGCAAAGAGGGCAAAGGAGAGAACCTGGCCATAGGCTTTGATATCCATAAGGTAGACCATGGATCCTGCATGTTGGCCTGAATCCCCCTGTAAATTTGTTAGTGGTGGAGCGATACATCAGTCCTGCATGACCACTGGTGTTGTTCATTTAAACATTACTCTGGGAGTCCCTGGGGTGCCTTCAGCATAGTCTGACCCCCTCTAGAGATGGTGAAAAATTTCGGAGGTGAACAATAACAGCATGGACAAGTTCCCCTTCCTAAAAGCAATGGTTATTCTGTCATCTCCAAATGTTGAAATCCGTTTGACTGATCCTTATATATTGCTTACCAGCTGCCCAGTGTCAAGCTGGGGTGCAAGAGAGAACGAGTTCCTGAGCCAACAAGAGTTGAGAGAGCCACGTCCACACTTGTTTTCCATCCATCCCAATTGGGACCATTTTGCTGGTTCTCTCGACTCCAGCTCTCCCAGCGCTGCGGGGTCAGTCCTTGCAGTCTGGCCTCCCAAGGTGGATACCAATACGTTGTCACTCAGTGCTGTCCTGCTGACTGTCCCACTGTGGTCTCTGCCCAGGTGGAGCTGAACAGGAACTACCGGATGCACACCCTGCAGCAGAAGGTGGCCAGCTCCATTTACATTAACTCCCGCAGCGTCTTCCTGAGGACGGACCTGAAGGAAGGCCGCTACGTCATCATCCCCACCACTTTTGACCCTGGTCATGTAGGCGAGTTCCTTCTCAGGATTTTCACGGATGTGCCTTCAGATTGCCGGTAAGGAGCAAGAGCAGTGATGGGGAGGAGTTGGCTATTTGGAGAGAGCCCTGTGCTTTAGACGTGGTTTTCCTGATGGGAATTGGTCATAGCCTTGCCTGGAGCTGGTGGTTGGCTTCCTTTCAAGGGTGGCCAAGAGACAGGGCATCTTGATAAGGTCCTACCACAGACATGCAGAGAAGCTCCCACTCTGATTCTAGGCATGGCATGGAAGAGTGTCCCAAACCTAGGCTGAGGAGGTTGGACTGGGGAGCAGAGTCTGACAGTGGACAGTGCATAGTCCTTCCATCCTGCTGGAGCAATCTCTTTGGGCTGCCCATGGGGCAAGGCTGGGCACCTCTCAAAGGCCATATGTTTTTCCCTGCAGAGAGCTGACGCTGGATGAGCCACCACACACCTGCTGGAGTGGGATGTGTGGTTACCCGCAAGTGGTGTCCCAGATCCATGTCCTCGCTGCAGCCGGGCTCAAGAATCAGGACTCCCAAGGAGGTACTGACCTTTCCTTGCCTGTTGTCTAGTCCTGGAGGAGTTGGGAGGTGGTTGTTTCAGTGGGAAAAGGGGGAGGTGGTTTCACGAGGTGGGAGGTTGCTGGGATTTGTTGTCCGCAGATATTTTTTTCAGGGAACATGCCTGATTCACACACCAGAGGAGAAGAAAGTCCATGGGGAATCAAACTCACTTCTTGCTATGGACATGGTCTGGGAGCTGTTATATTTAGGCTGTTGTCTAATATCCTCAGGAGATCCTCCCAAAACTTCCCCAAAGCTCTTAGCAGTGATCCTGTAACAATCCAGGCTTTCTTCCTGCGTATAAGCAGCTGTAAAAGTCAGGAATTGTATTTAAAGGCTTTTTAATAGGAAGGACAGAGAAGCAATGGAACAGGCTGATGTGTTGCAGTAGTATTCATCACCAGAGGCTGGATAAATGTCTATCAGTAGACAGTAGGTCAAATTTAGCACATTTTGGGATGGTGTGGATTGAGGGCCTCTCCCTCTATTTCCTATAAGTCCTGCTCCATGCTTGGCTCCTAGGAGCCCTCTGAGATGACTTCAGCCACCACTAGCACAGTTCAATGTTATGTCTCCCTCCTTGGTCCTCTAAAGGTTCATTTTCATGGTCCTACCATGCTCTCGTGCAATTTTAACATCCAACACTTTTCTTGCATGAAAGACAGCAGCAGCACCATGCCTCGCCATGTCCTGCAGCCATGCAGAAGCTCGTGGTAGGAACCCCATATTCAGTCTTCCTGGGACATTTGGACCAAGAAACCCAGGGGTAGTGATGACTTGTACTGGAAGATTGTTGAAGTAGGGATGAAAGGCCTAGAGGATGTGATGAAGAAGCGAATACCTTTCCTCCGTGGGAATGGAACAGATCCTAGCCTTTCTTCCCCATCTCCTGAGCCAAGGTCATGTGTTGAATGTAGCAAGGGTTAGCCAGTCACTTTGAAGTCAAATATAAAGTGTAGAAATTGAAAACTTAAAATTAAAAAAATCTAAATTAAAAATGTAATTAAAAACCTTTTTTTTTTCCACCCAAGCATTATTATCAGGGCTGCATATCACTAGAGCCCTGAAAGTGATGAGCAGGATCCTTCCTTAGGACAAAGACTAGCCCAATTTGCTGATTTATCACATGCCACAAAGCGAGTCCTCCTGCCTTGTCTGGAGTTTGGGAGGGAATTTTGCCCCAGGTATGTCGCTTTTTCATGGGTTTCTCAAAATAGCCGGGTGTATCTGTAGCAATGCAGGGAAATCTGTAACCAAAAGTCTCTGAACTGTTCACAGAAACAAGGAGATATATCTTTTCTTCATACAAGTGTACATATAGATTCTGGAGACATCAAATAATTTTTTTTTTCAGCCAGAGGCTGCTGGGAATGGCTTTTTTCCAGCTGTTTTCCAGCTGTTCAGCTCCCACCACCAACAGCCTGCATGTTCGGTGCTTTCCAGTGCAATGGCACCTCTCGCATCTCCCAGCCCAGGCCTTCCATACTACTTTGGAAATAGTGACTTACAGATGGGAATTTGGCTCCAGATGATGGAATATGAGGACTTAATGGGACATCCCAAAAGACAAGGCTAGTTTGGAAAAACAGCTGTGAAATCCAGCAGCTGTATCCCACCAAGGGAGCCAGATCCTTGCAGACAGAAAGCTAGCGAGGAGGTGGTCTGGCAATCAAAGACGTGCTTCTTAAATCACAGGCCCTCAGAAGGGGGTGGTTTGTTTGTCCTCATTTCCACAATTCCCTTGGACAAGAAGACTCATCCACCTGGGCTGTGTTTCCACCACAGCCACTAAAGCTCATGGTGAGAAAATGCATTCTGACCATTAAATTTCCATAGCAATAGCTCATTCTCTACTGAAAGTCCCCAAACAAACACTTTTTTCATAAGGGGAAAATGTTCACTAATCCCTCTCCTGGACATCCAGCTGTAGGCTGATAGTCTCTGAACTTGGTAACTTTACTCTCCATCTTTGTGGCCTGCTTGTTCCCCATCACTGTCTTGTTCCAGCCGGGATATTGTGATAACCTTCCTTTCCCACTGACCTGTTACACATCCCTTCATGAACCTCTCCTCTGGCTTCCCACTTACCCGTTTTGTCTGCTTTCGGCTCCTCCACTTCCCGCTCATTTCCCCTGGTTGCCCCATCATCGTCCAGTCTTTCTCTTCCCCATCTCTCGCGCTACCACCTATGATCCTTTTTGACATTTTGGTCTTCTCCCTGAATTCTTGCCCACAGCAAATACTCTAAGAACCGTCTTCACCTCTTTAAAAACCTTTTGTATTTCCATCCTAAGGCTGCCCATTTTGGGATCTCATAAATTAGTACATCCTGACACTTAATTTTGGCTCTGTGCTGTGCCATCTCTCGTCACCTTGACCACCCAGCATTTTTCTTATCCCAACGTTAGTTGTTATACTGACACCCCCTGCAGCATTTGAGTCTTCGCTAAGTCTAGGAGGAGGATGTGCCAATGATTCATGCACAGTCCCTGCTGAGGTAGATATTTATCACCTTGAAGTAAAACCAAAGTTAGCCTGGCTTGGGAGTATATAAGCTGCAGTGGAAGCAAGTGGGTTTTTGCAGCTTGAAGGCCCTTGCCTTCTTGGTGTTCCCTGGTGTGAAACATCCTCCATGAACCTCTTTCTCTTCTCCATGGCTTTATTTCTGCCTGCCTTCAGCAGAGCAAATCCTGAAAGGAGAGCTGAGCAGGGCAGTGTCTTCCATGAAAGATTCATCCCAAAGGTCAGGAGGATTTGAAGTGATGAAGCAGTGTTTATGTAGAATATGGGGTCAGGGAAGAGGCGGCCATTTCATGGCAGTCCATCACCACCTGCTGCCCAAGGATGATGTCACCTAACAGAAGTAAGCCTGAGTCCAACAGCTGAGCTTCACGGACATCTTCTGGGGTGTGATGAACTGTTTGGCAGATATCCATCTTCTCTGGTAGGATACGGAGGAAAAGTGCTGCATGGTGCCCATGGAAAAGGGCTCTGAGGACTTACAGGATCTATAACAAAGCAAAACTTCTCTCCCCAGGAGCTGACCCTTACGTGATCATAAAGTGCGAAGGGCAAAAAGTTCGCTCTCCAGTGAAGAAGAACACAGTTTCTCCAGAATTTGACGTGAAAGGGCTCTTCTACCGCAAGAAGCCAGGACAACCCATCATTGTTCAGGTACCCAGCAGGCGAGCAGTGAGCTGAGGGATGGAGACCCTCTTTCACTTGAACCCCCCCACCTGCCTTCTCCTCACACTGTCCACAGCGGGTCTGCTCCCCAAGGCTGAGCATCATCAATTCATGCAGTTCAACCACTCACCACCACGGCTGAGCTGTGGCAACTGGTAAATGCATGTCCTTCACCCCTCTCAGTTACAGAGTGACCCCCACACACACCTTGACCACCTCCATGGCTCCAGCTCAGAGCCGGTCTCCAATAACCCCTTCTCCTCCCCGGTGCATGAAGGTTGGCTGAATCCCCCAAGGACCTACCCTCGTGTCTGTTTTGTTTCCCCAGATCTGGAACCACAACTTAATAAGCGATGAGTTCTTGGGCCAAGTGGTGCTCACGGGGGATCCCAGCGACCGGCAGTCGGTGCACACCCTGCACCTCCAGGACAAGGGGAACAGGAGGTCAAACGATCTCTCTGGAACCATTGCTGTGAGGTTGCTCAGCAGTAACATCCTCACTGACGTCTGAGTACTCAAGGACTCTTCTTCTGGTGCCACATATGTGTATATAAACATGCACACATACATACATATATATATACACACACACACAGCCTACCTACCATCTGCGAGGTGTATATGAACTATGCATGCATTCCACTCAAAGGAGCCAATCTTGTGTTTTCAATGTTAAAAAATGGTGCCTTTTTGGGGAACCGCAATGATCCTTCTTCTGGCGTCCTCCACAGCCCTCATCGCCGTCCCGTGCCCTGTGGGATCGCTGTGGACGTGCTGTGTGTCCTGACAGCCGGAGCACGATGCCCTGATGCTGTTTGTTTACACAGGCTGGCACGCAGGTGCCACCACGCACACGTGTGGCCACTGCGGTCCCACCAGCTGCTTCAATGCACCTTCAATGTGTCTGCTTGATTTTAGAGTAGCGTGTGTGGAGTCGTCGCCCATGAAACTGCCATGTAATTGCTTCTCTGTGGAGGCACCTCAGGCAAAGGAGAAGTGGAAAAAGAGATTGGGGCCTTTTGGATGTTTCCTGGGTATGGGTTTGCATACTGCAACTGGAAGGACAATGCGCCAAGGCAATCCCACATCCACAGGGGTAACAAGACTAAAGGCTCCATCATTTTAGGGACAAGCTGTCTCCTCCTGAGTCTTGTTCAACCCCATGCAGCTCTGAAGGATGCAAAGATGCCAACAACCATGGTGGGTCAGGTTTTTGAATCAGTCTGGACTCAGCTCCTGCGTGTGCCTCTCGAACTGCCGCGGTGCCTGCTGTCTCCATGTCTTCATGCCGTCCCCATCCCAAGAACTCACCCCAGTAGCTGGGTTGGATTGTCTGCTGGGGCCGTTCAGTGTTAAGATAAGAGGAGATGAGTTCCTCTGAAGGCTAAAGCATCAGGTCCACGGGATGGGGAGCTTTGCTCAACGGGCTCCATCTTTACTGCTGCATACAGTGCATCATTTCTCAGTGCCTCACTTTCCCAAATTCTTTTTAAAAATGGTGGTATTTTAGCTTGTACTGGAGGAGAGAAGAGGAGTGCTGCTCCCAGTGCAGCCTGAAAGTGCTGGGAATATTTAGTTCATACCAGTGTCCATCTCTCACCCTTAATTTCCAGTCTCTGGGCCTGGAGGATGAGTTGCACAGTGCTAGAGCCAGTCTCACAAGCACAACCCAAACCCATCCTTGGGGCCACATCTAGGGCCATGCTCTGCTCCTGTTTGCCATGAAGACTGGGTTTATCTTCCTTATTCCACTGGGTGGCAGAATCCGGCTTCTTATAAACCATCCCCGGGTAAGCCAAACAACAAACCCTTGTCTGGCCTTTCAGCGGCTGATCAGGGCAGGTTTCAAAGCATTTTTTTTCTCCTGTGGTTTGGGTTGTTTGTTTTTTTTTTTTTTATTCATGTGCCTTTAAAAATGGTGCAAGGTAAGGGTTTTTTTCTGACAGATTTTCTAACAAATGTATCTTTTGCGGTCACCCGCATGCAAGTGGAAATGAACACCTATGATGTAAACTTGTCATCTTGGTAAATTGTGGCCTGAGCACAGTTCTCTGCCTGCAAGGACAAGCGAACACGAAAGCCTTGTTTTGCCACGGCAAGTCGGGTTTCTGTTTGTCCTACGAAATGCCCATGTTTGTGCTGCAAGTCTGCATTTATTTTTTTTAAAGTCCCTAAAGATCTGCTAAATCTATAACATGGTAAGATGTTCCCTGAAGTCACATTAGCTGCCAGTTCAATTCTTGGTGCATCCAGAAGCATGGAGTACAATTTCATGGATTTCTGCAGGCTGTTGTTCCCCTTTCTTCATTGAATCACAGAATGGTTTGGGTTGGAAGGGACCTTAAAGATCATCCTAGTTCCACCCCCCTGCCCTGGGCAGGGACACCTCCCACTAGACCAGGTTCCTCCAATCCCCGTCCAACCCAGCCTTGAACACCTCCAGGGATGGGGCAGCCACAGCTTCTCTGGGCAACCTTTATCTTCAGAGTTTACCTCCTGTGGTTATGAATTGGATTTTTGACCAAATTGCTCATTTTCTTAGGTCTTGTTTTCCAAGCTTAGAGCTCTAGCAAGCTGTGGTCCACAGAAGGCTCTTTCCAAACCTCAGTTATTCCTGCCTTGTGCTGGGCACCCTCCAACTCCCGGTGCCATCACTGGGACCCGGTTTAGTTCAGCATCTTGCAGAATTGGCTTAAATGCTCCTAATTTGGTAAAGTGGCATTTTGACCCCAACGTCAAAGCAAATCCTTGAATGTGGGCAGACCGATTCAGAGATATTTTGACTTTATTCTGGTTTGTTTTTTTTTTTTTCATTGGACTCATCACTGAAAATAAATGGAAGCATCATTGTGGAGCTAGAAGGCATGATTTAGGTCTTAGGAGACGATCTCACAGTACGTGAGAGGAACTGTGATGCCCAAAGATACCTCACCTGGCGGGGGGAAGCTCTTTAGCTAAGGGAGGACATCACAGGAGCATCGCACCATCATCAGCAGATGGGGTTGCCCAGCCTGCCCGCCTTGTTTTCTCAGGAAATCAGGCTACCGATAGCTTCAGCAAACGAGAGCCATTTGGCCAGGAGTGCCCTGCCGTGTGCCAAACTGCACCGTGATCCCCAAGGAACGGCACTGAAGCTTGCCAAGGAGTAGCGATGCCCTGGTAACTGTGGGCAGCCTCCTTGCTTCCTACTTGAGAGAACCAAGCCATAATGAGAGGAAAGGCAGCTTCTTAATAGCTGCTTCTTCAGAAAAAAAAAAAAATCATCATGCTATATCAGGACCAAAATGTCTTAATATTAGTAATATTTTTCCTTTTTTTTTTTTTTTTTTAACTTTTGAAAAGTTAAAGCAGAAGCCTTCTTTCCCCTACATTTCCAATGGGATAGCAAAAATTACCTCTTTGCTTTTTGGTTTTTTATTTTTTGGTCTTGTTTGTAGAGCAGATGGAGTTACTGAAATGCCATTCCTCATGTTGATGCCTTTTCTCTTTGAATGAAGTAAACGGAAATATTCAGGGTTTTTCTCGTCTGAGGGGAGGGCAGATCTGATAAGCACTTTCCAGTCCCTCCCAGGTGGTGCAGGACGTGTCTCTGATTTATTTTCCTTTTCTTTTGTTAGTCATTTCAATGGTTGCAAGTAGCCTGCCATTACACTCTGTGAAATCCATTTCTTTTTGACATCTGCATGTTAAAACAGGCTATGACATGTCTTCATCTCCAAAGGCACTGATGTGTCGTGTTGCACAAGATCAGAGAGTGGTCCAAACAGAAAGCCAACGTTGTACAGCTGTAAACCTCCTATAAATAAATTGTGTATATTTTATTCAGACTCCCTGCCTTTCAACTGCTGTGTTCTTCCAGAATGCTTTTGGTGGGCACCAGGTGGCTCTGCAGAGCCTTTTTAATTTGCTTGATGCGCTAAATTCCATTCGAATTGTTTTCTCTGCGGACGTTGAGACTGAGGCAAGGCAACCTGCATGAAGGTTCACTGGGAAAAGCCAGGGAGGAGAAGTGTAACCCCCTCTGACTGTAAAACCTTTGCATCCTGTGCCTCAAAGTGCAGGCAACTTGGGTTTTGGGGCCTCACCTGACTTGGAAAAAGCTCTGCACGTTGAAAAAAATTTTTAAAAAAGGATTATGGGGAAAGCAGCAGGAGGATGTGATTTTAGGGACTGCTTTCCCTCAAAGAACAAACATGCAGATTGCATGTTGGGAGCATTTGGGAATCGAAAAGCCTGTCCCTGCCCATGAGAGGCTCCAATGTTGCTGCTGTAACACACGTCCCAACGTGCTGGGTCTTGCTCCCATCTCAGCTTCCAGGTCCCAGCTCCATCAGCTGCCTGTGCTCGAGGTCTTTGCAGCATGGAGGAGCTGTGCCCTTCTGCAGTCTGTCCTCAGGAGCCCAAAGCAGGCATCTGGAAAAAGCCTTTTTATTGTGGGGTGGGGGCACCCATCCGGATCCTCCTGCTCATCTGCTGGGACAATGTCACCAAACCCTAGACAGAGAAAGGAACATCCTACTCCTCTGCCTCCATCACTGAAACAGCTTGCAAGGAGCATTCTTCAGGGGGGAGCCTCACAAGCATCTCAACCTCACAAACATCCTAACACTGTCCTGGAGGACGTCCTGAGCAGTAGACATGGCTGAGCACCCGTGGGGCTGTGATACTTGTTGCTGGACATAGCACAAGAGCTCTGGTGTAGACCAGGTGGCTTTACCGAGTCCTGCTTTGTGCACATTCAAAAAAAAAAATGGTCTATGCAAACCTGGGTGAGCCACAAATCATCCTGTTGGCATGGGGTATCATGCTTCCCCACCAGCACCCACCAGTTTATCTGGTACTGGGACAGTAGGCTTGAAAGTGGAGGTTGCTTTGTAACCTTGCCTGTCCCTGTGCTGGTGGTGCACAGCATCACGTGGGCTGGCAACGTGGGCAGGGCTGCTGGAATTAGCGTGGGACCTCAGCACATCAGCGTGGAGATGTGGGGAGCTTGTGCATGTTCGGAGACCAGCAGCGGGGAGCAGAGTGGTGCACAGCTCCAGGCGGGATCCAGCCCAGGCTCCCCAAGGGTCCTGCAGCATCTCCTCATCCCTCCAGCACTGTCATCGGGCAGGGATTCCCACTAACTAACATTAAACTCACTAAACTGACACTTCAGAGTCTCCTTTTGACCTGCAAGAGCATCTTCAAGAGGAACAGACATCCTGCCATCATTGCAAGATGAGGCTAGGATATTTCTCTTTCACCCTGGTCCCCTTCATCCTGGTCCCACCCTAACACCCATATACAGTCCTCCCATATGGATATGAGCCTCATGCTGCCCAAGACCGGAGACCAAGCAAGAAAGGCTACAGAGGTACCAGGGCTTTCAGCAAGGGAGTGGGTTAATTGCCTGTCCCTCAGAGCTGCTCAGGTGCTACCACCTCCTTGGCCAATGTTCCAGGTATTAAATACCCCGGGATTAACCCATGACCTGCAGCTGTGACAGTCTGCTGAGTAGGAGTCATCCAAAGTCTCCTCGAGCTCTTCAAATCCCACCTTCAAACCCAGAGATGCAGGCAGAGGAGCAGTTCCAGCCCCGTGTCCCTGGTAGAGCCTCCCTCGCTGCCTTTCCACGCACCCGCGGGACATGCTGGGCACAAGAAAAGGCTGGACCCTTTCCAGGCACATCGGATGTGGTCCAGAGGGAAGCAATTCCCAGGCACAGGCAGCATCTGCCCTCGCATCCACACAGACCCCATTGGCACAGTGAGTAGGGCTTGAGGGAAACCGGGCGTGGCCCCAGGTGGGCACAAATCATTTCTTTTGAGCTTAAAGTCAACCAAGTCTGTTCATAGCTGGTTCCTACGAGAGGGCTGGGCAGCTGCGGGGAGTTTCGAAGGGTTAGGAAAGGGTCAGGGTGGTTGCGAGGTGATTTCTCCCACATTTTGAGCAGAGTTTGGAGGAAGGAGGCTCCCTCTCATCGCTCCTTACTTCTGCAGCATCACCAAAAAAATTCAGCCATCCTGGTCCCCAGGAGGGCTCCACGTCCCCTTGTTCCAAAGCGGAGCTTAGAAACATCTGGTGTGTTAACCCTGCTGCAAAAAAAAGGGCGTGTTTTGCATCATTCAGTAACTAAGATGCTGTGCTTTGTACCGAAGTAAGAAACCTCAGTGGTGGCTCATAGCACAGCTAAAAGCCAGCCCCACCTTTCCCAGCAGGAAGGAGAAAAGACACTAGCCCAGATTTGGGCAGGGAGTCACCAGGTCAGAGTTAAGCTTCTAGGCAAAACCTCAGCTCTGACTTTCCTGGTCCTCAAGTGTTTTTCTCTCCCAGTTTCCACATTTACAGGCGCAGGCTGGTGCATTCAAACCAGAATGCCTGACAGCACCTGTCCCCGTCCCACAGGACCTCAGTATGGTCCCTTGCACATCCCTGAGACCTCTTTGCATGGGGAAAGCGATCCTCCCAGCCCCCCCTTTGCCCGAGAAGCCATCAGGACTCTGCACAGCCAGGACTTGAAAATGCAGCTTAAATCGCCGCAGGGCTCTTCGTGGGTATCATAGTCGGGGGTGGATCCCAGGGATGCAGGAGGGGTGTTGAGGGATGCTTGGGGAGCGTGGTCCTTACGGTGTCCCCGGGCTGGAGGTATCACACAGACACAGAGACACACACACACACATCAGGGGCTGGCTGTATCCCGGCTCCTCCCCCGCTAAGAGGCTCAGCGGCGGGCAGGGCAGGCGCTGCCCTCGCTCGGTGCCGGAGGCAGCGCGGCTCCGCGCCGGCCACCAGCGCCCCTTCCCCGGCTCCGGCCCCGGCCATGCCCCGCTAAGGTAGGGCTGAACCCGGGAGGGACCGGGCCGAGGGCTGGGGACGCTCCGGGTGGGATGCGATGGGTGGCAATGGGGGTGCAGTGGGGCGCGGTGGGGGTGGGATGGATGGGGTTCATCAAGGATGGCCGGGAACCGTCTCCGGCGCCCGGATCCAACCTGGGGAAGGGGCTGGGCTCGATGGGAGGGAGGGAGGGACGCGACACGACCGCAGACCTGCCAGAAATGCCCAGCGACCCTGAGCCAGCTCGGCTCCTGCAGCAGGGATTAGTGTCTCGGTAATTTCTAGCTGCTGCTTAATTTAGCTTGGGTCACCTAGCAGTGAGGTGGGGTGCGGGGTGGGGGTATTTCCCTCTGTGCTGCGGTATGCAGCCCCCCACCCTTTTGCTCCACAGCCCTTTCATATTCCGGAATATGTCTGGAAGTGCCTAGGGATGGGGAGAGGCTGTTGGGGATGTGCCTTCCGTACGGACCCGCTGGTGGTGCCACAAGCCCCCAGGTGTCCCCCACCATGGGGTCCTGGGACCACCTCACCTTCTCCCTGCTCTGATCCAGCTCCAAATGCACCTCTCGGGCAGCAGGTGCTGCTCTTCAGAGAGCACCAGGAGTTTCCCCTGATTGCAGCATAGCACAGCTTGTGTCCAGGCTGTGTTTTGGTGGTGGTGTGTCCCCTGGCTCGTACTGGTGCTGGTAATCATTGCCCAGGACCATTTAAATTATTAGGACCATCCCTGGGCAGAGACTGAGAGCCAGCATGGGACAGGCAAATCCCACAAAGCAGTTTGCATTTTGCTGCCTGGTTTGGGAGTAGAATGTTGCGTGCATGGGCTGTGCTGGACCAGCTGAGCTAAAGAATGCTCCCAGGCTTTCCTGCTTACGGCCATGATATCCTAACGAAGGTGGAACCAGCATCTCTTGGTGTCTCTGGGAAGACTGGGGTGTACGGTGGAGGACCTTTCTTGTAGGCAACACGCAGGGAGAGTTCGGAAGGCGACAGGCCAGTGGGTCTAAGATTGCCTGGTTGCCCCTCGCTGCTAAATGCCCCCTGCAGAAGGGGCTGGCAGTAGCTGGAGGTGGTCTTCCCACAGTCCCGGGCTGTTGTGTTGGTGTGAGAGTGCTTCTATCCATAGGCTGGGCAAAAGGATGTCAAAGAACCAAAGCGGTTGGTTGGTTAAGCGTGGTGCAAAGTACAGGTTAAATGCTTTGCATCCAGATGTCAAAGACATGTCTTGTGTTGCAAGCTGAGTCCTCTCCCCTCCTTCTCCACTGTATGATGCTACGGGTCTCATCTCTCTTCCCATGAGGTGAGGGACTGCAAGGTCCCAACAGTGGTGGTGTGAAGGTATGGGATGTTTTTGCAGCTTTGGACTGAGCTGTGCCAAAGCTTCAGGCAAAATCTGCATCCCTGTGAGACCCTGGGCAAATTTCGCCCCTACTCTGTGTCTAAACTATCCCAAGGACAGCAGAAGAGGGACAAACAAGGGCAAAAACCGGGACAGCACTTCTCTCCTGTTGCTTGACGGTCAAAATTGCTTTCACCTGTGGCTTTGCAATCTCTGACCTCTGCTGATTTCCAAATACATTTTGTCTAAAGAGTGTTTAATGCTTAAGTTGTGGTGATGGGCTTTTTGGGGTGAGACTGGAGTAACTTCATGAAGTTACGGTATCTGCCCACTGACACCAGCATTTATGAGATCTTAATCCAACCCAGGGATGAACCCATTTTCCAAAGCAGTATTATTTCTAACTCATTTCCCCTCCTCAGAACAGTCGATTCATCTTGCTCACTATTAAGTTTCCACAGACCAGGGGCTGCTGTACAGTGTTTCTGTCTTACGCTGGCTAACTTGTGACTTCGCAATCCTTGGGTTGCCATGGAAAGGATTATGCTGTGATTAATGAAGGCATTGTCAGCTCATAGTTGGTTGGTTGTTTTTTTTTTTTTTTTTTTTTTTTCCTTTCAAAGCCTTTCCTGGAGCTGCAGAGAACAGCTTCCAAGCCTGGCAGAAAGGGGCTGCCGGCAGAGGTGGCTTCAGGCACTCACAAGTCCTGGGCATGTTTTTTGGTTGTCCGCACTGACACGATGCTCTTGCTGCCTCTGCTCGCTGCCAGATCAGCTCTGCCAGTTCTTTTTTAGGGTGAGAGAGGAGAAACGGGGACTTCTATTGTTCACTTGGGGCAGAGCCAGAGGTTTCTTGCTCCCGAAGCGGAATGGGACGAGTGTCACTGTACCAAGGGGCTGGCAGGATGTGGAGACAGCATGTCAAAGAGCTCTGCACCGTGAAATGCTCCTCTCTGCTAGGCAACGTGCAAGGACAACCTGACGTGGGATGAGCTGGTGTGTTTGTGATGGTCTGGTCCCCCAGCCGAGCTGCTACGTAGAGCCAGAAAGCTTCTCAAGACAGGAATACCCCACCAGTGTCCATGCTTAGGTTGTCCATCCATCCCCAGGTAGCACCCCCAAAGCCCATGGTGCCCAGAGCCGTGCACAGAGCCCCTGCTCTGAAAAGCCCTTGCAGTCAGGATACTGGGAGAGAGCGAAGTGCGGTTGTTCCCCCTTCTCAAGGGGAGTGCAATGTGTGGCTATCCAATGAAAAACAGGCATTTGAAGTAGACTGAGTGCCAAATAAACACGCAAAAGCTCAAAATCCAAAGCCAAAAAATCCTGGGGGACCTCTTAATTTCACCGTCAGCTGAGTCCTCCCCAGACCTGCCCAGCCGGAGCAGCTCGGTACCAAATAGCACTTCTGCCTGGCTGGGATATGAAAACTGGGTGCTTGATCCCATCGTCAGTCTCAGAGCAATTGCAGAAAGGCATTGAGCTCTTCTTGGACCTCCACCCTGGCAAGTTCCTTTCGCAGCACGTCGGTTCAGCTGCTGCCATCCCCTTTCCTGCATTTAACCTGGTGTAATAACCTGCTGTTTGCCCAGGGTACAGATGACCCGAATACAGTTTCCACGTGCATGAAAGAAGTTAAAACTTATGCTTTAGGTTGATTATAGACTTACAGACTGCCTTGGGTGAAGGTTTCCACTGCTGCTGTTGCTGCACAGGCAGCCTGGCCTCCAACTTTAAGATGTGGAGGAAGGAAGACTTGCAAGAGGACATGCCCGAGGTTATGCTGAGTGTTGGGAGAACTGAGCCTCTGTGAATCCTGGTCTAGCACAAGTTGTCTTCTCTTCTTCTCTGACACTGCGTTCTCCGGTGGGAGGTGTGCTGGGAGGGGGCTTCACCCCAAGGAGACAAAGCAGTTCCTGACTTTGGAAATGGCAAGATAAATCTGGGATTGTCCCAGAGCTGGAGGGAGGATGGGCACAACGTCAAGGTTGGCAAAGGAGGATAAATAGAAAATGGCAGGTATCTACAGTGCCTGCATGAAGGCAGGTGTCAAGGGCACCATGTAAATGTAGAGACTTTTAGGAATGTTATGGTTTAGTCTTGTAGTGCTTGCAGGTTGCCGCTGTGAAATACCTTCCACCTGAGGGAGGTTTGCAAATGCTAAGCAGGACTCACCTGCCCAAGACACTGAGGTATAGGGAAAAGGTGCTCTGAGCCCAAGCTGGGCTGTGCCAGACTTAGGACCAGGACCCGTCTTTTGGGACCAAGCCCTTGTGTGTTCCCCAGGGTATCTGTCATTGTCCAGAGAGCACATTTCACTCCTCTGTTGACTTATTTCAAGTCACCCAAAACAAAAAAAATGGCCATTCTGGTCCCTCCATCCCCAAAACGATGTAGGTCAGCTGGGGAGGATTCAGAGAAAGGAAGGATGGTCAAGGGTCTGGAACAGCTTCCGCACCAGGAAGGATTGTTTAGACAAAGGCTCCAAGCTGAAAAGAGATGGGGGAAGATACGTTATAGATCCTGGAAGATCATGCTTGCATGGTGAAGGCAAAAGCAGGATTTTCCTTAGTTTTCCTTTGTAATATGAAAATTAGGGAGCATCAAATAAAGCTAACAGAGAATGAGTTCAAAGCAAAAAAAAAAAAAAAAAAAAAATTCACACAACCTGGCACCTGTGGTACTCCTTACTGCAGGACCTGTGGATTCTAAAAGTATTGATGGGTTAAAAAAGCACTTGGACAAATTTGTTGATGGAAAAACCTCTCAAAAGCTTTAAAGTATATATATATTAAAGACAAAAGGTGCCCTTCTTTGGCTCTAGAAGTTCTTGAGCTGCAATTTATTAGAGTCTGGGGGAGTGTTACGGAGTAGTGCCACTAAACCTTCACCCTGCTTTAATACTGCTCCCTGGGTATCCTCTGTTGTGCACTCTCAGAGAAATACGATAGATGGGGAGGCCACAAGCTGTGTCCAGTACGGGCGTTTTTTATGTAGACCTCGTGCTTCCGCTCACCAAGAGTTGCTCATGCCCTGAGATCTGCCCCAAAACAATTCTGAGATATTTGTCTCGCTACACTTGTTAGTTGTCTTGAAGAAGATAAGGTGTCAGCCTCATCATTTTAGTAGCAGTGCCCTGTATCACGTGGGTCGAGGAAAATGAAGCCTGTTCTTCTTTTTTGTGGAAAATACTTTCATGCCGGCAAATGCAGAGGGGAACTTAATGGGATTTTTTGCAGGTTCTATACCGGATCTTTTGCAGGTCATTAAGTAACTCCCACAAGGATGGTTATCAGCTAGATGACTGCTAGAAAGGATGGGGTTTGAGGGTGGTTTCCTGTGGATCCCAGAGCTGACCCATGCTGTTGTTAGCCTGAGGTTTGCTGGGCAAGTCAACAAGCTGGTTTTCCCTGCCCGGTGCGTGTTGACATGGGGGAGTTCGAATTCCTGCTGATGAGAGAGGCTGGGAGAAGAAAATGCTTTGCCTCCCGGTAGCACTGAGTTCCCAGTCTGGGCAAAGGTCCCACTGAGCTCCTGTGGGACCAAAGAACTTCAACGTAACTGGGGTTGTTTAGCCTACGGAAAAGGAAGCTTATTGCTCTCTACAGGTACCTGGAAGGAGGTTGTAGCGAGGTGGGGGTTGGTCTCTTCTTCCAAGTCACAGGCGATAGGACAAGAGGAAACGGCCTTAAGTTGCAGCAGGGGAGGTTTAGATTGGATATTAGGAAAAATTTTTACACTGCAAGGGTTATCAAGCATTGGAACAGGCTGCACAGGGAAGTGGTGGAATCGTCATCCCTGGAGGTATTTAAAAGGCAGGTAGACACAGTGCTTAGCGATATGGTTTAATGATGGTTTTTGTCAGTGTTAGGTTGATGGTTGGACTTGATGATCTGAAAGGTCCCTTCCAACTTAGATAATTCTATGATTCTATAACAGTGGGGCTGAAAGGGAAGGAGGGGAGCACCCACAAACCATAAGACCTCCCATCATCAGTGGTAGGGTCCTGTCACCTGGCTGAGGCTGTCAGGAGGACATGTGGACCTCCTTCACGAGGACTGAGGGGTACAGTAAGTGCGTATTGTAGTGAGCTGGAAGGAGCCTTGCAAGCCTCACTAGAGTGCATCAAACCTCTGCCTCCTTCATCTGAGCCTTTGGGTGTTTTCCAGCATTGGTGCTGGTTGCCATTGCATTGTGCTTCCCCAGCTATTTCTGTTCTGCTTCCTCTCATCCCTCAGCTTTCCTGGATCAGCGCCATCAAGGCCAGCAGATTTACCCTGGGCTGAGATGAACTCCAGAAACCACACATGCACACACTCTGGGTTTGTCGCTCCTACAGCCTGCAGAAGGTTTCTATCTGGAGCAATAAAGGGGGTGGTTATTTCATCTGTAACCCCTGTGCTGCGAGAGCCTTCCTCAAGCCCATTGAGAAGTTGCACACAGAGGAATATCAGAGTGAAGATGGTCCCCGTTTGCCTGTCAGTTTCTCTGCTGGGCTTCTTGGCTGCCTTTAATCCCGATGGAACAACAGAGCCAAGATAGCCCAGACTTCTGTGATTCGTCTTTGGAATTAAAGCCCAGGAAAAGCTCGGGCATAGCTGGCTTTATGCATGTTGTTTGTACATTGGGGAGATGCAAGAGCCCAGAGCGGTCTTTGGCACAGACATGAGAAAAGGTTCTATTGCTGGAATTACTGAAAGTCTCCATCAGCTGTCAATGGTGTTACTGATACACCTCCCAAACATGCCCCCATGCTGGGCTGGTGGTGCTACAGCATCCTTGAGCCAAAAAAAAAAGGAGGGACAAAACTCTCCAGCAGTCCTTTAGGATTTCCTTGCATTTCTGCAGGCTTTCAGAGCTACCAGCTATCTCGGAGCGCTTGGGGTGGTGAGACACAGCCCGCCCAGGGATCGTGATCCATCACAGGAACTATTAGACCTTTTATGTAATTCAGTAAAGCGGTACATGGAGACTTATAAACAATTAATGAGCAGGTCAGCCCAATCTGCTGTCACGTGGGGGAGGTCTCTCAGAGTAGGTATACTGCAAGGACATCGTCCCTCCCGTGTAAGAAATTGCTGCTCTCCAGCACAACAGGGAGGAAGCTCTGCCTGGTGATGCCACCACTGCTTTTGGGTGGTGGAGCAGGTCCTTCTACGCCGAGAAGGAGAGTTTCTGGGAGTGCAGCTGGGTTACTCCAGCAAAGCACTGAGATGTTGCTTTCTCATCTGCTAAACATCATGCCTGCACCCAAAGCATCACAGAGCACCCACTACCCTTGGCCAAATCGCTGTGAGAGCCATGGCAGCTTGGGATACCGTGATGGGGCAAGTCAAGAGTGCTGTTCATTCAGGTTAATTGTAGCAGTACAGATTAGGGTGGCAGGTAACAGAGGGTGAAAGCTGAGCAACCTTATTGCTCTTAGAAACAACCCTCTGGATCTCCCCCGCTGCTGTTATGTCTGTGGGTTTTGCACACAGCAGACTGCTGTTCGCAGGAGCAAACCAGGTCCTGTCCTCCCAGCGCCGAGCTCAGCAGTCAGGGAAGATATTAAGTGAAAAGGACTGGAACAAAATTCAAGCTTTTCAGGTGCAGCTGTGATGTTGAACTCAGCCCAGGGAGAGACACTTTTCCCCAGCAAACACCCATTTCTTATGTGTAGCTGAGAGCAAACCACAAATAGCAACAGCCACCCCTTTCCTTGGAGGAGTATCTCAAAATACTGCAAACAAGGGTGGGAGCGGAGCAGCTTGTTAAGGCTGGAATAAATTAAGTGCCTGATTAAAGCTGCCTTGCTCATCTAGTCTGATTTCCATAGGAAACAAGGCTTGTGTGGTCACGCTGCCTGTCTCTTTAGATGTGTCACCTAATCGCGGTAGTTTGCTGACCAAGTTCACTCCAAATTTGACAGAGCTGTAGCAAGGAAATGAGGTTCCTGGGCACTTCATAAAAATACGCAGGCGGGCGTGGTAGAAAACTAGCGCCCTGCAGCATGGTGCCACCTCCCATGGGACACCAGAGCGCCCAGGTGTGGTGAGAAGGCTGTCCTGGATACCCCACCTGCAGGAAAGTCTTCTTGGGGTGACTATGCCCTATTGGCCATCAAGAAGTCTTATTATTTGGAGGTTTGTGGTTGTAAATGAGGTTTTTGTTAGCTCTTCTGCTCACAGAGGGAATTCTGTCATTGTTTCTGGCTCTGCTTTTCACCAGGTGGGAACTTGGCATGGAGCAAAGTCACTTTACCTCTTGGAGTTCTTTTACTCATCCAGGCTGCTTGGAGATGCACTGACTTTTTACTTTATGCCTGTGCAACATACAATAGAACCATAGAATGGTTCGGGTTGGAAGGGTCCTTAAAGATCATCCAGTTCCACCCCCCTGCCCTGGGCAGGGACACCTCCCACCAGACCAGGTTGCTCAAAGCCCCGTCCAGCCTGGCCTTGAACCCCTCCAGGGATCGGGCATCCCATGGGCAAGCCTCACCACCCTCACGGTAAAGAATTTCTTCCTAATATCTAATCTAAATCTACCCTCTTATATGCACTTTAGTCTGACTCTGCTTCGGCAAAGACCTATAAGCATGACTTCAGCTCAGCCAGATGATGCCCTTGAGAGCACAGAGCATCCCGTGCTGAAGAACACCCACCAAAATGTGAAGAGCAGCAAACAGCCCCCGTGACTCAGTTTCCCCAGCTGCAAAATTAGTATAACATTTTGCATGTACAGCCAATGAGTCAGGGAGTGTCTGTGCCCCTCTTGTCCAGGCTATTACAGGGCTGATGTCTCCCAGCACTGCCTCACACTGCCCTGAGGGATGTAATGGTGATTGCACCAAAGGCACCCTGGAAGGGCAGATCAGAGCCTCTACTTAATTTCTATAGTCCCTGTTCAAACAAAACACCCTCTGGAGTCATCAGGAGTCTCAGCAGGATAAAACAGGGCTGGTATCTTCTGATTTGAACCCACTTAATCCTACTAGTCCCTGCATTTGGAGGCTGACCCCACCCTCTCTGAAGGGCTGTCCTGAATTTCTCCAGGACAGTGAGAGATAAGAGGATAGTGTCGGGGCAGGCAGAGGGAGGATTTCACCAAAAATCCCAGCAAAGGGGTTCCTGCTGAGAAAAAAACTCATGGGATTATAACAGCTTGCAGAAGCCCTGCTGCAGCCAGTACTAATAGCACCGAAAGGAGAGAGACCACACAGCTGAGGCCAGACCATTAGGGACCAGCAAGAGTAGAGGGTGAGACAGCTGCTTATTAGGACAATTTAAGGACAGAGAGGAGCAGGGGAGCTGCCTTTATTAAAGGTGTTTTGATCTGGAGTCATAGGCCCGGACTTGGGTGTCTGCAAGGATATCTACACCTTCCTGGTTCTCCTGCGTGATCCCGGGGAAAGTCACGTCCTCCCTCTGCACCTCAGTTTCCCTCGGTGTGAAATGAGGATAGCATCATCCCCTCCTCCATAAATAGACTGGGATTCATGAGGGAATAACAAAGCCTAAGAGCTCGCTGGAGTGATTACTAAAACAGTGGCTGCAGTAAAAACTCTCTTTAATGAACTTTTCTATAGCAAAAAAACCCCACAACCCAGCCGTGTGTTAGTAATTAAGTTATTGGACTGAGATTATCTGGCGTTCAGGTCTTACCTCTGCCATACGTTGTCTGGGTGGGGGCAGATCATCTAGAGATGGTTTTAAAAGGGATGATTTCATGGGACTTAGAAAGACCCCAAGTACTTAAATCCCTCTGAAACCATTTCAGGAACAAGCTCCAGTGGGACAAATCACCTAAGTTTCATTCTGGGGCCCTGGTCCCAGCCTTCAGTGGGTGCAGCGCTCCTTCTCCTGCCCTCTGTCTTGGAGCAAGGCCTGTGATCTTGTCGATTCATGAGATACAAAGCTGGGAGGGCCAAGAAGATGATCCAGTCCAAACTTCTTCGTAACATGGCCCAGTATTCCTAACTGGAGCCAGTAATATTGGATTGGCCAGAGTATATATCTAGGGGATATATATATCATTCTATGTAGGGTATATATAGACACATACACACCTTCCCTTGGTTCTTCATGGTGGGGTTCTCAGATTATACATGCAGTCTTTGTAGCTGCCTGAGCAACACAGCCAAAGGATCAAGGTGCATCTGAGCTAAGGGCTAACGGCTGTGCTTCAACTGCAGGCCTGGCAGAGCCCCAGTGGCCGAGAAGGTTGCTGCCTCCTGCACCTGGCCCAAAACAGGACGTGCCACACATGAATCTCCTCCATAAATCATGCAGCAGTTGTAAAACACGTCAGCCTGAAGTCAACCAGTCTGTGTGTATACCTTGCCGCTGTCAATGGTGGGATTTGAGCAGCCCATGAAGGATGAGGTCCGTGGCCACCCAACCAACACTCGTTGGTCTGCTCAGCCCATGCTAGATGGGTTTTCCTGAGCACGGGTGGGCAGAATCTGAGCTCTGATCTTGGTACAGTGCTGTGTGGACATCCTAGTGTGCTCAGAACCAGCAAGGGGACTTCCAGTACAGCCCAGCACTGTGCAGGACAGCCCTGCTCCAAGGAGGAGAGCCTTGAGAGCGTGTTCATGCGCTAAATAACCCTCAGTTTCAAATATAGACTTCATTTCTAATTTGTTCTTGTCATGTGTCAGACCCCGTGGGTAGACCCTAGCAAGACTGGGAGTTCATCTATTGATAAAGAAGAGATGAAGATGGATTTCAAACACTGTTGGGCCAACCTGCAAGTGCAGCATTTTGCCTACATCAGCTCAGCCTGCTAGGTCTGGATTATGCTGAAATTACACCTGACCGCTTTGCAAAAGGATACTTTATTTGATTAATTATTGTGGCTGTTGAAAAAATACTCAGTCGCCGGTAAAGGCTGGTGCACAAAGGGAAATTGCCCTCCTCTGGAGGCTGCGCTGAGCTGGGATCGGATGCTGCCATGGTCCATTGTTCTGCTCTGGCTACGTGAAAGCTCAGGGAGGGAGAAAAGGTCAGGTCTTTTGTTCAGCTTCTCTACCTGCCAGGCTTTTCGGGGGGATTGAATGCAGGGCAAATCTATTGAACTTCCTGCTGGAGGCTTAAAAAATTGATGCTGGTTTCCTGAATACTCTCAGATGAACAGAGGCTGCGTATTGATTCTCTGACTTTCCAGAGGAGGGATATTTCTGTGGCTTCTTGCTCTAATGTAGCCTTTTTGGCTGGAACCCTTTCAGATGAGGCATCTTTCTTGGTGGTACTGCTACCAAGACCCTTCAAATGGCCATTTGAGGGCCAAACCAGTCCTGTAGAGTCAGCTAAGTGGTCTTCCTGACATATTTCCAGGTGCTCAGGGAGTACGGGAATGGCATAAATGAGGGGACATCCATGTGAAACCAGTTACCTCAGGCTTCCTTGGTAGTCAATGGGGAGAAATAATGGTGGCTTCTCCAACAGGCTGAGTGAATCGGTTCTTGGAAGCACTTGCTTGTCCCCATAGTCCTGGAGGTGATCTTGGTTGACTGGATCAAATGCCGTGGATGCATCTGAGCTGCTCAGTCCCAGTTTGGGTGTCAGGTGGAACTTAGAGCACATGAAAAAGATTGAGAACCACACAGTCACCTAAATGACAACACTATCACTGGTGAGAGGACGTGTGCCAAGAAAGCCACAGCAGAGATGTGTAATAATGAACTCCCAAACTAGGATTTGCATGCTGCTGTCTTACTCCATGGTGTCCAGGCTAATGTGGATAAACACTGGTGACACTGCTGCTGACTCTCAGCTCTCCTGTGATCTGTGCATGTGACCGGGAGGAGGCAAGGAAATGCTGAGGCATTGCTTCGCACCATTCCTAGGTAGCAAATGCATCACAGGACGGGCTCTCAGCTTTGTGGAGGCTTTAGCCTGTGTCTTGAGCTCTGTTTTAAGTCACATCCTGATGTCTGCAGTGTTTTGGGGTTAGTTTTGTTTCCTTTAATACTGTGAGACCTGTCCTATGAAGATATGATGTCAACTCAGAGCATTGCATTCTTGCACCCTCAGCATAGCTTAACACACACATGGTGTCAGCCTCACTAGGGAATTGTCTATCTTGTCCTAATCTGAAATTTGGAAGAGTTTGGGTAACTCTGTTAGGAGGCTGGTACTGACATGCAGAGAACCAACGAAGCCCGAGATCCTGCAGCTGGAGTTGAGTCTCCATGGTCCTTTCCCCGACTGGTGCGACGCTTTGCAAAGGCAAAGAGGATGGCAGAGCCTGGAGCCGTCACCACGGGCTGTGATTAATGCCTGCAGCTCCTAGTGGAGGAAGGCACGGGGGATCACATTCCTTTCATTTGCTGTCTTTTAAAACCCTTCACACCCAGTCTCCAGAGAGATCTCGGCATTTCATGGCGCCCCGTTTCTCAGCTTGTGGAAATCAGCGCAGCTGCACTGAAGCCAGTTGTTTTTCAATCGTTTCATGCTGCTGGGGGTCTGGCCAGTGAGATTTTTTAGCTGGGTCAAAAGAAACAACAGTGTTTACATTTTTAGCTGGTCCATAGTCAACCTGACCAATGGGGAGAGCTCAGGACATAGTTTAAGTGCTCAATTTACAGGGAGAATCCAGATTTTTCAGAAGCTTTCAGTTCTACCTGAGGTCTGTTGAAAATCAGGCCCTGATTAGGGATACTGAAGTCTTTGGCTGGAAACTCTACCTATTGCACAGCCCCTGACCCCACTCTGTCACTCCTGTTGTGTAGATTACACCCTATTTATTGGTGGTTTCAGTTACGAGCGTCATTTCCCTGGGTTTCAGTTGCACTTGCAGAGTGACAGACTGCAGTGTGCATTAGCACTGCACTTTCTTCCTTGAGGTACTTGCACGAAAAAAGCCCTAATGTACAGAAATGCAAAGTATCTGTGTGTGTAATGCATCAAGGCTACTTCTTCCCTGGGCTGTTTTACTGCTGTAAGTCATCTTGGCGCCTGCAGCAGCCTTTTCTCCCTTTAGTTATTTGGCTAACTGATTAGCAGGTTGGCCGTGTTCTTCTCTGTAGGAAAGGTGGTTTTTCCTTCGAGTAGCTGGAATTTTCTGGGTTTGGAGATCACAGATCTGCATCCCTTTTTGTAAAAAAACCAACCAACAAAACAAACAAAAAAAAACCAAACAAAAAAAAAACCCCAAACCAAACAACAAAACCAAACATAACAACAAAAAACTACCAGGTCTTCCCTGGAAACAGCATCCGCCCACTAGAAGGAGAAGCCCAATGGGAGTACCCTCAAATCTAATTAGTACCTAATCCTGTGGCTCTCATCACTGAAAGGCTGAACGCTGCAGGAATAGCTAGAGAAAAATCTGCATGTTCTCTAAAACAGCCCTTGCGGGCTGTTGTTTAGTTGCACGGTGTTGCGTCCTGGACTAGACACCAAGGAGCCTTTCTGAGGATCCAGGGCTTCACGATGGATCTTTACCCCCCACTATCACCTATACCTTTACGTGTCAGATTGCAGCTCCACCTGAATCTCTCTTTCCCCCTCAGTTGGCCAGGCAGATGAAGCTGCAGCTGATGGGGAGGTAATTCTTTACACCAAAGAGCACAAGTCTTGTGAGGAGCGGCTGAGGGAGCTGGGGGTGTTCAGCCTGGAGAAAAGGAGGCTGAGGGGAGACCTTCTCGCTCTCTACAGCTCCCTGAAAGGAGGGTGTAGGCAGGGGGGGGTCAGTCTCTTCTCCCAAGTAACAGGCGATGGGACAAGAGGGAACGGCCTCAAGTTGCGCCAGGGGAGGTTTAGGATGGATATTAGGAAAAATTTCTTCACCAAAAGGGTTGTCAAGCATTGGAACAGGCTGCCCAGGGAAGCGGTGGAATCGCCACCCCTGGAGGGATTTAAAAGCCGGGCAGACGTGGCGCTGAGGGACACGGGTTAGTGGTGGTTTTGTCAGTGTTAGGTTGATGGTTGGACTCAATGATCTTAAAGGTCCCTTCCGACCTAGACCATTCTATGATTCTATGAAATGCACCTCTTTTTCAAACCAGCTATTCCTCTGTCTCCTGATACCAGCATTCGCTGGAAATCTGGTGGCAACTCAAGGTCTGATCCAAAGGCTATAGGAAAAGCTTTTCCTGACTTTCAGTGAACTTGGAGTTTTTCTAGGAACACATGCTCTGTGCTGATCACCTCCCGGGGCTCTCATGTTTTCTGCAGCTTATTGCTGTTGTGACCTGCCTTGCTGAGGTGATGACTTCCTCGCATTCCTCACGTCACCTGTCAGCATGACCTCAAACTGATCCGTCCGTGCGGAGGCGGCAATTAAGGTATAAACAAGGGAACTTTCTCAGCACGGTGGCAGGCAGCGTGGTGACCAGGTGGTGCTCACCATGTCCCCGCATCTCCATCATGAGAGTCTCGTGCTTGTAAAAACTCAGGCAGTGCCCTGTCCCTGCATGGAAAAATCAGCAATTACTCTGGGTGAATTGCTGTTGCCAATGCATTAAGGGCAATGCTGTTGCTTTTAATGGGAATGCATCTTTTTCCCCCTTCAAAAGAGGTGATGGGTAGCAAAATCAGAAATCTGTATTTTACTCTCCGTGTAGTCTGCACTGGAGGAGTTAGAAATTATTATTTCTTCTTGTGAGGATGGAGATATTTGTGCCGTGGGAAGGGAAGGTGTAAGTGAATGGCCGTTACCATGAATGTTTCAGTCCAAAGCTCAGACAGGGGAGATGCTCAAGTTCTAAGCAACACCCCAAGAGCTAGAGCACTCACGTAGCGAGACTCAAAGTCTGGGCTCTCCTCCACCAAGGTGGGGGTTTAACTCGAGTTACCTACCTCTCAGCAAGTCCTGGACAGCCAACCTTCACATAGGCTTTGAGGGCAAACCTGAGAAGATAGAACTCACTTTTAATGCAGAAAAGGAAGCAAAATGTGACGCTACAGCCCAAGGAGTCAGGGATGTCCCAAGCAGCATTGGATGGCAGGAGATCAGACATATCTAAGATTTATCCAAGATGGGCTCAGAAACCACGACAGGTGGTCTGAAGTCCTTATTGTGAGTGTTCAGTTCATTGAAAAGCAGAGAACTGATGGGAGTAGGTTGTAAGTGCCTTCAGAGGGAGCAGATACCAAACACTGAAGCTCTGACAAATCAGTAGACACAGGTCACATCATGAAGAGGGCCCAGCCTGATATCAAAGCAAGGGCACGTGCCTCTTGCAAAGAGTTTCCCAGACACGGCGTATCATCCTGGCCTTGCTCCGCTCCATGCCTTGGTCACCACTCCAAGCCAGGTGGTGCACAAGACCCTAGCATGAGGAAAGTGGAGGTGCAGCAGCGGGGTAAAACCCTGCCATATGGGCCCATCTGTGGGGTCAGTTGTGGTTGGTAAGGTATGACCGGCCTCAGTTGGGAAGCTGAAGGCAAATGCAGATGAGCAGGAGATAAACACTTCATTTTAAACACTAAGAATGATTTGACCTCTGGAGCTAATCACCTAGAGAAGTAGTGGGTTGTCTCTGTTGAGAGCTTGCTTGTTGATCAACCTATCAGGGAAGACACTTGTTAGCCAAGAAGAAGATGGATGGGTGCCATATTCAGACTAGTATCTTCTGACCTCAAAGCCCTGGTTCTGATTCCAGGCTCTAGGAAGAATGCAAAAATACAAACTGTCATACCTTCCCAAGCACGCCAGCTTCCAGCAGGACAAAGAGTAGGAGTGGTGTGTAGTGCCATTGCCTTCTTCCTCCCTGCTCGCTGTCATACACATTCAGTGTTTAGAGATCCCAAAGAGGGGTTTCTTGGTTTAACTTCTCTCAGGAGCCATTGTTTTTCCTCCTGATCTAAATCCTGGTTTTGGTAAGGACAAAGGCACTTGCCTCCAAGGGAGAGGTCTGACCTTTTTATTCACCATTTCTCAGATGAAGAGTAAAATACATTGCAAGATCTTTAGTTCTTCTCAGATCCCTTGTTGGAAGGCAGGAGGTGAAAGCAGCAGTGTCCAGAGAGCATCGATGTGTTAAATCTCTTTGCTCAGCTAAGGTGATACGTTACATGTCTGCCATTCAAGTGAAGTAGACATAAGGCAGTGAATGAACAGCCACCTCTCTTGGTTTTTCACACTGTGAAGTGCCCAGGGTGTTCTCCAAAAGACAGGCTCTACACCAAGCTGGGTGCAGAGGGGGCCAGGCCGTCATTGAATGTGAATGCACACACCCCGTAAATTAATTACTCATTTTCTTTGCTGCATTTGCAGACAGGAAAAACACGTGGGACGTGGAACTTAAGGAGAAAGGAGCAGAATTTGCATTTGGAAAGAAATACCTGAATTTCTCCTAACCAACGCTTAATGAGCGTGTGCGCTGGAGGATTAGCACTGCGGAGCGATCCCCCAGGCACTATGGCCGGTCATGTGGTTGGACTCCAGTCCTGAAGTGCCAACAAGGAGCACAGAAATGCCAGTTAAACAGATTAGAGTAGCAACCCCCTTCTTTGCGATTGCAGGATAATGGCTTTGTCCAGGTTCCTCTGTCTTTCTCCTTCCAGAGTCAAGCTCTGATGGGTTCCTCTTGCATTTGGGGTCTCTTCAGAACCAGCAAGAAAGCCATGGGGGGGGTTGCCATGGTGGAGACCTTGTACTGAGGCACTCCTTGACTTCTGTTGACCGCTGCTTGCAAGCAAGTGGCATCTATCATTCCACGTCACACATCTCTTTGTCTTCACAAGTAGTTTAAGAGATCTTTTAGCCCCCTCAGCCTTACCCCACTGCTTCCCTCAGATCCACTGCTCAGTCGGTGATGCCCAGAAAGCTGCAAAATGAACCAAATTTACAAAAAATACACTTCCCAGAGGGGTGCTTTTTTGCTCTTGTGTCACATATGAGTGACCTGGGAGAGGTGCTGGGTACCTTTTGTTTAGCCCAGCTCGTTTCCCATAACACAAGCAGCTGTAGAGCTTCACACAGGTGATGAAGGTGGGAATGAAATCCCTTATGCTCACCTGCTGGCAAGGACCGGAGGGTCCAGATGGCCAGTTCATTCCACCAGTGTTCCCATGAATTAGCAGGCAGATGATCTCCCTGGTGCTCAGACAAGCCCAATCCTTCTTACTGATCCCTGTGGGAAGAACGGAGGGCTCTCTGCTGCTTCCCCTGCCCTTCTGTTTCAGGGTTTTCTCTGCTGAGCAAGCGGTGGGGAAAGCTGGCTGCCGGTTGTGTACAACCTCCCTTACAACAGCATCACAAGGGGACTTACAAAGCATTGAACGAGAGCCATCCTGGTGGCTTGGGCTGAAGAATAGACTTTCAGAAAATTAAAAAAACCAAACACAACAGGCTCTGGGTACCAAAGTCCTGTTTAAAAGCAGAGTGTGCTGGGTATGTAAATACTCTTCCAAGCCTGGAACAACACCTACTCAGCATCACCATAGGCCGGGCTGGGCAGGATGCCCCCATACAGGGCAGTTTTTATGCCAGGAGCACCATGTGGCCACGTGGCCACCATGTGGCCGTGCTTCAGCAGCAGAAGGATGAATGGCTGAAGGAGCAGTTCTGCGACTTGAAGCTGGTGCTCTAGCCCAGTCTGCCGGAAGAGATCCCCCATGCATGGTTTTTGCAATGGACACCGAACAGGACAAGCTCACCTAGGCCATTTGACTGATTAGCATGCAAATCAATAATGACTGGAATTCTTAGGAATGACTGAGGAACTCTCCTGTTGGGTGAGATCTCTGTTTTTTGAGAGGGAAACTGAGGCAAGGAACTATAAGATGATTTGTCCACTGCAGATGTCCTTCAGCCAAGAACTCAGGCTGCTACCCAACCCAGTGTTCGTCACTGCCCCTACGATCGTCATGTTACAGACCTGGGAAGGACCTCTAGAGAACCTCACCCAGTGCCTGCTCTGAGCCAAGCCAAGACTTCACTGACTATTCCCAGTGGAGGAGGCTCTTCAGCATCCCTAGGCAGTCTGTCTCAGGGCTCACTACTTGGCAGGGTTAGAAAGTTATTTTCAAGCCATATGAATTAAGGAGAAGGGGAATAATTTAATGTGCTACAGAGAAGATTCAAACTGAGAATTAGGAAAATTGCCTCACAGCCTTTCAGATATTAAAAGGGGCACGTGATTTTCCAGCGACCATCTATCTTATAGAAAAAGAAAAATTAATTCATTAAATATGGTCTGTGGCCAAAACTTCTCTAGAGAGTATTTCCTAATGAACAGTGATGTCTTGGTTGCTTTTAGAACCACTGGCTCCTTTTCCGGGCAGTGCAGAGGGATCACGGAGACAGTTTCAACAGCTGGATGTTTTCATTAAGGTGGTGAAGGCAGTTAGATGGCAAATTCCTACAACTTTCAGTGGGGTAGTTATCCACCTTCAAATATGTGGCTGGTAAAAATGTAGCGGTGGTGCAGGGTGATCCTACCACTCTACTCCACTCTGGTGAGACCCCACCTGGAGTACTGCATCCAGCTCTGGAGTCCTCAGCACAAGAAGGACATGGACCTGTTGGGACAGGTCCAGAGGAGGCCACAATGATGATCAGAGGACTGGAGCCCCTCTGCTGTGAGGATAGGCTGAGGGAGTTGGGGTTGTTCAGCCTGGAGAAGAGAAGGCTCCCGGGAGACCTTATAGCAGCCTTCCAGTCCCTAAAGGGAACCTACAGGAAGGATGGGAAGGAACTCTTGACAGGACAAGGGGGAACTGTTTTAAATGGGAAGAGGGGAGATTTAGATGAGATATTAGGAAGAAATTGTTTACTGTGAGGGTGGTGAGCCCCTGGCCCAGGTTGCCCAGAGAAGCTGTGGCTGCCCCATCCCTGGAGGGGTTCAAGGCCAGGTTGGACGGGGCTTGGAGCAACCTGGTCTGGTGGGAGGTGTCCCTGCCCAGGGCAGGGGGGTTGGAACTAGATGATCTTTAAGGTCCCTTCCGACCCAAATCATTCTGTGATTCTATGAATTGGAAATGCTGTTGAGCCTTTGCAGTCCCTGCAGGAGCTAATGGGGATAAATCTTGCCTTTCTAGCTAGGATGGGAACATCCGTGTTTCCCACTGCGGCTGAGAAGCTACAGAAAATTCATCCATCAGTTTCAGCACCAAAGACTCAGTCCTACATTAGTGAATGGGATGAGTGCAGTTGCTGCTGGCGGGGAGGAGAGAGCGCTCTCCTTGCCAGTGAGGAAAGTGTGTTGGGACACTGGCACAGGGCGTTATCACTCCTTTTTTTGCAAGATGAGTCTTTCCCATGTTGGGAAAGGGACATCTCACCTGGAGATGGTTGAGGAGGGATGGAAAGACTTTACTATGCCCTCCTGTCCCCCCAGGAATTGTTGTCCTTTTAGTGGGGAAAGCAGAAAAATAAAATTTATGGCTAAAACTGGAAACAAAATATTTAGGTTTGTATGATGAGTCTGGACCCCTTTGTCACTGTGAAGGGAAATGGCTTGTGTCCTGCAAGATCATCTTTAATCAGCCTTCACATCCCCAGTGTCTCGTAGGGGTTGTATCTCTCGGAGTGCCTTTTTGCTTGCTTTTTAAGGCATGAGATTTTTTACCATACTGGAAAATGTTCCGTGTTATAAATATAAGGATTGCTGATTGCCATGTAGCAAGGATGACTTGGAGACTGAAAGCTGCAGAAACTCAATTCCTTGAAAGCGTTTTTTCACTCATACACACCAAACCCATTTCATGCTGGGAGCAACGTTGAAATGGCACCACGCAGCTGCAAGCACAAACCCGGGAGCACCATGGGGCTTTCCCATGGGAAATCCATCTGTAAATCACACAAAGGTACAGTTTGCACAACAGGCGGGAGCAGAGTGTGGAGACACTCGGTCCAACCCAGGTATTAGTTGCAGGTCATGGTGGAGGGCTTGGAATTTTCTTTCCTCTCTGGAAAGCAGTTTTGATAGAAAGATGGTAACCCATCCGGTCTTGGGGGTTGTAAGGACAGGGCTCCCCTTCTCCATGTGCTTTAGTTCATACCACGGGATCTGATGACACGTGTAATAAATCAGCATCAGTCTGTTTGTTAGGATAATCCTTGCTTAACTTTCTAGGACTCAGTTTACAAAATATTACTTGCATAAGCAACCTCCAGTCCCGGTCTCATTCACCACGATGCAGGCATTAATCTGGAGGTACTAGGGCGTTGTCTCTCCCTGTTTGGAATTAATATTATGAAAGCGTTGGGAGTTTGAGTGCTCCTAGCCCTCTCCCACAGCTAGGGCCTGCATCTGTCCCTTTGGGGATGGGACAGTCCCTGCACTGGGGTCTATGAGTCAGGGTGTCAGTTCATTAATTGCTGATTTCTTCTGGTTTAGGTCCGTTCCTGGTGGTTGCTGATGTGTTTATACAGGAACCATGGTCATTCTACGACAGGTGAGTGAAGCATTCCTCTCTTCAGCGTTTCTGATTTTACTTCATCACCCCAAGGACTAATAAAAGTCTTTTTTGGGGTGGAAGGGTCAAGTCAGGCTATTTTTATCCCATTTTGTTGCCCTAAAAGGACTGTTAAAAGATGCAGAGATACTCATTAGCCTTAATCCTTGATTGGTTTAGAGGAAATCATTACTCTGTGTGTGTAGTCCAGATTAACCTCGTGCAGTGTTCCACTTCTATTTTCTCATCTGGGATGGCCCAGAAGCTGCACGTGAGTCCTAGATATGCAGAAGAATAAAACAGCTTATTGCCTGCCTTGAATGATGTAGTCAAGAACTGATTTTCACCTTCCAGGAACGGTGCTGCTTTGGTTGTGTAACAATGGAATCCTTTCATGCATTTAAAAAGAAATTGAATTGAAGAATTAAGTTGTATGGCAGGTCTCGTGTAGATTCTGAAATAATTTAGGGCTTCGAATTTTAGTGTTTTCCCTGTGTCTAGGCATAACATGTCTGTCTCGCTCTCGGCTTCTGGGTTGTCTCATTGCCATGTCTCACCCGGGGAGGAACGGCAGTACTGCCACACGTCCTGGGTTGGGGCTGCAGATTGAGACTCAAATATGTCAACACAGTCAAGCATTGAGGCGATGGAGCAAATCTACCCAACGGTTTTGATTCAACTCTGTGTCTGCCTTGGCAAATATGCTTTTGGCTGCAACTGGGCAGAAAGCTCTGGACCTTTGAAGCCGCGTGCAGGAACCCATGTGGTACCAGTTTACACCAGTGACAAGAAGAGCTGATGATAGCTTTGGGGGTGGAAGGAATGTCAAAGATCTCATGGAGCAACTGAAATGCTCTTTACGGTGTTGCCCTGACCTATCAGGAGCTGGGACCCAACAAAACCACACTGTAGGGGAGATAAGGAGGTCGGTCCTCCTTCCAAAAGGCACAGAGTTGTTGCCCTCACGTCTCAAGCTCTGACTGATGCATTTTGTGATGTCAAGGAAAACAAGTGGGAAATTAAAACGAAGTAAATTAATATGCTGATTTGGAAGCTCAGAATAACAGTTGTGGCTTTAAGAAATACCCTATAACGACTCTGGCTAAGGTGGTACCACTCCAGGCTGCCTGTAATGTCTCTCTGCTGGAGGTTACCCCCCTGTGGTTCAGCTTCTAGTTCATAGTCTTCTGTGTTGGTCTGAATTCACCACTTGCAGAGCTTTAGTCAAATGGACATCTTCCTAGTTACCTAAAACCAAGGTGTCTCATCTAGATCTTTAATCAAATAGACCGTCTTCCTAGTTACCCAAAAACAAGGTGTATCATCTAGGCAGGGAAGCAGGGTGTTTCTGAAGACATTTCCTTCCCACCTGTCTTAGGGTGGGATGGATCTCCTTTCTCTAAGTCCCAAGCAAGACTAGCTTAGGCACTTGACATTTAAATTGACCCAACTGTGGGTGGAGAGTTGTGGTGCAGGGACTTCATTCTTTTCTTCTGTCACCTCTGCTATCATGAAAGTAACTTACAGCAAAGGGGACAAGTAGACGGCTCCAATATCTTCATCAAAGCACTTTATGCCCTCCATCTAGACACTAATTAGCCAGTCCCAGGATCTAGTCTGGGATTTGGGTCCTTAATGAAAAGCCCAGGATGTGGTTGGTCTGGTGTGAAAACGGGCCTGAATTCTTGGGCTTTTACCTCTTGTGTCTGCAGTGTTACAGCGGCAAATCTGGAGCGGAGCAGGAGTGATGCTGCCCTTACGCTAGCGGATGAGGGGTTATTTCTGGGATGTTACAATGGAAGGAAAAATGTAGTGGTATTTCTGTACTGAAAACTGGATGCTGGAGGATAAACTTGGAGCCATTTGGGATTGATGTGTTTGTATCGCCCAAGTATTCAAAGCCCATCACCTCCAGGCAGGTATTAAAAGGACCCTTACAGTGAAGCCTTAATATTTGGTGTGCAAGTTCAGTCTCCTATAGGTTTTTTAGAGAAGGTACTCAGTGGTTTTCCATACAAACATTGTTTAGTTCATAAGGACTGAGTGTCGAATATAAGGAATCTTCAAGTGGACTCCTAGAAGTTATCAACAGTATTTGATACGTTACTTTGGGATTAAAGGTTCTTATTATTAAACAAGAAAAAAACCTGCAGTTTTCAAAAAGCTCTTCCATTTCTTGCTGTTCCTGATAGTTTTGAGATTAACTCTCCCTGTGGGTTCAGATGCTGAGCTGGTGCTGACAAATATCAGGGAAATAGGCCCATGTAGAACTTGTTGCTTACTGCAAACATCTCTCTGCAGCATGGATAAGGTGAGCAAGGACCCCTTCATAATGAAACGAGGGGGGCTGGCTGCTTGACAGCAGATACAGGCTCTTTCTGAGATCACTTTATACCAGTTTGCCCTACCTAAAGGTCCAGTCTGAGTCCCACTGGAACGATGTTGCTCTCCGTAGTCCAAAGAGCTGCTGTTTATGGTTGTGCTTAACTGCAAGTAAGAGCAATATATGTATTTTGCTTCCTTCAGTTTTGCTGAAAGATTCTGGAAATACATCTTTGCTGTTCCTGATTGGTCTGACTTTCTAGAGAGTTTTCCCTCTGTCTTGTCATCTTTTTTTTTTTTTCATTCTTGAACATGCACAACATGCTTACGGTCCTCCCCTCCCACCCCTTTTCCCCTGAAAACCTTCCCCAACATGATCAACCGAAAGAGCAAACCATTGCTCAGGCTACATCAGCGCAGAGCTTTTGGCCGCTACAGCTCGGTTTTCCTGTCTTTACCCAGCTATAAGTCTGGGAATTTCGAAGATGAGCCCATGGCTTTGCACCCCTTCCCACTCTCCCGTCAAAATGGTTCCTACTAGGATCTCCCTTAGAGGTTGGCTCCGGGCAGCTGAGCATGGAGGGCACTGAATGGCTCCGAGCAAGAAGGAGAAAGTGCACAGAGCTCCTGCCCTGTGTCTTCCACCCAGTAATTCAGAAGAAAAGCCAATATTGTTCCCCAGCAGGGGCCTGCAGGGAGCCAAACTTATCAGCTTTAGTCACTAGCAAATTACTTATGGCAAGTCCATTTCCATGCACAAAGAAAGGGAAGAAGAAAAAGGAGGGCTTCCTAAATTCCTGCCTTGGCAGCCTGACAAGCTCGTTTGGCTCCGCAGCACAGCAGCAGCTCGTTCCCGCTTGTTCTGTCTTTTATTTAAAGCAGAGATGTTTTTAGAGCCAGAGTGGAGACCAGGAGGATGTGGTGGCCCCGGCCGCAGATGACCACAGCCTGGCGAGGGGCACATCGCTGCTCCAAGGAGAGGGCTTTGCCAAGGCCACCGCTGTCCTGGTGGCAAATAACAAATAACAAATGCTTGCCACATGGCTGGTTTTGCCAACTGCGTCTTCTCGCTCATGTTGGCAACCCTCATATAACCTGATCTTAAAGACAGGGTTTCCCAATGCTGCAAATTTCCTGCTGCTGGGCCAGACCGACAGAAATCAAAACCACTTTTTCCGCTGCTAGGGTATAAAGTATGCTCACAAAATATAAGTATTTCACGTAGGACCGAGTTCAGCACCCCATGAAGCTCATCCACTAAACTAGGCTTTTAAACTAGACTTTTTTAAACTGCTGTTGTGGGTTTCTGACAGTCTTAGTGGTCCTCCAACCTGCTCCTGGGGTTATAAGGAGAGCAGTAGAAATAGGAGTGGAAAGAAACAGTGGAGAACTAAGCTAAGCAGATAAAGGAAACCAAAGCTCAGCCAGAAATTAAGGCCCTGAGGCATCAAGCGCTGTTGATGTCTCAAGCTATGAAGCTCTTTTTAGTTCAACACCAAAGCAAGGAAGGTGTCTCCAACTAGTCTGAAGCTTTGCAGGAGCCAAGGCTTGGTCAGAGACTTCATCTCTGCTCTCCTGGCTCGGCAGTGCTCCTGGTGGGGTGACTCTTGGGGGCAATGCCAAAACCTCGCGGTTTCTCTGCAGCTGTCCATTCTGCAATGGCTGTGCCAGCTCTGGCATTTCTTTGAATGTACAACCCAACCCCCAATGCAGCTTTGGCTTTAAACCCCACAAAACAAGCCTTACACAAATGAGTCAGTCCTTGATATGTTCACGTCTGTGTTTTCTGAGGGTATTTGCGGCTTCCTGTTCTTGTGCCAGGACTAGCTAAAATTGTCCTTTCCCCTTCTTGTCATTTCACAGGTGTTTGTATAGAGAGCAATCGCTTTCCTTCCTAGCTTCGGAATTGATCAAAATCCTACAAAACCCTTTTTTTTTCCCCACGTAAAACAAGCTCTGCAGCCCTCTCGTGATGGTGGCAGCCCTTTCTGCACCTGCTCTAGCTTAATTTCTTCTAGCTAAGTCCAGGATTGCACATTGCGCTGCAGGTGAAAGGGATTTGTGCAGTTCATTAATGAGCAGGAATAGATTTTGTGACCGCCGGCGTTTACAGCAGCTTGGTTTGATGCTCCAGGAGATGTTTTCCCTTGGTGGGAGTAAGAATAACAGAGACCAGATTTTCAAATCTTTCAGTCTCTGCACAGACATCTCCCAGCTGGGCTCTGTGAACACTGGTTTTACCTGGAGCTGACATACGCTATTTGTGGTGTTATTGGATAATATGCATTCAGCTTTGCTAAGTGATTCATTGCGCTATACGTTTTGTTAGCAAGGAGGAAGGGGCGGGGGAGAAAAATCAGCCTTATTGTAGGTCTTCTCAGGGCTGATCTGTAATCATGTCATTACAGAAAGCAAAGAGTAAGTCCACTGTTTGGATTCTCTTTCTCATAAACACTGAATAATTTAAGTCTTCTCCCATTTATGCCTTGTATCTGTCTGATCTATGAGTCTGAGGCTTCCCTGGATAGCTGTAACGCAGCAATGAAAAGTCCAGCACAAGCCAACCAAAGGGCACATTTGCATATAGATTGAAACATGAATCGTTGGGAGCCATTCATTAGTTGCAGTGCTCAAGACATTTGGCATTTTAACAGCTCTCTGCATCAAATCCTTTCCATCAAATTTATGGGACAATTAAAGTGCAGGGGGAGCCGCGTGCAGAAAATGAAGCTGCAGGCTAGGGAGATGTTCGTGCAGGGCTATGGCTGCAGAATATAAATTGCACGGTGTCAAATAAAGGTAGAGCGAGCAATCTCAGCCCTGGCGTGGAGATACCCTGCCTCTGAGAGAGCTTGTCTGAAATGCACTCGTTCCTGCTGTTCGGTACCTTCAACAAGCTCTCAGGATCTATCTTCCCCGAAGTATACGCACTCAAACCTTAATCTGTCTGATCTCAAGGTAGAGAAGGCTTGGAGTAAGAGTTGTTATATGTGTGGGTGAGTTTAGTTTTGCTTTTTTAAGGGGCAGGAGCAAAATACCCAGCCGATGGGTCATTCATATGAGGGCACAGGAAACTTCAAAGGACTCAATAGCAAAATTTGCCTTTAATTAATCTTGGAACCTTAGGTTTCCCCAGGGAAAATCTGCGTCCTTGGGGACAGCTCTTGCACAGCAGTCCACATATCATCTCATCTTCTGTTTGTTAGAGCCCTTAAAGATGAGATTTAACTTGTTGAGACCTGAAGTCTGGAGCAAGAAGAGATAAATTCCGTCCCTCAAACTGCCTCTTTCTCTTAAGCGCTTACTCATCATGGCCTCAGGTTGCACCAGAGGAGGTTTAGACTGGATATTAGGAAAAATTTCTTCACGAAAAGGGTTATAAAGTCATAGAATCACAGAATGGTTTGGGTTGGACGGGACCTTTAAAGGCCATTTAGTCCAACCCCGCTGCAACAAGCAGAGACATCTTCAAGTAGACCAGGTTGCTCAGAGCCCCGTCCAACCTGACCTGGGATGTTCCCAGGGATGGGACATCTCTGCCTCTCTGGGCAACCTGGTCTCACCATCCTCAGTGTAAAAAATGTCTTCTTTACATCTAGTCTAAATTTTTCCTCTTTTGGTTTAAAGCCATTGCCCCTCATCCTATTGCAACAGGCCCTGCTAAAAATTTGATCCCCATCTTTCCTGTAGGTTCCCTTAAAGTACTGAAAGGCCGCAATAAGGTCTCCCCGGAGCCTCCTCTTTTCCAGTCTGAACGACCCCAACGCTTTCAGCCTGTTGTCACAGCAGAGGGGCTCCAGCCCTCAGAGCATCTCCATGGCCTCCTCTGGACCCGCTCCAACTTGTCAGGCATTGGAACAGGCTGCCCAGGGAAGTGGTTGAGTCACCATCCCTGGAGGTATTTAGGGTGTAGACGTGGTGCTGAGGGACATGGTTTAGTGGTGGACTCGTCAGTGTTAGGTTAAGAGGTGGACTCGATGATCTTAAGGGTCTTTTCCAACCTAAATGATTCTATGATTCTATAACCTGACTGTGATGAAGTCTTGCTGTTTGTATACGCTTTCTGAAAAGAAAAAGCCTGTAATGAATGTTGAACCTCACATGGCCATCGTGCACCAGCTGGTGGAGCTGGGGGCTGCCGGCCCTTCTAGCAACCCCTTTGTAAGAGTAAGGTTCGGGGAGAGAGATCAGAAATCCTTCATTCTCACCCACCCCCATCCCACCCTGTATCTTATCCAGCAGAAGGGTTGATTTCCCTTGGTCCTCGCTCCAGCCATTGAGCATTTTCATCCCAGCTGTGCAACACAGCAGAGCAAAACATCTCCCATCCCATCCCCACCCCCACACACCCACCTCCCTCTGTCTCCCCTTCTCTCCCTCCCAGATGGGTGATACAGCTGTTTCCTGGATCACGTTGTCCATAATTTCACCAAAATCATGGCTGATAAGTACTTTAAAAAACTTGGAGCATAACTTATTATTTCTTTCTTACTGCTGTTATTTTCACTCAGGTCAGTTCTCAGATGGGATATAGGGAGTGGCAGTTGGAGGGATTTGGGTAAAAGGTGGACATTTAAGCCAACATGGCTGCTGTAAAAAAATGTTTGTGATGTGACATCCTTAATGGAGTGTGGGACCGTGCTTTTAATCTGCTCCCTGTGAGGGTGGATGTGCAAGCAGGCAGGTGTCTCTCCCTGTTTGAGGCGACCTTCCTCTTCATCAAATTCCTCTTGCAAACCTGGAAAACATTCAACAGCAAGGAATTAAAAGGGAAACCCTCAACATTTCATGGATTTGGGGTCACAGGCACATCTGTGGAATGACCCTGATGGACACTAGTGAAAGATTTGGCCTTTATGGTGTAAAATTAATTCCTTTTTCAAGCCACAGCATCATTTGCTAGCACAGTGTAGATTTGACAGCTGTTTTCCTAGAAAAAAAACAACTTAGCTCTGGCTTTTCTGCAATCAGGTTCAAGAAGGTGTGTGCAGCTCCTGGGGCCCAAGGGAAGGAAAGCAATAACAGACCTTTTCAATAGCACAAATTGAAAAATGGCATTTCTTTCTCAGGAAAAAGCTGAGCTGGGAGTGCAGAGAATATCTGCTGAGATGTCATTGCCTGGTCAATAAATAAAATAATTTTATTGGAATTAAAAGCTGACTTTGAAGACAGGATTCCAATGAGAATGTCAAAACGATATGCTCCATGTCAGTCTTTAGCCCAACTCAAATGTTTTCATGAAAATATTTGTTTATGTGATGTTCTTGTTGCATTTTAGGTTTTGGTGAAATGCCGTTCTTTAAGGAAGATTTCCAGTAAGAATTTTGGAGGAATAAATCTATTTTTAGTTGTTTTATAAATGTGACCAAAACAGAGGGAGGATTTGGATGTTTGCTAGAATACACATAAGAAGTCTGTTCTGAAAAAAGAAAAAAAAAAAAGTCGGTTTAAGAGCAGAGAAAATTCAATACCGTGAGTGAGACAGCCCGAGACGCTGGTAAGCCAGCTGGCACTTCAGATACTTCTACTGGGGCTTTCAACAGCGGGGAAATGAGATGAATAAGTGTGGACTGGGACTTGGGAATTTGGATGCGGATGCTTTTGCATTTCCATTTTGCCACTGCTGGGCATATGTACAGATGGTCTAGTGGTCAGCAGCGTTGACCGGCTCATGCAGGGGTTGTGCGTTAGACTGTTGCAACGTAAGGGAATTGCCTTTTCCCCGTCCGCATCTATGGGGATGTGAGTTTTGCAAAAATGAGAAGGTGTTAAGGTGGATCAGCCCTCCTCTCCTTCCCAAATCGCCCTTGCTGCTATCTGCAAAAGGGAGGTGGCATTGGCCGAGGAATGCAGCTGCTTTCTTGCACTGGTCAATCTTAAAAGTTTACAAGGATTTCATCCTCCATTAGGCAATTTTGTGAAAGGAGAAAACTTCACCAGCTATAAATTATGAGGGCTTCTGTTCCTGAACAGAAATTATTATAAAATTCTGAACAGCGCTACAGTGTGCTGAAGTTGGGAACGTATATAAAATGACCATATTTGTTCAGACCCAAGTCTGTCCCATTTGGTATTCTGTATCCAGACAGTTGGTGAACACCAAGGGACAAGTAAAATACAGTGTAAGTGCCTCACAACATGTTCCTGTCCTTCAGCTGATTTCCTGGCCTCCACCTATGAACTTTCAGTTTGGGGATCTCCCAAGCCTGATGTGATTTATTTGATTAGTAGTCCCTAATGCAGCTCCCTTCCAAGAGCTTGTCCAACTTCCTTACTTCTCCAGGTTTCCTATCCACCTCCATGGCTTTTTGCTGAACCTAGTCCTTGATGACTTTGGTTGACGTCCTCTTATTTTTGGACTGGAAGACTATTTTAAAGAAGTATCTCTACAGGCTTGTCCACTCTGCCCTAGGCATCCACATGGTGAAGATAGGATGCTACCCTAGATGGGCCTTTGATGGGCCTTAACCTTGCACACCCATTTTCATGGCAATGAGGCAATTCCACTCACATCCTCATCACATTGCTCCCCCCACACTCTTTTACCAAGAAGCAGATGCCCTCCATCCTTTCCCCAGACTCACTTTAGCAGAACCCGGGAGAAAAAGAGGTTGGCTTATTTTCCATGCGGAAGAAGAAAGAGCCAAATGCTGCTTTTTTTTTAGGATTGGGGAAAATGCCTATCTGGGACAGAACCTTGCCAGTGATTTGCACACCACAACTCAGAAACCTTCCGTGCAGCCATTGTGAATGCAATATGAGCAATTTATGTGCATCTCCTACCACCCCGCCAGACGTTTTATTGCCAGCGCCATTGCTGGCAAATGACTCTTAAGGTCACACACTGCATTTTCATGATCTGCAAATCACTTTGTAAAGGCATTTTACTACCCCTTAACCCCATAAAATTGCTAGATTCGGTGCAAGGCAGACAGGCAGCCCTTTCCCATTAAGTAGATGCTTGAAGTTAAACAGCATTTGCATCCAGCAAAATGCAATGGAGGCATTAACCATATTTCCATGCTGATACTCTGTCAGCCCATTCCTTACAGAAATGTAGGCATAATTAATATATCTATGTGATAATACCCTTGCAGTCTCAAAATCAAGGCTATATGGCAATTATTGAATTCCTCAAAACCAATATAAAACCAGTTCTTCACATGAATTAAGTTCCCTTTACATAATTTAGGTTTTCACGTGAGCACCAACCAGCTGTCTGTTGCTGCAACAGGATCTCTGCCGTGCGAGGCACCTTGCAAACCCACAACAAAACCCAAAGTTTGGTTCCAGGAGTAACATTTAACAAAACCCATTGGTAATGTAACCCTTTTTATCATAAATCAGATCAAATGTGAGACAAAACTGCTCTGGAGGCCGCATCCCCCTGCGCAGACTGTGTGGCGTATGCAGAATGGACTGTCCGTGTACTAAAATACCCATGAGGAAAACAAGAAGTCCCAAGAATACAGGAATTAGTTGCTGTCCTAAAAGCATGCAGAGCTTATTTCTTTTACGGTTTTATTCTTCTAGCTACCAGAGTTCAGGACGACCATATGAAAGTGTAATCCCCCTGGCAATCTTACCAGCTACCATTCCTTGATAATTCCACGTGAGAAATAGGTCCAACTTGCTTTTTCAAGCTGTGGCTGCCGCTTTGTTTTTAATTGGCTGGTGATTATTTGGCGGGACTTGGATTTTGAAGCAGGTTTCTGGGTTTGCGTTTGCAAAAAAGGACTGATGTTCAGGGTTTGGCTTCTCATCGCTCTCTGAAAGCCAAGTCTCTCCAGTATGTGCCCAACGAGCTACAAACCATTAGCTGTAAAAACTGTCCTGAGCTTACAGTTTGAAGGCATCCGCAGTGCACACCTGTACCTGTCCTGATCCAAGAAGGCAACCGTCTTGGGTCTGCCAATTACAACCGTGATTTGAATAGTGATGATTGTCCCTATCTCTGTCATCTTGTGCCAACCTAAACACTCCACTCTCTCTCTTTTTGGAACTTCTAGGTTAGGGTTTGTTTAGCTGAAGTTGCTGACTGCTTCCTTCAGACCCTTAATGAACGTGGTTGGCCTCTGGGGTCCCTACCTTCTTCCACAGCCTTCTGGAGTTTTACACCTTCCACAGCCCCGCCATGATAGTATGAAATTTGGGATTAAAATGTACACTCTGCCATTCCTTATTCTGCTTCGGGTACTATTAGCATGAAAGTTGAAATAAAACCTACAGAGAAATCATCGGAAACAAGCCTCCTGATGCACTTGGTAGTTCCAGAGAGTTACAGCAGATGGGGCTGGTCATTGTGCTGCCAGGACCCACGGCGCAGCTCTGCGGCTGGTTCACCTCCTCCCTCAGAGGGACCCACCACCAGCAATTCGGGAAGTTTTCCGAACGTGGTAGGCAAAGGGGCTTGAAGAATCCAGGCAAGTGGCTGCAATTACCAGCCTGCTCTGGCTTTCCAGTTCAAGGGTGGTCTTGCATGGAGCCAACCCTGGAGTCTCCAAACCCATGAAGCAAGCACTGAAATATGGATGATTTTGCTGGGTTTTAATAAATACCACTAGGATTCTTTTTATTATCTGTTTCTGGATGATAAAAATATCCAGGTGCTTCATGTTCTCAAGATTGTTTTGACATCTGGGAGTACCTTTTCTCCTTTTGGAAGGACGCTACTTGTATTTCAGCATCTCTACATCCTTGTCGCTGGCAACAAAGGAACAAAAACCAGTATCAAGGTGTTTTGCATTACAAGCATTGCCAGCATGAATTTTTGGCTTTCCATTATGCTTTCTCCTGCCATTCGTTCCTCTCAGGAACTGGCTTTTCAAACACAGCCCTGGAGCAGTCCATTTCTCCCTTAAGCAGTCATGGCACAAACTCCCTCAAGATGCCGTTGACTGAGCTGCAAACTAACCTTCCCCCAGACCCCCTCACCCTCCTCAGTAACCAAGACAACCCTCGGTGCCCGAGTGTGTAAAAAGGGCAGTGCTGCTCAGATCCAACGTGGCAGTAAAGGAAAAACGGCATTACCCCACTTTCATTCCATATTTCCAAAGATGAGACACGGTATCTTAGATGATAGGGCTTGTCTAGACATATCCATGCCGCTTTGGTTAATGCAGACCCTTAGCACAGACGCGTTTCTGCTGAGAAAACTGCATTTACATGAGTATTGATTACTCCTATATAGGAAAAGAATACATTTTTACTAGTTTTAAGCATTGTACTATGTCTACATTTCTGTTCATGCAGGGATAGCCGTGCATGTTACAGTAGTCCCACACCTATTTCGTACACAGGAACTCATTGCAGAGTGGATCTCAGTGAGGCTGCGAAAAGGCAGGGAGGAGGGAAGGAGGACCCTGAAGTAAAGAAACGAAAGAAAAAATGAAAAAGGATCTTCCCAGAGCATGAAAGATGAAGCTGAAACTCTGAAAGAGAATTTGACAGGTTGCATATGAAAACTAAAAGAGATTTTTATTGCAGATGGTGGGAAAAATCCTGTTTTGTTTCCCCAGGAATAATATCAGGTAAAACAATTGAATTCATGTGGTTGCTTTTATGCTTCTTTGAACAGCTTTTCTGAGCCAGGATGAAAAACATCCCTTCCAATTTACATTTCTGTGTATGATCTTTTTTTTTATTTTATTTATTTTTCCCCTTCATCCGTACCGCACGTTGGAATTCAGGCTGTGTCCTTGTTGTGAATCGTTTTGATCGTGAAAAGGCTGTATGCCTCAGAGGCAGAAAAATGTTGGGTGGAAATACCTGATTGCCTCCATCTGTTGCATCGTTCCATAGCTCTGGTGCTCATCAACCGGGACTCTTCTTTCAGGAATCAAATCAAAGAGTTCTCTGCCTTCACCCCCAGGGAATAAAGCCTCCATCGGCATCGCTTGGTGATGCCACAGCAGATACCTGCTGGGTGATGCCACAGCAGATACCTGCTCCGCTCCCCGGCCGCGCTGCCAGCTGCACTGTCCTGCTGCTCTCCCTGCTCCTTCACTGGGGCTTTGCTGGTTGCCAGATGAGGCAGTTCAGGGGATAAACCAGCAAAACGCTTTGCAAAAACGCATGAAAGTGTTGCTGCTGGGGTCGCTCCCTGACCCGGTTCACCGTGGGATCAAATCGAAGAACGGGATGGCAGCACACAGCTTAGGTGTATCGTCCGGCCATAGGGACCTGCTGGAACAAGCATCCCTCCCAAATTGTGCTCAGAGAAGGCGATGGCATTCCCTTAATCCCATCTTTCTAAAGCTTAACATGCAGAACAATATGCATTAAAAGGAAAATGTCCAAAATCTTTGCTTCTGGGTGGCTTAGGGCAAGTGGTTTCCATCATGCCTCCTACTGCAAGCTAGGGATATCTTAGCCACACTCCTAGTTGTCTGGGGGATGGGGATGACTGGTTTTGGCAGATTTAGAGTGGATTTGAAGGCTTCCAGTCTGGTACCAGTGCAACCTCTCTACTCCCAGGACCTGAAGGAGTATATCTTGGTCTAACAGTACTAAATTATACGCTTCTATCCTAAAGCGCTCCCCCCCCCCGCCCCGATTCCTCCTGGTTTTATTTTTCCCCTCTCTGCTTTCCCAGATTTGTACGTTTTATGACTCCTCTGTCGTCTTCCTTTGGATTTCTTCTATTTGTATTTAGGACAGGGCCCCACCATGGGGCTAAAAGGCTCAGTCTTCATTTCCTGTTCCACTTGTGCGTCTTAGCAGGTTTTTCAATCACATCCCGAGCGGTGCCCATCAGCTTTTTGTGTGAGACCTGGCAGGCAGGGCTCTGGCACGGCGTTTGGGTGAGTGACGGCCGGGGCCAGCCTAATCTGCTTGAAACGTCAATGGATTGCTGGATTCTCCGCTTCGCCCGTGATGGTAATGCCCTAAGAGTCGCCGATTAAATCTTCTATCTCCGTGTTTGTCTTCACGCTTAAAACTCACTCCTTGAGCCTGGATGTCCCAAACAGTCAACAACAAGCTCCTTGCCCAAAGCCAGGGACGAGGTCAGACATCGCTGGGAGCTGAGCCTTGTTGCACCACACTGGATTGCCCCTCTGCAAACCCAATTAAAAACATCGTTATTACTCCTGGAGTCTTTGACTCCAAATGGGAAAACGCTGGGACAGGTGCCACGCTTGTTTTTTCCTTCCTGTCAGTATTGAAGTTACAGGATGAGCGAGCGGCGCATTGATTATTGAATTATTTAACGATTCCTCTTGCATCTCTGCCTTTGCTTCAGAAAGCCTTTGTGTGTAGCACGTTACCTTGTCTGACAGCTGATGCCTGATGTGCTATGAGAAATTGGGAAGAGAATCTTATTTATTTATGAAATAGGAAAATTATTAGTGTTACTGACTACCAGCATGTGTGCTTTTTGCATGATGGTTTGCTGTTAAGGAGAAATTCAAGCTTTTTCTTCCTTTCCCACCTTTTCTTGATGTCGGTGGCAACTGCGCAGCTAAAGGTGAGTGCACAGAAGAGAGATGAGCAGTCCTAATTCTCCCCTGGGTGTCACAGCTGGGGATCCAGGAGAAGCTCCATTAAACTGGGCAGGGTACACCCATGTAACCGAGAGCTGAACTGAATCAGATAGGTGATATCGAGAGGTGATATGTGTTTTTAGTAGAGCACGGACATTACACTGCCCAAAGGATTCAGGTAACTGTTGGAAGTCTGCATTGGCATAATATGCTGTGCTGCACCAATAGGTTTAGATTTCAGTCTGCTCTCCAAATGACATTGAAATGTGGAGCTGGGGGAATGCCTGTGTTTGCGCTTGTGTCTGTATACACTAAGGATTTTCTGCTTCGAAGACGAGCGGTAAAGAAGTAAAGGGCTCAGCTTGGATCTGGCCCTCCGGAGAGCTGGGTAGGTGATTGTGCCTGTTTCCAAACAAACAAACAAAAAACCCCACGGCATAAATAGGTCATTTTACATCAATTGTCAGAGGTATGGCCCACAGATCACGTTTGGCCCACCTGGTGCATCGACAGCCATTCTGCAGGGCATTATCTTTCCTATTTTAGAAAAGCAAGTTTAGTGCTGCCGGGACTAATTGGTGGAGCGCTGCTGACCTGAGTCCACCAACAGCCTTTGATAATCAGTGATTTTCCATATCCTTCAGCAATTTACCTGAATATCAGCCCTTAGGGCCCCCCACACTGGGGGTAGGAGCCACCTTGGCTAGCTTTGGACACCTGTACTGTAGTTTTCTACCACTGAACTGTCCTCTTCACACACCCTTTTAGGTCAGTATCATCTGCCCTAGTTTAAATAACTGCTTTATGCAGAGGTGACCATAGAAGTGCGTCTTTCTTTCCCTTGAGTGTAGAATAGAATAGAATAGAATAGAATAGAATAGAAGTGAAGTGAAGTGAAGTGAAGTGAAGTGAAGTGAAGTGAAGTATTTCAGTAGGAAGGGACCTACAATTATCATCAAGCAAAGATCTGGATATCTTGCTCAGAGATGGACACATGCACTGGGTTAATTGAGTCCCACCTGACCTGTTTCACTGAATAATTCAGCTTTTTCAGTGGTAGCTGCAAAACAGCCAGCTCAAGAACACCTCCTCAGCCCTGGCAGTGTCTGGTGCATTTTTCTGGGGTCTGAAAAACAGGCTGGTGCAAAGAAACCCAAGCTTTCATTACATTAGGTGGCTCACCGGCTGTGAGGATGGTTCCTGCAGGTGGCATTTCCCTTTTTTCTCCAGCAGTGAGGTCCACACCACCACGGCAGCACTTAATGTGAGCTTAGGTCTCCGCAGCGGCATAAACCTATTGCCTGGGTCACATCAGTTCCTTGGGATAAGCATTTACCCCTTACTATGTGTGTGCACGAAGCGTGTCACAGCAGGACCTTGATCTCAGTTGTGCCTGCTGCTGCAGAGGTGTAGTAAATCATCAGATCAGGGTCCAGCATGGCTCTGCAGGCTCATACTTCTATCTCTGCCATGAAGAGTCTAATGTTACCCCGGGGAGCTGTAATCCACACCGGATGGCATTGCTGCTGGGCTGTGGGCCAGCTAAAGGTTTCTTTTCCTCCACCGTGTCCCTCCCCTTATTGTCCTAAGTGTGTTTATTTGTTTCCCACATAAGGCATAGCACGTTCCCTTAGAAAAAGCATGCTGATAGGAGGCTTAGTGCCGTTGCTCTGCCCCTTGGTGCATAGAGAAGGGAGGCTGGTTTCCAAGCTGGGTCATCCCTTCAGAGGGATGGGGTTTCCCGTTTCCAGGAGGCAGCACGGCCGGGCCATTCAGACAGACAGCCCTGCCAACGCCAAGTGCTGACGCGCCTGACTCCGTCTAACGAGCCCCCCGACAATCTGCTAGCAGAGGAGCAATGCAAAAAAAAAAAAAGGCAATGGAAATGTGGGGAATTACGCACCTCCAGCAGCCCCAGCAGCAGGGAAAAAAATTAGCATGCTCATGTGATAGGACTGCAGAGACTGGATTCAGCCCTCTGGGCTTCCATCTCTGCTTTGCTCCAAGGGTAAGCCGGGGCAAATCGTTCCACTCCTCTGCTCCTTGGTTTACTCTTTGGCAGCAGACGGAGGTACACAGCCTCAGAAATATGGTACAGGGTGTAGCTGAGCCGTGATCGTGATAAATACAAAGTGAGGTAAATACATTGGCTGCTCTTTATCAGACCTGCTGCTCCCACACTGCTCCAGTTGCCGTGGTATGGCAGTGAGGAAAGGTGTGCTGATGAGCAAAGAGCATCTGTAGGACCCAGCTCAAATCCAAAGAGCCCATCCCATGGGTCCCTTCACATACGTTTATTTAGTCCTTCATTTCCACATGCATCCTCTCATTGATTATTACCTTTGTTGGACATCTATCTTGTACTTTCTAGGGGAGCAAAAATGCAGTTGTTTACAGCACTGTGTGTTCAGGTCATGCTGGAGGTAGACATCTCCCATGAGATTGCTATATTTGGTCTGTGTCTCCTTCTCCCTACATTGCTGTGGCATTTCATGTACATTTTTGCTTGCTCCTTTGGTGGACTGTAGACATCCGTCTTATTAATCTCTAACTTGCCTTCTTATCCATGAGACTCGACCTCTTCCTTAAATTATCCACCCAGCTACAAGAAATATTGCTTCAGGGCTTTGTAATATGGCTTAAGCCTACCAAGTTATTAATCCATTATCTGTCCCTGGGTGAGGATTGCCTCACTGTTGTCACTGCTGTTCACTGATGAGCAGAAGTAGCTCGGTATGAATTTGATGTACCCATCACGTATGGTTGTCCTCGGTAACTGTGTCCCATCAAGGGGACCTATAAAGCCTTTGTTCCTCTAGATAAGTTTCCACCAAGAATACGTCCTCTGCATGATGGAGAAATTGATCCAAAACCCCATGGAATCAAGGCATCGGTAGAGTTTTGCATTAAGATAGTGATAAATGAGAATGGCGTGGAAAGCTTAGCAGCTGCACCACTAGCCACCGCTATCTAGGCTCTGGTCTGTACAAATGATGCTGAGTTAGATTCAAAATTTCCATGGAAGAGACTGACACCCAGCTCACGTGGCCTTAAATTCTCTAAATGTGCAGAAAAGCCTTTCCTAGGTGAAAATGAGAAATCTTGAGTATATCTAAGACAGGACAAGAAAAAGCAAATCTAGGGGGACTGTAAAACGTCTTGTTCTCTTCTGGTTGGGCCAGCAGTCCTGATTAGTCGTTACAAGAACAGTCCTCCCTACCTAGAAGGAGAGATTGCAGAAGTGGGTCTGTGGAGCAGGCAGTGCAACCTCATTATCTCCATGGTCCTCATGTTTAGCACATTTTCACCCACAGCCCAAGTGCCCGTCTCACCTATAGGCACAGAGGCTGTGCTGCTCTGAACACCTTCCACTCAATTATTTAAAATTCCGTTGCTATGGATCCACTCAAGGCGATCAGTTTAAAGAAAATGCAGATGGTCTCTGGTTTTGAGTTCCCACTGCGCTTTGGTTAATTTGGTATGTAAAGGTATTAGGTTAATTAAATGCCATGTGTTGCACGGGGACTGGCTGCATTTGTGGATTAATAAGTACCCGAGTGTGTTCTGTGCTGAAAGTCCCTCAAGCTGGCAGACGGTTAGTTCACTGAGAAAGGAAGGTAACGGAGAGAAGTCTTGGGGAAATGAAGAGGTTTCCAGTTAATGCTGCAGTCGTTTTTCCAGAACGGGCGGTTGCAGTGTCCTTCATGTCTCCAACCAAGTATCACCCCTTACTGGAGAGACCGGAAGAATTTAAGTGAAGAGAAGCAAAGTTGCTCAGTTTGCTTTGAGACTCCTGCAGGACCAGTTCTATGGAGCAAGCATGCTAGATGGCCAGTGGAGGACCATGGTTGGTGCGTGGAAATTTTTCTGCTAGAAGAAGATCTTTACCAAGATCCATATTGTGAATCAGGTCAGAGGGTGTCCTGCAAGCAGCAGGCATGGTCACGCTGGAGGTCTAAAGCAAACCGACCACAGCTTCCTGGCATTCATGGTGGAATACACATAGAAAGCAGAGAAAGGGGCAAATACCACTGTGAGATTTTGGAGATGTTGAAGAAGAAGAAAGTTGTTTTCATGCAGCCATGTGCTGAGGTGGTGGAAGATCAGGAGAGAGACCAGGGCAAATGGACACTACTCCGCAATGTCAACCAGGCCCTGAAACCCACAACCATTTTAGCGGTAAGATAGGGGGTCCCAAGCTCTGAGCGTGGCTGGGAGCTTTCAGGCCACTTTGAAATCGGTCTTGCTGTTTGATGGGATCCTTATACTGCTTGTGCCAGCTTCTCTCTCCTTCCTCCTGAAGTCTTTGTTCCCTTCCAAGCACTGCAGCTCCCCTGTGGTGCAATCTCCTTGCTCTTTGCACTTGGAAGCTCCTCCTAAAGATCCTCTTCATGAATTGTGTTGATCTGTGTGTGCACCCATGGTGCTGTTTCCTTCTCTGGCACCGCTGTTTGGTTGTCACTGCCCATAGCTTGTGAGGTCCTGGGGGTCTGCCCCAGAGCATTTGGAAGGACACTAGCACCCAGCGGCTGCATTGAGGAGGAAGAATTGCACCATGTTGATACTGTAAAGTGACTGGTGGTATTCTCACTTCTCTAGTACTCTGTCGTGTGTCTTGGAAAATAAACTACAGGCATGAGGCAGGTTATGCAGCTGGTAAGCCAGTCTGTCCAAGCTGGTAAATGCGTGAATCGACCCCATTTGCCCTGAAATCCCCAATATATCTGCTGCTTTTGGGGCTGATCCGAAGGCGATTGCATCAGCGGAAGGAGTGTAACTGACTTCCATGGGTTTTATATCAAATTCATTAAAGTCAGGGAAGGAAATAGGTCGTCACTCTTAATAAGTGACATTATTTTTTAACTCCCTAGACCTTTCTGAGCTTACCGGCTTAGCCCATCCCATAAGACTAGCTTTTTTCACCAGTATTAAGAACTGCACTTTAATGTGTTTAGAAAGAGCATTTTAAGGGGATGAGCGCTCTGTGCACTAGGCAGGCAAAGCACAGGGGTTGTCTTAGTGGTAGTGCGGTATCGATTTACCTTGGGGAGAGCAGGCTGCCTTTTTATCTCAGCTGTGTGGTAACAGAACATGTGAAGCAGGCTGCCTTTACAGCTATTCAGAATTAGAGATTTAAAAGAATAAAAAACGGCATTACAACTCTTGTCTTCTTGATCGAGAGCAATGTTTATGCAGCTGATGAGGTGTCAGAAGGGCTTTCTGCTGAGCAGGGACTGAGAAACCTGCCTCCTCTCTTGCTGACACCTTGATCAAGTTACCCACCCTGTGCATGAATTTGCCCAGCTATGCAGCCAGGATCACAGTGCTGAACACTCTGAAATGCTGTGAGAGTCTTGGATCAAAGGAGCTAAGAAATAAATATTAATATGAGTGGATTTGTAATGTACCTGTGCGTGACTTACTGCATTCATTAGTTGTGGGGTTTTTTTCCTTTTTAACTGAGTTATGGGATGTGGGGGTAAGGCAGCTAATGAGAAAAGGATTTGAATATAATATTTTTATGAGATGGGTAAAGATACTTACAACAGTGCTGTAGCACAAGCCTCTGAGGAAAAGAAAACCCAAACTAAGGGGTGGATCCTCAACTCATGTAAGCAGGATGACTTTGTTAATATCCTAGGTGAAACCTAGCAAGCAGCTGCCAGGGGTGGAGTCTACCATAAAATAGTTGGGGACTCCTCGTGTGTAGTATTTCTCCATGTGTGGGTCCCTGGGTGTAGGCTTACATCCCTGTGGCACTCGTGGGTTGGTCTCTCTCAGAAGTCCTGCTGAGCAACGACTTGGATGGTGAACGTTTCACCATGTTTTATATTGCTGGATGCCTCCAGTTCCCACTGCCCGGAGCAGACCTGAAGGTCATTCAGCAGCCCATTGGGTGAAACCAAATCTATAAATGCTCTGCCCATAGAAATGATCGATAGTGGATGCTCAGAAAGGGGTTATATCTCAGCACATGCAAAGTGATCCCTCCTATTTTTCACTTTCCCTTCTCCCAGCACGTTTTCAGGACTTCAGAAGGTAGATATTGCATTTGCATTGTGCTTAACAGGTACGAGTGGAGCTGGGCACCAGGGATGTGGCATTAGGTGGGGCTGCAAGTTCATAATATTAAACTTAGATGCATGAAAAAGTACATTAGCTTGCTTGATGCAGCATGCCTGACAATAATTTAACTAGGTGCCTCCCAATTTTAGCACCTCTTCACAGTGAGATTAGGGGTGGGAAATAATTCTGCCTTGTTTCAAAGAGTGTGGGCCCCGCTTTTGGGTTATTTGGGGGTTTATTTCTGTTTTGAGGAAAACAGCTTCTTTAATAGCCATTTTGCATTCGAGTAATTCAATATCCACAGAGCCGATGAGCAGATAGTCCCCTGCCCAGCAGGACTGACAAGAGGTCTGTAGGATCACCAGTGGCATGGAGCGAGTGGATAGGGGTCAACTGCTTGCTGTGTCTTCCAAAACAAAAACAAAGAGGTCTCAAATGAAAGAGGTGACAGGCTTGAAGCACGCAAAAGGGCACAGCTTTTCACGCTATTTGTAGTTAAACTCCTCCGTTGAGATTATGGATGCTAAAACTTTGCACAGCTTCAGGAAGCAACTAGACATGCAGTAGATAAAATCCACTGAGAATTAAATGCAAAGACCCCACCTACAAATCACTGTAGCTGGGAGACCTCATAGAGAAGTATATATATCTACCTCTCTGGTATGTACTTAACCCTTCTTTAGTCATCCCCTTTTCACCAGTCTCCAACATGGGGGAATTTATATTTGACAGTGGTTATCTGCAAGGAAAAAATGTGCCGCAAACCTCTAGGCAAGGTTTTCCAGAGCTGAAACCCATCTCCTAAGTGTGACTTTGTAGGCTTGTACATTGAACAGGGGGAAACCTCTAGCTCAGTTTTTCTGCCTTTGTCAGTGCTCTCTAACCTGCTTGCTGGGTGCAGTCTGTGACCAACAACCACTCAGCAGCTCGTGAAATGGAGAGCTAGTGTATGCTGTGTGGGGCGTGCCCTACTGCTGTTACCTTGCAGGGGGTTTCCTGAGCATCTGTGAAAAAGGGATGGTTTCTGGTTTGCAAAGGGCGTCATTTGACTTGTACCAATGACTTGGGTACAAAACATCAGCAAGTTGTATCCCAAGGGATGCTGAACCTGAGTGTAACTGTCCTCTCTTTGGTTCCAGGGGGATTATGTGTGGATGGACCTCAAAACTGGACGGGAATTCGACGTCCCCATTGGAGCGGTGGTTAAACTGTGTGACTCTGGACAGATCCAGGTTGTGGATGATGAAGGCAATGTACGTACAAAAGGTTGTGATGACCGTTCTTCAGCTCTATGGGCCTGGCTAGGCCAGGACCCATAGGGTCATGATGACTGGCTTTGTCACAGTCTTCTCATACGTCCTTTGGCAATCAACTGTGCCATAGTTTTCTATTTGTAAGGGCAAGGTAATGTTGTGTCCCTACTTTTGTGGTGGTATTGTGAGTGAGAGGTTGAGAAGCTTCTTGAGTACAGTGGTAACAGAGGCCTCCAAAGTACATTTAAATAGTGCTTTGAGCAAACCTACCTTGACCTGCTGTTTTACAGTCCTTTATGACCTCCTACCAATATAGGATGTGCCCAACCATGGATTCTTCTTCAATTTCCGACCTCTACTTGTGTGCAGTGGTGGCTATTTTAGAGGAGCATCTATATCACAAGCAGAGGGTGACCAGAGGAGGTTCTCTGTCCTTTATCATTTTCTTCCCAGACTGAGATAATTGTGAATGCTCTTTTTCCCTTCAAGGATGGCAGAAAGAGATTTGGTTCAGGAGGGTCATGGTGTCCAATTAGTAGTGGCTTTTGAAGCCTTTTAGGAAGTGATCAGTCTAAATGACACTCTGCCAATAAAGGTGTGCTTTTGCCACCCCTGTGCATCCCTCTCTCCTATTCTAAATCATCTTTTCTCTGCTTAGTGGTATTTTGTGGTAGAGGGTTAACCAGTGATGTGAAAATGTACTTGTCTGAAGAGAAGAAGAAACCTGCTATTTGTTAAAAACACCCCTGATGTGCTGGATGATACTTCTAATCAGGATGGCTCGTGCCTCACGTCTCTTGTTTCTCCAGTAAACCAAAAGATGTTTTCCTTCTTCCGCTAGGAATCTTTCAAATTAGTCACTGCCGTGTCCCAGGAATAGAAGCTGTGACCTCTGTGCTAATGCTCTCCCCTGTACATTCTTCCATCTGGTCCTTCCGTTTGGGGTGGGCTGTTTCTGTCTCTCGTACCAAATGAGACACCACCCCAGTGATATCTCACTTGACTTATCTTTCTCTGTCCTCACTCTGTTCCCAGGAGCACTGGATTTCCCCGCAGAATGCCAGCCACATCAAACCCATGCACCCCACCTCCATCCATGGAGTGGAGGACATGATCCGCCTGGGGGACCTGAACGAGGCGGGAATCCTCAGGAACCTGCTGATCCGCTATCGGGAGCACCTCATCTATGTAAGTGTCCTCCCCACCTCCACCTCTTTCTCTGTACTGCATCCCCTTCTCTCCTTAGCTCTGGGGAACCCCCATGGGTGAAACCCTGATTGAACTGAGCATCTGGGTTTCTACCTTCACCTGGACCCAAGTGGTGGAGGGCTTCTGCACTGTAGAGGACACGTTGCAGGGTTCATGGATGCCCCAGTGAAAGACCCCATGAGTTAGGTAATAAGTACAGTCCTTGCCGCTCGCTGTGTAGCCCTTGTAGAAGTTTTGGGCACATGCATTAACTTTCTATACATGCAATAACCAATTCAACCCAGGCCATGTGCATGCTGTAGTAATCCTAAAGCAAAAGCTTTTGACAACTGCATGCTGGATGTGGTCCTTCTCCCTCTGATCTCATTCAACCCAAGTGGGTGAAAACAACAATTGCTGGAGGTTCAAGGGGTGGAGGAAGGATGAGGAGGTGCATGCATGAAATAACTGGGAACAATGAAGTGAGCAACTCCCAGAACAGCTCTGAAGTATCTCCCCCATCTGTGTTTATGACTTATTAGCTCTGGGTTGCCTGGGATCCTGACAGCTGATGTCTGGGGACAGCAGTGTCCTTCCTTAGGTCAGCTCAGTCATGTCATGCCCAGTGGACCCAAGTGCAACATTGCCAACCCCACCACATATTCAGAAATCGAGGGTTTTACAGGGAGCCAGCCAGAACTGCATCTCTTTTCTGCAATAACATCACAAAGGCCACCGCCCCAGCAGGGCAAGAGTCAGCATTCAAGTCTCTGTGCTGGTTTTATCAGTATGCCCTGTGCTGCCGTAATCTTGTGCACATTCTTGGGGCAGAAGCGCAGAGAGTGTGTGTGTTTGCCACTACCTAATGTACTCAAACAGACTTTGCAAATGTGGAAAATGTGGTATTGCTCTCAAATCCTACAGTTTCCAGGAACTCAGCTGAGTGTCTGCTGTGCCTTTGAAGGCCTTTTCAAAGCCACCTGGCAATCTAATTTTCAAAAGGCTGTAAGACTACTAGAATTTCAGGCCAGAGGGTATTGCAGTGCAGTCTGACTTCCCAGATAGCATAAGCTAACAGACTGTATCCAGGATTTTATCTATCAAGTCTGCTTGTTCTGCTTGATGTCCAGTACCTTTTGAAAAGAAGGTTTTGGATCAGAGCTGGGCAACGATGGAGAACAGACCACTCTGTTGCATACAGCTGACAGCCTCCTGCCTCCAACTCTGGAAGATATCCATCCCTTCTTTCAGAGATGGATTTCAATGCTAGAGAAAGGAGATCTGGCTGCTGAAAAGGCATCTCTAATTCCCCAAATCTTGGAGGAGAATAGAGATCCCCGTATTCATCTCTCACCGAGGCACCTGATTTGTTGTGCGTGATGCCTAGGTCAGTTTGGAGAAAAAGCCATGACCAGAAAATAATTCAGATGTCAGATGAGCTGAGTTACTCCCTGGAGCTCTCTTTAGGGAGCCTCAGGCATTTATAATGATAAACTAACAAAAGTTATCAGGGACAAATTCATACTTGAGGTGGTGTGTCTCCACGTGCACTGAGCACCCACGGCAGCCACCAAAGGTATCAATAGTGCCAACAGAGCCAAGACTGTGTTTCAGCTGCACAAAAATAGGTGCCTGTCAGATGAGGTGATTGCTTTTGAGTTGGCTGGAGCTTGCCTATCATTTAAGAGTTTATGTTGGAAGGGAAGTTCACGTTGGAGGTCTACAGTCCAACCTCCTCCGGCTCAGAGCATGTCCGTCTTCAAAGTTAGATGTAGTACTCATGTGGATAACTGAATTCAAACAACCAAGAAGTATAAGTAACCAATAATTTGTAGCTGATTGGGTCATTCGTGGAACATTTATCCGTTGAGCACTGCCTCTTTTTTTTTTTGTGAGCATTTGTGAGCACCCTGCAGTGGTACCAAGTGGATTCCTGCAGCTCTCTCTTGCTCTCTGAGAAAGTTGGTGTCATGTTGGGTATTTTTTCAGTGGTGTCCATGTGTCTCTCCCAGGGTCCCTGTGTCATCAGGCAAGGGCCTGTTGCCTCACTAAATGAACAGAGGTCCTCAGATAAGATTTCATGGGTGCAATATCAGATTGCCTGTGAATAAAACCAGCTCCTTCAGTAAAGCTCTGCCTCTGAGCTCCCTCACCAAGCTATTCACAGGCATCCAGGGAGATTATGAACGTGAACAAGCAGTGGGCAGGGAGTTGTTTGGCAGCATCATACTAATGAGGGATAATGCAAAGAGTAGCTGCTAACCTGGAGGTGAGTGTGGGTGGTGATTTGGGCTGAAGTGACTCAGTAACCGTGCGGTTTCTGTACAAGTTCTTCAGGTCTGGTGGTGACAGTGCCATGTGTCCTACAGAGCAAGTACATAAGGGGTGGCCCCATCCCACAAAGGGATTTGTATGTCAGAGCTTCCAGGTACTGTGCCTTGATTGCTCCACACCACTAATGGCCTTGGAGCGCCAGCCCGTGATCCTGGGTACAACACAGCAATTAGTGCAATCTCAAAATTATGTACAGCACAGAGCTTGATGGAGAGGCATGTAAACCACCTCTGTCTACATGTGTGTTGCTGGATGCTCAGGAACCCAACTTCAGATCTCATCTTTTAAGAGTGGTGGCACTGGGAGGAGTAGATTTGTGCTGAATGTGGTAAATGTTGATGGCAGTTTTGCAAAGCCAAGGTACCGTATGGGTGCTGTGTGGGTAGCGGATACCCAGTCTCCTGAGGTGGTTTTTTCCAGGGTGTAATTTGCATTATCTTAAAGATGGTGAAGCTCAGTGTGACTTTACCTTCACTGCTTGAAAGGATTTCTGAGCCTGCTGAGTAAAGGATGACTTTTCCAATGGGACTTCAGTCCCCCTTGTTTCCTCATCTCCTTAGCTTGGTGGAGGGTGTAATTCTGCTCTAATAAAATATAATTTTCCTTTTTCTCCTCCCTCACATTTTACTCGTAAGACAAACTGCGGCGGGAGGGTAAGTATGACTCTTGGCACTGTCATTTGTAATCGCTGTCATGCCTGCCACTGGATCACTTGTTTCTGCTCACCATTGTGGCGTTCTCATTTACTTTGCACCACCATTGCTGCTGCTTCACAAGAGCACTGAGAGCACCATCCCCTTTGCCGCAGAGCTTGGCCCTCACGGTGAAGTTGTGACACTTTCCCAGAGCTGGAAAGTCCCCGACCTGTGAATGCGGTTAAAGCTGTAAGTGCTTCTCAGTAATGACATTAACTTGAAGGAAAGAAACTTCTGCAGCAAAATGAGGAAAACTTCAACAAGGGCTTGTTGCCCATGGTTTGGCTTGCATGCACTAAGAGAAGCCATGCTATATAGAAAGAGCATCTGGTGGGGAGTTTGGACTCCTGAGTAAGGTTAGATCTCTGTCTCTGGAGACGAAAGCATTGACTGCTGCTGCTCTCTAAGGGTTGCCAAGACGCAGTAATGTTTGGTAGCGTTTTAACCCCATAAAAATCCAGATGAAGTCAGCCATGGTGTTCTGGGTAGCGAGGGAAGCAGGCTCAGAAAGGATTTGTTTGCGGCTAATTAAAATGTAGGTCATGCAGGCAGTAATGAATTTGCACTGAGATGTGGTTCCTGTGCTCAGCCATGGCAGAGCCCCAGCCTACTGGTAAAGTTTTATTTTCCCAAGGCAGGAGGGCTTTGCTTTCACCCAGCAATAGGAATCGGAGAGAGAATATTTCCTTGGAGGTGCCCTTTGGCCCCTCATCAGCAAAGTGGACAAAGTTTTGCTTGCCTTCAGCTGTGAGAATTGGGCAAATGGTGAGTACTTATCAACTAGGCAAGACCTACAAAAACAAGCAACAGTACAAGAGTTCGTGCTGACGAAGTGTTTTGTGGATCACAAGGGAAGGGTCAGTGAGAGCATCCAGAACGCATTCCTGCAACTAATGGTTAACTCCTTTAAAAGTCTCGCCGGCTGCATTTGGGGCAGAGCAGGCCAGCGTGGCTGAAACACAGGGATTTCTGCAAAGGGTCAGTCTTTTTTGAGAAGAGGCTCAAGGAAGATTAGAAATGTCCCTAAAATTGACTTGGTAATAAATTATGAAGAGGAAAAGAGTCTTTCAAGCATCTCACACAGGAGATGCTCCCAGGAAGGAGACTTGGTGTTCCTTGGGGATCTTGGTGACATAATCCCATTCAGAAACTGAGCTCATTCCTTCTCTGAGCTCTAAGCTTACCTGCTCTGTCCCTGTTGAAGGCTGCTCTGGGACTTCTCTGCTTTCTTATTTCAATGCCTTCTTCTTTTAACATCCAGTCTATGTGATTTCACAGCCAATTTCTACCCTTTGGATTTGTGACAACTTTGTTCTTGAGCTTTAAGAGCTTTTTTCCCTTACTGGCACATAACCCACTATTACAGAGAAGGCTATCATATCCTTTCTCAGTTACCACTGTAAATTCAAACCTCACCTGGGACTGAAAAGAAAGTTGCTCTCTGGTGTTGGCCGTGAGGCTAGAAAGTGATGAGTCCCTCAGGGCTTTCAGCATCCCTACTATAGGACACAGTTGCCACCTACTGGCTGCCTTTCAGCAAGCCTGAGCTGGTGGGGAAGTGTTGCGTAGATGGTGGCAAACAAATTGTCATCTCACGCCCATCGATCCCTTTCCATCATGATCGAGGGATGCTGGGCTTGATGGGAGGAACTCAACCTGGGGCTTGTGTCTCCCTTTCCACTGCTCTCCCCAGCAGTGGTAGTTATTTTGCTGCCATCAGAAATGAGGAACACGTCAGAGTTTTTTATACATCAGCCAGTTTGCAATATTCACAAAAAGCGGAGCAACCAGCAGAGCATGGAGAGTTTTTCTTCTCCGTTCACAAGCATCCTTGCCTTTGCCACTTTGCTGCTTTGTGCCAAAGGCTTATTGTTGGGTTTAGGCCATGCAGATAAAAACCCATAAGGATTCTTTTTACATTGAAATTGTATTTTTTTTTTTCCCTGGAAAGAATATATGCAGCAGTGAGGGCACCTTCACGTCTGGTCGCACCAGAAAAGAAAGGTGAGATTAATGTTGTAACTTTAGTTTCCAAAACTTAACCTGGAGAAGGCGGCTTGGCTTCTTTGAAGTCATGGAGTGAAAGTAGCCTTCATCTCATGCCCCTTGGTTAGCCTGAGATGGAGCCCCGTTGACTCACTTGCTCTAGATACTAACTTTTAGACAGCTGAAGTTGGCAAAGGAGATCCTTGTTCTCTGCCTTGAGCTTGGGATGTGGCCAAGCCTCCCAACCTCAGAGCTGCATCTGAACAAGGTGACAAAGGTCATGAGTTCTTTGGTGAGACACGTGAGAGAAACAGCTTCTGGAAGGGCAGAAATCAAAGAGAAAGACACCACAAAGGAAGGGTTTTGCTGCCCTAGGCTCAGGACAGTTTTGCTCATTCAGTGCAACTGAGAGCATGGGATGGACAAAAAGCCATTTCCCCAAATGACTCAGAAATAGCTGAGAAGGGGTATGTTGGGACTTTATGGACCACATCCATGTGCAAAGGTTTAAATTGCAGCATGGAGAAGTTTCATTAGACATAGATGGTAGAGAAGAGTGTGTTGCAAAGGGAGGCTTAGCAGCTTTGTTGTGGATTTATAAAAACAGGTTAGACAGACATCTGTCAGGAGTGGTTTGGTTCCGGCTGGTCCTGCTTGGAGATATGGCAATGGTCTTCAGATTTCTTTCATCTCTCATTTCTCATAATTTGCGCAATGCATAGGTATGTATGGATATGTGCTGGCTCTGGCGGTATTTTTGCAAATATGGGCTTGACTTGAAACTCTGAATCTTAACTGAGGAGCATAGGAATTAAGGCTTGAATCCATGCTGTGCATGAGCAGGGCTGAGTAGGAACTGATTTAGATAGTTTGGGATATTTGTTACAATTTTGCTTCAGGCTCCACCCTGCAACCATCCTTGACTTGAACATCATCTTTCATCCAGCCTTTGAAAAGCTTTGATTTTTCTGGCCTTTGCACTCCATCCAAGCTGCCAAAGCCTCTCAGCTACATCTCACTGTCCCCATAAACCTTCATGTGCTTCTCCTCCAGACATACACTGGTTCAATACTGGTGGCAGTGAACCCCTACCAGCTCCTACCCATCTACTCACCTGAGCAGATACGCCTGTACACCAACAAAAAGATTGGTGAGATGCCACCACATATCTTTGCAATTGCTGACAACTGCTACTTCAACATGCAGCGCAACAACAAGGACCAGTGTTGTATCATAAGGTGAGTTGATGAATTCCCAAATGAGCCATATCCTGAAAATGGATGCTGAGCACCTGCAACGTGGTTGATAGGGAGCAGCTTATCAAACAGAATCAGAAATTTGAATGACCTATTAGATCTTCCATCCACATATTTCCAGTGCAGAGGAGGTCTCTGTTTGCAGTCACTGTTCCTAGTAAAGATGCTTTATCAATCCTTCGGTACTTACCCTACAACCCAATAGATCTCATACTCATTTTTAATTTCAAATTTAAATTTAAGCTCAATACTCCTACAGACATCAAAGATGTAGAGATCTATACATTCTGCACAAGGAAGGGCCTGGGACAAGCTTGAGCACCGGACCTGTGGTTGTTCATACTGCTGAACTGGTGTCTCCCTGCGTGGCTCTGCTCTGGACTAATCAACCTGGGGCACCAAGAAGTGCCTGGTCACAGTTATGGGTATAGTTCACTCCAGTGTCTGTCCCAAATGGTGGTTCCCTCAGCCCTCCAATGCTATCCTATCAAGTTTTGAATCCTCGGACAGTCTTTGTGCCTTCAGGGCACCACCTGTCTCCAAGACATGCCTGCTCTAAGTTTCATTGCATAAAAACATTCCTCTGGAGCTCCCCATGCACAGTATTTCAGATACGAGGGACTGAAAAGGCCATGCAGTAATGATTACCTTGCAGGGCTAAAATAGCATCATATGGGGCCTAGAAGAGAGTCAAGGACAGGCGTGATGCAGTGTGCCAGTGGCCAGCCAACCCTGAGAAGTGAGGCAATTCGGCCACGGGGGCAGGGCTCAGTCCCTAATGCTCTTTTATTTAACACCAGGAAGGTCCATTTAAATCACTTATACTGGTTACTCCATGTATCGGACAGGCCGTAGACTTACAGCAAGGGATTTCTGCCCAGCCCTTCCTCTTGTACCATCAGAGGGCCCGCGCTGAGTGTGGTACCCTACTCCAGAACTGCCACCATCGGTGTGACAGCCTGTGTTCAGACCCTGCGTGGCAGGGTGACGTGGTGAGGGCTTAAATAGGGGCATGCAAGATAACCGGAGTCAGAGTTCGGTGGAGAGAAAGCTTTGAGGAGTAACTCTTGCTTCTTGCCCCATGATCTTCTCCTCTCCTATCTGCCCCTCAGTTGGACATGTCTAGGGGACCTGATAAAGTGCCTGCCTCTAAAAGGCAGTGTTTCACAGTCTGCCTTCTAGTGCATTTTGGCAGCTCAAGACTGACGATGAAACTACTTCATGGGACCAACCAGCTCTTGAACCACAGGCTCATGGTCTGGTGATCATACCTGGAAAAGCGCTGTCTGAAAGTGCTTCCTGACCTTCTTAGCACTGATTGAACGATGGCATTTGCTAGAGAGACCCAAACCCAAGCAACAGCTTGGGCCAAATGGACTGTAAAGCAAATCTGGACCTTGACTGGATTTGTGTGGTACTGTGTCCTACCGTTTCTCCTACAACCAGTCCATGGGATGCTGGAAACCCATCTTTAGTGGCCTCATCCTACCTGTGTTAACAGAGGAGGCACAGAGACAGCAGTCCCTGTGGAGACAGAGAGAGGGACATTGGCAGGGGGGCAGCAGGGCTTTCACTGACCTCAATTCCTGGTGTCTTTGCAGCGGTGAATCCGGAGCAGGGAAAACAGAAAGCACAAAACTGATTCTGCAGTTCCTGGCTGCCATCAGCGGCCAGCACTCCTGGATTGAGCAGCAGGTCCTGGAGGCAAATCCCATCTTGGAAGGTGAGGCCTCAGATGACGGAGGCATTTTTTTTTTGCTGACAAAAAACAAAATAATATCAGATTCAGGAACCACAAAATATGGCCAGATGTAAGTTGTTTTGTTGTATTTTGAGTTTCAAAAAGTGACAAAATTAAAAAGTGTATCAAAAGCAATGATGTAAACATTTGTTAAACAGCATATTTGGTTTCTTTCCATCTGAATTTATTTTTCACAAGACAAATATTTTCTGATTTGGGCTCTTAAATTTTCCATTATTATTTTTGACAGCTGTTTTTGAAAGTGATATATTTCAGCTGACCTGAAAATTTTTTCAATTGTTTTATTCGCTTAAAATTGAAAACCATGTTTTATCCACTTAAATCAGCACTTTTTTCCCCAGAATTTCAAAGCGGAAGCCTGACTTTTACCTAATTATCTGTGTAGTCTGGGATTTAAAAAAACGCTGGTAACCAAATACACAAATCTCTCTTGAAAAATCACACCACCTCTTCCAGAGCTGGAATTATAACTGTATGCAGAGCACCAATATCCTGTAAATACTGCATTCAACTGATTTTTTTCTTCGTTTTATTTGACCATAGTTGCAAAAATCCAATTCCAGTTCTTTGCTGGTTCAGCAGATGATGAGATTAATTTGACCAGAGCTTCACAGAGTAAGCACCTTGTGCTGGCAATACACGATAGCAAACCCCACCATTTCCTTCCAAGATCAGCGAATGGCAGCAGAATGCAGAAAAAGAAATAAAGGTGGTTCAAGAAAGAACCAGATAATGAGAACTGGCTCATGGCCTTAATAGATACATTAGCAAGCTGTTACTGTGGATCAGCCCCGCTGTTTTAATTGGATGTCTGTAAATTAAATAGGTGATCTGACCCTCTGGCCCCAGCGTGATGCCAGATGGACCTTTTGCACTTATGCAGAAAAATAACATTTTCCTTAAAGAATAACATGATTTTTACCTCTCCTGCTACTCACAGAGAGCGGTGTTTTTCTTGGTAAATAACCCCCTGGAAATCAACGGAAATGCAAACATCCTAACTCTTTTCCATGCACAATGTTAGCAGAGCAGATGAGAAAGTCACCGGCAGAACTTTCCTTCTCCGTGCTCTGTTGGAGCTTCCTTCAGTTGTGGTATGAAGATGCAACGAGGCTCTTGGGGCACCACAGGGCTGCCTGACCGCTGGCCTTGGAAAGCATCGTGGCACGCGCGTAGGGTGTTTTTGAACATGCACTTCATCACTGCCAGGACTGAGGGGAAGAAAGATTCTGTGTTTCAAATGCATCTCCATCGCCTGCCAGCTATCCTGGAGCCAGGGCGTGCTGGCCAAGGCTCTCATGACCGTGGTCCACGCCTACACAAAGGATGGACATGGGTACCTTTCTCTGCACACAGCCAGTTTGCAGGGAGAAGTCTCCCTCTGGAGGCTGGCTTAGTTCTATATGTTTCCCTAAAGGACGAGCTCTTTCCCTCCTCTCTCAGTCACCAAATCACTCACCAGCAGCTCTGTCATTTCCCGCACAGCGTCACCTCACGCTCTGCGGCATCCTCCTGTCAGCCTTGCTCAACCCTCTTGTATTTCATCAGCTGCTGCCGAAATCCTGCTGTCCTGGCCCTTCTTCCTGGATAAGGTCACCCCTTTCCCATGCCTCCTTCTCTGTGCTCCTCTCTTTATTTCCGAGGACAGTCACCTGCGGTATATCCTGTTTCCCCACACTGAGATGAAACCGAGCCAGCCAAACTTAAAGGAAAAACTTTGGGGCTGATTTTACCCTCTCAGCCCCGCTCTTTTGATTATTGTTTGCCCGTGAGACCACAGCCATGATCCCCCGTGCATCAGGTCCTCTCTAACCCACTGCAATTCTTCCCCACAGCTTTCGGGAATGCAAAGACCATCCGTAATGACAACTCCAGCCGATTTGGGAAGTACATCGACATCCACTTCAACAAAAGGGGAGCCATTGAGGGAGCGAAGATTGAACAGTACCTGCTGGAGAAGTCCCGGGTCTGCAGGCAGGTAAGATGATACATCTGCAAGGCGTGGGAGCAGGCGCTTGGTCAGTCGACCTTTGCAGTGCCGTTTCTCCTCGCAGAGCTAACGCTTGCTCTTCTACTGCAGGCCCAGGATGAGAGGAATTACCATGTGTTTTACTGCATGCTGAGAGGAATGACGATGGAGCAGAAGAAGAAGCTGGGTCTTGGGAAAGCCACGGACTACAACTACCTTGCGATGGTGAGGGCGCAGCGAAGCAGAGGTTTGGTGGGGTGATGTGGTGAGAGCTTCTTAGCAAGGGAGAGAGAAGTGAGAGGTGCTTCCTCTGCAGCCCCAGAGTCTGGCCCCATCCTCTTGCCACCCACCCTGTAGGTATTGCTGAGCATTGATGAGATCCCCTCTCAGTCTGCTCTTCTCCAGGCTGAACAGCCCCAGGGCTCTCAGCCTTTCCTCAGCACAGAGATGCCCCAGTCCCTTCATCATCTTTGTAGCCCTCTGCTGGACTCTCTCCAGTCATTCCTTGTCTTTCTTGAACTGGGGAGCCCAGAACTGGACCCAGTACTCCAGGTGTGGCCCCGCCAAGGTGGAGCAGAGGGTGCGCTAGTCCGCACTGTTACCCCATGCACTGTGCGACCTCTTCACCTCCCCAGGGTAACTGCACAACCTGCGATGGCAGAGATGATAGCAAGGAGTACGCCAACATCCGCTCCGCAATGAAGGTCCTTATGTTCACCGACACGGAGAACTGGGAGATCTCCAAGCTGCTGGCTGCCATCCTGCATATGGGGAACCTGCAATATGAAGGTAAAAAGACAAAATACAGGGATGAGGTCCAACGCACTTCTACTCCTTATTCTGCATGGTGAGAGGGAGCCAAGCTTAGGGATGGAGGGCTTTATTCAGATCACCTACCATGGTGCCATGTCAGGGACTCCAGTGCTTATTGTGGCATGTAAGGACAAGAAAGGAGGAATAAATCCACCTGCCCACTCTGCAGGGCTGCCAGATTCTCAGTGACATCCACCTTTCCTGAATGTGGGGAGGTGAAATGCGGCCACAGGCCATTCAGTAGACTCGGGTTTTGCAAGGAGAGACTAATGGAGCATTTGACAAGTGCCTGTGTGACTGGAAATGCCTCTCTGTAAAGGTACCAAACTGCCCTGCGGTCAGAAATGACACGGTGATTTAAAAAGCCTCTTTGGAAGACAGAAGCCTAAAGCACTTACATGCTAGAAATGTTTTTACCCCATCAGTCATTTCAGGTGACTGGCAGAGCAGAGAACAGGTCCTTTGCAGCCAGCAGCAGTTCCCCAGCAGTCACATGAACTTTTCTCTCGCTTCTAAGGGCCATATTTCACCTGGCCATCACAGGGAGCCACTGGAGAAAGACCCTTTCTCTCTCCCCATCTAACTTCTGCAGAGCTGCGTCCCTTGCTGACTGCTCTCCCTCTGCCTTTCTCCCCCCAGCTCGGACTTATGACAACCTGGATGCCTGCGAGGTTGTTCAGTCGGCATCGCTAATAACTGCGGCATCGTTGCTGGAGGTCAGTGGCTCTGCGGTGTTGCCTCTCCCCTTTTCTGGCTTGTTCCCATATTCCTAGTGTTGTGGCAAAGCTTCATCTGAGCCAGGCTCTCCTTGCACCACCAGCTCTAGGAGGCTGGAGAGGCCCGGGTAAGCCATGGCTTGCCCAGCACTGGCAGCATGAAGGTGGGTGTCTCCATATCAGCTGGGTATCTGAGCTCTCCTCCACATCAGTGGCGAGAAACAGCTGCTTTGGTGGCAAGTCGTCCTAAAAAAGACATCCAGAATAGCTCAGTCCCTAAAATGGAGCGTTTTCCTCATTGATGTAGAGAGAGTTCATTACAGTAACTGAGACAGAGGTGTTGTCTATATGTGACAGAGAGAAAAAGACTTCACTGAGAGGTTCAAATTAGCAATTTATTTGGACTTCATTCACAGGTCCGATACGCCACTATTGCAAGTTTTTTTGGATATAATGGAAGAATGCACTATTGCAATTTAAGGAAAGGAAAAAAAAAAAAACAATCCACAGAGTACACTAAAAAGCGATCCCAAAAAGTAACAACACAAACCACCAGCGCGCTAGACATGAATACCTTAAATGAGTGCACAAATCACGATCTTAAAGCATGCTAGACATCATACATATGTTATTGAATCACTTACCTTCTCTCTCAGGTAAGGCCACTCAATCCCGGGAAGTTACCTTGCACAGCAGCCTGGACAAGGGGGGCAGAATCTCCTATGGGCCAGCTGTATCTTTGGAAGCCTCCCCATTTTGCTCCCCAAAACTTTGGACTTAAATACCCTGTTTCAATGACTGGGCAGAATGGTGCCTGAATGGATTACACTATCTGGGCTGGTTATCTCCGGTGGTTTGATGGCCCCTTAGATAGCAATGTTTATTTTGTGATGTCTGGTCTCACACTCACCGAATAGTGATGGGATGTGACTCAGGGCATTTTGTTTGTTAAAGGCACCATTCAGGTGCCAGTTCTTGTTGTAATGCAGTGTTGAGACCACCCCAGGCTGAGCCATTTCCACAGCTCCCCCCAAGTTATCTCTGCATAGACAGGGATCAATAAGCGCCTGCCCAGGCGAGATGGAGCTGAGTCGAATAAGAACTGCCGGCATCTCACCTTTTGTGCTCTGAAACTGGTTTGGCTGGGTGATCCCATTCACTATACTGCGAGTATCCGAAGTGAGGTGAGATGACCCTCACCCACACCATCCATGCAGTGGCTGGAGCATTCTTTGGTGGTCTCCCCAGCAGGTAACAGGACTCACTCAGGGACACCGTCTCCTCTCCATAGGCATCGCTGGTCCCAGAGTGTGACCCACAGCTGCCTGCAGGCTGTTTTCATGTACTTTAGGGGGTGGCCATTTCCCTGGCTTGATCTCAGAAGTATGAAAAGAGGTGAAGGGGATGCAAAGCTACATTCATGCTGGTAGGATACAGCTTTGCAGGCTTTGCTTTTTCATCTTCTCTCCCCACACCTCATTAACATCTCACACTAAGTCCCAAGAACACTTTCCATAGTACAACACTGTATAAAAGTGTTAATTACTCTCTCTGAAAGTGCCTGTGACATCATTTGAGATATTTGCCCTGCACAGCTAAGAAAAGTCATTTACCTGCAGCCATGGAGGGCTGCACTGTTCCTCTCTGGCCATGCACATTCAGGCCAGTAGCTCAGGCCATTGTAAGGACTCCTTGTGTTGTAAAGTCAACAGCTGTGTTTGGTGGTATCTTTGCCAGGTTGACCCTCAGGATGTGATGAACTGCCTTACCAGCCGGACTATAATCACCAGGGGTGAGACTGTATCCACCCCTCTCAGCATGGAACAAGCGCTGGATGTCAGGGATGCTTTTGTAAAGGTAAATCTTAGGGCATCCCTGTCTGCTTTTGTTGATAAACTGAAGAAATCTGTCAGTTTTGAGACCAGGGCATCCACTGCACAGGAAAAGTGTCTGCTCAGTGCCCATGTGAGCTCAGATCAGCAGATGGCCTTGAAACTATGTTCTCATTGGGATGCACAAGGAGTTGAGATGGAAAGAGTCTAGATAGCCCGGTCCTCAAGGTATTAGCAATCTGGACTTGAGACTATCTATTCTCAAAGATGACCTGTGGAAGGAGCCAGCATTCTGAAATGACTTCACCTCAACTTCAGGAAAACATCTCACCTTGAGCCCCAAGGTTACATCCTCAGCTGCTATAAATCAGAGCAGCTCTATCAACACCTGTAACACCCACACCTGAACTGCAGGATTTGGGCATGTCTGCAGCAGTAAATAAAGTCAAATGTCACAAGAACAGGGATAGAGCAGTTCAGTAGCCATCAGAGCACTTAGAGTGAGCATCACCTGAGGCTCTGGGGTGATGAAGGTTGATGGGGTGGGTGTATATCACTGCTGTGCTGTTTGCAGCCCCGTGTAAGGTTGCAAAACAAGTACTGGTGGCATACTTTGGCCAGCTTGGTCCCCCCACTCTATCTGTAGGGAACAGGTAGATCAAGCTAGTTGGTTTGATACCTAACTTGTCTGCAAATTCAGACAGTGACTTATCTAGTGGTGATGGGCTTTTGAATCAGGCTCCCCTCCTGGTAGCACTGCTGTAGCTTATATAAAGAGAAATTAATAACACTGTAAAACTAGAGTTCTGGAATTACTGCAGCACCAATAGCTGCTCCATTAAATTGTCAAGTTTGGCCAGTGCTTCAATATTTAAGTCAGCACCTTGTCCAGGTGAGATGTCCTCAGCTTGCCTAGCAGTGTAATGTGGCTCTGCTGATCTGTAGAGAGATGTTTGGAAACAAAGAAAAGGACTGGGGATTTTGCTTTCAGTTGTCTTTTACCTAGGCTTTCAGGTCCATTTTCCTTGACCTACATAACAGCTCTTGAAGCTTTAAACCATATCAAGAGTCTGGCATAAATGTTGGTGAACATGTCCTCAAGGACTGTCCGGTTGCTGGACATTCTTTAGGGGAGCCTGTGCCATCTGAGTAGTGCTACAGACTAGCAGGGTGAACTGCCAACACGTCTCAGCGAGCTCTACCTTTGGGATGTTGCAGGGAATTTACGGGAGGCTTTTTGTGTGGATCGTGGAGAAGATCAACGCTGCAATTTACAGACCTCCTTCCCAGGAACTAAAAAGTGTCAGGAGATCCATCGGCCTCCTGGACATCTTTGGCTTTGAAAACTTCACTGTGAACAGGTATGGAGCCTGCAAAAGAAGAACCAGGTCTTAACCCTCATTCACCACCCCAAAGTCAAGGTCTTGCAGTCCTTTCACCTTTCCTGAGGTGAGCAGGACTGGACTGGGTGAAGCTTTTTTCTATATGAGAGATTATCAGAACTAATCACTTTCATGTTGCAGCAGACAATGTATTTCCTTTAGTTGTTTAAGTATTGGGCACGTAATAGCCATAGGAGATGACCTCCAATTGGTTTAGACTACACAGGTATAACGGCTATAACATTGTTTTGGAGGAGAAAAACTGATTATCTGAACCAATAAGGAAATTCTCAGCCAGCAGCAACCTTCCGGAGTGGTTGACAAGGTCTGAGAGTACTGCTTCAAGCATGGAGAGAGATGGACAAAGATAGAGCATGGTGGATCTAAAGTGGCCTTTCCTTGACCTTCCCTCCACAGTTTTGAGCAGCTCTGCATTAACTTTGCGAACGAGAACCTGCAGCAGTTCTTTGTGCGCCACGTCTTCAAACTAGAGCAGGAGGAGTACAACCTGGAGAACATCAACTGGCAGCACATCGAGTTCACTGATAACCAGGATGCCTTGGACATGATTGCCATCAAGCCCATGAACATCATCTCCCTCATTGACGAGGAGAGCAAGTTCCCCAAGGTGTGTTTTGGGCTCAGCCCTGCTGCCAGTGACTCTCCTGTTTTTACCCCCTTTGCGCTTTGCATGCTGGCACCTGTGAGAGGGCTGATCAGCCCCAAATGCACATTCACCTCTGGGTTGCCTATTCATAGTTTTTATTGCTCTGTCATATTTTCTTCCATGAGTACCACAACCATGCTTAAAACAAGTTGGTATTTCTGATGGAAGAATATTCCTGCAAGAGGCTCAAGAGTAGTCTTTGACAAAGTTTAAGAGAAAATAACGTTAAATGTATTCCCTTTGGAGTGCTGTCTTGAATATAGCACAACATACCAGTGATGTTTAATCAATTTCGTTAATTTCTGCACTTGAGATATCCCCTCCAACACATCTCTTCTCAAAATAAATACACATTGTCACCCAAGACAAAAAAAGAAATGCACTATTGATTGGAAAATTATTTTAGTAGGACAAACCCTGGTTAAACATCAGATCTTTTCCTGCATGCACAGGGTACGGATGCCACCATGTTACACAAGCTGAACTCCCAGCACAAGCTTAACACCAACTATATTCCTCCAAAGAACAACTATGAAACCCAGTTTGGCATTAACCACTTTGCTGGAATTGTTTACTACGAAACAAAAGGTACGGGGCAACTCCTGGGGCACTGCAGGTGTGAGGGGATGCTCGGGGGAAGGCGAGCTGCTGCTGCATTGGAGCAGAGCAGGATGGTAGCCCATAGTAGTGTTAGTATGTTCTTTTTCTGGCTGCAATGACTTGAACCTTCAGCGGTGCCCATGAACTGCAGATGTTGGTGCTCTTTCACTCATGCATGCCCATGACAGAATTGCAGTGCTTTGCACCACGTGCATCTTGATCCAGTCTCAAGATGTGCCACTGTCTTCCTTCTCTTGGTCTCCCTTTCTCTGCCCACTCATTACCCTCATTACCTCCCCAAGAACCAGTTGCCAGTAGTCCAGCAACCCAGAGGCTGCTTGCAGGGCACATCCCGGCCATGTTGCACTGTGTCGTCTATCTACATGTTGTCCCGTTATTCCTCTAGGTTTCTTGGAGAAAAACAGGGACACGCTGCATGGAGACATCATTCAGCTGGTGCATTCCTCAAAAAACAAATTCATCAAGCAGATCTTCCAAGCGGATGTGGCAATGGTAATGCAAGCGAGAGAAGATCTTTATTCACGGGGGTTGTTCCTGGGAGGGGCAGAAGATTTGCAAAGAGTCATATTGCTCTGATGCTGTTTGGGCTGTTTCAAATTGTTAATGTGGGCCAACCACCAGAAAGCGTTCATGCGGTGTCACGGATACATCCACTCTCGCACCCTCAGTTCACTGCATTCAGTTCATCAAATATTATTTTGTGCTGTGATTGCTCTTGTCATAATTGTGTAAGGATGGGGACAATAAGGTTTGTGACTGTAGAAATCTGAGAAAGAGCTACCCCCTCCAGTTGAGTAGTCCAGATTTGGGTATAATAGAGTGAGATGTGAAAACCAAATACTTGTGGACAAGAGCAGAATGAAGGGACAATCTGGCTGGCCATTAAGCACCACATCAGGGCTTGGAGGGACCGACCAACCAACAGTCGTGTTTTACTGTTACGACAACAAAGAGAGGGGACCAGTTACGAAAGCTGAACTTTAAGGCTCCCCTATCTAGATCCCAGTCCTCCAGGAAGGTGTGTGCTTCCTCCTGTATCAGTGTGGGAGAAGACCACGTGTGCTGAAGATTTGGAGAAAGGCACAATTATTGTTTTAAGTCTTCCCATCCCATTTGAGCATTTATTGCTAGGATACCAGCATAAATGCTGAGATTAGTGACTGTTCCACCCATCCCTGGAGGTGTTCAAGGCCAGGTTGGATGGGGCTTTGAGCAACCTGGTCTAGTGGGAGGTGTCCCTGCCCTGGAACTAGGTGATCTTTAAGGTCCTTTTCAACGCAAACCATTCTAGGATTCTAAATATATGATGTTTTCTCGAGTAAGTTGAACATCTACATCTCCCTACTAAGACATCATTAGCCCTGCTCCCCAAATTAAAGTAGAAACTGTTTTAAAATATCAGCCTTGCAGAACCTGAAAGTCTACACAGGTAGGTCACCATGGCCAAATCCCCCAGTCTTTCCCCAGGCAAAGCCATGGGACTGCAGAGGGTGGGGAGAAAATTTTCCAAAGCAACCAAGTTTTTTTAGAAGTTAGGGGTCCTGTCTCCAAACGCCAGCTGATGCCACTGATGATCCAAGGGACTTAGGAACTTTCAGGAGTACCAAACAGATATAAATGCTGAATTCCTTTGTCTCCTAAGGGAAAGAAAAGTTTAATTTCCCAAGAAATTTCTTTAAATAGGCTACAGCCATTTTTGCAAGCCTTGTTCATAACCCTTAGCCACTCGGTTTTGCTTCTGCTGAAATGAACGATCAATATCCTTTTGACTTCATTAGGAACAAGATAACATTTATCAGCCCCAATTCAGCTACCAATTGGCATGACTCTCCCAGTGGGCTCAGAGCTGTCCCCAGATGTGGACATTCCTGCTGAACTAGGCGCTAACTCCCTGAGCATCAGTGCTGCCTTTTACTTTGCTTTTTATTGCTTGTTCCTCACCGCTTTTTATTTTCGGTGCGGTTCACCTTGGAAGTGATTTCTTGCTTGTTTGGGCAGAGAGGAGACGCTGTCTCAGGTTTACACAATCATACAGACTTCTTCACAGGAACACCTACCAAGAATCTTTAAAAGATGCTGGAAGTATATGACAGCAAAATTGAGATATCTACCTGGGCATTGCCTAGGACATGAGAGCAGAGACCTTTTAAAGCATCAGAGCACTTTTCTTGAAATAAATCTTTTCTTTTATAGTTCCGTTAAACACCTTTATAATCTGTCCCAAGTGGTGGTCTTTGTGCTTTGATACTTTAAGGATCTCTGCTTTTTTTTTTTTTTTTAATTTGACTGAGAGATTAGTAACCTGACTGTCATGGAACTAAAAGAGGAACAAACGTTGTGCACCAGCTCCCCTAATCATGTGCAATGTTAGTGTGAGCTGGGAGAGCACAAATCCCCTAAACACCAAGCAAACAAAACTGCTCAGACGAGTAGGATCCAACCTGGGGCGGAGACGATTTTGCCATTGCTTTCCACCAAAATTCAATGACCTTTGCAGCCGCTTTCTTAAAACACACTCCCCAAAAGAAGGGGCAGGTGAGCATGGGTCATGGGAATGGACTGCATGTAGCAAAGAGCTGGGGCAAAGGCTCTTCTTGGAAGCGTGCGCACCTTCCCTGAGCATCAGTGAGAGAATCTGTGGAGAAATCTTCCGGAGACACTCAAGCCAGGTCAATCAAATCTGACACCTTCCCTTAGAAAGAGACAAATGGCTGCTTTGCTAAGGGCTAAATCGAATAATGAGGCGTTTTGCTCAACAGCTTCCGACCTTTGGTTGTCAGGAGCTTATTGATGAGTTTATGGGATTTTGTGAGTCAGTGAAAAGCAAGTCCGTATCTGCTGTACGTGCAGTCTTTCAAATGGGATCCTTATATGCCAGGAACTTGAGAACGCCACACCTCAGAGAAGTCTGAAAGCTAATCAAGGGTGTTTATTTGAATACTGTAATAACCGTTTGGTCCCCAAAAGACCGAACATTTGTGCACAGTGAAACCTGTGTGGTGAACTGGGTATTGCTGGAGCACACGGGGCTGTGCAGCCTGATTTACACTTGCCCATGATGGAGGAGGTCTCTCTGCATGTGTTTGCTGAATTGGAACAGCGCTTTGAGCGGTGAAATGATGGATTCAGGGGGATTTCTACACCATTCCTCTGAGGAACCAGCCGGTATGGTCTGACAGTGCTGGTTGCTCAAGGAACAGGTAGAAGGAGCAGTGGGGGATGGAAACCAGTGAAGGGAAAAGCAAATAGGGGGCTTTCCCCTTTGCAAAAATTTCAGTTCTGTAGAAACTATCTGATCGGTTGGATTGAAATTAGGGAGGAAGGGAGGGATTTATTTAGAATTTTAGTGAAAACTTGTTTTTTCCCTGGCATCTTCCATCCCGCTGTGTATTGAGAGCACCGGTCACAGGGGAGCAGGGATGTGTGAGGGAAAGGAGTGGGGGTGGCTGAAACTGGATGGATAATGAGTGAGGTTAAAAGATGTAGAAGAATTGTTTCCAAGGGGCAAGAGCTGGACAGTGGCAGTTCCCTCAGCTTCAGGGAAGTGAACATGGAGACAAAGGGGAAAAGCCAGGAGGGGGATAGACAAAAATTTAAGAATTAATGCATTTTGTTCGTGAAATATTTTAACAGCTGGACCTCCAGGACTAAAAATGTCAGGTTCCTGTTTCAGTTATTCCTTCTTTTCACTATTTGCTCTTCTCTGTCTCTGTTTTTGTTTTTGTTTTGTTTTGTTTTTTTTTACCTGTGCTTCATGTAGTTTCTCTGTGGCTATGTATCCAGTACATTTGGCCAGTCGCCCTCGCCCACACCCACACCAAAGGTAAACTGAATACATGAGTTCCTCTGTTGTATATTCATCTCTCCTTGGCAAGGATTGTGCTTTGCTCTTGTCAGTTTATTCCTCTTCCTGCCCTATCTATAGAGGATCCATTTCAAATGACCAATGTGATGGAGAGCATTTTTACGCCTTGTTGAATAGATGCAGCTGTATGACTGTGTCATTGATTTCTAGGATTTCACTCAGAAGAGCTTTGTAATGATGGAAATTCGGTTTGGATAAAATCAGAACCAGCCCGAGCCAAAATTTTGGGGTTTTTCCCCTGATATTTGAATCATTTTAATTAATCCCATCTGTGGGATTTGGCTGTTGTTTATCATGGTGCCACTATTGGCTTCAGTGGGACATTATTCCTCCATGCAACTGCAAATCTGGCCCTGTTTTGTCCTTTTTGGGGCTGGAAGCTGACAGTTCGTGTGCGAAGAGAGACTCCTGGATTGCATTTCTGGGTTGCTTGGAAATGCCATCATTCTCAGAGCAGGGTTACGTCTTGTTCAGGGGAGAGCTCAAATCCAAGCCTTCAAAGACAATTAATATTGAACTTTGCCATGATCATCCAAACAGGCTCTTGGCACCTTTTTTAGGTCTTTTCTGTTGCATCTCCTCTCCTGACTGGTTCTGATGGCTTCCCAAACCTTTCTTGCTAGATATGTGGTCATAGGGTAGCATACTGTGTGCTAAAGGTTTTTGTGACATTAGCTTTGTGACTCTGCTCACATTTCCGTGACAATCTTTCAATAGCCAGAGGATTATGATAGAGATGGACCTGACTTTCAAAATTCAAATCCTTGCATGGGGCTGAATTTCAACGCTTCTTACCTCTGCAGCGTCTCGGGGTGTTCGGACTTGGAATTCCAATGAGGGGGATCTGACCCAAAATGACCCAAAGTCATTCATTCCAAAGCTGGACTCCTTCCCCTCCATATCATGGTTGTAAATTGTTTGGATTGCAACATCTTATTGGGCCCTGCTCTAGAGTTGTAGCAATGCCACACACCAAAAAAATAAAATCCTTCCTGAGTTAGGATATGGTAGGATTAAATCCAGGAGAGAACCGAATTTAATCGTTCTGAAATGCCCAGGCCAGTCTTTTTCTCTGAAGACAACAACAGGAGATACAGGGAAACGGGAGACATAATACTGATGATTTCTGTGAGTTTTGTTGTTGTCAGAGTTGTTCTTACAATATAGCCTTGTGTTTTGTAGGTTTTCTAATGAATAATAGTTGATCGTATTTGTTAGGCACTGAGGCAAGGGTGGAACAGCCAAGCAAAAAAAAGATTTTTCCAAATATATCAAGATCAGTAAGTTTTATAAAATGAAGGCATAGTTCAAAATAGTGATACTCAACACTGTTACGTAGCCCGTGTCAACTTTGCATCTGAAGGCATGTTCCAGACTGCACAGCCTCTAGGAGAGAGACTGTCTCTTCACTATATGTCACTGCAGAACCTGCTGTGAGGGGACCTCAGCTTTCAACGGTCACCTGGAAGCCACCCCAGTGATATTTCATATAACAAAATATCAAACAAAAAGCATCATTTTTCTCAGACTTCATAAAAGGGGCTGAGAAACAGCATGTCATATTGGCATGGCCCATTATAGTGACCTCATAATCCTAAAGAGATGGAAGGACAGTCCTTTGTCCAGAACCTTTCCCCAAAGTATTGCTGATGGTACATGCTTCTCTCTACTTCCCTAACTCACTAATTCATCTTTCTGCATGTCCACCAAAGAAGGTCGCCATCTCCCTGGCAGCCCTAGTGCTGAACACAGCCATCCTGGTGCACCATTCAGCCTTCTCCTTAAAGTGGGAGGAGAAGGTGCAGAGGGACAGGAGGAGTCACTCCTACCATTTCTGGCTCTGTGACATTTCTCCTTGTACTTGCCTTTCTCATCGCTTCTATTTACTTGGTTTGAATGTTAAAAAGAAAAAAACCCTGGTGATTGCCCTAGCTGGAACTCTGGGTCTGTATTAAGACCATCCTACTTAACATAACTTTGTGTCCACCTTAACCCATTGAACCCGCAGGGTGCAGATAGGTTGAACTGGTTATTGCTTTTTCAGCCCTGGGCACATGATAAGTACCTAAATGTGTCCAAGACACCAAAGGAAAGAGTCTGAATAGGTCCCTAGAGACTTTACAGCTTCACAGAGGTGCTGGGAAATGTCCTGATGCTCCAGCTGTGCCACTGGGAATCTTGGGCACCCTATGTTGGCAGAACATCGCCTTGTGTCCTGATGATGATCTGCCTTGACTTTTGTCTTTATGTTACCGCAAGCAGCCACACACACCTCTGAACCTCTAAAGCCAGACTGGCTTGAGGTGGCAGAAAGAGGTGGCATTGAAGCATGGCTGAATGTCATGCTGGTCTGCACATCTTTCTGAACTTCTCTTTTGAGATGGTGCTTCTCTGTAAATAATATAATTCTATTATTTATTATTATTATTATTATTATTATTATTTTTCTCTTCTGCTTTTCTTCCTTTGGTGCTGAGGACAGGTCTCAGCACCTGTGAAGCTACAGCACCTGTGAATCCTGGACGTCGTTCCCCATGACACCCAGGTCATGTCCTGTTCTAGACTCTGTATGGACACCAGTGAAGAGAGAGTCTGTGGCCCAAAGATGCTACAGTCTCAGTTTGAAAGTTAAGACACATCTGGCCAGGAGAAAAGCAGAATACATTCAGCTCTTTCTTCTTCAGGCTGTGGGGACTGTGTCTGTTTTGAGCTAAAGAATGCTCCTCGTCTGCAGTAAAACCTGTATTTTCAATGCCTCACTAGGCTGTGTTGGCAGGCTGCTCCACTCATTTTTTGAGGCCATTTTATTGGAATAAGGGAAGTGGTGTGATTCTCCCCATGCTGGTGCTGAGGTGGGAGGCACCACGATGACTTCAGTGGTGTCACCCTGTCCCTGCAGGAGGAGGCTGGTGCAAAGCACTCGCCTGAGGTTTCATTGTGTAGCTGAGAGTCTGGTTACTGCCCACGTGGCTGGTGCCCACCATCGAGGGGTCTGTGCACAAACGTCAGGCCAAGGAAGCACATGAATAACTGGGATGGTGCAGTCTTGACAGGAGGAGCCCAGACCGCTCTGACAATTTGGATAGGAAAACACACTGCTTTCCGGCTTCTGTCCCTTCCCTCCAGTCCTTCCCAGCAAAAGGCTCTCAGGTGTCAGGTTGGAGATGGCACCACTGCCATTTTTCCAGATCTGGATGCCTGCATGGAAGAAATGAAAGTCATCAGCAACCTATAGAAGCAGGTTCTGCTCTCTGGGAACAAATCCCTCATGTGTTCCCTTGTAGACCCTTGTACCAAGTCTTGCACCCTTCCTACCACCTCACCTGAAAAAGACCTCTCCCAGGTCTTTCGACCAAGCCCAAATTGACAAAGCTGGCTAACATGCAGTTGCTTCCAACTTCCAACCCTGCTCCTGCATCTGTTGCTGCTTCTAACCCCTGTGACCGTCCTTTCGCATTACACAGAGGTGGCCCCTTGCACGTAATTAGCAAAGTGATAAGAATACATTAATCAAAGCTACCCAAACCAGGATTCTTGCTGAAACAGCCTAGTCCTCATCAAATCTGTGACAGAATGTGAACACCAAACCCTACAGTGCTCTGTAGGTAGCAGCTGCATCCATTAATTACTCTAGATTTGTTAACCGTTTGTCCTTTGGGGGAGGATTTTGCTGGGAGAGATCACTGATAGCCCCCCCCCCCCCAAGCTCTCCTGGACAAGCGGGCCAGGTTTTTCTGGTGTGTGAGCTGGGTTTTCTCTTGTTGGAATTCCATGATGACTTTGTGTTTGTGTTGATTGAGTTTGTCTCATCATCATACCCAACCTGAGCCGTGCAAATCCCCTGCCCATGGCAGGGAGGATTGGACTAGATGATGTTTATCGTCCCTTCCAACCCAAACCATTCTGTGATTCTATGAAATTCCTCAGTTTTGGGGGGGTGGGGATGTTATCTGATAGGTTATTAGTGCTATACGATGAAGTGCACATAAAGGTTTTAACAAAAGTAGAAATAAAACTCACCACCTTGCAAAACGTTGCAGCAAGGTCAATGCAAATGGGGACTTTGTGGCTCCATGCATGGCTTGACCACCTGGAGGGAAGAAGGTGCTTGGAGGAAACGTGCATTAAAATCCTGCTGGAATCCTCCCTTTGGGAAATCCCTGGCCCATCAGATCATGCCACAGTTTGCCCTATTTTTTTATTGGGAGGGAGTTGCATCCTGGTGCCCAACTCTTCCTCCAGCCCACCAGCAGTACTCACTGCCCCACGAAGGCTCCCTGAAGAGCAGGACCCTACAAGATGCACAGCACCACTGTAGCTGATGTGTAATGAGCTCAGGTGATAGCGAGTGACACATACAATGAGCTGGGGGCTTCATTTCGTTTGGAGCTGGTCTAACAAGGTTCTCCTGGGGCAGGGAGAAGGGACTATTAAAGGAAACCGCTCCATTCTGCTTTAGAAACACTTGCCCCAAACTGGAGATTGGACTATTAATTTAACCAAGGGAGATAAAACAAGCAAAATACTCAAAATCATCCTGATTCACCCCGAACCCCTACCTCGTTTGGTCTAGTTAATATTCTTTTCCAAACACAACAACTCGAGTCTTCCCAGTAGTACTGGCTGAGGAGTATAGACCTTACCAGCAGTTTGTGGAGCTGTTTCAGAGTCACCCCGCAGTGAATGAACCCCTGGCTTGTTTTTCACCCTACACGGGCCTCTGGTCCTACACTCCAGGCAGCAGGAGAGGCTCAGCCTGAGATGAGGAACCACAATAGAGGGTTGGCGTGACCATGGGGACAGGGAAGCCCAAGCCATTCCCCAAGGAGCATCCCTGGGCAAATGCATCACCCCAAGCTGCAATACAGAGATTTTTGGTGGCCCAGAAGGGGCTGTTGGCTCTCGTGGGCAGATCTTCCTCACGGCTCTGCATAGGGCAGTTGGGATTGCCAGTCACACAGGGAAGCTTTAGCAGGAGAAATTAAATTATGGCACTTTTCCTCCCTGGGTAGAGGAGTATGGAGCGGGTTGCCAGAGTCCGGCCATTGCAAGCTCACCAGCTCTGCCCTTGCCCTGCCAAAAGGCTCCACCACCCCTGGCCCTGCTCCCCGCTCCGGCCCCCGGCTGTCGCGGGAGGTTCCCGGGGACGTGGCCGGAGGGGAAAGGCACTGTTATCCTTTCATTTCCTGAGCCTGCTCCGCTGTGGTTTTGCAGGGAGCGGAGACGAGGAAGCGCTCGCTGACGCTCAGCAGCCAGTTCAAGCGGTCCCTGGAGCTGTTGATGAGGACTCTCAGCGTGTGCCAGCCCTTTTTTGTCCGCTGCATCAAGCCCAATGAGTACAAGAAGCCCATGGTAAGTCTTGCTTTTTTCTTTTCGTATGGGACTGCCCGCAGGGTCACTCTGCCCTGGAGTCGATGGAGCCAGGATTGACCCGGGGTGCTTAGAAAACCAACCTGCAAGCAAGGGAGCCACCAAAGGGTTGGCAAAATCAGGCACTTGCCTTGTGATCCAACAGCACCCTGAAACTTTTTGCAGAGGGGAGCTCCTGCCCCTGCCTTTCTTCCCACGGATGATGAGGAATTTGCCCTGCAGCCCTTTCTCCTATAGGAAATGCCTCTGAGTTTCCACAGGGGGTAGGTGCCTCCCTCCCAGAGACTTAGGCTGAGCTGTAGGACCCTTGGTTCAGTCCTATGGCAGGGTTCAATGTTTCCTAAAAGGGATCCCCTTCCCACAGGGTTTTCTACAAAATCTTTTCTTCCGAGGGATCTCACACATTTTCACCCCTGTTAGATCCATCCAACTGCTTTTTTTGCACCAATTGCGAAAGCACAATTTAAAAAAGCAGAGGAAAAAAAAAGGCAAACTAGTGCAGAGGAAAGGTGAGAGGAATTGTTTGGCTCTGATTCCCAGAGAGTTGTGCTTCAAAAGAAACAAACACTCTGGGGACAAGCTTTAAGGAGCAAATGAAAGGGAAGGAGATGGATGTAAATCCCCCCAGCCGCAAACTACTTACGGAGGGGGGTTTTGCAGCAAAAGGGAGATGATAAGGTGGGTGCTGAACACTCTGCTCTCACTGGAGGATTGGACCCTGGTGCTGTTAGCAGTGACTGTTAGCTGCTCACCACTCTTAATAGTGATGCTGCTTGGGGTGGAAGAGCTTTATTTAGTAATAATTTCAGCTATTTGTTTCTGTGAGTCGTTTTGCCCATGCCTTTGCACTTCAGTAGTGGTTGATCTAGATGGAGCTGGAGCTTTACCTAAAGTTAGCATCTGTTAGCAAAGCTCGACTGAGTGCAAAAAAGCATGAAATACTGAATTTCAGAGCTGTTGAGGACAAGCAGTGGGTTTTTGCATCTTATTTTTGATGTTCAGTGAACTTAATATGATGTGGGGCAAAAAGTTTGGTGGCTCTCTCAGACCAGTTTACTGTGCCCTTACCCTGGATTTGGTGAGCATAAAAAGGCACCTAATAGCATGTTAATGGAATATTTTGGGTTAATATTTAACAATACGTTTGATCTGAGATTATCATCTGAGCTGAGATCAAAACAAGACCTTCTTTAAGGTCTGTAAGAATATGGGTGATGCTGAGAAATAGATGTACACCCTGAACTGTTTTTAACAAGTTATTCCCAATGCCCTGACTTGGAGCTACTTTTATGCCTGGAAGTCTGCGATTCGGTCTGGCATTTTGTCCCCTGTGTAATAAGTCTGAATTTCATCAGCTCTTGCAAGCTCTAAGTCCTTGTCCAACCCATTTACTTACAAAACTTTCAGTGGGACATAAAAAAAGCTATAAGTTTGAAAGAATCAGACAAAGATAAATTAATCTCCCCATTGAAGTAATGAGCGGGGTGAGCTAACGCTGAGCGCTGAGCGAGGGACTGTAGTGCAGTAAGATACGAAGTGTGATTCCTTGCTAAATTTATTTTTGGCCTTGGTTTAATAATACAAAGAGGGGAAAAATATCCCAGATAACGGTACACAGAGCTGTGCGGGGTGACTGCAAAAGAGAACGTTTTCTGGGAGTTCATTTTCTGTCCCTGGCTTTGAAGGAAAGTGTACTGATAGTGATAGGAAATGGGATAGTGGGAAGTGAAAGGTCAGTGGAAAGTCCTGTTTGTTACTTTATGTTATTTTAAAACTTTGCTTCCTTCTAAAATATGCGTTGGGGTAGAGGCGGGTGGGGGAATATTGTTTGCATCAGGCTGCTGGCTGGAGTTCTCTGTGTCCTTCATCCCATGCTGCTGTTTCTGAGCATTGCTCTGTTGTTCTGGTTAGTCTGAGAGAAACGCATGGGATGAAACAGGTCAAAAAACATGCAAAGAAAGTCAAAACTGTCTCCAGCAGTCTGTGTAACACGGGTGCCTCGTCAGACCTTGATGCCAGGAAGCTCACGGTTTCCCATATGTGCAATGACCTCGCCCTACAGACCCTTGAGGGTTGTTTACAACCCACAACTGCTCACCCACCCTTCTGCTTCATGGCTGGGGGGGAGAGAGGAACATGCACCTCTTTCCTCTGCACCTTTCTTGTCCCCACTCCCCAATACCCACTGTAGATAAGGAGAGATTGAGACCAAATCTGGATGGTGCTGCTTCTGCCTTCTCCTCATTCATCTGTTGTCTTCTGCTGGGATCAGGATCTGTCTTACATCACTCCAGCCCTTTCATGGTTAAGTGGCTGCTACAAGCTAGTCAAAAAGCTCTCTCCAAGGATGGGGAGGTGGATGTATCCATAGGGCAGATCTACCTGTCCCAGGAGGTGCATCTGAGATACAGGGATAACTGAGACACAGGTACATACCCATCTCTCCTCCCTCACTTCAGGGAAAGCCTAGGTGACTCCCATTTTAGATGCTCCCATCTGTACGTGCACAGGTGCTCACATTTTAGGCAACTGAAGGAAGGGCAAATGAGTAACACCCTGGCGGTAATTCTTCGGCCCAGGCTGGGGTTTACTGTCCCAGCTTTCTGGGGTGTGCCAGCAACACACCACGTCTGCTTTTATTTTACACTTGTGTTGAACGCTTTTTTGGATGCACCCAGCAAACGACATCAGGCTGCAAGAGGGTGCACTCAGGAGCTCCAGGATCCTCCTCAACATGCTAAAACACTGAGCCAGCAGCAGGGATTTTCTTGAACCTCCCTTCAGCAGATCTGCCCATCTAGCACCAACACTCGCTATCCACCCAGAGGTGCCCAAAACAAGGGAGAGCAGCCAGGTTTATTAGCAAACATCTGCAAAGACTGCGTTACCTAAGTCTGCTGTCTGGCCTTGAAACTGTCCATTGCTTGTCAGGAGCAGACACGGACACTGGTCTGAGATTTGTTCTTTCCCTAAAACCCTCAGCTGGTCTCAGTTCTGACATTTTAAGCTCCTCAGGTGTCCTGCTGGGTACAGGCTGGTTTGATGATAACAGACTTATCTCGGAGCCTCGGCATCTCCAAGGCTGCACTCTTTCTTTATGTAACTTTGCGGTGTCACCTATCCTAAGATCAATTGGTGTAGGCACCCTAAGACCTTTGGGTGCCTGAGCCGTTGCTGATATAGTCCTCTGCAAAACGGTACTTCCCTGCCCATACAGGAGCGCTCTGAGCACGCCAGTAGAACTCCGAGCAGTGGTCAGAAGTTAATGACCATGAGTGGTTATTGCAAAGTTTGACCCTTGTAGATGCACCATCGCTGCCTATTTTCCCAAGGTGATGTTCACCATTGCACTCTTCTCTCCAGTTCTCCCCTCAGTCCTTTCTGTAATGCGCAGGACACATCCAGTCTTGCAAGCGGGAATTAAAGAAATGGAGTGAGTCAAACACACTCAGCAGTTAATAGGATCAGGCCCATGACAGCCAACAGTCCTATGTCCTTGTGTCCACCAAGTGAAGGGTTTGGGCTTGACTTGGTTGCCCCACAAAATTCAGAGTCCCCACTCTCTCATGGCCAATCCAGGCCAAGATGTGCAATCAAACCACCATGTCCCATAACCTCCCCAGCTGTTTGACCGGGAGCTGTGCGTCCGTCAGCTGAGGTACTCAGGGATGATGGAGACCATCCGGATCCGCCGGGCCGGCTACCCCATCCGCTACACATTTGTGGAGTTCGTGGACCGGTACCGGGTGCTCATGCCTGGGGTGAAGCCAGCATACAAGCAGGTGAGCATCTTCTTCCATGTGTAACTCTCTGCTGGGCTCTCCAGAGACATTTATGGGATGTGCATCCTCTCCACAAGCAATTATGCAGCATTTGATCCCCAGGTGTTACAGCAGTGCTCTGAGATTTCCAAGCAAAGGAAAAATGGTTACGGGGCTGGCAGGGACAGGGAGCTCAGCACCAAGGGGCCATATTCAGCCTATCCCTCTCACTCACCTTAAATGCAATGACAGTAAAGGCTTGGGAACCTCATTAGCAGAAAACTGCTGGAATTGGAAGCAGAAAGGGTCTCTGCTGGGTTTGGGAAGAGCAATGGGTGAGGCTGGTCCTGGTGAATCCCACCCCCTCTTCCACCAGGGCGACCTGCGTGGAACATGCCAGCGCATTGCCGAAGCGGTGCTTGGGAAGGATGATGACTGGCAGATTGGCAAGACAAAGATATTCCTGAAGGTAGGTGGTTCTCCGCAGCTCCCCCTGCCACCTGGGACCCTTGTCTGTGAAGGGGTCTCCTACCATCCCCTTTTCATGGCTAGACATGACCCTTCCCCATGGTCTCTGGGCTGGCATGGCAGTGGGTCGAACCTGGACCAAGGCAGGATATTTGGGGCTGGTTTAGGCAACAGTAGGCAGGAGGAAGCCCTGACACTTTGCCAGCACTGATGCATGCACGTACCCATACGGGTGAAGAAAGTCACATACAGCACACAACCTTTTCCCTCCTGGGCTGAGCCACTTGACTACATCTCCCACCTTCACCCAAAAACACAGCAGCAGGAGGGGTGTCCATGCAAAGCCCTGCAGAGAGAGGGACCGAGAGCTCAACGGGCTCGCTTTACTTTCTCCATGTTCTTGCACAACCCCAGACGTGCCCACAGCCTCCCTCTCTGTGTTGGCCCAACTTTCACGGAGCAGCCCAATGTTGCAGGTTGCCTTCAGCCCTGCTTGCACTCATCTCTCCTTACAAACCCGCTCCTGCGTTGCTCCAGGGAGACGAGGCTGAGCTGGCCAGAAACCAGACTGGAAGCAAAGGCACCTCTCGAGCAAAAATCTCGGTGGTAAACCCTGACCACTTATATGTAAATTCACCTCCAACCTCATCGCCACTGTGAACACCCCCATCGCTTCCCTACAAGCTGTTCCCACTCGTCGCTCTTTCCAAAGCCTGTTATCAAGATCTCACAGCTGTCAGGGCAGGAAACAGAGAAATTGGGAGGCCCCGAGAGGCCGTGTGAGGTCGAGCAAAGCAGGAAACGCGTGGAGCTGCCTCTGCTGCACCCAGCGTGGCAGGGCTCAGCATGCTGCCTCCGGGAAAGAAAGCCGAGTTACCAACGGCATGGGAGGAATCAACAGAAAGCTTGGACTGGTGCATCTGAAAGCCTCAGGGCAAGGAAAGTGAGTGTTTCAGGGAGATGTTTTGTCCTTAGGGTAGGAGGTGTTGCAGCCTTGGCTGGAGGGAGCAATGTGACCCAAGCAGTCTGGAGTTTGTTCCCAAACCTCCAGCGCTCCCAGGAACTGCTCCGATGGCTGATGGTACTAGCAGGGGGCTCTGCATGGAAGGGAAACATAATTTGGTTGTTTTCAGACATACACAGCTTCTTGATGCTCTGGTTCATTTGGGAATGAAGGCAATAGGTCACTAGGGTTTATGTTAGGATTTCCCCAGTGAGTAGGTGGGGTGATACTTGGGATGTAAAATGTCCCAAGGATTTATTTTGGGCCTTGTACCACCCCTCCTGCCACATCTCAAGCAGATGGAGAGCTTGAGACACAGGTGGTGTGTTGTTTCCTCCCTCAGGACCACCATGACATGCTGCTGGAGATTGAGAGAGACAAGGCCATCACAGACAAAGTCATCCTCATCCAGAAGGTGGTCCGTGGGTTTAAAGACAGGTAAGTGTGAGCCCCACTGCCAGACAGGAGGTGGGCTATGGGGGATGCTTCACCCGGCAAGCGGCTCCTGGGGGATGCATCACTCAGTGCTCCTCTGACCTGTCCTGCCTACAGCTGGGGAGAGGGGACCCCTGATGTGTTGGCACTCAGGTGCAGCAAGTATTGGAAGAAAATGGCAGAGGAAACAAGAGGGAGACTGTATTATCTTCCTCAACATGGACGAAATAGGACCCTCTGTCCCTGTTCAATGCTGTCTTCAGGGGAGCTGATGTTTATTATGGCAATGCAGCAGTGGGACCCTGAGCCTGCTGAAGATAATGCTAAGCCTCCAGGCTGTGGGGATCCCCACAAGACTGCAATGGGGACATTGGGTTGTCCACTGTGACTAATCTTACTCCCCCCAAAGCCCAAGGTGTTCAGGACTCTTCCCTTTGTAACCCAGTTGCCACAGACTTGGGAGGAGGGCAGGTAGTCCATGGGGAGCTCATGGCACAGTTGTAGAGGCAAGGGGAAGCCACAGCTGAGGTCAAGCTTCAGCCATGGAGGAGCAACAGTTCTTGGGGCTTTGTGCTTTTTGACTCTCCGATCCATGGCTGTGACTCAGGTTGTGCCTTAGGCTTTGCAGAAAGGGCGCATGCCAAATAATTCAGTAATCCTTACCACAGTAATCCTGGTGAGACCCCCAAGTCCTCCCACAGCAATTGTCCCCAAGGTGTCTACATGCAGGATCAGGCCAGGCTAAGGAGGATGGGAGGTGGCAAGGTGGTGTTGCTGAAATTTGCTCTTGATCATTTGGGTGAGATTGGTTCCATTCTCAGGTGGCTGGGATTGAAGCGAGGAGGGAAGGCAGGGAGGATATTTCAGATGAGAGAGGAGGGTGCAAAAGGGAGGAGGGGACCATCCCAGCATCTCCTCCTCTGCCCATTCCCATAACCTGATGGGATCAGCCTGCAGAGACCTATAAGAGAGAGCCCCTACAGACCTTTTTATAAAAGCAAGGAGAGCTTGGGGAGGAGACATTTTCAGGCAAAAAAAAAATTGCAGTGTTTATTCCACCTGGCTGCTCAGTTTCAAATCTCCAAAGAATGAGGCCCAGGAGATGATAACTCGCAGCCAAACCACAGAGGCAAGTGATTGAAATGCCTTTACAGGTCCAATTTCCTGAAAGTGAGAAATTCAGTCCTGATGATTCAGAGATACTGGCGTGGACATAACTGCAGGAAGAACTACGGTGCTGTAAGTACGGGGGTGCTTCCTCACACCTCTGCCTTTCTACCTCTTTCATCTGGGACATACATAAGAGTTTCCTGGCTCAAAATGCTCTACTGAGTGTAGAAGGGGGTGGGGTTGGCTTTTATCAGCTGGAGTGATGAATGAAGGTTTGCTCTTGCTGCTTTGCCTTCTCATTGAAGAGACCGCCCAACCACCTTGTAGCTGTCCTTTTCCCCTGAGTTGGATGTCCATTACACCAAATGGTCACTTGGGGTTTTAAAAGTCTTCCCCTAGCTTCCAGGTGACTGAAAACTCAAGAGCAGCTTCCTCTGAAAAACAGACTCCATCTTCAGGTGGGTTTGTATTTGGGTTTCTCCTCAACCCAGTCCATGGCCCTCTTCTCTCCCTGTCCCAGCTGGTTCTGACCCAACTGCGTGTCATTTGGGAGGTGTGTTGGGGTCTAAAGTGACTCAATATCATCCTCCAAGACTGTGACTTAGTAGGAATAGCCACTTCCAGGCTGTTTGGGATGCTGCCTCCTGCCATGGAACAGCACCTTGGCTGCCAGGCAGGAGCTTTGCAGATGCTGGACCTCCATGGGAGCAACCCTCATGGCCTCAGGTAGACTCAGGGCTACCTTAAGATGACCAGACAGACCTCATGAGGCCTCTCAAGGGCAGAAGCTCTGTAGGACTCAGTGGGGAAGAAACTGCTGTTGTCCTTCCTGGGCTTTGGATCAGTGCAGCAGCAGCAGGGCTTAATTTTTCCCCCCTCTTGCAGAACCTCCCTCCCAAAGGCTTGTTCCTGGTAGGGGCTAATTTCAGCGGCTCTTATTTACAACCGTGCAAGAAGGAGATTAGCGATGTAAATCTGCTTAGGATGGGCGAGCCCCTGGGCAGCGGGGTGGTTTCATCCTGCCCCCTCTTGCAGATGCGGATTGGCTTCCTGAGACTGCAGGCCCTCTACCGATCCCGCAAGCTCCACAAGCAGTACCACATGGCTCGCCGGCGGATCATCGAGTTTCAGGCACGATGCCGAGGCTACCTGGTCCGTAGGGCTTTCCGCCACCGCCTCTGGGCTGTCATCACCGTCCAGGCCTATGCCCGGGGCATGATCGCCCGAAGGCTGTATAAGCGCCTGCGGGGGGAAGTAAGTACCATGGAGGAGAGGTCGGTCGTGGGAAATGGAGGTAGGGAGAGGGGAAATCAACAGTGCTTCTGCATCACGTGCTTGTGGGATCAGTATTTAAAGAGCAAAAAAGAATTTCAAAAATAAGTAGATGCCTATTCAGAAGGGCTCTTGTATTTATTCCCCCAGTATCATCGACGCCTGGAAGCAGAGAAACTTCGGCTGGCGGAAGAGGAACGACTCCGAAAGGAGATGAGTGCCAAGAAAGCCAAAGAGGAAGCAGAAAAGAAGCATCAGGTACGTGGGGACTGATCTCTTTCTGGGGTTCTGTCTCTGCTTTCTGGGGACTGGTTTTGCTCCTTTGAGAGGAAATGCCAAAAATATCTAAGGGATTTCTAACCTACTTGAGCAGTTTGCATTTAATTCACTAAAGTACTCTGTGCTCTAACTAGTTTGAAGCTGCTCCAGAATTTCTGATCTGCTGCACAGGAATGCCAGAGATTATGCTTATTATTCGCTTGCTTTTGCTCTTATATAAAGGGGAACTGGGACACTCCGTGTCTGTGTGCACATACATGGTTGTATAAGAGAAAAAAATAAGGTCAGTGAAAGTCTCTGTGCATGGACCAAACCCCCTAAACAGGCAGCAAGGAAGGAGAAAACGCTATTGCTTTGTCCTTCTGCAGTTAGGAAACTAAGGCATTGACATGTCACCGATTTGGGCCAGGTCATGACACTTGTGTAGCGCCCCAAGCACTGGGCAGTCTCCCTTTCTGAAGCCAGGCCCCGCAGAATTTAGTGCCAACTCTTTGGAGGGAGCAGTTCAGTCATTGTACTTGTCTTCTTGCAGGTACGCCTGGCCCAGCTGGCGCGGGAAGATGCAGAGAGAGAAGTAAAGGAGAAGGAGGAAGCACGTCGGAAGAAAGAGCTCTTAGAAAAAATGGAGAAAGCTCGCAACGAGCCAGTGAACGACTCAGAAATGGTGGACAAAATGTTTGGATTCCTGGGGACAACTTCATCTCTGCCTGGACAGGAAGGACAGGCACCCAATGGCTTCGAGGTACTGGAGACATACATGAGCCTACATATTACATGAAAGGCTTTAGCAACACATTAACAAATCAAGGAAGATTGGGGCAATCCAAAAGGAGGTCTCTGAAGGCTTCCTTCAAGACCAGTCTCTCCTGTGTGGCAGTACTACTATAAGATCATTGAGGACCTCTGGCCTTTGAGATCTTTTCCTTCATGGTTCATCACAGCTCATGGCATTTAGCTCTTGGACACCCTTTCCCCATGCTAGGAGTAGGGCCATGCTTGTTGCTTCTCCTACTGCTCTGGGGACATTCCTGGGCACAGGCATGTCCTTCAGGACTTGGGCTTTGCATGGGATGCAGAGTTATATTTCATGTTTTTCCCTCCATCTGGCTTTTCCTTTTGGGATGGAAATCAGATGGACAGAAAAGTCAGGCCCAAAGGGAAAGGGTAGTTCAGTATCCAAAGCCATGCTGAGTGCCTGACATGTTCTTCCCTGCCAGGATCTTGAGCGAGCCCAGAAGGAGCTGGAGGAAGAGGACCTGGATGCAGCATTGCCTCTCCCTGAGGAAGAGGAGGAAGATCTCTCAGAGTACAAATTTGCCAAGTTTGCCGCCACGTATTTCCAGGGCACGACGACACACACCTACATCCGCCGGCCTCTCAAGCAGCCTCTCTTGTACCATGAAGATGAAGGAGACCAGTTGGTGAGGCAGGGGATGAAAAACTTGAGCAGGACAGGGTGGGTTGGGGCAAGCCTGGGGAACCCTTCACCCAAAGGGCATCAGCCTTTTCCCTTTGGGATACATTGGTGTGCTCATGGTTTGGTGGAGAGCACAGCCCTCATCTCTTGCACATGTGTCGGTAGACACTGTCCCACCAGCATGCTTTGAGCACTGATAACAGAACAAACATTAGAGGGATGTAGTGGTGAGTCCATCTCTGTGCCTTGATATTTGTGTTACGACAATTAATGAAGAGCTCTGAGCTCAGGGCATGGATGATGAAAATTATTGAGCGGGTACTGCTGGAAAAGTTGTTTCTTACCTTGTCATATGCACCAGTGCAGAGGTAGCAGAGAAGAAATGCTTGTCCTATAGCCAGCAGTACAAGAGCAGAATCATACTGAACCTGCATGGCTGTAATGAACATCACATTGGCCAGGAACTTGCCTTCACTGTGGTTCTCCTTCCCCTCTGCAGTGGGTTAGGAGCAACCAGTCATTGCCTCTCTATAAAGCTGGTATCTCCTAGCCAAGAAGAAAACCCTTGTAGGGTGCACAAACACACTCTTGATGGTATGAACACAGAGCCTGAATTTGTGATCCTCAGCCACCAGCCTGCCCGACTTGCTCAGATGGGATGTACGCTGCGGGCAAAACTGTTATGTGCGATGCAGGAAAGTGTTTTATCTCCTGCAGATGTACAGAGAGACCACAGTGGTGATCCTGGTGGATTCAGCATGGCTTGACCATCCCCTCCACTGCCCTGGTGCGAGCTAATGGAGTTAATCTTTCCTTTCAAATAGGCAGCACTTGCTGTATGGATCACTATCCTCCGTTTCATGGGAGACCTCCCTGAGCCGAAATATCACACAGCCATGAGTGATGGTGGCGAGAAGATACCAGTGATGACAAAAATCTATGAGACTCTTGGGAAAAAGACCTATAAGAAAGAACTGCAGGCTCTGCAGGGAGAAGGAGAGGTAACTGTGCTGCGGCTATAAAAGAGACGCTGTTATTAGGTGTTGGATATTGAAATGTGTTGGAAAGAAATTACTTGTGGGGTTTGCTGCAGACAATCAGTTTGCCGACTTTATTTGCAGTTATGCTATGAAGGGACAATTGCCCGTGTGTCAGGTGTTGATCCTGTCCCTTCTTCTTCACAGGGATACCTGAATGTCCCCCAGCAAGACAGTAAGGGAAGTGCCCTGATGTCTCTCATGGGGCTTGGATGTCTCTTCTCCTCCTTGTAGGGCAGAAATACATGGGGGGAGCACGATGTCCTGTGTCATCAGTCTCTCATCTGGAGATTTCTTTTTGATCTGCCCTGGGTCAGAATAGACTAAATTAAAAATGTGCCCTTAATCTTGGAGCAGGAAATAAAGAGTTACCAGGAGATTAAGCTGTGGAAATCCAAAAAAAAGAATCCCTATTGGATCCTCAGTGCATTCTGGGATGTCACTGGAGGACTTTGTTTTAGGACCCCTCCCAGATAAGACATTGCTCTGGGTAAATCACTGTCCATGGCGCTGATATGCTTTCATCTTTGGCAATGGCTTTAGTCAATAGGACGGCAAGATATTAACCAGTATTGGGGTTTTCTAGATGGCACTGTTGCATCTTCAAGAAGTTTTCTGTAGTATGATCTGGACAAGCCCCTGCGGCATTTGCAGACATAAATTAACAAACCTCCAAATTTTTAGAGAGAGTGATATCATTCAGTGCTTTCAGTGAATTATCTGAGAAGGAGAGTAGCCTCAACTGGATTGTAATTCCGTGAGAATATACAGCAAGAATCACCTTTCATTCCTTCTACCTGTCATTTCTTGTTTGTTTATTACAAAAAGGCATACTTTGGCCAACTGAGACATCAGGTAGTGCAGAAGAGAAGGAAAATTTAAGCTGTCATTTTTGTCTGTGGTTACATCTGCTCTGCAGAGTGCACAATAGTGCAGAGAGATGCCTGAGATGACACTGAGCATGATGATATGCAAATCCAGGTTTACAGTACAAACTTGGCTTTATAATGGATATAAATCATCACAGCTGCAGGTCTTGAAGTGTTGATCTGGTGTAAAATCACAGTCTTTTCAAAGCTGTTTAAATGGGGAGAGGGTAACTGGGTCAAAAAGTGAAGTGATTATCCATGCCATTGTAATCCCACCGGTGGCATAAAGTTGGTATAAAAGTAGAAAGCCAACAATAACTTAATGATATGTAATCAGTGCCTGGGTCTGCCTCACATCAAATTTATTCTTCTAAGAATTCTGGTGGAACACGGAGCTGGTTAACGGTGATGAAACCTGTCCATGAATCCTTGGCTAGATGACTTCCAGCTCACAAACCTGCTGTGCAAATGGCTCATCTCAGAGCGTGGTCTTGCTCCTCTCATTTGCGATGCAGGAACAAGCCTGAATGGGATACAGCAGAACCGGGTGGACACAAGTTGAATCAGCCACTTATTCTCTAGGAATAGAATAGAATAGAATAGAATAGAATAGAATAGAATAGAATAGAATAGAATAGAATAGAATAGAATATTGTATGTCAGCTGGAAGGGACCTACAGCGATCATGTAGTCCAACTGCATGACAACTTCAGGGCTGACCAAAAGGTAAAGCAAATTATTAAGGGCATTATTCAACATAACTTTTTTCAGGTGTTCCCAATATGTAGTTTTGAGCTGGGGGAGGCTCATTGGTTAGAAAGTGTCTACAAAATTCAGGGCCAGACCAAGGTTGTCAGGGGGCACAGCAATATGGGTCCACACTTGTGGTTCCCACCAGCCTCTGAAATATCTCACTCTGTGCCCAGGATTAATGGCCTTTTGCAGAAGCCCAGGGGAGGCAGGGTGAGCACATGCTCGGGCAGGGCTCTCTGTCTCACCCCATTGCACTCCTCGCCTCTTCCTTTGCAGAGTACTCACATTGATGGGCACAAGAAGAACAGTGTGCGGCACAAACTGGTCTCCTTAACGCTCAAGAAGAAATCCAAACTGACAGAGGAGGTGAGAGGAGACGCTTGGCCGCCTGGCAGCACAAGTGCCGTTGGATTGTCTGCAGCCCTCTCTGACTCTCTTCTGCTTTTCCCTAGACAACATAGAACCAGCCCTCCTCTGGGTTTGGCGCTACCTGTCTCTCTGCCTGAAAGATTTAAGGAGTGTTTAAGGGGAAAGGTTGGCTTCCCGTGTCTCCTTGAGTCATTCTGCACCTCGCGCCGGCCTCCCCTCGGCTCCCGTTCTCCATCCATCCAGCACCTTCCCTTCCCTCTTTCACAGCCCTCCATCCAGCTGCCGATACCTCCCACCACTCTGTGATGGTCTGAATGTTATCCCTGCTTTTAGTTTCCTGCCCTCCACCATAGCGTAGGTAGCAGAGGTGGGGGTCTCCAAAAGCGCTCATCCATCCTCTGCTCCTTTCCAGTGTCAGGGGAAAAAATCCCTGGGGGAGCAGTGAGCCTTATCTGAGAGCTTTTGAAAATCTCATTCTAAAAGAGAGGAGCCATAAATTGGGGGGTTTGGGGTGTGTGGGGGATGAAAGCAATGCAAAGACATCTTACACACTACCTTGTCCGCTTCCAGAGCAGGGAACATCTCACCTGGCTGTAGCTCCTTGAGAGTGTGAAGATTGTTCTGAGATAGTCACCCTCCTTCCTTTAGGGTCAGTGGGGAGAAATGGGATCCAATCCAACTTACGAATCCAGTGAACGCACTCTAGAAATGCCCGTCTTTCTCCAGTGGCTCTAAATGGAGACTGGGTTGACTATCCGAGACAGAGAGCTGGTAGGCGGACGAATGCCATCCCTGTTCTCACAAACAGCACCATGCTTATGCGCTTTTGGCTGCATCATTAGCATGGGGAGCGGGTCCATTTTGCCAGTGTTTTAATGATTTTTTTAATACGACTGAGCTAAAGGGACAGGTCCTACTTGTCAATAAGTGGGGATTATTCCAAAGATCCTTGGTGGCCCTCTCCCAGCTGCAGGCCAGCTCAGAGCTGGGATGCAAGGGTGTCATTGTAGAAAGCCTGGGCAAAGACCAAGCAGGTGGGAGTGGGACTAAACAGGACCATTTTCAGCTTCACCGTATGTGATTAAAGCCAACAAAGTAAAACCCTCCCATTGCTGTTAAACTGCTAGACTGAAGAACTTCTGAGCCCCCTCCTGGCTGGTGGAGGAGTCCTCCTGGGGGAGCACCACACATTTGGGATGGGGGGAGCGGGGGGGGGACATCATAACTGGCTGTACTGAAAGAGAGCAATGTGTCTGGTTGGCAGGTGACAAAGAGACTTCACGACGGTGAGTCTACGCTCCAGGGTAATAGCATGCTCGAAGACCGACCCACCTCCAACCTGGAGAAGCTCCATTTCATTATTGGTAATGGCATCCTCAGGCCAGCCTTAAGGTTAGAAATCAAGACAAAGGCACGAACGTGCCATTCTTTTCATTCCTTCTTCTTTGAGCCATTCTTGAGCTAATCAACTGATTTTGCTACTGCGTGCAGCTTTACAAAGCTCTCGTTATATTGTTTTTCTGTTTGTGTTGTATAATATGGGCTGGGTCATGTTTCTTACTGTCCATATCAGGCCTGATGGACAGACCATGCAGAAGGACTCAAACACTCTGGAAAGTGCTAGTGGCTACTGGATTGGTTTTTTAATGCTCACTCCTGTTGTTCACTACCCTTTGTTTTCTATTTGACCATCTAGATTGCTGTTGTTTGTGTGACCATTCTTAATGGTACACTAATGAAAAAAAACTTCATTTCTGTTGCTAAATTAAGCATTACAAAATTGGAAAATGCCAAAAAGTAAGACCAACTGCACATCTTTGGTTTAGCCCATTTATGTGTCTGTGTGTTATAAACAGTCCTTGTTTATGTAGTCTCACGCCCTTTTTCCTCACACCTACCTGCTCACTCCAGGAACAGGGTGGGCATCCTCATCTGATGACCAGCTTCTCTCATTTTCATTTTCTCCTCCCAGTTTACCGTGAAACCCCTAGCATTACTTTTCTGCACGAAGTCTGCTCTGAAGGCAGGCCTGGTAGTGTCCAGTGGGGTTTCCAGTGGGGTTTGTCAGTGTAACAGGTTGGCTAACATTTTTGTTGCCTCCCATGTAGATAAGGAAGTACTGTTATCCCTCATTTTGCGTGTAAAGAACTAAGGTTAAAGTCAAAAGTGGACGTTAAATCCCAAACTGAGATACCCATGACTGTACATGACTTGACCTCTGCTGGAGCTGATAGTTCCCAACACTTCCGGAAAGCAAGTTCAGGTGTCTCAAGAGAAACAACCAGCAAATGAAGCCTCCCAGTGGATGGCCCTCTATGAAAGTTAGTTTAGGAGACTCACTTGGTATCACTGGGAAATCTTTATGAGAAACCAGGGTAGACTCCATCATCTAGAGGTGACATTCAGCTGCCTGAACCTTAAGACTCCCCTTTATTTCCCTCTTTCTCTAAGCAATGTCAGTCAGCTGTGGGGAATCTCAGCTGGTAACGGATGGCATTTTAGAGACAGTGCAACGATCAGGGTGACCATCATTAGGGCAGTTAAATTAATATCCTTGAGATTCTAAAATGAACTTTTAACTGTCAATCACATGCAGATGGGGTCTGGCTCTATGTTGAAAAACAACATCTCATTAAATCTAATGTTTGGGGTTTTTTTAATTCCTATTGCAGGGATGAAATCTACTGTCAAATCTGCAAGCAGCTGACCCAGAACCCATCCAAAAGCAGCCACGCCAGGGGTTGGATCCTGATGTCCCTCTGTGTGGGATGTTTTGCTCCTTCTGAGAAGTTTGTAAAGGTAAATTGTAGATGATATTTGTCTTGTAAATTATCTGCCAATACATTATTTTTTCCATCCACAAGACCAGCTTTTCTCTTGGGTTTCACAGTAGAGGGAATCCTGGTCTTTATCTTTCCCAGGAACAACAGTGACATAAAGTTCCTAACCAGAAAGAAAAGTGTGTGTGATCCCAAGCTCAATGTCTTAAGTGGATCATATGACTCAGTCCTGAGAAGTGTCTCTCTTTCCTGTGACCCTAAAGGGAATGCAGACAACCAATTCACCTGCAGTATTGCGGCGAGCGCTGGGGCCTCAGCACAGGAAAGATATGGACATGCTGGAGCGGGGCCAGAGGAGCCCACAAAAATGCTGCGAGAGCTGGAGCCCCTCTGCTGTGAGGACAGGCTGAGAGAGTTGGTGTTGTTCAGCCTGGAGAAGAGAAGGCTCCGGGGATACTTTATTGCGGCCTTTCAATACTTAAAGGGGCCTACAGGAAAGATGGGGACGAAACTTTTAGCAGGGTCTGTTGCGATAGGACAAGGGCTAATGGTTTTAAACTAAAAGAGGGAAGATTTAGACTAAATATAAGAAAGAAATTTTTTACACTGAGGGTGGTGAAACACTGACCCAGGTTGCCCAGAGAGGTGGGAGATGCCCCATCCCTGGAAACGTCCCAGACCAGGTTGGACGGGGCTCTGAGAAACCTGATCTAGTTGGAGATGTCCCTGCTCATGGCAGGGGGGTTGGACTAGATGGCCTTTAAAGGTCCCTTCCAACCCAAACCGTTCTTTGAATTCAGATGATGCCTCCTGCACCTAGATGTATGAAGATGTGATTAAGTGACTTCTGGCAGGAAACTTGATTGTGGGAGGCTGCAAGTGGAATTTGGACATCTGGAATGGCCCACATTTCTGCCCTATTTCTGACATGCAAAAGTCTATGCATTCATTCAAGAATCTACGGGCTTTGACAGTATGACCTGAGGCATGTACTCTAACAAAATTGGCAAGGAATAGTACTACACAGCTAATTAAAAATATAACTTAATATAAAAAATTGTACATAGAAAGGGAATGGTTTAATTTATCTGGAGGTATGTTTGCTTATAATTGCTTTCTGCATGCTACAACTTGGCCCACCACGTGTCATACGTACTGAAAATGTCCAACTCTAAATAGCCACATGAGAGACGACACGTAATGTATCTTCAGAAGCATGGTGGATCAGCAGGACTGAAGTCAGTGGGAGATGCTAAGAGGCTGACACACTTGAAAATCAGGTGGTTCTTAAGGATTTTCTTTTCTTTCCTGAGCAAAGTCTATGTTTTGTTGCCTAGATTTGAACAGCTTGCCTTCCAAATGAGTTACACACCTAGAGTCTGACTAACACCAATGGATTGCTCAAGTCAAACCTGTGCCTAAGAGATTGGCTGGGCAGAAGACTCAGTACTGTGTCTTTGCTTGGCCATGACATGACAAGACCTCCTTTGTCCCTCTCAGATCTTTGAATGCTGGAGCCTGGACCTGCTCCCAAGCCTGCTGCAGATAAAGATGTTCCATTGATTTCCACAGATATCAGATCAGGAACTCAGTCCTCAGCACGGAAAGAGCTGAAGCCAAGAATAGAAATCTCTCCTTCATCCCCAGGCCTTGACAGTACGAAATCTAATAAAGCAGATAAATCACTGGCAAAGTGGCAGAAAATTAAATTATGTCTGGAAATCAGATCTGAGAAAGTATGCCACAGGAGGTTGTGTGGGTTTAAACCTTTAATAGTGGAAGATTATTTAAGATGAGCGAAACACTTCTCAGAAATAATTTATGGGTAGCTAGGAAGACTCAGACCTCCATCCAAAGTTATGGTCCATGCTGAAATATGTGGCAATATTCCCAACAGCTTTGGAGAGGGTTTATGCTGATTCTGCCCTTATTCATCCTGGGCAGTAGATCAGCTCTGTTGAACCTTGGGCAAAAGGGGCTGTTGGAGATGAAAGGTGGCATTCACACAGTTTGATTTCAGATACTTGTCTCCTCTTTACAGGACAAGGAAAGAGTCAGGCTCCTCTAGAGGGCAATGCTGAGACCATAAGCCAGGGTTCCACTCTGGATCTCCTTCAAGAGAGGCTTCTGTCCCCATAGGGACCCTGTGGTGACCGAGGCTCCTCCAGTATGAGTGTGAACACCCCTTGCAGCAGTCCACACTGTGGTTACCCTTCAAGCCCGAAGTCTTGCAAACAGCAACACACAGGCAGTGACTTGGGCAATGTCTTGGAGCTCCTCTGAAGCCACTGTAGCTATCCATGGGAATATCACTGACACCTTCCAGCTTAAAACGTTATGTTTTGAGATAAAGCATTCTCATGATGAAATGTGAACTCTGGCCCCCAACTTCGTATGTTCCCGTTCAGACTCACTTTTTTGTTTTGTGAAAAGCAGAGGAATATTGAAAGTTTGTTGGAGTTCAGTGAACGCTTCTGTTTTGAAGCTACATTAACCCAGGCCACCTAGTCCAGTCTGTTCTGGGTTGGGAGGTAAACTCCACATCAGTCCCAGATCTTACTCTCAGACTCTTAATCTACTAGTACTATGTTTTCAGGAGTTAGTAGGCAGCCAAAATCTGATTTACTATGATTTACTATCTGATTTGCTATTACTGCTTTAAGCATGCAATAGCTACCATTGAATGTATGATAGCCATGTGTTAACTATCAGCCCGTTAGCTAGATGTAATTTTGTTAGCTTCATGTCTTTTTCAAATGATGCCCTAACCTCTTGTTTAACATTAATTATCCACCATTTTAATAGAGGAAAAAGCATACAAGGGTAAATATCTCTTAGCATTTCTTTCCTATACTCTTCCATGCAGTGAATGTTGTATCAAACTCCTGGTTACTTTTCTCATAAAACTTCTAGGGTCTAACTTTAATAGCAGCAATATTATGGAAAAAAAGATGAGAAATTTCAGGAAGTGGTTGTTTGTGCCTTGAAATTGTTTCACAACCTTCGAAAGCATCAGTTATGATGGAACATTTTGAGAAGGATTTAGCTGATAATGAGGCAGCCTTGGATAAGTTTTTCTGCTCCCAAAGATGAAGGCCACGCTTTGGATCCCATTAGACACCTTTATCACATCATATGCTAAGCGTGGGGTCAAGGCACATAAGCACCACTATTCTTTGTACCTTTCTTTCAACTAATAATGGACTTTGGTGGGAAGGTTCAGTCACAAGGAAGGAGAAAGACAAAAAATATGTAATTACATAGTTCATTATTAACAGCATAGTTAAAACTACACTTTTACACAGCATCAGCTGCTTGCAATCATTTGCAACGGCTCCCGTCCATGTCACCTGGCTGTATTACATACTTATTTCAGAGTAACTCTGTATGTTACAATTGACAGAGATATCTGTCTCTCTACCCGTGTTATTTATGGACTGACAGTGTTATAGAGCAGTCTGTGTTACTGAACGAACAACTATGCATTATCATTCAGAGAACTCTTTACCTATCTATAAACTCTCTCTGAAGAATATGATTTACAGAACTATTAGTCTTAGCTACCTTTTTGGCCAAGATATTTATGTAATATTTTTAAATGCATTATCTTTCATATTGTGGAAGTCACTGGATTTAATTTTCTCTAGAATAACGTGGTTGTGTTTTTAACATGCAGTGGATGGCTTCAAATTCTGGTTTAGGATCGTCTAAAATGCAATTTAAAATCTGACTGGAGGAACATCTGTTTAAAGTAATTGTGAAAGATCTTTTGTACTGGCAGCTAAGTGTTCTGGGTGGCATTTGCCTACAGTTCCCCTGGTTCATTACTTACAGGTCTTTTTCATTCACTCACATCTTTTTGGCCAACACTCAATAACATTTTGTAATATAGCCTTAAATACAGAGATAGAAATCAGTGGCAGCAATAGCAGGAACAGAAAAGCGTCTGCACTAGCTTCAATCAAAGCTCTTTCTAGGTTGGTACTTTATCTGCACCGAGGCCAGAAATACGCAGTATAAGAACAAGGCAAGGGTGCAAACTGTCCTACTCTCAGCTTCCAGAAATGTGGTGTAGGAACATCCTGAGCTTGAATGTTATCACTGACGTTGACCATCCCAGAGAGCTTTTCTCCAATAAATCATTGCTTTTTAACCTTTGCAAATGCTTGGCCTCTCGAGCTGATGGTCTAACCCATGCATTCCCTGCTGCCAACAGTATTTAAGGAACTTCATCAACGGAGGCCCCCCGGGTTATGCTCCCTATTGCGAGGAGAGGCTGAGGCGGACGTTTGCCAACGGGACGAGGACGCAGCCACCCAGCTGGCTGGAGCTGCAGGTACGAGCCCCTCCATCCCCTCCCCAGCCAGCTGGGGCTCAGGGTTTGAGCCTTTCGCCATCACGGGAACCACATCTCTGGCAGGACACAAAGTCGCGTGACAAAATGCTTATTTCTCTCAAGAATTTTCAGGTATTTCCAAGATATTGCATTCCTCAGGCATCCTGGCTTTGCTCCAGAGTATGCTGAAGATCAATCCTTTTGGCTACATCAATACTTGTAAATTAAATGTGTTCGAGAGTGCTCTCGGGCATTGAGGCCAGCTGGCACGGAACAAGCCCCCATGTATGCTAGGAAACTGTCTTCCAGATGAAGGTGCCTGCAGGCAAACTGCCTACTGGGAATGGTCCCCGGGACTTGTTCAGGGAAAGCCATAGCTGGAACACGCACAGTTTGTGCCATAATTGCTCATTTTCTATGCTGGTTACTAGCATAGACAGCTGTGCTCCAGTGCCCAGGAGCATTCCTGGGCATGCTTGGATTTACTGGATTAGACACTTTGATGACTGAACGTATGAAATAAAAAATCTGAGACTTCCAAGTGCTTTCAGTGGCTGACCATACATTATCCTGTTGAGAAGTTTGTTATGGTAGTATTGAAAAGCAGCCACTCAGTGGAATCGGGAATTAGAAAATGGTTACCACAGTTGGGTGGAAGAACATGTAGGTAAAGAGTCTCAATGGGACTGAAATGCACATGCCTTTATAAAGTTTGACTTTAATCCATTAGGCAACCAAATCCAAGAAACCGATCATGCTGCCTGTCACATTTATGGATGGGACAACAAAAACCCTATTGACCGACTCTGCAACAACTGCTAAAGAGCTCTGTAATTCTTTGGCCGACAAAATCAGCCTGAAGGACCGATTTGGCTTTTCACTTTACATTGCACTTTTTGACAAGGTATGTCTTAAATTGGGTTCCTGACTAACCCTATAAAACAAGAGGGAGGTTCTCCTTGCTGTCACGTATCTTCCAGAGGGCAGAAGGACCCCGTGCTCTGAGCAAGCAACCAGCTTCAAGGTCAGGAAGGAACATTTCTACAGTGCAGATGCCAGCATCATTTTCACAATATGAGTAGCCAAACATTGGAGCAGGGTTGCAGAGACACTGTGAAATCTCCCTCCTTGGAGATATTCAGAATTTAACAGCAGAAGGCACAGAGCAACCTGATCAAAGGTGGACCTGTTCTGACCAGGGGGCTGGACCAGAAGCCTCCAGAAGTGCCTTTCCACCTACATTATTCTGTGATGCTATGTTCTTACTCTCAGTCAAGCTAGTTCAAGTTGAATTTCCAGTAAAAAAAAAAAAAAAAACAAACAAAAAACAGCCTAGATTTTTATGCAAGGGAGGAACTACATTTAATTGTAAAGCTGGTGGTTGAAATTAAGCTTCCAAAACGACCTAAAATCCAAAGTCCCATACCTGCATTGGCATTTAACTTGATTTACTTAACCTAAAAACATACCTTTTTTTCAGAAATTCCATTAAAAATTCCATAAATAAGGGAAAACATACCTAGGATAAAACTTCATCATGTGAGACAACAGCTGCAAACCAGTGAAACAGAATTGCTCCTAGAGCTGCTCTGTAAGAGGATGAAGTGAATTCTCACCTCTGCATGTAGCCACCTCTGCCTGTGGGTGGAGAAGAAAATGGTTTATACTCTTGTCTTCTTGGTCTTTTATGAGGAGATATTCATCCAGGGATGTTCATTCTGAGGAGACACAGTGCTTTAGGGCCACCGTGAGAAGACACAGGTGCTACATCTTCTGTAACAGGACAGGCTGTTTATTCTGGGTTGCTCTGATGCTTAGCACGGTTGGATCCAAGCCCATGACTTTGAAACAGGGCATTTCAAAGCACAGTATGAATTAACAATACTTTATAGTGGGACTGTTGGCTTTGCTAATTCACGTCGATGCCCTCTTTTCATTCTGGATGGGAAACTGGGGCTCAGAACAAAATAGTTCACCCAGCGATGCTGTAGACCTATTCAGTCTTGGCTGGCTAGTAGAGGTAGATACTTTGATGTATTTTCATTAGAAAGGAAGCCTGGATGAGTGACTCAGAGACAGATAACTCTACCTAGAGAGGTCAGCATTTAGTCGGGTGAATGCCACATTTCCCTCTGCCCTGACTAGGTCTCCTCGCTGGGGAGCGGCAATGACCACGTGATGGATGCTGTGTCTCAGTGTGAGCAGTACGCCAAAGAGCAAGGGGCGCAGGAGCGCAACGCACCGTGGCGGCTCTTCTTCAGGAAGGAGATCTTCACTCCTTGGCACAACCCGAGCGAGGATAATGTGGCCACCAATCTCATTTACCAACAGATCGTGCGAGGGGTGAAGTTTGGGGAGTACCGGTGTGACAAGGTAAGCGTCCTCGGCAACCACTGGTCTCACCAGGTTTCATCAAAGGGGATGAGAAATCTTCCTCCCTGAACACCTGCTAGCTTGGGGATTATGGTATTCACTTGGGAAACAGGAGCTGCAGGAATCAGATCCTCTTGGCTGGGGAGAGACCAGGCACTCCCATGTGCTGCATGAGCACTCTCTGCTGGTGAATTCTGGATGCGAGAGTGAACAGCCGTTTCATCCATCAGCCTCAAATTGGAGGGCCACAAGGACCCTGTGACTGGATCGCCAGATCAGGAGTACACAGCAGGATCCTGTTTGGTGAATCCTGCTAAGCCTTAGACATGAGAGATGCTTTTCAGGATATCCAAATGTATGCTGAGGGGAACTTGGCAGCAGAAACCTATGCCTCTTAAGTCTCTGGGACCTTACAGAATTATTCCAGTGTCACTGAAACAAGCATCTCAAGAGACATCAAAATCTCTGACAATGTCCATCACATTCTGTTTTGCTTGTGTTTAAAATCATCCAGGTGTCAAATTGAAGATAACTCCCTTCCCCAACACCTGGTTGTTCTTCTGGGGTCTGGTAGAGTCCAGTCACCTTGGGAACTAAATCATCTTTTCCCATCTGTATTGTATTAACTGCAGCTCTTTTATCCTATCAGAAGTCCTGCTGTTTCTTCCTCCTCTTCTCTTGCTTCTGGTTTCCTTGTACTATTATCACTTCAGTATCTCATTATCATTTCACCCCAAAGTGCTTGGAATGTAGCTGCACCAAAGGACATTTTACAGTTCTGCATTATGCACAAGGGCTTCAGCTGCTGGGCTTCTCAAGTATGAGAAATGATGGATACATGCAGTTTGCAATCATTAAACTCTGTCTACCATAGGAAAACCACCCACTGCTGACTGCAGGCATCAGAAGCAGACTGACCTACAATGAAAGACCGGGACAAACACATTCACACACAATACAGGGTCTCATGGTGCTGGCCCCTGAACATGCTCATAGAATAATTTGAGTTGGAAAGAATGTTAAAGATCATCCAGATCCAACCCCCCTGCCCTGGGCAGGGACACCTCCCACTAGACCAGGCTGCTCAAAGCCCCGTCCAACCTGGCCTTGAACCCCTCCAGGGATGGGGCAGCCACAGCTTCTCTGGGCAACCTGGGACAGGGGCTCACCACCATCACAGTAAACAATTTCTTCCTGAGATCTCATCTAAATCTCCCCTCTTTCAGTTTAAAACTGTTACTCCTTGTCCTATGGCTCCCCTCCCTGATCCAGAGTCCCTCCCCAGCTTTCCTGGAGCCCCTTGAGGGACTGGAAGGGGCTCGAAGGTCTCCCCGGAGCCTTCTCTTCTCCAGGCTGAACACCCCCACTCTTGCAGCCTGTCCTCACTGCAGAGGGGCTCCAGCCCTCCCAGCATCTCCGTGGCCTCCTCTGACCCCTCTCCAACAGCTCCGTGTCCTTCTTATGTTGGGGGCCCCAGAGCTGGAGGCAGCACTGCAGGTGGGGTCTCACCAGAGCCGAGTAGAGGGGCAGAATCACCTCCCTTGACCTGCTGGTCATGCTTCTTTTGATGCAGGCGTTCGTTTGATGTTAAGTCTTAGTCATAGCTTTTAGTAGTCAATCTCCTAAACGTTGGATGTGCAAAAAGCACTGCTGAAGTTCTGATGAAAGGAAGCATCCCCACACCATTCTGAAGCAGCAGTACATCTACATCTACATCGACACAGTCTCCCACAGCATCCTCATAGGGAAGCTTAGGAAGAGTGGGTTAGATGAATGGACAGTAAGGTGGATAGATAACTGGTTGAAAGACAGAGCTCAGAGGATCATGATTAGGGGCACAGAGTCTAGTTGGAGGTCAGTGACGAGTGGTGTTCCCCAGGGGTCAGTACTGGGTCCAGTCCTCTTCAATATATTCATCAATGACCTGGATGAGGGGATAGAGTGCACCCTCAGCAAGTTTGCTGACGACACAAAGCTGGAGGGGGTGGCTGACACACCAGAAGGCTGTGCCACCATCCAGAGAGACCTGGACAGGTTGGAGATCTGGGCAGAGAGAAACCTTATGAAATTCAACAAGGGCAAGTGTAGGGTGCTGCACCTGGGGAGGAACAACCCCATGCACCAGTACAGGTTGGGGGCTGACCTGCTGGAGAGCAGCTCTGTGGAAAGAGACCTGGGAGTCCTGGTGGACAGCAGGATGACCATGAGCCAGAAATGTGCCCTTGTGGCCAGGAAGGACAATGGCATCCTGGGGTGCATCAAGAAGAGCGTGGCCAGCAGGTGGAGGGAGGTCATCCTCCCCCTCTACTCTGCCTTGGTGAGGCCGCACCTGGAGTACTGTGTCCAGTTCTGGGCTCCCTGGTTCAAGAAGGACAGGGAACTGCTGGAGAGGGGACAGCAAAGGGCTACCAAGATGCTGAGGGGACTGGAACAGCTCTCTTATGAAGAAAGGCTGAGGGATTTGGGTCTCTTCAGTCTGGAAAAAAGACGGCTGAGGGGGGATCTTATCAACACTTATAAATACTGAAAGGGTGGGTGTCAGGAGGATGGGGCCAGGCTCTTTTCAGTGGTGCCCGATGACAGGACAGGAGGTAATGGGCACAAACTTGAGCATAGGAAGTTCCACCTAAACATGAGGAGGAACTTTTTTACTTTGAGGGTGGCAGAGCCCTGGCACAGGCTGCCCAGAGAGGTGGTGGAGTCTCCATCTCTGGAGACATTCCAAACTGGCCTGGATCCGTTCCTGTACAACCTGCTCTGGGTGACCCTGCTCTGGCAGGGGGTTGGACTAGATGATCTCCAGAGGTCCCTTCCAACCCTATGATTCTATGATTCTATGATCTAGCCTCCACAAAGAGCTCCTTGAGTGATGGAGGATGTTTGTTGAGGTGATGGCCTGGTAACAGCATTAACTTGTCTTGTTTGGCTCCCACAGGAAGAAGACCTGGCAGAACTGGCTTCCCAGCAGTACTATGTGGATTACGGGTCAGAAATGGTACTAGAAAGGCTGCTAAATCTAATTCCATCCTACATTCCGGACAGAGAGATCACAGCTTCAAAAACAGTGGAAAAATGGGCTCAGTTCATTATAGCTGCACATAAAAAGGTAAGGACAATAGATTACCTGGCAGGACCAAGGCATGCTTCAGTAGCTTTGTGTGCCTTTTAAACATACATCAGACATCATAGCCTACCTCTTGGCCCAGCCTGAAGCTAAATTAAAGAGAAAGAGCAGGTTTTGTACTAACCATATCCAGCTTTACCACTGATTTTGAGGGAAGATATGACAGAAGAAGACAACCTGCAGAGATTCACCATGAGAAGCAAAATGCCATCTCTGCATCTCGTTCATGTTACACAGGATTGTGATGTTATTGGTTGTATTACAGTGGCCGTTCATGTCTCCAGGCAATGTCAAGATCTTATTGTGCCAGGCATTGCATAAAACCTCCCTGACTTCCATAAGAATATTTCTGACACCCTCACACAGCGACACATTCCATAACTCATTACCCCTAACTCATGACCAGTCATGAGGGTTGGTCAACCAGGCATGAGAATTGGCATTCATTTGACAGCAGGAGCCAGCTTCAGATTAAGACCCCTAAAATGTAAGCATCTCCGTGTGTGTTAGGAGTCTCACCCACTATTACTGTCAATGGAGACCCAGGGATGCAATCCAGTTGGATCTTGCAGGTCCTCCATCAGCCTGTCGACTACATACAGAAGTCTCAGGTATCTGAGGATGTCCTAAATAAAGCTAGATGCCTATGCTTAAGGGCTATTGAGTGTCTTTAGTTTCCAGCTAAAGGACTGTCACGCTAAAAGGTAGACACCTACCTTAGGGAAACCCAAAGATAGCTGAGATGAGTCCCAACCAACCTGGTCACTCTAGATGGTTGCCCAGCCTTCTCAGGGTTGAAGTGGGAACCAAAATTTTACCAGGACTTTGTCCAATGTATCACTTGTTACTGTAGGACTTTGGCCCTTAGCCTCATTGAGATCTAAATTAATATTAGTTCCAAGATCTTCAGGTGATGTGAATTGGTTTTGTTTGGTCGCTTCCTGGCTGTAACTGGGTTTGTGTTTCATGTTGGTTGTAATCTGCTTGGTCTGTAGGGAATTTATACTCAGAAGAGGACAGACCCAAAAAAAGTCAAGGAAGAGGTAGTGGATTTTGCACGTTTCAAGTGGCCTTTGCTGTTTTCTCGGTTTTACGAAGCCTTCAAATTCTCAGGTGAGTCAGTAGAGCACATCCCCAGAGCACAGGATGCTCCAAAGCCAAAAGAAGGAGAAGTAGGGACTCCACAGACAAGAAGACTTAGTGGACCATCTAGCTGATCTTTTTTAGATACGTCACTTTTTGGTGCATCCTGATTAGCCATGGCTCAAGCTATGAATTTGCCACTATTTCTCTTAGTAAAAATAACACTGAATTTTTTTGATCATTGAATCCTCCTTCGAATACACATCTCCTGTATCCTAAGACCCTTCATGAACTGATTGCATGTCTTCTCTTCAACCCAGGGCCAAGCCTGCCTAAAAATGATGTGATTGTAGCTGTCAACTGGACAGGGGTGTACTTTGTGGATGAACAGGAGCAGGTTCTCTTAGAGCTCTCTTTCCCAGAGATCACAGCTGTGTCAAGCAGCAGGTAAGGAGGCACAGACTTAGCTGGTGATCTCACCGTAAACCAGTCTTTTTCTAGGCTTTGCCTCTTGATGCCATTATCTTTCCTGTTTATGTCTCCTATAAAAATATATCCCAGAGGGGGAAAGCTGCAAGGGCAGAGTTTCACCTTGGCCACCATTAAAGGTGATGAATACACTTTCACCTCCAACAATGCAGAGGATATCCGGGACCTGGTGGTGACCTTCCTTGAAGGACTAAGGAAAAGATCTAAGTATGTGGTCACTCTCCAAGACAACCCAAACCCAGGTAAGTAAATGGCCCTGCCCAGTGGTAGACATATAGATAGATAGATTAGTCCCAAGGGATTTGGAAAAAAAAAATCAAACTAATGGGTTTTTTTCTTGCAGTGGGAGAAGAATCTGGGTTCCTCAGCTTCCTCAAAGGAGATCTCATAGTTCTGGACCAGGACACAGGAGAACATGTGATGAACTCAGGGTGGGCCAATGGGTTCAATGAACGGACCAAGCAAAGAGGGGATTTTCCAACAGATTCTGTCTACGTCTTGCCTACAGTCACCATGCCTCCGCTGGAGATTGTGGTAAGCTGTCTTACAAAATGGCACAACTTGATACAAAACCAGAGGAGGTCAAAGCCTTCCTGAAGAGCTTAGATCTGGCCAGAGTCTCCCTGATGATAAGGTGGAAAACAAAGTGGTTGAGAGAGGTGACAAGGTGTCCAAGGCAGAAGTGATCTCAGCCTTTCTTCTGGTCTCATCACTTTGAACACCACAAGCTTGTGACTTGGAATATCCATGAATCCTGCAACATCCCTCCAGCTGGCCAGATTATTTGAAGGTGTATTTGGGATTGGAGGGAACCACTACATTCATGTATCCAAAGCACATTATCTTCATTAGGAAATGATCCGCACTATGCAAACATTTGTTGTTCCTTGCATTAGTAACTGAGAATAGCACAGAGAAATTACAATTGCACGGTTCTTGCAATTAATTGGAATTAATGAGTTATTCACTCACTGTTCTTCTTTTCATTTTGTATCTGCTTCCTCTCTCTGAATACATCGTATATTATACCAAGTATGCCGGGTGACAGAGATGTTTTCATCCCACAGGCACTGGTCACGATGACCCCCGATCAACGACAAGATGTTATCAGAACCTCTCAGATGGCAATTTCAGACAGTGAAGAGAGAGTAAAGCCATACACCTTGGAGGAATTTTCCTATGATTATTTTAGGTGATTTTTTTAAACCATCCTGAGAAATTATAGGAATAGGAATCTATCTCCAGGTAACTTGGGAATCAAGAAATTTTTGGCTACTGGAAAAGACTCTGAATATCCCCTTGTGTGACTTTGTACAACTACAACCTCCAGTTTTGGTCATGGCGTCAGAACTGTAGGTTTTCCACAGACAAGGTTTTATGAAGGATTTCTTCAGATTGGCTCAGCACACATGTAACTGTGAAATTCAGTATTATGTGAGAGGCTGTCCTCAGTAGTCTGACATTCCTGTCCTGTGATCCCATACACGGGCTCAGACCATATAGGCAGCATTTGAATTAGGTGCAGGCATTTTCATCTCAGCTCCAAAGATTTAAATGTGTACCAGCACTGAATGCAGCTGAGCAGACTTGACCCAAAACTTGCACTCCTGTTCAGATGGGCTGGGAGTCCAAACAGGCAGACCAGATCCTCTGGGATGTCTTCACCCTGGTGGGCTTGTTCTGCCAGGCAATATTCTTTCAGTGTTGCTGCCCTGACCATCCATCACCATCATTCTTCCTTTTGTGGTTAGAGGCTTTTTGGGGTAGGGAAGTTGTTTTGGTGTCAGTACTTGGGTACAGGGACTTTTCTGAACCCTAGGAAAGTACAAATGGTTATTTTGGGGCAGAACTGGAGCTGGATACTTGTGAAACTGTACAATAAACTCCCATTTATTGTAAGAGTTCATTACCCAGGTGCTCTGAGCAACATTCCCAGGTGAGACAGTGGCCACAAGCTGTCCCTTTTATCCCTGTAACCTTTCCACCTTTCCTCTTGCTTTGCCTTTGCCATCAGGCCACCTCCCAAGCACACCCTGAGCCGGGTCATGATCACCAAGAGCCGCGGGAAGGACAAGCTGTGGTGTTACACCCGTGAGCCCATCAAACAGCCACTGCTGAAGAAGATCTTGGGCAGCGAGGAGCTATCCCAAGAAGCCTGCATGGCCTTCATTGATATCCTTCCATTGCTTGGGGGAGCCCTTGGCCAACAAGTCTGACAGGCAAAGGGCTGAGCAGGCTTGTTAGGGCCCCAAGCAAAGCCCATGGAAAGGTTTGTGGTCCCTCTTTAGGGCTTTGGGACTATGTCACAGGTTTGGAGATGGATCTGATCCTGAAATCTGTATTCAAGCATCCTTGAGATCTGAGGGGTGTCTGCTTCTTAATAAATGAGGGACATCATTGAGTCCTGTTGGTCCGCACTGCTTAGTGGTTAACTCACCGGCTCTGTTCTGGCTTGCTTCAGCTGTGTGTTTCCAAAATCTACTGTGGAATCCTGTAGCCCTAATCAGTGTGGATGCAAACCAGTCCGCATGGCGCCAGGGACAGGGTTTGATGCCTGAATATCCCTTACTTGGCAAAATGTACGCAGCATGGAAGAGATGAGGGGAGTGCAGACCCAGATCCAATCTGTTGAAGTAGCCTTTATTTATTTTTTGTGGGGCTTTGCTCTAGGATCCAAACTTCATGGTCTGAACAGTTCTGTTGTTATGAGCCTGCTACTGATTAATATTATGCTATTGCTGCTACTACTGGTTTCCTCTTACTAACAAATAATAACAGGAGGAGGAGTTAAAAGAACTGGCAAAAAAAGAAGAGGACATTTACAATTTTATCTTTTTCCTTTTGCTGTGTCATACACGTTAATTCAGAGAACGGTGACCTGTTCTCAGGCAGAATAGTTGCAATATGACATGATGGTGAAAGTAGTCATTTGGTCTATGTTACTGCAGCTCCACTGGTGTCTGACACCAGCTGAAAATCTGGCCTTTTGCAGTGGTACCCATATGTGTGATGAGGTAACACATAATCACACGCAGCTTGCTTAGATCTACGTATCCTGACCCCAAAACAATTCTTTCAACCTGAGATGATGCGTGATGATGAGAGAGAGCTTGGTGGACATCTCCTAAAGAAATTTAAAGCCTCTACCATACACTGTGCCCCCTCCACCAAGTTGAAGCCACTTCTGTAATCATATGTAGGATGTCTTTAATCACATTGTCAACAGGAGGGCTTCCCCAAACATCCTGATTAGCTGGTCCTTGACTCTTGCCTCCCACCAGTGCTGAAGTACATGGGTGACTACCCATCCAAAAGGACCCGCTCAGTGAATGAGCTGACAGACCAAATATTTGAAGGTGCCTTGAAAGCTGAACCCCTGAAGGATGAAATCTACTGCCAGACCCTCAAGCAGCTCACGGACAACCACATCAAGTAAAAGTCATTCATTGTCCTTGGCTCAAATGCACTAGCCTGGGTTGGGCAAAGCAGATCTGGAGCATCCATGCCATGAGTGATTTTTCTACCTTGTGTGTCTCTCCTCCTGTAGGTACAGTGAAGAGAAAGGCTGGGAGCTGTTGTGGTTGTGTACAGGCCTTTTCCCTCCAAGTAACATCCTCCTGCCCCATGTCCAGAGGTTCCTGCAGTCCCGGAAACATCACCCCTTGGCAGCAGACTGCATTCAGAGACTCCAGAAAGCCCTGAGGTATGGCACCAAAAGACCTCCTAGTCCTGACTGTGCCACAGCATTCAAATAAGCGTTAGAAAATACAAGTAGGAGGTATTTTGGTGGGTGGGGAGACAGTGAAAGCTCAGCCTGTCTCCATTCAACCAAGCTGAATGAAAGGGACGCTGAGGAAAGACATCACTAGTGAACTGTCTGGGAAAAAAACAGAGATTAATGAAGTTGACTTTGTTATGCCAGCTCTGTTTAAGTCACTTACAACCTAAGCAAATACATATTCCCCATTCCAATTTTTCTTTCTTCTTTTTAGGGGGGAAAAGCCCCTAATATTAAGAAATTAGCCACAGTTACTCAAAACATAGTATGTATTTCAATGGAAGATTAAAACAAAGGATTCTTGCTTTAGTGCTGTGGCACTTGCCACCTCCTGTTTTGCAGGAATGGATCCAGGAAGTACCCACCCCATCTGGTAGAAGTGGAAGCCATTCAACACAAAACTACCCAAATTTTCCACAAGGTTTACTTCCCTGACGACACTGATGAGGTAAACGGGGGAGAAAGAAATTCTTCTTTTCTGTCAGGGTGGCTGTGAATTTTCTTATTAATATCTCAGGATAGGCTAATATTGGTTCTGATTCAGAAAAGCTCAGCCTGGACCAGAGCAGTGTAAGGAAAACCCATCCTTGTCTACCCTGGCCAGCTCAGGGTTTGATTTACTGCAACTCAACGTTTTTCAAGATGTGGGTGCTGTGCTGGTGTTCACTGGAGGCTTTATAGTGTGACCCCAGAAAGAAGGAAACTGAGTCGGTCCATCTCCATTCGCTCACTGGTTCACAAGCCTTGCATATCCGTTATTTTAGCCTAGACCAACAGATATTGTCCACCCAGCTCTACCCACTGGGGTATCATGATGGGGCTCCTTGGGGACTGGGCAGACTATGGCAGCACTGGCAAGTAGGAAACTGAAATTATACATTCTGACCTGAGATGACACAGAAATCATACCTGCACTCAGGAACCTCTCATTAAGCATCTTACACGCTAATAAGGCAGATAGTTATCTTGATGCCAGAGCAGATACACATGTCCTTGCAGATACTGCTGTCATGCTACTGATTAATCTTCCTGTGAGGGTCGCGTCTCTCTCCCCTCATGCCCTTGGGCACAAATAAATTCCTGTACTTCCAAGTGGGTTTATGTGTAAAGCAGTGCACACCCATGGAAGGAAAATGATGATTCCTCTCCAGCAGCTGCGTGTGTCCTTGTTTATCTGTAATGGAGAGTTGAGAGAATTGCTGGGATTTCTCATCGTTTTGAGTATTGTTTTCTGCGTGACCAGCAATAAGCATGACGCTGCTTTATATACACGCATCTGTGTGAGAGCCAGTAGAAGGAGGCAGTGGGGACTTTTGCACTTGGATGGGTTTGCTGTGATCACAGAATCACAGACTGACAGGGTTTGGAAGGGACCTCTGGAGATCATCTAGTCCAACCCCCTGCCACAGCAGGGTCACCCAGAGCAGGTTGTACAGGAACGGATCCAGGCCAGTTTTGCATGTCTCCAGAGATGGAGACTCCACCACCTCTCTGGGCAGCCTGTGCCGGGGCTCTGCCACCCTCAAAGTAAAAAAGTTCCTCCTCATGTTTAGGTGGAACTTCCTATGGTCAAGTTTGTGCCCATTACCTCCTGTCCTGTCACTGGGCACCACTGAAAAGAGCCTGGCCCCATCCTACCGACACCCGTCCTTTAAGTATTTATAAGTGTTGATAAGATTCCCCCTCAGTCATCTTTTTTCCAGACTGGAGAGACCCAAATCCCTCAGCCTTTCTTCCTAAGAGAGCTGTTCCAGTCCCCTCAGCATCTTGGTAGCCCTTTGCTTGTCCCCTCTCCAGCAGTTCCCTGTCCTTCTTGAACCAGGGAGCCCAGAACTGGACACAGTACTGCAGATGTACTCAGACACAGTACTCAGCAGGGCAGAGTAGAGGGGGGATCCTTATGGCCATGGCAGTCGCACAGGTGGACTGGCAGAGGAGCATCACCCTGGTATAACATGCACCTGCACCAAGGGGTTGCTGAACACCAGCAGCACTGAGCTCCAGGCCAGTCTCTTGTGGGATACGAAATATGAGTCATGGTGGTGTGGTGGTTCAGGCTAACACAGTCATGCATGTCGTGGTCAGACGCTTAAATTCCTTACACTGCTATGAATTGAATCTCTTTAAGTGGGCAGGGCAAAACTGAGGCGATGTAAATGCTGAGCACAGCTCAAAAGGCAAAACGGGGGCTGGGACCTGCACGTAGGTGGGACAGTCCTTTAGATATCCCATCCACATGTAAAGCAGGAGTCATCTCCCCTCTCTTCAGCTATCCAGAAGTTAGACATTTGGTCTAAGCCAGGCACCTGACCTCCTCATCATCAGTGGAGAAACAGTTGGGACAAATCAATCTTGGAGGTATCTCTCTCCCCTCCCTAGACAAATAGCTCTGAGACCTAACTGATAGATCAGAAAAATCTCTTGCGTTACCTGAGGAGCCCTGGATAAGCTAGCGCAGGATACAGATAGAGCATCACAAAGCACAACAGTACAGCAATAGCATGGCTGAGCTGCTGCAAACGTCCCTTCCCATGCCTACAGCCACAGTCCATAATGGCATTGATTTCACTGGTGGTGGGCACCTAAATCCCTTCATGTGTCTGAGCCTAGAGTTCCTCAAAGAGAACATAAAGTTGAAATTAACCTTGAGATAGCAGTGGTGAGGATATTCCTTTCTTTGTAGGCATTTGAGGTGGAGTCCAGCACGAAAGCCAAGGACTTCTGCCAGAACATCTCCAACAGGCTGCTCCTGAAGTCCTCGGAGGGTTTCAGCCTCTTCGTCAAAATCTCTGACAAGGTGAGTGACCCACGCAGAGGCTGGGGTAGCCCTGAGGCACTTGGGGTGACACATTGGTGGAGCCAGAGCTATCTGCACCCTCACAGATGCATTTCTCTGTGCGTAGTAGAGTGTTTTTAAGTCAGATCCAACCTGCTAGAGGTGAGATTTGCAGTCCCACAGCCCGGATTTACAGTAATCATCCCAAAGGGTTTAAAACACAGACAGACTAAGCTGTTGCTGAGTCAGATTTATAAGAAAGGACTAAGTAAGAAAAACGAACATGCAGCTTGGAGATGCCTCAGGCAACTGAGAGAAATCTATGGAGATAGTCATCATGAAGGGAAATTAATTGCTCCAGTGAAACAGGAAGCTGCAATAAGGAGTAATGAGTGAAACTAGAGACAGAGCCTGCAGCAAGGTGCTGGCCGTGGCATCCTCATGTCAGCAGTTTGTTACACATCAGTGTTACCGGGACAAAGCAGTGATCAATGACTACAGGAGATGGGGCAATGGCCAACCCTGCCTGTGGCCTCTTGCCACTTGCTCAGCCTTTGTAACCATGTGCTGTGTCCCCCAGGTCATCAGTGTGCCCGAGGGAGATTTCTTCTTTGACTTTGTGCGACACCTGACAGACTGGATAAAGAAAGCAAGACCGGCAAAAGATGGTAACAGTGACTTTTCTCCATTGTGGGTCACACAGAGCCCTCCTAGAGCCCTTCAGCCCTTTCAAACAAGATTGACCACACAGCCTGCCACGTCTGTTGGGCCACGCTACTGTGGGTGTGCTGTCTGCACCAGCCCTGGGGACATCACCTGGGAGATGATCTCTCCAGAAGCAGCAAGACCTCTGCTCCAGGGCTAGACCTGGCCCCTATGAGGACCATCTGCTGGCCCATGGGGAGGTTTCAGTGACGGGATTCATTTCACCTTGCTGCCCACATCCACAGCAGAGCTGGCTGCAGCTCTGCTGAACGTATCAGTGTCGGCAAGACACAGGTGCCTCCAGGGTGCAATTCTTCTGTCCTGCATTAGACGTGAGCATTATCGTTGAAGTACAGCCATGCAAATGAATCCAGACACTCTTTCCATTTTATTAAAGCTTTGCAAGGGAAAGATGTGGTTTTCTGTACAAGGTCAGAGCCCGTTTGGCCTTGCCAGTGCCCCTGTCTCTGCAGGTTGTGATGGCACATGGGCACCACTGGCTTGCCGGCTGGTAGTTACAGTGTTGGTCTTACATGTCTGCTCCCTGCTTCCCTTGCACAGGTATAGTGCCTTCCCTCACCTACCAAGTGTTCTTCATGAAAAAGCTGTGGACCAACACAACGCCTGGAAAGGACTCGATGGCAGACTCCATCTTCCACTATTACCAGGTACTCCGGGAGCCTGCAATAGCATTGGAGACTTGGGAGGAATTAGGAATGGGCTACACAGATTTTGTCCATCTGCAGATGGACGAAGTCTTGCATTAAATAGGAAGAACTCTTGCCTTAAACAGAGCACTTACAAAGAGCGCTGTTGAGTTGCATGGCAAGGAGCAGCCTTCATGCACTTTAGGGTAACCAGCTGAGCTGGGCTTTGGGCTAGCTGCTCTTGGGTGGGCAGCAAGAAACAGGAGAGAGCGTGTCCTCCTGGCAGCCTCAGCAGGGAGACTGAATTCAGAAGCATCCTGAGGGTTTTCATCCACCTCCATTCATGGAGCTAGGCTGTGACGGTCCCAGCAGTCAGGGAAGAAGTTACAGTTCTTCTGCTCATGTTTTTTCTGGGGTTGAAGAGTCCTAAAGTGCTTCATGTCCCAAAGTGCTTTCTCATGCACACATACACTTCCTGTGTTGTTACCTGGATAAAGTGGTATCGCTTAATGCTTGTTAGCCACTTGACACATTTTCACACACTTACGGTAATTTTTAAAATTAAAAAAAAAAAAAGGCAGAAAATCCATTCAATTCCAAGTGACCATGAATAGGGGTAGATTTCCTGGGATGAGGGAGGGTGAACAGGATAGTCTGATAGCTAACACAGGGATCTCCTTGTTCCACATAATAGGAGACTGTTCTAGACCAGAGAGGATCTTTAAACATCTAGTGTGGTCTCAGCTGAGCACCTGCCTCTCCACCACACTCAACACAACTGCTATGAGTGTTAGCCAGGGGCTGGAGACCTCCACAAACTCCATTTAACGTCTGAGGAGGAATGTCCATGGTCATCCCCTCTGTCTCTGAATCGTTCTTTCCTCCATGCAGGAGTTACCAAAGTACCTGCGTGGCTACCACAAGTGCACACGGGAAGAGGTCCTGCAGCTGGCAGCTCTCATCTACCGGGTGAAGTTTGAGGATGACAAGTCCTATTTCCCCAGCATCCCCAAGCTCCTGAAGGAGCTGGTGCCTCAGGACCTTGTCCGGCAGCTCTCTCCAGATGACTGGAAAAGGGTAAAAACAGCAGCTTGGGTCATAAGCCAGGCCTGGCTGGGGTAAGCCCAGTCTCTCAGGTGACTTGTCTGATGTTCAACATCAAAATGGAGCTGCCAGAATGAGTGACCCATGGTCGGTCCCTCTTGAGCCTTAGCAGAGCTGCAGCCTCCCCAACATGACCAAGAGGAGGAATTGTACATGTGTGTTCGTACACACATGCCTTGCAGTGGGTTTTCTTTGTGCTGCCTGTGGCTGTAGTGGTGGATGCGGCGCGGGAGAACAGTCTCATGTAAAGGTCTGTTGTTTAAGGCAGACTACTGATTAGAGGGGTAATTATCCCTGCTTTACGCAGGGAGGGCTGTGGCACAGGTACAGAGGCCTAGAGCCATAAAATAACGTAGGTGTCTCACTGCCAAAAAATAGTCTTATAAGTCCTTTCTGTTTCCTGGACTTGAACTCAGCCATACGCCTAACCAGCAAGCTATCAGCTTCTCTGGTTTGAAGATCTTTCAGTCTCCTCTGCTGCGTAAAACTTCTAATCCCTTTAATGGAGTCAGCAGCACAGCTCATCTAAGGAAGAAGGACCTGCCTTGGTTCCAGGCCCTGCTCCAGTGACCAGCCATCACTTTTGTGAAGCATTCATTGGAGCAGACACTAGACCTGACTATCTTTGTAGGACTGATGCTCCTTCCCTGCAAACACCCCGGGTGCTAGGTAGTGCAAGCCCTCCAGCTCTGTTGTGTTCTCTGTTGCAGTCCATCGTGGCATACTACAATAAGCATGCGGGCAAAACAAGAGAAGAAGCCAAGCTTGCCTTCCTAAAGATTATCTTCAAGTGGCCTACGTTTGGATCAGCATTCTTTGAAGTGAAGGTACCTGTCCTTCTTGAGAGTTCTTTGGCAGCTTTGAGCCAAGATCAGGAGCCCCGTATCATAGAGGGGTTCCAGCTATGCAGGGTTGTCCCAGTGTCTGGACCAGACTGGGACAATCTTGATGAAGCAGGGAAAGAGTGTGAGACTCTCTGTCACACTCTCTGATACACTCATTTATTGCTGCCCTGCCTCTTTACACAGACAGAGGCAGTGCAGAGCTTCAGCATATCTCAGTCATTGGGTCTGTACTCAAAGCAGCGCTGCTGAAGAGCCAAGAGCCATTATCTGTTTTGCCAAGGCAAAGGGGAGCATGTGGTTTTCCAAGGGACGTGTCTGGATGCACCGCAAACCAAATCCAGACCACCCACCACAGCACCATCAAAGACAGTAGAGGCCAGTAGTCATAAAATCTCTCCGAGTATTTTGGACGCGTTATTGCAACTCCCTCTTCTCAATGACCACAGAGTGAGACTGGGCTGGAAACAAGTTGCTGAAATTACTCATCAGTTCCTTGAACTTGGGTACTCCATTTTCTGTCATGTCCATCTTAGATGGCATAAGGGATCTGATTATAACCTGTGATTCTTCCACCAAAAGTGACTTGGTAGCTAAGAAATCTGTGGCAGGGCCAGGAGCTGAGCCCCCATCCCCTCTGCCCTACCTCATCAATGGAACAAATTGAAGGTCCTCATGACACAGGGCTAGGAGAAGGGTTTACCAGCAGGAACAAAACTGAATGTAAAGATCAGAAGGGGACAGAGCAGTGTAGTCTTGGCCTGGAGGTCCATAGCAGCAGGCATGAGGAGGAGCAGAGGGACTGGAGGGGAAAGGAGACATCTGGGGTTTGCCAGCTTGTCCCAGCTCTTTCTTGCCAATCTCAAGGAACTCAATGCTGCCAGCAATTCACCTACTGGTTATCAGGCATTTAGGAGATCCACAGTTAACTAAACAGCCCTCAGTACTGCTGATGGCTTAATAGACTCTATATTTGTCTTCAAAGGATAAACTGGGATAGCAGTTAATGGGACACCAAATGCTGGCAGGAGAAACCAAGGAGAGAGGAAATAGTAAGGGGTCTGATTCGGCATGACACTTCCCCTAACCAGTTCTTCTCATTTCCAACAGCAAACTACAGAGCCAAATTATCCAGAAATCCTTCTAATTGCCATCAATAAACATGGAGTCAGCCTCATCGATCCTAAAACCAAGGTAAGCAAAACTGAGGTCTCGGCCAGATGCTCCTGATCCCATTCCCCAACCCCTCACAGAGGTCATCCCAAAGAGCATGTTGTTCAGAACTTCAGGAGTTCTCATTAAGCCTCGTTAGAAAGGCTGGAGAGCCAGAAAAGTTTCTGGAAGCAGAACTTCACTGTTGTACAGAGCCAGCCCAGCCCTTTTCAACAGGAGATGGATTGTGAGCATCAGCTGTTAGGGCTCCGTAACTGAAGAACACACACACACTCCTTCCTTAATCCTTTCACAGACATTAGGACAGGAGCTGGAGTAAATGAGCTCCTACTAATTACTTCCACCAGCCACAGGGTCATCCTAGTGCAGCAGTCCTCCACAAGCGCTGGAAGATCCAGAGTCTTGCATCTCACTGCTATTCCCAAGAGACCATAATACAGTCTTATCTCAGTAGACATCTTTGGTCTGCTTTGGTGGAAAGCAAACAAGGACATGAGGGGTCCCCACAGCCCATCATGAAAGTTGAGGCTCTTGCGTGTTGAGTGTCAGTCTTGTGTTTCCACCAGGATATTCTCATCACTCACCCCTTCACCAAGATCTCCAATTGGAGCAGTGGCAACACGTACTTCCATATTACCATTGGCAACCTGGTGAGAGGAAGCAAGCTGCTCTGCGAGACCTCCCTGGTAAGGGGCGATAAAGATTATTGGGCACAGTTAGACCAAATCCTGACTTTGGCGGGCAAAATTTAATGCTTCCAGCAAACTGTGTCTCAGGGATTCTCTGGGCTGAAGGTGGTCTCTTAGAAGAGCCCCCACTGTATTTTTTTTAATTCTGTATTTCCCATAGCTCTGCTCAAAGGATCAGGGCTCTCACTTGGTCCATCATCCAATTTACACAAGCCTGAGGTGCACTGCTCCCTGTCACTGAACTGAAAAGCATATTAAAGCAGATGTGGGCTCAGGAGCCCTTTTACCAAGAGCCTTTGCCCAGCTTGTCACTAGTAACAGTCACAGCAACAAACCTTCTCCTAGACTATCCCAAACCCAAAGCATGAAGGCTAAAAATTCCTACTGGATTAATTGTTATTAACCTGCGGCATTCAGTATTTTGTTGGCCTTTTGAAAATCCAGGTCTCACCCAAAGCTCCTTACGTCCTTAGGCTCAACAGCATCCTGGAACCGTGAGTTCCTCCGTCTCAACATTGCAAATTGTGTTTGGACTGTGTTCCTTGTGGTGGTGTCACTTCACCCAAGGAGAATAGTGGAACAGGTCAAAATGTACCTGAAAACTTGAACGTCAACAACTGGTAGTCAGCGTGTTCAAGAGGCACGCGCCACAGACTGTAAACTGTACTCTAAAGGCAGGTAACACCTTCTCTCTCCTCCTCAGGGGTACAAGATGGATGATCTTTTGACCTCATACATCAGCCAGATGCTTACAGCCATGAGCAAACAGAGGAGCGCAAAGGGTAGCAAGTGAACTGCAAGAAGCCACTGGCAGGTGGCCATGGGGCTAATTCACCAGCTGAAGCCTGTGGGATACCCGTGCAGCTGGGGGAGCACCTTTGCCTCCCAGATGTGGAAGATGAGCCGAACACCATCAGGGAGTTCGCTGGACTCTGACCTTGAGGGCTCAAATCCCACCTCCCCTTCCAGCGAAGACGACTATCTCTGACCTCCCGCTTTCCTTCCCCACCTTGCACCCCGACTCCATCTTACACCTCAAAGATTTCCACGGGACACCACTGCTCTCAGAGAGTGACTGAGCAAAGGCGCTCCGGCAGGAGGTTTGCCTGAACCCAATGGTTGGCATCGCAAAGGCTCTTGGAAGAGGATTTGTGTGTGTGTGTGTGTGTGTGTGGCTTGGTTTGGTTTGGTTTGCTTTTTTCTTAAGTAAGTGAGAGCTCTCAGGATGCTAACGGCTTTTGGTGAGGTTATGGGCATTTCAGGTTTGAAGAGGAATAACAGAGCCCCAGCCTATGCTGGAAAGCTATCCAGTGACACTGAAGGGCTTATTTTTTTGACATTACAAAAGAACACATTGCGTTCTTAAAAAGGACAGAAAGAAAAAGCAGGCTGGGAGAAGCACATTTTAACTAGGAATCAGAATAAACAAACTACTGATTGAACAGGCTAGAGTACTAAAGTGCTGTCCGTGCAATGCTGGAAATATTTAAAGAACAAATTTTAAAGTTTTGTTTCTTCTTCTATTTATTTTTTAAAATATTAAAAAGGACAAAAGAATATCCTGCATTTTGTGCTGGTATCTGGATGCTGACTTGGGGCTGAGAGCGACCTGTAGGACAATCCCTCGCACAGGGATTCCCTGAGAGCCATGATTGCCAGAAGCTGAGTAAGGCATATCTTTCCCAACTTATGGGCTCAGCTGGAAGTGAAGCTTGGAAAACTAATTATCTCCTTTTGCCCCCCGTGCCCAGGCAAATTAACCCTGGGAGGATCTTTACTGCAAGCTTCAACATGGATGTAGGGGTTTTGAAGTCCCCATGCTTGGAAGACTGAGGCCAAGCCTGTGTCGAGCTATGATTCGTACAGAGACTTGGCCATCAGGGTTGGAAACAGCTAATGATTTTATTGTGCTTTTGTGTGTGTTGTTGTATAAAATGGCTCTTGGCAAGTCCCAGCTGGACCTGAAGTACTCACAGCAAGGGCAGGTCCTTGATTTCGGTGGGCTTTTCTCCATCTTTGGTTGGCTGTATTAATCTGCTGGCTGGTTGTTCCATCTTCCACGTGATGCCACGCAGTGTGGACCAGCCGGCTTTGAGCAGAGATGGGACCTGCCAGCACAGAGGAGGCTGAAGCTGTGTTGTGTTTGGGGGGGAAGGAGGGGAAGGAGCCTGGGGTGCCTTTCTAAAATCCAGGCTTCAAAGGAGGACATTGCCTGGGTGCGTGGCAACACGACGGGTGAGAATTGTCCACCAAGACCTGGTGCTGGTGTCACTAACACTGAGTGGAGCTCAGTAGATGTGGGAGACCTCTCTTGGTCCTGTGCATTGGGCTGAGTTTGGCTGCTTTCATAAAAGTCCGTATTGTAGGGTGTCGTGTGTTGTTCTGCTGCTCAGCTGGGCTCGGTCACCCAACAGCATGGCGTGCCAGGCTGAGTCGGTAGCACTGCCTACCAGACTTCAGGGACCGTGACATCCGACTGGGATGCAGCAGTGACTTTGGACCTCGGTTGTTTCACCAAAGCGAACGAGATGCTGCACGGAGACACCTACCAACCAGACAGGGCTGCTAGGAGATCTTCCTCCACCATCCCCCTGCCCAAGGCACTCTGGTGGTGGGAGCGCGGTTACACCAGCCAAGGCTACACTGGGAGCTGAGCTGCCTTCTCACCACCCCTCTCTGATGCTTCTCTCCCCTCCCTAGCTGGCATGACCCAGCTGTCCCAGGGATCCCACCTGTCCTTAGACACATGCCCATCATCCCCACCACCACCACTGCCTCTGTGAGTCTCCAGCCATCCCTGCTTCCCACAGCAAGCTCAGTAGACGATGTGGCAGAGCAATGTTTTCCAGCATTGTCCTGGGCCAGCTTGCCCGTGCCACCACCCTCGTCCCTCCACTCACAGCTCTGTCAGCCTCCCACACACCCCACCGTTTTGGGGGTGCCGGGACTCTGTGTGCGTGTGCCTGTGTGTCATATGTATTAGCGTCTGCTGCCCTCTTTGTATTCACACCAAGCGATGTAACATGAAAAACATATGTCCAAGCGAAATACTCTAATTAAAAAGCATCAAGTGGTTTGTGGGAGGCTGTTCTGCACTGCGCGGTTGTGGTTGTGTCTGCACGGGGAAGGGCGGGCTCAGGGCTCCCAGGTCCTCGTTGGGGACAGGACTTCTCCTTGCAGAGTGGGACTCTCTGGTGAGAGTACCCAGCAATGGGGAGCAAATCATCAGTGTGCCCAAACTGGAAATGAAGAGAAATCTTTTCTTTTTGGCTAAAAAGCACTGGTGCTCGGGGAGTCTCCCTTGCTCATTCTCTAAGACAAGGGCTGGTTCCTCCACAAAGGCCAGTTTTGAGCTGAATCCCTGGATGTTGGAAGTACTGGGTGAAAAGTTTGTGTGTGGGAGTCAGACTACCAGCCATGTGCTTAACGGTGTTGCCAGGCACTGCTACCTGTGAAGGAACAAATTTATTAGCTGACATGTGACAGGGCGTAAGGCCTGTTGCCCTGAAAATGCGCAGGTCTATGCTCAGGAATCTGAGTGCCTACAAGCTTCCCACCACTGTAAGGGACAGTCTGGGGACAAGTATCACCAAATATCAGGGTTCAGAGAAAAGTAGCTGTTCGTAGACATCGGTGCTCCACTGAGAAGGATCATTTATGATGCAGGTCTCTCCAGACTGTAACACAGTGGGGTTGTGTGAAAGCAGGACATACAGATGTAGGGGAAAGGGCTCTGCCTCCCAAAACACAACTACAAAGGAATGTAAGCTGTGTGCCATCCAGCTACAAACACACCCTTTCCAGGATCACGCTGATCTGAAGCGGGATACAAGCTCAGCAGAGAATACAGATCAGCTTTTAAGCGCTTCTTGACACGTTAGCCTCCTTTAGTGGCATCCTACACCCAGTACATGACGAGTAACCATGGGAGCGGTTCAGAGGGAAGCAAGCTTCTTATCAGCCCACAAGCCTGCTGTCAATTTGCAGAAGCTTAGGCAAGTGTTGAGACAATTATTTGGAGGTTCCAGTCTCTCACACCACCCTGTGGCTCAAAGGTTGCTGTTGCTGTCTTCAAGGGTCCAAGGTGGTGTTAGAGGGAGAAGATGATAGTAAAGCAGGAAAAAAGCATTTGGTCACACAATTTTTACAACTGAACATTTTGGCTGGTACACTGCACGGATATATTTGACACCATCTGGTGATGGAGCGGCTACAAACTGCATATTGCTTACAACACGCTGAATTAATTGTATTAAACACAGAACAATGCGTGGTAAAAATGATGACATTGCTATACCACACAACATATAAAACAGGACATGCTTAACCCACAGAGCACCTGGAAGCCATGAGAAGGGATCAAATTCCCAACCTTTCCAGCTTTGAACAGGGACACGGGCCAAATTTCTTATTCCAGAGGTTATATGTTTAACAACTTGACCATTATCATCAATTTTTAAACAACAGTTCGAATCATTTAATTTACCACAAACACCTCCTTCCTCAGCTAGCACGTAGTCGAGAACCATGCGGTGTTGCAAAATTGCGGTTCGCGTTTGCGTGGCCTGGTCTGCCAATAGATCCAGGGCGCGAGCAGTTTCGTTAGTAATAATTTCTAAAACAGCCTGGAGTCGAATTATACGGTTTAGGTTATAAATAGGTTCTCGAGCACCGCTGATCCTCTCATCGGGGTTCCAGGTGGCTGGCCCGTAATGTTCAATGGTTCGCTGGGGGGGCCAGTCATCTTTCCCCCACTTTTGTCCACTTCCAGTGGTCAGACCTGTTTTAATAGATCGCTTACTCCCTGTGAGATCATCGTACAGTTTAACGCCTGAGTGATCACCACCATCTTCAGGGAGTAAGAAAAACAAGGGGCGAATTACTCCAACATAACACACTCCAGTCCAATTTGCTGGTAACAGTCTGTGGGCATGCTGACCGCGCACCCAGTAGCGGCCCTTTAAGGCTCGGGCACCACTTTGAAATAGACCAGTGGATGTTGGTGGGGATTGGAAATAGGTCGCATTGTCTACTCCCAGAGGGCGGTACAAATCTCTAATTTGATCTTGGGTTAGGTCTATGACTTCGCAAGACCAGGCACCAACATTAATTTTTCAGTTACGTCTAATATTGATATTGTAAGGTACTTAATATTGGCTTGTGAGCAATTAACAGGCTTACAATCAGCAGTGAGGCAGTGGTTTAGGTCCAATTGCACTTACTGATTCCCATACAGACACCACCTTTACGAGTTTGATTTAGGCAATATTGACCTTGAGCCAGATGTCGGGTTGGCCAGGGTAATGATGTACTTTCTTCCCAATACGTATCATTTTTGACTTCGCTGTAATTGCTTACTAGCCATTTAGCAGAAATGGGTCCATGGCCAGCTTTCCAGGCCAAATGGTCCTCCACACACCCAACGATTAGTAAGGTTAAACGTAGGGGCTACGGATTTCCCTAAGGTTACAAACTCCTTTTCCCATTTGAGGTTAGCACTTCAGGAACTGAAGCTTCCCCAGGGATTAAGGGCAAAGAGAATGGTCAACCAAAACAATTTCTGTGGTGATATACAATACATCCTAAAAACACAAGCACAGCAATTGTTACCAATACAATGCAAAATATTGACATCTACATGTCTCTTCAGTATAGTCTGATGGAGTCTCTGGTGGGCTGTTCCTAGAGACAGAAGAAAAAAGGAAAACTGCCCTCGGTTCAGCTCGGGAACCAGGTTTACTGTTAGTGAGTAGGAACCACAGTTCCGTGTTCTTTTAAGTCTTCTAGCACTGGGGCTATTGCCTCCCGTGCCCCTAAGGGGAATGGATAGAGGGGAAGTAACAGCGCAGTTTGTAAGAGCCTCATCTCTGTCAGTGGGGCGCCAAAAGCCCAGCTTCCTCCCTTGTCATCTATCAGAAAGAGTCAAGGCAGCTTCAGTGATAATGTTTCAGAAAAATGAGCATTTTTCCTCAGGATTAGAGGAATAACTCAGCTTTGACAACGTATCACCACCACTAGATGACTCGGAGCCCCATAGTTCCCTGCTGTCAAAGAATAAACTTGAGCTTCCCCTGAATTTAAATCCAGCCACTGTGGGCATATATTTGCTTGGGTTCAAGAAGAGACTGGAAAAATTGATCAGAGGGAAATCATCACGAGAAATCACAGAAGCTTTATCTGGCTCACACCTGCTTCTCCTGTCCTCAGGGAGCAGGCCCCTGCAGCAGAGGCAGAGGGGCAGGAACCTGCCCCATACACCCCCCCCAGACTACAAGGATGAGGCTCTGCAGGACACAGCCCTGGGCACGGTGAGGGAGGATCTCATCAATTCTGTCCTTGTGAGCCAGGAAAAACGGTCAAAAAGCAAGGCTGCAGCAACAGCAGCAACACCACCTGCAGCGCCACAGGACACCGAGTCTGCCTTGGCTGGGGGGCCTCGCGAGGAGGACAGCACAGCCCCTCTCGTCCCAGTGGCACATCAGTATGGAGAAAACCTGGCTTCTCCCATGGCTGAAGACCACCACGGTGGGACCAGCACAGCCACTGTCTTCCCAGCAATGCCCGAGGATGAAGCGGCTGCTTCAGCGCTTGAAATCCCTCTGGCAGAAGCTGGCGCTCCCCACTTTGCCCCAGCAGCAGAGGCAGAGAGCCAGGCACCTGCCCCGCGCAGCCCCACAGCCTACGAGGCTCTGCAGGACACGGCCCTGCGCATGGTGACAAAGGCTGTGGTCGGTGCTATGCTTGTCATCCAGCACAACCTGGCACAAAGCAAGGCTGCAGTCACAGCAGCCTCCCCGGCCAGAGGTGTGCGGTGTTCCTCTTCCTCAGAAGAGGGTGCAGTGGCCCCCGCCTTCAGCCTGGGGGTTTTGGGGTGCAGTGCCGGCGATGCCGGAGAAATAAAGCCCGGCAGGGCAGTAAGAAAGCGGTGGACGGGCCGTGCTTGTGCTGCCCTGCAGAGATGTGGGGCCAGGCCCTCTGCAGTTCCCCAGCGCTCCCCAAAAATGCCCCTGGGGCCCTGAGGGTGCTGGGCTGTGGGGTGGCTGGGCTCCCTCAGCGTCACCCAGGGGGGCTGCAGAGGGGGTGAGGAAGCAGAGAGGGGGAGCCAGTTTGGGGGCCCGACACGGAGACCAGGTCTCCTGCTGGCAACAGGCCTCGTGTGGCTGGTTTTGGGGCTCAGAAAGAGAGGGATTTGTGTGGCTTTGGGTTCAGGAACAGGGCTCGAGATGAAACCCACAGCAGGCCCCCTCTCTCTGCACGGAGTGTCCATCCCGGCCCTGCTCCCGGGGACAGCAGTGGGTCGTGGGTCCCCCAGCTCGTCCCCGTTGGCTAGGTGTGACAAACAGGCTCATTTCTCTTCTTCTCCCGGGGTCACCTTCTGCGTCACGGCAACAAAATCCCGCACGGCTGATTCCGCTTGCTGCTCAGGTAATGGCAGACCTGGGGCTGGGGGAGCGGGGAGACACATTTGCGAGTTTGGGGACGCTACAGATACTCCACGTCAAAGCCGCAGAGAAAAAGCAAATTTGCTGCCAGTGTAGAAAAAGCTGATGAGGAGTTGCGGTTAACAGAGCGTGCCCCCTGCCTGAGCAGGTCCCTTGGTAGTTAGGAATGGCTTCCTTTGGGGTCAAAGCCTAAACTTGCGTCTAGGATGAATTAAGAGCTGCCTGTTACCTTCGTTAGGGTCAAGCGTTTCTCTTCTGTTTGTTCGTACCGGTTGCAGGGGCAAGTAGGAAATAGCCTTTTCTTTTCCTGTGCGTAACTCAATTTTGACTAGTCTGGGGTGTCAGTCTAGCTAATGTTTGAGGACCTAGGTGCCAGTAGAAAAGAATATGTAAGCCTATGTGTAGCAATGTATTAGGTAGGCGGAATTATGAGACTATTCTGTGTATAAATAATGGGTGAATATCCCCAGTAAGGTGTGCTAGATTTGTGGGGTTTCCCACTAGCACCCGACGTCAAATAAAGATATACAGGGGCTGTGGGGGTTGATCTGAGGGGCCTGTGGCAGGTGGTGGTAGCTGCTGGTGGGGAGGTGCTGCTGGGGCGGGAGGAGGATGGAGGTGCTCAGTGGGGGCTGACGAAGGCAGAGGTGACCCAAAGCTGACCACGGGGGTATTGCATCCCATGGGCATTGTACTCAGTATGAAAGCTGAGGGACCAACGGGTCAGCCTCTTCCTTCAATGGCCGGCGGCCGAGGAGGACTCTGATGCTGGTTTTGCATATATTGTTTTTTTTCCCTTTTTTTCCTTATTAGTATGGTCATCTTTTATTGTTACTGTTAAGATTTCATTGAAGTCGTTTAGTTTCTTTTTGACCCATAAGCCTCTGTCTGCCGCCTTCTCTCTCCCTTCTCTTCTGGGAGGGGAGAGAGGTTAAAGAGAGCGTGTGTCGTTCGTGTACTGCCCAGCCCAGCCCAGAGCACAGCAGGTTTTTACGCCTCTGTCCCTCTCCCTGCTGCAGTGTTAATTGTGGGCAGGGTGGGGCCGGGCAGTAGCTTTTTGCTACTCATATACCTCCACATGAGGGGTACCCACAAAAAATTATGAACCAGCTATGGATGCAGGGCATGGGGAGGGGATTTAACACCATCGGTAGCATCCTCTCCACATGCTTCATAGATCTGGAGCTGATCTACACCAATCCGTCAGCCCTTTATTCCTTTTTTCAAGGAGGATGCTGCCTTTTTTTGCATTTCTAGCCTCCAAAATGCTCCAAAATTGCAACTTGAACAGGTCTGAGCGCCTCTCGGCACAGCTCATTCTGAAACCTAACGCTTCCCTGTCGTCATTCACTTGTGATGGTTTTATTTAGCAAAAACACTGAGCTGCATGAGGCTCATGTAAAAGAAAATGTCTCTAGCATGATTTAGGTAGACTACTATTTTCTTCCCCTTTCCCAGTTTGCTGAAATAAGAACAAAACAGGATAGGAGAGCTAAAATGTATTTAAAACATCACTTGCAATTTACAGAAAATGTATTCTTGTTATCCATTCAAGTATAAATTTATGGCTTAAACTGGGGAGATGTTCGCATCTCCCTTGCAGAGCAGGGCATAGACCCCCTTCTCCCTGTATGCCAGCAGCCACTGGGAGAAATTAAAACCAGAATAAATCCCAGGGTGCAGAGCAGCTATACAGACCTTTCCAAGGGAAAAGCAAACAGGACACTTGGTGGGACCAATTCACATGCAGCTCAATCCTTCTGAAGAAAAGCGTTACGTTCCTAGTCATAGTTCCAGTAGCTACACGGCCAAGGCACCAGAAAGTCCTTCAGCGCATGTGGGAAGAGATGCCCATACCCACAGCCAAGGGGAAGAGACTCTTCTGTTAGGGTCTATGGTGGGGAGAAGGAAAAACCTAAGCTGCCTCTGCCTGTGTTATAGGAAGGTACAGACCCCAGTGACCCAGCCAGCAGCTGGGACATCCAGCTTGACCATCCATCAACTTGACCATCATGGTGGAGCTGGTGCACTCTCAAGGATGGAGAAGACCTGCGAGGAGGGAGGGAGTGTGTGGAGAAGAGGCTGGTCTGACGGGAGAAACATGGGCAGCTGAGAACAAGGAGGACTGCAGGATGCTCAGATGTTTTCAGCATGTGTAAAACACAGCTGTGGAAACAGAGGGCTTACACACGGCAGGAGGGATCACAGGGTGATTTTCCTGTGGGATGACAGTGGTCTCAGAGGGAAATGGTGGCTCCCATGTGGTTGCTGCATCTCATCACGGCGCACAGCTGCTTGATGGCTGCAACTCCATCTGTGCTGCCCTACGCCCCAGGGATCCCTGCCAGGCACAGGATTGCAAGGAAAACTGTAGGAGAGGAAGCTCGGTGCTCATCTTCGGCAGGGTCATGGAGGCAAATGGCTCCTCCTCACCAGGCGGATCTGAGCCCTCCTAGCTGGCCCCCTTGGCAGGCTGGGGTTTGCCTTGCAGGAAGGGGCAGCAGGGGAGGTTCTGCTCTCCAGTCCTCATTGAAATGGCAGGTCCACATCCCATCCCTGCCTGTGTCAGGCCATGATGGCAGGCATGTCGCTGAGCTCTGGAAAAGAAGACACACAGTGAGCTACCGAAATATCTGCAGTTGTTTTGCCAGCCATCATGAGCAAACAGAACCTGGCTGAAAACGCGTGCAGCCCAGGTTGCGTCATTTTGTCTGGATGATAGAGCTCCATGGGGGCAGAAACGTGGTGCATGGGAGGGTCCCCAGCCGATCCCAGCCTGCCTTGCAGATCCAAGAGTCCTCGGCACCTCTGGGCTCTCTTTCCACAGCATCACAGAGTAATACGTGTTGGAGGGAATGTCTGGAGGTCTCTGCCCCAACCTCTGCTTGAAGCAGGGCTAATTAGATCGGGATGCTCAGGGCTTCAAACATCTCTGAGGGAAGATATTCCCCACCTTGGCCCCTGTTCCAGTATCTGACCACCCTCACGGGGAAGATTTCTTTTTTTCTCTTTATAGCTAGTCAAAATTTCCAAGGTTGCAGCTTGTGCTGTTGGTACTGCACATCCAAGAAACATCTGTCTTCTCTACACTGTCCCATTAGATGGTTGCAGACAGTGATAAGACATCCTTTGACCTTCTCTTTCACTGTGCAAACACAGATTTCAAATGTCTCGTCCTCCAGGTCAGCAGTCCCATTGAGCTCACTCCCATTTGTCACAATCTGCTTGGTGCTGGGGAGTGGGAACTGGACCCAGTGCCTAGATATGGCCTCACCAGTGCTGAACAGAGAGGAGAAATCACTGCCGCCTGAGACTGAGACAACCCGAGATGCAGCCATCCTTCATCACAGTATGGGCAACCGTCACCAACCCATCCATGAGGACCCTGGTGCCTCGACGGAGATGGCCTAAGCAGGATGTGGCTCTTGGCTCTCCTTGCCCTACTCACCTGTCCTGAACTTGTTGTAGGTGCCGCTCTCCAGCACCGGGCCACCATCATGGGCACAGCAGGAGAAACTCCGCTCTCGCCACCTGCATGGGGCAAAGCACCTGGGTCAGGCCACCGCTTGCTGTGGTTCCCCTCGCAGCTCCCTGGTGCCCTGGACACCTTTTTTCTAATTTTTCAGGGCAGGAACTCCCCTGGTATTTTGGGACTTGCTCAGGTCCTTACCGAGAAGGGACTCCAGTGTGTGACTGATGTCTAAGCATCCACAATTCACGTGCGCAACAGCATTTTGAAGGCAAGCTTGTGACTAAGCCCTGTTTTCTAAGAAATACTTAAGAGCTCAAAAGCCCCAGAAATGTTTGTGGCTGCCAGTTCCTAAGCAGCCAGGGAAATTTTAAAATTGTGATTTTGGTGCATTCACAAAACTGATAAACAAGACCAGGCAGGGCTCTCAGGCACCACTGATGGTCCTTCACTCCCAGCAGGGATGGGAATGCCCTTGCTGCAATGCCAGCCCAGAAGAGGCTGTTATTTGACTGGATCAGAAGCGTCTGCAGAGCCCTGGGAAATGCACACACAAACGTGCCTGTACAGCCGCTAGTTCATCACCTGGCCATACTGCAGCTAGTTCATTTCTCCATCCTCACGGAGCAAAATTAGAGCTGCCACCCTGTCCTATGCCAAAGCAAGTCACGGTTGTAAGCAACCCGGACTGCTCACCCACGAGCTTCCCAAACTTTCCTCTTGCTGTCACCTGCAGCACAGTTGTGCTGCCAGCATCCCTTCAGAAAACACCCCTGGGCTGGGTGGTCTGGTCCTTCCACCCATCCACAGCTGGCCAGCTGAAGTGCTGAGCCCGGCATCTCCTGCTTTCCTTGGTCACTACTGGGATAAGAGCACAGGCAAGTTCCTCATCCAAGCGTGGCAGAGCAGTGCATCCAGAAGCCTGACCCAACTTGCTGGAGTGAGCCTGTCCTGTGAATCCCAGATTTCCCAATTATTAAACAGAGGCAACGTCTTTGACAGCACGGGAGCAAACAAAATGTGGTGTCTGTGACACACTCAAGACATTTTCACATCTGGGAGGATGGATTTCCTCAGAGGCTCTGGCATATGCAGACAGAGAGACACGGGGTGCTCAAATATTTATTAACATTGAGAGCTTTCCTCCTAAGTCAGTCCAATGCAACAGTGTCTAAACAGTAATAATAGAAAAATCAGTTCCTTTCTCATCACCTTGAGAAAAGGTGATGACCCCATCATCTTTTTGGTTGGCTTTCAGCCAACAGCTGAAAGCCCATCAGCTTTGATAACTGGTCTATGTTGCTATTGTAAATCCACCAGGTCTCCACTGAATCCTGAGGGTAGGTGACGCCTGAGCTGCCAAAACGGAAAGGGAAAATGGGAGCAAGCAGGAGAAGCAGAGAGGTTTTTGGAGACTTTCAGGGCTTTCTTCTAGTTCCTGAAGGCAAAGGTAATATTCTCAAGAGTAGTTTTAACCCTTCAGATCACCTGAAAGCATCCCTCCTTCCCTCCACCTGGCGCAAAAGATCGGGTTAGGATGGCCATTAGCAATTTGGTAGTTACCAGTGCAGAGCAAAGATGAGTGAGATGAGGAGTGCAGAGGTCAGATCTGTCAGGATCCACATGATGTTGTACTGCTGCGGAGTCTGGAAGAGAACAACAGAGGATGTGTCCACCACCAAGGACCCCGAAATATGCAAAAAAGTTGCTCAAGCTCTTTCTTGCTGCTCAAATATGCCCATTTGACTACCTGGTTTGCATGTGCACTAACATCCCTCAGGTGTTTAAAGCATTTGGTGGCATTTCAAAGTGGCCACTCACCAGTGGGTGTTGGTGCCAAATCATCACCCTTCATAAAAACAGGGCTGTTGTGTGTCTAAGATGATTGTACCACATCACAATGAATACAACAGGGAACTCTTATTTGTACAGGCAGACCCTTTAGTTCACTCTGTTTCCCTCTAACACTAATGTCAACTGGTGGCATCTCATTTTCCCTGGCAAAATTGTCCTTTAGTGAACACCAAAGAGGGTCTGGGGTGGCTCCTGCTTTAAGTCTATGAGCATCTGAAGATTCATTCTTAGGCTGGACCTCCACCCACCCTCAGAATGGACCGAAACACTGTAGTTGTCTGGATGGGAGCACCGTAAAATCTACTCCAAGAGTGTGAAGCCAGTTATTCAAAGTAGTAAACTTTAGACTCTGGTGGGACCAGTGCCCCAGGTGGCCCTTAACCCTACTGGTTGTCCAAGGTAGAATAGGGAATAGACAAATTATGTGAAAAAAATTCCTCCTAGTAAGGAAGGGTTATTTCTATGGTTGTTTCCCTCAGGCTTGTGGAACAAGGCCAAATTTGAGAAGGGCAGTGGGAAGCCCTAGGAAATGAAGAACTGACATCAATAAGGTGTTTCAAAAGCTCAGAAATGTAAATCCTTGTGCATCAGTTTGTGCCCTCAAAGACGCTTCCTTTCTCCCCACACAAACCTGACTTCTTTAACCTCATCTCAAGGCCTAAGTTGCAAATCCTAATGAGCAGTGTGCTTCTACCTCAGCCACGAGAAGAGGAGAAGGGTATGGTGGTACCTGGAGTATCTCAGAGATTCCAGGTAAGCCAGGCTTCCACTCAGGCCCTTTTCAGGCAAAGGGCCTTTTATCCATGTATGAACCAGCTCATGGTCTCCAAAGATAACCATGAACATCCCAACTCTACTTCCTACCCCTGGGAGGGGGATGATTTTCACTTACCATGAGGAAGAGTGGCTGGCTGAGGTTCTTCAGTGTGTGTACGGCATTGGTGGTCACAGAGTGTGCCCCAGAGCACCACGCCAAGGAGAAAAGCCATGGCTCATTGACCACATAGAGGTTGGTGGTGATGTTTACCTTAGCATATGCCCTTTAAAAGACCAAAAAGCAATAGGCTTCATTACAAAAAGCAAGGAGGTTAGTACTTCCTTTGGGCTGAATCAAGGAGAGACAGCAATTTTCTGCAGGAAATGCCTGCTTTGGGACCTAGGTAAGGAATAGAAAGGAAAGTCAACCAGCCAATAATCGATAGTTCACAATTGGCCAGTGCAGAACAGCTGATCTGCTGGAAGCAAATGCAGTTAAAATGTCCAAAAGGTCAAAACTTTGCTTACCCTTCTGCCATACGGATCAGTGTAACGATGTGTCTGTAATCTCCCAATAGTGTGTTCAAAACCACCTCGAAGCTGGCTACTCGCTTGTTATTTTTGCTACATCAACTCATCATTTTTCAAGTTCTTATACACTATTGAAACTTAATATGAAGTAAGTTCATACTCTATATACTGGAAAAAGAATATATCATCAATATCAGCAATTGCAAATCTACCCAGGATCTACTCAGGATTTACCCAAATGGATCTACCTAGGATTTTGCATCCTGAAAGAATTATCATTGAGAAAGCATGAACGTTACTGTCATCCAAAGGATTAAACTTTTTCTTTTCTTCTTTTTTTTTTTTTTTGTTAGATTTCAATGTTTTTGTGCACGGGAAAGAGCAAAAAATCCTATTTATAAAAGGAGAGTTGGACAGGTGAGACTGTTTTCTTTTTTTTTCTCTTTTTTTTTTTTTTTTCCTTTTTTTTACATGAGAGAACCATTTTGAAAACTCCTGCAATAAATGTGGAGCCTTCCACTGGGGAGATGACATTTTCAGCATGTCACAAGCTACAGAGTACTGGTAGTGACAGAGACAAGAAATGAAGTCTCCAAAACACCAGCTACAGGAGGGTGATGGTCTCACCACAGCACTATGCACTCACACTGATGGTTGTCAAAAACCATGGGATGTTAAATAGCTGTTCATTCTCCAGGGTTCAGTGTTGGTAGGACTGGGGATGGCATGAACAGAAAGACAAGACATCAGGAGACAGCTGTGTTCTCTATTCAGAAGATCCTTAGATCCTGGTCAAGTAAATATGGACTTGGGGGCAAGGGGGTGATACACCTCAGCCACACACATGGTCAACAGTTGGAGTGAACTGCAGTCCTGCACCCCCAAAATGCAACAGGGGTGACCACTTGATCTAAAGGAGCTCTTCTCGAAATGCTATAGATTCTGGAGCTGGTCACTGGAGGGAGACATTGCCACACATATGAGGCAAACATACTCCAGATGCAGTCCACTGACTACTTGAGGCTGAAACTGCAACCTACCGGATATCTTCACTGGACATTTCAGTGTAGGCCAGATTGAGTTTGACAATATTATCCATCAATAGGTCTTCAACTGGGGCCTTACTGCCCATCGTCTGCTGAAACCCGGGAGCAACAGACTGAACAAAGGACCTCATGTCGTTCTCCAGCCATAGGACCTGCAGGCAACAAGAGGACCCAGTGAATTCCCAACGGACTTACTAATATGCCTTGCCCTTCACACAAACCCAGTAAAGATAACATCTTGAGGGGCTTAACCCAGCCTGTCAAATGACATGCTTCTTTCAATGATCAAAGAACATTAGGATGCAGGGTTAAAACTTGCAAGTCACTTTGATCAAGAAATAAATATTCACTGTTCCTTGTTTATCAATTTAAAATCAGTGAATATGTTTCACACAGCCTGACAAAAGATGCGGTGTTTGAAATGAATGAAAAGACAGCTTTGGGTTATGGGAAAGGCAACAGAAAATATACTGTTCTCCATTGTCCCAGCATGGGAGAAGAGATCTTCAGCAGATACACATCAACGTAACTCCCCAGACATCGACGGGTATAGAACCTGATCCACATGAGTTTTGCATTCATCCATTGCCAGGGGAAGGAGGAAGGCAAAGAAGGCTCACGACTCCATGTATTTTAATTTAAGCCAGGAGTTTCTCTGCACTATATAAAATAAGCATGGGTGGCAGGGAGTAGGCTGCCAATTATTACAATGATGAAAGGATGTTGTTTGGGGGCTAAGGCATCAGCTGGTATATACACTGACTTATTTCCCTGTGCTGCTGTAGCGTTATACCATCTTGTACCTCCTGAGGTACCAAAGGTAGGAATATACTCCAACTGATGCCTCTTAAGCGAAATGCAAGGGATCGGACTTTACGCAGGTGAAATCATGCAGGGTATGACCCCAAAGTCCCAATTCGGAGAGCAAGAAAAAGGGATATGGAGGAGTGATGCCACCCTACCAGATGGGGTCTAATCCCCGACTCGTTAAGGATGACTTCCAGGGTTCTGTTGATCCATGAGTTCCTGTAAGGATGGTTCTCTGGAGGGCGGTAGAGATCAAATATCACAAGTTTATTCTGACTGTCTGCGAGGCGCAAGAAATTACTTAGCTTGTAAATTGACTGATTCATTGCCTGGTTTTGATCTGCCCTTGACAGTGAGCCCATGCATGAAAATGGTTTGTCCTAGAAATAAACAGATACAAAAAGGGAAATCGATCAGGCATTCACCTCTGGGAGTCAGCTGCGTGCAAAAAACTCGTATCTCTAAGAGGGAAAAAGTTTGACATCAGCCCTCAGCCGGTGAGGATATTTTTTTTTGCTTAGCTTTTCTACCTGAGAAACAGAGGAAATTAACACAGGCTGTGATGACACTGCTTCTGGGACCTAAATCACATGGTTCACAGCTAGCTCTGCTGTGCTTCTCTGTCCCACCGTGTTATCTGTGACTATTACACACAGCATCTTGCACAAGTAGCTCTTGTCTTCTTCCCCCAGCCCATGTGTTCTGCTGCTGCCATGATAAGGAGCCACAAGAACACCCAGCAGCCAATTCTTATAGGTCTCCTAAGCCTAAAGGACAACTGGACAAAGCAAAGAGACCCCAGCTGAAGAATTTCTTTGAGTTTTGGCTCAACCAGTAGTTCCTCTCCTAACATGCACGCTATTAAGTAGTAGACAGCCTGTGTCTCTTCCACATCCAGTTGATGATAGTCCTTTATGGCGCTCACCTTAAGGAACCACGTTCCAGCATTCAACTCCTGCAGAGTATCCCAGGAGAATAACGCGGCATTTTGAGCAGTGTCATTGGGGTAAACCTCCTTGATGTTAGTTGTCCTCCTCAAGGTGCTGTCATGCATGAGGAAAGGAACCCCATCATAGCTGTTGGAGAGCAAGAGTTCAGGTCACCTGGCGTGCGGGTTTGTTCATGGCATGAGCAGATTCACGCCAGGTCAGAAGAATATGTGGGCCACCGTGAATTCAGCCGTACGGCCTCTCTCAGTGCAGAGGGTGGGATAGGGAGGAAGGCTGAAGCTCAAGACACCAAGTTATTTCCAGCTTAAATATTGCTGTGTGACCTTGGAGAAGTCATGCCTGTCTGTGCCTCAGTTTCCTCAGGGGCAAAGTGGAGATGGTGGCATTTATGCCTGCCAGCCCCCCCAAAAATGGATAGTAACTTATGGTTGAAATCTTTTTTTGCTGACACCAAAGTGGTTCTATGGCTTTCAGAGGACTGACGTCTAAATGGATAGTGATGGAAAGGCAAAATTCTCTCCTCTACATTAGCAGAACATCTAAGCACTAGTATTTTTCTCGCTTAGTGCCTGGAAACTACGCAGCCTGCACAGCATATTAGCAATTCATGGCAATAAGCCCCTGAAACAACGGAAATTAAAGATCTAATAATTAGGACAATGCTGTCACAAGCCTGAACACAATTTTCTGTTGGTTTGTAGGCCTGATACAACCCTCTCACCAGACTAGGGTAGAGACTTGTCTTTATACTCTGCAAAGCGTTTAAAATATACTGTAGAAATAATGATTGTTAGATCAATAGCTACAGCTTATTGACTTGCCTGAGAATAACCATGCCCTCCAGCCTCTATCATCATACGTCAACGGAGGGACCCTGTCCCAGCCATCAGTAAAACCTAGTTGCCTGGAGTTGCACGTCTCCAAAGGCAACTCTTAGAAGAAGCCGCGTATATTCTGTGAGATGCGATGTTTTCTCCTTACCTAATGGTGACATCTGTTTCAAGACCATCCCCACCATGTTCAATTGTCTTCTGAAATGACATCTCAGTGTTTTCTGGTGCCAGCTGAAACAAAAAAAAAAGTACATGAGCAGATCACTTTCAACCACTCTCTGGAGCACTCTATAAGTACTTTCCGTCTTTTTGTAACACCTCTGGTTTTTATTAAGGGAATTGTTCCCTTACAGTCTAACAGTCTAACAATAGACTGTTGTTAAACTCTACTGGTTGTTTTCTTCCACTTTAGCCACCAAGCCCATCTTGCCCCTCAGGAACAGCACTATCCTTGTTAGCAAACCCATGCAGTGATGCCTTTGGCATGCAGCTCCGAATGGAAATGTCTCCCGTTCCACCCTCCACAGATTTCATGGAAAAAAACAAAAGATGATGATGAAGGTAGCAAGACACAGGAGGAAGGAATGACATAAAATAACTTCTCCAGACCTACCATTGGCGCTCCACGGTGTCCAATGAGGGCTGGCTTTGGTCCAAGTGTCCCCGTCTCTCTGATGCAAGGAGAGTACATCCCCAGAGGTATCAAGAAAAGAAAGAGAAGGATAGCCAGGTATGGACCAACAATTATCACCTGAACAACTGAAAGAATTTGAAGGAGGAAGGCTAGAGTTAATCCATGTGGTAACATACGGATTTGCCTTGCGGCTTGACTTTTAATACAACCCTCCAGCTAAGTAGCTGCTGGGCTTTGTCCCATCCCTTTTTCCATCCCATCTTCCCCTAATTTTCACTTTCTCTCCAAACAGTGCAACCCAGAAAAACAAACTGGTCAAAGCAAGGACGTGGGCTAAGTCAGTACTGCAGGTTTTGTGCTTTAATTACATCTCACTATGCCTTACAGCAAAACATGGCCTTGATTTCTTTTTCTTTAGAGCTGGTGCAAAGAAATATCTCCCATCTCTAGAAAAACAGTCCTCAACAGAAGGATGCTAATTTTTTTCTTACTTAGATAAGAACAAGCAATGTTTTGAAGTTTCATTCACAGTGAAGAAGAGGAGGAGCCTTTCTCCTTCAACTATATTACCTCCTCTTAAGGTGAATACTTCCCTAGTTCATTCAGATGATTGCTGTCAGCAACCTTCTGTGTGTGACCTACAGAATCCTACAGACTCTGACCGCACAGGCATTGCATCTCAGGAACTTGCCAACTCATTACCTATGGTCTTCTCTGGAGTCTGTTGACACATTGCCCAAGAGCCCCAGTGAGCCTTCACCTCAGGGAACAAAACAGTTCTTCTGGGAAATTAGCATCTACGTACCAATATCTCATTCTTAAATGGGTACCACCACCCCTCTGCACCTTCTGCCAGTGGCTCTGAAGGAACTTGGGCTTACACCGAGCTGATGGATTGAGCTGAGAGTCCGTTAGGCATAGGGGACTGCAATGTCTAGATTCCCAGCATATTCCCCTCCTCCCCCCTCCCCGAACCTCCCCAGATGTAGTTCAGTAAGAAAAACCCTGGCCAGAGAAAATATGCTTTCACCAGCCCATTCTGCCTTTGATTTTTATTACAAATCAACATCTGCAGGTGAATGTCATGTAGATAATTTTAGCTATATGGCAACAGTAGGTCAGAGCAAAACAGCCAGTCCCAGAGCCAGGCTCTTCTACATTTGTTCCTGGCATCTGGCCTTGTCCTTACAGTACTTGGTCACACTTCTCAGGGGTGGACAGGAACTTCTCATGAGATAACACTAGGAACTGTGATCAAAATGCTCCTTCCCCTATCTCAGATGGCTTCTCCTGAGATGCACTAGTCTTAAGTGGATTGACTGTACTGGAGGTCCCTTCTGAGACAGCGAAGCTGAGTGTAGCAAGCAAAGGTCAGCCAAGAGAGCTGCCACCGGCTGCTTTCTCCCCCAGAGGACTGAACAAACTTCCATGCCTGACTCAGAACATGGGCACTCCCACTAATCTCCTCTGTTCCAAGGCAGGTCACCACCTTGGTATAGGCTGAAACTCTGCAAGGGAGCATGCAAACCAGTAACACACCTGGACAGCCACAGGACAGTGCACAGAAAAGCCCCAGACCCACTAATTTCCCTGGGATACACAGAAGTTAAGAGTCTCCTCCAGCTGGAGTGCAGGTGTGGGAGGAACGGGCTCCTGCACACCTGTTTTCCCACACTCATATGCATCTTTTGTCATACAAGGAGCAGAAAGCAGAGCTACTGTACCTTTCTTATCTGCTCTGATGGCATGAAGAGCCACGGGCCAGGACAGGAGGACCATGATGGTTATTGCCCCAGTGTGGAGATAAGGAGCTGTGATCTGGCAAGGAGAGAAAAGGATTTTAGTCAAGGATGAAGTGTAAAGACAGATGGAAACAAACCCCAACACGGCTACAGCCTTCCACCTGGATGGGCTCCTGCTGCAGATACCAGCAGTTCAGCTTTCCTCCCACACCTGTGCTGGATCCACCAAACTTCTCTGGAGTTGGAGGAGAGATACATACCCCCAGCCAGCCAGGCTGAGGAGGGCTCCTCACTGCACTACATAGCTCGCCATTCTCCTAAGACATGGCTGTTCTCGTCCATAGACGATTGCCATAACTGCTATGCCATAATCTGAGAGCATCTTCCAGGGATCAACCCATGTAATCCAATCTAACCCCATCCAATCCTACCCAGGTAATAGTCATCTCCGTACCACGCTGCAGCTAAATCATTAACTGGTGTCAACAAACTTGAGTAATAAAATGTGGTATTTATATCCGTATGGAACTAACTATTGTGGTATAAGAGTAGTAGTTCATCTGGTACCTGTGTGATCATGAACTTTACGAGACTCATATGCACCCTGCAGTACCTAGTTTCACACATTATTGATATATTCCAGAAAAATCATTAATTTTCACTTATTTCAAAGCATTTAATTCCCTTGCATTAGGGCTAATTGCATTTTTTCTCCTTTTCTTTTTTTACTTTTAACTCAATGCGTAGATATTTTTCTTGATTTACTGACACAAAACAATATATTCATTTAATGCTTATAATGTATAAGATAATACCCATTGCTGGACAGATATAGTAATTGGACTTGATTTCTTTCATACTGAAGATTAAACAAAAAGATCAGAATCATAGAATCATAGGGTTGGAAGGGACCTCTGGAGATCATCTAGTCCAACCCCCCTGCCACAGCAGGGTCACCCAGAGCAGGTGGTACAGGAACGGATCCAGGCCAGTTTGGAATGTCTCCAGAGACGGAGACTCCACCACCTCTCTGGGCAGCCTGTGCCAGGGCTCTGCCACCCTCAAAGTAAAAAAGTTCCTCCTCATGTTTAGGTGGAACTTCCTCTGTTCAAGTTTGTGCCCATTACCTCTTGTCCTGTCATCGGGCACCACTGAAAAGAGCCTGGCCCTATCCTCCTGACACCCACCCTTTCAGTATTTCTAAGCATTGATAAGGTCCCCCCTCAGCCGTCTTTTTTTCAGACTGAAGAGACCCAAATCCCTCAGCCTTTCTTCATAAGAGAGCTGTTCCAGTCCCCTCATCACCTTGGTAGCCCTTTGCTGTCCCCTCTCCAGCAGTTCCCTGTCCTTCTTGAACCAGGGAGCCCAGAACTGGACACAGTACTCCAGGTGCGGCCTCACCAAGGCAGAGTAGAGGGGGAGGATGACCTCCCTCCACCTGCTGGCCACGCTCTTCTTGATGCACCCCAGGATGTCATTGGCTTTCTGGGCCACAAGGGCACATTGCTGGCTCGTGGTCATCCTGTTGTCCACCAGGACTCCCAGGTCTCTTTCCACAGAGCTGCTCTCCAGCAGGTCAGCCCCCAACCTGTACTGGTGCATGGGGTTGTTCCTCCCCAGGTGCAGCACCCTACACTTGCCCTTGTTGAATTTCATAAGGTTTCTCTCTGCCCAGATCTCCAACCTGTCCAGGTCTCTCTGTATGGCAGCACAGCCCTCCGGTGTGTCAGCCACCCCCTCCAGCTTTGTGTCGTCAGCAAACTTGCTGAGGGTGCACTCTATCCCCTCATCCAGGTCATTGATGAATATATTGAAGAGGACTGGACCCAGTACCGACCCCTGGGGAACACAGCTCGTCACTGACCTCCAACTAGACTCTGTGCCCCTAATCACAACCCTCTGAGCTCTATCTTTCAACCAGTTATCTATCCACCTTACTGTCCATTCATCTAACCCACTCTTCCTAAGCTTCCCTATGAGGATGCTGTGGGAGACCATGTCGAACGCCTTGCTTAAGTCAAGGTAGACCACATCTACCACCCTCCTTTCATCTATCCATCCAGTCATGCCATCATAGAAGGTTATCAGATTAGTCAGACATGATTTCCCCTTGGTGAATCCATGCTGAGTACTTCTGATAGCTTTCTTTTCCTCCACATGCCTTGAGATGACGCCCAGAACAAGCTGTTCCATCATCTTTCCAGGGATGGAGGTGAGACTGACCAGCCTGTAGTTCCCTGGCTCCTTCCTCTTGCCTTTTTTGAAGACTGGAGTGACACTGGCTTTCCTCCAGTCCTCAGGCACCTCATCTGTTCTCCAGGAACTTTCACAGATGATGGAGAGCGGCCCAGCAATGACATCCGCCAGCTCCCTCAGCACTCTCAGGTGCATCCCGTCAGGGCCCATGGACTTGTGAGTATCTAAATGATCTAATTGATCCCTCACTCGATCCTCCTCAACCCAGGGGAATTCTTCTTCTTTTCCCGTTACTTTCCCCAAAGCCTGGGACTCCTGAGGATTGGGCCAAGCAGTAAAGACCAAAGCAAAGAAGGCATTCAGTAACTCCGCCTTCTCCGCATCCTCCATCACCATGGCTCCTGTCTCATTCAACAGTGGGCCCACAACTTCTCTGGTCTTCCTTTTGCTTCCAATATACTTGTAGAAGCCCTTCCTGTTGAGCTTGACATTCCTTGCCAGGTTTAATTCCAAAGCGGCCTTGGCTTTCCTTGTTTCATCCCTGCATGCTCTGGCGGCATTCTTGTAATCCTCCCAAGGGGTCAGTCCATTCTTCCACTTACTGTAAACTTCCTTCTTCCACTTGAGCTTTTTCAGAAGCTCCCTGCTCAACCATGCAGGTCTCCTGCGTCCCTTGGCCGATTTCTTGCTCTTAGGGATGCACCGATCCTGAGCTTGGAGGAAGTGGTCTTTGAATACCAACCAGCTTTTTTGAGTCCTTTTGCCTTCCATAGCCCTAGCCCACGGGATCTCTCCAAGCAGTTTCTTGAAGAGGTCGAAGTTAGCCCTCCTGAAATCCAAGGTTGTCATTTACTTCTTGTTGTTTTGTGCGTAGTACCCATGATCCTGAACTCTATCATTTCACGATCACTACAACCTAGGGTGCCCCCAACCTTAATGTCCTCCACCAGTTCCTCTGTGTTTGTCAGTACCAGGTCCAGGAGTGCTCTTCTCCTTGTTGGCTCCTGTACCACCTGTGTCAAAAAGTTATCATCAATGCACTGGAGGAGCCTCCTGGACTGTGCGTGCCTGGCTGTGTGGTCTTCCCAGCAGATATCGGGGTGATTGAAGTCCCCCATGAGAACCAAGGCCTAGGATTGCGAGGCTACCTTCAGCTGTCTGTAGAAAGCCTCATCAGCTTCCCCATCCTGATCAGGTGGCCTGTAATAAACACCCACAACAGTATCCCTCATATTTGCCTGCCCCTTAATCCTTACCCATAAGCTCTCAACCCTCTCTTCATCCACCCCTAGTGAGAGCTCGATGCATTCCAGTTGCTCACTCACATAGAGTGCAACTCCACCACCTCGCCTCGCTGGCCTGTCTTTCCTGAAAAGGACATAGCCACCCATGACAGCATTCCAGTCATGCGAGCTGTCCCACCACGTCTCAGTAATTGCAATGAGATTGTGGCCCTGCAACCACACACAGACCTCCAGCTCTTCCTGCTTATTCCCCATGCTGCATGCATTGGTATATAAGCATTTCAGAGAGGGAGTCGTGTGTGTAGTTTTGACCCTTGAGATGTGGTGTGCCTTCTGGCTCTCAGAAATACCGACACACTTGCCCACAAGCATTGAGCAACTACGCCCTGGCACCTCACCAGCAAGCCCAGTACCATCCCCGCCCCCCTTCAAATCTAGTTTAAAGCCCTATCAATGAGCCCTGATAACTCTTGTCCTAGAACCCTTTTCTCCCTGGAAGTCAAGGTATTCCCACCTGTTACCAGCAGGCCTGATGTTTTGTAGATCAGGCCATGATCAGAAGCTAAGAATCGCTTCTGTGCTTATCATGAATGCACGAGCAGAGCTGGAAACCAAGCAGAAATAGTTTGTCACTTGTAAAGACACTGAATGAATGTTGGTATGTCACACTTTTCATAAAACTAGGCAAATCTGTCAAAGAAACCAGCCCATCATTTCCTCATGCTCTTCTATTCCAACTGGAAGTGACAGTTATTTAGGCATGTGCTAGGAAAAAAGCTATCCAGATGCAAGCATTTCCTATTGCCTAGTCCATGCCTGATTGTCTAAGCTGGAAGGGTTGATGAAAGCATCAGTCACTGAGAAATGTTACTACATGTGATACTGTCTGCCCCAGACACTTGATGCCAACATCTTTCGATCAGAAGTGGGATTCAGCTGTGTAAATAGAGGTGCCATCTGAGATGTCCAGGATATTTGAGATAGATAGCTTTGCAGGGCTAATGGATAGGACACAGGACCTACAAGAGACTCATGTCTATGTGAAGCGTCTCAAAGGGCATAAACACCCAAAATAAACAGCATCTGTGGGGAACCCAAAGAGACATCTTGTGTCTCCTGCTCCTCATCCACCTCCCCTGAGGTCTGTAAGGGGCAGGAGAAGCTGATGGTTTCTCATTACCCTTGCCAGTGCTTAGCCCAATGGTTACCAAACTCTGTAGAGCATGAACGTGCAATTAACCACACCCTACAAACACCACAACTGTGATTCCTCTTCCAGTCCATATGCATTGCTCTCCCAACATTCACAAGCAGTAAGGCACATGGGGGAGATTTGATAGGCCAAAATAAGATCTGCAAGGCAGCTGTGTTGTCAAAGGCTACCTACTTTTTTTATCAGGCATTGGAACAGGCTGCCCAGGGAAGTGGTTGAGGCACCATCCCTGGAGGTATTTAAAAGCTGGGTAGACATAGTGCTTAGAGATATGGTTTAGTGATGGTTTTTGTCAGAGTTAAGTTGATGGTTGGACTCGATGCTCTGAAATGTCCCTTCCAGCCTAGGCGATTCTATGATTCTATGATTCTACTTCTTCCTTCCCAATACATGTGGGGACCTGGATGCTCAGACACTGAACATCACTGGGCAGCTCTTGCCTCCATCTTCAGATCTGGTGAGAGTTGAGGAGGCCAGCAGACCATGCGCTCTGACCTTCTGCAGCCCACAGGTTGTCCCACTTGACACCAGCTTTCCCCACGTTCTCCCCAAAAGCTCAGTGTTCTCCTGCCCTCAGGAGATGAAGCTCTTCTGAGTTACACAAGAATGAAATCGTGCTAATGCTAAAGCTGCTGAACTGGCAGGAGCTGACTAGGGAGAAAGTTATTGCTCCAGCACCCTGCCAGCCAAAGGGCTATGATTTACCTGCCCTGGGCACCTGGAAATTAACAGTACACCTACAGCATTTTTGCCAAAAAAAAAAAAAAGATGCAATTTCCAAAATTGAGACATGTAACATCAAACAGACAGCTTGAAATTCAGCCTCAGGTTTTGGCTTCGTGTCTCCCAACAGAAATTAAATCATAATAAAAGTTTATTCAAAACCACATACCCTGCCAGGAAAACCCACGTGAAAAACACCCACCGTATAGAATATTTTCTACCAATTACCACACATTACTTCTATAAGCAAGTTGCTCTTTCAAACATACCTCCCATGCCCTTTTACCTGGAATGACAGGCGGACAGTTTTCCATTGATCTCCCCAGAGTACCGATAATACGAAGAGAGCTGTGATAGAGAAGCCCAGGACAAGAAAAGTCCCAATCTGGTGGGACAAAGAAGACATAAATCAGCTTCAACATTTCTGCACTGGGTGTGCCATCCACTTGCCTCACAGGCTTATTTAAACAGCTTGAACTTGATCAGTTTGGGATGCATGAACTTGACTATGCCAGTTCGGAGACGGAGAGAGATAACGGGACTAAAACCAGACCAACAGTCCTATCGATTGGCTTTTCTGTATGGCAAGCCTGATCTTAAGAGTCGGGTACCCAACTAAGTCAGCCCTCAGGGCTCCTTCTCTAATCATTGGAGAATGAGAGGAATTCCCGGAGGTGATCCGTTCCCTCTTGCTTTATGATGGAAGATGCCTCTCTCTCTCTCTGTTGGTTGTAGATGGAGCCTAGAGGATCAGCTTACATTAAATCCCAAACCTACAGATGGCTAAATTCAGAACTGATGAATTCCACCCAAAAGAGACAGCAACACAGCTTCCTTATGCTGGGAGCTGCTTTGCAACAGGCTTCAGCAACTGCAAACTCTTCCATAATTAAGAGGTGAGAGTTCCCTTAACCAAAAAAGTGAGGAGGCAGCTCAGTCTGTTCTCTGGCCTCTTGCTCAGTTTGGTACCACCACAGTGGTGATGGCAGGCTCTTCTCGGACATCATCTGTCTGCTGAGAACTAAGCGCCAAGTAAAAATGGGACCATGGCCCTAAGCATTCTTCAGGGGGATCCTACAGATCAACACCTTAATAATCCGTCCCTAACTTCTTCCACCCAAAGATGCAGTCTCAATTTTTTTTTTTTTTTAAACAAATTGTTCTGCATCTTCCTGGTTCTTCTGGAAGCCAGTTTTCAATAGTAATGAATGACTGTCTTTCCATTACTTAAATGACGAAACACAGGATAAAGTATGTGCACATTCAACGATTCCACTGCGAGGTTTGCAATCACATTACATTCTCCCCTAAACTGTACGGCTAGAAGCTATTTTTGAAACGCCTCACGTAACCTCAAGAATTCCTTACGGAAGGTGATTCTAATGCATCGTTTTGCAGCAACAACTCTCTGAGGATTTCTTTCTGCACCTTCAAAACTCCAGGTGGCATTTCCCAAGCCACCCAAAGACCAAAAGGCATAAGGCACCGGGATGCCTTGGAAAAGCCAGATTTCTCTTCTGCAGAGATAGCAGACACTTTTTTTACCGCTGCTGGAGCCTGCTACAGAAAATTACACCGTGTTTTTCATGGAACCTTTGCTTTTGTCTTCATGTTACCACACGTAGACGTGTCAAATATAGACATCTTCACCTGAATGAGTCACTGCAGGCTCCTTTTAGAATCACTGGGGAAAAAAGGTACTTTAGGTGTGATTCATCTCATCTTAATTTAGCTGTCTGTGACCAGCTGGAAGAATTGCGTCCTCAGAGGATTCTTTTCCCTCCACTGACTGCAAAGGGAGTTTAGGTGATCAGCTCAGGTGGAGACATCATCCTCATGGTATCTAAAGTCTCCTAAGATTAGACTCTTCCCTCTCTCCCTTCTCTCCAATAACACAATTTTTCATGCAGAGAAACACCACAGATTCAATTGGTTTAAAGCATGGATTGGAGTTACCAGAGAGCCCTGAATCTCCCACCTTGTGACTCCAGTGTAGGTACAGCTGCTGACCTTCTGCAAGCAAACACATCGCTAGGACCTGGGAAATCAAGGAGAGATTGTTTGCATCCTGGTAGAACATGGTGAAGTGTGGTCACTGAGGTACTTCTGGAATTACTTTTGCACTTCACACTAGGTCTTCCTGCACACCACCAAGGCTGTTAGCAGGACAGCTGCATGGAGAGAAGTGTTTATTGCTACAGTAAAAATGCTTCTGAAATGGCCAAGCACGTATTAAGGCTGCCCTGCAGGATCAAAGCCCTTTCATGGGTAACAAATAATGAAGCATTTTGGGGTACACACTTTTAATGACTTTTCTTTGTTACTACAAATTCTGAAAGAGAAACGATGGCCAGGGTCAAGTGCTATGGTATGAACCAATACAGCACTAACCTTGCCTATTTTCTGTGCATTTTGTGTGATTAGAGGCATATCAACCACGGGAGAGAGGTCGGAGGCTACAAAAATGCCTCCAAAGCACCACGAAAATACAGAGTAGACAGTAAAGGAGACAATGCTTCCTTAGTAATCACAGGAAATGCAAGAGACAGGCACATCTCAGAAGAGGGAAAACTGTCTTGGAGATTTAAAACCGTTAGTTTTCAGTGGCTGGCACTTTGCTTCCCCTCGATGGGAAGCAGGAAACCTTGGGGAGGGCACAAAGCAAATCCCAGCCAGGGCAGGGGACAAAGCAAGAAGCCTTGCACACCAAGAAGAAAAGGATAAGGAAAGCCAGTTTACAGCTCTGATGAAGAGTTTCTTCAAGTTGTCCTTGGCCTAAGCAACCGATGCACCTGGTGATGAATTTCACCAGGAGACGTACCTTGCTGCCTGAAAATGCGCAGGTCTATGCTCAGGAATCTGAGTGCCTACAAGCTTCCCACCACTGTAAGGGACAGTCTGGGGACAAGTATCACCAAATATCAGGGTTCAGAGAAAAGTAGCTGTTCATAGGCATCGGTGCGCCACTGAGAAGGATCATTTATGATGCAGGTCTCTCTCTCTCCAGACTGTAACACAGTGGGGTTGTGTGAAAGCAGGACATACAGATGTAGGGGAAAGGGCTCTGCCTCCCAAAACACAACTACAAAGGAATGTAAGCTGTGTGCCATCCAGCTACAAACACACCCTTTCCAGGATCACGCTGATCTGAAGCAGAATATAAGCTCAGCAGAGAATACAGATCAGCTTTTAAGCGCTTCTTGACACGTTAGCCTCCTTTAGTGGCATCCTACACCCAGTACATGACGAGTAACCATGGGAGCGGTTCAGAGAGAATTGAATTACTGCTGAAGATCTTAAGCCAGCCCCATTTAAATAAACAATTTCACAAAAAGGAAGAAAAAAGACACTTTGCCCCCTTTCTGCAAGAAATGTTACAAAGACCCGCTCCTTGCCTAACATACAGCCAAACACTTATTTCACAGGTCGTGCTCGACCTGACCCTCCCCTGCTACTGCAGTACAACTTTTGTATGGATGATGCATCACATCAGGGAATGCCATCGGAGAGTGAGCTCATTTTTGTGGATGGAAACAACATCTCCTTATCAGCTTACAAGAAGAATAATTGACAGGTTTCATCCTCAGAGGGTGAAGAAGGAGCTATTGTAGTTGTATCACTGGTCACCGCAGGAGAGTACATCTTGATGGACCCATGAGCTGACGTGATGTGGACAAGGTCTATCCTCTGTGTACTCTGGCACAGCCAGCTTGAGTTTTCTTTGCTTTCCATGAACCCCTGAAGCTTAACATCTCATGCCACAATAACCTAGCTTCATCCTGCTCCTCAAAAGATACTTCAGGACCTGTCCAATATGCTCTTCCATGGAGAGCAGCTGCCTTTAGCAATGTCCCACAGGCTTGCACTTAGAGCAGGACTTCCTCAGGCAAAGGGACAACCAGCATCAGCTTCCACACTTATCCTGGGATTGTCTAGTACAAGCACACAGACATATGGGTTTAGGCTAGAGCTAAGGTCCCTCTCGCCAGCCCCATCATCTCCCTGAATCTTGCAGTCTCCAACACTTGCATTCTTCTCTTCTTTAGTATGAGGTGTGGAAGTGTCTCCCTTCCACCATTTACCTGCAAAATGGTAATTAAGGGATGCTTCCCTGTGGCAAGAGAGATGGATTTGCTGCAAGAGGAATTGCACCTCTGTCTCCCTCTTTTTGTGTGGACCAAAAAAAAGCACTGACGATAAGATTATGCTGCAAAAAGGATGGACAATAGACCCTTAACCCCACTCTGCTTCAGCATAGGAATGACCTTGTGCTGATTTCAATACTGCTGGTGAGGTTTGGGCAGGCTCTGAACAAACCATCACAAGAACACCGAGGCAGACACTTAGACACTCAGCTCACCTAAAACATCTGCTCACTTGGATGTTCACAACGACAGAATTTGGGTCTCTACATTCACTTTCTGGCAAAAATGCAGAACTCGGAACTTCTCTGCTACCCTAGTCTCTTAGGGATGGGGATCTGAGGTCACTTTTTGAACTTCAGTGCCAATGTACTATTTTGAGTTCTTTCTTAGGCTACGAATGCAGAGACCACAAAACATCTGAACTTCTTTATATTGTACAGTCACAAGTCACCTCCTCAAAACCCTTGGAACAAACACGGTGGAACTGCAGAGAGCAAAATATTATGTTGGTGTTTAAAGACTGAACAAGAAAATGTTTTTCTTCTCCACTGAGCATGTGCAATTAGACCCCTCAGCTTAACCTTTTAGCTCTAATGGGGATGAGAAAATGGTCTTGCAGAGTGATAACAATTGAATTAATTGAAACTGATTGTCTGAAAAAAATTACAATGATGCATGCAGACGGAGAGCGTCTTTGCGCAGACAGCAAGTGCTTTGTTGAGCAGTATTTTGTTCAGCCGCTGGTGGCTGGTGGGCAGAAGAGTGTTTGCTTCAGTGGTTCACAATAATCTCAGGGAAGCAGGCGTGCAGGCTCCAGTTGGGTGCCATCATTAAGGAACAGGGCATGGTGCTCACAAACAAAACTAGACCAGCCACTGGTTGCTGTAAAATCTCTCTGCTCTAACAAGAGCATCAGCGTGCTCAGTTTTCTGATATGATGGGCTGCTGATGCAAAACATCACAAGGAAGCATTGCCTGGGTGAAGGTCTCCAGTCCTTCCTGCAACATGTGTGAGGATAGTCTTTATCCAACACTGTTCAACCAGAATGCGGGATGTAATTCATCGTGGGGGCAACCCATTTGGCCATTGGTTGTCTGAAATGTATTAGAGTGATACAGCTATCATATAGTACCCACAATAATAGATTTTTTTAGATGTGCTGAGTTGCACTTATTAACCTGTGAAACTCCTAGTGTTTTGCTGGGTGGTTCATCAAAGGCTACAGTGAAAGGTCAGACACTGTGAAGCTCTGCAAACAGCGACGGCAGATTCCTGGCTGGGAATGAGCTTCCCTGCTGGGATGAGCACGATCAAGCCACAGTTGTCACCACAAAACCCCACGTGCAGGCGTGTGACCTCTGTGAGACCCTGCGTGCTTTGAGATAGTGGGAGCATGAATGGTGGTGTTGATTACTTTCCTTGCTCCCCTTTCCTTCAAGACCTAATCCTATTTAGGCAAAGGTCTGACGTTGTGGAGCCTCATGCCTCCCAGCGCCCACTGCTCAACATAGCTGCCTGCAGCAATATTGCCAAATGAGACACGATGACGTGGTGGTGCAATGAAGCAAGGCAAGTGCCCTTCGAAATACCCAATAGCTTTGGGTGGGTCACTTAACAGCTTCATGAAAGCAGGGAGCAAATGGACCTTCACTGCAGGGGTTGTCCCCAGAGCAGAGGCACCTCTGAAGTGTTTCTCTTGTAGGACTTGTCTGATAGTGTCCAAACTCCTTGTATTCTTTCAGGTTTACCTGTATTCCAGCCTCCTGAGGAAGGCAAGTGCTGTTAGCTTCATCAGATAGAACTGAGACACTGAGAGGAGGAGGACATATCTTCACAATGAAGAGTGGGACCAAGACTGAACTGAACCATGTAGGATACCAGTTTCATTTTGTATATTCCATCTGCCTTTCTGGCTTCCCTTTGCCCACCACTTGCAGCCATCATATCCGTGCTGCCAAAGACATGAAACTCCTCTAAGAAAGTCCACTGCTTGGACAGTGGCTGATGTTTGGATCCAGACAGAGCATGACCAAGTTGACACACTGGCCCCAGGGGTCTTCAGGCTCCTCAAGCCCAGGAAATCATATAGAGTCCATTTCTAGCATGTCTATGACGGATTAGTCTGATCCTGAGGTTGACCTCAGATACACAGCCTGGTGAGGTATGAACTCAGAGGTATCCATGTCACACGGGCATCTGTGGCAAATCTCTGACTTGACCAAAGTAGCATTGTAACCACCAAACCATCCACACTGTCCCATGGCCACTGGGAAAGCCAGGTAGGCTTTGCTGAATAATAGACGCTGAGCCCTACAGCCACCAGGGTGTCACAAAATCCTTGTAATTAAATATTGTTATTTCTCCTGCTCTGAGTCCACAGCATTTATGATGCTATTGATCACTGTGGGCATGGCCAAGTAGCTGTCCTGTTTATCACTTTGGTATTTTATTGCTAGCACTAAAATAAAATCACTATTTATTTGTACTTCTGCAGGGTCAAAGGACCCCAGAAACCTATTGTACTAGGCACTGCATGAACAAAGCAATAAGAGATTTCCTGCCATTAGCGATTTACAGGCTGACTGCATGATGACATATCAGGGAATGGGTAAGAACAGCAGGAACTGATAAAAGCTGGTTGTCTTGGTCACAGAGGTGAGTCAAAGCCCTAATCTCATCCCCAGCGCCTGGCATTTCAAAATGAAAGTTGAAGCAGGCAGGAGACTGCACGTGGACTCCAGTCCCTGGAGCTAAAGCGATTTCTTAGCGTATAGCTCTGGATGTAGAGGGTGGAACCATAGACATGGATATGTCTTTATTTGGGGAGTCCTTACAAGAGAAAGGACAGGGAAAAAGGATGACTGGGTAGAAATTTTAGGAAATGCTTGCTTTTTGGTATGTTTCCAGTAACCAAAGCAGACAGCAGATCAGAAGTCTAGTGAAAAATCCACAGGATTTGGAAAAGTGAAGTTTTCAGGAACATTTTTTTGGGCATAAACTTCAGGAGCATGTAGTGACCACGTCTGCAATCTCTACCTGGAGAGAAACCCTCCAGCAAAACAGAGAGAGTCAAGGCAGCTTCAGTGATAATGTTTCAGAAAAATGAGCATTTTTCTTCAGGATTAGAGGAATAACTCAGCTTTGACAACATATCACCACCACTAGATGACTCGGAGCCCCATAGTTCCCTGCTATCAGAAGAACAAACTTTAGGTTCCCTTAAATCTAAATCCAGCCACTGCCGGCACGTCTTTGTTTGGGTTCAAGAAGCAACTGGAAAAATTCATCAAAGGGAAAGCATCAAGAGAAATCACAGAAGTTGTATCTGGCTCATACACCTCCGAGCTGAAATTGGTCATCCGCAGATGGACATGGGGAGAACACTCGTCATGTTCCCAGTCTTGCCCAGTAGCCACTGTCTTGGGATCATCCACGGGGCCAGGCTGAGCTTTGGTCTGACATGTTAAAACCCTGTGTTTACTTTTTAGGACTATAAATCATGGTCAGTTTACAAGGAGCGTTACTTACCAATAACAGCGTGATGTACGTGAACAGAATTGCAGCCACAATCAGGAGAACAAGAGACCAGAGAAACCAGAATCCCAGGTTCCCATAGTTATACCTAAAAAGCAATAAAATATTATAATAGTGTTTGAGCTTAGCACATGGACTGGAAGGGAACAGCAGCCCTGTTCCTTGAAATTTTGAAAGCAATAAAACAACACGGGCGGGAGGAATAACCTACCCTGTAACATGCAAAAGTGGTTAAGAGCCTCCTTCCCCAAATCTGGGATTGCATTAGCCACCAGGGTAATACCCCAGTGTGCCGGGGTAGTAAAATACAGGACCAAATTGATAGTCTTGCTCCAGAGAGTTGCCAGTCTGACTGTAAGATACAGCACCTTGCTGCAGACAAGGCAGCCTGGAGAAACAGCAAGATAACGTGACTCTGGCCAACAGCCCACCTTGTCTGCCTGTAGTTGCGTAGGGCAATGCAGCAAAAAGGGGATCTGAGTCAGGTTTTGAAGGAGAAAACACCAGCAAGCTGGAGGAGTTGCAGAGGGGTTGCCCAAGGAGAGAGAGAGAGAGAGAGAAGGAAGTTTTACGTTTTACCCACAGGCTCAATAACGATGAATAATATTATTACACCTTTCCTTCCCATAATATTTGAGCTGTTTTAATTTAATTTTAGGGGCTAGATTTGCATAACTTTTCCCCGCATACTGCAGAAGGAAAGGATTTGCACAAATCCCTGCCGGTTATTTCTTACTTCCGAGCCTGGGAACTGCAACTCTCTTTGCGGTGAGATAGCTGGTGCAACACCTCTGATGCCAGCCACTACATTTCTTCAGAGGGAACGGAAGGGGGAAAAAAGACTCAGAGAAGGAAAGGGAAGAGCTATTTAGTCCCCTTGACTCACAATTTTTGTGATGATGACTCTCCCCTTTCTCCCAAATTCTCACTTACGTCTGAAAATTGTAGCCAAGCAAAGGGCAGAGCCTGAGCACCTCTGAAGCCCCTGGACATTCAATTTGGATGTTGCAACAAAGATTTTAAAGGGCCAAATCTTCCGCTCATGGCTAAAGTGCCCTTCTGTGGCACAGCTGCTGGGGAGGGTGGACATCTCTGCCCAGACACCCTGGGGACATGCCCGAGGAACTGGAGAGGAGGAAAAGCTGGTACTTACCAGTCAAAGTTATTGTAGTCATTTTTCGCTTCACCCCACATGTACAGAAAGACGAGAGAAAAGCAGAAAGCTCCAACAAGCAATGGGAAAAACACGCATTCCCGCTGGAGAGGGAGAGGAAGGACAAGTGGTTAGAGCCTTGTCTACCCCCCAGCAAGCAGAGCAAATGGCAGATACTTTTAGGCTGCCCCTAAAACACATGGCTTGGCGTTGGACATCCTGAAGTAGATATGGAGAGGAATTCCCTCCCTGTCCTCTGTGACCAGGAGAATATCCTCAAAAGCGTACTTGTCAGTATTTATTTTCAGGGAAAATGGATCTCCTGACTTCACAAATTAACAGGATTTTAACCACCTCACATGAGAGGGAATTCCAGCCCTCTTTGCAATCCTTACTGAGCACCCATCCCAAATTTTACTTCTTTTAATTTGATCCTACGGCTTTGAGATGGTTCGCTGGCCAGGAGGGTTTGGTGCAAGGTCCCTTCCTTGACACGACACCTTTGTTAGCTGTGTGGTGGCACGGATAAACTGAGCCTGCCATGGAAACAGGGCAATACATCGGTAAGAGCCAAAACCCAACAGATCTCAGTGAGCTCCAAAGGATGTTGGGCAAGGGATGCCTTTGGCCCAGGACATCAACCACTTGTCAACTTGCGCCGATCTATCCCTACACAGAAATCAATGTTTGTGCTGATTTTGAGCTAATTTACCGTCTTGCAGCAGCATTTCCCAGGCTCGGTCTTTCTGCGCTGGTACCGCTTCCACCGGCAGCTGTAGAAACCAGCCAGGCAGGAGATGAAGGGCTGATGCTCATACCTCTGTAGCAAGCGCCGGCGTACCACCTTCAGCTTCCCAAACTTGAGCCTCTTGAGGCTGGTGGAACTGGCCTCCATCTGAGTGGCTTTATCTCATCTTCCTCCTGAAACAAGACCACAAGTTTTATGGGGAGACTGTGACTCTCCTTTCCTTTTTGGGTAAGCTTGTCGTATCAGAAAAAAAAAGAGAGGAAGTTTTCTCAAGAGGATGCTGCAACCAGCAGGGAAGTGTGCTGAGGACACCCCACCTGATTTTATATACCTAAGTGAGATGTCTAACAGAAAAGTGTGGTCATTGCAAGTTCCCTCAGCCGTCAGTGGTTCTCCTGGTTGTAACTTAGGTGCTCTGAATCCCCTCTGAGGGAACCTCTGCTTCCTTTTGACTACAAAGGGAGCTCTGGGCTCTGGGAAATGAAATCACTTACTTAAGCACTCTGCGCAGATTCTCAAATTATCTCGGATGAACCTGAGCTTAGCCATGGGAATTAATTCAACATCACCGTGACCTGTCTGCAACCTGCTATCAATTTAACTAGCTCTTGTAGGAAAGGGACTAAAACTCTCCAGGTACTCTCCAGGTCTCTTGGTCTGGCAAAACTGCAGCACAGCAGAGACCAATCCCTTAAGAAAAAAATATTTCCTGACCAAAATAGCACAATAAACAAGCAAAACTTGGCACAGTTTTTCAAGGGTAGAAAGAGTCACTGTAAAAATGTACACATGGGAGATCTGTTCACAATCAAGATTTTAAAGAAAGAACTTGGTGGTAAAATGCAACCGATGTAGTTAACAGCGAAGCAAATAGCACAGGCGGTTGTGCCAGCAAAGAGCCATTCACCCAGCAGGGAACTATCAAGACCACAAGGAAAGATTTAGAAAAGAAAAGTCTTGCATTGGCATAAAAAGAAGCACCATTATCCAGCACGTCTTTAGAGTACAGAGATAGCCAGACATGTTTTTCTGTTGCATTAAAAAGTGCCATGTCCATATTCAGGCACATCTGCTGCAAAGTCCCGGCTTAGGACTCCAATTTCCCTGATTTATCTGATGTAATAGCAGTCATTTAAGAACAAGAATGAACAATTTGCTGCACTATACACACAGATGAAAAACGCACGCGTAAATTGTTTGCAAATAACTCAGAGCCCAGTGTTTCTTTGCAGAAAACAGTGGATAAATCCTTGCAAACTGACACTTCCAAAAAAACTGATCAGTTTGCAGAAGGCACAAGTAAAACAGAGACACAAGACACAAGTTAAAACTGAAATGATGCACCCCTGGTGCCCTTTCCAAATATCCCAGCTTATTGGCAGGTGGAGTGCAAGGAGTGAGGATGGAAATGAAACAAAAGGGGGTTCAGTTTGGACCACTACAAGTTGAGCAATGCCCAAGCATGCCATGCCCTGAATGCCTTCCTGAGACGGACGTGTCTGCCTAGCCAGGACGGGCACAGGGAATCACACACCCTTGGGTGCGGTGGGGTCAAGCCACCCCTAGAAGCTCAGCAGCGTCGGATCCTGACACCAGCAGGTCGCCCCATAGTGAAAAATTGATGCCAATCTCATGTGGCAAGGTGGTGATCCTGGTCTTGTATTACTCAGAGCACAGAGGGGGGGATGTGGGCATGATGCCACCGGCGAGTGGTGCAGACGACAGCTGATCCTGCTGTCTTCAGCTGGCCTAGAGCGCGCCTGGCACAAACCCAGCAATTACCAAGTTACCCCAGCCACGTCTTCTGGATATATTTGAACTTTCTGAGGTCTTACCAGAAGGCTGTCGTGTGCCATGGGGTTGTTACCTCCTACAAGGACCCCTAAACCATGAGTTTCCCTGTCACCAACCCACAGCATCTGTTCTTCCCCAGCCCTTCTCCTTCAGCAACAGGAATTCAGGACATTGGATCAAAATCAGCAGTTTTGCTGGCAGAGGCCATGAGGTTTGCTACTCACATTCCTGGTGCGGGCACGAGGCTCACACATGAATATTCACCTAGGATCACACGGGATTTGACAGGAAAACAGAGATTACAGAGATCTCAAAACAGTGTCCCCTCCATCTGGCTGGCTACAGCAGCATGTCAAGTGTTAAATCTCGGTGTTAGTCTACCTCTCATAAAAATTGTCAGTGATGGAGATCCCACCAGCTCCCAAGACAGGCTAATGCAGTCCTAACCAGCCTTACTATTAAAAGTTGGGGGCTTTTTTCCCAATGTCTAGTCTCCTGTAGTACAGTTGAAGCACATTACTTCATGCCCTGTTCATGGTGGATATAGAGAACAGCTTAAACTTTTCCTCTGTTACGTATTTCATGTATTTACATTTGGATATCTCCCCTTAAGCCTTCTCTAGCCTGAACAATCCCAGTTTTTCCAGTCTTTCCTCGTAGTTCATGTTTTCTCCTCCTCAGAGTACGCTTGTATGGAGTCCACAGCCACCTGCTATTTGGGATTTTCCTTGCATTTCCCATGGGTTTTGGCACATGGTAGGCGTAACCGGACGTGGTGAACAACCCACAGCCTCTCCAGGGCAGACTGTTGGTGTGCCCATAGCACAAGCTACTCAACACTGGCAGCATCCAGCTTCTCTCATGTATCAAGCGCATCATCTGGCCTCGGTCATCTGAATGCTTAAATAATTCATCCTGAACTCTGCTGAGGAACGAAGCACAGGAGATGCTTGGGACACCAGACAAAAGGGGATGCTTGTGTGTAGATGCAAATGAGTTTACAGGGATAAGGAAAGTCAGAGACGACTCACCAAGTATTTGGGCTACTTCGCTCTGAAGGCAGTGACTCCTAAGAAGAGCTCGTCTCCCTCAGCAGCTCTGTGGGATGCCAATATCTGCGATACATTTACACTGTGCTGTCGCTGGTAGCAGCAAACGCTGCAGTGGTGACTCCAGGAGAAGTCCAGGAGAAACCCCTCTTAGTGGTGACAAGTCCCATGTGAGGAGGAGGAAGGCAAAGGCAAACACAAGGGCAGCCAGAAAGGTTCTTCTCAGCTCAAAATGTACTCAGATCTCCAGGCACCCCTTTCTTCCCTTTATCTGTGACCTTCCACACAGGCAACACTCCTTCCTTTTTACCTCCACACCTTCTCCCAGGTTCCTGTTCTCCAATGCACCTCCATGTGATCAAATATTGTGATTAATTTAATGCAGGGTCCCTCTTTACACCTCAGCTGCCCTTCAGGTTCTCCATGACCCTCCATTCCCACAGTTTCATCCTTCCTCACAAATTACCAGCCTGCTGTTAACAGCTGCGGTGGGGCATCCAGGAGCCATAACACCACCTCTCCCAAGGTCTGGCTGAATCTGCCATGCCTCAGACCCCATCAAACATTGAAGCACTTGAATTCACAAGCATCTGATCCTCACGATGGCAATACCCCAGTATCTGGACCCAGCAACCACCTAAAGGGGCAAGCACCACCACAACATAGGGTAGATGTAGAGGACAAAAGACAGTAGGTCTACATTAGGATTTGGAGCAATTCAGTCATTGCCAGGACATAGCAAGAGGTCTCACAGTGCTTGCATCTAGATTTGAAGCAGAGCGCTCCTAAAATTTAGAGGTCATCTGCAATCCCTGCCCATCTCCACCAGGCAAAGGTAAATGGACAGAGGAGGGAAACAGCAAACCTGAATCCATTCACTGGGAAAGCCACAGGAGCACAGAGCAAGCAGGAAAACATGCATCAGTAGGAGAGCAAAGTTTAGGACTCCTTAGCAAGTGAGCCGTGAAAGCGGTAACATCTGTTTTTCAGCCCCATAAACCCAAGGGCTCTTGGGTCTGTCCCTTGCAAACAGAGACTTTGTTTGCCCGCAGATAAGAGCCTCCGTAATTGCAGGCAGTTGAACAGGGCTGCTCGTTTCCCACTGCTTGACAGCAAGTGAGGAAAAGCACGAGAAATAGCCCCTGGGGGGGTGATGGAGGAAGGAGCGGGGAAGAAGAAGCAGGAAACATGTTCAGCTGCAGGGGCTGAACGTAGACAGAACTGCAAGCCGAGCTTGCTCGAGAGGCCAGTGTGCAAGCAAAGAGAGAGCGTTCTTGTCTTTTTTGGCTCGGCAGAGCTAAGGCTTTCATCTTTTGAGAGGTAAACAAGTACGGCAGCCAAATTTGGCATTGCCTTATAGCTTTTTCCTTCCTTAAGTCTTTCTCTTTTTCCCTTCTCCTGCATCTACCCAGCTTTCTCCAACTCAATGTCCTACAACACGTCGGCAGGTGGGTGCAAGGCTCATTTCAGAGGTTACAATCACACCTCCCAGTCAGCTGCAAGAAGAAAATTGGTGAAAAAAATTATGTGGGTACCAGCAGCCATGTGAGGGACATGGAGATGGTCATTTCTCAGCACCTAAGCATGGTCATCTTGTCCTGAGCATCTTGATAGCGTAGGAAGACAGGAGATAGGATGCCCATTTTGCCCATACCACCATTTCCAAGGGATTTGGAGAGAAAGTGAACCCCATGGTAGAGGAGGGAGGTGCCTTGAGCCTGAGCTGAGCCTCTCCAGCACCTGCAGCTCCCTTGCGTGGAGACTTCTGGTGCCATCCCACCATTCTCTTGGGGCATCATTTCCTGCCCTTCCAGCTGGGAGTCTTCCACAGCATCGCACCAACAGATGCAAAAGAGTAAAATCAACCTCCTGGCAAGCTGTTGGTTGATCACCATCACCATGAGCTGCACATAGCCCTTGCCACCAGTCAGAAAAGCTCAGCAAAGAGCATTCCTTAAACCTGCATTTCTGCCCAAGGCACAGCCTAGGATCCCTTTAATTTCACCATCATCTGCCTTCAGTTTCTTTTCAGGGAATTAATGAGGTTTAACACGGGCAAGGAAAAAGGATCAAATAAAATAAAGCTAGTCATAATCTCCCTATGATAGGGTACATACTCTGTATCCTTTCCTTTCCCTGGCAGTTGTTAATTATAATTTATCACTAAGACTTTCAACAGTTTCTTTATAAGCCCTAATTATACCTTACTTCTGCGTGGGATCCCAGGGAGTATGTGGCACCTGGGACAAACACGTGCAAAGTCTGTCTCATGAATTGATTAGCTGTTGGCTTTAAGGTGAAGATCACAGCCATTAGCACTAAGAAACAATAGGGCTTCGCACAAGAAATAACCAATTAATGTGGAAGTCAAAGGGGTTAACTGCTCCTGCAGTAGCAGGGACAATATTTCTCCATTTCGTTTGTTGCAGTACCTCTCCAGCATGCAATGTCTATAGTTTTGAAAGCCACGGGGAGGTTTCCACCAAGGTTTTGTAATATGCCACCACACTTTGAATAGACACAAATAATCAAGCCCACCCCAACCACCCTTGTAGAACGTTGCACATCCCCCTTCTAGAAATTCCCAACAGCCCCAGCTGTCCTTCTAGAAACTTCCACTGCATCACTCAAGCAAAGGTGGCCACCCACAGCCACCAGCCCAGCATGCTTGGTGGCCATGGGGCCACGCCAGCCCTGGGTCTCCATGGTCCCGAGGACTAAAGCTGCTGCTGCTCCATCATGGTAGGTCCAGGTGATGAGTGAGCAGAAGAGGCGCCAGCTCTTGCTGCTGCAGGGAGGGCACACTCCAGTCCCAAGGGGAGGAAAGGGTGACCCGTGTCCAACCCCAGGTGGTCTCCTAGCCTCAGGTAGCAGCAATTGCTGTCGGTTTTATTGCTGGTAATAGGGGAGAGGAGATTCTGGCTGAGGATAGCAAAGAAGCCTCAAAATCCAGCATCAAATGCTGATCCAAACACAGCAGAATTTTCTACTTTCATGTCTATTTTCTCTATTTTCCTCTGTACTAAAACGTGGATAGGGCCCAGTTTGGCCATGGAAGGGCCTGAAAAACTCTGGCATATCAGAAATCTCATTTTAAAAAATAGATATTTTTCAGGAATTGCTTTCCCAAGGTGTATTTACATAGCTCTTGGCGTAAGAAAGCTCTGATCCAAGAACAAGATCTACAGGCACTTTCCCAGCATCACAGAAATGGGCACGACGCACAAGGGGCTTTGGCCCTGTTGATGCCAGAGCCATCAGCAGTGTCTTCCCTCTGTTTTTGATCCTGAGCTCCTTCACATAGCTGATATATAACCTATAAACTTGTTATAGCCTCCCTTACCTCAGTCTTGGAGGTTCCCTGTTTAAGGATGGCCAGCCCTTTGGGGAAAGTGGCTTCCCTCCTCTGTGCAGTACAGGTTGTCAGAGGCAAAAATTAGCCCCAAAAGTGACCTTCCAGCTGTGACAACATGGAGACCATCTACCACCCAGCCAGATGCTGGTCACAGCTGGTATCAGTGAGATGTCCATGTCTAGGTGTCATTTTGCTCGCCCGAAGAGGGAATTAGGACGACTGGTGAGCTCATACCTGCAGGTCAAGCCTGAAAATGGAGACTCAGCGTGACCACTTCAGCATGGTCAACAGGAGAAGGGAAGAGTTTTGTCCTCACCATGCTTGTGGCCATGAAACATCACTGGTAGCGATACATGCAGCCGGGCTCAGCTCAGCCCCATGCAGCACATGGGGCACAGACCCCGGCTTTAGAATCATAGAATCGCCTAGGTTGGAAGGGACCTTTCAGATCATCGAGTCCAACCACCAACCTGACTCTGACAAAAACCATCACCAAACCATACCTCTAAGCACCACGTCTACCCGTCTTTTGAATACCTCCAGGGATGGTGCCTCAACCACTTCCCTGGGCAGCCTGGTCCAATGCTTGATAACCCTTGCAGTGTAAAAATTTTTCCTAATATCCAGTCTAAACCCTGCCTTGCCCCTGGGTGGTCCGCGGCTTTCTAAGAAGTCACTCTCCCATCATTGAAAAGCCACCATGGGGAGGCAAAGAAGTGTTTCCATGGCTCAAAGCCTGCCTGGGGAGGCGGGGGGGAGGAGGAGGAATAAATCCCTTGAAAAAAACAGAAAAAGGAGCTCAGAAACGGGGAAGGGGGGGAATATTTCTTTGAAGATAAATCCTACTTTGTGCAGTTCAGCATGCCCTGGCTTGGGTCCCTCTCTGCTCCTGTGAATGCTTGAGCGGCTCTTTGTGCCCTGCTGTTAAGGGGAGACGCGGAGATTGGGACGCGGCATGCGGGACCCTCTCCGGCCCCACAGCCCAACCGAGGGCAGCACACCGCCGCGAGCATCGTCTCCAAGGGAAGACTTTGTCCGTCAGCCAAGAGGAGGGAAGAAAAGAGGTTTGCAGATCACATACCTCTGCCCGGCAGCTCTGCGGAGCGCTATTCAGCCCAGACAAAGGATGGGGGCCCTGGATGGCCACCGCGCCGAAGCCCCCAGAGCTGGCCCTCCCCCAAGCTGCGGGTGTTAAAGTTCAGACCCTGTAGAAAAACAGCCCTGCAAGAAGGGGAGGAAAAGATGCTTTCTGTGCCACTGGCCAGAGGTTTCTCTGTTCAGTTATCTACAGCATCCAAACGCATCAGGGCTGGCCCATTTTTGCACCATAAGAATGTGGTTCTGCTGTTCCCAGACGAAAATCCTTTCTAGCTAATTAAAACTGCCACATTTCTGCCTAAGCCGTCTCAGAAAACTTTTGAACACGCTTCAGAGCAAAAGGATGGTCTGACACACAAGATCCATGCTCAAATCCCCTGACCTACCACCAACCTACGGATGCAGTGGAGCCATCACCCAGAGCCTCAGTTTCCCAATTTAGGGTTTTGCCAACAGGGCAACAAGAGCAGTAGATGAGGACTGTAGAGCTCATTTGTTAAGGGGAGATGAGGAGATTGGGACGCATCGTGGGGGACCCTCTCCAGCCCCACAGCCCAACTGAGGGCAGCACACCACCACAAGCATCGTCTCCGAGGGAAGACTTTGTCCATCACCCAGAGCCTCAGTTTCCCAACTTAGGGTTGCACCAACAGTGCAACAAGAGCACCAGATGAGGACTGTAGAGCTCATTTGATTTTTACTCATCTGCTGGTGTGAGCCCTGGCGTCTGCTCAGCAAGGCAGAAAGATCAGTGAGTTTCACTGTGTGGAAATCACCCCATGTAGACAACACATGGGAAGAATCTTGATGGACCGCCCCAGGCCTCAGGACACTCAGCGCAGTCAGCTCTGCTGGATCAGCGCCCAGCAGCACTCACATCCCAACAGCCTGGAGAAAGGGAACAATTTATTTAGTTGCAGAGCTTGGGGTGGGTGTTTGCATTCCTCCCTTGGTCTTCCTGGAAGAGCAGTTGGACTCATCTCCTCTGTGTTTGAGTGGTCACCCTGAGCTCCTGGTACAACCAGTGAAGTGAGGTGGGCCACACATATCCAGAGTTCCAAGGCACAAACTCAGTCCAAGACAAAACTCAAACCACTCAGCCCAGCTCAGCCCTGTGACCCTTTCAGCTCCAAGGAATTTCTCCATCCTGGGCTTCACAAGCTACCTTGCTATGGGCACCAAAGCCCACGCCTACCTGGAAGACACCTCCATAGTAAAGCTCAGACCAGGCAGATGTCAGCTAATGGGATGAGGAAAGTGTTTCCCAGGATCAGGGAAAGCCAGGTGCCACCAAGAACACAATGGACCTTGCCCTGCTCAGTTTTGTCCTGCTCAGTTCATCTCCTCTGGTGCTGGGACGTCTGTGCCCAGGTCAAGACACAAGGGCTCTGCAGTACAGTTGGCAGCGACAAACATGCTCCGGCTTGGTGCCAGGAGCCATCAGGCAAGACTCTGATGTCCCATACAGGTTCTCCTAACACCAACCTTGGTGGCATTTCCAGATGACAATGTTTTCTCCCCTGTAGATTGTGTTTTACTTCCTTCCAGCCCACCAAGCACCTCTTTCCAAAAAGTGGTTTCTGCCACATGCATCTCACCCCCCTTCTCCACAGGGACAGAGGTGGACTGGGTCACTTGTCATCCAGCCAGCAGGGTGGAGAGCCCAAGGACACCTCAATGCCAGTGGGTTGTCTTCCCCTTGGCTGCTATACAAAGGGCAGCCACAGAAATTCCCCACGCAGGGTTACATGAAACAGTCATGGGGACCATAGATGGTCCCGTGGGTAAGACCACATGGCAGACATCAACAGGCTTATTGAGGGCAGCAGTTTCCAACCCTATAGTGCCTCATTCTCACAGAAGTGACAAAAAAATCATCCCCCCAAATCATCCCTCTGCATTCACCAGGAATTGCAGAGGAATATGGGATAGAATCAGCTTGGTAACAGGTTGCCAACCGGCAGCAGGGAGGGAAGGAAGAGGTCGCAGTGATAAAGGACTAAGATGGGGGACGGATAGTCTGGAGGATGGAGAAGGTGAGAGAGTTGGTGTCATTCACCTGCATTTCTTTCAGGAATTGGGTTTTGTGCAACCAAAAATTCTGAAAGCTTTGCAGGGAAAGAGAGCACTTCGGAGAGAGCCACCATGACCCCACAGCACCTTTCTGACCACTTTAAGGCATGAATCAACTAAAGCAATCACGGAGCAAAGGTTAATCAGTAGCAAGTACATCTTAAGAAATAAGGAGTCTTTTAAAAAGCAATTGCTCTTGCCAATTTCCCCCCTTCCCCCTTCTCTAAAGTGTCTTTTATTTCTCCAACTCTTCCTTCCAAAATAAGTTCAGTGATTAAGAGCAGCTGCCAAAAGGACCGGACTGAATCATGTGGTGGCAGCCGGGGCCGCAGGAGCGGAGGATCGGACCCATTATTGTTACAGAGACTCGGTGCTGGACAAATATCTCTGGGACTGAAAAACTTCCTGGGGCTTCCAGCCTAATGAGAGCCGATGGAGGCTGGAGAAACAAGGAATTGCTCACAGCCACGTTGGAGAACAGAGGAAATGAGGCGGAAGAGTAAGGAAGGGACCGACTCCAAAGCATTTCTACACGAGCAATGAGGCTCCAGCCTGAGCATACAGGCATACGGTGATGCTCTGAGCTGCTCCCATGCTGTGCCCCGCTTGCAGACATGTTCTTGCTTCTTCTTGCACCCAACAGTGGAGTTGACATCGAAACTGCCCCCATGGGCAGCAGCCACAACCTCATTCACACATGTACACACTTCCCCCCACCCAACCCTGCCCTGTCTCCCTGCCTGCTGCTGTTCTAGTGCACCTCCATCACTGCCAACTTCTTGCCTGTGTCACCTTTCCATGCAAGCATTGACTAAAGAAAAGAGCTGGTGTCCTGTGATGGCTCCAAGAGTCTTCCCTTGACACCAGACCTGCAGAGAACAAGTCCCAGGACAGAGTTCCTCATCTCTTTCTTGCTACAATGTCAAGTGCACTCACATAGATTACAACTGCCTGACCACCAGAAAGGACCTGGGCCAGGAGGATGGAGAGTCCATCCTGACCCTGAGAGCAGGTCCTCATCATGCTTAACACTGCATCTTCCCTGGGGACACCACAAAGACCTGCAAGGCAAACAATGACAGGAGAATAAGACCGGTATGAAACCAGGACAGGAGCACGTTGAATGTGTCCAACCCTCTAAAGTGTCACTGTTTCTTCTTCCCTCCGTTTTTCCTGGAGAGGACAAGAAAGGGTTGAAATGCAGCAGATGCCAATGTCCTGCTGGTGGGGAGAGTCACGGGGAACATGAGCTAATGCCACTCTCCATTTACTGGTATCTTATCAAACGCAAACCCCTCAGCCACCCAAAAGCAGCCAGCCATGGCTCCTCCTTGAACATGGCTGGGAGAGCTGTGTCCAGCACATGAAGAACAGGATGAAGACAAGATGCTGAAGAGATGAGCATCTGCAGGCAGGCTGCTCAGCTCTCTTGTACAAGGTGTGCGGAGCTGGAGCAGAGGCTGCAGCATGGAGCCAAGCCCGTGCTGCCCTCGGGGCTCAGCCATGGAGGCATGGTCCAGGCTGCATCACAGGATGTGTCTCCAACCTCCTCTACCCATGCCAGCTCCCCTTCTTTCCTTCCAGTAAGATCTGGAGCCTGAAGGATCTTCCCACATTCTTATCCTATCTGCTCTTCTAAAAAGTAGCCCAAGACCCTCATTTATCTCCCACCACAGAGGTCTCTGGGGCAGTCCTACAAGCCAAACCATGGTTGTCACTCCGAGATGAGGTACAGACCTCCTCCTTTTTTTTTCCTGTTTTCCCCAACATTAGACACTTTAAAGAGTCAGCTGGGTGGGGTGCTGGGCCGTCTTGTCTAGACTGTGCTTTGCCAAAGAAAGGTTGGAGCAGATGATCCTTGAGGTCCCTTCCAACCCGGTATTCTATGGTTCTATGATTCCTTCAAACTGTCCCAAGACCTGGAGTCAGATTTGGACTGAAGCATGCACAGCATTGCAGTCTGCAGGCAGCAACCATCGCAGAGCTCCCTCCAGCATGAAGCCTGTCCCCTACACGTGCCACCAAGCTAGGACTTTGCCACTGGGCAGGATCTGCTCCATGCTGTGAGGAGACCCTTATCAATGCTTATAAATACTTAAAGGACGGGTGTCGGTAGGATGGGGCCAGGCTCTTTTCAGTGGTGCCCAGTGACAGGACAAGAGGTAACGGGCACAAACTTGAACAGAGGAAGTTCCACCTAAACATGAGGAGGAACTTCTTTACCTTGAGGGTGGCAGAGCCCTGGCACAGGCTGCCCAGAGAGGTGGTGGAGTCTCCGTCTCTGGAGACATTCCAACCCACCTGGACACGTTCCTGTGCCACCTGCTCTGGGTGACCCTGCTCTGGCAGGGGGTTGGACTAGATGATCTCCAGAGGTCCCTTCCAATCCTGTGATTCTGTGAGACAGGAGCACATGTGTCTCAACTGGTGGGTGGTGACTTCTGAAGTCATTTGCACACAACACGTAAGCGACGGCTTCTGGGCTCGCACACAGCAAAGAAATTAAGTGCATATTGTCAAAGGGCCACAAACTTTATAAGAAAATGCTCTGTCTTTTATTTTGTCTGATATTTTATCACACTAAGCACATCTGTACGGTAACAACCTGCACAGAGGCACTTTGTAAGCTGCAGGTAGTCTCACGACAAGCTATCACCACCAAATTTAAAGAACTGCATTTTCATTACCAGAAATGACGCATAAAGCTCAAAACACACCATTCGGTCACCTCCTCGGGCCAATGTCACGACATAAGGAAGTCACAGGACCGGTCGCGAAACACAGCTTTGTATTTCTCTGCAACAATTTCTAATTGCCCTGGAAATCTTGCACACCTTTTAAACATTTCAATAGGAAAGTTGGAAAGGAAGCAACAGCTTTGGCTCCCTTCACATTCAGAACATTTTTTTAATTAAAATCCAGCTGGTTCCATGGTACATTATGCTTTTTTTTTTTTTTTTTTTTTTACTGTTGTTAAATGCAGCTTAAAAGCTTTGAGCAGCTGTAGGAAATTATTTCCCTTCTCTCTTGCCCTCCACCTGGTGTCACGTGCCGGAGGACAAGTCCTGAGAGACGCTGTACTGTGAGATCGGGATTCCCAAAGAAAGCGTGGAAGTGAAGAGGAGGTGGTGTACACCACGGGCTGGACCTCCAGCTAATCAAAGTTTGCACTATCCAACCCAAAGTTTGGCCTGGTGCCAGTCCCCAGCTTCGTGTCAGCCGAGCACCCGACCCTGAATTAAAATTCACTTTTTCCTAGAGGTGAAAATCCCCCCGTTTCCCTGCTAGTTATGGTTATGCCTATAAACAATGTGGAAGTATTCCGATAACACCAGCAGACTAAAGCCAGGGCCAAATCCTGCTTTCAGGATTTCCTGATTTCGGCTGCTCTCCAAAGAGTTGCCCATCAAAACTCCCGGGGTGACGTGCAGCGACGGGGCAAACGTTGGACCAGAAGGCTGCTTCCAGCCTTTCCAACCAGGTCCTGATTATTTACAGCTGTTCCCAGATGTTACCCTTTCATGGGTTATTTGTTCCCGAGTCGACCTCCCCGTTCACACGCTAGGCGAGCTCAGGGGAAGAAAGAGAGAGGCTCCTTTCTCCCTTTTACTATGGAAACAGCCCTTTATCCCAAGAATTGCAAATGCTCGGACGCTGTTTCCCTCCCACTGCTGCCCCAGCGACCCCACCAGCCATCCACCGCTCACGTCTCATCCCAGCTCCCGTTTCTCCCCTAGACAGGTCACAGCCAAACCCTGAGAGTGAAGCCGGACCACTGGGCACCTTCTCCTCCCCAGCCAGCCATCAGAAACCCCCCCGCGGCTCACAAATCACCCCCTTCGCTCCCCTTTTGTTACCAGTTCTCCCCATTCTCCGGCTCTTCGGGCTTTGTTTCTCACTGCAATCCAGGCAGGAGCCGGCTCAATCACCCGCTGTCGCATCCCAACCAACACACTCCAAAGTCCGAAGAAAAAAAAGGAAAAGCCAAAGAAATCTCCCCCCCCCCTCCCCTCCCCGCTCCAGGGTGCTAACTTTTAGAGCAGGCAGGAAAGAGCCGGCAGAGATGGGTTTCACCAGGCAGAAGCATCTTTAAGCATTAGGAGAGAAGAGGTAACTTACCTCGTCGGGACGCACGTGGAGGGGTTATTTTTGCTTTCTGCCGCACTTGGGTTGCTGTGTCCTTTGCTTGTGACACTCCGGGACCCGAATGGTGGCACCGCTGTGTGACACCCAGTATTAGAGAGGCTGCTGGAGGCGTCCCTCCCACGGTAGGAGGGGCCACAACACGGGGCTTAATAAATTCAGTTCCCAAGGCTGGAAAAATTAAAATCTCATCATGGGACGCGGGCAGCTGCTCACCGCATGGCGCTGGGAGACGGTGGGGACTTGCGGGTGAACCAGGGTTTGATTCATCCCTCGCCCACCCAGAACAGGAGAGGCTGGTATTCAAATCCTGCCTTGGCAGAATTAGGTGTCCAAGGGATGGGGTCCGAGGAAATATCCCGAAGGAGATTTGGGCAAGACATATCCTCACTGACCCTCAGAACTAAAACTCTTGAACCTCCTCCACGAAAATGTTTCCCACGGCTGGAAGCCCCGGTCAGGAATCCGCTGCACCAGATTTCTGAGCCACCCCAGATGCAAAACCTGCTTATTTTGCTTATTTTTTGCAATGGTTTGGGGCTTTACTATCTAAATCCTATTAGAGACATAACTTCCTCTGGAGGGGGAGAGGATGCAGGTCAGCACAACAAAAGCAGTTTTTGTGGCTGAATTTTGTAACCTCCAACATGCCCTGGACTTTCAGAGAGGCATCTGCAAAGTTTCTTGGGCGAGGAAGCTGCACAACCTCTCGGAGCTCCTCCTTCTCCAAAAAAAGCTCTTTGCTGCACAAGAATCTAAAGAAATATCTCCTCCAGCCCTGGAGGGCTCTCTGAAACACCACTGGTGCAGTCTTTTCATCCCTGTCGTCTCTCCCATTGGGATTTTTCTTGTTGGCTGAAAAGACAGATCAGAGGGTCCCTCAAAAGCAAAATCAGCAAACTGCCCTTGCAAACAGGGAGGGGAAAAACAGGGCAGCAGCGATGCCCCGGCGGCTTTTGGGCAGCTCACATTACAAAGAGAAACTTTTAATTAGAAGATGAGCTACAGAGACGACAGCCTGGTTCACTCTGAAACCTAATGACGAGCAGAAGGCATATAAAAGTTCCACTTTAAAAGCAGTAACTGCTAATCCTTACTTAGCCCTAGGTCCTAAAATACCATCATCTCCCTTTGGAATTGGAATAGTAAATAAATGAGGGAACCACAAGGAATGACAGTAGAAGCAGCTGTTCTTATCGCTGATCATCTTCCAGCTAATGCTCAGCTGGCTGGAGAAAAGAGGCATGGCACGGGATTGTGCGTGAGCCTCCAGAAATATTACTTGCTTTATGGTCTGATCCCTGGAAACCTGATAAATAGTGCGGGAAAGGGTGAGATTAAGAAGGCTGATGGCTCTGATGAGGTGTAGGGAGCAGCAACAGCAGCTTTTCAGCTTTTCCGGGTACCTTGAAGTTTTAATCTCCCAAATTGATCCACTGGATTTTTCTCCTTATGTATTTGTGTTGAGCCCAGCCTCATCCCGGGGCCATGCTAAGGTCCTGAAGGTCCATGCCCAGGGTGGGCATGGCATGGGGGTGGCCCGGCAGGTTTGAGTAGTGGAGAGCCCAGAGAGCCCAAGAGCTTCGTTTGGCTTCTGAAGCCAGCAGCAAGATCAGCGCTCCCCGAAAGACCTTCTGAAGGGGCTTCAACCTCTTCCCTCCCTGGGCTGCCTTTCTTCCAGCTGCTGCATCCTCATGGCATGGATGGACTCCAAGGGGGATGTGAGGGGTAAGAGGACAGGACTGAGCAACACTGTCAGCCCAAAAATCTCCCTGCAGCGGAGGGAAAAGCCCTGAAAAAGGAAAAAAGGTCATTTAAAACACAACCATAGTCCCACCTCCTAACAACAGTAGAAAACCCCAAATATCCCTTTTCTCTCCCCTAAAATAACACTGTGTTTTTGTTTTCTTCTGGGTACAGAGACGCAAAGCCTTCAGTGCCACCGTTTGCTCTGCAAACTCTGGCGAAGGACTCACCGTCCGGGCAGAGGCTGCTCTGGCTTCAGTACCTTCAGCTCAGAGTTCACCAGTTTATCTATCTCAATCGCAAAATCCTCGCCCGGTGTCCCAGCCGGCGTCCTCGCCCTGCCGGCAGCAGGTAACGAAGGCAAGCCAGGATCTGCTGGAGCCCTGCCACCGGCCAGCCCGGCCTTGGAGTTTAGGAGCCCATAAAGAAAATGCCTGCGAGGGACTGGTGCCACAGAAACTCACCCCGAGGATATCAGCAGGACAGGTCAGCCTTGAACCCTGGCGAGTTTTGCCTCTGTTCGTATCAGGAGAAGATAAAAACAAGGGGGAAATGGCACAACGAGGGAGAAGGGATGGTTCCCCTGCCGAGCTGCTGGCCACGATGCGGAGTATTTCATTGGGAAATACAAAATTTCATTCCTCCCACCACAGGTCCTACCCCGTTTGGGACATTTGCCCTCTTGCAATGCCCTGCCTTGTCAGCATGAAGGGGATGGGGTGTCCCCCCCTGCCCCCAAGCACAATTGCAGAATGTGCTGCTGCAGAGCCTTGACAGCAGGTGACTCATGCAGGTAACGACATCCCCGCGAGATTAATTACAGAAATGGCATCATTTATGGCATTGGCATTTCCAGGAATGATAAGGGAGGTGGGGGTAAGGAGGAGGAGGTGACCCGAACTGATCCAAACCTCAGCGCTCGCTCTCCCGTGGGCCGGCAGTGTGCTGGCACACACCCCGTGGCCACAGGCGAGCAGAGTCTGCCTCTTGCACGGAGCAGCATCCCACCGAAAAGCAGAAGCATCAGTCGGTGAAGGCACAGAGGGTGGGCTGGGGGGGAGAAAGGGACCTTGGGTGGCTCCAAAACCCATCATAAGGAAGCAGAGATGCCACCAGACCCGCAACGGGCGGCATGTCCAAGTATAAAGATGCTGACAGCCAGCTTCACGCTGAGCCCAGGGGGACGAGGCTGCAGTGGGGTCTCTCTCCTCATCTCCCAGCCTGAACCCTTGGACACACGGCTCTGAAACATCAAAAATCAGGGAAAGCATCAGCCCCCCTGAAACGCCGGTGCAGGAGAATTCTGGGCAAAGCGGAGGCACCGTGCAGATGGGGAGCAGCAGCTTTTGCGCGGTGCTGACAAGCCTCCAGGGAAGCCAGAGCCTGACCCTGCTCCTGCATCCCGGGATATCTCCTTCACTGCCATTTCTCAGGCTGCTTGGATTGATAAGGCTTATTTTCAAGCCCGTTTGTTCCCAAGAAATGCTGCTCTTCTTTCCCGAGTGATGGCAGTGGCTGCCAATAATGGTGCAAAGCCCATCAAGACATGCCAAAGACCCAGCGGTTTGTTGTGGAGTGTGTGACCCACCAGGTGCAAAACTTACCCCGAGTGTTAGAATTTAAACGCGCAAAAAAAAAAAAAAAAAAAATCAACAAAAAATTACCAGACGTCTACTGCTGAGTCCTGGGGCTCACAGACAGGCTCTGAGCATCGTTTCTGAGCGAGCTGCATCCCTCGGGTGGGCAGCGAGGGGGGACCAGACAGATTCCTCATGCACCCAGCCCGTGGGGAACCAGCCCCCTGGCACAAATACAAGCCGCGTTGTGTGGATGGAGGGCAACCATGGGAGCTTCACATCATCCTTCAAAGCGGCCGGCAGTGACAAACTCTCGGCCTCTCGCAGCCGTTGCTGCAGCAACTCCATCCCCTGCTCTCTCACGGCGGGGCTGGCGCCGCGGACCGCCTGATACAGCATTGTGAAAAGAAGGGGAGAGGCGGTCCTCACCCTTCTTCTTCCATATTTTATGGCTGTCCTTTATGCAATGGCATCGTTTTGTTCTATCCTGGCAGAAATCAGGGGGTTGCAACCCCCTCGGAGGATGAAAGTTGAGGTACCCCGAAAGGGCCACAATAGTCTCAGAGGGGAAAAGCAGATGCGAGGACCGGTGAGGAAAAAGAGGGTCCGATAAACCATCCCTTGGCCAAATGTTTCTGCGCCCAAGCAATGTAAGGTGGCAAAGGGTGTGAGAGGACTGTGCTGGATGTTAGGAGTGAAGCACATCAGGGCTTTGTTTCATGATTGCCGGGGCAGCTGCTCTGTGCTGCCTCCTCCTGCCTTACGGTCCTCTTTGCTGGGTGAATCTCACAGAAGGGCAGGGGTTGGAAGGGACCTCTGGGGATCATCTAGTCCAATCCCCCCGGAGTGACCTGAGGACCGTGTTAGTCCCTTCCCTGATGGACCCCCCCCCCCCCGCCAAGTGGTGGGGACACCCTGCTGCTTCTCAGCAGGGATGTCACAGCGAGGTCCCCTCTTTCCCAGGGTTATAAACCTCCAGGGAACCATACAGTGTGTGATGCTCCTGAGCCCAAATGAGTTTTGTGGGGCCTCAGATTTGATGCTCCATTTTGGGTCAGCAAAGGTGTTTCCCACCACTCAGACTCTGAAACCAGTGCTGTGTTCCATCTCTCCCAGCCCAGGCCATGATGCTTTGTCACCATTGGGTGCCACCTTGGGTGGCATTTCTTGTCACCAGGATGAGCCCAGCCACTTCTCAGCCTTCACACAGGTGGGTGGTCCATGCAAGCAGAGCCAGGCTGGTCAGAGGAAGCCATCATTGATGAGATGTCCCTTCCCCTAAAGCTCTTACACCCGCCTGGTCGTACTCAGCCCAGTCTCCCCAGTGCAAGGGAAAAGCAGAGATGGATGATACCCAGTGTGGGGACACCACCATGTCTCTCTGCTCCAGCATCACCACTGACCTTGTGCTGGTCCTCCCTGGGTTGGGACCTGCCTGCCAGTTTCTTCATGGTGGCAAAGAAGACGGGACAACTGGTAGTGTCCCTGGGTTGAGCTGTTCCCAAAGCCTGGCGTGCTTCGAGGTGCCTGCAAAACACAAAGACACATCTCTCACAAGGGTGAGAGATGGAATTAGAACCTGGAGTGTTTGGGAAACACGGGGCATAGAAGAAAGCAGTGGATGCTTCCCACTTGAGGACCATCATAGAATCATAGAAGTGTTTTTGTTGGACCTTTAAGATCATCAAGTCCAACCATTAACCCAACACTGCCCAAACCACGACTAACCCACGTCCCTCAGCACCACATCTGCCCGGCTTTTCAATACCTCCAGGGATGGTGACTCCACCACTGCCCTGGGCAGCCTGGTCCAATGCTTGACAACCCTTTCAGGGAAGAAATTTTTCCTAATATCCATCCTAAACCTCCCCTGGCGCAACTTGAGGCCATTTCCTTTTGCCCTATCACCAGTTACTTGGGAGAAGAGACCGACCCCCCCTGGCTACACCCTCCTTTCAGGCAGTTGTAGAGAGCGAGAAGGTCTCCCCTCAGCCTCCTTTTCTCCAGGCTGAACACCCCCAGCTCCCTCAGCCGCTCCTCACAAGGCTTGTCCTTCAGACCCCTCACCCCTCATCCACACAGCCATGAGTTTAGGGAAAGAAAAGGAGGAGTGGGACTGAGGGGAAAGTGTTTTGCACCCAGGTCACTGCCCTCCTGCACCAGCCCAGCTCCCAGGAGCACTTCAGGTCTCCACTGGTGAGAAACCACAAGGGCCATTACCTGCCCACTGCCCTTCAGGGCATGATCCAGGCACACTTGAGTCCTGGACACCATTACAGCCGCACGCATAGCCAGCGGGACCCTGACCTTGCTGCCAGCAGAGCTGCTAGCCCCAAATTTATGCAGGCTAGTAGTTGTGGGGCACAAGGTGTGGGGTGAGGGATGGGTCCTGGTTCACTTCGCCCATGGCTGCGTTCAGAGGGGACGAGCCTCTACTCAGCAGTGCCTCGCAGCCTCCCCCAACCCTGCCAGCACAGTGGCGACATGCCCCGTGTCCCTTACCAGGCTTAACCAGTACCTGGCCCACCAGAAAGCCCCACCAGATCCAGGGTGTCTGCAGACGCCCATCCTGTTGATGTATGCAGAGAATCATAGAATGGTTTGGGTTGGAAGGGACCTTAAAAATCATCGATTTCCACCCCCCTGCCCTGGGCAGAGACACCTCCCACTAGACCAGGTTGCTCCAAGCCCCGTTCAACCTGGCCTTGAACCCAGCACTGGGGAGCTGGACTGTGATAGGAGCAGGGAGCCTGTCCTCGATTGCTCAGATGTAACTGTTGGCCTGGGAGGGACATGTTTCCCTTAGGAGGCTGCCGCAACGCATAAGTGTAATTAATAACTTAAAAATGAGAGAGGACCAAAGCTGGAGATGGGGCGATAGCAGGAGAATGGACATATCGGGGCACCAGATCCCGTGTCACAACCACCTCTTTATCCCTGCTGGTGCCTGCTGGCTGTCTCCAGCGTGCATCTGCCAAAAGAAACATAAAAAGCTTCTTTTTCGTGTTGCTCATGGAAACTGAGCACCATAAAAGGAAACGACTCCCCAGTGCAGCTGCCAGGAGAGGGCATTACAGCCCCAGCAATGGGCAAGGACCTGCCAGGAAAGCCCAGCGAGCTCCCTGCCCACCGGTGTTCAAGCCACAGGTCCTCCTAAAAGATGAGCTCGGGAACCGAAACTTGGATGTCTTCTGGGTGCTGCTAAAAACGAGAGATGCAGTAAAAGCATCGCCTGCATGGGGTGCTGCAGTTTTCCCTGCAGGATGTGTTAAGGAACTTCTCTTCTTCATCATACCAACCAGCGTATTGCTGCTCCTACAGCTAATTCACCCCTTTTGCTCCCAAATAAACTAATGTCCTGCAGTCACACACAGAACAACTGTTCCCACTAGGATTTAGCTGCCACTTCACTCCGTCTGGCTCAGACCTGAAGGTGTGTGCTCCCCAGACCTTCTCCCCATCTTTCCTCCCCTCTTCTCCCTTCCGTAGATCAGCTGCTCTAACACAAGGCATCACCCCTCCCTGTAAACCTCACCCCAGGGTCACAGAGGAACTAAGAGGACAAGGCACTAAATTTAGGAATGAAGAAGTAAAACTTTAAAGACCTGGGGGAGGTGCCACAGAAATAGCAATAATTGTGCCTGTAGTCTCAGGAGACCCCTCTGAGATCATCACACGGGGGTTTCCCTCCTGCACAGATGGAAGAAAATCAGGCATTGGGAATAGAGAACCAGGGCTGGGATGTATTTTGCAGCCAGGACATCTTGACCAGGACCGCTGCAGAAGCTCATCTCCTTTGCCACGTGTCCACCTTCCCACACACACCTGAGTGGGTCCTTCCTTTTCTATGTGTAAAAGGTGCAACCACAAACCTGCTGCGCACGCGTGAACAGTTGATGAGAGCACTGCCAAACATCAAATACTGCTGGTTTGGACCCACAATGGTCAGGCACCAAGATTTGAAAGGGTGACCATGCCTGGTCCAACTTCATTAGGTGTTCCTAATTGGAGATGTGTTGAGACCAGTTTCATAGACATGTTTGGTTAAAGGCTGAAATCTTCAGAATTTTTTATCTGACTCTCCAAAACTGATTCAGCTGTTAAAAAAACAAACAAAAAACCCCAAACAAACCAAAAAACCCCCTCACTAATTATTTAAGTTCATTTAGGAATTCACCTTTGAGGAAAGCTCACTATGGACTATGGCTCTGAAGAACCTTCAAATGAGTTCTACTTCACTGAAATCAACATCAACCATCTCTTAAAGCCTTGAAATCATTCATTCTCCAACATCTCCCACCCACAGCAACCGCTGAGCAATCCAAGCAAGTTCATCTCAAGGGGAGTGGCCTCCAAGACAGAAATCACCCCCCAAGAAATCATGGAAAAGGGTAGCTAGTTAGAGATAGACTGTTCATCTTCCATGGGGCAGGAGGGAGAGCCACCAAACACCAACCCAGTAGCACTTTCAGGAGTACGTTACCAGGATTATAAATTTGCCTGGTACCCTGCGTTGTGAAGCTTCAAAGGAGGAGGAGGTAGTTGCCATCCTGTTAGGTTTCCTTTCTCTGATGGGACAAAGACATCCAACATGGGTTGCTACTACATCACGGCAAAAAGAATTGCCCACAGTCCCAGCCAGTTGGGCTGCAAGGATCCTCCTGCTCAAGCGACAGGGCCCCTCATCTTCACAAAAAAAAAAAACCAGAGAAACTGGCCTTTCCTGAAAAAGAGCTGTTGGAAAGCAGTCTTCAGCTAGAGCATCTGTTCTGGGCAGAGGTGATTTTATGAAGTAACACCAATTGCCTTATTCTCATCAGTTATGTCAAGTCCCTGTGCAAGGGGTTCCCTTTTCTTCCAGCGCCCTCTCTAAAATCTGGCTGAGCACCCAAGCTGACTCATGTGAGCTTGGCAGAGCTTCCCACTGCTGCTCATGCCCACGTTCCTCAGAGGCTGAGCTCAGAAAGTCATTACAGATTCATAGAATGGTTCGGATTGGAAAGGATCTTAAAGATCATCTAGTTCCAACCCCCTGCCCTGGGCAGGGACACCTTCCACTAGACCAGGTTGCTCAAAGCCCCGTCCAGACTGGTCTTGAACACCTCCAGGGACGGGGCATCCACAGCTTCTCTGGGCAACCTGTTCCAGTGCCTCACCACCCTCACAGCAAAGAATTTCTTCCTAAAGAAGAGTCCTCTCAGCACTGGGTTGGGTTTCTCAGACTTCAGAGTAAAACATCCAGGCCAGATGCTTTACAAGCAGGAGATGAACTGCAGGAGGAGGGTTGTGGTGGCACACATGTCCTCCCCAAATCACGATGTTCCTGCTCCCTGCTGCAATGAGGCACTTGAGCAAACAAGTATGTAGGATGATAAATTCCTGCTCTTGTCATCAGCCTCATCCTACTGATCCCACAAGAAAGAGTGATGCTGGGGAAGGTGGCTGTAGGTACCTATCCCAAACCCTTCCTTGATTTCCTTCTCCGTACGTGGACACCAAGCTCCACCTGGGGAGAACACAAGCATCCAGGAGGCAACAACTTCCCTTGTCAGCTGCTTCCTCCTCTTCCTCCTCAAGCTGTGGTCTAGATCCTGCTTCCAGACTGACGTTTCTCAGAGCATTATCTATGTACAAACAAGTTACAATAAGTGGTAAAAATCACATTTGCTGCAACAGCTTTTAGCTTGATCATGTAAGATCTCACTAATCTAAAATAGGCCAGAGAAACACAACTCCCCCTTTAAGCACCCCCACTCAGTTCTACTGTCACCGCAAAGGTCACGGAAACAGCAAGTGGAAGAGGAACAGGTAATTCATTCAAGTTTTATTTAAGATTCGAGTTTTGTTTTTTAAAGTGGCTGAGCTGACCTCGCACATTAAACAAACCCGTCACTACAGGAGACTTACACCGAGGCAGTATGAAGAGAAACACGTTATCTTGCTGATTTTAAAATGGCAACAGTCCCAGTATTTCCAGGTGGGACACGACACAAAGACACCTGCCCGTAGACGAAAGCTGCAGTCAGAAACCTGTAGGCACAGGGTGACAAAGTCTTCTTTACAAACACAAGGCAAAGCCTGGTGGCTGCTGACACGGTCCCAAAGCAGCGCTGGTCGTGAAAAGCCACCGTACCGACGCTGCAAGGCAAGAGGGACCGAGCTGCTCGTCACCCACAGAAGCCTGTGTTAAATTTGCTTCTGCCGTTTCACATACCCATGAAATCTGGCCTCTCTCTTCAGCTCCTTGGCACATCAAGGCCATCTCCTCCGTTCTAGCTCCCACTTTGCCTTTTCAGCTGAGTTTTTGTCATTTTTGCAAAACCTCCTGGATTAGCTCCAGCTCCCTCAGCGCGGGCTGTGACTCAAAGCTCCAGTCTCCACTTCCAGCCCCTCTCCCTTTCCGCTCTCCTCCTGCAGAGACGTGCCTGCCTTGAGACGCAGCCGGCTGCTGTGGCGCTCCTTGAATTCCCTCAGCAATTGCGCAGTTGAGGTTTTAACCTTTGCTTCATCCTAACCCAACGCTCCTCGGACCAACTCCATCTTCTTCTGTAGCTCTTCCCACCGTTTCTCCGCAGGTGTCCATTTGGGCAGCGACTTTCTGTCCCACTCCCATCCGTATCGCTGTTTCGTTATTGCTGGTTATTCCCTGTCAAAGTTGGCAGCCGCTTCTCTAAGATCCCATCTTCGGCATTGCGACCTGTCGTTAGCTACGAACGATGAGATCCTAGAGCATTAATTATCCATACGCTTGATCCAGTTGGGCTTATGACCCCAAAACACATCTACAGGCTCTTTATCACTGTCGAAATAAGAAGCCATTAGGAAGTCTCGCTATTTTATGGCGGGAAGATGAATGGAGAATCAGACTTCACCTTCAGCCATTTTAACATTGAAGATGTTGCCATCCACTGTACAAATGGATTATACAAGCTCTTAATTAGGAATGAGATTCAAACAAATATTATTCTTGGACTTTGGTCTGGACCAATTTTACTGTCAGCCAAGGATGGCAAGCTTTAAGGAAGCGCGTACTTATCTCCAGGCCATTGCAGTCTGCTCTTGCACAGTACTTTTGCTGCAAATGTGCCCTACTTACACCAACCCGCAGCATTTTGAGAGACAGATGGATTCGGATACTAACAGAGATCTCGGCTAAGAAGCGACAGCCTTTTACACGCCTCGCATTTCTGACCAGGCAACATTTTCGGCACTTTTTCAAAACCAGGCCCCTGCAAAGGGGCATCAAGTTGGAAACAAAACACTGCGGCAGCCCCAGTTGCTTCACAAAATAGCAGGTTTTGTGTCGATGTGGTGTTTACCCCCCAAGCCTCTTCTCCAGCCCTAACCAAATCGTTTAAGTCAAGTAAGTGTCTCCATGGAAACCTCCTTTCTCAAGGAGCCTCCTGGCTGGAGGAAACCGTGCACCCCTTTTGTTTAAAAGGGGAACGCAGTTTGGTAGGAGCATAAAGCCTGTCTAGAGAAGAGCCTGTAACGACTCATCAGCCAGATTTATGTCCTTTAACAACATGTCCATTCAGTTAAGACATTTCAGGGGTGGCTAAAAGTGCGCTATTGCTGCTACAACCAAACTAGCAAGTTCTGCCGGCCCCTCCATCCCTGCCCGGGCTCCATCCTCTCGGCATCCCACAACCTGCCGCCTTCAACGTCTCTTGGTCCCAGTGAACTCCAAATCAACAGTTGGTTTAAAGAAAACCTAGAGTTAAAGTAATACAAATCAATGCCCGTTCTTGAAATACAGGAAGCGTCTTGTCGAAGCTACTAATTGCTTCTTAAATAAGACGATCTGTGTTTTGGAAAAGATGATGAGTTTTAGGCTCTCCCTCCACCAAGCCCTTTGTAAGCTTTAGCACGTTATATTATTTCTGGCATAGGATTGCTTGAGATCTCTCAAAAACAAAGCCAATTTTCTGAAAGGATACTCAAACAATTGAATATTTTATGTTCTAATATAGAAGAGAGACTTTAATATTAATAGGCAAATAAATAATTAAGGGCTGTGATTAAAAACGGTTTCAACTCAGGCGAATCAGTTCACAGAGCAAAAGTAAAAGAAAAAGCAAAGCCACCAAAGAAGTTCTCTAGTTGGGAGTCGCTTTCAAATCACAGCAGAGTTGAGATGTTCTGAGAAAAATAAGTCCCAGAGATTAATTTTTTAAGTCAGAGTCGCTATTTGAGAGCTCTCTTTAGACAGGCAAGCGCTGTAAATGGCTACATGAAAGGTAAGACAGGTGCTGATGACAGCCAATGCACAGATGGGGAGCGAAGGAAAGGATGTATCTCAGAACAACAAAAAATAATCCCGTTCTCCTAAGCTTAAGGTAGTTACAAAATTTTTTAAGATTTTCTGAGAACATAAAACCACGACGTGCGTGTTAACTTGAAACTCGGTGCAGGCACACTGCAGCTGTCCTCCCCTTTTCCCACCCATCACAGGTGGGGAAAAAAAAGCCTGGGACAAGATGACACACATCTACGGTCACAGCCTTGCAGCTTCCCAGCGGAGAATGAAAGGCTTTTGTCAAATCCCCTCTCAAGCAGCCAACAGAAACCAGGCAGGAGCAACTCAAAGTGGAAGTCAATGAGGCAGACGCACATCACTACCGTAAGAAGAAGGATAAACAGTCATTTCATGTGGATTCCTTTCCATTATGCAACAGTGAATCCCAAAGGGCAACTGTAAACACACACAAATAACCCTTTTTACCTTCTCTGGGGAAATTTAGCAGAAATCCTGCTGCAGAAAAATAAGTTGCCATGCGTGCTTGCAGATAGGGTATATCTGCATTAAGGTTCTCATCTCAGTGGGATGCAGAGGAAGGAGTGGGGAAGGGAGTTAGAGACAAACACATTTGTGGGTCAGATTTAATCCTGTGCCGTCAAAAAGTCAATTGCCAAATCCGTAAGACGAGAACCATGCGAGACTTTAGATCAAGTGAGATCTAGGCCCTAATTCCTTTCTTCCCGTGTATGCCATCTCAAGTCTTCCAGAGGAAATATAAACAAAGTCCTTATCAAAGGGAATTATTGAAGGGTAGTGGCCTTCCATTTCGCAATCTCCACCTAAGCTCCAAGCAGAGGAGCTCATCAATAGCTCCCATCCCTCTCCAGGCTGGCAGCTTTACTGTTTTGCCCAAGGAATCCATCCTTAGATAAAAGCTTTGCGAGGGGAATCTCTTAATATTACAGGGAGATGACACATATACACAAAAAGGGAGAGAGGCTGCAGATTTTGGCAGTGGACTTCAGCCTCGTGTCAAACAGTGACTACCCTGGAGCACAAAGGATGGGAGAAGGCATCACAGAAGCGAAAGACCTCACAAACTCTTATCTACGCCCAGTAAAAGTAGTGTAAGAGCTGTTGTCTATTATGGAGCGAACAGGAAAAATAGATTTGAATTAAACCCCCGGTGCTGGGAGGAAAGGGCTGAGCCAGCAGCAGGTCTCGGCCAGAAGCAGGAATGAGTTTCCGTGCCACACAAGAGTTTTGGTGGGAGATGAGCGATTACTCCAGAACGGGTTTAAACTCACCCCCATAGATGACTAAAGCCGAAGAGAGAAAGCAGCTCCACCAGTTGTAATACACATCTTTTACCGATTTTCTCTATGTATAAAGTTACTCCCTTGAGAGCCACTTGCTATGCCAAAGGACTACAGAAAAAGGGGCGAGAGACAAGGTTATATTACTTCACCCAACACTTTCAAGCTCCCAGTGACATGAACAATAATCTCATCCGACAGACTTGTCTGGTGACAGTGAATTCTCCGATCCTTCCTCAGCCCCAAGTTAAGAAACGCAGCGGTTCATTTTATTAAAAATCAGTATACAGTTGAACATAAGCCCAGTGTTTACAACCAATCCCTCTAGTAGTTCCAGGTTTCCTGTTGTTTTACAGACTATTAGCAACCAAAGGAATCAGCAGCATAAAGAAACCACTATAATTTCAAAAAAAAAAAAAAAAAAAAAATTAACGTCCCCACATCTCCAAGAAAGCAGCATCCACAATCAGTTTGTTTTCCATTGGATTTGCTCTAAGAAACAAGAGTTTTCAACATCATTTTGCAGGCAAACCTTATCTTTATACCAGTAACGGCGCTGTTTGCTTTACCACACAGGGCAAGGGTCTCTAAGAAGCCTCACAGCGCTGATAAAATAACCCTAAAAGAGCTCTCTGTCAATTTTTCCTGCGATTTACCTTCTAGAACATCAGTAACGTTTGAGATTTGTTTCACTAGTTGAGTTGAAACTAAAGGGGGAGGGGTGGCCCTAATTTGCACAATTTGGCAAAAAGATCATCCATGAATTGAGTTCTCCCATGGCTGCAGGAAGCACACAGAGGTCTTCTCCATGCTCCCTCAAAGCGTCCAGCAGCGCTGCAGGAGGTCCGCGTATTCACACCCTCGTTCCCCTTTCAGTTCTTACAGCTGTTCACGTTTCTGCTGCCTCCTCGAGTCATCCAAAGCATTGAGTAGCCTCAGCGGTGTAATAGCAGCTTGCCAGAAGCAGGAAAAGTCCAGCCAGCAAAAGATTTAATTTATTAAGAGAAACGTGGTCTAAGGCTCCACGTTATTTTTTAAAATAAACACACTAAGAAATACGAAAACCAACCGGCTTCGCTACGTGTAGGTCAGGTTCAGACGTTCTCAGAAAGACCTTCTCGACCATACAAAAGACTCTTCCCCTCTCGCCCCCATCACGAGGATGGGGAGACAATTCACTCTGTAAAATCAACAGTGTCCCTGTTGCGTGCCCTTCCACGTTCAGTGAACAAAACCCCTGCCACCTTTCAGGGCAGACCAAAGTTTTAAGAACACGCCTGGGAAGAAGGAGCAGAAAGGGAGAGGGGCAGGTAATTCAGTCTCTGGAACGAGCACTTAAAAGTCTTGACGCGACGACTGTGTCGTGCTCCACCGCTTTAATGGTTGTTCTTGGCTGCCTCTTTAGCCGCAATAATCAGAGGAGTGAGACTAGATAGGGGCTTTGCAATTTTCAGGAACTGGTGCTAGGAAGGAAAAAAAAAAAAAAAAAGAAAAGAAAAAAGGTTAAATTTTTCAGAACATGCCCCAGAAATCCGGTGGCTACTCAAAATATTGGCACCTAGACCCATATGCAGTCTAACAACCTACTCTGATCTCTGAAGAAAGGTGAAACCAAAAGGTCTGTTACCACCACAAACTTTTGGGGCTTGCCTGAAGTGATGAACAGATTTGCACCCAACACACGTAAATTCTCCAAGACCGAGTAAAAGTCAGCGAATTCCCCTGGGGAATTATAAAAGTCTTGCAAAATCTATAGCGGAATTCTGTGTTCAAGGATGGTGTAGTAAAAACAAGCTGTGCGGTTCAAACACAAGGCACAAGGCTTCCTGCAGGAATCAGCTCTCATTTCTCTTCCCTGTTATCACAAGGCTAGTGAAAGCATTGCCTTGGCCGCCTACGGATATCAGAAATTTACAAAGCAGCTGAAATTTAGGAGAGCAGAAACACAGAACCATTCAGTCAGTCTCCTGTACAAGGTGCTCTGCTAAGTAAAACAATACTGATTGCCCAGAGAGGTGGTGGAAGCCCCATCCCTGGAGGTGTTCAAGGCCAGGTTGGACGAGGCTTGGAGCAACCTGGTCTAGTGGGAGGTGTCCCTGCCCAGGGCAGGGGGTTGGAACTAGATGATCTTTAAGGTCCCTTCCAACCCAAACCATTCTGTGATTCTATGATTAAACATCCATCAGACGAGAGTGAAGGCACGTAGGGCAAGTTCACAAGCTGTTCTGAAAACAAAAAGCAACTATATCCCACAGGACTTCTGAGCATCAGAAGGGATCAATCACCCACGGCAACATGCTTCAGAGAGGGAAGAAAATCAAAATAATCAGAGGCTAAAAGGTGGTTAAAAACAGGCAGAAACGCTACAGCCAAAATGTTCTCCTGCTCCAAGGAACAGAACGTTACTGCTTTCTGATATTCCGGGGCTGGAAAGTCGAGGAGAAAAAGTGATCTTTCAGCTACTGCCATTCTGCCAGTGATGAATGCCTCCTTACAGTCTCAGAAGGCACCAACACATCCAAAGCTGAATCCACTACACAAACTAGTGGAAAGAAAGGCAAAAAAAAAAAAAAAAAAAGGGAACTGTCTCACAGCTGAAGACTGAGTGCCCCTGATCACAGATTTATTTTACAAAGACCTACATTTTCCACCCCTATGGTAAATTTGACAGAAGGAACACACGAACCACTCCCCTCATCCACGTTGGTAAAAAGCCTGGTAGCTTGGCCCTCCCTTTTCACCAGAAGTTCAGACTAAGACACCCGGTTTTCAGTGAAATAACTGTTGATAGGGTGATGGACAATGGAACAGGTTGCCCAGAGTAGTTGTGGATGCCCCATCATTGGACGTGGTCAAGGTCAGGTTGGATGGGGTTTGAGCAACGTGATCTAGTGGGTGTCCCTGCCCGTGGCAGGGGGGTTGGACTAGAGGATCTTTAAAGGTCCCTTCCAACCTAAACCATTCTACAATTAAGATATCTCACAAGCTTTGTTCCATCAACTCTGTAAGGAGTAATATCTGGCAAAATGTTGTTAACGCCAAACTGCTCCAGTTAACGCAAGCCATGCATGTTCCAAAGAGCTTTGTGACCCCTCCACCAGAAGGGAGACAACCAGAACATCCAACAGCTAGAAGCCCTCCTGCTGTCCAAGTCGGAACGAGCGTGGCCAGACCATGACAAGACATACAGATATCAGGGCCAGCTGTGTGAAGAAGCCATGGGAATTAAGGGGCTCGGCATTTGGCAGGCCTGGGGCACAGCGATTACTTGAGGTTGGCTACAGAACACGCTGCAGAGCTGCTGCTATTAGTAAGTGCAGCATAAAAAGGGAGTAGTCTGTTGACACTTTATTACAGATTAAGGTTTTGAGGTTGTTTGGGCTTTTTTTCTGGCAGGTTACCTTAGCTGTGCTTGTGCCTTCATCTGATGCAGTATTTAAGACCCCAAACAAGATCTCTCCGTAAGCCTGGCCTCACTCGGCATTGCGTGATTACATCGATTCAGCCCTGTTCCCCATCACCTACCTGGAGGAGCTCTTTCGCAGAACCTCTCTTTTCCACGTCCATTTCAAGACAGCGATTTAAGAAGTCTCGGAATATGGGTGAAAGCTTTTCCGGATTCTGCAGTTCTGGAGTCCCGTTAGTAGCAATGAGATAGAGGGCCTAAAGCAAAAACAAGCACCAAAGAAACAGGAGGTTATGAAGGTTAGATTCCACCTCTGGATTACAGAGACACCCATTTCTTCTCTCCCTCCCTCCAGTTCAATGGGGAGGAAGAAAGACCCACCTTATCAGGGTGACTGATCAGTGCTTAAGTTCCAGCCAACAGAATAGCTGCCAGCCCTCTTTTCATGTGGACGGGATCCAGTCCTTTATTGTTTTACCCTCCTAATCTGGGTTTGGACCCTGCAGCCCTTTCAAGGGATTAGGAGGACAAAAAACAACATTCCAGTCTGTGTTTACATAGGGAAGTCAACTGGCATGACTCTACCAGTGCTAGACTCCTGCAATAACTCTATCCTCATGGGAAGGTACCCCTGAATAAACAGGAGATTTTGTTCTGTCGGTACTTTCCCTGAGTGCACAAGGCCTAAAAAGTTATTACGATAAAGATGCAGTTGGCTCCTTACAAAAGATGTCCAGGAGACCCTCAAGCAGCTTTTAACCTCCTGCAGAAACAAGTTCTGCTACTGCTTGGGGATGGCTGAAGCATTCACACACACCCCCCTCTGAGAATCAAGGAACTCAGAATTCATCCATTTCAGGATTTCATGCAAGGAACTTCCTGGATGGATTTTCAAAGGAAACGTAAATCTGTGAGAGACTTGTTAATATGCAAGCCCTTTGAGCACATCACTCAGCACATCCCACGGGAGCAGTGATAGCCTGGGAATTGGCAGAAGTTGAGTAAAATGAGGCCGAAGTACTGTTACTTAACGACCCTCGTTTAACTCGACACCCAGTTTCTTTCACTCTTCTCTGCTGCTGCTCTTCTCTCCCAAAAATCACTTACAGTGCAAGAGATGGAGACAGAAGTTAAAGAGAATTTTTCTAGATCCCTCATCCTGTGTGTTCGAAGGAGAAGCCATAAACCTGGCTTATATTAAGCGCAGTTACATCCCTACAAACTGACGGCATCTCCCCTTTCATTAAAAATGAAACAAGGGAAGCACCAGGAGGCTTAAGCCCTGTCTAAAGACTTTGTAAGCTTGTAGTTTTATTTGGAGCATGCAAGGAGGAACAATCTGCCAGTAGGAAAAAGCTCCGTTTATAGAATTAGTAACGTGTCATATTTTTGTACTTAAGGACAACTGTTCCCCGCTCACAAAGCAAAAGGATTCAAGAAGTCAACTGCTTTGGTGCCATCAGGTAGTCTTTCTGCCCCTATCAGCATCTCCAGAAAGTGGGACATTACGAGTGTGCGTTTAACTCATCACAGCTGACCAGAGGGTCTGCCACAGGAAGAACCCACACCTCTGCTACCCAGAGCTGACTATGGCTTTTAACTAAAACTATCCCAATCTTCTCACTGTGACATCTATGGAGCTACGGGGCTGCAGGTGGTGAAACCACAGTGGAGGATCCACCTGCCTCCTTTAGAGCCCAGTTGCATCACCAGGCCCAGGGAAGACCTGAGGGCAAAAGATGCTCGCTTACTCTCAGAGGGTTCTCATTGAGGTAGGGAGGCTCTCCTTCGACCATCTCGATGGCCATTATCCCCAGAGACCAAATATCCACTTTGGGCCCATAGGCTTTCCGTGTCACCACTTCAGGTGCCATCCAGTACGGCGTCCCCACCATGGTACTGCGTTTGCTCTGCTCAGGAGTGATCTGGGCGCAGAAGCCGAAGTCAGCTGGAAAATTAAAGAGGTGGGAGGGAGGGGGAAGAAACAGAAATCAGCAAGTTTCTCCAAAAGCAACGTTTACTGATGCCAGAGCTGTAGTACAAGTTACCCTGCCGCAACGCCTGGCTGTGACTGTGGAAGGAAGGGTGGTTTTGTGGCTAATCTAGAGGACGGTGTTGAGAAGTAAATTTCTAAACCTGCCTCACATGAGGCCATGAGGATTACAGAGCTGCTGACTCGTTGATGTGCACGATGGCGACCAGTAAATAACCGTATACGGATGTTGAGACACTTGACCGTGTTTGCAGCATCATGCAGCTGTAACACACTGTGTAATGTATGGTCTAAAGACTGTTCCTGGCTATGTGAAAATAGAAATTAATGCACAGTCTGATCTAGATGCACACCCCCAACCCACACGCTTACTATACTGTCTGGTGATACTTCAGCCCCAGAGACATTACTTCCCCAGTAGATACATCATCCCTCAAACAGGATTTGCTTTACAGAGCAAACGGCGTCCAGAATAAGTCTAAAGTACTTAAATTTATACTGATTATTTTCTTCGAATAGACAGAAAGACGGAGAGCCTTCACACAACGATTGCCGGGCCCTGTGTCTTCTTTGTATTTGACTTACCAAAAGGAAACAAATGCTGTTCTTGTGAGCCCAGCAGAATCAACACAGCAAGAGGCACTGCCCATCCTGACCCCCTGTGGCACCGCGGGTTTAATTTTAGGCAGAATGATGAAAATTAAACTGATCCCTAGCTGAGTTTTCATCAAGGCTAACGACCAGGAAAGGTACATATGGTTCATAAACAGAGCAAATTTCCAGCAGAGCCAAAAAGCAGCTCAAGTCCGGAAGGTTACTGCACCGTATCCACAGGGACTTTTTCTAACTTTAAACTACTGCCCGGTGCCTGCACACTGTGCTCAAAGAAGTTATTCCATAGGAACAGAGCACTTTGGCCCCGATCAGCTATTCGTCGCCAACACTCCGGAGTGTACCAAAGTACAGTTTTAGTCTAAAAAGCAATTATGTGCAAAAAAAAAAAAAATCCAAAACCCAAAACCACCTTCTTACTCAGCATATCTGCACTGTGTGAATTCTGAGTCATATCTGCTGTCGCTGCCGACAAAAATAGATTTATTTATGCCTGTTGGGTGCTAGCCAACAGAACTGAGAGGAAGAGAAAGAGAGCACAATTTTGTTAAAGCTATAGGTGGAAGCTAATTATTCGCTGGTTTACAGACTTATCTCTGCATGGGCAACGACAAGCCCAACAGCCACCTTAGCACCCGAGGGGCGGAACAGTCTCAAGGTCTTCATTACTGGTGATAACGCAAGGAGGAAATAACATTTAGAGTCCAGTCTGGGTTGGTGTTGTAAAATTAAATGATTTCTAGTTACACAATTTTCAGTTCTCCCTCCACTCCCTCTGCCCCCCAAGTACCTGCAGTATTTTCCAGACGGAAGAGATCATTCACGCATAAAGACTTCTGGCCCTACACCTTCAAATCCAGCTTTCTAGACTGGAGTAGCATTAGAAATACTGTTATTTTAGTCCACAAAAACAGATGGCCCAAAGCTAAACGAACCCCAAACCTCACTTTGAGTCCGGTATCAGTTCACAAGGACTCAAGGACTGATGCTTGTGAATCTCCTTTAAAACCAATGCCACAAAAATACCTACAGGAGCATTTCTACAGCCTCTTCATTGCCACAGCATCAAGCCTCTCCAACACCCATCTCCCCACCAGGCCTGGCCCATAGCAGGTAACAGGCCTGGGTTGACAACTCAGGCCGTCACCAGTGCCGTTCCCCGCATACTTAGTTTGACAGAGCCATCCATTCCCAGCAGGATGTTGTCACTCTTGATGTCTCTGTGAATGACTTGGTTTGAATGGAGGAATTCCAGAGCTTGGAGACACTGAAAGAAAAAATAAAAATAACTGAGATATTCTTACTGTGCATGAAATTATTCACCAGTCACAATTAGCCAACTAACGGACTCTAACAACACGCATTTTCAGTAGCAAGGACTTAATGTCCTGGAGTCTTTCACATATTCAGTATGTGCAGGGCTACAGAGAGATATCCCACTGGGATCAGCAGGTCCTAGGAGGACAAGTTAGTCCCAGAAGACCTGGGAAGCAGGCATAACCAGGGGGATTCCAACCCCATTTTGCACTCCAGTGAGGGCAGTAGGGTGAATTATATTAGGCTTGCATTGGGATTGCATGCTGCAATCTCCCAGATGAAATCCACCCTCTGAAAGAGTGACTGTTGCGTTACAGAAGCTGGAGACGGCTATTCCTGTGGAGCCAGTGACAGGTCATGGAAAGCCCGTGACCCCTTCCCAATCACAGCTCCCTCGGAGTGCAAGTGCCGCTTTACCTCTCGGCACACAGCTGCGATCTGTCCTTCGTCCATGCAGGTCTCTGTCACAACATCTGTTAGCGAGCCTCCTGCCAAGTACTCCATGACCACCCAGAGCTCTTCTCCTACAAGGTAACTGAAGAGCCAAAACCAGATTTTAAAATCAGGAATTCTGAGCACGCCACTTTTCACCTATCCAGAATGCACTGGGTTTTAAAGCTGTCTTAGAAGTGCAGAGAAACCATGAGGCTTGAGCAGTGTGTCTAACAGTCCTGGGGCACCCAGGTACTCATGGTACTTTCTGTACATGGGACCACAACTTGAATGAGCAGAGGGAAGGATGAGTGCAGAAAGTCGACGGAAGAGCTGGCGAGAAGTTTCTCGGCCGTAAAAGACAGGCTGAGTTTCTTCTGCCACGGAAAGGGCCCAGACTGAGATGGAGACCCAACCTTACAACTCCCGCTGCCGCTGGGAGAGAAGGGGAAGAGCCACTAGTCAAGGATGGGGTCCAATACCTGGGGTGCAAGCCCAGACATTTGGCACACAGCACGGCTTTTGAGGACCCTCGCATCAGAAGAGGTGGCTGGGAGCTGCTTCATCACCACTGGCATCCTGCTGTCCAAAGCAACCGCCTACTTTGCCTAGGCCCAGGGACGATCCTGGGTGACACAACGGATGGCTGCCCGCGAACAACCGAGAAAGAACACTTTTCTTTAAGCACTGTGCATTTGAAAATCCCCTCGATCCTTTTTTATGCTACCAAACTAATTTGGGATTTTCTCTGAAAAATTCAGAACCGTTCGTAAGGGCAAACGAGAACATCTTGCTGGATGCAATAGCGATTCTAAAGACTTAAAATAAAAAGGGAAAGCCCAAAAGGGCAGGGCTAGGCTAGTCCAAAAAGACCCATAGGAACTCCCATAGGGGAGGGGACATCTGAGGTGGGGGCGAGTTTTCTCAGCCATTTGGGATATTCTTCTCCGCCGGGAGGGTGTGTGCTCATGTCTAAAAGCAGAAGACCCAAGATGAAGACTTCAGCATTAACTCGTTTTTAAAAAAACAAACAACAAACACAAACCACCAACCACTTCCGCCTTTTTGGGCTCATGTGGAAAAACATCAACACAATCTTCCATGACAGATACATCAGGATGACACATTCCGGAAAGAAGGAATCATCAGCTTGAAAACCCACCTTCGCAGCCTATCCTCCCATTTTTAAAGGGAGTAGATGGATGAGTCAAGAGAGAGGGCTGAGAATCTAATTAAAAGCTTCTGCAGGCATTAGAGTTCATCAAGCAGACGTTTGCTTTGCTCTGAAATGCTGATCCTAGTGAAGAATGAGTGGTGAACTTGCTAAGAGCCAAAGGCAAAAAGCAGGGCAGGTTCTAGAGAACAATGAGCTAGAAGGCAACAGTGAAGGAGAAAGAAGTTAAGCCCAACTTGGCATGGAAACTTGATCCCTTGGAAGAGAAAGTTCCTTGGAAGGGGTTGGAAGGGACCATTCTGTGATTCTGTGAAAGCAGACAGAGATGTGCGAGACATCACAGGAGTGGGCAGGAGGTACGCTTTGACCCCAAAGGGACACACTACACACTGCCTACACCTGAGCTGACGAAAAAACTCCCCTAAAATAAGAACTGTAGTCTGAGCTGTGTGACCAAAGTGTTACAGTTACGGAGAGCTTTTACTATCGGAGACAAAGATGGTATCTTGGTTTGGTGATGCTGAAGACTATGTAGGGAGACAGAGCCTGGTGTTTCTTTGAGGTTACAGAGCCCAAGGACACAGGGCGACGTTCCCCGAGCAGAGAGGTCTCCAACTCGACTACGGAAGAGAAGCTGATGCACTGGCAGTTTTTTGCCCAGCATCACAGATGCCAGCAAAAGCAGCATCACCTACACAGCAGCCCCTTGGAGTGACAGAGGAGCAGCAGAATTGCCTTCAGAAGTACTCCTGCCACTTCTGTGGCTCATCTACCTTCTAACAGACTCTGAAAGCCACTCCATCCACCCCCTTCCTTCCTTCCCCATGCTGTTGCTGCTTCTTCATCACTCCTCCCAAACCAGGCTCTCTCCAGATTTTATCAGCACCCTCTCCACAAATCAGCATCACCTTGGACATCACAACGCTTCCCTTCATTACCAGTAGCACCCTCTGCAGCCCAAATCCACTTGACGGTAAGGACGGGGGCAGAATGGGCTCCACCGCTCCTGCGTGGCAATCTCAGGTTGCACATGCTGGGAGCAAGCTGGTATCTCTCCGCAGCCAAAAGGGATGGAGCGAGCCAAGAACCACACGGCGAACCAAGGCAGTGCCATGAGCAGCCAAAGGCATGTGCCAAGACCCAGGCACCTCAGTAATGGATTGATCTGACATAACACGCAGGGAGGTGGAATTAATGGTGGCTCCCCACCAGCTGCCACCGAGCAAATGTCATTTCAGAAGACTGTTGTGCTTTCTCAGGGATTTTTTTGCTCTCTTGCTGCAGCAGAGGCCACTTTTAGTCACTGAGCTGCCTACTGTAGGTGTGCCTCAGAGCCACACTCTCCGCAGTTCCAGAGACACCACCAGGAAAGTCCATACACCTACGTGCCACTCTCCACGTGACATCAGGCATAGTATGGTGTCGAACATTGTCACCCACAGTCACCTTCCAAAACAAGGCTGGCAGTAAAAACAGGTTAATTAAAGTCTTTGAGGAAGAAAGAGGTGGTCTACAGCTTTCTCTTCATCCTTCTGCAAGAGCAGGTAATGTCTCCTCCTGTAAGGTATTCCTCAGCTTCCACTTAAAGATACCTTAGGGAGGTGTCCACCAAGCCCTTCCTATCACAAACACACAGCAGTCAGTCATAGTCCTTTTTGATTGGTAAACTTCATAAAATTTGGTTTTGCTCAGAAGAGCGAAATCATGCGTTACAGATTTCTGCACCAGTAACATGCCTCCAACATGCAAAGATTAAGTTAGCCTGGAAAGAAATCAGTGTTTTCTTGTAGCATGACTGTCAGACTTCTTCAGCTTTATTCATTGTCCTTCCAAGCCCCAGTTGAGTTTGGGGTTGGGGTGAGGGTAACAGTGGCTACGGCTTAACGTGAGGATTTGCGGGGTGTATTAGGTTAAGGAGAGTTCTCCAGAAAGAAAGAAACCGAAGGGCAGGAGTTGTTTTTTTGCCTGACACTGGGCATCTGACACCTGTGTTGACATGGTTGAGTTTACAAGCGGGGCTCTGAGGGCTTCTTTCATGCAGTAGAAAGAAACTGGCACCTCGAGACGGTAACTCGGCACAAGGGGCTGCTTGTCTGCACAGGAAAACTAGTGTCACTGTCTTTCAGAGCTGGATGCTTCTTAATCCAGCTCCTAAATACAGCTGAATTTGGCTGTGTCATTATTTTAAGCGCAACAGCACATCTTCGTGCAACACTGGTCACTTCCACTGCAGCAGAAAAGCCGTCTGAAGCACAAATGCACTATTTGCGCAGCGATGTCTGGTTTGGGATGACAGTAAACCCGCCAGACCTCTTAACCGCGAGCAAATAGGTCATGCAGGTAAGAGAGAATAAAGCACAGGAAACGCTTGCGTAAGGGCAGGAGCTGAGGCAAAGAGAAGCAGGAGAGGTGGTTTATACGGATGACTACCTTGCAGCTCCCATTAGGGACTCAGGAGGGGAGACACTGTCAAAAACAGAACCGCAAAAAAGAAACCAGGTCCCACAGCGGCACACGCATCCTTCCTCATCCTTCCTTCTGCGACAGCAGCAGGCAGACGCCAGCAAGCGGCGTTCAAATATCAGCTTCATTCAGCGCTCAGGAAGCAAACAGGGCCATTAAGGCCAGGCAGGAGGGAGGTGGCTCCCCAGCAACAGGATCCTGCAGTTGCAGAGCTGAAGTGGCACAACAGGCACGAGAACCCCCGTGTTCATCCCCGCTGCCGCTCCGTCCGTTTGCGGCGCTCAAACAAAAGCTCATCCCTCCGAAAAAGATTAGTGAGAGAAAGTGGAGGACAAAAGCAGCAGCTTTTGTTGCTGGAAGTTTGAACAAGAGAGCAGGACCTTACGGCCGGGATGTACTGGTTAGACAAGGCAAGTGCATGTACTCAGCGATGCTCTCTCCAATGGGAAGAACGTGCCTCTCAAAACGGTTTTGCCAAAACAAAGCCTCTAATCAGCCGGGAGAAATAAACAGTTTCAGCCCAGATGCGATTCTTAACTCTTCTTTACTGCTTGTTTCATTATACACAGGTAATATCCTTCTTTGTAAGAAGAGGGCATCGGCCCAGCATCGCTTCCCTGCGCCTGCACCCCTTCCACAAAGTTTCAGGAGCAAACTTGCTGTCCCTTCAACACAGCAGCTCTTTACAGCCATGCACAGGACACAGCACCACATGAATTCAGCATCGCAACTGATGCTGCAGTATACAAGAAGTGCTTTTTTTGGCTAAGACATTAAAAGCCTGTTAAAGAAATCTGTTAAAGAAACAGCTGATAGGATTTTAATATACACGCAGGGCAAACAAGCATGCAAATACGCTCTCAGATTTCCAAAACAGATTCTAGGTCACATCCCTCCATTGCAGCTTCCAAAAAAAATGAGCTGCCAAGATTAAAACCTGCAGCTCAGCCTCTCTGGGCACTCTTTACCCTACAATAAACCAAACCTGTAGCTGCCCAGGACGGATGGATTCTGACGTGAGTGCAGCAGACTGAAAATCCTGCTGCAGCTCGACTGGAACTACCTATATCTTCACCACAAGGTGAACGACACCAGCCTTGACACAATGCATCAATGCTATGTTGATGATGAATTTAAGCCACCATGCAACGCTTTTGCCCGTTGGGCTTTTCGGTACGCCCCAGGTTTCAATGCTGACACTTTGTGACTGTTTCCTGGAGTTTGAACAGGGGAGACGTAAGAATTTCTCACGCTTTCAAAGGCAGGTCCCTGCCCCAAAGAAGCACATTTACCAGTTGCTCTTTCCGAAGCAGCCAACCTCCAAACAGCGGATGATGGTGGTGGCACTGCTTCCACCACCCTTACGTACAGCATTAACATCCTGTGGGGAAGAGCTCTCACTGCCACGTTGGTTTGCAGACTTGGGCCAACAAAAGGGGCTTGAGCTACAGTGACCAGAATTATCACACCTACATGTTTATTTTAAGAACAGTTCACACTCAGCGCAGCAGCCTCTGTGCTGCTTGTTTCTGCTCTGTTATTGTCATAGTCCAAGGGGCTCACGAACAAGCAGAGCAGGTCTGTACACAGATAAGCTATTAGGTGCAGCGCTTGCAGTAAGAAGTAGGGATTCAAGGATGAGCTGTCCCACATGGACGTAACATCCCCAAGGCTGAGCAGGAGCGCCACGGCACGTGCATGAGCCCCCAAAGCCCAGCTTTGAGCAGGGATTAACCCTGTTCCCTCTGTCTTCCAAAGGGTTTTTACGTCTGCGCCGGGTCTCCTTTTCTCCCTCATTCACACCCAAAAGAAAGCAGCCTTGCCTGGTTGGGTCGCATGTCATTCACCTTCGTCACTCTTATGCTACTGCGCAGAAAACATCAGTGGACAGACACAGGGACAAGATTACCCTCTAACCCTGGAAGGAGCTTGCTCCTCCGCAAGCAGAATGTCAGCGTTGCTCAGTGGTAGAGAACAGCAGAGGAAGAGGAAAGAAAATACAAATAACACAGTTCAAACTATTTCTATTTCTTCACTAGTAGCAGGAAGGAAATGGCTTCTCGTGTCAAATTTGGAGAGCAGAGAGCTGAAAAACAGAGTCCTGACAGCAAACTGCTACTGTCTTTGCTGCCAGCATCTCTAAAGAGAGCCCAGATACCCTACTAATACCCATTCAGACACCTGTTTCTCCTAGGATACGGAAAGAGACCACCAAGCCACCCACACCCCAACACGGCCACACGCATTAAACAACACATGGTTGTCCTATGCCTGCATTAAGCTGCGACGGGATCGCTTAAGACAGTGATAAGGAAGTGTTTTCCCGAGTCCCTTTGTGAACTCTTCAAGTCATGACATACCTGTCCAAGTAGTTGACAATGTTGGGGTTTTTGTTTTCCCTCATCACAAGGATTTCATTAATAATCAGTTCTTTTTTGGGCTGCTGCTGCAAATTCATCTGTTTGATTGCAACCTGCAGTGAAGAAAGACCAAGTAAAGCATTATTACAGGAGTCCCCTAGAAACCTGCCAGTACCACTGTCGATTATTTAGTCCCACATTCACGTGAAGCGGGAAAACACTTCTTCCATCGCGGGTTGCTCAGCCCTTTAGTAACTCTGCGAGTTCCTGCAGCCAAGTCCCGTTTCCACACATGCTGGAGGATACTTAATGCCAAAAAGGACAAGGGGAATTCCTGTTTTCATACTGAACCTTTACGTCACAGTTGGATGGCCGTCTCCATCTACAGCTTCTTGGTAACAAAGACGAGATCCCCTTACTCTAGCATGGGCTGATATGTCAAAACCTTTTTATTGCTTAAAGGATTCTTATTAATTTTATTTTAGATTGGATGTTTCTGGAAGTTTGGTGATTTTTTTTCTGCCCTCGTGCAAATTTCTGCTGCTAGAAATCTACAGCAGGGCGGCCATCACAGAATCACACAGAACGGCAGGGGATGTGAGGGACCTCTGGAGATCACCCAGTCCAACCCCCTGCCAGAGCAGGGTCACCCAGAGCAGGTGGCACAGGAACATGTCCAGGTGGGTTTTGAACATCTCCAGAGACAGAGACTCCACCACCTCTCTGGGCAGCCTGTGCCAGGGCTCTGGAGGGTGGTATTTACACCTTCCATGCATGGAGGGTGTAAATAACGTAGCGTAAGCTTAGTACTTCAAGGTGGTAATTTTATTTCTTTCTGTCACAGCAAAACCTGGGGGAAAGAAGCACCGGTGTTTAGATAAAAGGCTGAAAATAAGTGAACTGGATTCAGCTTTATCCCCAGTCATAACTGAAGGGCAACAGGGACGGATTTGTCAGTTGTAGTCCTTTGGCTTTGTAGCTTTCTGCCTGCTTCAGGACATCTTTATATACGCAGAAAGCAGGAGGGTGCAACATGTTTTCAATGCTTGTGTTCACCTCTCCACGCTACCAGTACTTCGTGAGAGCACCTGGCCCTCAGACAAGCCGTCAAATCAATAAGACCACTCAGCACAGCAGGAGGAAGAAACGCTTCCAGAGACGTTACAACCCAACTGTACTTGGGACAATATTCAGGCAAAGGGAATGAAATGTAATTATGCCTTCACACAACTGCCACTTGCAGGGAGAGAGGCCTAGGCGAATGGAGGGGAGCCAGTAACTCCAGCTCACAAAAGCAAGGATTAAAAGGAAACAAGCCACGGAGTGCCAATATAGACGGATACAATTAGCATTTTGATACTATAGCAGGGGAGACTATAGAAAAATCCCAGCGCACGAGAAGGCAAGAACAGACAGACACCACGCTGGTTTTCCACAGTATTCACGAGGGCTGCCAAGCAGTACTTAAAAGAAGACAAAAACAAAAACCCCATGCTGCTCTTTACGCAGGACCAGAGAGGAGAGTGAAAGACGAGGAAGAGGGGGAAGGCATTTGAGGCAGATAAAGAAATCCCAGACCAATACTGAGGGAGCTTCAGAGAGGCTCCTGTACTTCCTCACTCCTCTTCAGAGGTAGACCCATGGTCCAAGTGCACACGGGGGTCTTCTCCTTATCTAAGACCGTCCCATGCATTAGGATACAAAATAAACAGCTGTACTCATACTAAATAGCCATCATCAGTGAAAATCTTCAGCATTCTTAATCCTGGGAGCTGCCCAAGGCTCCTGTATAGCGCAAAATCAAGGAGTTTCCTTCCAGTGCTCCCAAAATGTGCTGCCATTCGCTGAGCTCCTCGAGCTCAAACAATTGGTAGCAGAGCGCTTCACAGAAAGGAACAGGTCAACAACGTGCCAAGGTTACAGCGATCCCAAACGCAAATTTAAAAATCCAGGGCCCAATCACACTAGCGTAGTGGGAACGATTTAAAAGTCTGCTGTGATATAGGGGTTCAAATATTCACATGTGAGTCAACGAAGGGGTCCAGAAAGAAAGCAGAAAACCATCAAAAGACTTCCTCCTCCTGCAAAATTTCCCATTGTTTCAAAATAAATGCAGCGCCCCTTCCTCATAGGCTGCAATTAAACTGTATTAATTCTTCAGGATCTGGGAAAGGGGGTGAAGGAGTTTCATCCAAAAGCACAGTTATGAAATCTGCTGGTGGATAACCCTGACGTTGTACAAATGCAAAGCAGACACGCATTGCTGCAGACTTCCAAAATATACTTGGAACAATGCGTACACTTTCCTCTTTAAAAATCCTCCACCTAGCAATAATGGTTTCCAGAGATGCTGCATATCCGTCACTACTAGTTCATTATGCAAGCAATATGCAGGGCACTTTTCAATATTCGGGAGAGGGGGAAAAAAGACAGACAGACATTCCTTGTCTCTCAATTCAAGGACAGAAAGCAAGCGGGCAAAGGGTGGGAGAGGAACCATTTCTATGGGAGTCACCTAGTATGAGGGTAGGAAGGTAGTAGATAGTAAAGCAGCAGAGGGCATATAAAAGAGTTTAAATGGGGAGAGGCAGGAACCTTGGGGATGAAGAGAGAAACTTCTACTGAGGAACTATCCAGTCTGAACGTTTGCTTCTGGCCTTTGCGATCACAGAAAGATTCTTTACAAATACAGAATGATTCAGGAATCAAAACGCTGGAAGTCAATTTTTTCCACTTTTGTCTGCTCGGACCGTTTGACCATCCCTCATTAGTAAGGAAATAAATACCTCATTAAAAATAAGATGCCATGAACCCTTGAAAGATGGTCTTTATTTTGTAGCATCAATTTGAACTTTTAGCACACAACCCAAAAATCCACTGCTGTGGTGTTCTGGTAGCACTTACCTCCTGTCCTGTGGCTATATCTATTGCCGTGTAAACTGTACCTGAGGCTCTACACAAAAGAGAGAAAAGGAAAAGAAAGACTTATTAGCGCTTCATAGCAAGGCTGAGAGCTAAACACACGCCCCTTCCCACTTGTCTCTTTGAAGTGCTCTCAGTCCCATTCCTTTTCATGCAGTAAATATAATCTGAAATATTTCTGAGCCAAGACTGCTCTTGGAGAGAAGCCAGAGAGTTTATGGGGAACAAAGCTCCTAATAAGGGACAGTATGGTCATCCAAACCCTTGCTGCTAAACCAGCAACTTAACGCTGCTTGTAGGACCGGGAGTCGATCCCATTTAAACTGGCATGACGGCACTGCCCTGGCTTGCAGACTGCCCAACACGATTAGAGAGCAGAAAGGATCAGCTAAAGTAAACAAACGTGGCGTTTGTAGTGAGGGAAACGGGAGTGTGAGCCTCAGCACACAGAGCTGACCGCAAAGCTCTCAGTGAATTGCACTGATTTGCCTCGCTATACCCTCCCCCCAACCCCTGTTTTCCCCCTACCTTGCTAAGAGGGGCACAACACCTGCATTAAGGAGAGTTAATTCAGAAAACACATCTGTAATTTGAAGACTGTCTTACAGTTCCTCCCTGCTTGCAGCTGCATTTAACAACCTGATCATCTAATGACGTTATTTTCTTACTTTAAAACACATTCACGCAAGAAACCCAGTCCCTGTGACTCAAGACTTTGCCAGGAAAGGGACAAGAGCAGGAAAGTGGGGAACCCATCAAAACAACCAAAACCCCCCCAAAAAATACAAAAGAAAAAGAAAGCAAAGTAACAACCAACTCCAAAGCATCACCTACAGCTTTTCCAGCAAAGTAACTTAGCCTGGTTTCAGTGCTTCCTTCTTAACATAAGGGAAGGTATAGGACAGAGAAGGAGCATATACCAACCCTTGTCCAATCTTCTCAAAACACGTGTACTTCTTTTTCGGATCACCCACGCTCACAATACTTCCTACAAAAACAAACAAGAGAATTTTATAAGTCCTTTTTTGTACAGCTGTAAGAAACAACTGTACTTTAAGGGCAGCCCCACGGCCACAGCAGGTTCTGCTGTGCTTTGTGAACCACTCGTCAGAGATCCAGAAGCACACGGACACCAAGGAAGTCCTCGGTTATTAACACACATACCAGCTGCGGCATTCTCCTCCCACAGGTATTTCCCTTCAGAAATGGTGGGACACAGACATTAAGTATATTTAATCTTCACTAGCAGACGGTGAGCGCACACTGCCAGGCCCAGGATGGGAGTACATGGCCCTCACACATGTAAATACAATTATTTGCTGGAAAACTGCACCTTAAAGTCAATCCCAGCTTAAACACACTGGATGATCTAGGATGCTCCTGCACTACAATGTCCTGGGGTTGGAACTGGATGATCTTTAAGGTCCCTTCCAACCTGAACCATTCTATGATTCTATGATCTAGTTCCAACCCCCTGCCCTGGGCAGGGACACCTCCCACTAGATCAGGTTGCTCAAAGCCCCGTCCAACCTGGCCTTGAACCCCTCCAGGGATGGGGCATCTACATCACCTTAGAGCTAAGTCTGTTGCAAATCTAGCCAAAGATTTCCCTACATCACAACAACTTCTGGGAGAACATACCGGTACAAGCATAGCCGTTACTGACCCAACGACTGGGTTGCAAGACTCAGGGGGGAAACTAGAGAGACCCTTCAGAGCCAAACCTCTCCTGGCCTGGGCATCGTTCAGCCGCTGTTCTAGGAAGCCAACAGTCAAGTGCAGTTTTTAGCAGCAGTTACCGCGCGACTGCAGCATTGCTCTGGTTTTGGAGAGCAACCTGAGGCGATCTCAGCTCATTCTCCCCTAACGTGGCTGTTCAGCCAGAAGAAAGTGTATCACTGCATCCCTCGGAGGGAAAAGCACTTTGCCTGGTGTTCTGCAACACTCTGGGGCGGTGAGGGGCCGCTGAGGCTCAAGCTGGATTTCTTATCCACGAGGAACACAATGTTTTCTGTACGAGGGGAGGGAACTCTCAGGACAAGGACAGGCTGTGAAGGTGCGCTGGAATCCTGCAACTCGCATGGTGGGTTGCCAAGGGGTAAATTCATGGGGTTCAGTCTGGCGAAAAGAAGTCTCCGAGGAGACCTTATAGTGGCCTACCAGTATCTTAAGGGGGCCTACAAGAAAGCTGGTGAGGGACTTTTTAGGATGTCGGGTAATGGTAGGACTAGAGGGAATGGATTAAAACTAGAGATGGGACGATTCAGACTGGACGTTAGGAAGAAGTTCTTCACCATGAGGGTGGTGAGACACTGGAACAGGTTGCCCAGAGAGGTGGTGGAAGCCCCATCCCTGGAAGTTTTTAAGGCCAGGTTGGACGGGGCTCTGAGCAACCTGACCTAGTGGGAGGTGTCCCTGCCCATGGCAGGGGGGTTGGAACTAGATGATTTTTAAGGTCCCTTCCAACGCTGACAATTCTATGATTCTATGAAACTGGAGGAGCTGATAAAAGGAACATCACTGAAACGCAACACGCCCTGCAAACATGAACTGATATTCAGAACGCCCCTACGGCAGGCAGGAATCGCACCCTTTTGAGGCTGAAGAAATCGGAGCCAACAATTCCTAGAGCTCAGCTGGGAGCAAGTCTCCTCTCTAACAGCACCAGGGTGGTTAACAGGATCAAGGGATGCGGAGCTGCAGCTGGGATGGTGTCTGCAAGTCACTCAAGCTGCCAACATATGGTGCTGCTTTCACAGGGGTCCAGGGCTGAGCCGAAACAGACGTATATTGGCAAAGAAACCGTTCGTGGTCATTAAGCCAAGAAATCCAGTAGCCAGCAGAGTAAGAGCAGGCTATTCTCAGACACCGCTGGAAAGCGGCCAAACCCACAGGGTTTAGGGCAGAGAGAGGTAAAGGAAGGGAACACGGCCCATGTTTGGAGAGGAGGGTGGGAAGAGAAATGTGATGATATAAGCCCCGCCACACAATTACGGAAGCAGCGCTGCCTGCCCCGAGGACAGGCATTTCTGAACAACTGTTCGTAAACTTTCCCTCGAAGCCTAACGCAGGCTAGAAGTTCAGACTGGGAGACAGGCAAATGTTCCCCCAAGGCCAGTGCAAGAGGCAGCTGCCAATCTTGCCCTGTTTAACGCTGTCATCTGTAAAATGGGGGAATGTTTCCTACCTCTCAAGAAATAAGGCGAGGATTCATTAATGCTTGTTCCAATGCTGTGTTAATGCTAAGCCGTGGAGATTTATCAGCTCCCTTTTAAGCTTTGCACATCATCAGTATGCGTAAATACATATATGCTTTAAGATTTTAGTCATTTTACTCACGTCAAACCAAAACCATGAAAGGGCTGCGTATCTTTGCACAAGTACGACCCCACTGCTCTCGGTGGAAAAACATCAGCTTCCAACAGGATTAAATTTCATCGTGTGTTTCTTCAGGCTAGCCCGCATCTAGAAGCTGACACCTAAGAGCGGCCACTGAACTTCACACCCCCACGTACATTTATAACGAAACCCCTCAATGCTAAAGAGTCAGTGCAGCACCGAACACCACTTGCTGGAGCACGCAAGGTGTCAGGAGGTGTATCTGCCACCCAAGACTCCTAGGAGCAGCACTGCCATTTCTCTTCATTACAGAAGTGAGTGTATTTGTATCAGAACGGCACCTTCTTTTGTGCCGCAGTCTCTGCTTGCTCCACCTAGTCACAAAAACGGCTTGGATCCTTAATCCAAGAAAGGTCCTGCTAATTAAGGGAGCGAAGTTGCTGTTTTGAAACAACGGGTATGAGTTTTCCAACAGCAACCAGTTCCAGTTAACACGCCATCGATTCAATTTAGGCTTTATTCAGAGGAATGAGGTACCCAGATGCCATTTTAATTTTTTTTTTTTTTTTTTTTTTAAACTTATACCCTCAGATTAAATTTTCCTTCATCTAGCTATTAGCCTTTGCTTCATAAAATACTGACTGTTAGGGGTATAATCTCAACCGAGGAGACCAGCCTGACCACAGGGGTGCTAACGCAATTTACATCAACTGACAAGCAAGGCATGTATGTAGTTAATACAGGATTAGTAGTTCAAAGAATTAGAAATGCTCTACCCTAATAAAAATTGGCCCAGGCTGAAGAGAGCAATCAGTTGCACAGAAGAGCTGGTTCAGCTGTTGGATACGCCACAGCATAACCCAAAAATACCAGGCAGCAGAGGAGCACTTTGGAAGATCCATGAACTGAAGGCAGGGACTGTTAAAGACACTAGGACACAACAGAGAGACATGTTTCTCGGAAACAGCTACTAATTTGGGTGCCCACACAATGTCAGGGCACTTAAAAATAACCAAGTCACTTCACGTCATGGTATTGGGGAAGGTGAATTTGGGGATGCATTAATTTTCTCTCCCTTTTTCAGGCACAGGAGGAAGTTCTGCTCACTTTACATCTAACATTTCAATATCGACATCCCTGCTCCAGAGCTACAGACTATCAAGATGTGGAACAATCTCAGACTTCATAGTTAAGTTGATGTTACTTATTCAGCGCTTGTTTTGCAGAGCCTGAGGATCTGTAACTCCCCGGGGACTTCAGTTGGCATCACAGGTGCTCAGCTTACATTTACGCTCCCTCCTTCCATCTGCCCCCGATTTTGGCACACAGTCACAATGCAATGTCTTCAGCAAGGGATCTCAAAATGGGAATGTCAAAACATTTCAGCGTATTAAGATTTTGAGAAACCAACACAGCAGGACCAGGAATTTAAACTTAAAGAAAAAAAAAAAAAAAAAAGACATACTTAATTTTTCCAAGATCTCCTCATCTGACATTTTTGGCTTTTTCTTTTGTTTCTCCGTGTTCCTGACCAGCATGTCAGGCACCGTGGTGCTGTTTTCCGAGGGAGAAGAAATAGGAGAAGTCGCCACATCTCTGGTAGGAGGAGGAAGGGGGTCTATCACAGAGCGGGTGTATATCTGATTTTGTTGAGAAAAACACACATATTAATACAAATCAGATGAAGACTTAAAGACTTCTATTCATTGTTACCGTTCTTGTTGTCAGGGATGCATTTCTATAGCTACTTTGTTAGCAAGCTGATGTCACTAAGCAAGGACTCTCTTGTCCCCCCCACAACCAGGCAGGTGACAATATGAAGGTGCTCTGCCAGAAGGAATGGCTCCCACCTCCTCCCTCCTGTTCCCAAGGGCTCAGCACCATGCCATGCATGTGACTGCAGCGGTGGGGGCTGAAGGAAGTTATTTCTGCTCACAGATTTTGTGTGTTCAGGGCGCGGAGCTATCACAGGGGGTGGAGCTGCATCATCTTCATCGTCTTCATCTTCAGACACTGAGGGCACTGCAGGGGTCTCGGAGACAGCCTTCACATTCTACGTGTGTTACACAAACAGCAAAAATAAAAACCCAATCGCTTGTTACAAACAAAATCACAAACGTTGGATTAAGATCCTAACAGAAACTGCATTGAAGCAAGTGCAGCCCAGAAACCCCCCCGCAGCCTGGGCTGCATCCCCAGCAGCGTGGGCAGCAGGGCGAGGGGGGGGATTCTGCCCCTCTGCTCCGCTCGGGGGAGACCCCCCTGCAGTGCTGCCTCCAGCTCTGGGGCCTCAGCACAGGAGAGACACGGAGCTGTTGGAGCGGGGCCAGAGGAGGCCCCGGAGATGCTGGGAGGGCTGGAGCCCCTCTGCTGTGAGGACAGGCTGAGAGAGCTGGGGGGGTTCAGCCTGGAGAAGAGAAGGCTCCGGGGAGACCTTCGAGCCCCTTCCAGTCCCTCAAGGGGCTCCAGGAAAGCTGGGGAGGGACTCTGGATCGGGGAGGGGAGCCATAGGACGATGGGGAACGATTTTAAGCTGAAAGAGGGGAGGTTTCAATTAGATATTAGGAAGAAATTCTTGACTGTGAGGGTGGTGAGCCCCTGGCCCAGGTTGCCCAGAGAAGCTGTGGCTGCCCCATCCCTGGAGGGGTTCAAGGCCAGGTTGGACGGGGCTTGGAGCAACCTGGTCTAGTGGGAGGTGTCCCTGCCCATGGGACAGATGATCTTTAAGGTCCCTTCCAACCTAAACCATTCTATGATTCTATGAAAAAATAATAATCAGAACAGGCTAGCAAGTCACACTATCTGACAAATTCGAACTCCAAATATCCTGAGCCTTCATGGGAAATGGAAGGACAATCCGGCACTGCCTGACCCAACTGTTCAGACAGAGCCTGTCACCTGCTTGTGTGACAGCAATCCTCTTCCCAAGGACTTGAGACCCACCTGAGCTCTCTCACTGCCTGCCCAACACCCGCACGGCAGACCCAGCAACTCTGGGGACAACGTCTGGATTTGGACATATCTGTCCCTATTTATGTTGCCTCTCTTTTGCGCTGCTTGCTTCAAACCCTGACCACGCAGACTGGCAATTCCAGTCTTTAAATGTTTTAATTTGCATCAAAATCTTAAATGTTTTCTCTGCAAGTTGGGAGCTGAAATTAATATCAGCTTTGGATTGCGACTGAGAACTAACTAATGAGAGAATTTGGAAGTAGAATCTGGTAAAATCTTTTCAAATCCCTTCTAAAATTGCTTTCTAAAAGAAAATTTTACGAAAAATGGGAACAATGATTTTTTTAAAAAAAAATTTATAACTGGTTAAAAAAAAAATTAACTGGAATTTTTTGCAATACTGTGATTAGAACTCAAAGCCACTTTTAACCTTTTACAAATTTGAAACTGGATTTGAAGTTCATGGCATCCTTCACACTATAAACATTTCAAAATAAACTTGACGAGCTCCTCAACCCACTAAGACCAGTTCTGCTTGTGCTCCTGCTTCCAGGTTGTTTATCATTAGTTCCCTCAGAGCGGCAGGGGAAAAAAAGCGTTAAAATAAAGTTCTCTTCGAAAGAGGGGGAAAACAATGTAGTTTTTCACCAAACCTAAAATATTTGAAGTCATCGGCATCCTGACACATAATCGACACAAAAGCTTAGCCTGTGAAAAGCATCAATAAAAAACACTTGGAAATTCCTGACTATCCCCAAAATTAAAGGCTACTCAGCGTCTTCCAGAAACATCAGGCTATCTCAGTAGACTGGTAGCTATTGCTTTTTTCAGGATTTACTTTAAAATCCAACAGCTCAGATATTCTAAGCTCCTGAGGACTGACCTACAATTACACATCATAATGAACAGTGGCAAAAAGGTCCTCCTTTTTCTTTCGCATAAAGTCCTAAAGGGTCAGATCTAACTATGCTGCCTCCAGAAGGGAGCAGAACAAGCCGATTCCAGATAATGGCATGGCAGTGAGAAAACAAGAGATGAGGGAACTGTGGGGTTTTATGAATCATCTTAAATTGAACGTTTTGTTTCTTCTGTCTCACATGTACATAGAGAAACATATCGCGTCTCCTAACAAAGCAAACAGGAGCGGTGCCTGCCCTAAGGACAGAGTAAAGGTCAAGCAGAGAGGAGGAAATCCTTTTATTTCCTTTTCTGATGGAGATTAGTTTGGTTAATCAACACTAATCAAACAACATTAGTTTTGGTCAATCAGAACTTGTAGGTTAGTAATTAAGCTTTTTTTATATCACAGATGTTTATGCAGACATATAAAACCCGAGCGCAGAGCGGTTATCAAGTTCTAGGTACAGGAACAGATTGAGTTCTATGAAAACAGAACTATTTCAACTCATTAATTCAACAATTTCTATTCACTAACAGAAGCTACTTCTGCCTCCTTGATTCTCCCCAGGTTGCAAAAAAAAAGCAAAAGGAACACGCCTGTTTTTATAAACATGTATTCACATGCAAATATATAGTTCAGATTTTAAAAGACTACGCAAAGTAAAAGTTTACACGTAGTTAACTACTTCACGCAAGTTTTTAAATCCCCAAACTCGAGACAGAATGTGAATGTAAGGCTTACCAAGGTATTTGATGAATTGTAATCCTCTGTCGATTTATCTGAAAGAGACACATAGTAATGCCGTTAGAAATGAGTTGCAAACGCAGCAGCAGTGCGGACTGGAGAAGGGGACACGCTCCCTTCAGAAGGAGCAGGAAAAAAGTCTGCTCCCAATCCTAGGCATTACCTTCAGCTCCCCAGAACAAGCTGGCAACCGGCACATATGGGAATAGAGGGTAAAAAATTCTGCAGATAAATACAGGGGCCCCAAATCCCTGCTGCAGGAGGGCGGAATTTCCCAATGCGACACCTGAATGAATACCGTCCTCCATCCATATACACAAAATATTCGCAATATTTTTCAATATTTTCAATATTAAATGGGCTAGATCACCAGCAGAGGCACTGCAGCCAGCCCAAAACCTGCAAGATGTTCAATCTCAATCACCTAAACTTGCTGGAATAGCAACAGAGGACCCAATGAATCGAATGGCAGGCTTCTTGTTTGACTATCCAGGCACATATGGGGAAGATTTGTGCTTTTATACCTGCCTGAAGCCTTCCTAATTAATACGCATTCTGGTGACGTGGTTCTATCCCCTTAAACGAAAAAAAAAAAAACCAAACCCAAAAAAACAAAAAACCCACAAAGCAGGAGCCCTCAGCACAGGGAAGACATGGACCTGTTGGAGCAGGTCCAGAGTCCAGAGGAGGGTCACAAAAACGCTGCGAGGGCTGGAGCCCCTCTGCTGTGAAACAGACTGAGAGAGTTGCGGGGGTTCAGCCTGGAGAAGGAAAGGCTCCGGGGAGACCTTATTGTGGCCTTTCAGTACTTAAAGGGGGTCTACAGCAAAGATGGGGACAAAATTTTAAGCAGGGCCTGTAGCAATAGGACAAGGGGTAATGGCTTTAAACAAGGATAGATTTAGACTACAGATAGAAGGAAGAGATTTTTTACAATGAAGGTGGTAAAATGCTGGCCCAGGTTGCCCAGAGAGGTGGAAGATGCCCCATCCTTGGAGGTGTTCAAGGTCAGGTTGGACGGGGCTTTGAGCAACCTGATCTACTTGAAGACGTCTCTGCTCAGTGCAGGGGGGTTGGACTAAAGGTCCCTTCCAATCCAAATTATTCCATGATTAATATTTAGAAAGAGAAGGAGTTAGAGTTGAAAGAGAAAAAGGAGCGATGGCTGCAGGAGTCCTCCAGTGGGCAGGTAATCCATACAAAGAAGGCCCAAAATCTTAGTAGCTTTTCTAGAGGAATGCAGCCAGCAGTTATCAAGCACCTGGCCGCTAAGGCATATTCCTCAATCACGGCACACGGGAGCAGACACCATCATCCCAAGCACACATGAATCGGCACCCACACCCATGCTGGAAATTGAAACTGGTGCAAAATTTATCTGCCTGTTTTTTCCAGTGATTTTCATCACTGGGAACCCAACACCACCACTCTGGGCTCTGCCTTCCAGATGCTGGCTGTAAGCTTCAGAAAAACTATGTGATTTGGAATTTAGGCAGTTGACTGAACTCCTCTTTTGCACCTCTGCTGGGCATCAGGATTAACAGAAGAGCATTATAAAGGAAGAGGGGTGCTTGAGCAGCCAGAGAATCTCATCCACATTTTCCTTGAAAAGACAGATCTACTTGTTGATTAAATGAAAGAAACCCCACATATAATGACTAAGCAGCTGTATGAGATGATCACCACGTACCTGTGAAACTCATGTACTTCTGGCTGTTGGAGATCTTCTTGGAGTTGTAAAACTCCAACACGTCCAGCACTGCCTGAGGGTTCTTCTTCTGCTCCGACTTGGTGATGTTGGAAGTCTGCAGTAAACGCGCCCATTGCTCCGGCATTCCCTGTGGGGAGACGTACCTCGTTAGGTCACAGTCAGCCTAACATGGGTGACAGCACACACGCCCGCCACCACGGCTCTGCCACACAGTTTCTGGGCTTACCCAGTGCTGTGAGGGTAACTGGGAGAAAAGAAGAGAGGAAAGGAAAAGAGGCAGTGGATCGATACTAGCCACTGTCTTGTGTTACAAGTCACACGTTCCTTGCATGGACATGCAAATGCCACTCTGCTGACGGGGCTCTGGGTGAGCCCCACATCCTTTGAAGACCAAAACTCAAAAGACAGAAAGGAGCAGACCCGAATGCTGCAGTTCAGGAAGAGCCTCAAGCGAAAAAAAACCCAACCCTTTATGCACAGGTATACACATATTTACATATCTCCAAGAAGGACTACAGAAGTAACACGCGCTGCATAGCATGCAGGGGAGGTTCAGATTGGATATTAGGAAAAATGTTTTACACTGAAAGGGTTATCAAGCATTGGACCAGGCTGCCCAGGGAAGCGGTGGAGGCACCATCCCTGGAGGTATTTAAAAGACGGGCAGAGGTAGCGCTTAGAGATATGGTTTAGTGATGGGTTTTGTCAGAGTTAGGTTGATGGTTGGACTCGATGATCTGAAAGGTCCCTTCCAACCTAGGCGATTCTATGATCTAGTGCAACGAACATGAAACATTCACTTGGGTCTTCTTGTAGCACAAGGAGTTCTTTGATAATAGTGGTTTGGTGCCTATAGTAACCAGAGCTGTGAAAGCAGAGATGTTAACCTCACACATGAAGCTCCGAATTTCATTACAGGAACATCATTTCAGCCAGAAAATAAAGACAACTGGAGTACAGCCTGACTCGTGCCTTTCACCACCAGCAAGAGCTACAGTTTGTATAGACAAAGTGGCAAGGGACTGGCGTCCTTTATCAATAAAGTTACGCTCCCTGTTCAAAAGGCTGGCTAGATACACCACTCGGGTAACGCCACACTGGTAGATCTAGGTTAACTTGGGCACGCTTAGAGGCTGACGTGCAAAACACAACTGTACACACGATTCAGGTTAGGAGAGCAGAGTCCCTGAAAAAGAAGAATATTAAAGAGGCAAAAACATGAACACCTGCTGCTGCTATTAAATACTATTTCATAATCAAATTAAGAAGAATAATACGATGAAATACAACTCTGTCTTCATAGTATTTTTCATGTCAATAAAAAAAACACCATAAAAGCACCTGACATCTAGCCTTAGGGCAGCACACACACACTCTGTCATAAACAGCTATGCACAGTTGCGCGTCTCCTGAAGGGGAGCTTTCAGAGCCCCATTTGGTGGACACAGACTGGGCTGGAGACCTAATCCAGCTCTAGAAGAGGAGAGGAGGGGAAGGGAGGGCAGATACACCATGTTTTGCTGTCCGTAACAGCCAAAAAACAGTAATGGAAAAAAGTTTGCCGGCAGCCTGGGCTCCTGGGATGAGCCAAGTTTGACAAACAGGCTCTCAGCAAGAATTAGTGGGTAACCTCTGCAGATGTATTTCAAAGGAGATCAAACTAGATGATGGTAATAACCTTTTCAGCATTACTATATAAAAGATTAATGGGTCCTGGCTCCTCCCAGCAATAAGCCAAACCGCATAGCTCTCTTTGCCTCCGGATTCACTTACCGTGAATTCTCCCGTGACTGCATCAAACCCCACATGAATCGTGTGTTCGAAGTCTGAAGGGAGGGAGATCTCTGGCCGCTCTTTCTCTTTCTTTTTATTGGCTGGAAGAGACAATAACAACAACAAAAAAAACCCATTAAAAGTCCATCAAGAATTCAAATCTCCCCAGTAGCTTCCAATTTACCTACCCAGCCACACCCCACTTCTGCCAGTTATGGGATTTCGATCTGGGGCAAAAAAACCAGCAAGTTTAAAAACTTTGTCACCTCACTTAAGAGCAGCCCCAGCACAGGACCAGGACAACAAAAGGACAACAAAAATCAAAGTCTTGTAACCCAGGACAAGCTCAAGCCAAGGCAACTGATATTTTGAGTGTGTCAAGTATCAACCGGTAGGGCTAGACTCAATAGCACGAGAGCTATTTACCTGAAATATTCACTCAAACTTACACAGGTCAGAGTCCAAAGCACTACAGCAGCAGTTAAGTGGGAGCCATGCAGTTCTGAACACATTTTTTTATTTGTTGTTTTAAGGAACTTTAAAAAAAAAAAAAAAAAAAAAAAAAAATATATATTACGTGCTGTTAAATATACATTCGCCTCTCCTATTAAGACGGGGACAAAATTAACTGCAAATACTGCTTATAAATTGCTTCCTGCATCCTACATTCTCAAAACAGAGTTTGTGAAGAAAACCAAATATAACATGTGTGCTTCTGCTACAAAATCTTACACGAGCAAAACCATTTATATTCTTCTGCTCGCAGAACGAACTGAATGTGGTTTCAATAACAAGCTTTGAAGACACAGAGCAAGAGGGCAGAACCTGGCAGGTGAGGAGCAGAAGTCATGAAGAAACAGGAAAGGAAATAAATCAAAGCAGATGCGCTCTGCAAATTTTCAAGTCAAGTCTTCAGACAAGATTATCATTCTGCCTTGGATTAAATTCATCCATATTCATGACATATTAAGGACTCCACCTTCCTTTTAATATTTGCTGTGTTCAAAAAATCGAGATCAGTTTAAGGAAGAACCACGTTCTACTCAGCTTTGCTGCTGCTCGCGGTTATAAAACAGAGCCAGGAGAAGGTGACTACACCACTTGCGTTTCCCAGCTGCTACCTTTTATATCTAAAGCCAAACAGAATTCGTTCCGTGGCTGAGATTCCCCAGTGCATTTTTGGCAACAGGAATGCCAAAGCCCAGGTATTTCAGAAACCTGTGATGCTAATGCTCGATAGCGCAATTATTTAAGACGCTGCTGGTGGTTAGCTGCGTAAAGACGGTCAGGGTTTGCCCCAAAGGACCGAATCCCATTTCCTTCAGTGCCAGCTCTGGCACTGGTCTCTGCATCATTACAGAGTTACTGTTGCACAGATTAATTTTGGATTAAAAAAAAAAAAAAATTAAAAAAAAAATCAGATGCTCCATTCGGGACACGAAGCTGGAACAGATTGTTTTCAATCCCTCTTTCAAACAAAGGGGACAGGAGAAACTGAAACGCAGAAGAGCGACAGAGTTGCCAAGGGGAAGGAGGAGAGAAAGCGGCAATGCCGGAGGAGCCATCACAGAGCGGGGAGCTAGGAGGAGACAGAAGCAGCTGCTGGTTAGCAGATGGTGAGCATCTGCAGCACGGAGGCCTTGCCAAAGAAGGAACAAGTCGCTGCATCCAGCAGGTAGACAGAAAAAGCTGCGTGCGTTAGCGCTGGATGGAAAGCAAGAGGAAAAGAGAGGCAGAGAGCGCCACCAGAGGCACCATATTCTGTCCACAGGATCAGTCCGTTCCTCCAAGCCGGAGAGCAAGGCGTCAGCTCAGCCTCGGAGCCCACCTCTCAGGCGAGGAAGAAGAGGGCACCCGTATTAGCACCACTCCGCAGGAGTGCTGCACGTGTGATGCGCATCCACACCGTGGTCCAGGACGACTGCCACAGTAGATTTGAATGTACCCCTAAAAAAAGCCCAAGGGCATGATGAAGTTGCTATCCAGAAGTCAATACACTTAAGTGTTTTGGGTTTTTTTTTTTTATTTCTACAGCCCAAGCTCCCTGCCGCACACCCAAATCCCAACAAACTTCTCTGCAACCAGCTGTTGCAGTTTCCATTCAACCAGCAAACCGAGCTGACTGCTGACTTATCCAAAGCAGGAGACAACGGCCTGAACGAGCCTCAGCTACACACAGCAGTAAAGAGTTCTAGAAGGATTGATTAAATAACATAATGGCCTCTGTCATATCAAAGCTCCAGCTCTCTGTTCATGTTCGACAAATAGGTAGAGAGTTTCAGCACGGCTACGCTGCAATACAGAAATAGGAAGACGTTTTTCTGCATTTACGGCTTATTTTGTTCTCCTACACCTAAGCAGTTAATATTCTCCCCATTATCTCAGTTTCCTGCAACCATTTCCTACAGCATCTCAACCCCTTGCATTTTCCCTGACTCTCAACAACTCTTTGGGACAGCTACCGCAAACTCAGGCTGAAAATCACTTTGCCTTCGTGACAACATTGCAGCGTCTGAAACCATAATTGCTCTGTATTCTTTTTTTAAATCCGCCTGCCCGCCACACTCAGGGCTTTATAGCACCCAGATTGAATTCATCATCGTTTGAACGCACATGAAGTTGGCACATGAACTCACAGGTTTTCCTCCAGCAGTCTCAGAGGACAATGAACTTCCAGAAGCTTTTGATCCAAAATCTGACAGATCTAAAAAGCCTAAACATATTAAACCATTAATGACATAATTGCTTTTTGTAGCAGATATTTATGTCGTAGCAGGAGGTAGAAGACAAAAAGAATTACAGATGGGCACTCCCAATCTTGCTAAACACTTAATCCCCCTCCACAGAGATTACATTATCCTTGCAATGGAGTCAAAAAGCCTTGAGGAATCTTAAATTAAAAAATAAAAGAGAAATCATACATCTGTTTAAGGCGGCCTACCTACCACCAAGTGCTTTATTCCCACAAACACCTTACCACCTTCTCATTCAAAACCTCGCACGTTTGATGCTGTTACAAGAGCCACCCATAAAGTTTCCTGATGATGCTCTGGCAACTTGAGCTGCAACTAGGAAGCACGAGGTCCCACTGCAAAATAAGCCCTTGAGCCCATCCTGAAGCATAACGAGATGGGAAAGGTCTTCTCCACTGGTAAGGTTGAGTGAAGCGCTCCCTCTGTCACCACGCAAAGGGCTCCCGGGTGCTGCAAACTGTCGTCTTGTGGGTAAAACTCTGCCTCTGCACGAAGCTGCAGATGAGCTCAGAGGTGCTAAATGTCCCACATTCAAGACAAATTCATACCCTCAACTAGGACACCGAGGAGCCCCAAGCCCAAAAAACTGCAGATGTTCACAACACTTGGTGAAAGCAACAAGTCACGCAAGCTCTGCACCCATATGATCCATCCGGTAGTAAGCCGACGTGTTTTTTAAATAGCAGTTTTGGGGTTTAGGCTGGGACAGCGGACATCAGGACTAGAAAACACATCCTAAATTTTGCAGGCAGAGCACGACACCTCCAAAGCAGCCGGGCAAGGGGACACAGCTCAGTGGAAGTGTGCAAATGTGTACGGGGCCCGGGATTTAAGTCCCATGTGTCCTTTATGGCTCTTTTCATGCACAGGAGTAGCGCAATGGAAAAGACACTTTTGAAAGTGCCTTCAGCTAGAACTGCCCTTCTTGATCCAGTAAGATGTAGAAGATGCCCTCAAGATGTCCCCCCCTTGTTGGCTTCCCCTCTGATCTGGCCCCACAAGCTCTCAACAGGTCTGTGGCCTGCTCCACAGCAGGACTCCACGTGTTTCAGCTGCACTTTTGCATAAAGTGCCACCTCTTCGCTGTCTTTCCCACCCATCCTTTGTAGAGTGCCCGCTCCAGTGCTGTTCCCTGCCCAGCATAAAGAGCTACCACATCTCCGAAGGGATTGAGAGCATCAACTTCAGCAGCTCTCAGGCTACAGCATAAAAACCCACGTCCGCATTCACTAGCAAAATTAATCGCCGAGCATTTCAGCTCTTCGCAGGCTCTTTGCAACCCCAGCAGAGATTAAACGCAGATCGCTGGCTTCCCTACGTGAAGATCCAAAGGTCCACGGATTTGCCCCAAATTACATTTCTCTAACTGAACAGAAACCAACTCCCCTTTCAGTCCAGCCAAACTAACAAATAACACCCAAATTATTTCAGGCACAAACCACCATTCCGAACACCCGGGAATTTCATTAACATTTAAGCAACAGGAGGCACCGGGAGTTCAGTTGTCACCGTGAGATTAGAAGGAGCTTTCATAAAATGAAAATCAACCCATCTGAAATGAAGGTGACAGTGTTAAAGGTATTTTTTGCTCGACAGGAATTAAAGGACAGAAGCAACCATTCTCGTTCGGGCAGGTGTATTGCAACAGAAGGCTCTGCTGGGCTTGGCTAAACAAAGATCTCTCATGTCTTGAAGCATCTGCCACGTTGGCCAATCTTCAGCAAACGCAGGCATCTCCAAATCGGTGGCAGCTTGTCTGCTGATTTTACCCAAACCGTTCACTTTTGCAGCTCTCCTTTAAAACCTACTTCAAACTGGCATTTCGGGTTGTATTTCTTTTACTCTCCAATAAATTTCAGGTGATTTCTTTGGTCCCCGCAACTGCTGAACCTTGAGATTTAAAAGCTCCACTCCCTTCTTTCTTTTCCCTTGTGTCTTCTTTAAGCGGGCACAAAAATCCTGCAGCTCTTTAGGATTAACAATCATAATAGCAAGTTCTAACCAAGATCCGGCAAACTTTTAACATTGAGTTCATGGGTTTCTGCATTGCCTAATCAAAAATCCACGTTTGTAAAACAATATAAAGTTGCCAAAGGTACCAAATAATAATAACAATAATGAATGCTGCAGTATTTTATGGAAAATTAACCTACATCCTATTTGAATTAGTGGAAGTGGCGCTCCAGTTAGCCTTTTTTCTAACAAATTTAAGGAGACAGCCTGCCTCCCAAAGCCCAGGAAGCTGAAGGTATCAAGGCTTGACTTCAGTTATCCAGTGTCCAGATACCATTGCAACGCAGACTCTGCAAAAAGCTGATGTATTAGAAAGAGGAACTCAAAAAAATAGGTCAGATAGATATAAAAAGAAACCAGCATATATTAGGGGATAGAGGCTTTTTTTTTCCCTGACATCACTTCAAAAGCTTCATATGAGAGAGAGTGAGTTTTTTAAAATATCCTGATCTTAAAAATTAGAATTCAATGTACAGTTCACAGCTCCTATCTCCCTTTCCATCTGTTTCAGTCCCTATAACAGGAGAAAATTCCTTCAGTTCACAAGAAATGTGCAAAGAATTTGCAGTAACGGATTATTCTTAACAGCAAGTAGACAATGACTGACCCGAACACTAGAACAGTGACCAACCATGCAGTAACATACGACAGGCCTGGCAGGAGATGGCCTCTTAGTCATGCTTAATTCAAATTATTTGCTGTTTATAGCAACAAACAAGCAAAAGACCTCCCTCTGCTCCCCAAAATGACCAAGACCGTCACGCAGGAAACAAACCAACAAAATTTTCTAAAGCCTAAACCATTAGTAAGCATCAGGTGCTTAACTGAGGTCATTCAGAGCAACGTTCAGGCAGAAGGTTTAGAAGAAAAGACAAAATACTATACTTTTATCTCCTGGTAAAATAGCTCGGTAAAATCGGTCCTTCCTTTTCTTTTCTTCCGGGTTGGGAGGCAAAGGTTTTGAGCCATGGTTTAAAGTCCCAGCATCTTTGCTGCCCGATCCAATCATAGTGCTGGTATTTCTCATCGGAGGAGCAGGCGGTTTGTCTTCTGTTTCAACTCCATTGTTAGACATCTTCAGCTGGGGAGGCCGTTACTAGGAACGGGAAAAAGACAGAAGCAGCGTTATTTATTTATTTATTTGTTGTAAACCAGAATCACGCACTGCCAAATAAACCACACGCGGGTACTTGCAGACTGACCTGTAACCTCGTATCAACACAGACCAAGCGTCAGCGTGACAAATTCTTTTCAAGCTCCAAGTTTTTTCTGTTAACAAGACTCTGTTCAAGCGTTTGAGTTATTGATCGTTAAGAAAAGCCTGTTTCAGGATACAGCCAATTCTCGAGCAAGCCGTGGAGCAGAAGTGTAGAGTGGGGATGAAAAGCAGTAACTACCAGGTAGCAAAGATACTCGAGAGGAGCCAACAAGTTGCTGAGCTCAAAAGACCTCTCAGTTCCATGCTCATTCCACTAAAAACTACGTCAAAATGTTTGTATCAGTCTCCAGCACATCAAAAGAAGTATGGCCAGCAGGTCAGGGAGATGATTCTGCCCCTCTGCTCTGCTCTGGTGAGACCCCACCTGGAGTACTGTGTCCAGCTTTGGAGTCCTCAGCCCAAGAAGGACGTGGACCAGTTGGAGCGGGTCCAGCAGAGGGCCATGAAGATGATCAGAGGATGTCCTCTGCTATGAGGACAGGCCAAAAGAGTTGGGGGAGTTGAGCCTGGAGAAGAGAAGGCTCCAGGGAGACCTTAGAGCCCCTGCCAGTCCCTCAAGGGGCTCCAGGAAAGCTGGGGAGGGACTCTGGATCGGGGAGGGGAGCCATACGATGAGGGGGAATGGCTTTAAACTGGAAGAGGGGAGATTTAGATGAGATATCAGAAAGAAATTTTTCATCGTGAGGGTGGTGAGCCCCTGGCCCAGGTTGCCCAGAGAAGCTGTGGCTGCCCCATCCCTGGAGGTGTTCAAGGCCAGGCTGGACAGGGCTTTGAGCAGCCTGGTCTGGTGGGAGGTGTCCCTGCCCAGGGCAGGGGGGGACAGAACTGGATGACCTTTAATGTCCCTTCCAACCCAAACCATTCTGTGATTCTATGATGCAGAAAGACTGAAGTTTGCACTCAAAGAGTTTCGATGGAGCTGCTAAAAAGCTGCTGAACTGGTTCAGAGGCAGAGGTGGCCGGGAAGCCACAGAGCTGTACCCACGTCACCTCAGACGCAGGGCCGTGGTCCTCGCTTGGTCCTAAGCCGGCCCTGGCCTTTCCCTGGTAGCAGCAGACTTCAGGCACAGTTCAAACCGCCGGAAAGTTGCCTGCATTTTGTTCTGTTGGAAAGGTCAAACAAAACTAGATCCCCAACACACACATAAATCCCTAAGTAAATAATCCCTGCCGTGCGGATTTAAAGACGGAAGCTTTGGCACAGGGTAACAGATTATTCTGCAACAACTAGCTTGTTCCACCCAAATGAGATCAGCGTTACTCCAGACACAGCCTGGCTGCAGCGAGATCCTTCTGGAAACCGGAATTAGTCTGCATTATGTTCTACAAAAGAAAGTCGGGAGTTAACCGTAGAACAAAGACCAAAGCAGGCACAGTTTCTGTTTGGGTGGAAAAAGCAGTTCAACAACTTTACGAATTTCACAAGCAGTAAGGGAAGATGTTTCGCTCAGGGAGAATTACTGGGTGGCAGAAAGTCAAAAGCGATTTGCTCTTCGCAAGTGAGAAATCCGGTTTCAAAGCCAAGATCGCTGCTGGCTTCCAGGGAGCTGCTTTTCCATGGGCCGGACCCAGAGGAACCACACTGGGTCACACTCCAAACAGATCCACAACCACACGGCGGCCCTACGACCGCACACCACCACCCTGCCGGTCTTAAAGTCTTCTTTGGCCAAGCTACTGATGCTCAGCATTAACTGGAAAGATTTGGACCCAGGGTAGGCTGCTCTCAGAGCTGCAGGGAGTTAAGAAAGGTGAATGCTGCCTGCAGAAGGCGGCACTCAGCTGCAGCATGTTGGACTTCACTGAAAGCAGTAGTTCCCTGGCTGTCACTGGTCTCCAGCTTCACCTTCTCCTCCACTTATTTGGTTCCCGGTTTCTTCACGCTTGCTCTTAAATGGGAGAGCTGACAGCACAGCACAGCGCACAAGGCTTTGGACAAGCCTTCACACACAGGGAGCTTTGTGAGAGGTTTGACCCCAGCCCCGCTTCCTCCCAACACAACTGTGCGATGGAATTTTAAATGACAGACTAGTATGCGGGGTATCGATTTTAACGGTGGGACAGTTTGGGAGGAGCAGGGGGAAATTAGCTGCGCATTTGTCCGGGCATCTTCTGGCACGTGCCCTGTGCATCTCCCATCACTCATACTTCGGTAAAAAACAGAGCAGAACAAAGCGACAGCTGGAGTGCCAGCCACGACGCGGAGCAACCGACGACTCTCCCCGTCTAAGCAGTGGGGGGAAAAAAAGTCTAAACTCAAACCCAACTGGTAAATTTGGCAGCCACTGCTGCGCACAAGACTTGTGCAACGTGAAGATATTGCGTCTCACTGACAGGCTTTGCGCATCACAGTGTCGGCGTTGGTACTGAACCGGCACAACTAAAGCTTTTGAAAGGACATAAGCAGAAGTGCCATATAGAGAGATGCATTCTTTGCATTTTCTTTTTCTTATTTCTTTGCTTATTTAACCATGAGAAAGCAAATTGCTGGGAGGGTGCTAGGAATACGCTGCAAATAGGGAAGCAGAAGGAAAATGAAGGTTAGCAGCTATGTGCCGGCCAAACGGCCCTCCTCGGGAGCGGGCACCACGTTTGCTGCTGTAACACCCTGGTTGACCCCCACAGGGGTTTGGATAAAGGTGCATCCAAAGATTCCCTCGCCGGCCAGGACTTCTGGAGCTGCAGGCATGGCTGAGACGGCAGGGGACATTGCCACGTTGCTGGGTCCCTCTCCCGCCGAGCAGAGGCGAGTAGGTGAGAATCGGTGCGTGCTACCTGCTGTCAGAGGCAGGGGGCTGAGCGGGGCACAGGGCGAAGTTCACTGTATTGGGGAATGGACGTAATATCAGACCGAAGGGCGGTACAAGGAAGAGAACAGAGCAGCACGTGGCTCCAGGCTGGGGAAAAAGAAGTGAGAAGAGGAAGGAACACCCCCCCCCCCCACACCAGATTATAGGCAGAGGCTGGCCTAGTGTTGGGAGAAGGAAAAAGAACATAGGGGGAAAAAAAAAAAAGAAAAAAAAAAAGAAAAAATATCCAACACCAAAAAGACCATGAAAACATAAGAAAAACCTCTGGATGTCAAGCATCCTCATACTCAGTTCCACCAATGCGAAGCCCTGGAGACATCTGCTCACAGTTTCTTCAATATAAGAGGGTTTTTCAAAATCCCTCAGTCGGAAAGGACAGAGCACAAGTGAATTACTGTTTTACCGCAGGGCTGGAAACACTGGCGTTACAACCTCTTGTTTATCTTACATTATTCCCTGAATGAGCAAGTAACTGCCGAGAAGTTACATAGTTTAACAAACAATATTGTTTTACACCTATTTGGTGACTGCAACTTTCATGTGGACAAAGCCTACAATACACCCTCTCCTTTCTTCTCCATCGCTCAAGCCCCCAGACCTTCCTCCTCCTCAAAGTCTTACGTTTGGAGTTACAAGAGCTACTTAAACTGTTTGAAGATGGGGGAGGGGTGAGAGAAATGCCTCAACCCACAGAACTGAGAGACTGGTTCTACAGAAGTTATCCCCTGTAATAGCAGCACTATCCCAGAGGGCTCCCAAAAGCCTTTTCCCGCTACGCATTTAAAGGGAAAACCAAAAAACCTGCTTACGTGAGTCCTCTCCCTGTGATACAGAGACACAGTCTACCCCCAAACTCGACATCGTCACACTTCAAACTTCCGTTGGCTTCAAAGTCCGTGGATGAAACCCCGTTGTGGGAGACGACGGTGTGCGATGGGCATGAGTTGTGTTAGCATAAGCAGGCCTTAGCATAAGTAGGCCTGCAGGCCTGCCTTGACATGAGTTTAAGAAAGGTTACTGTCGGACATAAGATAAAGAAGTGCTGACCAGAAGGGTTGCTGAATCTGCAGAAAGAAGCTTAACGAAGAAACTTAAAGCAGCAGACGTCAAGAAAGGTCGACCAATGACAAGAAAGAATTAAGCGCGTGAGCAGCTCGCGAGGATAGCGTGCAGCCAATTAGTAGGAGTTAGAGCGCGTGAACAGAAATCATAATGCTACAAATGTAACACTTCGGCTGAATAAAGTCGGAATTGACTAGCATCACATTGGTGTGTTCGTCTTTCCCGTTGCCCGCACGACTCGGAGTCGAATCAGAAACCCGGCACCCCGTCCTGGCCGAATTACACCCACCTCTCCAGGGCTTTACAGCCGAGCTGAGCCTCCGGAGCACGGAGCCACACCAAGGGGTTACAGAGGCGGCCGTCTCCCTCGCCGTAGCCTAGCTGACTGTGCAAATTCTCTTCTTCCTAAAATAATCTCCCGCCAATTCCCACATAAGCAGGCTTCAAACAACCCCCCCCCCCCCCCCCCCCCGGCCCCAGCCTTGTGTAGGCCCTGCTCAAATTCAGGGCACCGGGCAATTGCTTCACCAGCCCGCATAACATCAGCGCGACGGCACCCAAGCGGGTCGCTCCATCCTAACAGGAATGCAAAAAGCGTCGCCGGACTGAGCCGCTTCCTTCTTCGCCCCAGCATGACTGTGCTTTGAGAAATTCGTCTTCTGTTTCCACAGTATGATTAAGTGAGCAGTGGAAGCGATGAAACAGCACGTGAACTTTTCAACTGCAGCCAGATGAGGGAAGAGGGTTTAGCTGCAGACGCCCTTATTCTCAACTACTACATACATTAAAATACCAGCACTCAAACCAAACCCCACAGCCACCGCTAGGAAGGCACAGCCGTAACGTAGCACTATTGTTTCTGCAGCCGTTTGGGAGTACGGGAAGTTCGAGTTGTTTCAGCGCACAGCACTTCTGAAGATAAAAGTTTTATTACATACTGCAGCCTCAGTCAAATTACAGAGGCCTTCAAGTGCTCCCTGCTCCTCCCCATCGACTTCTGAAACCCATCAGCTAGATTAGATTACTCCAGCCTCTGCAGAGTCGAGCGGCAGACCTGATAAAACGCCTTTCACACCTACAAACCACTTGTGCAGACAGGAAGGGGTGACAGACGACCAGGCACAAAGGGGACAAGAGGCTCAGGAAACCGCTTGGCGGTTCAGGAGAGGGCAAGCGGAGGTACCGAACAGGAGACGGCACCCACAGGTGCCAACAGCGGCAGCCAAGAGTCGAGAGCCCACAGGCCCTTGTCTGATCCGCGTTAAGTAGATATGGCTCAAAATCACAACGTTTATGGCTGTAGCTTCCCTGTAACACAGGCACAGGCTCAAGAGCCATTCTTCTAGCCGAGTGGGACCCCAACATATGCGGAGCCTTCTGGCACTGCTGCATGTAACACACACAAAAGAAAAAAAAACAAAAGAGAGAGAGAGAGAACAGAGATCCTCTATTTATGTCATTTTTCCTTCTGGTAAACCACATCGTTTCAAACCTGATGTTCCACGTTGAACTGTGAGTTTCTAGCAAGCTGGTTGTGTTTCCTTTGCATTCCTTCGCGAGACAGGCAGATGACTGATTGCTAAACCAGAAAGCAATTAAAAAGTCAGAGGGGCTGAAACCTACGCTACAGTAGATTCCATAAAGATAAGTACGTCCAATGCATACTAATTGCTGGAGTCAACACGAAAACTCATAAAAGAGCCATCTATAATTCATGCAGTCTGGCAAGACAGTAGCTGTAAGTTACTCACTACAACTTACAGATGAATAAAGTATATTAAACAAGGGGCGGTGGGGGAGATGCTCAGCAACTGTTTTCCCCTCTCTGCCTATTACCAGAAGGAAACCTCACATTTTTCCAAGATGCTATTTTTCTGGTGTTGCCAGGGTGAGGAAAGGGTGTCTTGACCTTTAATTAGAGTTGATCCTGATCAGAACAAGCGTTTCACCCCTGCACCAGTATCCCTGCCTCCTTCCACCCCATGGCTGGAGGTTGCTCGTGCACACACAGAGTTAAAAAAAAAGTCACTTTTTTCCTCCTCACGCTGCCCAGGTGGGAAGGAGCCAGGGATGTTCCCTGCTCTCTACAAACACACTGCACGCAGCAGATTCCCTCCCCCTGTGCCACGCTTTCATCCAAATCCCAGCCGAAAATTAACGGCAGAGCTTACCGGCTGGGTTTTGACACAGGATGAAAAGATACTCATTCATTTTTTTTATTTTTTCTTTATTACTTTACGTGGGACTAAGTCTCAAACACAGTCTCGCATTGAAGGAAAGGCATCCCACGCATGTTCCACCCGACAAAGAAGCAAGAGGCGTCTTTGCTTCTTGCAAGGAAGCAGTTGAGAAGCAGTTGAGAAGCAAGAGGTGTCCCAACCTGACAGCAGATGGGATCTGGGACACGTGCTGTCACAGAAAAGGGCAGCAGCAATAACGCACACCCTGAGGGAGGACGGGCTCATCGTCACATTTAGAGGGGATTAAAAAAAAAAAAAAAAAGAAAAGAAAACAAACAACCCAGAAACTGTTGCATTTAGCTGTCTCCCCAGCCAGTTCCTGCACATCTGAGCGCTGCGCAAGTGTGCCGATTAAACAAAAAAAAAAAAAAAAAGTCAAGGGCCATCAGTGCATCAGCCCAGACCCAACATTTACATGCGAATTAAACAAAGCCCCAGGTTTTCGTAAAGTTCTAATAAAGAAAGAATTACAAGACAGCAGCGTTTGCCCGCCTATCTTTAGAGTTTACCTGTTAGACCCCTGCAGGTGCTGCCGCCACCTAGAGATGCAGATGAAAACACTAAATTAAACGAAATGACAATCACTGAAAGTAAGTAGACGTTTAGAAGGGAGCGCATCCACCGCTACAGCCAGAGCCGGGAGGGGGTGTGAGGAGGGGGAAGGAGACACACTCTCATGGCAGATGGCCAAAAACTGTTTGCAGCCTTGCTCCCCTGCCAGCGCGATTTCCATAGCGCTAGACACAAAGGACGGCTGACCAGTTAGAGCTCAACAGGAACGCTGGAGGACTCCATGGCTGGGGATTTTAAAAGCCAAAAGACTGGAGGGTCTTTTTTTTTTAAAAAAAAAAAAAAAAGCCTTTAATTCAACCCCAACCGCTCAGGCAAATTGCAAGACCTGCCGGATGGGATTCCCTAGCCCGTATTTTGCAGGAGGACACGGACACGACCGCAGCGGGCGCTACCTCTGGGCAGGAGAGCTGTCAAATCTCCTCCTCGGCAGATATGTGTCCCATCGTACCACACAGATATGCCTCTGAAGAAGAACGGACTAATTATAACCGCTCGATTCCTAGCAACGCAGCAGAGTTCTCCTTTCACTCAAATTAAGGAGGCTTCTTTCAGTTTTGTTTTAAATAATCCAGGGCCAGCTTTCGCCAGCCTCCACTGTGTGGGCCCGTGCATGACCGCTGCGTCGCTAACCCAGACACATGGTGGGGGGGGGGGTTTCAGCAGCGCTGAGGCAGGTCAAGCCTGTTCCACCAGATTAGGCTTCAATCCAACACTGCAGAGGCAACGCCAGCTTAAATTGCCATGTTTCAACTTAGTTTTGGCTGTTTCCTGAATAACTAGCAGTGTCAAACAATAACCATTTCGCGGTCAATGCCAGCTATGCCCAGGTACCCGGAGTACACGATGAACTCGGATTACCGGTGCTCCAGTTGGGTGGCTCAGGCTTTGAGAGCTGCAGGGACCAGCTCCGGCTCTTCCCATCCCCGGGGCAGCAGCCCGCTCGTTTTGAGTGAGCGCTCACCCCATTCCAACAGCGCTTCTGAACAGCCCAAGAGAAATAAATTGCATATTAAAAAGAGAAGGAGTGGGGGGAAAAAGGGGATGGGGCGGGGGGAAAGGGGGGGGGGGGGGGGGGGGAAGGGAAATCCAAGCTGAGGCAGAAGGAACCAAGAGTATAATTTTTCAAAGTTCTCAGCCCACAAATCATCCTCCTTATTTCCTCCTCGCCAGGCGTGCTGTCTCCCAGCCCCTGGCTACATGCCTGAACAAGGCAGTTGGCTGGTGCAGATGCCGGGACAGGCTCCCTATCCCAGCGGTGCGGAGCGGAGCAGCCTTGGCTCCGGTTCCACTTGTGCTCAGAGGAAGGCAGGGCTTCAACCGCAACGGGACGGGAGCCGGAGCTTGCTAAGCAGGGTGGGAAAAATAAAGGCCTCGTGTTAAAGCATACCCAAAGTTCATACAAGCAGGTTTCCTGGGGGAAATCTTGTGTTCCAGAGGAAATGACTGGATGCAGCATAAATAAAATATGTTAACACACACAGTTAAACACATCCCTGCAACTCTCCACCTAACTTACTTGGCTCTAAACCCAAACGGCACATTAGCAGCAACAGCAACTGAAAGGAGCCGAATCATCCATCATTCTTCCATTCGAAAGTTTCCAATCCAGAAGACGAACATGGAGCACAGGGCTCCGAATTAAGCCCCCGCTGTCCCCTGATGTGGAATAATTCCTAGTCGACGTATTCGCGTTTGAAATGCACATAGGTATTTGCAAAAACGGCGCCCTGTTAAATGCAGAGATTTGACCTTTGCCATTTAGCAATGGGGGCGGGGGGTAAGAAATAGATCAGAAAATTCTAACACTGTCGTATCAAGTCAAGAACATCCCACAGGCACAGAAGACAACGGTCACGCAGTGATTAGCGAAAAGCCACAGTGTGTAAATAGCAAAGAGTTTGCATTAATCTGTAAAAGATGATTTTTTTTTTTCCTAAGGAGAAGAGACACCAAGACAGAGACCTGCAAAGAGGAAACCGATGATTCTCAGGAGCAAAACTCATCCAACTCCCCTCTTTGCTGGGAAACAAAAGAACAAGACGACAACACAAGCATCGTTAGTGGATGAAGCCACCCAAGAGCCTCAATTAAGACTGAGGGGGAAATGCCACAAGAGTTCAGCGCTAATTGGAAATGCAAACATTTATCTTCAGGGTAGCGCTGCCTTCTGTGTGTGGCTCCATTGTGTTCAGGGCAGCTAATGACAGTAGGAAGCCCCGTGCTCTGTCGTATTTATGTAACGACTGGCAAAGCTGTCACATTCTCTTAATTGCTAGCCAGGATTTTCATCCTGGCAGTAGTTTTCAATTAAAGGAAATCGCAAAGACTGCTTCAGTTTCACATTGCTTCGCCAAAGTTCTGGTTCTTCTCCAAAGCTGGGGAAAAGAGGAAGAGTGAATAATTCTCCCAAGACAGAATGAGCGCTGCATCAAACATGAGCTTTTTGTAGACAAACCGAATTAAGAGATAAAGAGCAAATGGCCTCAAGTTGCACCAGGGGAGGCTTAAATTGGATATTAGGAAAAGTTTTTACACTGAAAGGGTTATCAAGCATTGGACCAGGCTGCCCAGGGAAGTGGCTGAGGCACCATCCCTGGAGGTATTTAAAAGATGGGTAGACGTGGTGCTTAGAGATATGGTTTAGTGATGGCTTTTGTCAGAGTTAGGCTGATGGTTGGACTCGACGATCTGAAAGGTCCCTTCCAACCTGGGCAATTCTATGATTCTATAAGGAGAGCACGATCACACAGCCAGAACTGAAAGAGCCAATTTAGCATCAGTAAAGACAAAAGAATTTGAGATCTGCATATAAATCTGCTTCAAGTTTGCAACGATTAATCCTTCTGAAAGAGGGGAGATTTAGATGAGATATTGGGAAGAAATTCTTTGCTGTGAGGGTGGTGAGCCCCTGGCCCAGGTTGCCCAGAGAAGCTGTGGCTGCTCCATCCCTGGAGGGGTTCAAGGCCAGGTTGGATGGGGCTTGGAGCAACCTGGTCTGGTGGGAGGTGTCCCTGCTCAGGGCAGGGGGGTTGGAACTAGGATGATCTTTAAGGTCCCTTCCAACCCAAACCATTCTATGACTATGAATTATGATACCTGTAATGCTCTAAAAGCAGTGCATTTCAAAGGCAAAATGAAAACGCCTAAGGTCCCTTAGGGATTCCACCTAATCGAGGTTTCACAGTAAAGCCTCCTGCGCTGGTGGAACATCAGCACTGTGTTTATAATTACATGCCATCTAGCAAAACGCCCAGTTGTGCCGTTTATAATCCCGGTCCATACAGAAGTAAGCACAGCAAGGATACTGTGGCAAGGTCTCGCGTTCCCAGACTTCCTTCCTTGTACCAAATGGACTGTGGAGCATTCACTAGTCCATTAAGAACCATCATCGTTTAATTTCATGAGCAGCAGTTTGGTTTTAGGAGGTACCATCAAGCCTTTTATCACATCATTTACTCGGATCCCAATCATACTTTCTGTATGTCAGCAGAGAAAAGAAAGCTCTACAGGGCTGGTACAGCTCTTTCTGCAATATATTACGACACAACTCCGCATTAGCGCTCAGTTAAATAAAGCCCATCAGCAAAGTGAACTATTTTTACTCCATTGAATAAAAGGAAATGTAAGAACATCACTTATTACAGAAGCAGGCCCGTTTTAAGGCACTGTGTAATTAGGAGTAGGACTTAATAACAGGACCAGAAATAGTGGGCAAGGGTTTCCTCAACAGCTCTGTGCAAGTCTTTCTGGGGCATGGATCTTCTTATCCTGTTTTCTTCCTATGATTACCCAAGCAGCTTTAAGTAGGGTGCATGCATCTTCACTGCTACTTATTTAAACCTCCTTCTTTCTCATAGAATCACAGAATGGTTCGGGTTGGAAGGGACCTTAAAGACCATCTAGTTCCAACCCCCTGCCCTGGGCAGGGACACCTCCCACCAGACCAGGTTGCTCCAAGCCCCATCCAGCCTGGCCTTGAACACCTCCAGGGATGGGGCAGCAACACCGGCTGCAGCTGCAAAACCTAACCCAGAGGAGACCGACCGAGCTCCTACACACAGCCCTGTCAGCGCCTGCAGCGACTCGCTCCTTTCAATCCAATTCCCAGCAGGCGAGGATCTACATCATAAAATTGGCAACAATATGAACTGCAAATTCAGCAGAATTTGGATTTCACTGACGGATGGACTGCCAGTACGCATGTTTTATTCATCTCAAGACTGCTTTGTCAAGTTGGTTGCATCTCCCTTCTGTACTTAAAATGCTAAAAATCATTTTGTGGTCACTATCGAGCAGCCAAGAAGCTCAATAGAGAGTGTTGTCCCTTTTCTAAGTGCTGGCCAAAACTCACCAGATTTCCAAAACGAAGACAACAACCAAAGACTGATGTTCTAGGAAGCTGTACGAGTCAGAGCATTTTGTTCAGTATAGTATTCCCTCCCATCGCTGTAAGTCACCTTGGTGAAGTCCCACGGCTACTTCCCGCTAAGGTCATCGGCATGTGAATCAGCCTCCCTGCGAGAGCACCGCACGCAGCGGATCAAGACGCAGAGTTTTCTGATCATCCTTCTGTAATTCCAATAATTCAGACTGGAGGACGCTCACCACCAGCACGCTCTCCTAGAGGTTCCTGCTACCTACCCATAACCCTAAAGCTTCCTCAGCGTTCGGGCACTCAAACCAATTCTCATTTCAGCATCCAGCCCAGGTTACCTGCCCACGCTCCCCTCTCTCTCCTGTTGTAAATCCAAGGCAAGAGAGTGTAAAATGAGATACTTTGAATTCCATAGCTAAAACACTACAATTTCACCTCTCACCTTTACAGGAACAGCTCTGTTTGCTATAAAACTCTGATAGAGCAGCTATTTCACAGCCCACAAGAAATGTCATCGTTGACCCCTAAGCTTACCCAGGAGGAATGCAGGGGGCTGCACCTCCCAAACCAATTTTGCCCCCTCCACTTTATGGCATTTACACCCTGCCCCACGTAAGCACTGCCTCCCTCTTTACTGCAGCTCACATTCGTACACCCGCTGCGGCACAACCTGCACTAACTGTCCCCCTCTCCTGCTAGAACCATAGAATTAAGGTTGGACTTTCAGATCATCGAGTCCAACCATGAACCTAACTCTGCCAAACCCACCACTAACCCGTGTCCCTCAGCACCACGTCTGCCCGGCTTTTAAATCCCTCCAGGGATGGTGCCTCAACCACTTCCCTGGGCAGCCTGGTCCAATGCTTGACAACCCTTTCAGGGAAGAAATTCTTCCTAATATCCAATCTAAACCTCCCCTGGCACAACTTGAGGCTGTTTCCTCTTGTCCTATGGCCTGTTCCTTGGGAGAAGAGCCCGACCCCCCCTGGCTACACCCTCCTTTCAGGGAGCTGTAGAGAGCGAGAAGGTCTCCCCTCAGCCTCCTTTTCTCCAGGCTGAACACCCCCAGCTCCCTCAGCCACTCCTCGCGAGACTTGGGCTCCAGACCCCTCACCAGCTCCATTGCCCTTCTCTGGATGCGCTCCAGCCCCTCAATGGCTTTCCTGTGGCATGGGGCTGTCCTTCCACTCCTCACAGAGGGATGCAGTGAAAGGAGCTCCCTGGCTGCGGGAAAGGAGATCCCGCAAATCAATCCAGAACACAGCAAGACCCGATGGCTTAAGTAAACCCTCTCCTCTGCAAGTATGAGGTGGCTTCTTCCACTCCTTCTTTCCAGCCGTCTCCTTTGAGCTGAGTTTTCCTCCATTCCTGGTTATTCTTGTACTGCTGGTACTTGCAGGTGCTGATTCACAGCCTCCCAAGTTACGCACGTTTGGCTGCTTTCATTTTTAAGAAAAATCACTTCAGGCTGGAAATAGCTGTCGTTTTTCTGTGAACACTCTTCAACGTATATCTAGTTTTATCTGAGGATGCTTTAACTAAAGCCTCAAAGTTTTATCGATCTCTGTTGCTCTATAAAAATACTATAAAACGGACATCAAAATTTGTGGCCTGCCATTGTGCTAGGCCCCTTTTAGCTTTAAAAACTGAAGTTGGATTTGAGCCTAATACATATACTTTAAACTTCTACCACAGTTTGAATTTACATCCCCATAGGTGAAACTTCCCCTGAGGGTTTCAATCCTTAATAAAACTAAAAATCTGCAAAAACGTAATGCTTTTTGCTCTGTCAAAGCTGAACCGAGATATCTCGAACAGAAGCGGTCAAATCCCAAATCACAATTTTTTGAAACGGGCTCTCAAAAAAGCAGCCCTGAGCCAGTCAGCCCACAAGTCTGTTATTTTAATATCTTACATTATATCAGCAGGCTCTTTTCCGTGCTTCCCAGTAACAGGACGAGGGGTAACAGGCACAAGCTGGAACATAGGAAGTTCCAATCAAATATGAGAAAAAAACTTCTTTACGGTGAGGGTGACAGAGCCCTGGAACAGGCTGCCCAGGGAGGCTGTGGAGTCCCCTTCTCTGGGGACTTTCAAGACCCGTCTGGATGCGGCCCTGAGCGATGTGCTCTGGGCAATCCTCCTTTAGCAGGGGGGTTGGATAGATGATCTCTAGAGGTCCCTTCCAACTCTGAAAAGTTCCGTGATTCCGTGAAATGGCTTCTATCTTAGATCCGAGATGATGTAGTGTTTCCAGCCTCTGCTCCGCTGGCTCCCAACCTTCCCCCCCGCCCAGAGCATCTGTATTCTGGGTATTTCCTTGGAGATTCATTAACTGCTCCTTCCTCAAAGGCTGAGATTATTGGCATTTTTCTCAGACTAGATTTCTAAGCGTTTGAAAGACCTGTCAGGACAGAGAAAGAAAGAAATACAGGAAGATACCGATTCATCGTTCTCTCTGTCAAGACATCGCAGGTAAAGAGAAGACCGAAGTTTTGGCTAATGTTTTTAAAGACCTTTTGTCTCTTGCATGCCTGTGTATCCTTTACGTATCATTTCACACTAACGTCAGTGTCCTCAGAGGGAGAGGGTGAATTAGAACATTGGTATCTCTAATTTAGGAGGCAGTTAGACCAACAACAACAAACCAGAGCTGAATGTATGCTCAAAACAATCTAGTTAGAATTCTATTTTAATTAAAAAACAGTCAAATAATTATATTATCCCAGGGATTGCTTTAGGCATGGTTTCAATCCAGCACACACGTGGGGTTTTTTTTAATCTTTTAGTTCCATACCCAGAAAATGATTGAAAAAAACACTGTAAACTACCAGAATGGTCCGTTCTGTACAAGAAGTTCCTCTCCCAATCGGAGAGCCCAAAAAGACTGAGAAATAAACGTTCCAACGTCAGTCAGCCACTTGCTAAGCCGCTTAAAAGAAGAAATGAAAACCAGTAGAGTAAAAGAAGCATATATCCCAGGCCAATAAATACAGTTTTCTCATTTTTCACCCCACTACCTGCAGATATAGTCTCAAAGGACACCTTTTATTTATTTGCTCTTATTTCCAATCCTTTGCCTCCTTGGTCAACACGTAACATGCACCTCTTCTACAGCTGCACAGTTCACGTGATTTTATTTAAAGACAAAAAAAAAAAAAAAAAACCCCACCAAGAAGAAGAGAGAAAGAAGTATTTCAAAAATCATCTTTCATTTCTGGATTTGCTCTCACACGCCGCGTGGGGCCCTGGAATTTTGTTCCAGAGGAGATGGCAGCAGCACAAGCCAGCGCAGCTGCCAGAGCCGCTTACCTGCGGGTATCACTGAACCGGGGCCCCGGGGAAGACGGTAGAAGGAGCAGGGCAGAGGTAGAGCGTGTAGTACAGCAGAGTGTGCTTGTGTAAACGTGGACATACATATATACATACATACACACACACGGATCTGTGCATCCGTGTATATAACTCGCATCACCCAAGCAACTCACCTATTTTGTTTACTCCCAGTGAGAGCGCATCATATGACCATTTATAAAACATAATCAACCTCAAGTGATACAAAGTGCTAAAAAAAAAAAAAATATATGCTATGAAGCACAATAAACAGCTCTGAAATCATATAATTTGGTATTACGCATTGCCAAGTTACTTCTGTAAGTATACATACACTGGATCTTGTTTCTACGAACCGGAATCCCTATTAATTTAAAAAATAAATAAACCAACCCCCCAGAGGCATATAAACAAGGTTGTTGCCCAAATCCACGCCGACCTCATGCATACAGGTCATTCAGCCACTGCCACCCACTGTATGGAAACACACTTAGGAATTAAATGAGAAAAGAAAACGAAGACACTTCTTCAGCCCGTTTCCTCTTGCAAGACACTTGTGGGCGGGAGGGAGGGCCAGGCAGCTCAGAAAGGTTAACCACACAATTTCCCTTCGGGCTTGTGCTGAAGAAAGAAGAGATTCAAGGTCTTCTAATTCCAGAAACAGAAAGCCTCCTCTGCGGAAGTTTTATTCTACCAGGTCAACACAGAAGACAGTGGTGGGTCCCCAGCCACCTCCTTCACTACTCCTCATCCTGCCGAGCCCTCAAGTCTGCCAAATTCAAACTCCAAATGGCTTATTGGGAGGTAGAGAAGATGCCAACAGACAAAACTAATAAAGTTCCTGAACTTGGACTATCTTCACGTTATTTATTTTTAGCATTTGAGTGTAGAAGCCCAAGGAACTGGTGAGTAGAAACAGGTTTCACTCATCCTGGTATTTAGTAGTAAGAGTAAACTTCAGCTGTGAAGCCCTCTTGCCTCCTCCACTGCCTGCGTCCCTCAAAAACCAGTAGGAAATCAGGTAGGATGTGTTGACAGCGAATGTCATGATGACGAACTGGGAAGATTTTCCTTATTAGAGGTTCTACAACACTTAAACTTTGAGAAAGTCTGCCTGAAGCAACAGAAGCTCACTCCCTGCTCCTAGGACAGGGCGTAGACCCAGAGCAGTCTCCATGAATATGCAGAAGTGGTGGGTGAGTGTTTCTGTTCCCCTCCCCACTCCCAAAAGAACAACAGTTAGAACAACTTTTAGACCTTTACGCTCAAGGAGAAAATCCTTACAAAGCAGCTCTTGCAGGCAGAGGCAGCAAGGTCTTCATTTAACCTGGCAAATTTTTTTACAGTATGCGGTCAGAAAGCCAGAGCAACGTGGCTTCGCCCGTAGGCAGGATTAAGCATGACCACCCAACATGGAACTGTGTCACAGTCCTGCAGGATCAGGGTCACCGCTGTGCTGCAGCTTGGGGGTCACTAGGGCCAAAGCCCATCTCACCTGCACATGCAAACCCAGCGTGGAATATTGTGGCATGAGGCCACCAGACCATACGGCAAGAGCACCTCTGAAGATCAACTCACGAAGACATACTCAAGACTGAAGTATGAGGTTGACAGAAGAGGTTAAGTCATGGCTAACTGGAGAGGTCCCAATGGACTGGAGGGTAGCAAATGTAGCACCTATCTACAAGAAAGGCAGAAAGGAGGATCCAGGAAACTATAGACCTGTCAGTCTGACCTCGGTAGCAGGGAAGGTCATGGAGCAGATCATCTTGAGTGCCATTACAAGGCATATAATGGACAACCAGGGGATCGGGCCTAGTCAGCATGGGTTTATGAAAGGCAGGTCCTATCTGACGAACCTGATCTCCTTCTATGACAAGATGACCCGATTATTGGACGAGGGAAAGGCTGTGGATATTATGTATCTAGACTTTCGAAAAGCAATTCACACTGTTCCCCACAGAATTCTCATTGAAAAACTGGCAGCTCATGGCCTGGATGAGCATACAATCTGCTGGATCAAGCACTGGCTGGATGGGCGGTCCCAAAGAGTGGTGGTCAATGGAGTTAAATCCATCTGGCGGCCAGTCATAAGTGGTGTTCCTCAGGGCTCAGTGTTGGGACCATTTCTGTTTAACATCTTTATTGATAACCTTGATAAGGACGTAAGAGTGTATCATCAGCAAGTTTGCAGATGACACCAAGTTAAGCGGGAGTGTTGATCTGCATGAGGACAGGGAGGCTCTACAGAGAGACTTGGATAGATTGGATCGATGGGCCAATGCTAATGGAATGAGCTTCAACAAGGCCAAGTGCCACGTCCTGCACTTGGGCCACAACAACCCCGTGCATCGCTACAGGCTGGGGGAAGTGTGGCTGGAGAGCTGCCTGGCAGAAAAGGACCTGGGGGTTCTAATTGACAAGCATCTGAACATGAGCCAGCAGTGTGCCCAGGTGGCCAAGAAAGCCAATGGCATCCTGGCTTGTATTAGAAATAGCGTGACCAGCAGAAGGAGGGAGGTGATTGTCCCCCTGTACTCAGCTCTGGTGAGGCCACACCTTGAGTATTGTGTCCAGTTCTGGGCACCTCAATACAAGAAAGATCTCAAGATGCTGGAGCGAGTGCAGAGGAGGGCAACGAAGCTGGTGAAGGGCCTGGAGAATAAATCTTATGAAGAACGATTGAAGGAGCTGGGACTGTTTAGTTTGAGGAAGAGGAGGCTGAGGGGAGACCTCATCACTCTCTACAACTACTTGAAAGGACATTGTAGAGAGGTTGGTGCTGGTCTCTTCTCACAGGTAATTAGCGATAGAACAAGAGGGAATGGGTTCAAGCTGCAGCAAGGTAGGTTTAGGCTGGACATTAGGAAAAAATTCTTCACAGAAAGAGTGGTCAGACACTGGAATAGGCTGCCCAGGGAGGTGGTGGAGTCACCATCCCTGAATGTGTTTAAGAGTCATTTAGATGTGGTGTTAGGGGATATGGTGTAGGGGAGAACTTTGTAGAGTGGGGTGGGTGGTTGGGCTCGATGATCCCAAGGGTCTTTCCCAACCTAAATGATTCTATGATATTTGCTCTGAACCTTTTCTATACCATTAGTGCTTGCACAACACTAATTATGACAGCCAACAGCAGCAGTCACTCTGATGGGAGGGCTGAACAAGAGTGACACAGCTGTCAACCGCATTCAAAGAACCAAATCCTTAAGAGTTCATCATTTTGGGGATGGAACATCATCCATCCAGCAAGATACGCAGGTCTGCAGCTTTTCTCAGAATGCTTCAGAGAGTAAGTACAGCTGACGCAGACATTAAAAAAACTAAGCGCGTTCGCCTGTTTCTCAGGGGGATTTAAACAGCAGGTGAGTGGGGCTGGTCTGTGGGACACAACCCTTTTTTATTTCAGCTATTTAGATGCAAATTGCTTCCCTCCCTCCCCCTCTCAACACCATCTGTTAGCCCAGAGGTTTAGACTGTGCCTAGGGTGTAGGTTTTGGGGGAGGGGGATATAGATATAGAAGCACTGAGAAAATTTCAGTCGATGCCCCTATTTCCTCTGAGGCACAATTTAGGGGGGAGGAAGAAAAAAAAAAAAAAAAATCACTTTGCAATACTAATAAATTAAAATAGGATTTTTCACTCATTCTACTGCATTTTTCCATCGACCCCATGGATTTCCTACCCTAGAAAGCACTTCTTGTCCAGCTTTCAACCAACAAGCAACATTATAGACTGACACAGCAGGTTGCTACGGTGTTAGCATAAGGCGTGAGCTGGTATTGCAGGAAGTATCAGAGATTCACGGAATTAAAGTCCTAATAATGAAGTCCTAAAGGCCTTCACTACAAGGCGCAGTATTTAATGTTCTTTCAGTGCTAGGGAAGTTACCTCATCTCTGTCTGATTTTCCCCAGCAAACAGCAAGGTACTTTCAAGAACTGTTGAGAGATTAGATTCATTAAACGCTTCACCCAGGATTCTTCATAAAGGAAAACTATGGGTGACGGCACAGAGTATACTTTCAGGAAGCTTGAAGACGATACAGTATTGGGAGGGGTGGCTGGTGGACCAGATGGGTGTGCTGCCACTCAGAGGGATATGGACAGGCTGGAGAAATGGACCAACACCAACCTCATGAAGTTCAACAAAAGAAAATGCAAAGCCCTGCCGCTTGGGAGGGCTCCAGCACAGACTGGGAGCCAACCAGCAGAAAAGCAGCTGTGCAGAGAAAGTCCTGGTAGACATCAAGTTCACCATGAGCCTCCAAAGTGGCTTTGCAGCAAAGGTGGTCAACAGCATCTGGGCTGCATTCGTAAACAGGTCAAGGGAGGTGATCCTTCCTTTCTGCTCAGCCCTGGTGGCACACATCTGGAGTGCTGGGTCAAGTGCTCGCCTCCCCAGTACAAGAGAGACATGGACATACTGGAGAAGAGTCCAGCAAAGGTCCACATTGGAGCATCTGACAGATGAGGAGAGGCTGAGAGTGGTGGGACTCTTCAGCCTGCCGAAGGAAAAGCTCAGGGGGATCTTACCAATGTGCATAAATACCTGATGGGGGTTAAAGAAGATGGAACCGGGCTCCTCTTGGTGGTATCCAGCAACAGGACAAGAGGCAATGGGCGCAAACTGAAATACAGGAAATACCATTTAAGTGTAAGAAGGAAGGGGAAAAAGAACAAACACACACAAAACAAAACAAGAAACCAAAAACATTTTTTCTGGGGGGGAACCAAACCACAGAACAGGCTGCCCAGAAAAAATCATGGAGTTTCCATCCTTGGGGGTGCTCAAAAGCCCCCTGGACATGCCCCTGAGCGAACTGTTCCAGCTGCCACCACTTTAAGCAGTGGGTTGGACTAGACTATCCTGCAAACCTCACCAATTCTGCAACTGCAAGCCACAAAAAGTGGCAGGGAGTCTCTAAGGGAGAGAGGTCCCCAACATCGTTCTAACTACTTATCTGAAACAAGTAGATTTGCAGTCAATGGCATCCGAGGCCCCAGTTTAGTGATGAAGACAAATTAAAAGAGGTGGTAAGTGCCAACCTTGAGCAGAAAAATCAGTGGAAGAGTCGGGATCAGTACAACACCACCCTCATTTTAACGTGTGGAGTACAGTCCTGGTACTTGGGAGCTGCAAGTTCTCCTACAGACCTCATTTGTGATCTTAGAGGCACAAAAGGAGGGGGGAAAAGTGCTCGGAGGGGGAAAAAGTGGGAGTACTTCTTGTTTGCTCTGCCCTCCTCCAATCACTCTATCATCTCTTTAAAGGAAAGGCACTTCAGGTAGTTAACAGAGCACAACAGCATGAAAAAATAATCCCTTCCAGGTGCTTCTGCAACTTCAGTTACCACAGGAAACACATTCTCAGTTAAAAAAAAAGGTAAAAAAAAAAAAAAAAAAGACAAAGAGAACCGTGTATGCAATCTTGATTGGAAACTCCATGGCAGAAGGTAAAGGCGGGCACGGAGGGATGGGAAAACCCTTCCTCCCCCTTGGATCCCAGGTGACGGGATGGAAGAGCCCTCCCTAGCTTGAAGTATGAATAGGTAAGAGACCACCAAAGGGGAAGCGGGGAAGGAAGAAAATACAGCGTGGGCTTCAGAGCCTCAACTGCAGCTGAGCAAGTTCTTTGGCTGTCCTCGCTCAATGTTCAAGGCTGACACCAAGACGGGATCAGGCCGACTTTAATGAGGATGCTCCACTGAGATGAAGGAAAGGGGCTTTGTTTTGGCTGGGAAGACTTCCTGCCAAACAAGGTTTGCACAGCAACGTTTTTTAAAGGGTTTTAGGCCTTTTGCTTTTTTTACTGCTGGGATATTGTTTTGGTTTTTTGAGCGTTGACAACACAAACACAACATTTTCCTCTTTCTCGCACTGACAGAAGAGGCCAGAACACCACACAATCTCAACTATTTGGACCCTTCACGTGCCTACTTCCAAACTATTAACTTCTAAAATATACGCAATTCAGTATCTCTTACTGGAAAGCAATATTCTGGCAAAAGTTTCGGGCATTCCATAGAAACATTTTCTTAAAAAAATACATACAAAAATCAATTATCTGAACAAACAATGTTTCAATAAATTTGTGCTGATATTTTGAAAGAATTTTAAATTTTCATTGTAAAATAAAAGTGGTTGTATTCTCTCCATTTATAAAAGGTAGAGTTTTCAGAACATCGGCGTTTCCCCTAAAAAATGAGTCTTCTTTATGAACTGCTCTAAATCACCAGCTGATTTCTGTTTCCGGGTCTCTGGCATTTCACCAACATTACTGAGAATCTGAAGAACAGTTACTGGAAATGGTTTTCTTTAACCAACTTCTTGTTCACAAATCCAAGTGCATCTATAAATTTTAAGGGCTGCAATCCCGCGCTTTGATCTGCAATACAAGCATGGATTCTCAGTCTCCTTCACTTTAAAAAGACAGAAAGGTCATCTGTGATAGCTGAGGGGTACTTGGCCTTAATGCCAGCAAGCCACCCACTGAAAACAGTGGGAGTTTGGCCCAAATTAGGATTTCGGGATTTATCCCATAATGCCTTATAACACTTCCCACACAGTACTACCTGACAGCTTCTGAAAATTGGCAAAATGTGAAGGACGTGCGACAACATCCGACATGAGGTTTCCAAGGGTGGTTGTTTTGTAACAATGGAATTCAACAAATAGGTGCCTGCATATGCACATATTCTCACAATTCCGCATTAACAGGAGGTTTAGCATCCTGGTTTTAAAAGCGCAGTGGCTAAAAACACAACTCCAAAAGCTACTCAATGCCAAACAAACCAGACTTCTAAAAGAAAAAAAAAAAAAAAAAAACGAAAAAAAAAAAAAAAACCAAAAAAAAAACACGCCACAAAGCAGTTGCATCCAGGACATGACTGAACTTGTGCCATAATCCCCCGCGTTTGGTCCCCTGCTGTCATTAGTGATTAGATAAGCAACACCAACAACCGGCAGACGCTTTTCTAGCACCCCTTTCCAGCACCACCTCTGCAATTGTCACCTTCTCCCGCTGATACCTCCACAACAGCCCTAAAATAACTGCTGCCACCCCCCAGCGCGACCTGGGACAAGGTGGACGGGTTTACAGCCAAGAAGCATCGAGGTCTGAGAGCTAATTGCTGCCCACAGAGTGCCTTTGTGCCCAGATCCAGAGCATGGATGCTCCGGAAACCAGTTGCCGTTAGTTGATGGTCTTTCCCATCCCTGTTCCACACTCTTACCTGGTCAATATTTGCTTAGTTAACTATATGCCCAAGTTGAACGTTTTCCCCTGATTGAAACATGGCTCTCAGCCCTGTTCAACCCAATCTGACCTTTGTCCTGTAGCGAGCCAAGTAACAGCCAGTTCACATATTTTAGGAGCCAAGGGCTTCGTACAGTATCACCGCTCTGAACGGGGGGCCTGGATCCTGCCCAAACTGAAGTTACCGATTTCACTGGCAACAGCATGGGGTCTGCAGCATCTCAGCCTTAAACAGATCCTTTATTTGGATCCCTGGAGGCAGCAGGGGCTTGCACACGACAGGATCGACACACCTGTGGCGCAAGTCAGATCGCATCCCTGTAATTAATCAATGCAGCAACTGGGACACAATACGTAAGGATTTGGTACAGCCTCTTTAGCTGTCACAGCAGCTCCCTGACAACAACCGACAGGAAAAGGAAAAAAAAAACCCAAACCAAAACCAAACAAAACTAAAAAAAGCTTAAAAGATAACCAAGGGACAGTGGGTCTTTCAGGGATTGAAACGTGACTCATTTTGGACCAAGAGTCAAACTAAGTACAGGTGCTGCTGAAGAGAGAAGACGGGTTCCAATTTAAAAGCAACATTTCGTTACCAAATGACATGACGACTTCCACAGATTAGTTGGTAATGCTTGCATTTTACCCTGAAACCAGTCATTTTCTAAGATGATCCAAACGCAGGAGAAGGAAAGAAGCCTGACTCAAAGAAACAAAAATATAAAAAGGCAGCAAAAAAAAAAAAAAAAAAAGGTCCCGTAGTTATCATGTTTGTGACTTACATTCTCTAGACAAGAAATCTTTGGAGCAAGCAAAAGCCCGTCTGCCCTCCACTTCACAAACCCTTGATATCATAATCACATTTTTAAAATATTGCCTTCCTTCTGGAATGATGCAAATTAAAAGGCATAAGTAATTCTCTGACATACTATTGAAAACCACACACCAACACGAAATCGCAATTTATTGCATGCAAGTCCATTAAACTATTACTTACAGCATAATAAGCAGCAGCCACACAGATACCACTGTCACCGCTGAGCGGAAAACCTAGGAAATTCCTCATCCCTGGCCCCTGGAGTTTGAGTGAGAGAAGCTGAACTGCTCCTGGTCGGGGCAGGGTTTTGTCCTCCAGAAAGACGGCAGTATGTCAGCCAACACAGCAATTGTCCTGTAATTATCATGTACGTTTTATAGTCAATAAAGCAAAAGGGACCCTTAACTTCAAAAGTTAAGTTTTTAAGACAAAAGCAGCGGAAAGCTTTTCAAACGATGACTGTGAAAGGACAAAGAGAGGAGACTGTGCATTTATATTGGTCAGTAAGGCACTCACGGTGACAACTGTGACTGAAGATGGTCATGGGACACCAGGGTTCATAGGCCGCACCGAAAGTGGTTTTATTTTCAGAGGGAATGCAGTTGTCGACCACTGAGAAACAGCCCCAGAGGAGAAGGGAGGCGGGCAAGCCTGAACGAGGCACCCCGCTGGCTCCACAGCCTAGACAAAAGCTTGGGTCTCTGAAGCTTTTTATTTCCCCTTCCGCTTCCAGAGTTAAAATCGGGATGGTATCAGTTCCTCTTTCCCAAATGAAAAGCCCTCTGAGAGCAAACCAGATTTCGAAGTTTTCTAACAATTATACAGGCCACGCCGCCAGAACTTGCCGTTTAACACGTACGTGTGAGTGTTCAAGGCATCCACAGGGTAGTCCTGGGATCACAGCAGAGCTACAGTTGGATGTTCTCCAGGGGTATTTTAGGAGAACAGAATCAAATTGCCACACAAACATAACTGCCAAGTTTCGGTCTAATGTTACAGCAATTTGCTTGACACGTTTTATTTCAGAGGACAGACTGCTGGAGTAGTATTTTGTTGTTATTAATGCGTCCAAGTCCCTTAACGCAGTGTTCATATCTTTGGTAAGGGACAGGATTCCTTCTTCTCCGAGTCCTGCTTTTGGCAACAGAAAGCATTACAAACTCTTCACGCAGCCTGGAAAGAAAGATGTGGATAGACTGAGTTTAAGGCAGTTCTTAGCGAGAAAGATGCAGAGAAGCAGAGGATGTTCAGTCCTCTGCTTTCTCTTCCAGGAGTCCCTTCAGAAAGCCAGCCTGCACGACATTTGCTGAGTATCTGGTCACTGCGTTACCTGACGTTTTCAATTCTTGCAGCCCACGCGGAGCCGAATCATCCGGGAAACAAGATTTCCCTGCCTCCAACTCCACACTATTTAAGAGAGGTCAAATCCTGACCCTTTTTGAAAAGGCTGCCCAGAAAAACGTATGCAAGATTATCACGTTTCTATGCTCCCATCACCAAATCGGTCTGTCCAGCTCTTGCCCAGTGCAACTCTCCATTTCCAAGCCTTGCAGGCATCTCGCAGCATCACAGAGAACACGCTCAGACCATCCGAGTGCATCGATGTTCAGACCATCTGTCAAACCCACAAGGCATCCACAGTCAGAAGATCCCTGAAGAGCAGGGAATCGGCGGTCAGCAGTGAGTGCAATTTCCTCTTCACCGTTTCTTTTAAAAGATATTTTGCTCCCAGTTCCCACAGAATTGTAATGCCACTTAAAGAGGGCTTTTCTGCTCACAGCGCCACATGAGATACCAGGTTGCAGAGGAAAGCTGAGCTATCGAAAAGCAAAGTCGCTTATCCATCTTGTCTCCATTATAGAGCAGGGAACCCAAGTCAGGTTCTTCAAGCTGGAGGAAAGCGCCTTCTCCACCAGACAAGGCTTCCTGAACGTAGGGTTAGAACCTGACATTAATTGACAGACACGATCAGGGCGTCAACCCCTGCTCTTGATTTGTTCAAGGTGTTTGTTTAAATCAAAGCAGCCACTTCTAGGAACAAAGACTGAAAGAGTATTTTTGCTGACAGCGTAAGAATCTGCTTCAGTAGAATACTGAGTTTGTTAGACTCTGCACTAGCATGTGAACTGTGCCTCTTCAAGATTTCAAAGTAAACAAATCGGTGAAGTTTTAATCTAGAAAGCGAGGAGATAAAAGAGATTGAAAGAGATTACAGACCCCTAAACCAATTACAAGAAGCGTGTCATTCTGTAACAGCATTCATAAGAATTGAGCTCAAACCTTCAGAAGCCTGTCACCTGGATTGTTACCTTTTTTTTTTTTTTTTTTTAAACATGAAAGGGCTGTATCCCAACACTGAGCTTCAAGCCTAAAAGCATTTTTGTCTGAAGATGATTGACCATAGCAAAAATCAAGCTAAGGAGCACGAAAAGTGCCTTCAGATCTATTTAGCAGGTGCATGATTCCAAGCACCAGCTTGATAACTAGGCTGAGCATCCACAGCCACAGGAGGCAGCAACCGTAAGTCAGAGGAGGGACTAGTCCCAGCCTACAGTCACGTGGAGGCATCAAAAATCCTTTTTTTTTCCTCCAGCTCTCTCAAGTTTTCTCCTTTCTTGAATCCCTGAAGCAGGGAATTATTTCTGCCCTATTCCACTTCGCATGGGATTCCCCGTAAGTAGAAATTCCCCTTTTCCCCTTACTTTATGGCAAGATACTCACACAGGAAGATCTATTTTAAAGGGAGCTTGAGTTTATAAGAACTGCACCTTCCTACTCCACAAGTGAGATGAAGTGCTCCGAAGTCACACCCCGCGTAGTGACAGCAGTAAAGATTTTACCAGTTTCCTCAGAGCCCTGCAGAGTCTATGAAAATCACGTAGTGATCAACTCACAAGCACCACTGACCCCCATCAGCCTCACGGGCCGGGTAGTTTCTGAAAAACAGGCCACATTGTGCAGGTGACCTCCTAGCCTCGAGCAAGAACACAGTGATGCCAATGCAAAGGCGATGGGTTAAGGATAGCGTCACTTGAGCAGAATCCATTCCACAGGACAACAGTTACTGCTTGTGGATCCCAAGAGAACTCCGTTGTGGAGAACAATCCATTGCTGTGGCTGCCCCATCCCTGGAGGGGTTCAAGGCCAGGTTGGATGGGGCTTGGAGCAACCTGGTCTGGTGGGAGGTGTCCCTGCCCAGGGCAGGGGGCTGGAACTAGATGATCTTTAAGGTCCCTTCCAATCCGAACCATTCCATGATTCCACTAGAGATATTAGAGGAAATATTTTTTGCACGCACAAAGGTGGAAATGGCACAAAACTCTCAAACGCTACTTCGCTTGCTCTTTTACTAGTTACAGAAAATCCACAGCAGCACATACTTTGGTACAAACACTGGCCACTCATGTACGTAGCCTGGGCTCCAGGCAGCTTGACATGCCTGCCCATGGTCCAAATGCATGGATTCCTGAGCTACGAAGACAAGCACAGAGGCAGGTGACAAAGATTTCAACGTGATACCACTATGTCAACAGAAACTCCAGCGCACCCCCCAGTTTCCTCCAAAAATGAAAGGCTTCAGTGAGACAATTCATGCAATTGAAGTTACGCACAGCCTTCAGTCGCTTGCTGGGTCACGAACCAGCTGATTCTAAGAATCTTTATGCAGGCTGCTTACCCAGAACTTAACCTACTGCCTTGGAAAGTGTTGCTTAATTTAGAAGAGTGATTACTTACAGCACCTGCTGCTGGCCCCACAGCCTTTGATATGCCAACTTCTCCAAAATATACGCTAAGTCTTCTAAAATTATTTACATAAGTAATTAAGGAAAGAACTAAAAAAAGAGACTGCTAAATGTATAACATAACAATCAGTTAGGTTTATCAGCAGCAATTGAAAGTATAATTTCCAAAGCAAATAGCACAAGCTAAGGCAGTCTGAGCTGAAGCCGCGCGGCCGGTCCTTGCGGCAGACTCGCCTCCGAAGCCAGGCATAACACAGCAAACGCATTCCACAGGCTACACACGCCAAACTGCATACGGACACGCCACCACCACCCCAGGAGAAGCTCCAAACAGCAGGAGAACCTTTGCAAAAGAGGTGTCCTGGCTTTAAAGCCACATTACCTGCAGGCTTTAAATTTAAAGCCGAACCCACAATAGCCTTGTCATGCAAGTGCAGTGCCTCCTGCAGTCATTGAGTGCTGAGGTCAGCAGGCAACGGAGGGAGAGAAGGGAAGAAAGGAGGACTGAGGAACGGGCTCAGTTCTCAAGGCCTTAGTCCTTCTCCAGAAGTTTCAGTTCACATCTACATATGGGGACTCAAAATAAGTCCATGGGCCCTGATGGGACGCAGCCACGAGTGCTGAGGGAGATGGCAGATACTGCAAGGTCAGCCTTGATAATTTTTGATCAATCCTGGTGGCTGGGAGAAGTGCCCATAGACTGGAGGAAAGCAAATGTCACTCCTAATCTTCAAGAAGGAGGACCCAGGAAACTGCAGGTGGGCCTACTGGAACCTCCCGAAGTTCAACAAGGAGAAGTGTAAAGTCCTACACCTGGGGAGGAACACCACGACTCCTATATATGCTGGGGGTCACCCAGCTGAAAAGCATCTTGTCAGAAAAGGACCTGGGGGTCCTGGTGAACACCAAGTTGAACATGAGCCAGCAATGGGTCCTTGCAGACAAGAAGGCAAATGGTATCCTGGGCTGCATTAGACAAAGTACTGGCGACAGGTCAAGGGAGGTGATCCTTCCCCTCTGCTCAGCACTGGTGAGGCCACACCTGGAGCGCTGGGTCCAGTGCTGGGCTCCCCTGTACAAGAGGGACACGGACATACTGGAGAGAGTCCAGCAAAGGGCCACAAAAATGCTGGGGGGACTGGAGCACCTCTCCTACGATGAATGGTTGACAGAGCTGGGACTGTTCATCCTAGAGAAGGCTCAGAGGGATCTCATCAATGTAAATAAATACCTGCAAGGAGGGTGCAAAGCGGATGGAGCCAGGCTCTTGTCAGCGGTGCCAGGACCAGAGACAACAGGCACAACCTGAAACACAGGAAAGTCCCTCTGAACATCAGGAAACACTTTTTCAATGTGAGAGTGACCGAGCACTGGCACAGGTTGCCCAGAGAGGTTGTGGAGGCTCCATCCTTGGAGATATTCTAAAGCAATCTGGACACAGTCCTGGGAAACTGGCTCTGGGTGGCCTTCCTTGAGCACAGAGGGTTGGACCAGATGACCTCTGGAGGTCCCTTACAACCTCAACTAGTCTGTGATTCTGTGATGACACGTACCTAAAGGTGTACAGGCACGAAGAGCCCTTCCAATGGCTTCAGGAAGCAGTGCAAACCTTGACCTTATTTGTCACTACCAAATGCACGTTTTTATTCTGTTTGAAAAACAATGACATTTCAGTAAGGGTAACTGAGATGTTGGATGCTTCCTTCCAGCAGAAAGAAGAGTTCAGAATTACACACGGAACCCTTTCCCACACAGGTCTGTCTCAGAGAAGAGTCGGCCTACTCGCTCATGAGCGCAAAAGCTGGAAGCAGTTCGAGTTTTGGGGCTTATTTCTGTTCCTAATCAAGACAGAGGTTATTTGGAAAAATTCCGCTGGGATCTTAAAACCTCTTTCATGCATTCAGAAGGACTTTTTCAGCAGCTTGAAGACATCTAACACTATGCCTGCTTCCTCCCCTGACCCGTATATATCAAACCAGAAAAACCGCAAGCGGCCTAGGCAAAAAGGTTTGCCTTTTAGGAGGTGGAACAAAGAACATAACATTCCTGTCTGAGTGCAACAAAAACAGTTTGAACAAGGTTCCAAAAGGTCGCAGTCATTACAGCCTCCCAGAGTTGGAGGCACCCCGTTGCAATTCAAGCTACGCAGCTCATCTCTTTCAAGCCCAAAAGCTTGGCTACGTTTGCAGGTCTTTTGGGGACGCTAAGCAAAGTACCGGAGTGCCTCAACCCCAGACACAGGCTGTCTCTGAAGCCAAAGAAAACAAAGTAAAACTCAAAGTATTGAGGTTTAGGAGATCTGTGCGGGCAAAATCTCACTTCACCCATCACTTTACAGCTGTGCAGCAGCCCAGAAAGCATCACACTTCGTATTATTCCTTAGGATGTTCTTATTTCTTTGCTTATGGCTTACATATTCAAGCATCTTCTAAGCTGTGCAGCTTTCAAAAAGAACCAACTATCTGCTTTTTCTCTGCACATTGAATTAACAAAGGCTTGGAATAAAGAAACACTCCAAAATTGTTTTGGAAGGGAAAATGAGCAAGAGTTGCTGCGGAAAAGGATAATACTCCTTTCCCTCTCGGTCAACTCTTTCTGCCTACGCTAGAGGCTCATAAAATTTCGGGATCTTTTGCTGAATTTTAAGCAAGTCACAGAGGACTGTCCTTCCATAAAAGTGTCATCCATCCTCAGTGTCAAGATGTTACTGAGGTGGGTGAAGGCACAACTTCTGCTGGGTAACACAGAATACCCGAAAGCGCACAATAGCTCCACTGCCCGTCTGTAAATTAAGGACACCGTTTAAGTGAGCTGAGAAAGGTCACACAAAGTTACGGCAGAGGAGAAAACCCCACGTGGCTTTCCAGACTTTTGTCCCGCTCTGGGTTTTCTGTTGCCACCCTCCGACCCCCTGCTCATTTCACAAGCGACTCCAGATCAAGGCACAGAGCGGGGATCTGCTGGCGGGGGCAGGCTGCCAGGCTGGTACGCCGCTGCCTGGGTCTGGTACGCCGCTCAGAAGGGAGACAGCGCAGAGAGCAGGGCAGGAGCTGGCAGCGCTCTCCCATCCCCACCCATCTCCTGTGAAACTTCGGCACTGCTCACTGTCTTTTTCCTTTCCTCCTGAACGAACCTCACGGGTTTGTTCCTGGTTCAAACTACCAAGTGATTACAACACTTTACCCTACTCCCTAGAGGGCACCAGTGCCACGAAGCAGAGATTTGGATCACTGCTCCTGGCACAGCTTATGGTGTTCTTGTTCTGACCACCTATACCAGGGATGGGACTTTCATTTCAGGCCTCTCTCTCAAAGGAAACATTTCACCATCAGGAATTTCTCTACTGTTTCTGCGCTCTGAGGTGCTTAAAGCCCTCGGCGTGTCCTCTCAGATTTACGTGACTGGCACTGACCTTGTTCCCCACTTCCCTCATCTGACACCAGGCTGCGCTTCTGTCACCTGCCGCTTGAAGGACAAGCTCCAACCTACCAACTCCCCCCGCAGCAAAGCGCATCTGAGCGGTGGCATGACCATCGGACGCCTTTCTGTCTAAAGTGCACTCGTTCACACTGCTCTGCTGAACAGCTGAAGAACATCTATTCCAAGCAGCTTATCTTCGCCCCACCTCCTTGCTCCTCCAAAGTGTTTCCTCCTTTCATAGGAGACCGATGGCAGTTGCCCATCAGCTGTGTACCACTGCAAGGCTCCAGCACCACCAGCTACTTCCCATCAATTTTAAGTCCTAAACACTTTTCAGATTGACGGCATGAACTACCACTTCAATAAAACTTTAACAGTAGACCATCAAACCCCTCCTTTGATTCATGTAAGATGATTACTTATTTTGACAAGAGAACCCAAGTTTCTGGACAGTCTCAGGGCAGAGAACAGCGGTATAACAAAAGCAACATGGACCTTACTCAGTGGCATCAGTGTTTGAGCCTGGATTAACACGCAAAAAAAAGGAAAGTTATCTGCCTTCTGTATCATTGGATGCAATAAACAGACGTGCCAAACCTCTCCAGGGTTTTGGCTTCAGAAAAAATAATTGCCAGCCACCACCAAGTCGAGCAGGACACACGAGGTCGCAACTGGGCAGTCTATCAACAGTCCAGCTTGTTCAGAGCACCACACTGAGACTTCGATAACAGGGTAGTAAAACTACCTCCAGTCCATCAGACTCTCTGAAAGGGATGCTCCCTTCAACCGCTGTAAACAAGCGGCAGATGCTAAGGACATGCCAGGTTTGACTCACAAAATTCATTAGCATCTTTACAGAGTTTGTGGTTTGTTTTTCATATTTCTCTTTGTGCACAGTGAAAGAGATCCTCTTTTGTCTACACGCCCTGCTCCCAGTACTCCAACAATTGAGTTTTAACACCTTGATCACTTCTTTCTTCTTAAGAGAAAACAAACAAAGAAACAAACAAACAAAAGACCATGCACACACCCTGGATTTTCCCTCCTTAATGGTACAGAAACATCTTACTCATCTGCTCACCATCCCTTTCAGGCTTTACAACTGAAATCCAAGTTTAGTTGACAGCACTCAAAAAACAAGACCAAGAAATACACAAGTACCTCTAAAAGGTTCACTTGTCACTTCCAGCGCAATTTGGTTTCATTCTCAGAGACTGAGAGACCCACCTTGACCCAATGCTGCCAGCATTAAACCCGAAGCAACTCAACTGGCTGCTGGGGACCACACTTCGATCGCAACAGGCGCTCCTGCTCCAAGGAGGTGGGTGAACCAAGCGTTGCAATGTAATGCCCCGGCACTGGGCATAGTGGTAGAAGTCACCTAAGACAGACATCAAGCCATGGTTGAAAGGGTCTGGAAGCAGATTCACATCCCACTTGGCTCTTCCCACTACAGTGACAACAATCTCAAGCAGAGTTGCAACCGCCACCCCTGTATCTGCCCAGAAATACAAATTAGTAGCCCAAAATAAAGGTCTGAGGAGGCAGTCCCTTTGTATCAGTTCAATCCTCTGGCTGTCAGCCAGCCCAGAGCAAGTCCCACAGGTAGAGAGAACCTAAGAGAGATCAGAATCAGGCCTCCCATCCGTGAGACAACGGATTCCGCTGGCCAAATTCATCAGCCCCTCAGGGCTGTTTTCACTCTCTCATGAGAAACTGGGATATAGTTATGTAAAACAGATTCCTCGCCCTTAATTAAAATAAAGTTCACATGCACACCCTGCTGAAGGCAGCATTTTAAGAAAAAGAAAAATAATCACTTCTGAGAGGGGTAAGTCACTTATAATTAAAAAAAAAAAAAAAAAGTCTCAGCACATAGACAAGGGAGTGTCGAACGCTTGGCCGCCACCTGGATAATCACTTCCTAGGAAAAGCTGCAGAAGAGAGCCCTGGGGAAAGGAAGGGTCATGCAGACTCGCTTGCAAAGGCAACGCAGGTGGGATCCACCCTGCATGGGTGAGAGCTGCAAAGCCTGTCACCAAATCCCACCTACGCTGAGGCCACAAGCACCAATTCTCCTTTACAGCCCTAGCATGCTCTCGCATCTTTTTTAAAATCAAAGCTCACCTTGTTTTATCAAAAGTTCCCCGGTTGTAATAGCACGGGAGCTGACAGATGTTTCATATTCAGCTTTACCTGCTGACTTTATCATTTAAACCTCGCCCATGTTCCTCCCCTCCTTCCCAGAAGGAGGAGTCCCAGCTATTTTAGCTTCTCCTTGGAAGGCAGCCCATCTCTTTGACCCTTTTAGCTGCCTTTCTGCAACGCCACTGTGTCCTTCTGGAGATGGGGAGATCAGAACTGCACATCACGCACAAGATGTGCGTGCATCAAGCATTTGTACTGAAGCAAAATGATACCCTTCATCCCTTTCCTGATGAAAGTGATGGCTTTTTTGGTTCCTACTGCAGTGATGTTTCCCTCTCCATCCCGAGAAGTGAAATCATCCCCAGTTTTTTTACTTCCTATTTTATTCATGCAGCTTTCAAACTACTCAGTAACCTTTTCTCCAAACTTGTAGGAGCTTAAGATCTCAACAGAAGTTTTCTGGAAATCCAAATATACTGCACCCACTTTAACCCTTCTTTTACCAACATCCCACGGAACTTCATGGAGTAGGGCAGCAGGATTTTCGTTTTCAGAAGCCACTCTGACTCTTTCCCAACAGTTAACATTCATCTATGTATTCAGAGAGCCTTATTGCAGACCTTTCCATTCCCGGTAGCGTGACTCTCTGGTGGGCTGTTCCCAGGATCCCCTCTAGAGCCCTTTTTATAGAGATGGGAATTACATTGGCAACTCCCCAGCCCTCTGGCACGGTGGCCATCTGTAGTGAGAAATTCTACAGCCTGGCCAGCAGTTCTGCGGTTTCACATTCAAGTTCCTCAGGCCTCTTGGTTGAACGCCATCCAGCCCTGGCGACTTATTAACATCTAACTTATCTATTTGGTCTAATTTTTTCCTTTTGCAATTATCCCCAACTAGTTTCTCTGATCTATTGGCTACAAAAAGCACACTTGGTGTGGGAATGTCCGCAATACCTTCAGCAGCTAAGACTTGATATTCTCTGCTATGGCTCTATCAACTCCAAGTAACCTTTTTACACCTCTGTCACCGAGCACTCCCCAAAATACCCTAATCTTAACGGATTATATCCTAATGTACACAGCATTCATGTCCTAATGGATATATAAAGCAAAGCCCTAACATCTCAGAAGGGCAGTCCCAAGACAGTTTCGCCTACCCGCTGTCCCCACTCTCCCCCTCATACCAACCTGTGCCCTGGCACAGCTCTCACCCCGCTTTTCCTTCCTGGTGGAGGTTTCGGATAGCACAGAGAGATCAGGCAGATTAAACTGTGTCACCACGGTAGCCAGCTCCGCGTTAACACAGAGCAACCCAAGCACTAACAACACAAGTTTGGGAGTGGAGCTGCTGGGACCTCAGGTGGGGTTTCTGCCTGGGCTCCTCCTGCTCCGGGAGCCTGGCACAAACGGGAGGGAACTTTTGTGCCATGTGATGACACTGATAGGAGCCAGGCAATCCGAGGTGCAAAAAAGCTGCAGATCTAAATGTTTTACCCCGACTGAAGTACTAAAGCAGGCACTTTCCTCGCTGCCACGCAAAGTGTTTCTGTTCCTCACCAGCACATCCCTGAAACACTCGCAAATTTAATAAAAACGGTCCTTTCAGGCGAGGCCGTGTGCGAAGCTGCCTGCCTGCACAGGCACTCGCAGAGCAGAGACCAAAACAGTTTCCTTCTTCCACACCCTCCATTCCTTGGCATTTATACCCTTCAGAAGCCCATAAACAGTCCTGCCCTCCTCCTCATTTGATACAACTACACAAGGATATAGCTCTTTTATCTTCTTTTTGCGTCAATCCCTCCAGCCCCAAAGTCATTTCTGTTGCTTTCCTTCCATCTCCTCCTGTTTATCTGCTAGAAAGTAACACGGATCAAAGGCAATTACTTCAGAAAAAAAAAAAAAAAAAAAAAATCCCCCAACTCCTCAAACTGATTAGCAACATCAGACCCAATTTTCAGAAAGACATTTAAGAGTTTTTTTAAAATACTTGACCAGCTTAGGTGCCAAATCCCTGCCGTTTCCGAGGGAATCAAGCACCCACGCGTTTTCTGGATTCCCACTAGATGCTTACCCACATCTTTTAGTACGTAGCCACATGAAAGACTCTACTTCTGTTCTCAAGGTTAGGCTCTCTAAGTGCTGCTAAGATAGTCCCTGGACGTTCCCACTGAAACCCATAGGCTACCGAGAGAGTTATGGCCCCAGGTTACCAAAAAAAAAAAAAAAACAAAAACAAAAACAAAAAAAAGAAAAATAAAAAGTTAAAAAAAAAGAGAGAAAAAACTCCCCACAACTTTTTTTGTTCCTTCATGCCCAGCAGATCTCACCGAATACCTGCTGCACAGTTCCTCACAACATAAAAGTTCTTCACCTGGTTTTCACCTTGGCTATGAATGCTGAAGCACAAATGTTGCCAAAGTCTTTCTGTAGACATTTCAGGGTATTCAGAGATAAAGCGACATTATGCTACTTGAGAAACATGTTTTCCTGTTCCTCCCTGTGCCCGCCGCTTCTGTGTTTGCCCTTTACACCTGCATGATAGAAAAAAGCCTGTTACTCCTCCAGCACAGTTGGGTTTTATGCTCCCTGTGAGCCTTCACAGGCAGCGTTTAGGTGGAAGGTGACGGAGACTCTCAGCATCTCCATGAATAAGCCACAAGCTTTTGTACGAGACGTAACTCCTGCACTACAGCACTTTGATTATGAACTGAAGGGCTGCAAGGTGGAAGAAGCAGAGCAAAACAGGAGCGTTAGTTAATAATGTTAGTTAGTGACCAGCAGCAGCATTAGTAACTTAATTCTGTCTTGGATTAAAACTATAGTTCCAGTTGGACACCAGCAAGAAGTTTGGGCCCAGGGGACAGCTTATACCTGCTGGGGAAAACATCCTTTCAATTCCGAATCATCTTTTCAAGATTACAGGAAGATATACAATGCTTACAAGAGGTAAGACATTATGCAGGTCCAAAAAAATCCCAAAAGTGCTCTGCCACACTAACAAATGAACCCACTAGATGAAGCATGGAAGTCCCTACAGCATGGGACGGATTGCAAGCATTTGCTTTCCCATTGAATCAAAGGAGGATCCAGAACAGCACAATGAGAGCCGGGAGAAATACATGATCCAGTTGCGGTTTTCCGTCAGGCTCATTCAATCAAATACATTTGTTAAAGACAGAGAACCAGTTAGAGAGGAGTCAAAATCCATTTTCATAGAATAGAATAACAGAATCATCGAGGTCGGAAGAGACCTTTAAGATCGAGTCCAACCATCAACCTAACGCTGACAAGTCCACCACTAACCCATGTCCCTCAGCACCACGTCTGCCCGGCTTTTAAATACCTCCAGGGATCGTGCCTCCACCACTTCCCTGGGCATCCCGTTACAATGTTTGATAACCCTTCCCATGAATAAATTTTTCCTAATATCCTCCCTAAACCTCCCCTGGTGCAACTTGAGGCCATTTCCTCTTGTCCTATAGCCTATTACTTGGGAGAAGTGACAAACCCCCACCTCTCTACCCCCTCCTTTCAGGTAGGTGTAGAGAACAATTTTGTACCAAGGACTCTCAGACACGGAGCATAAGCAGGTCCAGCAGGAGCTGACTGGGCAGGTAGGAGAGGTTCAGAGAGGTTGGGGATAGAGGAAAGTAAGACCAAAATAACCAAAATAAAAAAAGCTGTATATGGTGGGTATCACAATGACAGACAAATCTTTCAAGAGCAAAAAGGCACTTACTTGTGAGCTAATCTTGAGAAGCCAGCAGATCTAGCCATATTGCCTGAAAGTCCTTACAGCCGGGTTTCAAACCTCCGGTCAGCTCCGGGATCTTTTAATACTACACGGCAGCTACATTCCCTTACACGGCTCTTAAGTTTTCTGCCAAGTGCTGAAAGGGAAAAGCACCCTTGCCTTTGGATGGCTGCGTGCCACGATGAGCTCAGCTGTGTCAAGCTTCACCCCCCCCCCCCCCCCCCACGATCGCAGTCTCCAAAAAAAAAAAAAAAAAAAAAAACCACGCAAGCAAAGAGCACGCTTCCAGCAGGTGGAGAGAGAACCCTCATGTCCTTTCATCACACATTCGGTCTCCAAGAAAATGCAAGTTCAGAGTTACGCTTTTAATATTAATTTTGAGTTGACCACATCTAAAGGAAAAGAGCTGCCAACAGCCACATCCTCGCTTTATAGCTTTGTGATGGGGGGAGGGGAGGCTGTTTTTTTGGGGAAAAAAGCAAACACAAGCTTCCCATCTGTTTGTCGAGAAGAATGCAAAGTCAACCACAGACTCATTCCTTCCAAATTTGTAGTTAGTTCATTAGGAATTTAGGATCAGAGCCCTCACAGAGGTGAAAGAGTCTTTATGCTGAGACTAGCACAGATTATGCTTTATACAGAAGCCTTTTATCTGGCCAGCAGATCGAGAGAGGTGATTCTGTCCCTCTCCTCTGCTCTCGTGAGACCCCACCTGGAGTACTGTGTCCAGCTCTGGGGCCTCAGCACAAGAAGGACACGGACCTGCTGGAGCGGGTCCAGAGGAGGGCCACAAGGATGACCAGAGGGCTGGAGCCCCTCTGCTGTGAGGACAGGCTGAGAGAGTTGGGGTTGTTCAGCCTGGAGAAGAAAAGGCTCCAGGGAGACCTTATAGTGACCTTCCAGTACCTGAAGGGGGCCTACAAGAAAGCTGGGGAAGGGCTGTTTGCAAGGGCATGTAGTGATAGGACGAGGGACAATGGTTTAAACTAGAGCAGGGTGGGTTTAGATCAGACATTAGGAAGAAGTTCTTTACGCTGAGGGTGGTGAGACACTGGCCCAGGTTGCCCAGAGAGGTGGTGGAGGCCCCATCCCTGGAGACATTCAAGGCCAGGCTGGATGAGGCTCTGAGCAACCTGATCTAGTTGAAGATGTCCCTGCTGACTGCAGGGGGGTTGGACTAGATGGCCTTTAAAGGTCCCTTCCAACCCAACACGTTCTATGATTCTTTCACTGCTCATCCCATTCGCATCCCAGTGAAAAGGAAAACAAGAGCCCCGCCACAGAAGGGAAGTGCGTGAATCCATGAGGAAGGAGGAAGACAGACCACAGAGATCACACATGCTCATCCTACTGGATTTTCGATGATTTACCTACAGCTACGGGGAGCGCAGATGGAACAGAACCTCAAGTCTTCACAACCAAACACAGCTACACCACACGGTGGGTGAGATCACCTTGTTGAAGTCACTCCTCCTCGATACTGAGCCAAAACAACGGGGTGGGATTCAAAGAGCCACTGAACGTCACCAGATATGACAGACATGCACTGTAATGCTAAACTTAAAGCTTGATGACAGAAATAGATACGTGAAGAGCAGAAAGCCACTTGCTGCTCAGTCAGGTGAGATTCTTGTTTAATGCTGCCGCATGCCAGCGTGTCATCAAATATTTTTGAAACAAACCAAAAAAAAAAAAAAAAAAAAAAAAAAAGAAGCTCACACAAACGCTGCCGGTGGCATTTGGACTAGATCCCCAGAATGAATAAGTACTGGATCAGAAGGCAGGAAGGGCTCTTGCAGGGTGTACCTAGTATTAGAAAGGACTGGCTCTTAAAAAAAAAAAAAAAAACACACAAAGGACATCTAAAATAAAATCGATGATGTGCATTAAACAAAGAAAAAAAACACCATGATCCCGATGATCCCCTCATCAGCTGCAGGAGGTAAAGGAAATCAAGCTGAGATCATTTCAACACTGGTATTTTTTTTAAAGTGGCCGGCAACTTTAAAAAAAGACATTGCACACAAGAAAAGACATTTTCGGTTAGACCAAGTAAATGACTAAATACTTCGAAATATGGCCTGCTCATCGCTGCTGAATGTTTTTCCTGTGGCAACTCAAGGACTCGTTTCAGAGAGACACAGAACAAACGAAAAAGCCGGCACGCGGAAGCCTACAGGGAAGAGGTAATGAGATTTCTGATCACTTAACCTACCCTTGCCGCCTTCTCCTGCCCTGTCCCCCCAATCCCCTCTTCACCATGAGTAAATCCGAGACAAGTTTGGGGGGGGGAACGGGGACGGGACGGTTAACACGAGCTGGCAGGATGCTGTTTCAGCAAGTATAACTTTCATGTGAAAGCCAGAAGTCCTGCTATGACAGTGCAGTGAGTCACTCGCTGACGAGTCATCGAGGCATTTAGATGCTGGTTTTGAATTCTAACAAATGACGCTGCTTTGCCTCATCTAACGGAAGGATGTGCCTTTATTGAACCTAGAATTCAAACGCCACCCGTGACCGTCTGCCTCCACTTAAAGACAGCCTACACAAAAAGATACACTGGTTGTGTTCTCCTTTCTGGCTTTTAAGAGAGCCCTGAAGGAATCTTCGGGTTTTGGGCTTTTTCTTCTCGAACAAAGTCCTGCTTTTGCCATTCCCAGCCCTGCCCTCACCTCTTCAGCCTTTCTAAAGGAAATCTACACATTTAAATATTTCCAGATATCTCATCAGCAAAACTGCCTGCTTGATAGAGGCAGGCAATGAACGAGCCTAAGGCTTCCTCCCCTACCCAGCCTTCACCCTCCTCCCAAGCCCTGAAGAGGCTGCTTCTTACTGGGGTGGAGGACAAGGTATTTTCCCTCCCTGCTGCTCATCTGTGTTCTCCCAGTATCTTCAGCATCACAGATGTACGAGGACTCTGTATCTCATCAATTTTAGGGGCGGCCAGGGAAAGTAAAGATAGCCAGGAGATGAGCAATGGTACTGGAGAACGGCAAAAGGAAAAACAACCAAAAAAAGGCTTTGAGACACAAGTAAGGAATGGAGACGCACAACAGAAAGAATACAGAAGTTAGTTCCCACAAATACACAACAAGTTAAGTTTATTACAATTGTCAGGGCTCCCAGATACGCAAAGAGAGACACCGGTCTGCCATTGGAGGCTACAGCTTCATCAAGGCAAGGTGTCAGTTTAACTTTGTTCATACTCTTCAAAATCTGGTTTAGGAACATATGACAGGGATTAAAAAAGGCCTGGAAAAGTAGTTCTAGTCCCTCTCTTTCAGACTCTTTTGGCACCGGCCTGGTAGTGGATGGGAGTCCCGCTGCTTTTTGTGAATTTGGTACAGCTTTTTTAATCGTTCCTTCTGCTACCTGGGGAGTCAAAATTGCGTAGGAGAAGAATTTATAAGACACGCGAATGTAAGAGACTGCAATTTTTACCAGACACCGTTTTACCAAGGCATATAGGCTGATGCAACAACCAGAAAGTCGATGAGCGAGAAATCAAAAGAGATTTTTTTATTAGATTAGCATAACTGCGATACAATACTTGTCGCTGGTGCTGCGGTTCCCCCTCCTTCCTCCCCTCAGCTTCTCTGGCTGTCTGTAATGCTACCCAGCGAAGATTTCACTGATTTTGGAGAATTAAGTTATAACGTTAATAACTTACTGTTAAGATGCCGAAGAGACCCTCAGTTCACCCCACAAAATTAGGAACTGGGGGCTCAAATCAAAGCCTCCCTGTGCTTAAATCTCATTATTTAAGTCTTCAAGGCACACTTGGATCAAATTCTGTCGTTTCTCTCTGCAGACAGGAGTGGGAGAAGTCTCTTTTATATGACACAGATTTTTGCATAGCTTCCACATCTCCAGGATCTCAGAGCTTAACAGAAAGCATCAAACACCTTAACACGCACCCACAACATGCGTACATTTTACCAAAGAACCTTACCAATCACTTTGATTATCAGCAAGCGGATGGTTTAGATGAAGGGCTGTGCAGCATTAGCACCATTCATTTCTAGGCCACCCCTTTGAGTGCAGCTCCCAAAGCTTTTTCCGTTATCATCTGCAATCTGCTGGGATCCTGATGCCAGAGAAGCGACACTGAAATTCAGCTCGCATCTTATTCCAAAGCGGGACTGAAGACAAGCACAACGTCAGGGCAGAGACGTGAACTATAAGCTTGCAGTTAACATTCTGTGGTTAAACAGGAGAGTCTGCTCTCCCGGGAAGCACGGCAAGAAAATTCAATCAAACTTCCGTGGAAAAAAGAATTAACAGTGACCACATCCATGAGAAGCACCATCCACTTCACAGTCATTCCAGGATCTTCATTTTACATCTTTATCTTCCTCCTTGGAAGGAAACTGAGTATTCCTAAACTAATTTCTTACTTCAGCAAGAAGCGCCATGAGTCAAGTGGCTCAAACCCTCTCAAGCAAATCCTTAATTAAAGATATTATTTTTAAAAGCACAATACTTAGTAAAGTATAGAGATTCACATTGGAAATCCAGCTTTAAGTCATTTAAGGTGCCACAAGGCAATTAGATCTGTAGCCTGAAAATTTCTGTGTTATGGAGGCCATATGCACATTTCTGAAGAATTAGGAAAAACGTGACACTTTTCCTTTTCATGAGCCAATGTTCCCTTCCACAAACTTGTTCCTTGAATTCCTGAGCTTGAATTAAAGGGTTTCCCCTCTATGTGCACTTTGTTTTGATACAGATTTGTCCAATTTGCTAAAAATTAGCCAGTATATGAATATCTGCCTTTTAGGTTTTGACCCTAACTACAGTGACATTAGCCCAATTATACTCGGACCGCTCTCAATTAAAGCAACTTTCAGTACATAATACCAAGACTAAGTCTTTCAGTGTAGTAAAAACAACGTTTTACTAAATAAAACACAGGCAAACTTGAGTTCCACTAAGAATTAACACGCTCTATAGTTTCCAAAGGAAATGACACTAAAATTTGTCTTGAGTGAGGTACCTCTGAAAGGATAAGGACATATGAATTGTTCTATTTCCAGAAGAACTGCAAAATGTAATGGGGGTTTTATAATTGAGTGTCTTATCAATTTTAATGAACTTATCAATATTGCATTTCAAATCCTGATGTGTCCATTTGCTGCTAATTCCTTTTTGTTCTACGGTCTTTTGTGCTCCCTGGTCTTTGCAGCTGTTACCTGACCGTTAAATCTACCTTCTATTACGACGGGACACCAGAGTTCAGACTCAGGCGAGCAGTTTAATGAACTAAAGAAAAGCAAAGGATACATTATGAGCCTGGCCTCTTCTTTTTTCCCCCCTTTACCTCAACACATGCTGGGGTTACAGAGCTCAATAATGGCCTCAAACCCATGCTGCACCTTCAACGGAGGTTAGCAAAGGGCCTTGAGCTAAAACAAATGCAACAGCTTCAGTAGTATAGACAGGATTGGGAAAGGGGGGTTGGAATATTCCTCCCTGCTGGTGCTGCTGAAGGAAATCAGCTTTTCCTTGATCCCAAACAAGCCTAAACTATGGAGGCCCATGAATTCTACGTTCAGCTGTGACTTCAAGCCTCTCGAAAGCACGACTGAAATAAGACATTCTTGAAATACCTACTAAAGGCAAATGATAGATTTATCCTGGCACAAAGCCCATAGGTTGAACTTGAAACTGCATCACGTTCACTTACAGATAGCTGGGGAAATTAAATCCAAGTTTTACAAAAGGACTCACTTCTCTCCTCTTTCTACAGGAGTTTGGGTTAAGTGGCCAAGCCACTCATATTCTAAGATCAGCAGAGAATGTGCATTTGGGAATACGTAGGTGCAGAAAATAATCTATATCGGAAATTCTTTATGCTAAAGAAGTGATAAGGTATTTCACATTACACTAAGCTTGCTGTATGTAAATGAGGAGAAAAACCACATGAAGCAAGCCACCAGTTCAATTAAAATTTTTTTCTCACTCCAGCTCCTATTTCATGAATAGAACATAAGCCCTGAGAAATGGGCTTCGTCTTGTAAGAGGCATCACCTAAAATCCTTCTGTGCCACTTACAGTCATTGAGAGAACGGATAGTTCAGAGCCCTACTAATGCTTAGAGAAAGTAAGTCAAAGCCCCAAAGTGTGACGCCTTAGCAAGCCAGTCCGTCAGACCGTGTCCTAACCTTTTGTATTTGCTTTTCCTTCTCTCTGCTGCCATCTGTGAAGTCACCGAATGCCATCAGCTGTACACCATGGACAGACACGCTGTCACTACATGCGGCAAGCTCACAAGAGCAGGAGACAATGCCTTAAGGTAAACTTGCATGACTCCCCCCGCCCCAAACCCACACACAATATCATAGAATATTATCTATGAATCATATGAATAGTAATTATTTTCCTCTTCCATTCCCCAGTCAGATTACAGGTATGGACCGACTTTATGGCAAGAGAAGAGAACAAAAGGCATGAAAGAAGGCTTTATACCCCACTCGTGTGCAACACGTACTTGCCACTTGACTTTCTTGTGGTCCCACAGCTACAGGCCCACCTAGATCAGGGAGACGTTTGCAGCTAGGTGTCGTCTGCTTCACGGTAGTCACAATGTATTACGTGTATTGCCTCTCACATGGTAACTGGGATCACAAAGGGCTACTGTAGGAGAAATTATTTCTATTCAGGAAGCACATTTGGTTACTACTTCTGCAGTCTTCTCATTTGGCCTGCTTTTCACAAATTAGGACCTTTCTTCTATCCTATTACCTTTTTTTTTCCCCCTCTCCTTTTTTTAAACCTATGATGATAAAAAGATGCCTAAATTGCCCCCGCTTTACTTCACTGACTCTAGACAGGAAGGAGGAAACAGTGACTTTAAGGTTGTTATATCAGTTTAAGAGTGAAATAAATTAGCTATATAGAAGGTCAGAGTGCAAGAAGGAAAGAAACCATGGGAGGAAAGTTACTGTTTAACCTGCGTCTCAGACTAGACGCAAGAGATAGAGAAAAGCCATCGTTAGCTATACGACTGGAAGCCGGAACCCTTGGATTGCCAGTCTGAACAGCTATTCCAGCACCTAGACAATTTACCAGAATTATATTAGCACATAAAGCAGAACTGAATACTTCCACTTTTTCTTCAAATTCCCCTGGAAAGGCACTGAATCAGAATGGCTTTTTTTGTTTCCCCTTCCCCCAACAAACAAGTGCTAAAACGCAGGGAACTCGTGAAAGCTATGCTGCTCGAGTGCTTTTGCCAGTGGGTTTGTTAGCGATGCTGCCTGCCCGCATCCCCGCAGCGAGAGGAGTGAGCGAAACTCCTCTCAGCCACCTGCTGCCACGTACGACGCAGCACATGGGAGACAGAGGAGACCAGGGCGACTACAAAGAGGAATCAGCATTTTCAGAGTGCAACTCTCTGACCCATTTTAAAACACCGACCTCAGGACAGTATGTACCACGTTCTAAAAAGGCCTTTTCCTCTCTCCTGATCATACGGGGCGCGTGGGGAGACTTGTTCGGCTCTGAGCATCTATGTTTTCGGCTCTGAGCATCTGTTTTCAGCTCTCAGCATCTCTGTTTTCAGCTCTCAGCATCTCTGTTTTCATCAAGCGAATCCCACGAAAGGCCCTGAAACTGTGACATGTGCCCCACCGCCACATGCCGAAAAGGAGACAGAGCGTGGGAGGACCCGAAGACTCGTCTAGAGCTCTGGGGATGTGCCTGAGGAGGAAGAGGAGAGAAGTGGACATGCACAAAGCCAGGAGCGGTCACCACCAGCGGCAGCACTGAGTGTTGCCCCTCACAGCCATAACCTCCACGTCTACACGTGCAGTGCCCCCGTTCAGAAGTTTCAGGCTTGCACTTAAATTTGAGTAAAAACCCGGTTAGCATAAGCAGTGTCAGACATTTTTAAGCTATTCGTTCCTAAAGAGCATCACATGCCTTATGCTCAGAAGGGAAGAAGCGATCACAGTGACTTGTGTGCCACATAAGTGGGCATCTGCTGACAGTCCCAGTTCCGCCGCCACCAAAGGACCCAGCCATTCCCATCTCTAGGAACAGGGGTGCAACGCAGTCTCCCCCCCCCCCCCAGGTGAGAGCTGTGCACGTGCACAAGACAAGTCATGCACTAGTCAAATTATTTTCTCCATAAAAGCAAGCCCTCAGTATCAAGCAGGACATGCCCATATTCTCCCCAGTTCCTATACGGGCCAAGACATCAGGCTGAGAAAATGAGTTGAGCTCCTTGCCAGGCATAGAAAAAGCCTCTTTCACACAATACGATTCCGGCACACGATATTCTTTTGCCTTCCCATAGAAGTAAAAAGCCAACAAGAGAAATTCTTGTGCCTGTCAAAGGGCTAACAATTGACTAGGCTTTAAGGAAATACGACTTTTGGTTTTAGTTGCCTGGTTTCAGTCTGTTTCTTGTCTGTCCTCACAAAGAGTGGTTGTTTTTCAGATCGTTTACAAAGTCTATTTCCTTCTGTTATCTGCTGCTGACAGGATGAACTGTAAACCCAGATCACTTTAAGGGTGGAGCTCTGGATCATTTCTGTATTTTACTACTGAGAAAAGCCTATTTCAGCTTTAAGAATATAAGGGAACTAGACCATAACAACTAGCTTTTCAAATTACAAAACTTCCCACATTGAGGAAGTAAGACAGGTGCACAAAAGGGAGAAAGAAGGAAAGAAGCTCACTCATTTGTAAAAAAAAAAAAAAAAAAACAAAAAACAAAAAACAACCCAAAACACTAGTTAGCAAACCAGGTGAAATTCGAAATTCATGCACTTTGAGTCAAAGCTTTGAGAAAAGGTCTGTGCAGACCTGGAAAAGGATAAAGAGGATACATAAGAATCAGCAGTAATCAAACAGTTCTTTGACGACTCGGGCAAAAAGAGCTGGCATCAGTTTTCAATCCAGTGCGTGCAAGGCAGTCAGAAACACAACAAAGCAGCAATATATTTTCACTTGTGGAAGTTATGCTGGACTTGTCACACGTTTCTTCCAATATTCCCGAGATGCGCAGAAAAGCACGCATCAAAAGCCTTACATTGCCCTACTCTTTTCTTTTCTGAGCAACAGCCAGAGCACACAATATTCCCTAAAACCAGTCAAAGGATTCCCACTGTCATGCTACAAAAGCATTTTCCTCTTCAACTTTATTTTCGGGTTTCATTTCCAAGTTAAAGAATGGTAGTTGTATCATCCCATTTAAAGAACTTGGTCCCTTCCCACCGGAGTCAGAAAAGCTAAACACCCACCCAGTTTATCAGTCTCCAGTCTTAAACTCCAGCTTTATTACACAGTACAGCTAAGAACAAACTCTGTCCCGTGGCACAAGGGCAATCCAGAGTTTAATAGTTTTATTCAAATTTCCGCCGTACCTTCTGTTCTCCGTGCAGAGATGAGCTTTACTTCTCCGACTTAAAAACGACCAGGGAAAAGCAATTGCTAAGCATCCAGTGGACGCACACAGAAACTGTTCCACAAGGAGGAGTTTTTCCAGCCTTATCCCAAAAAGCCGTGAGCACGATTAACGCGCCCACACTAGGAGATGTTAGAACAGCAGACGGGAAGATGCTCCCTGCTTTCGCCAGGTAACGCGTGCAACACCAGGAAACTCCAGGTGTGGAGAAGGGGGAGGTGGTTCAGCGAAAGGCACCCATGAGTCACTGTACAAAGAGTAATTGCAAGCAAAGAGAACAAACACTCTTCCGTCTGTGCCCGACACAGCCATTTCACCCAGCTGCAACACCCGCTTTCACTTTGAAAAGCTTGGCTAACTAAGCAGCTTTTACAGTTGTTCTAACATATATATATATATATCTCATACTTAATCACCACACACAGTATATGCCTTACAGGCGGTAACAGGTCCCCAGCAAAGAGCCCGGTCTTGACATTTATTTCTAAATCTTGTTCCTGAAGAAAAACTCCTGGAGGTAATGTCGCAATAAGGATCAAGCAGCGCTCAGCAGGAGCAGATGCACCGTGACACACACACGGACGGAGCCAGCTATTCCCAACAGTCATGAATTTTAAGCCCGCTGGATAACAAAAGCAGCAAGAACAGGGATTGCAGGCATGGGAGGGCTGTGGAGTGGGGCATTTCCATGCACAGTGGAAGAGAGGAGCGCTCGAACCCCTGAGGGCTCGTCCTGCTGGTGCTGCCTCCTCTCCTTCGAGCTCCCAGGAGCACTGAAGAGCACCCAGAGGTGCCACCCAGCTCACGATGTCCCTTCACTGCTACCCACTCCCCAGGTGGGAGCCCCAGCTTTGAGCAGGAGGCTGGACTAGGGACCTCCTGAGGTCCCTTCCAATCTGAATTATCTCACGATCCTAAGCTCCGCATTGCTTTTAAGTACTTCGAAAGCAAAAAGCCACGGATTCATGCACACACACGGGCGGAAGGGTGAGGGGGTGGGGGGTTAAAAGACACGCTCCCACCTCTCCATCCCTGCGCATCAGCCACACAAAGCCCGGGGCTGCATCACCCCATCGCCCAGCAAGAGTCCAGCTCCTCAATTCTTTGTGTTTGCCCGCAGCACCCGCCCCCTACAGCCGAAGGCAGGACGGGGTGCTCGGCAGAGACTCTGGGCTGAGCCCCGATTCCCTCTGCCCCGGGACCCCAACCATACGGCCCCAAACGGGGTGGAAGGGGGGTGGGGGGGTGGCCGAAGCCAACTCCCTTTGTTAAATAAATGAGCCGGGGCGGCAGGAGGAGGGAGGCAAGCTGGTACCCCCTTCCTGAAAGAAAAGGTGGGGGAAGGAAAAAAAAAAAAAAAACAAAAAAAACCAAACACAAACCACAAACCCAGCCGCTCAACCCCTTCGCAAACTCCCCAGCGACAAAACAAGAAGCGAGGAAACCCCCTTCCCCGGCCCGGCGGGACTCACCTTCCGCCCGCCGCAAGGTGCTGCCCCGCTCGCCGCCCGCCCGGCCCCGCTCCGCTCCGCTCCGCTCCCCGGGGCCGCCCTCCCGCCGCCCCTATTGTGGGGCCCGGCACCGCCTCCCTTCGCCCTCCCCGCCTTGTGGCTGCCATTGGCTCCGGGGGGGCCCGCCCCAAGGTGGGCAACCGGGTGCGGGGCGGGGGGAGGCAGGAGCTGGGGACGGGGGTAAAGACCCTCCCGTTTCCTTCGGGAATGGCGGGGGGGGGGGGGGCGGGGGGAGCGAAGCATCGCAGCCGAGTGGTCCGGGGTGAAAAGTTTTAGGGGGGTGGGGGGGGGGGTGGTACCTTCCCGGTGCAGCGGATCTGGAGCCCGGAGGTTGTTTCGCTTGGAAATCCTTGGAAATCCGTCCCCGGCACCTGGGAGCTGCGGGCCGTACCCGGCTCCGTCGGAAGGCAGAGGGAAGGAAGGAGGGAGCGGCGTTGACCTGGGACGTAAAAGCCTTTTCGTGATCACGCCATCAACGGAGCAACGAGGCGGGGAGCGGATCACCCGCAATTCCACCCTTTGGAATGACTTTATTCCTGTTATTTGTATCGCACCGCGCTCTGGCAGAGCTCCGTTGAGCTGGGGACTGCGTGCGTGCAGATCCAAAAAAAAAAATCAAGGATAAAACGGGCTCCGCTCTCGCACAAGCCGAGGCGTCGGTACCTCATACCGCAGGGATGCGTTTGCTCTCCCCGCGATCCAAAGCTCGCTGGAAACTTGTCACCCCGGTGAACAGGAGTTTTGCGGCTCAGCGTTTGTGCTCTGCCGAGAGAGGGAAAATAAAAGAGGAGGGATTTGATTGCACAGACGCACGGCCGCACCGCTCTCCGGAACAGAGCACCGGCACGGTGAGGTTGCGTATGTGGAATATACAGAAGCAAAATGTTAAGCGAAGCAGGTAGAGACGGACAAAAAGGGAGAGAAATAATACAGGTCACCACCCCGGACCTGACTGTTACACTGAGATGGCACTGGCCCAGGTTGCCCAGAGAAGCTGTGGCTGCTCCATCCCTGGAGGTGTTCAAGGCCAGGTTGGATGGGGCTTGGAGCAACCTGGTCTGGTGGGAGGTGTCCCTGCCCATGGCAGGGAGTTGGAACTAGGTGATCTTTAAGGTCCCTTCCAACCCAAACCATTCCGTGATTCTATGGCGTGCCCGTATATGACAGATTCAGACAGCGCTGCCACAGTCTTGCCCTTCCCCCTTGTACCAGCGTTTTATCAGTTCGCCGTGATAAGTTTGTTCGGGAGCTAAACCAGCAGAAAATTAACCCCGCAAAAATAAACAAGTGGAGGAAGGGAGAATGCAAGTCTGGGGAGAGCGAGACTGCAGCAGAGCCGATGTCAACCAGCTTAACCTGTTGTGGAATTGCACATTTAGAATTATGTCCCTCTGTTGGATACGTTTAAAATTGGATTCGAAGCCACACACACACAGAGACCACGAGAACTCCATAGTCTGCGCTCTGGCTGCAGCGTAAAGGTGCTTATGGCAGTACAGGCCAGTGTATTGGTGTCCTCAAACCAGGACAATGGGTCACTTCGTTTCGAAGGCAGCCACGATCAGCCTGTGTCAAGGATCCCACAGTTATGTGGGAGCTGGGGGGGAACGGAGGAGAAAACCGCGCGGCTCAGCTTGAATGCCGGATCCACAAAGGGGACACCATCAAAAAAAAAACAACCCTGAAAACTTACCCTTCAGCCCTGAACTGAGACCTAAAGAGCAACTTCCTTTTGTACTGCACTTGAGATCACAAAGCCTTTTCAGAAACAGGGATGCACCCTGATAATCTAAAAAACAAATCTTGAAGCCAGGCAAGAGAGCGGCCCAAAATACTCATAAACATGCCTCGTTCGCCAGGATATTTTACCAAATACACTCATTTAACCACTTGGAGAATGGCTGGGTAAGGCAATAGCAGTGCTTGACCTAAGGTCTGTGTACAGCTGGTGCAATGCTCTAACAGCCCCTGCTATAACTGTGTTTGTATCTGCATAAAGGTACTCAAAGCAGCGTGAAATAACCATGACTTTAATTATAGGTGCTTTTAAAGCCACTTCAAGGTGAAAAAAAGACTTTATCTGCACTCAGATTAACTCGGGTCAGACATTGTTTCAATTAAATCTTCGTATATTCACTGCCAAGGGATCTCAGCAGAACATTCAGAACTGTATTCTCAGGTTTAGTTATTATCCTACTCTGTAGCAATATGGCATCTTAAAGAGATATCCTGAAGGGATATCCTGAGCTTACGATACAGTTTTCTAAATTTACCCAGATTTTAAGACTCCTTTTTCTGAAGCTATTGCTGGATATTTCAGAGGGAGCGGCATTTGGGATGTCTGTGAACCACATCAGAATGGGATATTGAGCTACTGCTGCAAGCCAGAGTTTGGTACTCGAGAAAGGAATGAGTGAAATGTAGATCATTTTATTTGCGTTCTAAGCACTCAGAGCAGAGAAAGTGCTCAGGGGTTTTTCAGGGAAGGGATTCATCTTGCCTTGTACTCAGGAGAAAGTCAGATGGCCCTTTTCCAGAAGGAGAGGGAAAAGGGGATTTCTTACACCTCAAAAGGGTCTCTTGTGTTCTGCGGCAAGAAGCCTGGCACCAGGCCCCAGCCTCAAAGACCAACTCTGTTGAACAATTGATTTTACAGTGATCATGTGAGAACCGCGTTTTCCTCCCTTTCAGACGTCCAGCAGAACGAGCAGTCCAGCTGCCGTAGGCCACAGCCTGACCGTTTCTTTTTTGTCAGCAGTACCAGTGTTGATAGTCCTTATCCTGCTGTGCGTCCCTGCTCCTGAGCTACCCCTTGCGCTGTGCCAGCACAGCTATGTCACGGAAGGGATCAAGGAACTGGTCCTCCAAAGATTTTCCTGGGTGTTTTTCAGCCAGATCAAATCCCCAAATATCTTGGCTGACAGAATGCTGGGGCAACACAAGAGCATGTGAAATCACAGAAGCTAAATCTCAGCCGAGGGACAGTAACTTGTTATGACATACCAATTTAGGCACCTGCAATCATCTGTCCCCTCCTTTAATCTGCTCTAGCAATTAGAGACAAATTGGCCTCAGCCTACAAGGAAGAAACCAGAGTTCATGAATGGCTTGAAAACTAATTACAAGTCTCCCAGTCTTAGTAGTCAGGCAAGGATTGTAAAAAGGAAAAAAAAAAAAAAAAAAAAAAAAGAAAGAAGGAGTAATATAGTCATACAGCACACAATTATAAAGTTCCTCAGCCAAAGATCTCACTGCGAAGATGTAGCAACAGCAAGCAGTGGCGAGCAAAACTGAAGGTGATGGTGGGTCAGCATACTACTGCCTGGAGGTTTCTCACCCAGTAAATCCGAAGTCAATCCAGCAAAATAATGTCGTTACAATGGTGTGAAGCGATGAAGAAGACAGACTATGATTCATCGCTGCCCTACATATCGTATAAGCTGGTACAGCTCTGCAAAACGTACGTAAAAACACTTCCAAATCAGAACTATCTCCTTTTCATTCTACTTTGTCCAGATAACACAACAGACTAAAGCAGTGGGGAATGTGTTTCTGGACACAAATCCTTGACGCACAAGAGTACATGCTTTCTGTAAACAAACACACAAAAGCACGTCGGCAACAATCTTTCATTTCCTTGGTAAGTTTTAGGGTGTTCTAGTGCCAGAAAAGCCAAGTAGGAAAATAACAAACGGGCCAGAACATCTGAGTGGTGGAGAGAGCACCTGGTTCCTATCTCACATAGCCTGATGTTAGATGGTGTGAAATATCCATCACAGAAGAAGCTAGAATCAGTTCCAAAATGTGTGCAAGTAGCACATTACACCTGGTGTGTATTTAACACGGACATCTATTTCCTACCATCCTGGAGAAAGGTTTGCTAAGATTTCTAAAATCAGATCTAAAATCAGATCAAATACAGGGGTAGGAACCAGGAACTGCCGTTTTAGCAAAGAGGGCTCTGGATTACACTTGTTCGATCTTAGCACTCTCTGCTGTTTTATCAACTGAAATCGAAAAATCCATCTTATGCCCTACCATTTCTTGGTATTTGGCTATATCCGGTCGTTTCACTCTGGATAAACGGTTAAAGCGTCATACCGGACATGTTCCCACTTGCCGCTTGGTCCTTCATTTCTGTATCGAGAGGCTCACAGTAAAGAGTCAGGACCTGTCTGGTACAGGTATAACAGTCATTACCACCTGGTACTTTTTTTGATGCTTAAATCCCAAATCATTAAGGTTTTCCTTAGGGGTTACTTTCTCGTTGGTTAAAATACCCGACAGTCGATTGAAAACTCGGAGGAATCACCATGCCATACCCATTTTAAATCATCTCTTACCGCTTCATTGAAGTCCTGGAATCCGGCAAAACCTCTGGTGATGAATACACTTTTACATTCCAGATCTCCTTTAGCCAGGAAATTGCAGAGAGACAGCTAAAAGCACTCAGTGCTTTGGTGAGCACTCAGCAAGCCGGGGTGAATACTAGAGGAGCCACAAGTGACTATTTGATTCTGGAAGCCTTGTGTATCTCTGGAAGTCATAAAATACAGATGGGTAATGGCTTAACAATGAGGTCAGTCTTTGATTCGTTAGCTAACAGCTGAATCTAAGCACGTATCCCAGTTTTGAGGCATGCTCCTAATTCAAGCTTAAAAAGATGGGGAGAGTTTTTACCCTGCACTCTCTAAGTTTCTGCGGAGTTGTACTGGATCCTGGGTTTGACTTCGATTTTGTATGTTTTCTCAACGATCTGAAGAGTTTTGTTCCTTGAAAAAATATGACTGGTAATCTTAAGTAAAAACCATACTGAAATGCCATGAGCTTTTTTGGAGGGGGTGGAGCTTAAACTTCAAACACATTGGGTCAGCCACTGGAGCTATGTAAATTTGCACCAGGATCTGACCATTCGCATTTTAATCCCACGTTGTGCAAGAATCTGCGGAGATGAGTGCCATGACAGAAAAGCCTGCTTTCAGCTATTAAAAACAGTATCGACGTGCTCCGAAAGCAGGCATGAAACTAGAGACAATCTCCCAACTGCAGTCGTGACTGTACGTCTCTGCTTCAGAACTTCCCTCTGCCTGCAGTCCAAAAAGCCCCTATCCCTCCCTGCCCCGGCTCTTCCCCAGCTGTTTCTTGAAACATCTAGTCCTACTTCCTCCCTTTTCCCCTTTCCTTTATCCCCCCCCGCCTTACTTTATCATCCACCTCACTTTCAAAAGTCCCTTCCCTTCCTCATCCCCCGAGGATACATATACGGTAGACGCTCCTTTAGTGATCAGCGCTCCATCTTGACTGGAAATCATGACAGCAACTCGGCTTTGTAAAATACGGGTGGTGTTTTACGGCAGACGAAGAACGAGGCACCCAGGGAGAGCGAGAGGGGCACCGTCGAGAGGTGGGGGAGGGCATAAATGCTGCTTATTCACTTGGGCCTTTGGAGCATGAAGGAACTCGCTGACAGAGCAGGAAGTGGGGAAAGTAGCATGGTAAAGGCAGACAAACATCCCAAGCGCATGAGAGCATGTCTCCAGACTGGCAAAATACCTGCAGAAATCCCAGAACGAGCTACGGTTGCTGCCTCTTGCTGCCAGTACAAGCAAGTGGCCCTGACCTGCGACGTTGTGTGACAGAGCCTTCTCGGGTCTCTTTGGGTGACTGTCCTGGCCTGGGGTGTGAAGAGGTTCTCTGGACTGTCCCAGAACCACGACTCTAATCTTCTCTCCTTGATACAAAGAAATTAGAAAAAAAAAAAAAAAAAAAAAATAGCACCGTGTTGCCCAAAATGTAAATTTGCTGCCCAGAACAGTGTTTCCAGCAGACAAATCTGTGACAGGTTTTTTCCTTCTAGGATTCAGCTTACAGATTGCAATGGTTTTATAACACACGCTCAGAATCACTTTTATGTCCTATAATTTTCTATGCGTTTTATTCAGTCTATTTTACCATAGACTTAGGATGAGATAAACCCTTGTCTGTGAGCACGTGGAAGAACACAGTAGAAATGGATTTACGTGTTAACTTGAGCTCAACAGCTCCTGCTGAACCAGTAAGAAATCCAGAAAAACACTTCTGAAAGTGAAATTAATCCAAATTGTCCTGAACTATGTTATTTTTTTAAATGTCCTTTTATCTGTAAGCGGGGAGAAATAAAAAAGAAAGCAAGGCAACAAGGGAGATGACTCCGAAAGTTTGGTAAAACAGACTGCAGTAAACTTACCTTTCATTAGGGACTGCTCAAGTTTAATGGGCTATCTTATAAAGAAAATAATAATAAAAATAATTTTAAAATCAATTAGCTTTTCCTCTCTTTATTGATTTTTTAAAGTATGCCTCCGGAGAGCTTCCACTTCCAGTATCAGGGTTTAAAAAAAACCCCTAGGTAATGCAAGAGACAGTCTGAATGAGACATCAGCCAGGGACTACTAATCCAGGGCTATTTATTACTCAAAAACTTACAAAAGCAGCTCCTTTTTCTACACAGAAAATCTTGGCTGCACTGGAGGACACCGTAACCAGAGGAGGCTGAGCCCGAAAGAGATTGTGACAGTGTAATGGTATAACAAAATTAGATTCCTTTGCTGGTTTTGCCGAGTTATTCAAACTGAATGACTCTGAGGACCCAATCCTGTCCTGACTGCAGCCAGCGAGAGATTTGCCACACGTTTCAGAGAGAACAAAACCAGCCCTTCAGTCATAGCACCTCTGCCAGATTTTGTTTCACACCCTGCCAAAATGTCATAGCTTGAATCACTTCAGTAGCTTGAGCCGTTTAAAACTGGACTGAACAAAACCCTGGAGAATAAACTGCAGAGAGAAATCTTCCCCTGCTCTTTCCCTTATCTCTGCTATTCTGCCTCAGCGGGTTACATGAATAGCAACCAAAAAGTGCAGAGCACTGACAGACGCGGAGTCTCTGGGTGTTTCAGATGCTTCAAAAGCTGTGAAAATACGAAACCACCATCCTTCAGTTCTACCTATTTGCATTGTGTCCAAGGTGGACTAAGTGGATCGTAACACAAAGATTATAGAGTAGCTGACTTCAGATGTGTTGGAAAAACTACACTGAATTTGAGATATTTGAGATACGGTTTTAAACTAGAGCAGGGCAGGTTTAGGTTAGACATTGGGAAGAAGTTCTTTACACTGAGGGTGGTGAGACACTGGCCCAGGTTGCCCAGAGAGGTGGTGGAGGCCCCATCCCTGGAGACATTCAAGGCCAGGCTGGATGGGGCTCTGAGCAACCTGGTCTAGTTGAAGATGTCCCTGCTGACTGCAGGGGGGTTGGACTAGACGGCCTTTAGAGGTCCCTTCCAACACAAACCATTCTATGATTCTAGGATATTTCGCAGCAGCTTCGAACATCGGTGCAGTTAAATTCATTTGAAATGCAAAGTAAAGGTCTTCAGGAACATAGTCTGCACTGACCCAGTGCACGCAAAGTATCATAAAAACAGCAAGATAATTCAAATTTGTGGAGCAACATTAGCGCACCAAAAAGCTGGAGAGATGGAGCACCCGTTTTGATATTTTTGCCAGCTTTGATAGTTAATCCAATAGAGGGAGCTCTAAAAGCTCAGGGGCAATTTGGCTGAGGACAGGGACACCGGTGATTTAATTATACTGGTTGGTCACACTAAAACCAAAGTTACACTGGAGATACGGATCACTTCAGCCCTGCCAAGAGAGCTGGCCCTGCAGAATTCCTTTGATATGATGTACATCTTCGTGCTCTCCAAATCGCTGATGAGTCAGGGATTGTTCTGCAGGACACAGGAAATCTTAATAAATTCATTTTATTGCATAATCCTTTCCAATTGCTTCCTGGTACGTACCTGCAGGAACGGCAAAATAACAATATGCAACCCCCCGAACTTTTTCACTGGCTGCCTTAGCGTGCTACGTAGCTTTTCCAAAAATGCCCGGATAAAACTGAGGTTTCGGGAATATGACATCTTCTGACTTTACATCCCTGTCAAGCTGCCTCTGGAATCAGAGGAGTGTCAAGTTGCACTAGTCATGGAAGAATAACTTCATCTAGGATCTTCAGTTTAGGCAAAATGCGCCAATGTAACTGGCAATAATTTCTTTGATGAGGTTTCTGTCCTCAGTCTCCCCATCTTGTCTGGGTTTGTTAATTAACAGTTTTAGGGCTGGCTATTATGTTTTTCTTTTTGCCACATTTTCTGGGATATGTAGAGATTCTTATCAAATTATTCAATTCTTACTAAATAATGAACTTCAGCAGCATGAATTAATCACCACACCATCCTGTGAGCGGTATTGCAGGTGGGGAAAATGAGGTAAGAGCTCAACCAGTAGCCTCAGGCCATGCAGCGAAACTACTGCAGTTATGCTTCCTGAATTCAGGCATTCCTGACTCCCAGTTCGGTTCTCAGACCAGATCAATCCTTCAAACTGCCTCTGAGCGCTTCCAGTGACAGCAGATACAAACCGAGTGGAACAGACCTGACTCAATGCAGTCATACAGAGCCCTAATCTTCAGCAGGCAGGTGAGCTATAGGGAAGAAACATTTCATATTGCCGTTTGCATCAGGTTCCGTCCGAAGGCTTTGTGTTAGGAGAGAGCAGCCTGGCAAAAAAAAAGGTGATACTGAAACTTATTCTCTGTTGACGGTGGCCTTTATCCCACCCAGACTGGAAGACGTAAATGGCTGTAAAGATAAAAAGGGCCTAGGGGCGTAAGGTAAATAATTTTTGAAGAACCGTGGAGAAAGTGCTGATGTGTGCGGGCTGTGTTTGAAACAGTGTGGGAAAGCTACTTGCTCACAGGGAGCTGGGGTTGGGAACATTTAAGTTACATGCTGGACAATGCTCTGTTGTGAAATCTGTGTATGGCGGATTTCTTATTTTTTGCACGTAAGCCTAGATTTCTGGGAAGAGCACATTCAATAAAACCATACTCAAGAAGACCGTGCTGAAGTAATTGTTTTACCCCTTTAATTTTTAAGTGGTTACAAAACAATGAAGCTCTCAGTTCTTTACACTTCACGGGGGAGAACGTACAAAGAGCTGCTTAATCTCTTTCAGTTCAGCTCTTTTATTCTCATGGGTATTGAGTTGCAAGGTATCTGTATCAGTCTCGGAATTCTCAGCCGATGCCGAAAGCAAAATGCATCCAACTGTAAGCTCTTGTTTTAACATGCTGTTTCAGGGCCGACCAGGTTTCAGCAGGAGCGTGTGAGGGTTGCTCTGCCTAAATCCGTTTGACATTGGCAGAGGAGCAGTATCACAAAATCCAGCAGGACTCACTCATTCTGATGATGAAATGCCGAGTAAGCGCTTTCACAATGCTGGGCTAATCTTAACGCTGATGTTTGCGATCTAGAAGGAAGCGAGCTACACAACGAAAGTCGGCGTGTCACCAAGGAAGGTCTGAATGCTTCCTGATTGGTTTTCCATATAATTATTTCATTTGCTTCTAACAGAGACTAGCTTGCAATTCAAGTATTATACGGTTTTCTTCATTGCAAACTGCAGTTAAGGAATCAGATGGCAAGATATAAATCATCTCACGGGATCAGCTAGGAAAGAATGGTAAAATCAGACAAATTTAGGGATTCAAATTAATTTTCTCCCTTTATTGCCAGGCAGTCTCAAATGCAAAGAGGAAAAAAGCAACATAAATATATTTATAGTTAAGGTAATAAATTAACACCTGTATGCTAAATTAATTTGTTAAATTTGCTAAATTAAAATAATAAATTTGGCTCAGTCACTTAGCAACAGCTGCATCAGTTTAAGATGTTGCCATTCTGCAGCTGTTCGCTGTCACCTCGGGCTGGAGCTCCTGCTCCTCTCCAGAATCCAGCATCTTCACTCACATGCATCTTTATCAACCATCTACAAGCTTGGCTTTGTCATCAGGTAGAAGCCCAAGCACACGTTCGTTCTGACAGCTCTGATGTGAAGCAGTAACCCGCACCAGAGGGGCAGAACAAGCGGTCACATCTTAAACTGCCATAGCAATACTCACCAGAGTGTATCCATCAATGCCTGAAGCTAAGACAAAAGCAGAATGGCATGAAAGTGCCCAAGGAAATAAGAACAAGAAAAGTTTTACTGGGTTTCTGTCATGGTGTAACGATTTAGGAATTCCTGGTCCCAAAAGAAGGAGCCTAAAGGTTGGAGAACACCCCAGGGGAAAAGGAGCTCTGGTCTTGGTCCAAGCTTTCTTGACTACTTAATTGCAATGCTGCTGCACCCGTGGTTATTCACTTGTTTCCTGATGTGACTGTGTGCGCTGTGATATGTGTTCAGTTCAGCGCTATCCCCTGTGAGGTGGGTGTGCTTGGAGAACAGCTTCCAGACCACAACCCTCAGCGGATGCCAGCAAAGGAATGCCTACTCTGAGGATCCCGGGTAGGGTTAAGAGCAATACGGGAGCTGAACTGCTTGCCAAGACAGCATCCAGCCTGATGTGCACAAAGAAAATTCAAAGTTTTGCCAGACGGAAAGAAATCACTTGGCTGGTGATTTTGGAGGACCATGCTTGTGAACCTACACAGCTAAACTCCAATAGGATAATTCTTAAAATTTAATATTTTGATCCTTAGATATTCCTATCAGAGAATACCACTGGAACAAATTACAGTCAGAGAAAGAGAATCTCTGTGGGCTGGTGCTCACATTTTCTTGTTCAAGTGGATCACAGAAGTGGCTTTCTAGGAGCTGCAGCATCTCCAACTTCATTGAATTCCCTTGGGGAGGGCATCATGTTGTATCTAGAGCAACGGAGGAAGATGGTCTGCCAGGTATCACCGTTTGCTATTCATCAGGCTGGAACTCCCTCAAACACCGTGATGTTTCTTCCCATGCTGTCCTTTGAGAGGAAGAACTTAAGAAAATCCATAAGAATAACACTGCTGCCTCCCTCACATCATACTAAAATTTAGGCTAAGGAGGATGCCTTCATACCGCTCAGCCACAAAGAAGCAGTGGGGCTGCTGGAAATGCTGCTTATTGTACTAAGCATCTTCATTTTTCATTGTGTTGTCTCTCTTCATGAACAGAAAAAAAGAGGAATCAGCCTTTCTGCTCTTACCCTGTGTATACACTGCATAGTCACAAGGGATGCCACAATCCCTTTGCCCAGGGAAGTGGTTGAGGCACCATCCCTGGAGATATTTAAAAGACGGGCAGACGTAGTGCTTAGAGATACGGTTTAGTGATGGGTTTTGTCAGAGTTAGGTTGATGATTGGACTCAATGATCTGAAAGGTCCCTTCCAACCTAGGCGATTCTATGATTCTATTCTATGATTCTAATCTCTGGCTGATGCATTTGAGATTTAAAAACCAAGCAGACAAAACATGCACCTAGCCCAGGCCATACAGTCATTCAAATTCTGTTAAATGCACACACATGAAAATCGTACCTGAGCCACACGTATCATACAGACCAACATCAAGGTTTCCATCCGATGTTTTTATCTGTACCAACCAATGGTGAGGCCATGGCTTGTATGTACCACCATAACACTAATTATGAGTAATAACAGCTTGCCAAGTCCAATCTCACAGCTCCAGCATGACACACACACTTCCCAACTGCCTAATGGTACTGAAGAGAGCAGGAGTTGTGTTTATTTCCACTGGGAGCAGCCCACCCTTATGTACAAATGGAGGAAAACCACCCAACATTGCAAATATATGACTCATCTCTGTAACAGGCATCATAAATATACCCAGGAAAAAGACCTAATAAGCTAAGCAGGCCTGATTCTCCTCTGCTCAGTATCCTTCATAGTCATTTATGTTATGACATGGACTATCAAGAGTTCATCGCCTCTTTTTTTAACCTCTATTTTGTTCTGTACCATATGTACATATAGAAAGTAGAGCTATTACACGCCACTAGTAAGCCCACTTAAGCTTTTGTTAGCCTATGTAGGAACTGCATGTGGTTCCTTCCTACTACAGGAGCTAAGTTTCCTTCAGCAGACAGTCCTCATGCATAAGTAAATGTGGAACAGAATATTTGTGGGGAAACACGAAAAAGAAGTAAACAGGATGCTATTATTAAACAAATTCTGATCACAGATTGCCAGTGGCTATATTTTCTTCCTTGTTTTCTTCCTCAAATCCTGTAAGATAATAATCCTGTAAGATAAATAAATCCTGTAAGATAAATAAAGATCCTAAGAAGATCACAAAACCAGCAGCAGGTTATTCAGCCCACTTAGTAAGGGAAAATAAATTTAAAAGCATAAACTTAAGTTACTTAAAAAAAGAAATCAGCTCAGCAAGCAACCCTAATCCTCAAAAACTGTATAGGAAGTCCTCCGTTTCCAAAGTGTTTCCCCCTCCTTAACCTTCCAGTTCTGTTTTGTTTTGTTTTTTACCAGCACAGCTATTTGCAGGTGTTCAGGGTGAGCAGAAACGCAGCTGAAATTACTGCTTTGTATGGGGTGAGGAATGCTTCTAGCAGATTCCAACCACAGAACAAGTCTCCTGTCTGGCCAGGCACTGTCAAATGAAAGACTCTGCTGTTTTACCTGACAAACTGTGTTGTTCTGCTGCCAAAACCTCCTTCTCCTTCCACACTGACCCTTTCCCTTCTGGCTGTCCCAGCCTACCTGTCCTATTCTTCACCCACTCCAAATATTGGAAGAGAGCCCAACCAGTCCCAACAAGGAATTCGGATTTTCTGCCTACTTTGCAGAGCATGTTTTCAAGCACATCCAGGTTCTGGTATACAAATCAGGTAGATAAAACCAAGACTAACAGAGAGATTTCCCTTTTAGGTCCACTCTGCAAACCACTTCCCAAACCAGCTAATTAAGTTTTGGTCTTCATCATATAATACTAGAAAATTGACCTTTTGTAGACTTCCAGGCACTATGGAGAGTGGAACTTGCACTTGCTCTGGACTTACCAGCAGACCATGTCACGCATTCAGTCACTTCATCCAATCACAGACAATTTAACATATCCAAATCACACAGGCCTCAACAAACATGCACAACCTTCACACATGCAGTGACGACATCCCGACATCTGCTAGTCCTCATCCCAGACGGAACTTGGCAAACCCAGGATATGGTTCGCCCCCTTTGCTCTTTACCTGCATGTTTTCGATGAGTCTTTCCTTTGCAACCTGTTAGTTTGACGTAGATAACGTGGCACAAAACCAACCAGTTTAATGGGCTCACGGGACACAATCATGAAAAATCCCAAATAAGTAGGGAACTTCGAACTCGCCTGCTTACGTCACCATTCTTACCATAATCCTCACTTCTGCCTGTTTGACTCAGTTTTCTTTCTGGCAACACGCCAACTACTTCACTGAAGTCCTGAGAGATCACATTTTTCTTGTCAAAACCCAGGTATTTTACAAAATAAGCATATACCCTTGTTCTGATACTACCTATTTTGGTTAACTCCTTTTACTTTTTACCTGATCTCCACTTGCCTCTAAATTCACCGGATTTGTTGTAAAGCTTCCACTTCTATCAAGGCCAGATTAGTGGGTCTGAGAGCCTTATTGGCTAAGCTGCAGTTTGCTGGTTGCTCTGCAGGTTGGCCAGCGAAGAACTAGCTACACTTGAGACCTCTGTTCCACAGAGATTTGGGTTTTCTTTAAAGTAACTTGCCTTTTTGCTTGCAATGCAATCCCAAAGAAAGCCTTATATAGCAGCGAAATCACAATGTCGAAGTGTTATTTACACTTGGATTGCAAGAGAACAGTTTTGATAAGTATGCCCACTATTTTTGTTTGCTGTGGTGTCACCTTCTGTGGCGGGGGACACACACACATCATTAGGAACATCTACACTAGCACTTCTCCCTTATATAACGAAGCAATCATTTAAGGTGTGATCACTGGTACTTACTGCAGATCAAAAGAAGACAGCTGATGAAACCGAAGTTTGTTTGAGCGCGTGAGATGACTTTCCTTGTTATTTCAATTGGAACGGAAAGTTTTGATCCTGCAGCTCATCCGCATGCCTGCGAACTAAGCCAAACTCTCCTGTCAGTCACAAGTTTGCCACGCGCATTACACGAGAGTCACTGCAGGTGTAACTCTACAGACTTCCACGCAATCAGACCACAACAAATTTAGCCTGCTGTTATCTTTTTCTTTAATTTTAACTAAATCTTTTGTCCGGGCTTCTAGGGTACGGCAGACACTTAAGTGGACATCACAACCTCCCTGTATTAAATATATCAAATAAGTTTAAAGAAAGGGAAGATGGAGCTGCCAAAAAACGTACTGACTTTGAAGAGCTGCACCGGGAGACCTGAAGACCGCTGGAGAAGAACGATGGCTGGCATCCCCAGTGAGCGAGCTCCACAGACAATCCTGACCTGAGGAAGCTCCATTTTCCCAGCTCAGTCAGAGGGGACCGCAGGATGAAGAACAAGACAGCCAGACTGTCCTTGACCGCCTGCCTGCCTGAGGAGATGAGTGATGGTCACTCAAGCGTTTGCAGGGAAGACGATTCTAGCTGTTTCATGTGTTACAAAACCAAGCAGCTTATCTAAGAAATGCAGAGAAGCCAGAAACTTTCACGGTCACTACTGCATGCCCAAATCACTCTGAGCTCTGTGGGAAGGAGAAGAATGGATGTCTTCAAAACCACAAGCATTCACAACGAAACAAAATGACAATCTGTATTGTCTGTTAACAGCACTCAGCCCGCAACATCCAGCTGGGGAGTTCTGACATGCCCCAGTGAGGCTTAAGGATTTTAAAAGGTTTTACGTTACAAATTATTACCAACCGTCTTTATCATCACAGAATTGAGAGTCCTAAGGTGGTAACACAGGATAGTACAAATTGTTCAAAGATAACACGTCTCCGGTTCTGAAAAGCTCACAGTCTAAATAGACAAGTCAGGGGCTGCACACCACTATTCGTGTTCCCAAAACAAAGTTCATACAACTCATTTTTTTTTCAAATTTAGTCCAAATCAGTAGTAACGGAAAAATACAGGCTTCTGATAGCTATTCCGTGTTGTGACTGCAAAGCTTACAGTCCTTGCCTAGGGCTTCCAGGCTCTACCTCTATACAAAAAATACACAACATCAATTAAACACACAAAAAGAATGTGAAAAGAACACAAATGAAATTAGCAAATCTAAGCATTCAAAAGCCATGAAATACCAAAGCGAGTGTCAGCTGCACCACCTTAATTAATGCCCTTTGCATATATACCTTATAATGGATTTTAATTATCTTGAGTTGGTGCTGGTTTTCCCCAGATCCCCGCTTCCTCATTTGGTTCACAAAAAGAACAACACTCACTCAAGGGGAGATTGGTGTCGTTTGTCTTTATGCACCAAATTTAGGTAGTCTGAGTTTTGAGTGAACTGAATCTCCTTTTGAAATACTGATCTTACCACGATGAACATGCAAACCCATAATTTGGATATCTCAGGGATGTGGCAGTAATCCAGCCTTTGAAGCAACAGCAGCTCAACTCCTTTTTTCCTCCGTGTCTCATGCACGTTCCAATGCCGTATTCACTGCAAGCTGGCCAATCCTGAAGACAGAAGATATTAATTTATTCTATATTTTCTATTATTTTCACCATAATAGAACTTCAGCATTTCTTTCTTCCTTTTATAATACCCTAGACAGGGGAGAAGTAATCTCTCCAGTCCTATCAGGAACAGCTTTTGCTCAGTCTCAGTTTCTCACTTCCCATATATCCTGTCATTTCTGTTTGGTTTGTCCGATATATTAGTCCCCACGCACACCAGACAGATTTTAGGTAAATCTGTCTCTACTCCCCCACAGCCAATCCAACACCTTCATAAGGCCAGTCCTAGTTTCCTGTTCATGTCCCCTCTCTCCCACCATCTTCTCATCCAGTCTCTGTCATTCTCCCACCCACTGTTTTATTTTGCTGTTGAAGTTCAGCACAATCTCCCCAGAACATGAGAAGTGAGATTCTTTTTCAAAGGCTTCTGACTTGGCCAAATTTAGGTCAATTTTCACGGGCACAAGAGGCACAGTCCTAACACAAAGTCCCTCCTCTTGCCAAACTGAAGAAACACAAAAGCATTTGTGTTTCTAAGATGTTTTAAAACTGAAAAACAACCTATTCTTCTCTTTTCATGCTGGGAAACAACTGAACAGCTCTGGCTGAAATTTCAGGGGGAGGTAGGGATGAGTCAGTTCGAGACAGAACCTTGAATGAAAAACATAAAGGTTAATTAAAACTAAATAGGCAGCCTCAAACAGAGGCCCCATTACAACTGGTTAAAGGAAAATAATAATTTTTATTGCAAATTATGCTTTTTCATGGTCTCCACATGAGCTGTGATTACCCTGGTAAGATATCAGTCACATTTCTGAAGAAATTTCACAGAATCACAGAATGGTTTGGGTTGGAAGGGACCTTAAAGACCATCTAGTTCCAACCCCCTGCCCTGGGCAGGGACACCTCCCACCAGACCAGGTTGCTCCAAGCCCCGTCCAACCTGGCCTTGAACACCTCCAGGGATGGGGCAGCCACAGCTTCTCTGGGCAACCTGTTCCAGTGCCTCACCACCCTCACAGTAAAGAATTTTTTCGTGATATCCACTCTAAATCTCCCCTCTTTCAGTTTGAGGCCGTTACCTCGTGTCGTATCATAACACTCCCTAACAGAGAGTCCATCCCCATCCTTCTTGTAGGCCCCCTTTAGGGACTGGAAGGCCGCTATAAGGTCTCCTTGGAGCCTTCTCTTCTCCAGGCTGAACAACCCCAACTCTCTCAGCCTGTCAAATTTGCAAAGTTACGGTCTACCGACTCTTGACATCAGTTCATTAGAGTCATCTCAGATTGTAAACCCCAAGAGAGGGAATTAGGTTTTCACATGCTCTTGCTGAATACCTCATCAAAGGGGATCCACGCAGCTAATTATTATGTTTTGAATACATTTTAAATATGTTTTGAATGCATTGCATCCTTTAGCATACAAAGGCTACCTTTTTTTAATTTTTCATCAGAACCAGCAGGGTTCGTTTTCCATGGAGCATTACCAAGTCTAGTTCCTTGGTTCATTATAAGTCTGTGTCTTGGAATCTTAAGTATTTGTTATCCTTGTAACTGGTGGCTTACCAGTTTGAGATTGTGGAATTGGACTGGAGCGAGCGCTTTCGCAAACAGCGATGCAGAATCCTACACAGCCAAGATTTCTTTCGAGTCTTAGCTCATAAAAAAAAAAAAGCTCAGGCTCTGTCTCTTTAAGGTATATTTACTTATCAAAGAAAACATACATCTGTCTCCCTTTGCTGACCTTCACTTTCAGTTTTGCTGTAACATGCAAGTTGGTTTTCCGTATCCTAGCTGGGCCTGATTTTCTTTTGGGGCGCTGGGCTGAAGATTCTGCCAAAAAACAGACTAACAGAGACATGGCATTTCTGAGATCCTCTGTTTGATCCGCAGCTTATTTAAAATCCACTCTTCCCATTTACATTTATTGTTTAGACAAATTACATAGGGTCAGTTTTCCTCTGGCACAGCCCAGTGAGCCCTGACACAATCGGTAACTTGATTTTTGCTTTTCTTTAAGATTACTTCCCAGGTTTCTTGGAGGTTGTGACATTTCAGCAAGGAAAAGTATTAATGAGAGTAAATAAGCCCACATAGGTTTTAGCTGCAATTCTAGCAACGTAACTGATATCAGGACTGGAAATGAAGCCTCAAATCATGAATGCTACTAAAAGCATGGGAATCAAAGCTTAAAATAAATGTCTTTGGTTTTTTTGCTTAGAAATCTTCTCCTACTTTGCATTTTACACTTACGTCTTTACATTTGTTCTTGTGTCAACATTGTCTTTTACGTTAAATAGGTCGTCTTTCTGCAGAACATTAGCTTGCTCCATGGATCCTGAGACAGCAGCCAGAGACATTTTAAGATTTCATTTGCCTTCATCTGGGCACATCTTAGTGCTGGTCCACAGTACACTAGCAGCTGGCAACTGCATCCCGATGTTTTACCTCCACTCTTTCTGCAAATCTCCTCTTTTTAATCAAAATTTTTTTCCTTAGGCCCCAGTACCTGCCTTTGTGATTCATACTATCGAACTTCACTAGATTTCTGTTACCCCAATGCTCAAGGTTATGCAGTGCTTCCTATAGGAATTTCCATCCCTCTTTTGTTTTGATATTGCCTTCCAATTTTATGTCATCAGTAAATTTAATTAGCAGATTCTGTCTTGCCTGAAAATTAGCCCTGAAAATTAGCCCTGAAAATATTGTTCATTTATTATTTTCGTATGTTTTGTTTGTATTGTTTTGCTGCTTCTGGCTTCCTTATAAGCACTTGACAAGCCTATAGCCACACAGATCTAATAAAAAAAATGTGTTTATCTAAGCGGCACAGTTGTTACTGCTCCTGTCGCTTCTTCCATCAGAGATCTTCTATCAATCAGCTTTAAAATTGTCACTGTTCAGAGTTACAAGGCCACTAGCCAGACCAGGAAATTGTGATGGCACATTAGTCTGATTCCAACTAAAATGAAACAAACTCATTTGTTAAGTTCGTAATACTACCCACTGAGAAGAAAGGCATTGGTTCATCTCTCTCAGAACTATTTTTCTCAAGGTTTCTGAAAACTCATTTCAGTCACATACTGAATTGTTTTCTGAAATCCTGAGGGCTAGAAATCAGAGAAGGTGGGAGAAAATGGGTGTTTATAACAAAAACTTCCAATTCTGGGAAAGCAGTGGCATCACAGAAAATTAGCAATTGTCTGCAGTTATGCACTGGCTGAATCTGAACAATTTTTCTTTAAAGGTGACATGGAAGTTCAGGCTTCAGAGGCTTTAACGTGGCACCTCTGACCAGGCTAAAACTCATACAAAGGCAGAAACAGAATAATTGGGAAAGTGGCAGGCTTGTCGCAGAAGTTGTTTCAAAGATACGGTGTCTCGATGTTGTCTTTATAACAAGTTACCTCTTATTATCTGTCTTGAAGGATGATTCCTAACATCTTACTGAAGAAGGAAAGTCTCTTGATACTCAGCGCCCTCATCTCACCCTCATGAAAACTTTCAAAGCTTCAGCTGATTAACCTTGGGTCCAGCATGTCCACAGCAAATAGCAAAACTATTGCTCTCCTTTACGGCACACCCAAGAAGCAGCAACTGAAGGTAGAAAAAAACAGCCACCAAAATCATACCCAGTGACCTGAGCACAGGCTGTGCGCTCTCTAGACAGGAGCTGGGTTACACTTTCTGGTATCACGGTTCTCAGGTTTACCAATAACTTGAATTGGCTGGAGGGGGCATCTGGAAGGGGTCCGTACTTTACTTTGATCTCGTGACCACGATACAAACTTGGGAGCCAAGAGGCCTAGGTGCTGGTTAGTTGCTCCACATAATCCACAGCCTTCCTGTCATCTCAGGCAAAGCATTTAACTATCTGTTGATTTACTACCCAGTAAAATGAGTAATTTTCTACTGCATCGTGTAACAGTGCTGTGAAGCATACTTTTAACATTCGTGTAATATTGCAAGATCATTGCTATTACTAATTCTTTGTATTACATTAGGGTTAGAGATCCCATCTGAGATCTGATTGCTTGCCACACTGCAATGATAATCCATACACCCAAGTGTTTACGCTGTGAATTGACAAGTAGAAGGATGCAGACAAGCAGAACAGGAATCAAATCAAGACCACAACACAAATAACTACACAAAAAGGATTAGATTGCACTTCTCAACTAACATACCAATGTTTTGCTACCAGATTATCTCATCTCTCTCAACTAATTTATGACTACTGTATAGAAGGAGTCCACTCAACACCTCTTCTTACACTGGAAAAAAAATATATTAAAGTACAAAATATAAGCAAACAAACGATGTGGTAATACCCCATAGAAAAAGCATTGTATCTGCTTGAGTGAAATGAAAGGAACACAGTTCTGTTTAATAAGATTTAATCTTATTAAACTTTCAAAGCAATTACGTGAATGCAATGATGAAGAGTCATGAGATGTCTCCTAGCGCTAGAAGCAACAACTTCACTACCATCAACTTCTGCCACAGGGAGCTAGTCACTCAAATTGATCTTCCTGTCTTCACGCTTAAGTTTTCCTTTGCTTCAGCTTCACGGCATCAGGAGCAGACAGAGAACAAACGCACCTTACTGACAGGGACTCCAGCAAAGACGAGCTTCCAAAACGCTCTCTCTGAAGAAAGCCACAAAGGACACAAGCATGGTACAGCACAAAGGGAACACGTAAACATAAACCCAGGCATAAGTCAGAGTCATGTTTCTTTTCCACGGTTCCGCAGTTTTTCCTTTGGCATCAGAAGCAGACAACATCAGAGCCAACTGAAAGTTGTGATGGTTCCCTTTGTATCTGTTTCTTCACTCACCTTTGGTCAAGCTTGCTGCCGCAGCTGTCTGATTCAAATCCTAAAACGGGCTGCCTTCTTTTTTCTCTTAAAATCTTTCATCACCTGTTCATCAAGAAAAGCAGAGCTCCCATTTGCTTTCTGAACTACTGCTATTGTATTTTTGAGGCTATAAGCAACATATGAGTCATTATCACTAACAACTGAGAGAGGGAGAACAAAAGAACTCACTTCTTTCCCACAAGGACGTTTCTGGCACACTTGCTAACATACATTTTTTGAGAAATGCTTTCATACTTGTCAAGCGAATGTGATGTCTGATAGCAGGTTCAGAAGGGCGCTTGGCAGGTGTATGCCATCATCAGTGAGATGATTTATACTCGAACACACAGTGTACCTACAATTAAATTTTAATTCAAGAACTGCTTTGCCTGGGCTAAAACACTGCTTTGGTCCAAAAAGAAATAGTACTAGTACCAGCCCCCCCACTCGCACAGTACAGTGAATGCCACGCACAACCCACGACAAAATCAAAAATGAGTATGAACCAGGTTGAAAAGTCTTCACAGAGTTTAAGTCTTTCGCTAATAAGTCTTTCGCTAAAAGCAAGACAGCGTACTAAGGGACTGCTGGACTCCAAGTCTCTAACTCAGCCCAGCAAAAGACAAATGCGTATTTAAATATATTTTAGTGCTACATGAAACAATACGGTCCCTCTTAACCTTCTTCCTAGCCTTGAAACCAGATTTGTACAAAAACACTGATTTGAGCCGCTGTAAATTGCACTGGCACTTTCCGTGTTGGTTTTGCTCCATGGCACTTTACAGAGTCAGAGAAAGCTAATTATCAGTGACAGCAACTGGAATTCAGTAACGTCTCTCTCTTTACAAGTTCAGCAGAATATTGTGTTTTGCTCTTACATAATTATTTTTCTCAGAAACACCCACAGGTAAAAAGATAACGCAGCAATGGTAATCTTTGTTATCTATGGCACTATGCATAATAAACAGAGAATTCAGTTTGTTGTTTTGGAGACTGTTGTTCTAAATACGCTGGAAAACTAGCCATTTCACCTCAGGGCCTTCTACTGTGTTTACAGCATTTACAGTTCTTAGAAATATGGGTCTAACTTATCTTACATAATTAAGTAAGGTATAAGTAATTTAAAAAATTGCACGCTGATCTCCTTCAGGATATCTTTACACTTCTATCAGGTATAACTTATTTTTTAATATTAAAATATTATTTCAAACCGATGGTGCCCTTGCAGGAGTAGCAAGCTACTTAAAAGGAAGAAGAAAAGGGGATACACACAGCGCAGAATTACAACAGAATTACTGCAAACATACCTGAAGAAATATCATTAACAAATGGATTTCCAAGGCCACGTGGGTAGGATGCTACCTGCTTTTAAATGCATATATAGCCTAAGACAGGCGTAAAATAATGACGAGGAGATGTATCACCAGTGAGGAGACACACTACCCCAAAGGCCTGGCTCATTTCTGCCGACCTGGAATTTGGAAAAATATTTTGGAAGTTGGGTGCAACAGATATACTAAGACAATAAACCTTCACTTCATGGACTCCCTGTTCAATATAGGGACTATGTTTTAAGGCAAACGGTTTGATTCTGGAACAAGCTTCAAAAAGATGGAAAGCAACAGGTTGTCAACAAAAGATGAAGGACTGTGCTGTTTTTGTTAGCAAGTGCCACTTTACTGTCATGAATGGGGCTGTGGCAGCTAACAGCAACGCTTAAGAAAGGCAAAGCCAAGGCTGATTTTCTATTACATCACCCAGAGTGGGGAAAAAAACCCCACCCAGAAATGGGTTTAAAATACATGAGTCTTTAAAAAATGTGAAGCTTTTTTGTCTGCCTTTAGCTTTTTGTTTGCTGTAGCTTTTAGCCTTTTGGATTATGCCTGTGAGCTTGTCTTCAAAACCACGAAAGTTAGATGCTTCTGGTTTCAAATCAAAACTGACAGATGTAATCACTTGAATCCAGGATCTTGGTCTTAGGGGGAAAAGAGAAATGTTGTAGTGCTCCTTAGAAATTTGAGAGCTTTGGCAGCATCAGTTAATGCAAGGGTCTTTTGTCATCAGGACCTGCCTTCAAATCATCATTTATTTAAAACTAATCTATTTTTGCTCCAGTTGTATTCAAAGTTTTCTTTAAAATGCCAAGTCCACACACTTCAGTAATTACAGGTAAGTTCCTACAGTAAAACATCTGGTTTTGTACAATGTTGAAAGATGTGTCTATTATTACGGCATAGTGATTTTATTTATATTAAATTGTATCTGTCTTGTTACATCAAAGATTATGAACTCCAGGTAGTTGAGACTTCCTTTCTCCATGATTCATGTCATCAAATAAGATTGCTTGTTATATTTTTAGAGGAAAAAAGTGCTCCCCATCAAAGCTAGCAGCATGATCAGAAAACAAAAATCAGTGGGAGAACTCATTTACTGAGCGGGGTCGGCCAGACATGACTGAAGAGCAAATAAACCTTCTAGCCCCTTGGTAGGAGGCAGTAACCTTTGGTAGCGGAGTGGGGGAACAGATGGGGGTAACCCCCCTTCAGTTGCTGCTGCCTAAACCCAACAGGGTTTGCAAATCCAGATTTTCAGTCTAGTGGATGGCCTAGTCTAGTCTCTGAGATTCCACCCGCATCAGTAAATTAAACAAGTCTGGGACCATTCTCTGCCCCTGAGGCCAACTAGCACAGGACATCCCACGTCTGTTCTATTACAGCCTCAAAAAGTCAGTGAAAGCACACAATCTGCCTACTGGGGATGGCAGGATGTATCCCCCAAACCATGCCCTGGAGTATTTTTGGAAACTGCTCATTGGCCCAGGCTAAAACCATGGAAGGATTAACGAGAATCAGGAGAAACAACTGAGTACCAGTGCTCAGGAACATCCCTGATGCTGTTTAATTTGCTGGTATTGGCAGAGCTTTAAAGAGTCTGTACATTTTTCACACTTTGATCTGCACTAATACCCTCACCAGGTCCTTACAGCAATAGCTCGCACATGCCCTATTTCTTGCCCTAATGTCAAGCACCCTTGGAAATATTGTCTAAAAGCTCACACTCGTGTCTACTGAGCAATTCCCCTAATGTCCTCATCCCTGAGTCTTTCCTATCCCCCATGCACCAGGATTACTGTCTGCAGAGCCGTATAGGTACAGCGGAGCTTCAGAGTGCCCTCTGGTGCGAGGCCGGCACTGTCCTTCAACTGCTGTGAAAAGCAGACAGAAAGTGGTAATGTCATAGAATCACAGAATGGTTTGGGTTGGAAGGGACCTTTAAAGGCCATCTAGTCCAACCCCCCTGCCATGGGCAGGGACATCTTCAACTAGATCAGGTTGCTCAGAGCCCCGTCCAACCTGGCCTGGGATGTTTCCAGGGATGGGGCATCAACCACCTCTCTGGGCAACCTGGGCCAGTGTCTCACCACCCTCAGCATAAAAAATTTTGTCCTGAGATCTAGTCTAAATCTCCCCTCTTTTAGTTTAAAGCCATTACCCTTTGCCCTATTGCAACAGGCCCTGCTAAAAAGTTTGTCCCAATCTTTCATATAAGCCCCCTGTAAGTATTGGAAGGCCACAATAAGATCTCCCCGGAGCCTTCTCTTTTCCAGGCTGAACCCCCCCAACTCTCTCAGCCTGTCCTCACAGCAGAGGGGCTCCTGCCCTCGGATCATTTTTGTGACCCTCCTCTGGACCCACTCCAAAAGGTCCATGTCCTTCTTATTTTGGTGGCCCCAGAGCTGGTGAGGGCACTGCAGGGGGGTCTCCCCAGAGCAGAGCAGAGGGGCAGAATCCCCCCCCTCGCCCTGCTGCCCACGCTGCTGGGGATGCAGCCCAGGATGCGTTTGACTTTCTGGGCTGCGAGCGCACATTGCCAGCTCATGTCCAGCTTTTCGTCCATCAGTACCCCCGAGTCCTTCTCGGCAGGGCTGCTCTCACCTCGGCAGAGCTGCTCTCAACATTCTAAACCTCCACAGCCACTTACTAAGAAAAGCTGCGCTGAAGCTCTGCTTGAGCTTACCAGGGCCTGTGCTCAACAGGGTTTTTCTGTTTGGAGGCACTACTTTTAGTTTCTGTATCTAATTGATTTCCCGTGAAGTTTTAAATGTCACTGGAAAGCTACTGATTTGTGGGGAAAACCAACTAAACCACAACAGGGAAAACGCGGGCGCATGGATTCCCTGATACACAGTTAGCTGAGCTACAGACTCAACTCCTCTGCAATTGTTCATTAAAGTGGTTGGAAGCGTTTGCCAGCATCTTCCAGCATGATAATGCCCAATTTCATCCCTGCGAAACCCATCCAAGAATTCTTGGCATGTTGATACCCTCTGAATGACTCAGCCTCCCATTGGAAAAGAAAGTAGCTCAGGGAATTTTAGGAAGGAAGAGCTCTGAAACCATCCACAGAGCTAAGAACAATTTGCTGCATAAGTGCTACAGAAAGAGCAGGAAATAGGGGAGCTTGGGCAGAGAAGGAAAGTAGGAACACACACAAACAGGAAAGAAAATACAAGCACTGATACACATGGAAGGGAAAATGGGAGAAAAGGATGTGAAGTGATTCTGAAAAGGGGAGAAAATAAAGTGGGGAGTATCAGAGAAAAGGAAAACCCTATACCTCCTGGAGTAGAGCAGGCAGGAGCATGAGGGAGTCTGGTACGGAGGAGAGAGCAGGCACGAGGATGACTTGGAATGAGACACAGAGCCAGCAGTGCCACGAGGAAGAAGAAACTGATGAGCCAAACTCGTTCAGTTTCAAAAAACTGTATGTTGCAAACTGAATTTTAAAATACATTCCAGGCTTGAATATTCGTTTTTACAAATTGCAAAATTATCTAGAAGTCCTATAGTCTCACCTCTCAGTGGCAAAACACAAAATAAAGCTGCTATAGGAGCGCACCGAAAGCAATTGTTTGGAATGACACTACCCTCTGCTGGTCAAAAAAGACAGTTATACATACACCAGGAAGGTAAAATATGTGGAGCTGGTCATACAGGTAACTATGGCTTGCTGACCCCTTATTCATGTCATTCGCACCATCTATCCTTTTTTAAAAAAAAAAAAGTAATCAATTCCAATCTGCACTTCAGTAATCCAGCTTGAGACCATGCTGTTAAACGACACACCCACCTTATTAGTCTGTGTTTTAAAATGACACATTCATGACTGGTCAGAAACAGACTGGCAATAATTTTTATGTTCTCTGGCAATCTGCAAGAATAGGAACAACACACATGTCTGTGCTTAGCTGTGTAAATAAAGGAAGTAATGCAATATTAAATTCCCAAATTATTCCCAAATAAAACGTAAAGCTATTACCAGCAATTTTCTGCTTTATCTCTCCGGAAAATAAGCTCTTCAGAACTGACATTCACTTTTTGTGTGTGCAACACAGCTCCTAGACCAACAGACTCTCTCTGGACGTCACTTTAATGCAAGTATTTAATAAAAACTACAATACAGCGTGTAGGAAAGAAAAATGGAAGATATTTTTTCCAAGTTAGTGCTGACCACATCCATAATTGTGTACATTGTCTCCAGTTAATTCAAAGCAGAGTGCATAAAGCTGTGGTCAGGGGAAAAAAAAAAAAAAAAAGAGGAGCCTATACATATGTATTAAGTCAACTTTCTTATTCAGATCGTTACTTCTAACAAGAGTTTCCTTAATTTCATCCGAAATCTGAAATACATGAAGGATATAGCTGTTTTTTTTCTTCCATATTACAGTTACAGAACATCATTGCTGAGAAAAGCAATTGCCTCAACGCAGGGTTTTCACGAAGGTGCTTCGGGACTTCCGTAATGACTTAACACAGTCATGATGTCTCCTGCCTTGCCTCACTCAACATTTCTTGACATCTAATCTTGTACAAACAATAAAAGCCAAATATTAACCACTCTGCCAATTTCTCCTTTCCTCTCTTTACATTATCACAGTTCAACTGTTGGGGTTTCTTCCCCCCCCCCCCCCCCCCCCCGCGTTAAAAACATCCCTATTTCTCATAACCAAATGACCCCCTTGGAAGCTGAGCTTCTCAGATACTCTTTTAGCCCCAGAATTCTTAAAACCAGATGGTCTCAATGGTCCTATATTCCTGGAAATGAGGAAGAGCTTGTCACGTCGCTCCCTTCTAGAGAAATGATTCTGTGTTTTGCAACTTTGATCTTTATGGTAGGCTGACCTTCAGCTAGAGGTAAGGGTTTGCTTTCATTGCTTGGAAGCAATGTATCTGCGGGTTACCTCCTTGCAAGAAACACACCGTGCAGACCTTGATCGGGCAAAAGTCATTCTTGCCAGGCCATACAATGTCATCTTTGATGCCACCTTGTGGCAAAAATACCGGATCCTAGAAATACTCAGCATTTGTCCCTCCTTGCAGGTGCATTTAACTGCAGCCCCGTGGGAAGGGCTGCCAGCAGCGCTACAGCTTCATAGTTCATAAAAGCAGGATTTTGGCACTCCTAAAAATGCGGCACCAGTCGGTGACGGAGAGGACGAAAAGCAGGAAAAACCACCATAAAACACATATATTCTTTCCACAGGGTGAAAAGTAAAGCGGTACATCGAAGGACACATGGCACAACCACTCGTGTGCTCAGAGCCCACGCGTTTATTTCCCTCTACCCTCCTGCAAAACACCCGCGGTGAGAGGTACAACCTGTTCCAAACACGTAACTGCAAAACAGCACTGCAGGTAAAGACGGAAGGAAAACTCAGCCACAGCCTAATAGGACAGGAAGCATTTATGCCAATTACCTCACACTAAACTCACCCTTTTCAGTTACTAGGCACAAAAAATTACCCTAAAGGAGGCCATGCCTATTTTTCAGGGCCGTCCCAAGGCCATTTGGCGCCTGCTATGAATGCCAGCGTTACCACCTTCTGCAGCATGAGGAGGCCGCCTATTTTTAGTGTTACTTCCCTTGGAGAAGCCCCAGAATCCCCACCTGCCTCCTCCGGGCGCTCTGTCAAACGCCTTTCTCCCAGCGAGCGAGTGGGAGGGAAGAGACTGAATTAACCCCCACACCCGTCTCCAGAGCAGGGAGGCTCCTGAGAAGGGAAAACATTCCCAAAGCCTTCAGCCGGGCTGAGGCCAGCGGCAGCTGCCAGCACCACCTCGGCTCTGCCCCTGGGGTAACGGGCAGGGGCCGCTCCTCACCTCACCACCTCTTGCTTCATAGAATCACAGAATGGTTTGGGTTGGAAGGGACCTTAAAGACCATCTAGTTCCAACCCCCTGCCCTGGGCAGGGACACCTCCCACCAGACCAGGTTGCTCAAAGCCCCGTCCAGCCTGGCCTTGAACACCTCCAGGGATGGGGCAACCACAGCTTCTCTGGGCAACCTGGGCCAGGGGCTCACCACCCTCACAGTGAAGAATTTCTTCCTGAGACCTCATCTAAATCTCCCTAAAGTTCAAAACCATTACCCTGATCCAGAGTCCCTCCCCACCTTTCCTATAGCTCCCTTGAGGGACTGTGAAGGGGCTCGAAGGTCTCCCCGGAGCCTTCTCTTCTCCCGGCTGGACAACCACCGTTCCTTCCCCTCAGCACCAAGGGCGGCAAAGCACCACAACCCCCCCTACCCCCGCCCGGCTCCTTTCGCCCCACGCCGGGAGCGGGCGCATGCGCAGTCCCGCAGCCCGCTCGCCCGCTGCCGGCGGCCGCCCCGGGCCGCGCAGCGCCCGGCTGAGGAGAAGGAGGAGGAGGAGAAGGGAGGCGACACCGCCGCATCGCCTCACCCCCCCCCACGGGGACGGACCTTATTCTCCAGCCACTTTCGCCTGCCCGCCCCCGCGGAGAGGGCGCGCTACCAACCCGGCCGAGAAATTGGCTCGCCTCCCCTTCCCCTGTGCGCTCAGGGGAGGAGGGGAGCTCCGTCCGTCCGTCCCACGGCGGAGGGGCTGAGGGAAAGCGGAGCCCTCTCCTCTCCCCGCTTCCCCTCCCGTCCCTCTTTTCCACCCCAGGGAGAGACCTTCCTTCTCCTCACCCCTTCCCAGGAGGGGAGAGGGACCCCCCTGCCCTCACCCCCCTGAGGCCGGGCTCCCCTGCCCTTTGCTCCCCGTCTCGACGGTGAGTCAGAGCCTTGCAGGTGGGGACAGAAGCTGGCTCCTACCTCGAAGGCAAAGGGTGGTCATATTCCCTACCTCTCCTGCTTTCTTTCTCCCCTTAGGTGGTGGGGCTGGATCAGGGCGAAGTTCTCCTTCGAGCCCTTCGGCCTGCCAGACTCTCGCCATGGCTGGCGGTGGGCTCAGGACCTCGCTGCTGCTGATGGCCGGCATCGTGGTGGCGGTGGGGCTGTGCAGGAGACTGACCCGCCGCCGGCTGCGCTCCCACCCGCGCCTTTGCACTTTCCTTCTGGAGATGTTTAGCACCTTCCAGATCTGCGCCTGCACCAACGAGCTCTGCCTGCTCGGCAACGCGGAGCCAAAGCCGCACACCGGCCTCACGCTCACCTACGGCTTCACCGTCCTGCACGGCTTGACCCTGCCCGGCAGCACATGCAACCCCTGCGGCACCCTGCAGCCCGTGTGGGGCGGTGGGACCTCGGTCAAGATGGGTGGACTCAAGATCGGCGCGCAGTTCGTGGCCGCGGTGCTTGCCAGGGTGTTTATGCACTTTCTCTGGAGGCTGGAGATGGCAGAGCCACATTTTGGAGCGCTCTCGCAGGGCTGCAGCAACCCCATGCAGACTACAGAGATGCAGGCGTTCTGCATAGAACTGCTCTTTTCTGTCGTTTTCCAGCTGACCGTCCTGCGAGTGGAACGTATTAATCCCAAATACAGAGTCCATTTGATTGCCCTTCTCATCACCATGCTCGTCTATGCAGGTCAGTTTGTTTTTTTTTTTTTCTCTGTTCCTGCAATAAAGTTGTAACAGAGGGGTTTTTTAATTTTCTTAAAAGTGTTAAGATGCAAAATTATTTTTCTCGGATTACAAATAATGCGTCAAGGAAAGCCTTTGGCCCAACATACACAGAGTTCATGTGGAGTTTATGTAAAGTTTGCCTGGTTAGATTCCAGGGAGGTGTGGGGTTAAGAATGAAATGAGTTTTGAATTTAAAACGGTGTCAAATCTGCAAGTAAATACGATTAAGAGTTTCACAGAACACTGTTCAAATATCTCAGTGAAGGATCGTTTCATAATCCGACTTTATATAGCATGAGAGATTTCACACAATGTGCTCTGATTTCTAAGTGGTGTTGCAAGAGAACACCACTGTCTGCATCAGGAGAAAATGCTGATTGTGCAACGGCAGGGTACGGACCGGTAACACGGAAGTTTGGCTTTAAATAATGCATAATTCATATCAATGCAGCTTACTTAACTACGTTAAATCCTTTAATCAGAAGCAGGTATGGTTATTTGTAGAATGCATGCAGAATAGCTCAGGAAACCGAATGTAAAAAAAGAAAAATACTAGGTGCCTGTTGTATCATGGCATTTACAAAAGTCTCCTGTCTCTGTGATGCCCTGTGTGGCAGTGTCCTTGCCTAATTGTCACCTCATGCTTCCCAGAGCTGGGACGCTGTCACCTGCGCAGCCTCTCGGGACCAGTGGGAAGGAAGAAGGGCGAGGAGTCAGTCTGAACTTCCTTCTGCTGACTGTTGATGCTGCCTCTTGTCCCCAGTGAAGTGCCAGAGTCATGTCACTTGTTACTTAAGGACTGCCCTGCAGGGAGTGGGTTGTACTGGGAAGGAGATTTGGGATACTGGGAGATGAGAGGGCGATGGTTCCAGAGCTCTTTGCTTGTGCTCCAGCCCCCACCACAGAGACAGTCATGTAGGAAATGATCAAATCCGTTTATGAGAGAGGGAGATCACTCTTATCCACAGGCATCTGGGATGTCATTGATGTCTTGTCCAAAAGGTTTAACTGTATTATGCTATCTAACATAATAGCATATAGGAGAATAAAGTAGAGTCGAATTTTCAGATGTATTAATGAAAAAACCTTTACTCATTATGTTTAGCTGAAATTGGCTAATACCTGAAAGATTAAAAGAAGTCCATGGAGAATTTTGAGAATTAACTTAGCAATTTGAACTACTTTCTAAAATTAATTTTTGAAGGCAGAGGCACGGTGTCAGTCCATTTGAGCATGAAAAATATATTTCTGAATTGCTCAGTGAAAGTGTAGCCAAAGATTATCCTGCCTCTTCTACAAGCATAGAAAGCTGGATTCCTGATTCTTAACATTCCTTTCCTGCTTAGCAAATAGTCATATAAAATAACAGCGTCGCATTCCCTTTCTCTTCACTAGTTCATACAAAGAATTTATGCCCAGTGTCGTTGGCCAGGCTGGCCTTGTATCTTTTTCTAGCAGGAGAAAGCTGTGTACCACGTCCCCTTCCTTGTCATAAACTTGGACTTTTACGACCATCCAATGCAATCCATCTACATGTGCTTCTAGGAGTCATCAGACCAGCCGCGCCCAGGCCTCTTTCACATGCACAGTTTGTGCCGTTTCATGTGCAGAACACCCTGTGCTACCTGGACATTTTTCTTTCCATTTCTTTTAATCTAGACTCAAGTCTACTGTAGAAATATATATGCATCTCGGGGAGCACATCCTGAACCTAGTTTCATCCCCTACTTACTGGAAAATCCATTTCTTTCTTGTTCACTCTGCTCCAGGCTTCCTAAGGGTTGCGCTCTTTGCTGTACATTCAATTTAAAAAAAAAAAAAAATAAAGAGGTGAGTGGTCCTCCCCCTCCAGTAGTCCTGAGCTGTGTTTAGTTTACTGAACACTCTGAAGATGTGGATTGAAGCCTCCTGAAGTAGAAGAGGGTGTAAACCCCCGAGGTCCCTCTCACTGAGCTGTTACACAAGTGTGGGAGCAAGCTGCTGCTACTAATTTCTTTCTGTGATGAAGTCACAGAAAGAAATTAATGGATCGTAATGGATCTCTTTTTCAGTGGAAGGTGAGGTCAGTACATGTAGGACACCTTGGAGGTTCCCAGACCTTTCTTGCAGCTTCTTTCCCTCTGCTCGCATCTATACACAGGCATTCCCCAGGATATCCTCCATTCTCCTGCCCCTGCTCCGTTTTGAGGACCCCCTTCCCACAGCCGCTCAACACATCCAAAGGGCTAGGCAACCAGTGCAAATTTAGGCCAACTGGTAATATTCTTCCTTTTTCCTACAAAAATAGCAAATAGTTTAGAATATTGTATGAATAATGATTTTTCAAACTTTTATTCGACGGATACAATGTTCTAGCTAGGAACTCAGAAAAGCGCATGACATTTACAAAATAAAATTCACGCTAATGATTTCTTTTTAGACACTGATTTTAAAAACCAAATCAATTGTGCCTTCAGGATCCAGGTTTATCACAGTTCTGGATGAAGCAGAAATCTTAGAAAATACGTCTCGTACATAGCGTGTCATGTTTCATTCCATGAATTACGTTCTGCTATGAATTTGAAAGCTGTATCCTGTAAGAGCAATGATTGCTGTCTGAAGAGGGACTAGAAGAAAGAATAGCTTATTCCAGTTTTGTTTGGGTAAAATTTAGAAGGAAAGCCATATCCCCCTGGCTTACGCCCATCTAAATGTATTGATGCACATACAGGGCTCAGAAACATTAAATCACATTTGTACGGTTGACTAAGTGAAGTTGTTGGAAAAAATAAATGTTGATAGGTCGCTGTTGTGTGGACCCCATAAAAAGATACTTAGACATGCCATACAGTTTACTCCAACGAATAACAGCACATTATAAAGTATTTTCAAAATTACAAGATGTTCATTTCGGTTTTCTTCTACTTTTTCATAGTTAAAAATATTTGGATTTTTTTTTAACGTTTAGTCTTACACAGATCAAATTTTTATAATAGTGCATACTGTACGCAAAAGCTCCAATACTGCATTCACTCTGTTTCTTCTACTAAATAGAAGGAAAAAGGGAACATTATGTCTTGCCATATTGAGGGAATGATTCAGAAACTAAGGATACAGACCCTATACATGTTGGTAAAGAATATTTTTGGGCATTTCCTTTCGGAAAATACGTAATTAGGGGAAGAAAAAATAGATCTTTTGAGGGCTTTTTCATTTGCAGGCAGTCTTGCAATGAAGTCAGAACTGGTTAGATGTTTCTGAGCCTGACATATCAAGGTAAAAATGACACACATACTTTTCATTCTGAGTTCCTAACTTTGGGTTTGCCTTTAGTAATTCCATTACCTCACCTTTTTAAGTTTTTATGTGTACAACAGCGACGATGTTACACTCCTTTTGCCATGAAGTCACTTATCTTTTCTGGTACATAGACTGAAATGTTTAATAAACATTTTTATTATTACATAATATTATTTAAATATTTATTTATTTAAATATTATTTAAATATATATACATATATAAATATAAAAAATATATAAAAATTATTTAAATATGATATTATATAAAATGATATAAGTAAGATTATACTAGTGGCCCTGGCCTGTGGTTGACATTTTAGTAGTTATTAGCAATGAATATTGAAGCAGTTAAAACTCTGTCTAATGTTTAATGTTGAGAAACAGCAACTGCCTCCTGAGAGTGAAATTCTGCTCTTGAGTGTGTGTTTGTGGATATAAAAGCAGAGGCAGTGAACTTATAAATAGATAAAAGCAAAGTAAATTATTGTAGATGGCCTTCCTGGCAACAGTGGGAGTTGTTAACGTGTCAGTGTGCAGAATAACAGCCGGCACAGGAAATCTGCGTTGCTGTTGAGAACAAGTGTAAAAACAGAGCAAACTGACGAGGTCAACAAAGACTAAAACCTTCCCGAACTGTAATAACGACAAAAGAAATAATGAGTACATAGAAAGAGAAACAGAGGAGAATGACAAAGACCTTACTAAAACTTGCGGTAAATGATTGCGTGCTCATAACAAACAAGGATTACAGCAGCATGGTATTTGTACAAAGCGTAAGTTCAAAGCTCATGCTAGCTTATTTGGGAAAAATCAAGAATAAGCTTTAAGAAACTAAATAGACACAATTACATAATATTTTATGGGCAGAGGTTAATAGATAAAACAGGTATGGGGTGGGTGGTAACTAATAGTACAGAAATAACAGATAATTTTGCTATGAGTAATGCTTTTTCTGCAGGATTGCAATGAGAGGAACAACATATGTCAGAATCAAAAACACTTACCTCCAGGTTTACCTGCAGCGTAATTACAGTTTAGTCCCCACAATGTAATAGGTTTGGATTTAGTTATTTAGAGAACGTTTAGGCGACTTCATTTACATCTGAAGTCAGAAGCAAGGAAAGATGCTTGGCTGCTTTCAGCTTCCTTTTCAAAGAGAGTGGAGTGGGGTTGGCTTTCATTTTGTTAACATATAAAATGATTGTGAAGGATTTTCCCAGTTATTACCATCTGATAATCTTAGTGTTCTAGAAATCGATAGCATAATATTAGTGTTTTATTAAGAAAGTAGAGAGGTCAGTTTAGCAAGAACAGCGTTTGGCAGGTTTTTCCGTTATCTTGCATGTGTGTTACACGCGACACGGGGATGTAATGAAAGCTCGGGTTTTGTTTCCTAACATTTGTGTAATTTCTGTCTCTTCTAAAAAATTACAGACTGCGTAAAGCAGCTTATTGTTTTATCAATAGAAACATTCACCATTAGCCAAACCCATCTCCTCAAAGCAGATTTGCTAGAAAGAGATAAAGGAAGTTACAGCCTACACTTCACATATCTTAAAGCATTTTAGAAAACAGTTAAACTGTTAAACGTATCATCTGGTAAATAACTTCAGCAGAGTTCATCTGTTCAAGTGGTTTCTGCTAATTTGTTTCATTGCAGTGTGCACGTTTCTTGTAGTATTGTGGATGTGCGTTTCAATATTCATTTAAAATAAACATTAAGAAAGATGGTTTGATTTCATATTGTTTACATTTTATTGCAGGTGGAAATCTCACGGGAGCAATATTTAACCCAGCACTGGCTTTTTCATTACATCCAAATTGTTTCTATGACAAATTTTGGAGTTACTCACTAGTATATTGGATAGCACCATCCTTAGGTAAGTTCTTAATATTTTATGTATTTGAGAAAGTACGTGGTTCAAAAAATGGCTGTTTTTTATTTGACAGCCTGCTCGTTTTCTGTTTTAAATAAAATCCAGAAAATAGTCAATTATAATTTATGTGTAGAAGTCATTCAGAATCATGGTTTTGTGTTGCAAAGGTAAGCTACATATTTTAAACTTGTTTAATACTCTATGTAGAGCACGTGTAACGCTCAGTTTTGTGAATCAAGCATCTAATACTGAGTCTTAAACAACAGTTTTATTCACAAAACAATACCTACTGTTTTGATCAGGAAACAACCATATTAGGTTATATCATTGTTTAGTTTAGATGTCACGTTCAGAGTCTAAGTACTTTTGGGATACTTTGAGGAAGATAATGTACCTACCAAAGAACCACAACAGCCCAGTTCTAAATGGAAAAGGGTTAGTGTTTAGGTTAGGGTTAACTAGTTAGTTATAAACCAACAGCTGTTTACTCTGGAGCGTGATCCTTTGGAGGCTGCCTGTTGTTTGGGACTTTATGCCTTGGTACTAAAATCCAGCCCGTTTGAGGCATGCTCGTATTCACTGGCCAAAGGCCCACTTTACTGTTCTAGCAGAATATTAAAAAGGAGAAAAGGCTACCTGAAAGTAAATACTGATTAAGTTAAAAAAGAGAAACATACAGGTTAGCACGCGGTTTCTGTCTCGCTTTGTGACAGTATGCAAGGACATGGAGATGATTAATTAAAAAAACCCCACCCGCAGGTATTAGGACTTAATTAGGACTTAAAGTTTAAAATATGCTCTCTCAATTATTACTAGTGTAATATCAAATCTTTTTTATCTGCATAGTGTCTAAACTTTGCAGTTCCCATTCTATGGTTTTTCCCCCATCACTGTTGGAAACAACCTGGTCTTAGTTTAAGACTAAGGAGTAGTAGTAACTGGATTTTTTCTAACTTAAATTATGGCTTTAATTTGGAAGCTATTGATTGTAACTTCTAGTTGTGTGCAGACGAAAGCGCTCCATGTTGATTGTTTACAGTTAGCCCCTGCAAATCTCGAGCTTTCTGCTTAGCGGGTATATAAAGCAGCAGCCTGCTAATCCCGAGTTCCTTCACGACTGTTAATCCTATTAGAAGGTACAACAGCGATGAAGGTACAGCAGCACCTGAAACGCACAGAGGAGACATCTGAAAGGGCTTCAGTTATAATAAATAACCTCTTTTTATTGTTTGCATTAATGTCTGTGCATGTTTTGACTCTCAGTCAAAAAGGGAGACAGAATTTTTAGTCTAACTAAAATTCACTTTAATACAGTCTTTGTCAAGTTAGATGTCCAAACCGGATGACTGAACAATAGAGTAAGCTTGATAAAAGCCCATGCACACTTCCAGTTGGTAGCTAATGAAATGTCTTAGGCAAAGCTGATGAGGATCACCTGGGTCTTAACAGAACACATGATATTTCTCACAATTCAAGTTTAGCTTTCTGGTGTAGTAACTGATTTCAACCTGATAACCATTTTGACATTTTCTAGGTTGTAAGCACGTGGGATTTAATATTTTGGCCGGGAGGCACTCTGAAACACCAAGTTCTACTTATTTAGCAAGACGCATCCTGCAGAACTGCTTTGCAGAAAGCCTTTAGGTGATTTCGGCTTGAGTAAGAAAATCGGCAGATGTTAACACAAATGCAACCATGACTTGAGGAATTTAGAATGCGATTAGGCATTAACGTTACATTTCTGTAAAAACTCATAAACAGCAGTTTATCATTAGTTGACATATAGAGAATACATACAGAATATATTGAATGCTGTCTCTTAATTTATGAGAAAGGAACTCCAGGCCAAGCAGTTGTAGAAATGTGAATGTATCAGGACACATCACTTTTTGTGCAGTGTCACTACTGTAGCCAAACATTTTGTTACAGATCTCAGGTCTGTGGATCACCTGAAGGGCCGAGTAGTCTATTGGTAATAGAAGTATCTCATTACAAAACAAGGGCGCTTCATGGATACATGTATCTTAGAAACCAAGAGTTGTAAACAAATGTAAGGTGTCTGTGGTGGAAGTCTAGAAGAGATAGTTACATTTGGAATCTGAACTGATGAATACAGGAGCGCAGATCTACAAATCTAACATGAAAGGAATTTTTTCTGACACTTTCTGAAAATAAGAAGATAATAGGAGTAATTTGTTTTTCTTCCAAAATTGGACCAAATGATGAGGCATCTAGAAAAAAATACCTGCTATGATGATAATAAAATTCCTGTGAAAAACACTTCTAAGCAGAATCGTAAAAGTAGATGATGAGGGAAGGGATATTTTATATTTAGTTGTAAAAATTACTTTCAGAGTCCATGCCAGCAGAAACACTGTTTCAGGCTTCCTAGAAACTGGCAGAGCCATAGTGATACGCTAATCTGATGTCTCACTTTTCCCAGCATCAGCATCTGCGATGGTTAAATTACTTTGTTCTTATTCTGGGGAAGTCTGTAAGGTGTTTTTTTTGTGATTTGCTGTGATAACTACCGCATGCAGAACCATGGACTAGCGTACCACGGAAGTTCAAATTGCCTGTGCGAAGTGGGTTGTGATCCATATAGACTGGATACCCTGATCTAGCTGTAAGCCAGTTCCTAACCATCAACTTTAAAACAATTTTCTTAGAAAGGACACTTAGAACACGAGGAAGATTAATGATCACCTTCACAAGGGGAGGAGGAAGGGGAAGTTTACTTTTAGGGTAAACAAATCTGCTACTCGTTTATGATCTTTCATGAATATAATCTTGGAGCTGCAAGTTAAGAACTCACTTTTCAAAGTGGCTTCACTGAAGTTCTGGTGCCGGTGATTCTCCAGGAGCATTAAACCAGCTAATTCCTGTAGTAAATATATATGTCAGCAAGTGTTAACGGCTTAGCATAGGCAGGCCTAAATTCTGCGCTGTGAACACAGAAGCAGTAACAGAGGAACAAAGATTGTTTCTGTTTCGCTGCCAGAGGAATTCACGTTAGTTGTCCAGGCGTGATCATACCATTAGTAATGACGGGGACTGAGCTAATGCTTCTTTATGAGTACCAGGGAGATGGCAGCTATGAATGGAAGAGTTGGCGACAAGATACTGGACGTGAGGGCAGTAAAGTGGGATGCTCTTTCGTGGACAGGCGCCAGCTTAGCGTTCTGCTAGGTTTCTAACGCTATAAAAGCAGAATCAACGCCTGCTTCTTTAGATCAGCTTTAAAAAAGACTGATACTGTTCCTTAGAAGAAAATGTTTTTTCACCATCAGGATAGAAAGTATGTGCCACAAAACTCACTTAGCAGTAGATGTAAATAGAGGAGGTGAACAAGGGAGAAGAACTCAGGTGAAACTTTCTGCTCAGAGAAGGTATTCAGAGGTTCCCATCAGTGTGGAACCTTTAACAAAGAAATCTGAATTGCAAGTCCACGTGCACTGAAGTGATCAGCATCTCAGGGACTTGGCAGCAGAGGGTCTCAACAAACAACTAGCGGAAGTCTCCTTCTCCCAGACCCTGGTCCTCTGAGGGGTTTCCAGCTATGCAGACATCATCTGACAGAGCAAAACTCTTCTGCAGTGAGTGAACACAATCCAGGAAGTTCCTAGAAGCTGTCACTGATCAAGTCTAATTCAAATGCTAAAGGGCCAGTGAGTGGTAATCCTGTACTTGACCTGCTCACCAACAGGGAAGAACTGGTGGTGAACGTGGCCTCTTGGGTTGTAGTCCTCACGAGCTCAGGGTCCAGAGGAAGACTGGGAAGGTAAATAGCAGAGCTGTTTGGACTTTGGACTTCAGGAGAGCAAAATTCTGCTTATTTAGGAATTGCTAGGTCAGTAGTAATTCCCTCGGAAGCTGCCACAAACGGCAGCAGTATCCCACGGGAAGGTGATTTTTCAAAAAAGCTTCCTGAGAGCTCAGGAACACGTTTTGATGTGCAGGAAAACTTTTGAGATAACTGTTCTCATTGGCCGACAACATAACAGCAAGGCCACAAGTTGTGGCTTGGGAGGTTCAGAGTGGACCCCAGGAAAAGCTTGGGGAGAAGGGTGCAGCAACAGTGGAACAAGTTACCTGGAGAAGTGCTCCAGTCCCCGTCCGGGGAGGTTTTTCAGGACACTGACCTATCTAGTAGCATAGGCAAGAGTCCCGCGCTGTGTGGGAGATTCAACTAGAGAATAGAATCGCTTTCAGTAAGCATTTTTGTGATCTAGGAAGTTTCATAAAATACAGTCTATGGGCCAGGAATGCTGTCAACCAGAATCCTCTTAATTTCTGAAACAGAATATACTGATTTTTTTCCAGGAGAAAAAAAAAAAACAAAACGTGTCTTAATAAACTGTATTTAGGTGGCCTTCTTTGGACTCGATGATCTTCATGGATCTCATCCAACTTGAGATACTCTGTGATTCTCATGAAGAATCTATAATCTCTAACTTTACCATTTTTCAGCTTGAGAATAAACCTTAAACTAGAACGATCTTCAAAAAAAAAAACCCCGCTATGCTATACCTGCTTGCAGCCCCTAAACCCGATGTGGTTATCAAAACAGCCGCTGGTAGCAAACTCTGCCTTATCCCGTCATCTGCGGAATGGAGGTTTGGCACCTGGTTCAGTCATTTCTACGTCCAGCTACAGGGAAAGGAGGTGATACAGCAACAGGAAGGTGCACACCTCGGATTCACCTGGTCAGACTGCTCTGCCTTTGGCTTGGCTTATACAGATCAGAATTAAAACATTAAACATACAAAGAAAAACAAGATTAACTCATAAGGACCACTCGCATGGTCTGCTGAAGCTTTCTTTGTGAAAAATAAGGTGTTTGGAAAAGTACTGACCACCTCAAGCCCTTTTAACGGACAATTCTGTTTTTCTGCAGTTCCTGCTCTATTGCACATTACATGCTCAAATACTCGAACATAATGTTTATTTTCAGTACCGTGTCCTTCTCAAATACATTTAAATAAAGGTCCTTTTTTCTGTAATTTCTCTTTTCAGGTACAATACTTGTGGCTTTTATATGGGATGAAATCCTTCCTCGGATATCCTGAGACATCAAATTGTGAAATTTGGCAGTACCACCTTAAAAATACTTCCAACATCTGCAGACATGAAGCTTTCAGAAAACTGTTAACCTTGACGTCCATGCCACCTTTCAGTTGTATTTTCAGATAATCATGTTTGAAATATTTGACTTAGAACTTTGTATTCAAATACTTATTTTGTAATAGCATATCGGGATTTTAAGAATATCTGCCAACGTTTTCAGTTAAGCCATCTTAAGCTCATGTTAAGCCAACATGAAGGACTGTTAAAACATTGAAACTTTGTCACTTTAGCCATAAGTGCCATTTGCTGACCTTGATTACAACAGCATGCAAAACGAATTATAGACAAATAGCAGTCCTTTCAAGGTTTCATTTTATCGGATTTCTTCCCGTAGAAGGCACCTGCAAAAAAAAGGAGCTGAAGATGTCATTGCTATAGTGACCTCGTCATATTCCTACTTGCAATATACGTACCTCTGGGAGGACAAAAGGCTCCACGACTCCCTAGAAGAGTCTCCACAGCTCTGTTCTAGAGGTACCTACACCACAGTTAAAAGTCTGTAGGACCAGCATTGTTTTAATAATACCCGAGTGCAGGTAAGTAACACCTCGCTTCCTGTGGGAAGGCTCAACCCCATCCTGTCCCAGTACAGTCTGGTTGAATGTTTATCTTGGTTGGAGAGTATAAAATTACGTAGATGCACACATAAAAGGGCATTTTAGGCAAAACCCCCTCCTATTTTATCTGAGATTACTGCTGCCTCTTCACAGGGTAAAACAGACACAGTATGTACAGATGAATCATGCGGAACTTGATTTGTCCTTGATTTTATGTAACTCTTCCCAAATATTTTTCTTGAAATAAATGAATTTGCAATATAGGAGAATAAATAAAAGAGCTAAAACCACAGGAAAGCTGTGTACCTGAACTGGCAGGAACGTGCCCTTCACAGCCTCAGCTGGGGAGGACACCACCCAGAGGCACCATCCTCAGCATTTTTATATACGCCAAAATGTATTTTCCAAATTTAAGACTAAAGTCAGGTTTTCCTTCTATAGTTACTAGGTTTGAAAGGAGAAACAATAAGTTCTCCAGAGATCCTAGGAGTAGGCCCCTTGACTCATTTCCCAAGTCCCCTTGCAGACCATAGACTAAGAAGAAGAGAGGGAATCAGGCAGGGTTGGGTTTTTTCACAGTAAAATTATGAACCACTGCTGTTGTCAGCTATCTTTTTTTGCAACAGTTCGGGAAATAAACATTTTCATGTAATTTCTTACTTGGTGCAATAAAATCTCTTCTCATTTTAATTTTCCAAGGTATGTTTAAGATTATATTGCAAAAGGACATCAACTGTTTGAACATGCTTTTCGTAGAAGAGTCTCAAACCACGACCCTGTATTCAGAAATTAAAATAAAATTTGAAAAAACCCGAACTTGCTAATACACTGGAGGGAACTGGAACTGCTGGGTTATCATTCAGCAGCACTGGGATGCTAGTGGGAGTAGGCCTGCTAAAGGAAACTTATCTTTGGTAAAACGCTTCAGGGCAAGGGCTGGGCACCGCCACGCTGAGCCTGAGGAGGTGCCAGCCTTCAGCTGCTTCTACGTTCAGCCGCTTATTTGTAACTCCACCATGGAGAGCTGCTAGAACAGAAACACAACACACAAGACCTCTAAAAACACAGAAACATAGAATGGTTTGGGTTGGAAGGGACCTTAAAGACCATCTAGTTCCAACCCCCTGCCCTGGGCAGGGACACCTCCCACCAGACCAGGTTGCTCCAAGCCCCGTCCAACCTGGCCTTGAACCCCTCCAGGGATGGGGCAGCCACAGCTTCTCTGGGCAACCTGGGCCAGGGGCTCACCCCCCTCACAGCCAAGAGTTTCTTCCTGAGACCTCATCTAAATCTCCCCTCTTCCAGTTTGAAGCTGTTACCCCGTGTCCTATCATTACTCTCCCTGATCAAGAGTCCCTCACCACCCTTCCTGTAGGCCCCCTTTAGGGGCTGGTATTTTTATACCATGTACTGCTTCTAGAACAGATGCTTTGGGAGGCTTCTACCTGTCACTTTCTTGCTTTACTGCTTTTTATCCCTTTTACCTATTTATAAAGTGATCTATACCTTATATTTTTTTTTTCTCCTAGGACTTTGCCTTTACTGGTGTACTCAAGTTTTTAGACTCATTTCTTACAGAAATAAGCCTGACGTAATGACCTGATCCACAGGTCTCCTTTAAGCCCACGAGGCCCACAGGGTAAAGGTCTCAAAAATAAACCTCAAAGAGTATAAAACCAGGCTGCCAGGGAAAAGAGGAAGCAGAGATACAAACCTACAGGCAGCCAAGGTTTGTTAGATTGGAGGCCCTACTTTCACGTCATTTTCGACAGCCTGCAAAAGCAAAGTCTCAGAATCATAGAAACACAGAATCACAGAATCATTTAGGTTGGAAGAGACCCTTGGGATCATCGAGTCCAACCATCAACTCCATTCTACAAAGTTCTCCCTTACACCATATCCTCCAACACCACACCTAAACGACTCTTAAACACATTCAGGGATGGTGACTCCACCACCTCCCTGGGCAGCCTATTCCATGAACCAAAAGTCCATGAACCAAAGCTGTCAGATCTGACTTGTGTGTGTCTACATTGTTTATATTGGCATAATACAGAGTATTAAAAAAAAAAAGATCGGTACAAATCTGGGTGCTTAACAAGCAGTTGCTCTATTCATAGCCACCAGAAGTAGAATATAAAAGAGAAATCACTAAGAAATAGACAAGCCTTAAATTGGCTACATTAAGGCAAAACAAAAGCAAAAAACAGAAAGCAGCAGAAAGAACGAAAAATAAGTTAGGAACTGAAGAATTTAACTATTTTTGGTGGTACAGACAAAATTTACTATTTCACATTCGAAGTCATGAATGCTGACGAAGCACAAGTGTTCCCAGAACGCTCACACAGAGCTTAAATACAGAGTTTTATTGAAAATAAAATCTGTCGATCCACACAAGATGCTTCTCAACGCTGCCTTCAGGGCTCATCCGCCTTTTTTTTCCACCGCATCAAAATTAACCTTGCAGCACTGACGCGACTGGAAGCGCGGCACGATGCCTGCTCCGCAGCAGCACACGCCAAATCCTCCCCCTGGAGCTTCCTACGGCTCAGTCGGAGCATGAGAGGACTGAGGGGAGCCGAGAAGAGTCCCACGGTCCCGTAGGTTAACTGCCCATGCGCCGGGACGTGCAACGGGTAATTGGCAGTTTAACGTGGAAAACAACAGACAGACCCCACTCCAATAACTTAAGATTTATACCAAAAAAAAAAAAAACCCAAAGCAAACCTGTCTGTTTTAACCACGAATGGTGACTTAAAATTGCATAAACCGTCTTTCCTAAACTACGGCGCTGGTGGTGTTTTAAGTCTCCCAAAATCTCGCTGTGCAAAGGTTCTCCGAATCCCAGCACAAAAATGAAAGCATCGCTTTGTGCCCTCCTTTGTTCCTCTGTATCCCTAACAAAAATGTGCATACATTTACATAAATACATATGCATACGTAGATAAAAGGGCCTAGTAAAGACATTCTTGTAGAACCTCTCATCGTGTAACACACTGAATACCTCATTTCTTCAGCAACGTCAATAGTTCTCGACACTCTTAAATCGCCACTAATTTGACTGGCATTCCTAACGGATGTTCCGCAAAGAGCGGTTGCAGTTTTCGCACAGCTTGAAACCAAACCGTGTCCCAGCATGCTAAGCAAGACGGGACCACTCAATACGATTCCGAGAGCGTAGAGCTGGTGAAGAAAACTGTTCATATACCAACATCGCTGGGTAAAAAACTGGCTGGATGGCCGTGCCCAGAGAGCTGTGATTAATGGAGTGAAATCCTCTCGGCAGCCGGTCACCAGTGGTGTCCCTCAGGGCTCAGTTTTGGGGCCAGTTTCGTTTAATATCTTTATCAATGATCTGGATGAGGGGATTGAGTGCACCCTCAGTCAGTTCACAGACGACACCAAACTAGGTGGGAGTGTTGATCTGCGTGAGGGTAGGAAGGCTCTACAGAGGGACCTGGACAGGCCGGATCGATGGGCCAAGGCCAATTGTATGAGGTTTAATAAGACCAAGTGCCGGGTCCTGCATTTCGGTCACAACAATCCCAAGCAATGAGTGCACCCTCAGTCAGTTCACAGATGACACCAAACTAGGTGGGAGTGCTGATCTGCGTGAGGGTAGGAAGGCTCTACAGAGGGACCTGGACAGGCTGGATCAATGGGCCAAGGCCAACTGTATGAGATTTCATCAGGCCAAGTGCCGGGTCCTGCATTTCAGTCACAACAACCCCAAGCAACGCTACAGGCTTGGGGCAGAGTGGCTGGAAAGCTGCCCAGCAGAAAAGGACCTGGGGGTGCTGGTGGACGGCCAGCTTAACATGAGCCAGCAGTGTGCCCAGGTGGCCAAGAAAGCCAACAGCATTCTGGCTTGTATCCGGAATAGTGTGGCCAGCAGGAGCAGGGAAGTGATGGCGCCTCTGTACTCGGCACTGGTGAGGCCTCACCTGGAGTCCTGTGTTCAGTTCTGGGCTCCTCTATACAAGAGGGACATTGAAGTGCTGGAGCGTGTCCAGAGGAGAGCTACCGAGCTGGTGAGGGGCCTGGAGACCAAGCCATATGAGGAGAGGCTGAGGGAACTGGGCACATTTAGTTTGGAGAAGAGGAGGCTGAGGGGAGACCTCATGGCCCTCTACAACTCCCTGAGAGGAGGGTGCAGAGAGGTGGGTGTTGGCCTCTTCTCCCAGGTGAATAATGACAGGACCAGAGGAAATGGTCTGAAGTTGTGACAGGGGAGGTTTAGATTAGATATTAGGAAGAATTACTTTACTGAAAGAGTGGTCAGGCACTGGAACAGCCTGCCCAGGGAGGTGGCTGAGTCACCATCCCTAGAGGTATTTAAGAAACGTGTAGATTTGGCACTTCAGGGCGTGCTTTAGTGACAGAGATTGTAGGGGTGTGGGTTTTTGGTGGTTTTTTTTTTTTCGTGTGTGTATGGTTGGACTCAACGATCTCAAAGGTCCTTTCCCACCATGAAGAGTCTATGATTCTATGATTATAGTAGTGAAAGAAAATTCACAAATCAACTTCAGACCAAATGAAAATGGGAAACGTTTACTACCAGACGATCATTTGAATATTGGGGGGGAAAAAAACTTGAATTTGCTGACGTTGCCCCATGGCAAAACCACCACCAGCGAGATGAGACGGTAAATGCTCCGTCAGGACGAAGCTCTTGGCAATCTAAAGCTGGGTTCCTACCTTTGGGATATGCCAGACTAATTCTACCTTACAGGCGCGCTCTGCGAATGTTCTGCCTCTATTCTCACATGCAGGTAAACGATGAAAATTACTTCATTGGACTTTTTTTTTTTTTTTGTGATAGAAGAGAGCGGTAAAACTCAAACAACGTGAGCTCGGAGTTGCCAGCCGCTTGCTGAAGTAAAGGACTGAGAACCGCAACACAGAGTTGGTTGTGAGATACAAAAAAAATCTTAGTTTATTTAACAATGTTGTTAAACATTTCATACAAAGACACAAAACAGTTCTCTTTTTCAGGACTTTGCAGGCTGTATTCCATCTCCTCTACCAGCCAAATTCTGCTCTCGGAGAAATGAAAGGGACAGACAGCGCTGACATGATAAAGCCGGTTACTTGAGGGGCATTAAATTTAGCTTTGCTTTTAATCCTTGGCCGACCCCATTTCCTTTTAGTCAAACTTTGTAACATTTCTATTTCCATTCTACTCCACCGACGCAATAAACAGGTACAAAAATATGGAAAATCCTAGGACAATCTAAAATTCTGTTCTAATTACAGCGTCATTTCTGGAGTCCCAGAATTCCTAACAAAGGCTTCTTTGAAATGACCCCTGATTAGCCCCACTCAAGTGTTAGATGCAAGAGGTTTTATTGTTTTTTGTTTGTTTTGTTGTGGGTTTTTTGGGGTTTTTTTGTTTTGTTTTTTTTTTTTTTTAAATAACCCCATAGTGGTCAGAAGTGTCAAACCCTGTTTTAAACATCTATAAAAGCATTTATAGACCTAGATGTCTAAGCTTAGGTCATTAAAAGAAAGGTTAACTCCCGATAGTCACTGCAATGCCTTCAGTTTTACAGCTTATTCTGGGAAGTGCCACAAGAGGAATCTGAAAGATACAAGACACCAAGTTTACAGAATTGGCATGAAAATAAAAGCTTATTAATCTTTACAGAGCAGTTTGCAGTCCCAGAGGACAGCGCTTGACTGCGAACCCACTGCTTTTCAGGAGGGCTGAGCGTCTTTGCCTGCGACAGCAGCTCTAAAGTGAGGTCAGCTGAGGACAGCGTGCGATGACAACCCGCAGTTGTGCCCTGGAAGACCCCGTCGCGCCACCACGCACAGACCACACCGGTTGCTTCGGAACAATTACGCAACCACGCGATGTGACAGACAAAACACCGCTTATTACAAGACCAGTGGAAACGTCGCACATCAATTGTCAGCAAGTCTTCCAGGAGCTTCAGCAAGCGACTGTCACATCTCATTTGGGTAACGAGCGGTAAGGTACAACACAAGCGTCCCACAAGGGCATCAGCGTCCCACAAGGGCATCGCTTTAGAGGCAGGGCGGTGCGTTGCTCTCTAAAGGATCGCCAACAAGATGTTCCTGTAAATCGTTTTTGCAGTTCAGAAGGTTAAAAGGGCTGAGCTGCTCCACAGAGTACCCAGAAGATCACAGCGCGCTCCCCTCTCTGCCCCTATTTTCAGAGCATAGAACCAAGCCCAAGTTGTGAGCAGGGTGATTAGCACAGACCTGCAAGAGCTGTTCTTGTCACTTCGCACCTTCAGTGTTTATTGCTGCCCTACACCCTAAGTTTTTGAACTTACTTAAATTACATCAGCGCACACAGGCTGGTGGGTACTTTAAAACTGGCCCGTCACACCCACAGCTCCCGAACTGCCACCTGGAGAAAACGTCACCGCAACACTTGACGCTGCACTCGCAGATGGCTTGATCTGCCCCAACAGGCTCCACAGCTCTGAGCGGCACAAGCAGAAGGACAGAAGGACTCCCTACACAGTCACCTCTTAATTAATCCATCTCCCACAGCCACCTGCCACACCGTGGAAGCACAGAGTTAAGCAGCAGGAAGAATTCCACTGACCAAAACCCACTTCTGTGAGGGTGTTTTCCACCAGCACTTTCGGGCTCCTCAGAGATCTGCTACCAGCCTCTAACTCCCCTTTATCCTGCTCAAGTTTAAACCGGGACAATAAGCGTTCAAATTGGAATTTTCAACAGCACGATTTTTTTTATTTTTTTATAAGCCACGGACCAAAATCATCTTGGAGATGGAGACATCAGAGCCAAGCTTTCCATTCACTAAGAGGCACTTCATCTACAGCTGAAGAGTTTTCCCTAATTTTAAAATATGCCCTTTATCAAATACGATAACCGTCCAGTGGTGGAGCAACCAGTATCTTGACTATTTTTGTAAGAGCTCCACTCTGTACTGCAAAGTCTTTCCTAGTGTAGGAAGAGCAACTGAAGAGAAGTTTGAGCTCTTACACCAAACAAAAAAATACTAATTCAGGACCAGTGGCAGTGGTTGAGATCAGAAATCTCAGACAAACAGGGTTTCAGAAATTCAGAAACAAAGTAAAATAAGCAACGGAGGAGGAGAGCAGATGCGCATCGCCTCTCCGCAACAGCCTTTTCTCAGTGACACTGTAATCCCTAACCAGCTACTTCTGACCCATTTCCACTGACTTTCAGCGTGTCTTCTTATTTGTGGCCCTTTCCTCCCCTGCCCCTCTCCTTTTTCCTCCCCCGAGCTTTTGGCTGGCCACCTCACAACTGTTTTCTCCGGCATTTCAAGTGGGATAGTTCCGCGCTCGCACTCTCACTTCCGAGAGTGGCAGGAGAATCAGGACAAGGCACCACCGCTCGAGCAGCATGTGCCAACTGGGCGCTAGCGAGCACTGCTGAAGCAGGGGTGGAATCACAATCCCGCTGTGCCTCTGCAGCACTGCAAACGCAGTCCCAGCAGAAGCTACTCTTCCTCTCCCACCCAGCGCCAGCAAGGAAACGCGGGCACATCTTGTAATGCCACTAACAGGAGAAAAGCAGTTCAGGTGATGGCAGGCAAGAGGGGACACTGGCACAACCACCTCGGCAGGGTGTTGTCTCTAAGTAGTGCGTTTCTGACAACAATCGCATCCGGATTGCTCAGTAACTTTACCAGGAACTGTTCCTGCTCCACTTACAGTGAAGGAAGAGATGGACTCGCGGCGCTGTGAAGTGTTCTGCCCCCTTGAAAGGCCTGGGAAATCTTGCACACTAAGGGCGAAATAACGGATACTAAGGACAGTAACTTCCCAGCAACGGCTCCAGCATTTCTGTATCAGTATCTAAGAGCCTTTGAGATCGGATAATTCTTAGTTTACCAAATGGCTGACCTGTCTTCCAGACAGGCACGTCCATGCAGCACGATGGTTTATGCCGATAGGCAATTTCGGACAGGTCATTGAACATCTTTCCATACTTGCGATAACTACAGCCACCTTTTCCTTCTCTAAATCACCACCATCCTGATACCACAAGATAATTCCTACAGGAGGTCTGGGATTAAGTGCAGTACCCAAATTACAGAGACAGAATGCTCTGCAGGACTGAAAAGCATTGCTGTTGGAAGACAGAAGAACTTACGGCAGTGTACGTCCTCCTCAGTGATCGACTTCCGCGTCTTCAAACTGCCCCGCAACTATTGGTGCTACGTCCACCTCCATCCCATCTGGAAAACAACAGCCAACAGTAGGTAACGCTGCAGGCTCAAAAGCGGATGATGTCGCAGGAAAGAGAGCGAGTGCCCTCTGTTGACAAGAGATGACCCGAGCAGAAAACTCCTTCGCTGAACTGAAAGCGGAGCAAGGAAACACTGATGTGCTCACAAGTTTCTGGTTTTGTTCCAGCTCTATCAGTCGGTCACTTAAAGAGTCACCGCTTCCTACAGCCTTATCGAACCCCGTCTTATTAAAAGACTTAACCACCGGATCTAAACTGTTTCATTTTTTAAAAGAAGTTTCAGTGTAACAAATGCCATGATTCCTTTTAAAAGTTTTAATAACGTTCCACCAGAAAGAGGCCCGATCCTGTGCTGAAATTGCTCTCAGCAATCATAAATCTGGGGAAAAAAAAAAAAAAAAAAAAAAGGAACAATCGCTCTATGCTACAATGTCAAAAAATAACAGAATTCTGAAACTCAGCAGCCCTGGGGATATTAATAATTGTAGCAAACCAAGAAGCAGCACCGTAGCAAATAAGATCAGGAAGGCGATTAAAACTGATGAAGATGGCTTTGAGACACATGACATGCTTGTCGTTCAATTTATTTCCATTTTCAAAATTTTGGGGCTCAGAAACCTGACAAATTTTTCAAATGAAGGGCCCTGCTAAGAGAGTATATCACCCAGGGTTATCTTTACGTTATATAAATGTATTCCAAGTTGTGGAACAAAGAGAACCTGTAAACAACTGATAAGGCAAATAAAGATTAAAAAAAATCATCCATGTGGGATCAGAACAGATTAGTTATGATTCTGTTGACCATTCTAGGCAAGCTGATAGCTAGAGATCCACAACAGCCACACCATTTTTCATCCTTCAAAAATGTCAAGCCATACTAAAGCATTTTTAGATAAAAAAAAAAATAAAACAAAAAATAAAAGCAGCAATGCTACTAAACTACTTCCCTGTTCTTCTCCCAGGTAATATATTGCTCCAGTGAAAACAGCATGCAGAAAAGGCAAATTTTGAGAGATTAGGGGTTTTTCTGACAAAAGGAAACCTTACTCTTTAAATATATGTTTGAACAACCAGTAGCATTAAGAGACAGCACCCTTCAGAAAAGCAGATTTTTTAAAAATCTGTTCCAGTGTATCTCAACGATTCTGAATTCACACTGAACCCTGTGAAGACAATTATTAACTTACAATTTAAGGTATTAAAAAAAAAAAAAAATACTATTACCTGTTTAGAGTGGAAATTGCTTCCTAATCCCAGTGTAGCCTGACAAGTTTAATTTTTTTTTTTAATTCTAAATCAACTTCGCCCTACCACTGTTCCAGGGAATCATACCAGGAAAGCCTGGCCAGACTGCAGATCCACTGCTTTCATGTATTTTAGTAAAAGAAAAGCATTTCTTACCTTCAAACTCCCTTATCGAGTCTTCTGTTCTCACTCCAGCCATGTTGTACTGACTGCTGACGGACTGGGCTAACATGCCTTCTAACCTCTCCAGGGTGGCCTGACCTTCCGCAGTTAAATGTGACAATCCTTCTTCGTAAGTGTAAAAGCTGGGGATGTCACCTTGTTCTAGCTCTGCAAAAACAAGTTTATGTTTATCAGACCGGAGTTTAGGAGCCTGGATCAAGCAGGGAAGGAGGAACAGGACAACAGCTAGGCAAATTATGCTCAGATTAACTGAATGAGATTAAAAGGCTGCTTGTATCAGTTATGGAACATACAGAGTGATGTGAATTGACCACGCCATGGCAATGGCACTGAACTTGTGTTAGACCATCCAGTGGGAACAGGAAAGGCTGATATTTGTGTCTTGGGGCTTTTGAATCATAGAATCATTTAGGTTGGAAGGGACCTTAAAGACTAGTTCCAAGCCCCTGCCATGGAGGGGGTTGTTCCCCTAGAGGGACACCTCCCACTAGACCAGGTTGCTCCAAGCCCTGTCCAACCTGGCCTTGAACACCTCCAGGGATGGGGCAGCCACAGCTTCTCTGGGCAACCTGGGCCAGGGGCTCACCCCCCTCACAGCCAAGAATTTCTTCCTAATGTCTAATCTAAATCTCCCCTCTTCCAGTTTGAACCCTTACCCCTTGTCCTATCGCTACATGCCCTTGTAAAAAGCCCCTCCACGTCTTTCCTGTAGGTGCCCTTCAGATACTGGAAGGCCACAATAAGGTCTCCCTGGAGCCTTCTCTTCTCCAGGCCGAACCCCCCCAACTCTCTCAGCCTGTCCTCACAGCAGAGGGGCTCCAGCCCTCCCAGCACCTCCGGGGCCTCCTCTGGCCCCGCTCCAACAGCTCCGTGTCTCTCCTGTGCTGAGGCCCCAGAGCTGGAAGCAGTACTCCAAGTGGGGTTGAGAACAATGTTTTTGCTCAATTCCAATGATTTATGACAGCTAAACTACAGATTTTCTGCAGATTTCTGAGGTTTTACACTGTCCCTGTGGCATAAAGAATGATTCAGCAGGATGAGTAATAAAGAAGAAACTTCTTAACAGACCAAACCATTCTCATGACAGATACCATAGAAGTTCCAGGTATCCAAGAGCTGGTAGGTATTTCAGAAGAAACAACTGTTACAAACCGCGGGCCTCGACATCGTACTCCTCCCCTTCATAATCATTGTCTGAATCTTCATCGTCTGGGTCTGGGTGCAGAGCTTGGCATTCACACATCGCTGAGAACATGGCTTCCACTGTAGGAACACAAACGAACACAAACCTCCCTCGTTTCTCCAGCAATACCCCACAATAACAGGCAAGAAATCCTGGCCTGAGTGATCAAAGATATTGATAATATTCCTTTACCAAAACCACTACTGAATTTGTATTTGAAAACATCACCCAAGCAGTCATGCAAGAAACAAACCAGGTTTGTTTAAAGCCTGATTAACATTAATTAACATTACCCTCTTTTCCGCTGTTTCACTGATGAAAAAGGCTTATCTCTGGACAATTCAGCCTGTGGTTATCCACTGCAGGATTCCTTACAGCATCTAATACATAAAATTCTTAAAACTTGGATGCAACTGTAAGCTCCGCACTGGATGGGATACGAATGCTTTCCAGCGCTAGTGTCTGGACATTAGCATGTTCCTAATAAAATTGTCGCTGACTCACAGTATCACTGAATTTATAATTAAAAATATGTTTCCCATGCAAGTTCTCTACAAATGTATATAGATAAGATTATCTGTGTCGTATTTATATCTAAAAGACCATTTTAAAGCATTGGAATTTCCCTTGAGAAGCGGATGCTTGAAATATTCCAGCTTCAAGCAAGATAAAACAATTTACTTCTCAGCACACAGAAATCAAGTAAATAGAGAAGGACACTAAAAGGTCACGTCATTTACACCTCCCTACCCCAGCATCTTCCACCTATAGCCAGGACTTTAAGCTAAAACGCGATTTCCCTCTTCACTTACAGGCTGATTTGTCGCTAGGTACAAATCTGAATTCCGCAATGGGTTCAACGTCGTCATCACTGTCTTCCTCCTCCTCCCCTTCAGCCATGGGAGCCTCTTTTGTCCCCTCTTCTTTGGGAAATTGAAATATTTAAGAGTAACATGTTTATTTTGACAAAAAAAGTCACGTTTGTTTATTCTTTCAGGAACACACAGGTAATCAAATCAGAGACCTGGACACAACCTGAGAGAGGCACAAACACACCCACTCCCATCCACACTAGGGATATATGAGGCCCTCTCACAGCACCTCGACAACACGTGCAACGCACACAAAAACTTCTCTATTTATAATTTTAGGACTTTAGATTTCTGCAATGGTCACATGATGTATTCAGGCACTTCAGGAAAGCTGCCTGATTCTTATTAAAAACGACTGTGCTCAAAACCCCACAATTCACAATCATTATCACTTACTTGCACAATGCTCTATATGTATTTTTTAAAATCACATGAATTTAACAGACCCTTGACACTACTGTCATGAAATCAACTCGCTTCCAGTGTGGCCTCTCACAGAGAACTCTGACATTTACAGAAGATCTCGACTCAATTTCTGACATTGCTAGCCAGCCAGCAAGATGTCAGAGGTAGAAAGTGCACCCAAAGCCAGCGACAATTGTGGGCAAAACTGTGCTTCCCAACTTCTGTGCACAAGCAAGCAACAACGTGAGGTTTTACTTTCCATAAACATAAAAACCACAAAGAAGATGGCTTCAGTTCATCGCTTTGTGGCTGGGGACATCACACTGACAGCCTCAGAAGTGCAGAATTCTTTTCTGCAGAAAAAGAGGAACACAGTTAAGGCTGTTCCACTGAGAGTGGCTTTTATCACAAACAAAATTGGCACCACCAAGAATATGAAGAAGCCAAGAAGCTGCCAACCAGCTGCCCCCAAAAATGAAGTGTCCAAGGAAGCTGCCCAGTCCTTTTCCAACTGACACCCGCGGGCACAGCTCGTTACTGCTGAGTCCAGCTCTTTGTTTTCAATGAAGTCAGCCTCTGACTGCCTTTTCTAAAAAAAGGGCGAGGACAAGGCACATGCCCACAGAAAGCGCAACAAAAACTTTCAGAGGAAGAACAAGATGTACCCTGCCCAACTGAAAAAAGGAAGACTCCTGCAGCCAAAGAAGTGGAGAGGTTTGGGTTTAACACTTTAATTCAGCAGTTAAAATCCTTGGCCACGGATAGACTTGAAAATTAAACAAACCTTCTACTTGCTGTAGAAGATTTACTGAAGTCAGAGTTCATGTATTTTAAAACAACCAAAACAAAACAACAAAAAACCACCACCCAAAGAACTCCCACAAAAAATCAGTCTATTTAGGATTTCTAGATAAGAACTACCACAGGATATCCCTATTTTCAAACACCCTTATCAGAATGAATTAAAAGCTGTAAACACCTTTCTTCAGACTAGGCTCAGGTTACTTCAAAATAAACACAAAGGAAAATGAGGAAGAAAAACCAATAGGTGCATGTACACATTCTCTTATTATTTGCGGTGACAGACTTTCAGAGAACATTAGTAACACGAGAGAAGGAAGAAAAGGAGAAGTATTAATAGCTTAAAAACGCCTCTGCCTCCTCAGACTCTTGTCAGTACTTTCAGTATATAGACTATTTAAAGAAAAATTAAATGCCAGAGTTTAACTACAATGACTAGTAGGCATGAAGGGGAAAGGAGACTTGCTCAATACTTAACACTCGCTACTCTTAAATTGAGACGGCAGTTTATCACACTCTTAAAATATTAACAGGTCTGCCAGAAGAAAAAAATCAACACGTCAAAAATATAGAAAATCTTCATACAAACAATGAAACAGAAAGCTTGTTTTCTCTAGGTCAAAGCAAGACTGGTCAAAAGGTTGGATCTGTGGGAAATCTACAAAGATCCATTAAGCCTGGTAACATGAGCTGTTGTATTTTTTTAAGCAAGCTGCGGGAGAAAATGAATGAACGCTTGCAGGCTAATGGGAATCAGCAGGAATTCATAAAGCCTGGAGAGGGTAGCAACATTAACATAAATTCAATAAAGCAAATATGATACTTAAGTTGGAATCACAGGGAGAGAGCAGAGGAACTATTTAAAATGTGTGTAAGAGAGCAGAGAACTGATTTTCAGCAGCTCCAGCTGTACGTATTCACCTGCTGAGACCTCAACAGTACAGAAGTGACTCTAAACAAGGGCAAAGCTATACTTCTAAAATAACTGCTCTTCAGAGAAACGGAAAAGCAAATACAAGCTATTACTTGAATGAAGCATATCGTTTTTAAAAACAAAATTTACTCTTTTTGAAGAAGAAATCGTGCCACTCAGGACCACATGGGAGCACTAAGCAACACTCGGGGCATACCTTCGAATTTGGCATTCACCATGACATACAAGTGCTCACACGGGTAGGCGCTCAGGTCTCTGGAGACGGCATGTAAACTTATGGTGGGATAATCCAAGGAGAAGCCAACTCCGGAGTTTTCCAGCCAAGACAGGCGACTAACAAGGAGGGGAAAAAATAAGAGACAAGTTAGAAACAAACAGAGGAATCTAAGGTACACAACTCATGCCTGCAGAAATACAAACCAACCCCAAAAAGTGAGTAATTCCAGACAAGGCACTTACCCCGCTCTCAGGTAATACAGTCCTGGACCTGCCCAAACAGGACCTTGCAAGAGCATAATGAATGGCTGAGGTAAAAGAAACCTTTTCTGAAAGAACGTGAAGCCGAGCACCCCAAACACATTTCAGCCTTATCACATTTACACTAAACCCTGAATTTCCCTCCCTGCCTCTTCATTTTCTCCTCTCTGTAGGTATCTATCATCCCAAAGCTTACTGCAGAGATTCCAGAGCGTGACTGATAACTCAAACTATTAAATGTTCTGTGGTTTTTCAAGATAAAGTGAATACTGAAAAGAAAGTCACGATTGTAATTTCTGGAGGATTATAGATCTGATGCGGGTATAGCCTGTATGTAGAAAAACCACCAGTTCTGTGACCAGCAGAGCTAACAAAGCCAGGTTATGGTTTGCCCCCCCTCACAACTTATGTGCTATAACCTTTGCTTCCCCCCATTTTCACTCTCATCCCTAACCACAGCAACAGACAGCACGGGTTGTCGCCACTGGGCTGCTACCGCCTCCATATCAGAAAGACCAATGTCTTCCTAGCAGCTGAAAAATCAAACCCAACCTAGTTTTGGGTGTCTGTGATCGATGAGGTCAGACAGCGAACAGGAATACCGAGAGGCAGAAAGTAAGACCCCCACCACACGCAAAACTCAGCCTTCACAAGTTTTTCTGAAGGGACAAAACCCCTGGGAAGGTCACAGAAGACTCCTCGCCTCGGGAAATCAGGCTGAGAGCAAGAGCTAGCACAGTGGGAGCAAGGAATTTCTTTCCCAGCCTCACTCGGCCAGTTCTCAACATTTACAGCTGCTGACGTACAGTCAGTACGTGGATCCAAGGCCACATTGCCCACCCAGTTCTCCCACATCACGGCACTCCTGCAGACGCTGGCGTTTTCTATTCATTACCAGCAAGTGCCTCTGGTAAAAGCTCGGTGACACACTCGAAACTTGTTGGGAAGAAGCTGTCAGACTTGTACGTGCCTCACACAAAGATCTACTGAAAGCAAGTTACAAGGAAACTCAATATTATACGTGTTGAAAGCAGATGCTTCATAAACAGAAACCCTTGTGTCTGCAACCAAACAAAACAGTAATTCCAGAGAGATTCCTCTCCGAGAGGAACGCAACATCACTAACAAGTTCAGGTGGGGCAAAACCGCCTCAAATAACATTACCTGGCTTATAAACGTTTCAAGGTCTAAAGGTTTTAAAAGACAATTCACCCTTCGGTGCACGTTTTAGATGACGTTTTTGTTCTAATATCATTCTGACACTCTTTCACTGCAGAAATATATTATATCTAGAGCACTATTCCATGGTTAAAGAAAATTATGTTGCCTTTATCAACAAGCTGCCGTCTTGAACTGTGCAACGCAGGGAGGATTTAAAGGAAATTACAGGGTTCAGATAACATCTTCCACAATAACTTATTTCTGCCTAGTAAGAACACAGAGTGTCCACATGATTAATGCAATGTGAGAGACTTCACAGAACCACAGTAGTTAATGACAGCAGAAAACCAACAGCCCTATTCACTCGCCTGTCAATGGAAGAGAGGTGCTGTGTGTTTTGCATGTGCCAACCATCCAGGTTCCCTGGCTGTGCTGTTCCCTCTTATGTTGTTTGAAACGCCACTTACCACAGGAATAGAGAGGACCCCCCTCACAGCCTGCCCCTCACAGATCTCTTTAAGGGCCTTCCTCACATGACAGCCCCCCTTATCTGAGTCACAGAATCGTAGGGTTGGAAGGGACCTCTGGAGATCACCTAGTCCAACCACCCTGCCAAAGCGGGGTCACCTAAAGCAGGTTGCACAGGAATGCGTCCAGGTGGGTTTCAAATATCTCCAGAGATGGAGACTCCACACCCTCTCTGGGCAGCCTGTGCCAGGGCTCTGCCACCCTCACAGGAAAGCACTTTTTCCTCATGTTGAGATGGAATTTCCCATGTTCCAGTTTGTTCCTGTTGCCCCTTGTGTCACTGGGCACCACTGAGAAGAGTCTGTCCCCATCCTCTTGCCACCCGCCCTTTAGATATTGATGAGATCCCCTCTTAGCCTTCTCTTCTCCAGGCTGAACAGCCCCAGGGCTCTCAGCCTCTCCTCATAAGAGAGGTGCTCCAGCCCTTTGATCGTCAAGGACGTGGAAGAAGGAGGATGTGGAGTCCCCCACGTCCCCCTTCGGGCAAGTCCCGTCAGAGGAGACCCCAGAGTCCTCTCAGGGGACGGAGCCCCTTAGGATGGCCCCACACTCTCCCCAGAGAAGAGGACCCGCTCGGCCTGGTCTCCACCAGGCCCAAGGGGAGGCCCCTCATAAGCCGCCCCCGTCAGGAGAAACCATACAGTCCCCTCGCACGGTATCCCCGGTTCCTGCCGGGCAGCCCCCCCTCAGGGCAGCCCCCGCACCCCGAGGCCTACGGGGCTCCTGCGAGCCGTCACCCCCCACACGCTCAGGTTCCGCCCCCCTCACCTCTCGGCGATGTAGAGGGTGCCGGCACCCAGAGTGCGCCCCGCCAGCACCGCCTCCGTGTCGGGCTGCCGGTGGCGAACGCCCTCCGCGGGCGGCGGGAACCGCTTAAGGAAACTCATGGCGCCGCCGCCGCCTCCCTCCTCCACCATGGCCGCTGCTGCTGCCGCCGCCGCCTCCTCCGCGGCCGCCGGAAGCGGAACCACCGCGAGGGCCGCCGGAAGCGGAATTCCTCGCCGCGCGAGGCCTCTCTAGGCACGTCTCGATGGTTCCCCCCTCCCGCTCCCGCCGCCGCCATGTTGGGGCCGTTCCAGCCTTGACGGCGGCCGCCGGCGGCCCGCAGGGGAGGGGACGGTGTTTCACGTCAAAACGTCCGTGTTCTGGAGCGTGAGTCGCGGTCCCTCTCCAGAGCGATGCGGTCTGTGTTCCAAGAGCGTCTGCATCGGTCAGTTTTTTGAGTAAAATTTTCATTATCTGGAACAAGAGAAGCACAGAGGAGTGCTGAGGTGGTCACTGGCGGTACCGCCCAGCGACAGCTGGTGAGCTTTTGCCTGTAAATCTCAAAGGAAAAAACAAAGGAAAGACAAAGGAAAAAACAAACACAGCAGGTTTTTGGTGAACATTATTAGATGCTGGAAAGGGAATTTTAGGTGGATGGCCAGCACCCAGTGCCTGGTACACATGATACAGTGGTAGACATGGAGGAAAAAAAAAAGAAAGTCCCAATGACGTGAATTGCTTAAAGGATATCCAGCTGATTTCCCTCAGCAGTGATGAGCTTGAGGTCAGGAGCCCCGTGCTGCTGTGGTGTGTACCTGGTGAGCCTTGGGACAACAGATTGTAGTGACAGGAGGGCTGCCGTCCACTCAAGCGCTGGCCCCACTTCCCCTGGCTTTACACCATTTCTGCAGGAAGTTTCTCTTCCGGCACGTGCTACTGCAGTGAGAAACAGGGATTACATCAGTACAGCGTGGGTAAATAAATGGTAACATTGAATCTGCACCAGGGGAGTATGTCACTGTCAGGGGATACTCCTGATAACTCCCATGGGCGAGGCAGTGCCACTGCAGACCTCTCTTCTCCCTGACTTTTCAGGTTGGCACATGCGCCTGCCATAGCCACATACTCACCAAGAGCCCACGCAGATGTTACCTTGTTACGGTTTTCAATCTTGCCTTTCATCAGTTTGAACTTACTTTCATGGGGTCATTTACCTACCTGTGCACAAACCCAGGTTCTCACAAACACGAACCGATAATCAACAGAATTAGGTCTCCATCTTTCCCTTCTCTGGACTTTCCTAGTCACAGTCATTGATAGCAAAGAGCCAAAGCAACACCTTTTGGGAAAAGAAAACATGTGAAGAAACCAGGGGCAAGAAGAACATAATGTGGTTCCATTAGGCTGAGCTTTCTAAAATGTTTTGGAAAGCTTCTCAGCCACACCAATCCATTTTGGGTTCTAATTATGCAAATAATTATTCATACAAGTAACCACCTTGACTGAAATCAAAGCAACTTCCAAAATTAAGTGATATTTAAACACTGCTGAAATAGCTTGAAAAAAACATTAGAGGCAATAGGAGTTTCTTGACCACCTTCAAGTTTGCCACGCCAAGACAAGTGCACACCTGGAAACAAAAAATCTACGATTCCTCTGTGAATACAGATCAGACTGTGGCAGCTGGTGGGAAACAAGAAATACATGTAAGCACCCCTTCACCACACTTAGCGGTTATAAACCAATATTCGTGCTTGTGTCCAGCCCCTGTTACCTAACACGGCTGTCCATGCCAGCCACGGAGACCCCTCAAAATCTCTGTAGTTAACTGGAAATCACACGACAACTCCTTCAGATTGTTTCAAATTAAAATTTCTGAATGAAGTGTAATTAAGCCACTGCAGCGGAGCAATAGAATCATAGAATTGTTAGGGTTGGAAGGGACCCTAAAAATAATCTAGTTCCAACCCCCTGCCATGGGCAGGGACACCTCCCACTAGACCAGGTTGCTCAGAGCCCCGTCCAACCTGGCCTTAAAAACTTCCAGGGATGGGGCTTCCACCACCTCTCTGGGCAACCTGTTCCAGTGTCTCACCACCCTCATGGTGAAGAACTTCTTCCTAACGTCCAGTCTGAATCGCCCCATCTCTGGTTTTAATCCATTCCCCCTTGTCAGAGGGAATATAGAGTTGGTTTCTCCTGCACACAAATGCGAGTCTTTCTTGTGTCACATAGTGCTCTTCTACAAGAAGACAGGAAAAAAGCTGGTTTAAACCCAGGCTGTGAAGTTGGTTTTGAGGCCAAAGCGGTAGGGAGGAGGAGGAATCTGCATCTTCCTTGTTTACAAGATCCACATACTTCATACCCCAGTACTGAGTCTAGAATCTAACGGAAGGTCATGGTGGGTAGGCAGACATTTCCTGTAAGTTCACCAACAAAACACAGTTGCGCTATTTGAAAGCTCTTTTCCTTAGCTGTAAGAGCTTTAAAACGTAACAGTCCCCACACCGACACCTGAATGTTGGATGTCCACGAGTGATTTAGTCAGCCAGAGCTGTGTTTAGAGGCAACAGGGAGAAGCAGGTGCCTTCACAGGGTTAAGAGTCATCTTAGGACACAAGGTAAGACCCACCGCTCCAGGGAGACTCTGTCTCTCCACTGACTGCAGGGCACTGCCTGCTCTAAGGTGGCCAGTTCAGACTTAAACACCCAGAGTCCATCAAAAATGCAAATGTTAAATTTTGGCACTTCATGTGGAGCAGGAGGATGGTTTTCACAGCGATTTCTCATCACTACAGGAACACCCGGTAGCTTGACTATGACCACAGACACACTCAAAGAAAAAAAGACTGACGGACCTCAGTGATTCACACGGAGGAAAATCACCCTTTGCTTCGATTCACTTCCCTCTCCCTGTCTTTTTCCTGCTAGAAGTCCTAAAGCGTCACCGATGGCCATTGCCGTAACCACGTCAGAACATCTACATCTTCAAGTGCTTCTCTGCAGGCTTCCATCTAGTGGTTTTACACCTCTCAGCCTAAATAAATGAACCTAGCTCCTACCATTAGCACCACGGATGTATGCTGGAACAGCCCGGGTATGGCGCTGGCTGCAAGTTATGACCCTTGCACACAACTACTGGTAACAAATCAGGCAGATTTTCTCTCTAGCTGTAAGAATTCACCACTAATTCCGTAATTACACAACTCCCAACGGCAAACGAAATGGATGCTGTAGCATAAGGCAAGCGCTGAACCCTCTTCAAGCTACTGGTTTTTGTCAAGTGACTGCAACATCGCTATGAAATTAGATATGAAAAAAAACGTAGAGGATAGAAAATTATCACAACTGCAAAAGTAATTCCATCAGGTCTTCCCCGCTGTCAGCCAGAGCTGGTGAAAGAAAGAAAAACTCTGTCAGTTGAGCTGCCGTAACAAAATGGGCATAAACCGTGAGTTCTCCGTGCCTGTGGCAGGCAGGGTCACCATCTCAGGCTGGAACGATACGCAGCGGTCAACACTCCGCTTATTTTAAAAGTACAAAAGAAATCTCTCCTGTACGTGCACACGTCACGACCGTTAAAAAAGCCCTTGTTTCTTCAATACACATTATACTTTGTACATCAAGTTATTTCAATTTTTTATTATGACAATTTACATGTCATATTTATATGAAAGAAATGACAGTAGATATTATAACAAAAACATTATGAAAGAAAAGTTACACAATTAGGCCTACAAGCTATAAAATGGCTTCAGGCCCAGCTTATACACAAAGAGTTCTGACCAGACTGTAGTGAGAGACAACGCTGAACAATTCATTAACAAAAATATTGGCACCAGCCTTAACATTTTTTTTTTTTTTTTTTACTTCATTTACAAGGAATACAGTATTTAAACAGTTGCGTACTGCAAATCTAAAAACATTAGCTGTTAATAAACTGCAGTTAACCCTTTGAGCACTGAGGCCACCGGGACTTCCATTTAAAAAAAGTTTTAATGCATCATGTTTTACATGCACGTGGTATTACCGGTGTGTGGGGGGGGGGAAAGACAGTGAAAGCACCACCCGATTTATGTGCAACAAGAATAACACTTCCAGTTATTTCAACGTTATCTCTCCCCACCCCCACCCCCCCCCACACACACACAGTGTGTGTCCCCTCAGTCCCTTCCCTTTGATATTGTAGCGCGTCGTAATTGAAGAGAGATTGAAAAACCAAAGTTCAGGACTCGAGAAACGCAAGGGTTAAACTCTACAGCAAGAGCTCAGCTTGTGGAACTTGACCAAAGAAAACAAAAAAACGAGGCCAACCGTGAAGGAGACCGTTTTTAAGGAACTCAAGGTTTCTTTGCAAACATACAAACAGCACACAGGAGTAAGACAAAACTGTATTTCGTGTTAAAAGTGTATCTTAAATTTTAAGAGACCTATCTGGCGGGTTGGATCTAATTCTCACAGGATGCTGGAGGATAACCATTCTGTGAGCAAGCAAGCTGTTCTGCGTTACCTGGGAGAAGGAATATACCCCATGTTTGTCTAATAAAGAGGATCCGTGCCTATGTGAGAACCGTCGGGCGTACCGAGAATGGTGACGTTACGCTTTTGCGTCGGTCACACGCCGTCTCCTGCCTGCCGTAGGAGGGCTCTGAAACACAGGTAGGAACTAGCAACCGCCTTGGCACGAACAACAAAGCATTTTAATGCGAGTTAGGGGGAGGAGTACCATTTTAATGAATATAGTATAGGAATAAGATACTATGCAGGATTTTAGAGTCCATATAACGAGTATGAGATGGCAAACTAAACAAAGCGAACAGCTTTATGATTTGATTTCCTTTTCTACCATTAACTTGAGTAGCAGATTAGGATCTATTAAGGACTTTTAACTGCTCTAACTAACAAATGGTGCACTGGTAACCAGGCCTATCATATGCTTTAGTAGAAGGACTTCATCCCCATAGAATCATTTAAGTCAAGTTCTGACCAACTAATCTAGGTATTGCTAATCAGTTTAGTTGTGTGGGACATCATAGTAAGAGGAATAAACAAAGCAAACTGTGCGGACTCCGACTGATGTCTCCAGAGGCCAACATTGTCATAATACTCTGTGGACTGATCCTAATTTTCTTCACATCCACATAGCATTGATGGAACGTTACCGATTCCCTCAAGGAAAGAGACCTCAAATAGATTTTCCTGTTGCTTTGAAGGTCAGGATGAGAAAAGGAGGGCATCAGCATGATTCTCCGAAACGGAGAGACCTCCCATTGGAAACACAGTCTTTAAAGGGCGAGTCAGAAGTCGTTTTTAGGCCTGCCCAAGACCTGTCTTGCAAATGGCATGGGTTTGCATACACATTTTTTCTGTTCCACTTCCTTCCATCCATTCCCCGTCTCCTGCTGTCGTTTGAAAGAGCATTCAAACAGCAGGAGAAAGCGACTCTGTCTGCACCCGGGGAACCGGTGAGACCGACTGTACACAAAGTGCTGCAAAGTGCACAAAGTAAACCAACTGAGCCAACGGAGCCACTCCATCGTTCAGTTCTCCTTAGTAACCTTTGGGGTTCTATGTAGCAATAGCAGATATATTCGCAGACACGCGTGCCTGCATTAAGCACGTGTCCCCTCTAACTCCTGTATTGTCCCCTCTCCTGCTCCTCAGCTCAGGTGTGGGGTGCCAGCATTTACAAAATGATAGTCAAAAACCCAAGTTGTAGGACTTCCTTTTAATTGCGGTTAAATCTGGAGCCTTTACACCACGTATTCAATTATAAAAACTTCTTATCTACTTTTAGAGTGTTCTATTCTTTCCCCCAGAAGCTGTACACAATTATCTTTTTTTTTTTTTTTTTTTTTTAAGTGTCATACTAAGCAATATACATCTTTTGCAATATACAAAATAAGTTAAATTACTCTGAAGCGTTGGGACAATCAGTTCCCAAGCACACGTTTTTGCTGTTTGGAACTATCTGGGTTAGTTACACCTAATCTAAAATAAGAGCTTGGTCAGTGGTGCGCGTTTTCAGAAGTGACTAGTAATCTTCCGTACCTTCTGGGTTTTCAGAAATAGTTTTCAATTGACAAATATTTCTGAAGCCAGAGCTCTCCACTAGGTCTCAGAGTAGCAGGTTTAGGTCTTTAAAGCACAGACAGAATTTTTCTTACATCAGCATATACTGGAAAAAACCCATGGATTGTTTCTGTTGGATTTCTTTTCTGTCTTCCAACATTTTAAGTGAGATATAGTCCCCACCACAACTGTTAGGGAAGGGGAAGAAGAGAAATAAGACTACCAGGGAATGTGGCCTTCATCCTGCAAATCCTTATTTCAGACAATATCCTAAATGCTTCCATAGAAGTTACTTAAGGAATTGCAGAATTGTGCTCTTTCACATAAATTGCTAGAGTTTCCCCCACCATATTCAACACACATTTTTTCAGAAAGTTACTGTTTTGGTTGAAGATACCTGATCTTTTTGATATATTTATATATTCATATATTTAAAGATTTTATATAGCCAGTAAATTGGAAGCCTACGTCAAGTGTAAATACACGTGTAGGGTGTGCGCTGCACATCATGTCCATGTTACAAGCCTGCGAATAGTAGTCACTGCACATGTACCAAAACCAATTTTCAAGGCCTATATATTACCATTTTGAACTAGATGATACAAATCTCTTCGTCAGACCAGTTCCGGGGGCTAGCATTACCGCCGCGATTTATTTAAATTACTGTGTACAAAGTGAATTAAAAAAACCAGGTGCCATAAACATTCCTCGTTTAATTTTTGTAAAAGAAGTTTGCAAAAATACCTAATTTGAAACAATTATGTGAAAGTTTAGACCAGGCCTTCCTATTGACGAGCACTGAAAACCAAGGTGTAAGTGCCTGAAAACAGAGGTATAAAATGGACACCCTGACGATAAACTATTAAAATTATTCAACAGCTGCAGCATCTGGGTACCAATGTAGCTCAAATGATAGATGTGAAGACAAATCAGGACAAGTGTATCGCTACTATGCAATTTTTCTTTCGTGAACATACTTTTTTTTTTTTCCTCCCGTGAGGTTCTTTGAGTCAGGCCTCTCACCAAGAGTTCAGACACAGCCATCGGAAAACAGAAGCCAACAGAAAACAAGTCCAACTAAGTCATAAGCTCCCGCTACACAAAAAGTAACTGAGACACTTTCATCCAAAGAAATCTTGAAGGTGATGTACTTCAAAAATGAGCAATTTAGAAAAAAAGCGTCTCGGTTTCGCTCAAGTGCTATTAAAACAGAGCAATCTTTTCATTAAGAAAAAATCAGGAAGATGGCGTAATTTTATAATGTAATTCAACACGTACGAAGTCAAACTATCAAAGAGCTGATTGCTCAGGACTGATCTTCCACAAGATTTCAAAGCTAAGGGGTTTTTTTGGTACTCTGGTGGTGTCATTTTCCATTTTGAAATCAAGAATATGCTCAGGTTTAGAAGATTCGGTAACTAGAAGAGTGTGGTGAAACCGAGTTCTTAATTCCACCACCCTTCTGGTTAGATTAACACATCGCATTCGTTAATTCCAGAGCAGACCTACTGTGCCCTTTGTGTCACCGACAGTCACACGAGCTGCACGCAGGAAAGCAAACAACCATCCTTCATCTTGGTGACACAATTAAAGTCCTTTCCTCCACTTGATTTACAGGTTCTTCCCCCCACCAACGCTACCTAAACCACACAGAGAAATCAGTTCCCTTTCTTCCCAATCAGTTACACTCTGAAGAGTTCGCAGTTAAAAAAGACAAAGCTTTCAGCGACAACCTGTGTGGAACGAACAAGAGTTTGTTGAATAAATGCTCTGTGCGTTCAGCCAACAGCTGCTTGTTCTTTTACTGTTAAATCCATTACGTTAAGAAAACCCCTGGCCAGCTTTACTCCTTTTCTCCTATGGTTTGAGCTCCCCGTCACCCAAAGTCACGCTGAAAGACATTTAACTTCTGAGCTCACGATGAGCACAGAAGAGCACAAGACTGTGAGGACACCAAAGTACCTGGAGGACATTCCCACTCTGGAATCCCGTACACGTACTAGAACACGTAGCATGAACCCCATGCGGCAGAGTCAGCTGATCTCACAGCAGAAAATGGCATCTTTCCAACTGGGAGACTGCACGTTTCCCACTAAGCAGGAAGCCTCAGAAAGGAGAGAAATACGAGGTTGAAAATGTTAAGACTTTCTAGGGCACTTTTTGCAGTTTTTTACTTGCACCACATTCCCACCGGTCTAAGGGGGCACTCTAGATCCTGGGGGACGAGGCTGTCTCGGGTACCAAAGGTGACTTCTTAGAACACAGAAAAGTTGTTCTGGAAAAGTGACCTACAGAAAGTGAAACTCGGTAACAACTTGTCATTCCGCGTTTTTAAAACAACGACGCTCCTGATGTAAGCTTCAGGGCTCTGATTCTGCTTCCTGGTCTTTTCTGCTTTGACATCATTCCCTGAGTCAGTACTCAGTTTTTTCCTGGTTGGTATATTCTGTATTGTAACTCTTTTGTATTTTCCTACATTCACAATTACTTGCCCACTAAATATTTAACGTTTGGGGTCGACTCTACAAGCAAGAGTGTTTGCTACAGCACTGATCAGACGCTAAAAGCCTCCATCAGGCAGCAGAAAAAGATTACGGCACTTGCCAAAACAAACGAGAAAGCATGGGCTGCACAGCGTCGCTGCACGTGAATCTGTTTGCACTGCAAATATGAAAAATGCTCAGCAGTTATTAACATTGAAAAGTGGAAGCTCTATATTCCTGCTTGGTTCAAAACACAAGTATATCAGAAACGTAGAAGCGCTGCATTTCTGCATCACCTAGGCAAAGAAAAACACGATAGTAGCTTAAAATGCTACACATGCTTTTTAAGCACTCGTTCTAAACTTCCCTGTCTTTTCGCTACCCTGTTTTAATATCTGCTCATGAAAACTGTTAATCATTAACATCGATAAGGTGGAAAAATATTTAATCTTTAATGGAATTTAATTCTCATTTAGAAAGAGAGCGATTTCTCATTGTTTTAAATCACAAGCTTCCTTAGCAGAGCAGAGAATGAGCGAGTTCCGTCTTTTTGCGTCTGTGCTGATTCTGGTTCGGTAGCGGGATACGTGCCCTGCTAGGAGTCATGGAGCGGTTCTGATAGAACTCGTGGAGAAAGAGGTGGGGAAAGAAAAACAAGACTTTCAAGGCCAGAAGGTAGATGATTTTTGTATCTAGGTTTTCTAGAGAGGTATTTAGTAAAGGCCTAATGCCGATTTTATTACAAGAAAACAGAAGTGCTTAATGACTGACTAGTAAATACAATATAATGGAAGGGAATCGGGTGGGGCAGGAAAGGAGAACTCACTCCTCGGTGGCAGCAGCAGTTCTGGTGCATCCATTGCCGGCAATGGACATCAACACCAGTCAAAAATCCCAATCTCAGAGCAAAAGGATTAATAGATGTGACCTTTTTGGATTTCAATGCTTGGCAGATCTGTTTGAGCTGTCCGTGAGCTACAACATGTACAGATGCTACAGCCTGCATCTGAATTCAGAGTACAGAGAAAACCGAATGCTACCCAAAACAAATTTCAGCTCTGCTTGTTGTGTGCCCCATGTTACTGGGGTTTTTGTCTTTTGTCATCCTCTTTTTTGTTTTTTTTTTTCTTGAATAAAAGCACGTATCACTTCATGCCTACTTCAAAGTTGATGAGATGTCTTGGAGTCAAGCGTTTTCTCTCAGAAATACTGCCTTCTTGAAATCAGTTGGTCACATGACAATTATTAAAATGTATTTTAAGAAAATTCTAATGGCCAAAGGCCAACACTACATTCAAAACCTGCTAATACATCCAGGCAGATAAGTAAAATCAAAACAAAAACACACACAAACCCCAAACAGAAAACCTCCAAAAGGAAAACTGTTCCATTTGTTTACTTCAATTTGAAGTAGATATTAAGGACATGAATGGACCAGTCACGGTTTATTTGAAAATCCCTCATTCCTCTGATGCACTGTCATTCTGTGGTCAATGCCGTTTGTACAAAGGTATTTCGTTCAGAATACTCCCAACAGATGGTGAAACTCGAGTGGCCGGGCAGTTACCGCAGGGTTCTTTTGTCTGTAAAAGTTTTGCAGCACGTCAAGATGCCAGCCAACCTACAGACTAACGTCACATCCGTACGTCCTCCCACTAGACACTGTGCATCGAAGACCATCCGATGACCTGGGCATGAGATAGCTTTAGAAATTCATGGCTAGCGTGTTTCGACTGTCAAAAACTTCATTACAGTACACTTTACTGTACAAACACTTTAAAGGATGTTTATTAGGAAAGTCTGCAAGTCATAATGGATAGTAGAGTTCTTGTTTATGGTACCTTCTTGGCCTCTAATAATTCTGTTTGCCTCCAGTATTAAAATCAAACTGCTTCCATGAAGGTGATTACTAAAATGAGCTATGGTATGTTAACCTACAACTCACAAAATGCAACAGTACAGACATTAATTTTCTTTTTAACTGTCTGTTAAGTTGTAATCTAAGTTGTGAACATTTAAATATAATATATATCTCATATGAAAAAGCTAAAGCACAAGTGCTTCTGCACACCCCCCCCACCCCCAACCCCTTGAGCCAAACCCACCCCAGTTCTGGTTTGGGCCCTGACCGATTTGGAATGCTTTCTTAGGCCACCCATTTCCACAAATTTGTATGCACTCAGGAAATATAAAGTCAAAAATATACAAATCTCTTGTTGTTATAAGGTTTTTGTGAGTGAAATTACCCAGGACCATGGACTTGGAAGGAGAAGGGTGGGGGGGGTAAGAGAGGGAATTTACAGCAATTCATCTTCAAAGTTCAAAACTGGTCACTTCACAGAAAGACTGCAGGACTGGTGAAATTCTTGCTTCTAAAAAGTGATACTGTAGTGGAGAATTTTCTAGGAAAAATAAAACAGCTTTTAATAACTGGCCCGCTGGTATGAGCTACCGTGGAATAAATTAGCACAAAAATGGAAGTCTTATAACTGTTCACTGTTACAGACGTAATCAACAAGGTCAGTCACTCTCAAAAGTTCATCTTCATCTTCCTCCGGACCTACGGCTTCCTGCCCGCTCCCCGTCCCGTTGGGCGCCAGGCTGGCGCTGGCTGTGCTGTCCTTGGGGGCTTGGGTCTTCTCACTTGGCTTCCCAATCAAGTTCTCAATGGTTTTACCTGGGCTCTGTCCGTTGGTGGAAGGCAAGTCCACCAGGCTGTAGTCCAAAGGGCTCTCTACTTTCCCTACGTTATCAAAGTCATCTTCGTCATCGCTTTCTATCCGGTAGCAGTGCTTCTTGGTGTTGTCTTGAGGAGCTTGCGGTGCTGGCAGCTTATTTGCAGGAGCGGGGTTTTCCGCGTCGTCGTTAGCATTTTCGCAGTTATCTTCGTCGTCTGTTTCGATTCGATTCAGCCGTTTGCGGACGGGCCTCCCTTCGTCTTCCTCATCCTCACCTTCTTCCTCAGAGTAGTCGTCTGTACTTCGCCGACGTTTTCGAATCAATCGCTTTGACTCCTTTGTGGATTCGTCATCTTCCGAGTTCTTAGATGTGTAGCTCTCTGGAATAAGCAGCAGACTTAAAGCCATTAGCAAATTTGCGTGCAACCAAAACAACTACACTTCCACATTTTTCATCTTCCACACTCATTAAAAAGCCATCTCTCCCTCTCACCACACACATTTCCCTCTCCTTCCCCAGGCTCCCCAACCGTGTCAAAACACTTAGATTCTTTTTACTTTTTAAATAAACTGCTCGAGTAGCAAAGACCAACAATTTGTTGATGTTCTGTTTCCAGCCTGAGGATTACCAGAGGCTTTGGAGGCAGGTGTATTCCCCCCCCCCCAAAAGTGAAAACTGTGTGCTGGGAATAACACAGAACTGTATCCCTCATCTCACAGCGCCTGCCTTACACCCTTCCAGAAACTGAGATCCCAAATAACGGCTGCACTATCATAAAAAGATGTGTGTATATATATATATATATACACATATACACACACACACACAACTGTGCTATAGCCCCGCCATCCCAAATTATATACAACTTCTTTCAAAGCATATGAACACTGCCTAAATGTCACTTAAAGTTTGCGGCCCTTTAATGGGAGGCCTTTTTTTTGGCAAACTGGAATATTGCCGGTGCACTGGCAGCCTGTACGCTGACCCTTGATGGCTTCGGTGAGAAAAGATGGGAGACTGAAAAATCAAATGGCAAACACCATTTGCCACCTCCTTGTGATTTCCTTTAGAAATGCACATGAATTGTCATTTTAAAAGGTATCATTTAATGTAGGTTCACGTTGATAGAGACTCTGTCAGAGTTCCTGTGTTTTCAACATAATTACATTTCCAGTAACGCTGTTGCATATGTTATAACACACTGCGGGAACTGTGGGAGAGTACTGCAATGATAGTAAATGGTGCAGATTTTGATATGGGAAAAAAAGCCAGTACCAAAAATACCTGAGGAAACGGGATTTCATGGAGAAAAGACACAGTCAATCATGCACTGTTTAAAGTCACCAGTGCAGGCAGCAAAAAAACTCAGCCAGCACATAGCAGGTCTTAGCACAGAGCCTCATTGCACTTCTGAGAACAGACTGTACTGAAGTATAAGAGCAAGTTTTCAAGATACTGTTTGGTTGCATTAATTACTTAGAATCACAGAATGGTTTGGGTTGGAAGGGACCTTGAAGATCACCTAGTTCCAACCCCCTGCCCCGGGCAGGGACACCTCCCACTAGACCAGGTTGCTCCAAGCCCCGTCCAACCTGGCCTTGAACCCCTCCAGGGATGGGGCAGCCACAGCTTCTCTGGGCAACCTGGCCCAGGGGCTCACCACCCTCACAGCCAAGAGTTTCTTCCCAATATCTCATCTAAATCTCCCCTCTTTCAGTTTGAAGTCATTACGCCTCATCCTAACACTACATGTGTTTCTAAGAAGTCCCCCTTCAGGGACTCTTGTAGGCCCCCTTCAGATACTGGAAAGCTGCTGTATATAAGGTCTCCCCAGTGCCTTCTCTTCTCCAGGCTGAACCCCCCCAGCTCTCTCAGCCTGTCCTCACAGCAGAGGGGCTCCAGCCCTCCCAGCATCTCCGGGGCCTCCTCTGGCCCCGCTCCAACAGCTCCGTGTCTCTCCTGTGCTGAGGCCCCAGAGCTGGAGGCAGCACTGCAGGGGGGTCTCCCCCGAGCGGAGCAGAGGGGCAGAATCCCCCCCCTCGCCCTGCTGCCCACGCTGCTGGGGATGCAGCCCAGGCTGCGGGGGGGTTTCTGGGCTGCCAGCACACATTGCTGGCTCATGTTGAGCTTCTCACCCAACCAACACTTGTCTCCCTTCATCTAAGAGGATCCTCTAACACTCTGTAAACTCAGGCCAACACTTCCAAAACTTACCTATGAATCAGAGGCCTGTCAGGTGTGGCTGATTTTCTGAGGAAGCCTGGCATCCACTGCAACCCGCACCGTTCAGCGTCTCCGAGAGCCCCACCTAAGGTCTCATAAGCTGGGCACCCAGAAGGCAAAGCACCTGAACTCAGTGGTTGCTTTTGTAAAAGCCAATTTTACATCAAAAGGCACACCACGTGGCGTGACTGACGTCACTGAGAGCAGGCTTCCTCTGTACTTATCAGAGCTCCTTCAAACAGGAGACTGAATGAGTCTTAACCACCAGCACAAATACAGGCAAGGCACCAGAAGTAATACCCTTTCTCTTAAAAAAGAGAGTCTTTAAAGGCTCTTGGGATGAAGCTTAGTGACCTCTTAGCAGAAAAGTGGTGAAACAGTTACATTAGTGCCAATTTTGGAATCCCAGCACTCCGTGCCAGACACAGTAAATTCGGACCTGGAAATCAGCATTAGGGACAAGGATGACTTTAAGAAGTGACTGTAACAGCGCATCATGAAGAACCCCTGGACTGTTTCAGAAGGAAACAGTTTCTGAGAAACACCAAGGATGTCTAGCGAGAAGATTCTCCAAAATATCTGAATTATATACAGTTTTCTCTTTGTGCTAATGCTGACATACACCAGCTCCTGCAAACGGCGGACTGTTTATTTTACCTTCACTATCTGAAGTGGAGAGCCTGCGTTTATGAACTCTTCTTAACTCCTTCCCATATCGGACACTTTTCTGTGAGCCATCACTTTCTGAATCTTCCTTATAATTAACTTGTCTCTTCTGATTCCGTCTTGATCTTCTCCTCCTGGTTTCCAGGTAATCGTCATCACTGTAATCTGTGTAGTCACCGCTCTCTGTACAGAAGGAAACAGTGACGTGCGTTATTCCATTAAACCAAAATTGCACAATTTAGATAAGCTTTAGATGAGCACCAGTAAAATCGTGTGCTCTTCCAGGACAGGGGAATCTCACCCATCATGCCTCGTTACCCTGACCTGTTCCAGACTCATGCGTATGCTCCCGCATTCATCACCAGTGTAGAATTGCTTGATTTTAAAATCTCACACTTTTCCTGTCTCCCTCAAATCCTCCAGAAGAAGGTTTCCTTCCAGTGTTTTTGTTCCCTCAGCTCTACTGGTGCCAAAGATGCCTCCTCTACAATCCCTTCTTGATTGGGGATCAACAATCTGTCGATCTGTTTGTCTACAAACCCCTTGTTGAAACAGCCTTACTGAACTGGAGTTGATGATGCACGTTACCCCTGACACTGGAAAGTCCTTTCTGTTTTTAAAATTTAAATAAATTGTACTCTATTCGAACGTTTTTACGACTAGGCAGATGAAAAACTACCAACAAGATGACACTCCAGGTAAGACTAGAGTTATAGAATTTAAACTAACAACAAAAATCAGACTCACTTGGTTGTAAGTTTGCTTAAAACAGAAACTGTATAGAAAAAAAAACTTACCATCATTCACAGTTCTTCCTGCACCAGCTAGTGGCTTTAAGAATTACATTTATTTACATCAGCTGAAAATAGCCTCGAATCAACTTTAGCTGCTTTTTCACTGAGCTGTGCCAGAACAATTATCCCAAGACACATTTCTATACGTGTCACATACTGTTCCTAAGTTAGTGATTGACATGAGTCGCAGATGAAAGGGGCATCCTCTTTACTTCCTAAAATATTAGAGAAAGGATCCGAGCAAGTCAACGAGAACAACCACCTTCAGAAAGGAACTCCATCTCTGGAGACTGAAAACAAAGCCACGCACAGGGTACCTTATCTCCTTAGCTCAAAATAGGGTTAAAGCAGGACGCTGAGGGACAACAATGGGGCAGAAGAAACACATACATAGTTAAGACTTAGATACATACGGAATGATACTGGAATCAGCTAATTTTATCACAGGTGTGCATCCACCAGGAAGCAAATAGTTGCTTCTGTGCATTATAGAACAGATGAGCAATCTCTGTAGACTTCTGCCGGTATCTTCATTGACAACAGCTTAGGATTAGTGCGATGATGCATTCAGGACAGAGAGACAGTGACTATTTTAAGTGCATATAGCTGCCTTCATCTCTCCATGCATGAACCCTCCTTTTGGAAACCAGTACTTCAAAGCACCTTACCCCAACGTGTTCATCATCTATATTCTAGAGGGACAGATGAAACACTGGAAAGGTAACACACTGCAATAATTCAACACTCCAGCGTACTTAGTACCTTAAATTTACAATAAAAATCATAGAATCATAGAATTGTTAGGGTTGGAAGGGACCTTAAAGATCATCTAGTTCCAACCCCCTGCCATGGGCAGGGACACCTCCCACTAGATCAGGTTGCTCAGAGCCCCGTCCAACCTGGCCTTAAAAACTTCCAGGGATGGCGCTTCCACCACCTCTCTGGGCAACCTGTTCCAGTGTGTCACCACCTTCATGGTGAAGAACTTCTTCCTAACATCCAGTTTGAATTGTCCCATCTCTAGTTTTAATCCATTCCCTCTAGTCCTACCATTACCCGACATCCTAAAAAGTCCCTCACCAGCTTTCTTCTAGGCCCCCTTAAGGTACTGGTAGGCCACTATAAGGTCTCCTCAGAGCCTTCTCTTCTCCAGACTGAACAACCCCAACTCTCTCAGCCTGTCCCCATAGGAGAGGTGCTCCAGCCCTCTGATCATCCTCGTGGCCCTTCTTTGGACATGTTCCAGCACGTCCATATCTCTCTTGTAGTAGGGGCTCCAGAGCTGGATGCAGTACTCCAGGTGGGATCTCACAAGAGTGGAGTAGAGGGGGAGAATCACCTCCCTCGACCTGCTGGCCACGCTTCTCCCGATGCAGCCCAGGATACGATTGGCTTTCTGGGCTGCTAGTGCACACTGACGGCTCATGTTGAGCCTCTCGGCCACCAGCACCCCCAAGTCCTTTTCTTCAGGGCTGCTCTCAAGCCAGTCACTGCCCAGCCTATATCGGTGCTTGGGATTGCCCCGACCCAGATGGAAGTAAAAATAAGTAAAATAAGTAAAAATAAGTGCTTATATATATGGCCCTTTCTAGGACTGGGTCTCAAATGAAGCAGAAACATGGAGGACAGTATTCAGAGGAAGATGCTAATCATGAAAAGGTTTAAGTATCACAGAGGTACTACTCTCTCACGCTTCAAACTGTGCTAACAGAAAACGGACTGGTTGAGGGACAAGTAGAATAAAGTGAATTATTAATAGGTTCTCCTGTGATGCAAGAGTCTTCAGTTATTAAGGATCAAAAGGGATAACTATAGAAAGGAGAGATTCAAGGTGTTATCGTTTGCTTTCAAGCCTGCCAGAGAACACAGAATGCCGTACAACTGAAGGAACTTTCTTCCATACAAAGTCAGGGAAAATGTCTCTTTCAGAAGCTTTTTCAAAGACAATCAGAAAGTCTTCAAGTAGCTATAAAAAAAAAAAAATAAATTTTTGCCTCCATCCTTTCTCTTCCCTGCAATCACATGCCAAACAGGAAGGTACAGGGTGGCTGAAACTATCCACAGAACTGGATATTTAAAACAGCACAAACACTAATTTAAATACATAATTACTTAAAATGCCCAGAACCTAGTACTCAACACCAGTTTCCTGCAGAACAAGTAGCAAACTGCTTTACAGCAAAGATGACATCTGACTTGACCAAAGCAAGCAAACAAGTGAGTGTCGGTCATGACATGAAACAGACTTCCCCAGGGCAGAATATTTAATGTACCTAAGACATCTTACACTCACCAGATTCTCTGCTTGAGTTGTCCTCAGAATCTTCATCTTCATCATCTTCAGAATATTTTTTCTTGACTGTTTTCCTTCGTAACCGCCTGCTTTGCCTCATGGGCCTGGAGAGGTGTCTCCTGGAGATGCGGGCACAGAACTCCGAATCGCTGTCTTCGTTTGACGGTGGGTCATCTTCACTTTCATCCAGATTTTCCTCTGATATAACAAACTCATCCTGCGATCTATTCAAAGAGAGACCCACAGACAACAGAAATAGGTATCGGAAACAAAGGATTGCAATATTTTACAAGCGATATATGCAAAGTAAGTATTGTCTTACACTAAAAAAAGCACAAATCTTATAGTAATAATGCAAAGCAAAGATCCAGAGAGAGCAAGCGGCCACCCCTGACCTTAGGTTTCAGTTGTACACTTGGCATAGAGCTTTATAGTGCCTTACACAGCAGATTAGAAAAGCAGATTAATGTAATCCTCCCCCCCTACTCTGCCCTGCTGAGGCCGCACCTGCGGTACTGTGTCCAGTTCTGGGCTCCCTGGTTCCAGAAGGACAGGGAACTGCTGGAGAGGGGACAGCAAAGGGCTACCAAGGTGATGAGGGGACTGGAACAGCTCTCTTAGGAAGAAAGGCTGAGGGACTTGGGTCTCTTCAGTCTGGAAAAAAGACGACTGAGGGGGGACCTTATCAATGCTTAGAAATACTTAAAGGGCGGGTGTCGGTAGGATGGGGCCAGGCTCTTTTCAGTGGTGCCCAGTGACAGGACAAGAGGTAACGGGCACAAACTTGAACATAGGAAGTTCCATCTCAACATGAGGAGGAACTTCTTTGAGAGTTCTGTGATAGGTTCTGCCATAGGACAGATTCTGGAGCATTCATAAAGTACACCGCAACGGAACATCTGCATAGCAATAACTATGGATGAGCATCACCTGTGGAGGGGAAAGTAACACCCACCACGTTCTGGCAGAGATGAGCTCCCCTTCACGAACCCAGCACCGTCCCACACAATTTCTGAGAGTGAGAATATCGTGTCTTAACACAAAATTGTCGCTCTCATGCAGAACATGCATCTCGCAAACTCATCCCCTTGTAACACTCCTGTCATGTCAAAAGGGAGCCAATGCTTTTTTAAAAACCGTTGAGCGCTGAAGGTACACGGTCACTTGCATTTGGCCGCCAGTCGAATGTAAATTCCTCTATAACATCCAGAAGGCATTCATTCAGCAGAGGATGGAGTTGAAAAATGCATGAGCAAACTTTTAACAGATCAATGGGCTATTAATTCTGGGAGATTTCCGCAAGCTACGCTCATTGATTGGAAATTTCCAGCACATTTAGCTCAGCTATTCAGGCTGCCACTGAAATGGCCTCAGCACGGTCACAGGTGAAAAGCAAAGCTCAAAATTTGCATCTGTGTTGTATAGATTATCCATACACTTAGTAAATTGACTCAGTGACTGGTGTAAAGCTTTAAACACTGATGGTAAAGAGCTTCGACCTCATGCTCCGTTATGTTTCTTCACTGAGGCATAAAGGACATCTAAAATTATTATTAAATTTTTTAACGTTAGGAATTCCCCAGACTGAACGATGAGAAATTCCGTGGAAAGAGAGTTTCAGTTAGCCAGAGCAATACTCATTTAGCTTTTAAAGCTTCACGTGATGCATATTTTTCTACACTATAAACCACTCCTTTGGCTGTTTTCAAACGCTACCTCCTAGAGAGCAGAAATCAAGACTTGATTTCAGAACCTGCATGTCGAGTTCTGTATGCTCTAAATGGGGACATCTGACTCTTCCAATTTCTAAATGACAATCAGGCCCATCAAAAATCGCACAAAATAGGACAAAAGGGAACAACCAGCCTCATTTTAGCTCCATCTTTGTTAGGGATTTCTGCTAGACACTCACATCAGCGAGAGAACTGAGCCCCTCTGGCTCCATCACTAACATAATGGTGTTTAGAACCCCACAGTGTGGCCTCAAACATACCCGTAACATTTCCACAACATGTTTTGCTTAAAATACAGACTGGATGATTTCAGCGCATGGATCCGGAGCGCAGTTTTTTCCAGTACAATGACGTTTCCCCTGGGCCGGGAGGACTTTTGCTGGCACCATGCAGTGATGTCCCAGCACTGGGCACGTGCTCCTAATGATCGTTTCAGGGGCACTGCAGGGTCACAGAAGCCCGTAGCGGTCTGTGACTCGCAGTGGAAGTTCAATTGCAGACCTACCCATCACTGATCTTGAATTCATCCTCACTCTCCTCTTCATCCAGATTACTGTCACTGTCCAAGTCGTTTAGTCGCCGTCGTTTCTTGCGTCGTGCTGCAGCAGCCCTTTGTGGTCGCTTGTTTTCTTTCCTTTCTTCCTCCAGGATTGTGGAAATGTCTTTTCCACGGTGACCTGTGATATTAGACATGTCTTTGCCTCTGCCGATGCCTGAATTCAGTGATAGAAAAGGGAAAAAAGAGCAAGTTTATTTTTTGTTTAACTTTACACACATCTTTCTTCCGTGCCTCTCTAGCTTCAGTTTATTTTCTGTAACGCAGAATATTTTTTTGTCATGCAAGACTCTGTCTGGGGTCATTCCTGACATCCCCCCCCTCCCAGCTGCGGTCACTTGGAAATACATGAGGTCCATGGAGAAGACAGTGGATAAGTGTCAACCCCAACCCACATGATTACCAATGCCAGTGCCTTTTGAGTAGGGCAGATACCAGAAAATACATTACACCCCCACAGACACACAATTTTCAGGTTGTGCGTGTAGATGCACCAAGCTGCTGGAAGCTGGTGTCTTTAGGGAGGTGCCAAAAACCAAATAACTGAGGGAGAATGTTTCGTGGCAGTTGTCTCCAGGCAAGTTAAGGTGATGCGGAAGCACAAACCCATCTACATCTCTCAGATACTGTTGAAGATCTCTCCTTTGGTCCCTACGTTGCCTTAACAGGCAACACAGAACGTAATCTCACTTTATTCACGTACAACTGAGAAGTGCGGATAGATCTGCATCAGTATTTTTAGGACGACTTTTAGACCCAGTCTTTAAGGGTCCAACTGTGGACCAATTTATAAGACAAATTTTTACAGGGGACAAATGTCAACAGCGCTAGCCACCATTCCAATCTCAAATCTGAAACTTAGTAAGTTAATTAATTTTAAGAGTTTTCTTGTCATGCTTATTCATTGCATTCATATATCAAAATACGTACAAGCTGAATTTAACTATCAAGACCAAATACTTATTTTGGCAGCCTGGGATGGCCATTCCCAAGGGAAATTATTTAGTTTGATTCCAAAAATACAGCAGTAAAAACCGTAAACTACAAAGTGTAAGGCAGAGGATTATATTTGTTGCTTCTCATATCAAAATAAATTTGGTCTCAATCTTCTTATCACCATCGCAATGAAAAACAAATAACAGCAGAAACGTACCTCCTCCATCAGCCTCCTTGATATCGTCTTCAATTGCCTCATCAATTGCCTCATCGAATTCATCAAACCTAAAAGTAACAGCTTTCATTTACCACTTTGAAGCCAACCCTAATTAAATTATGTTATGAAAACACACTTCAAAATATAAAACTGCTCTAAGAAATCACACTACACAGACAATGGGCTGGATATATAACAAAATAACAGATAATGGGTTGGACTGATAATAAAATAGCCATTTTTTAAAAGGTGTGTTTCTTACTTCTCCTCACTGGCAGGTTATTTATCATTGCCTGGCTGTCTTACTATTGATTTACGGGAACAGAAACCCACTTTCCTTTTACATGACATAGCACTGCATTTAACAATATATAATTTGCAAGTTCTTTAAGAAGGTTTCAGGGGCGTTTTTCACACAAACTATTAGTCATTTTTTCCACACCTTTTGTTAGGTGACATACACACTACCAATCTGCAAAACAGACTTTCTGAAAAGCACCTATTAAAGACAAATTATTCATCCTGCCTAATTTTTACTTGAAAACTTATTTCCGATAGCTTCTTTCTCCTCTTATAGCTCATGAGAATTATACTTTATGGGTCTGCAACATCCTAAACTGAACAGAGAAAACATACTGTGCGCTGTAGAGACACAAGATATACATATACACAGATAACTATAATGTAATGCCACATAACAAAAGCAAAATATTGGAGTATGTTTGTTCTGCGTCAGCTTTTATAAAACTGCTTAAGTCTCTACACACTGAACTCATTTAAAGGGAACAGCAATTGGAGGAAAAAGGATCCAGCCCTTTTACATCAATGACTTCAGTTTGTTTCTTCAGTTATGAGTTCCAATCCCGTAAAAAAGGATTGTTACCTGTATCACCAAATAGATCCCTTGAGACATAACGTGCAAAAGTATAAATTTTATTAACTATATAGGACAGACATTTTATCTAGATACCAGTTTTTCTTCTCATTTTTAAAAAATCAGGGGTTTTTTATATTATTTTAGATACAAACAGCTAACAATTGGACAATATTGTTCATTAAAGATTCAGTTTCTCAGCCACGAAAGGAAGATTACAGTTATATTTATCTTGGTCCTTCATAGTAACTTCCAGCAGAACAAGAAAAGCACAAATCTAACATAGCTCCGTATGCCACTAGTAAGCATAAAACACTTCCTCCTTTAAAAATAAGATGATGGATTTCTGGTCTCTTTATATTCCCGAAGAAAAACCACACGTCGGGTTCAAGGCAGCTTTACACAGCATGGAAGTAACTCAAATTATTCCATCAATAAGATCAGTTCCACATAACTCAAACACTATTTTCCCTCCACACCGCTAAAAAAACCTCCTCTTTAAAATGTGAGAAATCACTTAACGCTTTCAAATCGCTGCTAACAAATAACCTGAGCTCAAACAGGAGCTGACAACTGCCTGTCCCTTAGGTGTAACGGAACAGAATTCCTTCTGCTGCTGCTTTATTCATAGCGCAGATTTCCGCTAACCTACTCACCGGAGGACTCAACAGACGACTCGGGTGATACAAAGGGATTACAGGTCCTTAGAGAACGGGAATGCTACACAATACAGATCTGTCTGTACGCGGAATAAAGCATTTAGCATTTATTTCCCCCCGCCGAAGCAAAGCATACACAACTCTCAGTGACACCAGCGGGATTTCACTGCAGACATATAAATTTGAAGTGACAGACTGACACCTGTAATATTTTCACCGTCTCAAAGTTATGTGTGAGATGGAGTCTGTAAGAAAGACTCTATCATGTTGTATAAGGAGATTGATTTTTTCCAGAACAACATTATATGAAACGCTATTTCCAATAAAAATTATTGTCTTTGCACAACATGTGTCCTGCTGAAGTCGTGCCAGATAGCCTACAGGCAAGGAGGTTTTTTTTTCTCCTGGTCAGATGCTGCCTGACCTGTCATGAACATAATAGCAAATCTATATAATCTTGCCTGGGGCATATTGTTCCTTACAGAAAGACTTAATTTCCCGAAGCAGAAATGGCATTTTCATTAGCGTGACTCCTGCTGTTAATTTAAAAAGTCACCGAAAATCAACAGCTAAGCAAGGTCAGACTGAGTTTTCCGAAAGGGCTGGAAAATTCAGCGTGTACAAACACCGTGCCTCTCCTCAACAGCAAAACCAGACTGACTATGAGTTTAATCACGGTTCTTGTTGGAAGGTTTTGAAAGTTATAATGTTCTAATTTTTCATCATAAAGGTCTACACAGAGCAAGTACAGGAAAGGTAATACTTTTTTTTTTTTTTTTTTTTTTAAATGTTCCTAATGCATCTGGGACAAAAAAACCCACAAGCTCTCAGGAAACCACATTCTTCTCTAATTCCCAAAGGCAGCCTACTTGCCTGGTGGCCTGAAGAGGGTATGGAGCATCTCAAAGAATTATTTAGAAAATAGTTTATAAAGCATCTTAGTAATACACTGAGAACAAAAGATAATATTAAGATCATGCTGAATTTTGGAAACTTTAGTGACCTGTTCTACTTTCAGAATGCACAGAGCCTAAATATCTTGTAATTTTAATTTACTAACTGCATTTTTTATCACAATTTCTTTAAAGAGCTACGGACCAGTTTTAGATGTACTGTCTCATAATTGAGTATTGTATTGAGAATGTATAATTGCATTTTAAGTTTCATGCTTCTTTCATGTAAAGAAGCCGTAAGGTGGGGGGGAAAAGAGAGGGAGGAATGTAAGGCCTTTAGACACAAGCATAAGTCTCCCTTTCGTCAGAAAGCAGAGGCGTGATTCACCTGCTTTAACTTACTCCAGAAACTGCAGTAACACCAAAACCTTCTCCCGTATTCCTCAACAAAGCACCACATACATTTAATTTTTTTTAATGCATCATCCCTTCATTATACCACCTAATTTGCTTTGATAACCACCAAGCATAACCAGCATTCAGAGGAAAGAACAAAGACACTTTAGTTTGGCCCCTCTTTTAAATATAAACACGTTCACGAGAAGTGGTGGGTTGCTCGAGAAAGAAAGCGACAGTATGACTTTTTGTTTTACGAGGTGTTTAAACAAGCTGCTGACCTGTAGCTTATGCACTTTCGGGTTCTTGTAGACCTCCTTTCAAGCAGCTTTGATTTTGGCTTTTTGGAATCTTTCTTCTTTTCTTCCTGACCTTCAGGTATTTCTGGCTCCTGGTCACATAAGACAGAAGTGTCAAAAAGCTTCGTCTCCCCCCTCCCTCCACACTCATTATGGCTGAGCTCATGATACCAATACTCATACCCTCCAGGAAGCTCAAAAGACCAACACAACACATTTTGCCTTCTAATATAATGACTTGTTGCAGCAGAGTTGACGTGAACACTTCCACATATCGCCCTTACTGGCTAGGTAAGTTCACAAATACAGAGTTTAAGGGGTCAGGCTGTTGTATCATCGTGTTTATCACCACCGAGATGATGCCTCCGGAGATAACCCCAGGACTATTAAATGCAGCAGCTGAACAAATTGCCTAGCACCTCTATATACTGAGCACGGGGACACCTTTACATGGTGCAGTTTCAATGAAGTTCCACCCAGGTTAATTTTATGATATTTCTTCCCGGTTATTAATTTAAAAAAAAAAAAAAAAAATCTGCCCCCAGGCTGAATTTTTCAAATTTTTGCTCCCAGCCATAGACTCTTTTGCAAGTTTAAATCTGTTATCATTTTCCTGTTATCCAGAGACGGGGGAGAAAGCTGGCTTTATTACAGTCAGTTAGAGCGGAAAGTCTACGTTTAAAACAAACAAAAGCTTCATTTTAAACTCTCATGCAAGGAACAGACTACACGATTGCAGACGAAGGCATTTGGCTGAGACTTCAAGAGAATCACTTTAAAGTGTATTTAAGAAGTGAGAAGAGGCTGTTCTCTGCATGAAGAAAAACATTTTCCTCTTCCGTAAAGGGAAGCCATATAAAAGCATCTGTTAATAAAACACTAAATGTTTATAGTTTTTAACCACATGTGACTTCAATATACATTTGTCGGAGGCAAATGTTATGCTTCTGCGTATTCCCATATGCCAGAAACATTTGTTTGCATCAGTTCCAAAGGAAAGCTATGACAATTAGCTCAGACCTAGAGAACTATACAGCCAACACCAGACTTAAATAAACTGAATCCCACCTTTACAAACTACAGAATGGTAGAGGACTCCGCTCAAAACCCAGCTGCAATTGATAGGGAGGTGATTCTGCGATCCTTCACTGACAGAGGACTCTGTCTGGCACCAGCTGGCTCTAATAAACACAATAAAGCTCCCTTGGTTTCTCTGCTAAATTCAATCCCAGACTAAAACGAAAGGTCTAGAATTATTTCTAACCTGCATATAGATTGATTTTTTTCTTTCCAAGATGCTACTAGCACTTCTAACATACCACTGAGAAACTTCTTGCCTGAGAAGTTTGGAAAAGAAAACAGTAATACAACACGGTAACTTACCTGAGGTGGAATGATGTTCTCAATACTGATACCCACATACACCAATCGTTCTTTTCTTTAGGAGAGAAAAAAAGGAAAATAAGTTTACAGAAGGACTGCAGACTTCCAAAATAATGCTGTAATTAGCACCATTTGAAGCTATTGCTAGGCAGAAGCATCCCAAGTGGATGTTCCAACTGAAAACCGTTATTTCACTTGGCATTATGTGCTAAATCTCATATGATTACATTTTCCTGCATGCGTAATGTAAGAGATTTCACAGAATCACAGAATGGCAAGGGTTGTGAGGCACCTCTGGAGATCATCTAGTCCAACCCCCCCACCAGAGCAGGGTCACCCAGAGCAGGTGGCACAGGAACGCGTCCAGGCGACTGGAATGTCTCCAGAGACGGAGACTCCACCACCTCTCTGGGCAGCCTGTGCCAGGGCTCTGCCACCCTCTAAGTAAAGAGGTTCCTCCTCATGTTTAGGTGGAACTTCCTATGCTCAAGTTTGTGCCCACATTTCCAAGGAGTTCTAACAATCAACAGTACTTGAAGATTGCGGGCACCACAGAAATGATCGAATTCGGGTGTAAAAAGCAATTAAAAAACAACTGAAAAATAATAATGTTGTGATCAAGATTATGCTGTCGCATCCGTAACTACCACCAACCTTAGTGGCGTTGGAAGATAAAATGGGCATTCAAAATTACACTGAACTGGGAAAATTACGCAACGATGGGATGCAATCCAAAATGGACAAGTGCCAGAATTTAGACCCGGGCAGGAACAATCAACTTTAGAAACACCAGGGAACAAATAAGTGCCTACGTAGCAATTCCTTGCGGGAGGAGAAGAGCCTGAACAAAGATCAACAGAGTCAAGCTGCTGCAGAAACAACTATGATGACAGACAGATGGGTGAACAGGAGAACAGCCGACAGGACGACTGAAGGAAGCTGTCCACACCCAGCCGGAGCACTTGGTGCCATCGGACACCACACACACTTCAAGAAAGATGGGATCCAGCTGAAGAGTTCAGAGCCAGCCAGTAGGAGTTACTGGAGGGCAGCAGACATGCCCTGGTGAGAAAGGCTGAAAAAAGAGGATAGATTGGTCTAGAGAACACCAAACTGAAGATGGGAGGGAGAACAGAACTCAAATACAGGAAGGATGCTTGTAAGGAGAAGTAGGCTGTCCTCCTTGTCCACAGTACATTACAGGATTAAATCAAAGTAAGCAAAATTCAAGTTTAGGCTTCACTTGCCTCAACGCTAGCATCCTGTATCATCTGAATTGCCCTGGGCACAACTCTGGCTCCTGGCCTCTACTTGCGGCTCCTGAAGGACACAAGTCTCCCATGGGTCTTGTCATATCTGTCAGTCCCAACTAGAGATGCCTTGGGTATCCAAGCACCTCGCAAACAGCACTGGGTGCTCATCTTCAGGGTACTCAACTGAGATGTCAAAAAAGCAGCCTGTCAGGAAGAATAGCCAGGTACTAAACCAGACGGAGTGGGTATCCAAACTACCATCACCATAGGTCCCTACTAGCCTTTTTCTAGGAAAACAAGGGATAATTTAAACAAATTAAGATATCAAAGAAAGTTGGTGGCATTTATTGGGCTCTGCAAGGAATCTAAAAGCAATCCACATCTCCAAAGATTTTAAAATTATTGTGAATAACGGTATTTTAGACCATATGCTCTGAAGAACAATCCTGCAGGGGGAAAACGTATGAACTAGACATTTGCCAGCAGACCTCCAACTTTCAGGATTCAGTGAAACACCATTAGAGTTGAGATGAAATCACGCAAGAACCAGTCTTAACCTCCTCCAGGTTCCCGAGCTAAAGAGCCTCAATCAACCAGAATCAGACTTCAGAAGTTACAGCGGGTGGTTGCACAAGCACATATCACATGGACTTGAGCCGCAACAGGACACGTCACGTACACAACTCATCTCGACCTGTGCACAAATGCCCGAGATGAGCATTAATTCTAGATGCGTTCACTTCAAACATGCATTATTTTTTTGCAAATAGAGGCATGTAAAAATTTTGTTTCCAATACCTTCACTAATTTCTACAGGATCTAAGTAAATTTTCTGACTAGCCTTCTGCACTATCCAAACTATTATCCAAATAACCTCCTGGAGAACTCTTTAGTGAAAAGATCTTGTATAATATTACTTTCTTAAACAACATAAACAAGCACGGTTCCTAAAGTAATACTAACAAGCAGATTTTAGGCTGTTTTACAGCTAAAAAGACCGTGCACTTTGACAATTCAGTATCATTAGATCTAAATTGAAATTCTGGCTGTGTACAGAAGTATTTGGTTTTGTCTCCTAATGCCAGTTCGCCAAACTGATGGATCAAAAACAAACCCCATCTTCATCCATCTGAGCACCACAAGGTTGGTTGGATGAGGAAGAATTCTGTCATACACTGTGCAAAATCACTATGCTCTTAAAAATGAATTAAAATAGCATCTTAAGGCAAGGCATACAACTGCTAAAATGAGAAAGGAACTAGAAATGTAAATATTGTATTATTCAGCAAGTGTCTTCAATAGTTTCCTCCACTTCTCATTTCTTGTCATGCAAAACATCAAGAAACAAGAGAGATGGGAAAAATTCAGCTGTTTTTAAACATGATCAGTGAGGTTTCGAGATCTGCTTTTCTTCTGCCTGGCTTGAGCACACACTGCTTAAGCAACCAGCAAATGAAACAATCCAAGTGCGGTAAAGGTCTTAAAATGAAATGCAAAATGAAGTATCAAATGCATTCTTTACGAGTGGGTAGCACACAGAAGCTCAACGCTTTACCCAAGAGTTTAAACATTTGAACCAAGAGGTCTCCAACGAGAGGTGTAGATAAGCACTGACCGGTTATGAACTCTTCCGAATGAATCCAGAAAACATTTTCTCTCGTGTAAGCAGCTGCAGAAGTTGCTACAGGGAAGTCATGAATGTGTGGGTGAAAGGAAGTATTTATTTCACCTGATTTGGTCTGGGAGAAGCAGACAAGGAGTCCCTAGAGGGATTTTCTATCAAGGAGTTGGAGAGGCTGTAACACGAAGTAAAAGGGGAATCCATAAAATCTTTAATGTCCGCTCCCTCTAGCTGGTGGTAGGACACGATTATAGAAGTTAGCGTGTACGTGAGAAACCTGAACTTCAGCCAGGTTGTTGCGGTAGCACCTTGAATTCATGAACGGGGAGGGGGGGGGGGGGTGGGGGGAAGGTACGACTTTGATCTATGTATTTGTAAGTCAACGTAAAACCTAAAGTTTTCATCAAAAATGTCTGTGACATAATGCTTTGGGGATGCGTAAGAATGGAGTTAAGCAGCTGAATGAATTTCAAGCATATTCCTGAAAGCTAGAGAATAACTGAAAGAGCACGACAGTATCACTAGGTCAAAAAGCACGATAATAACACTGGTTCAAAGAATCTATTAAGTGTGTGTGCCCATGATGAGCCAGTTGCTTTTCTTCTCTTCGCCAAAAAGACAGACAACGCGTACCGCGATTTTACTGAAACATTAAAATATTTCTGTGCCCCAAACAACCAACCTGCTTTAACTTTCCCACCAAGCTGTAATAAGGACTATAATTTCTTCTAGCATTGTAATTCTTCAGCCTTGTTACCTTAAAATTTGCTAAAATGTACCCCCATGAGGCTGAAAGACTTCCAATATTTAACTACTGTATCACAAAATCTTTTATAACCCAAGCTCTTTTCTAAGAGACAAAAAAAAATAAATTAAAATCAGTCTTATGATATGCAATCCAAAACATTAGGTTTATTTGGTACGAGGATCAGATTGCAAAATGGTTGTTAAACATCTGTTTCAGACACTGAGAAGTGCTGTAATAGCAATTGCGTGCTCTCCTGTAACCGCTAAAAGATTGTATTTTTATGCAACACTAGTGATTTCAAGAAAGCAAGACAGACTGGAAAAAGCTGGCAGTCCATGTAATGTTTGCCAGCAGAATATTTACCGAAGTAGGTCCAAAAATATTGCTCACTAGTAAATGAGTCTTCCCACCGTAAAGCGGAGCAGCAGACACAGTTCCTTTGTGCCCTGCACAGATGGAGGCTGTGTGTAAGCTGAGCTCGCTCATAAAAATAGCTAATAGTTTCATTCCCAAAGCTGCAAATTCAGTGGAATTGGCAAGCCGTGGATAATTTTACCGCGGTGTGATCTAAATCCACTCCGAGAAGCAGCGATGTTAGGAAGAGTCGGAACCTGATCTGTCACTATCCTTGTTGCTGCTGCAACAGCAATAAACAGGAGATTTGAAGAAGCTGAAAACAGACAGGGATTGTGTTTTGCTCTTCCCAGCACCGAATCGCTACATCCCATGGGATATCACTGTACCTGCTGCAAATACAAACCTGCTCAATTACTTTCTTTGAAAGGGTCTAACCTTCTGGCGAAACTTGCCTTTTAAGATCCAATTCGTGCAAAGTTTTGTTTAATAATGCATACAGATGTTATTAAATTTTGCAAAGTAGTCAACGTATGTCCTAAAAGGTATAAATTATGCAGACTGTGTTTCATGTCCCTCGTTTGCAGGTCTGAAAACTGCAGATAGGATGTTCCAAATATTAAGAATGTTGTTCATGGTTTGCATTTAGCCTTCAGAAAGGCAGGGGTGGACACAAAATTTCATTCAACGTTGTAATTTAGCTGACCCCCTGCACTGCAGCAATTGCATAATCTTGTACATTCGGCAAAGTTTAACAGAATTTAAAGCAACAAGACTCAAAAAACCACATTAATCTGGAGGACCTTTGTACCAAAGTCAGGACATAACCTTGCTCACAGCAGGAACTCTACGCACGGCTGCCAGCATTACTAACACGTGCAGCTGAACCAGTGCTAAAAACCACTTCCCTACTGGTACAGGAAAGCCAAATTTATGTTCAGTCACCTTAACCATGTACAAACGTATATAATAAGCAAAACAAATATATTTGTTTATAAGCAAAACAAATGTATTTGCTTCTCTTTCCCAATTATTGGATTTTTTTCCTCCCTTCTTGCAAGCTCTCCCAGCACTGCACCACCGATAATTAGCGGGAAGTCAAAACTGGTTTTAGCAATTCCCAGTCTCGTCGCTACTTCCCCCCCCCCTCCAAGTTGCCAGTTATTTTAATGCCTGTTCAGTTATTACTACCCCTCTGCTGTGAATGCAACCAAACAATAGTACCTGCGTTCTGCGCGCTCCTTCTTTTTTAAGACAACATCCAGATCTTGTAATTGTTCTTCTAGTTTCTCGCAGAGTAATTTCTAAGGGAACGAAACACAGTATTAGTTGTGTTAATAACCAACTATTTTCGCGTTGAACTAACGTTCAGACGACTTCATTCGCTGTATTTGTCTGGAAGAAGGGTGTGAGTGCATTGCTACACCGGAAGCTTCTCTTCAATGAAGAAGTCTTTACAACGAATACTGTTCTTCCTAAAACACGCGTGCTTCCCCATGAACTGCTAGAGAGATGCATCCTCCCAGTTACTGGCATTTACTGTCGGAAGCAATGTGCCTAAAGCAAGTATTAAAGATGTTTAGAATAAACGTACTTGTAAATTAGTACCACATTTTTGTTGGTATTTACAACTCTGCCTCAGAGAAACCTGAGGATTTCCCAGACACACATAATACACGTACAGAAAGCCGAGCGAATACACCCAGACCGATACCTGTTTGTCCCTTATCTTAATCTTTGGAAAACACGCGAGTCTGTGGACATGGCAATAAAAAGCAGAGACACACTTCAGCATCATTTTCTTACCAAATGTTCTGTATCTTAAAACACCACTTAATACTCAAGGAGCCGTATGTAAAAATGACTTTTTTAAGGACAAGTTGTGCCTTATTCCATGCTAATGCCCTCATTGTGCTGTTTCCAAGGATGATCTTCCCGCTTCCACAAATCTGTCATGTTTCATATTAAGAATTACTTAACAGCAACAGAGCTGCAATCCCAAATGGTGCAAAGAAAACATTCTTACATATTCAAGATCATCACTACTGAAAAATGCTCCTCAGAAGACAACTGAAAATCAAAGCTGGGTACAGCCGTAGCGAGCCATATCCAGTGTGGCTACCTTTTTGCAGGGCAACAGCCCTTCTGGCAAAGAATTTTTCTAAAAGCAAGGAAAGGGTTTGGGTTCAGGCATATGTGCATAAATGTTTCCCCATGAATTTAACAAGACCATCACACGCTCTTCAGGCTTATCCTCCCTGGCACCATCCCTGCAGATCTTGCTATCTTAGATGTACGTTAAATGAAACTGGACGTGCGTACTACGGTTTGGGGTTGTTTCGGGGAAGAAGCAGCATCTAGCCCTCAAAAAAGTGTTCATACTTGTCTGTTACTTCATAGAATCATAGAATTGCCTAGGTTGGAAGGGACCTTTCAGATCATCAAGTCCAACCATTAACCTAACTCTGACAAAAACCATCACTAACCCGTGTCCCTCAGCACCACGTCTGCCCGGCTTTTAAATCCCTCCAGGGATGGTGCCTCAACCACTTCCCTGGGCAGCCTGGTCCAATGCTTGACAACCCTTTTGGTGAAGGAATTCTTCCTAATATCCATCCTAAACCTCCCCTGGCGCAACTTGAAGCCGTTTCCTCTTGTCCCATCACCTGTTCCTTGGGAGAAGAGCCCGACCCCCCCTGGCTACACCCTCCTTTCAGGGAGCTGTAGAGAGCGAGAAGGTCTCCCCTCAGCCTCCTTTTCTCCAGGCTGAACACCCCCAGCTCCCTCAGCCGCTCCTCACCCGACTTGTGCTCCAGACCCCTCACCAGCTTCGTTGCCCTTCTCTGGACACGCTCCAGCACCTCAGTGTCTTTTTTGTGGTGAGGGGCCCAAAACTGGACACAGCCCTCGAGGTGGGGCCTCACCAGTGCCCAGTACAGGGGGATGGTCACTTCCCTAGTCCTACTCACCACAAGGGCAACGCTGCCTTTCCCAGCAGGGGCAAACTATACCGTGAGGCTCATTAGAAATAGCAGCTTTCTCTAACCAGCTTCTGAGCAAATGTCTCTGAAGAAGGAGCAGCACTTCAGAAACAGCTGCTTGGCCACTGATCCATCCCTCCGGGATGATAACATGATGTTTCTTTTGGGAAAAATTAAAACATCGTATTTTTAATACTATGTTAGTGCTGAGGCAATTTAACCAAAGATGGGAGAAGATTGGTGTTGATTGGAGACTCCCATGTACACGTCATCAGAAAAAAGAAAGGGAAAGGAAAAACACCTCACAAAAGTCAGTTTTGCTAATGGACAAGAGGGAAGACCTTTCTCTTTACTAATGGACAAGATCTTGTCTTTACTAACTTTACATCTTCCTTCACTAATGGACAAGACCCCTAAAATCCATCCCAGTCTATTTTTAAACAGAAAAATGACAAAAGAACTAATTAAAACTCTCAACAAATCCCCACAACCGCAAGCAAAGCTGAAAAGGAGAAGGGTGAAGCCGAACTGGAACCGTACGTGCTGGCAAGGTGGGCAGAACCACTCTCCGTCAGGGATTATCATCAAAGGCGGGCGAAGGCAGGCTGTGTGGTATCCACTGTCACACGAGTCGCATAACAAAATCTGTGCAAACAAAATGAATCATGAGTATCTTTTGGCATTGGTAACATGGAACAAGCTCCCGAACTATTCCCCCAGCCAACACAGAAGCGCTTTATAAATACTTTGGATTGTACCAAACCCAAAAAAACCCTGTATCACTTATCACTAGATGTTGCCAGAGCCAGGGGTGGTTTTTATGGGGAAGTTTATGTATCACAGTCTCATATTTTAACATCAGATTTATTATGTGTTCTCAGGCACCTCGTGCTACTGGACTACGTAGATTGTGTGCCCACAATGTGCAATCTGGTAATGCTTTCCAGATCCCGGACTAAGCGGAAAACTGCATCTGGACAAGAGACGGTGTGAATTGTTTTCCCTGCACACTCACGTCCACACAAAGGAAACCTGGCCGTTTCCTCAATCAGGATGATTTAATGTCCCAGACAGTAGAGGCAAAGCCTTGCAGACTTGTAGAGGTACACAGAACTAGGCAATCATCAGAGTTCCTACTTAGCTGGGTAAAGCTTGAGACATCCCTTTCCATTAACAGTGAGGAACAAAGCTGGCATAAGATGTGTAAGTATCTATTGGAATATTTATCTCCAACATCCTAAATTTCGAACTTTGCCTCAACTACGCCAGGATACGTCACACACCTGAGAAGACGCTGATTTTGTGGACTCACAGCAGGACTGCACGTTATGATTTCACAGAATCACAGAGTTGTAAGGGTTGGAAAGGACCTTCTGAGATCATATACTTCAACCCCCACTGCCAGAGCAGGGTCACCCAGAGCCGGCTGCACAGTTACGCGTCCAGGTGGGTTTTGAATATCACCAGAGAAGGAGACTCCACCACCTCTCTGGGCAGCCTGTGCCAGGGCTCTGCCACCCTCACAGGAAAGAAGTTTTTCCTCATGTTGAGATGGAATTTCCCATGTTCCAGTTTGTGCCCGTTGCCCCTTGTCCTGTCACTGGGCACCACTGAGAAGAGTCTGGCCCCATCCTCCTGACACCCGCCCTTTAGATATTGATGAGATCCCCTCTCAGTCTGCTCTTCTCCAGGCTGAACAGCCCCAGGGCTCTCAGCCTTTCCTCAGCACAGAGATGCTCCAGTCCCTTGATGATCTTTGTAGCCCTCTGCTGGACTCTCTCCAGTAGTTCCCTGTCTTGTCTCCTCTGTATTCATTGAGATTGCGGGCACAACCTCAAAGCCTCACCCAGACAAATTCTCAATGGGCTAAGATATACCTCATAAAAGACAACACTTCAGAGGCGGTAAACAGAAGAAATAAGCTCCTTCTCTGCTTATTAAACTCATCTACTCCTACATACAGCCAACTCAAAGGATGATGTACCTTCATATACCACCAAAGCCCATCCACCACATCAGACATAACAGGCAACAGAAGCTTTCCCCAGACGCCTACCAGCTCGGGGTGATTGGGAAGGCCACACTTCTTGCACGGCTCATCGTCATCAGCAGGTGCAGCTTCTTCTTCCTCCTCTTCTTCATCTTCCTCCTCCTCATCAGAGTTTTTTTCACTCTCCGAGTCCTCACTTTCTTCATTACTGGAGTATTTCCACCTGCCACGTGTCCGCGTACCCGTCCACCGAACTTTGCTTCTCTATGAGACACGCCATTTCAAAGAGAAAACACAAAGGGAGCTTACAGGGTTTCTTCCCAGACCTTAAAAAATACCTTTCTCTACAGTGAAGTGATTCATTTCAATCAGAAAAATTGCAGGAAGTTTGCAACAGAGCATTTCAGCAAACAGATAATCTTTCAAAGAGCAACAGGTAGAGGGAGAAAAATTCATATCTACCAGTTAAGAGAAACTTTCAAATACAGTTTAAAAGTAGGAAGATAAATTTGTCACTCAGGCCTTTGTTTTCTATTTTGACAAGGTCAACTTGCTTGTAAACATGGTAAATTCCACATTTAAACTTTCTGACTTTTTGAGGATAGCTTTCCTCAATCCAAAGAGAATCTTTTCTTTATTTTTTTCCTCCTCATGTACGGTTTATGACTTATATTTCGCTTTAGGAACCATGCTTGCACTCTAGCACGCACATTAAGTATTTCTGTGCTTTTCTCTAAGATGGGCATAGTTTTCTGAAATAAAATCACCGCACCTTTTAAATACGTAACTTATATCCAGGTCTTCTTTCACATTTATAATTTTCCATCATTTTTCTAAAGTGAAAACTGATTCAGTTGATGCTCTTTTTTTGCTAATCAAAGGGGCACCTACCCCTTTGTATCACATCTACCTCGGTAAAACAACCGTATCTCTTACCAGCCATTTACATGAATTTTCCACCTCTTTATTTTACATGGTGGAAAATGACATCTCTTATTCTCTAGATGTGTTAAGTTTTACTAGTAATTTGTTTAAAATACACTTTGAATGAAAAATAGACTTCAATTAAAATTCAGATTATTATTTTGTATTCGTTAAAACTACTTTCTGCAACTAGGATATTTTACATTTCAAGCAAAAGATGAAACAGAGGAAACTTTTCTTCCCATTAACTGACTTATTTCTTATGGACATTCTCTCAACTCCTTCCCTCCCCAGACACTGAAAAAGGAAAATAACTTTTCTAGCTTTTCCAACCTAAAACATTTTTTAATTTTGACTAAACAACTCATTGACCTGTGTCAAGCTGAATAAACTAAAATGTACAAAATATTCTATTTCTCCTGCAGGACGGACTCAACCAAAGATGTACTTGTCATACTGGTAAATTTTGTTTCATGTTCTTAACATTAATTTCCAGCTCTTTACTGATTTTACTGTTCAATAAACTTTAGTAGCAACTGTACTTTAAATCCGTGATAGTTTTAGTTTCACTTTAGGCTTCCCCATATGTCATCATTATTTCAAATCTATTTTTTAAAAAACCCTTCTCTAAAAGAAAACAAATACAAAATAGCCTATTAAAGATTTGGGTATTTTTCATCTCAATAATATGACAGAAGTTTACTAGTTTCAAACTTCTTCCTCTACCATATTTATTTTAAAATCTGTCTTGAAAAGTAAATATTTTTAGATCTCTGTATCCTTCAAAAAAAAGAGATTAAATTAAAACTCCTTTAGCAACAGTACTTCAAAATTAAAACTACTTGTAGGACAATCACTATGATTTTATTTTTTTAAATGAAAATTTTAAAATTAACCTTTGACCTTTTTTTCTCCATTATGTATATGGCAACACTTTTCAGTCGAAACGTTATCATTCATTGTAAAATCAGCTGTTCATTTGATGAAGATTATTCAGCTTTGCTAAATAAGTGAATGTCTTGGTAGAACTACAAAAAAAATCAGTACGGAAATGTGTAGCAGCAGAAAAATTAATAGGATTTCAAGTTGATATAAAACAAGTACACTTAAAAAGCTAGATTTTTTGTTACTTGCTTCTCTTTTTTACTCCATATCCAGAAAAAAAAAAGGAAGGTAAATTAATAAATGGTGTTTATAATTATATAAAATTAGAAGTAAGCTATGCATATGCAATTTTAACTTCTTATATTTACCTGACACACTTTTCAGACCTATGCTGCGTAAGCAAAAGTTTGTCATGAAAGAAGACACCTCCACCCAAAGTAAAATTTATATCCTGTGTATGAGAAAAGCTAAATCATATCACGAACTCACCAAAACAATAACTTCAGCTTCACCTAGAAACAGAAGTCAATATTTTTGTTCTTCACCATTTTTTGGTTCCTTTGTGGCTTAAGCTCATCCTGACCAACCAGCCACCACCAAGTATCCATCTAGTAAATCCACAGGAGCTGGAAGTCTCCGTTCAGCCTCTCAGCCAGACTGACCCAGCTCTCAGCATAGCATTTCTTAGAAGAATTCACTCGAGTTGACTTGGTCTACTCAGCTTAGGTTAAACGATAGATTTTATAAACCGGTAAGCCAACACTCTCTTAGGGGGGGTATTTACATTTGTGGAGTCCACTAACTGAGTTGCAAAGCCAGTTCCTTGCAAAAGCTGGCCAAAGGAACAAAATCCTCAATATTCCTATGTAAGCGTATATTCTCCTTATAAATAAGACTGCGGGTACTCTTTATTCCTGGGTAATAAGACTGTATTACCTTGTTAACTTTAGAATTTGACTCCTTCTCTTGTTTTTTCGCATCTTCTTTGCGTTCCGTTTTTTGTGCTGCTGCAGGTTTCTCCTCTTCCTCTTCGGGTCGTTTTTTGTCGGGTTTCTGATCCCGAGTCTCCACAACTTTTGGAGTAGGCTTGGATATTCTTGGCGATCGCCTTAACGTGCGGCCAATGCCGACCTCTTCTGGTGGTGTTTCTGTCTTTCTCTTCCGACTGGAGATCCTGATTGTTAATTTAATTCCTTCTTTCTGTCTTTCAGAAGTTATTTCTTTATTATCTGTTGCACAGCTTTCTTCTTCAGAAACTAGCTTATATTTAAATTTGCTTTTAGGTGGTGGAGATTCCTTTTTACTCTCCGAGGAGTCCTCTAGATTAGAAGCATGGGCATCATCTAATGAATCTGGCTCTGTCTTGGCAGCTTCCGGCTCTTCCTCTTGTTTTTCAGGGCTGGATTTTTCGTCTACTTTGCTTTCCTCAGGTAGAGCCGGTTTACTATTGGAACCCTCCTTTTCCAAAACAGGCTTCTCTAAAGTCACAGGAGAAGCAGATGATGGGGGCGTCTCAGCAGCTTTTGGAGAATCAGGTTTCTCCTCAGACTCACCTTTACTTTTCAAAGTCTCTTCATCAGAGAGCGCAAGCTTGGGCAGGTCTGCGGGAGCAGATGGATTTGTGGACTTCTCTAACTTCTCTAAACATTCTTTGGGTGGCGGTAGTCTGTCCTTTTTGCTTTTCATGGCTAGTGTCTCTTCAGTTGTTTTGGCACAGTCTTCAGCGTTTGGAGACTCTTCCACTACCGTTTCAGTAGCTGTGCTGCCAAGGGACTCCTTTTCCACAGGACTAGATTCCTCTTTTAAAGGCACTTTCTGATTAGAAACCTCAGAGACCACAGCCCCGATCTCTTTCACCACCGTTACCGCATTTTTCTCAACCTCGCATGCTTTTATAATTTTGCTAACCGAGTCTGATACCTTTTCCCCACTTTTTCCATTTTTCTCTTTTAATGAGCCGCTGTCTTCCTTTGCGCTAGCAGAGTGTTCCGACTTATTATTTTGTATGACACTTGGGGTTATTTTTTCACAGCTGACCTCTCCATTTACTAGCACTTTCCCATCGGGACATAAAGCAGTAATTGTAGGGACTCTCTTAAAAGCTTCTTCTTCTGGTTTCCCTTCTTCCTTCAAGACATCCTTTGTAGGAGTAACGCATTTACATAGGGGCCCCTTTATTGGACTGTCGTAGTCATCCGTCAGCTTGATCTCTCGCTTTTTAAGCGGTATTTTTGCCTGCTGGTCATTTTTAAGTTTCTCGCTCTCTTCCACAGATTTCTCCACCATTTCTTGGGGAGTTTTGACATTAACACAAAATTCTAACCTCTCTGGCTCATGAACGGCTATTTTGTCGGTACAACTTTTTACTTCTTTTAAGTCTTTTGGTTCTATTTTGTTTTCCTTCACTTCTACTTTAACAGGCTTGACGTTTTCTTTAAAGGAGTCACTTTCTTCTTTGACAGTTTGCTTTTCTTCATTGTATTCTGAAGGTTTCTCTAATTTTACTATTACTGGCAATTTTATAATTTCTTTTTCTTCCACTTTCTCAATTTTCGGTGTATTTTCATCTTCTTTGACCTCAGGAAGAGGAAGGCTTTCCAATTCCATTGACTGCTCCTCCACCTCCTCTTTTTCTTCTTTGATTTTTAATTGATTTTCTGTTGACAGAGAAAAACAGCTATGAAACAACCAGGGCACCTACAGGAATACAAAGAGCAGCCAGCAAAATAAAGGCCTATCTGAAAAACCCAACAACCTGAAGTCCCCCGCCAATGAATTTTCTCTCATGGAATTATTAGGAGTCTAGCTTACCTAATACTGTCATTTAATGAGTGAGTTCTCAATTTTTAGCTATAGAATCACAATTCTGTTTAATTATATATCAAGAAAAACCTACATTTCAGAAGCTAGCAGAAGAATTCTAGATTTATCCTTCTTTGTAGAGACATCTCAGCCTCTTCTTTAGTAGTACCACAGTACTTTCAGAGGATACATAAAACCTAAGTTCTCAGCGCACGAAGCATCAACGTGAAGTCTCACTTGAGTTTCTGGATTATTTCACAAACCAGGGCATGGTGGAAGATTCCACAGTCTTCAAGTGAAATTCCACAGAGATATCAGTCCCCTGTTTGTACCTGTTTTTATTTCAAGCAATACTTAACTATTTTATTTCTATAGTTCGGAGAAAAGAGAAGACATCCAGCATTATTCATCTAGATTCTGTAGGCAATGACTACATCTCCTATGTACTATGACAACACAAATAACAGCCAATATTCTACATTCACTTCAACTGCCATTTCTAAAACAAGCACAGTCAGTGCTGCATATCCCAGGAAAAACTGCAGAGCTTAAGGAATTAGGTTATGCCTACTTTGCTAAGTCAGTTTTACATCGTTAGGGCTTAAAGTACAGTTCCAGCATTCAGAAGAAACCACACATCTATTTTCTTACTATGGACTTAAGCCTATTATTTATCATTACCGCAGCCTCTTAATATCTCAGGGGTTTTTTTATTTTACCATACTTTTTGAGTCAGCTAGGGAAAAACCCAAATATAATAGCACTACATATAACATAACAGTATCTTCTACCATCTGGAAGATGTTATTGCAAAGGTGCCACAACTCCAAACAAAAGGATGATTTTTTTTTTTCTTCTACCTCACCCCTCTCGCTCCACACTAGTGTGATTCTTTTCCAAGATGAGGGCCTCACAAGCAGTTAGAAATACACAGGGGCAAGTACTTGACAGATAATTTAGTTACATTAAAGAAAATAAGCATTTTAGAAACTAGAAGAGCAGTGAGGAGGAATTCATACATTTTATACTGTTTTCAAATACAAAGCACGTATCCAAATAAGTCTCAGCCATCAGTACAGCAGGGAGAGATGCATCTCTACGGCATTGCAAGCAATAACATTCTGAAGGCTCACTGCTGTTTTCCCCCCCGCCCCCTTCACAGAAGTGGTCCCCACTGAGCCCTTGTAACATAAAAGCTGCCTCTTTAAAGACATTTATCCGTACGGTGAGAATGAGATTTTTTTTTTTCCATGTCTGTTTTCTTCCACCTTCCTTTCATTTCTTTCTGTCTACACTTTGTTCAACCACTTCTTCCCGTCACCTACTGCTTTCTCCCAAACTTCTAACATCAAGGATGACCAGAATCCCCAAACTTCTCTGTACTGAAAAGCAACAGTTGTTCTGCAGTTCAACTCCCCAAAATGCTCGCAAAGCATTTCATAAATACAAAATGACTCAGTCAATGCACAAGTTGTCTTAACGCTATTCAAGTCAATCAACCAGCCTAGTAAAAAATGATGTAAGCATTAGTTCAGTTTATCTTATTTTTATATGAACTAATTTAATGCTGTATGGGAAGTGGCCAAAGCAAACAGGTATCAGGTCTTCCAATACGTTTTCACCGTACCATAGGAGGGCTTTGAGTGCAGTCCTTGGACTAACGGAGAGACATACTAAGGCTGTTCAACTGAAAGTAGTACTCTCTGAATCCACTGACTGCACTTAAATCACTGCACATGGAAATAATTCATTATTCATTACATGGAACTAGTGCCTAGGAGTGATTTTGCATCAATACACAGCCTAATGCAAGTACTGACCCTTGTGAATGTGACATCGGATTTGGGGACTTATCTACAGTGGGGACATTTATTAAGATGTTTCAAATGCCTCCTCCTGAATTCAACGTAAAGTAAATCCACATCTGAAGTAGAGATCTCGATTAGATGATTTAAGCTGCCTTGATCAATTTCTAGTGAGACAAAGATCAGTACTTGGAATTGATTCTGCAGTGTCAGTAACCACACAGGTTATGTTATCACTTATGCGCACAGTTAGATATTGGAAATGCCTTGGACTGACAGACAATTCTGCTGGTGTTCATCATTTATGGCAATTTCTAGAGTAGTCTTTTCACGCTTCCACAGCTCAAATTTTATCTAAATATTTTATTTATTTCTTCTGTTCTACACTGTTTGTTGCAAAGAATGAGAATAAAGTAGCAAGTCTTTCTCTTTGATACTCAGAACCAAGATGGGCCTTGGCTAATGCCATATATCAAATTATCTTCAAGAGATTTGAAGAAAAACATACTATCAGAGTGGAATCCTTAAATCTTGTTTCTGATTGTGAAAATCTTTTCCTGTATTTTAACAAAATGATAATACCAAGTAGTAACTGGGGTAAAACTACTTGGGATAACAAACTTTTAGCTTTTCATAACCTGAAAAAGATGAGATTCTTGTCACGCAAAATACTTCAGGCTAACTGATACTGATAGTAAAACCAATGCACAAACCAACAAGTCAAGTAAGTCGTTAAATATGTGCAATGACATGATAATAAGGAAGGAAAAAAGAACAGTGGAGGCAGCTAAGGACCACTTCACTTCTAAAATATTTTAGTATTTTAAATTGTTTTAACTTAAGCTCATGTCTTCTTGAAAAATCATGTAGATTATGATACATTTGAGGAAGCAACCTGTATTTTTTGATTCAAACTCAAAAGCAAAAATAAACAACACACCCAATGCTGTATTGATTTCAATCATGGCATTGCACAAACAGATTTCTTTTCTTTTTAAAATTTTAATGTTGCTAGAACAGGAAAAGATTGGCAACAATTCAATGCTCCACAATAACATACAATGATGAGTATTTACAATATTATACAAAATGTACAGCAAAAATAAAATTACTTCGAAAACAATTTATACACCTCTCTTCTTATAAATACTCTTGAGCCTATATATGCACTAAAAAACCTCCAATAAAATTTATAATTTCAAAGTACTCAATATTTACTTGATTTACTTTGAACAAAAACATTTTTTGTGGTCGTCTTTTTTTTTTTTTTTCTTAAAGCCCTAATCTAACACAGTAACTTTTCATGAAGTTGAAAATTCTAACACTGCCACAGCACAACATTTAAAATTTGAGAAAAGAAGGCAGAAAACCTTGTGTAGGTGCTTCTTCACCCTTTTTGGTGTCTTCGTCTTCTATGCTTGGGCTTTCACGCGATGAATTCTCCTGCTGAGAATTGTTGTTTTTCAACAGGGCAGGATCAATTTGTGCTTTCAAGAGCTCAAGGGTCTCGGCAAGCTCATTGCGATTTCTAGATGACAGAAGAAAAAACATAGTGTCTGATAAGCCACTTACTCACCCCAAAGGGATTCATAAAAAAATAAACAAACGCCATCTGCTGAAATGAATGCTGCCCTGAAAACCTGATATACGAGCGTAGTTAAATGCCTGTCCCACCAAAGCGGCTGCAACTTTGCCATCAGAAACCTTCCAATTTATCCACACTAAAATCAAATCACTTTTTTGGAAGGACCTTATCTATCTCAACTCAAGTTCTGTTGCGTCTGGATCCAAGTTCCTACTATTATTCTTTTATTTATTACCCTCTTACCAATCCTCACTGCTTTTTCTTTGCAATTTCTTTTTTCTCCCAGCAGAGAGGAAGTTGCAGTTTTCTGCTCATGCACCAAAAGAGCAACCACATCATTCAAGTGAAATTTTCAAAGGCAGTTAAGTAATTTAGATACTTTTTGCAAGCATCTATCCTAAACAGACATAGCAAACAATACAAAGATGTCTAGAAAACTCCAGCTACTCAGGTTATGATAACGAGAAATTGTCTGTGCATCTCTACGCGTGTGAATCTCAGTGCTCTGTAACTCCGTATTTAAACTGGAAATCTAACTATAAAAAACAACACCATAATGTACAATGAATTTAAATGATGATTAAACAGTCATTTTTTTCGTAATAGACTAGAATAATAAAACTCTCGCATTTCTTTTCTCAAAGTCACCGTTCAGCAATTCATTTTGCCCAGGTTTGCAGAAAAAAAAAATGAGGCCTGGAAGTACAACAACCCTGAGATGTGGAATCTCACGGGTGTAAAACCATTTCAGATTTTACAAGGCATTACTGTGTTTTTTCGCCTGTGAGCGTGGAGCGTCAGATCTTTTTCAGCAGAACCCAGATTTCTTCTGCTTTTGGCATTGATCTCTGGAGTCTATAACGCATGAAGAGAGATAAACACCGCTCAGCTCTCAATTGCTTTGTTTAGATACATTTACTTTATCCACCCACAACAGCTGTCTAAATTTCACTGGTGGTGGTGCTTATCATTTTATGGCCCGTTGATAGTGGCTTAAACAGTTTTGTATGACTCCCTTGGTTACTAAAGTTATGGACAGGTAAAGAAGCTGCAGGTGCAAAAATTAAAATTTACAAACAGAAAAAAAACACCTATAATTGGACTTTTTTTTAGATCTTTAAGTCAGAGTTGATTCTGCTGAGTCCAGTTGAAAATCCACTTGGAACTAAGCAAATTTAAAAAAAGAAGTTTACGTGGAGATAAATTAAAAATGGGTAACTGGGAGATATGAAAAAGATTTCAAACTAATTCTTTTTCCAGTAAGAAAGATCCCATATACTTTACATAGAGTAGGAGAGTGAAAAACAAAATATGTAACAAGAATCACAAAACCCATAAATTTGAAGCTAAAATACCTTTAAAATATTAACAGACCAATCTGCAGCAACTCAGGCATTGAGCCATGTACGTATGTCAGTCTGCATCAACCTCACGCGCTTCATCTTTAGTGATCTATGAGCTGAATTCTACTCCAGAAGATTTTTCATGCCTATTTGTATTGTCAACAATTTTGTAGTTCCATTAAGTTAAAATTGCAATGTAATTCCCCCAGGAACAAAACTGTCCATTTGTAATTGTCTTAATAGAGCAGAAGGCAGAGAAGCAAGAGTCCTCCTCCATCTCCTAAGGCATTTAGCTGGCCAGCGAGCAATGCGGAGCCATCATCCTCTTGGTACCCTTTCCATATATCCATTGTAGCTTGATTAAGCAGAAAACAAATTACATGTTGGCTATTACCAACCAATCACTGAGTTATTTCTGTATATGTTTTTTTACTAAAACATACATGTGAAGGCAGAAAAATCCCACTGTCATGAATCCTACTCTGTGAGAAATGGAGATTTATTGAAATGAATTTCTGAATCCCAGTCAAATAGCTAAAACCCCTAGAAAATAAGAAAAAAAAATTAAAAAAAAAATAAAAAAGGAATACCTAACAATGCACTTCCACGTGGATCCATCCTGGTCATCCTGTTCTTCTATGTACATCCTGACATTATGCTCTTGATCTAGCTGATACCAATACATCAGGCCATCCTTGTCTCGACCAATGGGCTGAAGACGCATGGCATCGGCATCCTCCTCGTTAATTATATTTTTGAACTTGAGATTGTCATCAAACTGACATTCACAGAGATACTGAAAGAGTGAGAAAGTAGAAAGACTGTTAAAATATCAAAATATAAACAGAAATAAGAAAATCACCTCACTTCTTTTCAGTGTAATTGGAACTTCTTTTTAGGCCTCTCTGTTGGATCGACGAGTTAGCTATAGCTACTGGGGTTTTTTTTTCCAGACCATGCTGCTTTTAAATGAGACAGTTTTTATTTTTTTTTTATTTTGTTTTCCTGGCCAGCTTAGAAAGTTTATTTTTAATTTTTTCTTACATAGTACAAATGATCACGTTCTACAATAACACATGTATATAACTTGGAACCAATGCTGACAGTTTTCTTGAGACTTGAAAAGATGAAGTCCCGTCTTTGCCTTAGGAATTCTGATAAACTTATCTAATTACAAGCTAATAAACATTTTAAAAAGTGTACTGCATGGGCAAATAGTTACTGACAGTAAGTACAAAACAATTTTCATACAAAGTGTGAAAAATATGCGAAGTCTTACATTTAGTTTGGGCCCAACCCACTACCACGAGCATCGTGCCCATGACCAGATCAGCTCCGCATTTAATACATCTATGGTTCAGTCAAGCTAAATCTGCAAGATGTTTCAGTGGGTGAGAAAGGAAAATCTTCAAGATATTTAAGTGAATATGGAAAAAGTCATTTAGAAACTTAATTGATGAACATGTACCTTCAGAATCCCCAGTTTGCATTCAACACTCATTTCTAGGTAGCCTTTTTTTTCCATCTCCCAAGCCCAAGTGCTGTTGAATTCTTGGCATATCTGTCACAAACGAAATAAGATTGCTAGGGTTAGTGGATAAAAGCAACTTCATTTTTTTTTTATTAATAGTACCTTACTGTAGTAGCAATGATCCACGATCTCTGCAGGATTGCAGGTCAGAAAGCCTCACACAACAATAAAAAATAAAACTGGGGTAGGTCAGGAAGCACTGACAAATCTCCATGGAAGAGTACATCATCGAGGTCCTGGTCACCACCAGCTTCTCTAAACCTCTTAAACTCTGAACTGGGAAGGCATCCTTGTCTTTGCTGGGCAAAAATCTCCCATTTTTCTATTTCTGGCTTGCCTATTTAGAATATAAATTCTCTTGAGTAGATGTGATTTCTTATTACGTGTCTTTACAGCAATTAGGACGTAAGCTGCCAAGCTCTCCTGGGGCCGTTAAGTCCTACAACTGCACTGCAGATAACAAAGGCAACTGATATTCACTCCACGCTGTGGAATTATTATTCTTTAGAAAACGCTGAATAACTTGGGCCTCAAGCCATTTGATAAATATTTTAAAATACTCTAAGTAGAGTCAATTTCAATTTACGTAAAGCAAATAAATTCAGTGACACCAATATGGGGAAAAAAAACCCAAAACATGGAAAAAAAAGTGGCAGTAGAGGATAAATAGATTGAATCAGCAGGAACTCCAATAATAACGGTGGAGAAGGAATTCCTTCTCCTCCTAAACAACTCAGACATGCTTAAGGCAACTCTCACAAACAGAGAAGAGCTGCTTATGAACTCAGGACACATAGTGGGATCTCCAGCGGGTAAGGCTGTTCTAGTGGAAATGCCCATTAAAAGGAGGCAAAAGATAATCACAGCTCCAGCTCCAGTCGAGATGATTTTCAAGTGCCAGCTTTGAATCACGACTGTTCAAATTAGCACATGAGGTACCGCTGCCCTTCAATCTGCAAGGAAGCGAAGCTCTGCTGAATGGACTCAATCCAAACAGTATAGTCTCCCAATCACCTAATTATTAAACACAAGATATAGTCACTAACCATAGAATGTGTTGGGTTGGAAGGGACCTCTAAAGGCCATCTAGTCCAACCCCCCTGCAGTGAGCAGGGACATCTTCAACTCGACCAGGTTGCTCAGAGCCCCATCCAACCTGGCCTTGAATGTCTCCAGGGATGGGGCCTCCACCACCTCTCTGGGCAACCTGGGCCAGTGTCTCACTACCCTCATTGTAAAGAACTTCTTCCTAATGTCTAATCTAAGCCTGCCCTGCTCTAGTTTAAACCATTGTCCCTCGTCCTATCACTACATGCCCTTGCAAACAGCCCCTCCCCAGCTTTCTTGTAGGCCCCCTTCAGGTACTGGAAGGCTGCTCTAAGGTCTCTCCGGAGCCTTTTCTTCTCCAGGCTGAACAACCCCAGCTCTCTCAGCCTGTCCTCACAGCAGAGGGGCTCCAGCCCTTTGATCATCTTTGTGGCCCTCCTCTGGACCAGCTCCAACAGGTCCACGTCCTTCTTGTGTTGAGGGCTCCAGAGCTGGTCACTAAGCTACTTAAAAACTTGTATATCACATCTGAAAGCACCTTTCTCTGGAAACAGCAGCAAAAATAACCCTACCTTTCACCCACCAGAAGTACAGATCAGCTCATCTGTGTTGTAAAACTCCATGTGGGCTACAACCAAGACAGATGCTGCTACGCATCCTCTGTCCCCAAGGCCACCCTCTGCCATCCCTAGAACTGACCCAAGGTTCTTAAGTGACCTAAGGGCAAGCCTGCAATTACATCGGCTCAGCCACAGCATAAATCGTACTCTGACTTTATACTATGACATACAGAGAACAGTGAGGAGAGTGCTCTCTGGTCACAATGAATGCCTCTGGAGAGCAGTTTTTCCTGCTCCGAGGTTAAGGGACATTACATTGGTACTTTTCTGAAGCAAAGGCGAAGCTCACAGCAAGGGACAATTGCTCCTCGCTCACAAAACGAGGTTACTCCGCTTTCTTTCTCATTTTCAATGATGAAGAACGCTGGGAAACTGAATATCAAACCCCTTTGCTAAGGGCATGTACCAGTCGCTGTTCATTACTCATTAAGTATGAAAGCAATGATGAGAAGTTTCATGTGCTGCAGAAGGGTATGATTGTCAAAGCAACAGCTCAGAGACATCAGAGCCGATGAAGCATCTGTTCCAACTGAAATGACTACATTTTGACAATTAAAAACCAGATGACTGTGCTTTCTCCTGACAAGTTCTGTCACAACCCTGAACTACAGATCTCATTGATTCGGGCTGCGCTGAAACATCAGTCTCTGCCTTCATAGGGAGGGATGTTTCACACTGATCAAAAACCTCCTGCTTGCGGGAGCAGCTGGTTTCTGCATGCTAAAGAACGGTCAGCACCTTCCCACCCTGCAAAAGAGACGCTGAAAATGTGTGGATCTCAAATATTTCTAAAGCAGCTACGATGGCATCCGACACTTACTATTACCATGCTCCAAATGTTCACTTTAAACAACAAAAACAGGGAGGCGACAGACACTGCAGAGGACTCTGCTTGGGTGGGACTACGAACACCTGAATTCTAACAATCAAAAGAGACATGTTGAGAATGTGCCAATTTCGGGGTTAAAGGTTCCAGACGGACCAGTCCGGAGAAATCTTATCTGCACAAAAATGCAAAATAAGTTTGACAGTAAGCAACCATAAAGCATTTTGTCAGGAGACAGTGCAGCCTGAATTAATTTGTCTACACGTTTTCAGAAAACAGCTAAGCTGGACTGTTCTTCTTAGTTGTTAAAATGTTTAGGACAAGCCATTTCTCTACCTCGGTCACACATAACCATGTACATTATCTCCACGTAGGAGAAAAATCAGATTCCTGCAGTCCTATAGCCATTTTTTGTTCCAAAAAAGACTAGTGTGTACGCTGGTGAGCCAGCTTGGGTGGTTCACCAACAGAAGTGGGAAGGGAAAGAACTCTCAATTGCCACGTTCACTTCCTATCCCAAAATACATTCACAGAATCACAGAATGGTAGCGGTTGGAAGGGACCTCTGGAGATCATCTCGTCCAGCTCCCCTGCCAGAGCAGGGTCACCCAGAGCCGGCTGCACAGTTACGCGTCCAGGTGGGTTTTGACTGTCTCCAGAGACGGAGACTCCACCACCTCTCTGGGCAGCCTGTGCCAGGGCTCTGCCACCCTCACAGGAAAGAAGTTTTTCCTCATGTTGAGATGGAATTTCCCATGTTCCAGTTTGTGCCCGTTACCCCTTGTCCTGTCACTGGGCACCACTGAAAAGAGTCTGGCCCCATCCTCCTGACACCCACCCTTTAGATATTGCTGAGCATTGATGAGATCCCCTCTCAGTCTGCTCTTCTCCAGGCAGAGAAGACCCAGGGCTCTCAGCCTTTCCTCAGCACAGAGATGCTCCAGTCCCTTCATCATCTTTGTAGCCTCCGCTGGACTCTCTCCAGTAGTTGCTTGTCTTTCTTGAACTGGGGAGCCCAGAACTGGACCCAGTACTCCAGATGTGGCCTCCCCAAGGCAGAACAGAAGGGGAGGATGACCTCTCTTGACCTGCCGGCCATGTTGTTTTTAACGCACCGTAGCAGACCGCTGGCCTTCTTGGCCACATTGCTGGCTCATGGCCACTCGTTGTCTACCAGGACACCCAGGTCTCTCTCTGCAGAGCTGCTTTACAGTAGTTTGACTCCTAAGCTGGACTGGTGCATGGGGTTATTCCTCCCAAGGTGCAGGATTCTACACTTGCCCTTGCTGAACTTCATCAGGTTCCTCTCCGCCCAACTCTCCAGGCTGTCCAGGTCTCGCTGAATGGCAGCACAGCCTTCTGGTGTGTCACCCAGTCCTCCCAGTTTTGTGTCATCTAGCAAATGTGCTGAGGGTGCACTCTGTCCCCTCATCCAGATCATTGATGAATATATTGAACAAGACCAGGCCTAATACTGACCCCTGAGGAACAACACTAGCTACAGGCCTCCAACTGGACTCTGTGCTGCTGATCGCAACCCTCTGAGCTCCACCATTCCCCAGAGTGTGGGAGGGTTTCCTCACCCCTTTCCCATCCTTTCAATGCCTGCTGAAGGAAGATTTTCCAAACTACTCCCTCAAAAACTTGTTTTCTCCCTCTGCTTTCTGCTTCAGTTCTCAGGCCACCTCACTGTCCACTCATCTGTCCCACACTTCCTAAGCTTCCCTATGAGGACGTTATGGGAGACAGTGTCAAAAGCCTTGCTGACGTTGAGACAGACAACATCCACTGCTCTCCCTCTCTGTCAGAATACCAGCCACAGCTTAAAGACAATTTTTTATGATGCTCTTTATAAGCATGGCAGTCAAATAAACCATAACTTATAAACAGTTGGTATATAAACAAACCATATTAATAGTATATACATGCACAAATATTAAGAGCATGCAGGTTTCAGTGTCCTCCACTTCAAGTTTCATCCTAAATAGGAAAATGGTCACATCTAGAATACATGTTTTTTACGTAATGTATGTATGCAATGTTTTATCAAAGCAAGACATTATTAGTTTCTAACACCGGAAAACCAGGTCACCATCACCTCTCAGAGTATGCCAACAATACACTGAACAATCCTGCAGGCACCTAGGAACAATGGTCTCAATGGTTCCACACCTTTTCAGTTTTTCCCTGCCTTTTGCGGCATTTCCCAATACTCTTCATTGTTTTCCTAAATTAATTAGAGCCCTTTGAAATGGGGACAATATTAGCATACCTCTCTAGTTATATTCAGATTCCTTTGTCCTTTGAGGTTCCTTTGAACCACTGGCTAGAATAAGCTTCAAGTTAGCTCTGGAGACTGTTAAATGAAGTAGAATTTATTACCGCTTACTTGGTCTTACCAGGAGCGTGTGGGAGGGTTTCCTCACCACTTTCCCATCCATCCTTTCAATGCCTGCTGAAGGAAGATTTTCCAAACTACTCCCTCAAAAACTTGTTTCCTCCCTCTGCTTTCTGCTTACCACGCCAGTGGTAAGTGGCTTCAGTGGGGTAGGTAAGTTCACTAGTCAGAGCTGGGTTTTCTCAGCTTGCTGCTTTTCGGTATATTACGGAATTGAACACAATTCAGTAAGCACAGTACTCGGTAATATACACAGTATGCAAAAGTTACATAAATTATTGAATTATTATTTTACAACATCATCATAAATACTTGACAACTGGTTAAGAGGTTAGATTTAACCTAAGGCCCTTCAGCAGGTTATTTCCTGACATACTCCCAGTCCTACAAATATCCTCATCTTAAGACTCCACAAACCTCAAGACAAATCCCTCTCTCTGTAAAGCTTATAGATGGCACTTCAGGGGGCAAACTGCAACTGGATTTGCCAAGTGCCATTATTTGTACCGTTGTTATTACCATAACGCTGTTATTTCTAAATAAGATGCGATCATGGCTGTACAGACAATACCAAGACTACTCTTTTGTGGATTAAAAGACACATGGAATATATCGAGAGGGGAAATGGTACCCTATTAATTTTGAATATATGCATATTTTTATTTTTGGAAGCAGTGTAAATTCTTTAAACTGAAAAATATTTGCATGTAAGCTGACAACAAAGGCACAGCCACAATTAAAATATCAATATAGAATTAGGTAAAACAATGGGATGCTATATTTTTATGGATGCATAACTACATTTTCATCTTAGCTGTGCCGTTCTAAGCATGCAGATATAAATTGCAGCGATACTTCCATTTATTAACACATGCTACAAAAACTCTCTACGGTTAGTCCCTGTATGAATACCAATAAAATCACAATAATTAAATCATAGCCAGATAACTAAAACACAAATGAATTGTTACTGTGGAAATCTCTCTGCTTAATTTAGCCCTATTGCAGGCTACTAAATCTTCTTTATTTAGGGTCTTAATGATCAAAAAAGTATTTTATTATCAGCTATCATGGTATACAATCTTTTACATGCAGAAGATATTGTCTGTTTTCAGAGATATTTTTTTGCCCAAGCCTAGGCAGACTGAAAGTTAAGCTGGGACCTTACGCAACTGCAGTCTGGGCACACACATGGATGTTGGCCACAACACTGCCCCAGGCTGACTATAATTCATACCAGGGGATTGCTGACACAACAGCTCATCATCACCATATTCCAGCATCGCAGAATAATACAACGCGCATTTTGTACCTTGATCAAATATTTTTCCCATCTGTCTGCTGTCACAGACTTTCCAATCTTTCTCATCAGTTTCAAGTGAAGCTCCACCAATTCTTTTGGAACTGCAGTATTGAGAGAGAGAGAGAAAAAAAAAAAAAAAAAAAGAAGTTATGAAGTCTGGTGCAAATATGCTTCAATGCTAAACACTAATAATGCTGAAACACTGGGACAAATTGAGAAATTTTATTAAAACGTAGTAACATAAGCCTGCTGAAGAGTAGCCCCGCAACTGAGAGATGGAAGAAGGTTAATTTAATTGCATGGGTCTTTTTGTTTAGAATTACATTTACGATGATCATTGATTGCCCTTCCTTAAACTCAAGGAGACAGACCTCAGTGACAAATATGTAAAAGTTTTGGCGGCATTAAAACAACACCTGGACAGGAACTACGCCAGTCCAACACCTACAGAAATACTACCGCAAGCAGCGCACCTGCGGCTCCCTCCAGAAACCCCAAAGCCATCTTCTGCACCATGCCTGGAACATCGCTGAATCCAAGCTATTTTTGGCTGGGTGCGTGGTACGGGAGAAACGTCCCAGAAACTTTGTCCTCACAGATGCAGCTTTGCCATATACTTACTCTCTTTTGTGCTGGAGGGACAGAGAAGGACTCAAGATTCGGGGCTTGAGGGATGGAGGCCAGACCTGCTGCACCAGTGCCATCATAGAATTACAGTTTTCTAGCCAAATTTTACTTATCTCTTAGTGTACACTCCTCAATACAACTTCAACATCTCATCTTAGCTCACAGCTGTGATTTATAAATCAATCTGGCACCACCAAGTGGCAAATTTGCAGAACATCAGTTTTACAAGCTAGAGAGTAGTATAATATATTAAAAACATGCAACTGGTAATTATTAACGCAACTCTACATGTCAAGTGACATGAGCCTCCTTATTTGTCATGTGTTGAAAAAAACTTAAAGAAATGAATTTTTCAAGTATTTTTATTTCTATACTCTTTGCATATAATTTTATTTTTCTGAAAGCATTTTCATTACTCTATGCACACATGCTTTAAAAGTTAAAACCCACGAACATTTATGATCATAATTTATGATTTTTCTGCTGGTCCAGAAGCACTACTTGACACAGGATAAACAGCTGGGACATCAAATGTGTTTGCTCTAAACTAGACATTACCAAGACGCTATTTCTTTATACAGCATTTGAGTACCTCTGTGAATCTTTTCAATATTTAACTTGAATTCTCCTAACTGATATATTTGCCTTTCAATCAAATCCTTCTATTTTCAGGTGAACATAACGAGTTGGTAAAATATCAGTTTGATGAAAATGCTTGTGTCTTTTCAGTAGTACATAATCTCTGCTGGTTCACAACCGGAAATTTAACACACAAATTCACTTCTTCAATAAATACACAAAGTAGCAGCCCGGTAAATGTTAAATAATTCCTTTAAATGTAAGTAATTTGGAAGCAACTCTAAACCAGCCTGACTGTTTCCCTTTTATTCCATTCATAATTTCCATTACCGTTGTATATTGAAAAAAACCTAACACATCTCCTCTTTGGTCTTCTGGAAAATTGATGCATTGCATAATTTTAAACGACCACATATTTTAAAAGGAACAAGATCAAAGGTCTTAACCCAGATAGGCGCCGAGCACTTGGCACTAACAAAATTAATCCCAAAGCGTTTCATACACATGAGCAATTCTATCAAAGTTAACTCATACAATTAAACTTCAAGCTTGTGTTTGTGTGACATGGAACTGAGCCAGAATATGCAAAATCTTGCTGGATCAAAGCTCTTGTTCTGCATCTCTTTTTTTTTTTTGTTTGTTTTTAATCATATCTCTTTTTAATGGGTACGTACCGATTTGAAACCTAAAGATGCCTGGGTGATTTGTTTCAAACAATCAAATCTCCAGTTACCACAAAAATCTTTGCTAGAGTATTAGTCTTCGAAGAAATGGAGAATGTAAAAATTAAAAAATTGGAAAGTAATTTTGCACACCTTTGATCAGCACTTATTGTGATTTGTGTTAGTACCTACAGAAACCGCGCTTCTGAGATTCCAGCATTTCAGCTCTTGCATTTCTAGGATCTTGATCATGTACCGATGCAGTTATTTTCACAAATAAACAGCACAAAACATTTCAAATTAACTTTCCATTTACTTATTATCCTTTCGAGATGTTTTTCATGTATCATAACAATATTAATGACTGGATCTCTAGCTGGCTTTTCTCCAGTAAGAGCTTAGAGGAATCGCGTTGCGCTCGGAGGAATCACACACTATCCTCCTTGCTCTAAGGACCGAGGTGGGAGTTTCAGAGAAGAAAACTGGTGTCCAGTTTGCAGGCAGAAACCAGGCAGCGTGTAAAACGCAGCCTCACCAGCCAGGGTGCCTGAACTACAGCAGGAGCCTATGGGACTGAGAAACAAACCCTACCGAAACCAAAGTAACTGTAAATAACATATGGATCACACGCAGCAGCATACACCTGACTTGCCCAGAAAATACCAGCTCAGGGAAGCGTGGCAGGAAGGCTAAAGAGTGGTAGAAAATCCATCCTTCCCCAGAACACTTATTTGGCAAGGAACAGAATGCACTAGTAAACACGACAAACATTTCAGTTGTCTCAGAAATGCTTGAACCTCCCTAACTTTAAATTAACTTACTTTGTTCAGAATAAACAGATAATTCTTGACAAGAATTCGTTGAAGTAGGACATTAATAAGGATCACTTTTACAACACTCTTCTAATCCTACTTGTAACATACCAAAGATAATGAACGTGAGATGTAATTACTCTTGGGTTGTGTTGTTTGCCCTTTTTAAAATAACAACGGTAGACTATCATCTCCTTTATAAAATACCATCTCCAATCAAGTGGGACCTGCATCCTTCATTTCACAAACTCATATAATAATCTAATAACGCTTTGTATTTTTTTTTTTTCAATTTCACATAAGGGAAGGAACAACACATAGCATCTTTCTTGCATAATAGCCATTCTGCGTAATGTTTTGGCCAAAAAAGTGTGATGTAACTTATGTAAAAACCCCTAAATCTGAATGATGTTCTCAAACTTTTATGAAACTTTGCTCTCTGGAAAGTCATACAGTAGCTCTCAAAGCTTCACAGAATACACTTGAGTGGTGGAGAAAATGCCAGGACTCTGCGCACAAGGCTAATAAAAATTGTACAGCGCTATTTTAAGAGAAACTGTTTCAAAGAATCAAGTATCATTAAACCGTGGTGACATCTGCTAGATATTCGAAAATATAGACTTTTCATAGGAAGAAGCCATGAGTCAGAAAGAATGAGTCACTGTATGTATGATTATAGGGCTTCTGGTGGAGTTTAGCCAATTTGTTAAGTCCTGCACTTTCCTGGAGGGCAGGCTCTTGTCTGGGCATCACACAAAAGCCTTTGAACACTGTTCTATCTACTCCAGCATTTCAGGGAACGTCCCATACATCAGTCACACATTTCTAATAAATTTGAGAAAGACAGAAAATTGAAACGGAAGAGAAAAAGGATGAACACATGGGAAGCCCATCATCTGGTCAGAAAAGCTGTAACTTTCAAATACCTGCACAACCGCGGATTAAAGACCCAGTTGTGGGTACCCATTAACACCTTCCCATACAACCATAACCCCATTTCACCTCTACTTATTTTCCCTGCCAAAAATTAATATGCTCACAGCTGACCACTCCCCTAAACAAAACTGAAATAAAGGAGAAGAACAGAAAGCGTAGATGACAGACAAAGCCCTGGGTCAGGAGGGAGGAAAGGCGGAACTTCTTGTTTGGAAAACGATTACAAATTAAAAACCTCAGTATGAGAGCAGATCAGGAGTGCTGGACACAGAGGAGAATACGAAAACGATGTACGGAGTCCCTGGTACTGATGGGGATTGCAAAGCCTATGCCTCCTCTCCTCCTCATGGGATAAGGCAAAGGCACACTGAACCCCTCCTGCTGTGGGGGTTTATAGGAAAGGAAATGAGAAGCAGCATTTTGGGATGCAAAAGCTGCTGGCAGTTTTCATGCTTTACGAACACAAACAGGTCTTCCCAGTTACATTAGTAAAATCTTTTTCCATGCTAACAACTTGTTTTGGCAAGTGTAAGAAAAAAAGTGACTCATAAGATACACAGAGCAAATATTTCTGTTAACAGTTTGCTCCTTTTCATCTCTCTCCCTTGACCAAAATTACATCTGCACGCTACGACTTCACTGTCAAACAAAGCCATGCTAAGCAGGTGGACAGCAGAGACCAACGCGATCATCTTATCTCCCACCAATCTCTGTCCTACTCTTACGTGTATTAGCTACTGGAATCAATTTTCCTATTTCCACCATGTTCAGTTCCCTCCGCTGTCAATGCTGGAGGGAGCTGAACTAGAAGCACATGCAAAGGCAAGAGCATCCACTCAGGCACTTGGTAATGAAGAGTTACGAACAACATGGCAAGTGTACCACTTAGCCCACCACAGACTAACCATGCGCTTAATTCCCTTTACAGACAAGCCCTTAGGTGTAGATGTGCTTAAAACCAGTCGGGTGCATCCCTTATGAAAGGCACAAGAATACTCAATAGACAAGTGACCGCATTTCTAACATCTTTATTATTCTCCTCCATTTTTGCGTGCGAGTCTGAAGTCCCAAGAGCAATTTGAGGCAGCAAATACTTTGTCTTCTATAGTAGTTTCAACAGGAAGGACATGGACCTGTTGGAGTGAGTCCAGAGGCGGCCACAAAGATCCTCTGAGGGCTCAAGCACCTCTACTGTGAGGACAGGCTGAGACAGTTGGGGGGGTTCAGCCTGGAGAAGAGAAGGCTCCGCAGAGACCTCAGAGCCCCTTCCACTCCCTCAAGAAGCTCCAGGAAAGCTGGGGAGGGACTCTGGATCAGGGAGAGGAGACACAGGATGAGGGGGAACAGTTTTAAACTGGAAGAGGGGAGATTTAGATGAGATATTAGGAAGAAATTCTTGGCTGCGAGGGTGGTCAGACACTGGCCCAGGTTGCCCAGAGAAGCTGTGGCTGCCCCATCCCTGGAGGGGTTCAAGGCCAGGTTGGACGGGGCTTGGAGCAGCCTGGTCTAGTGGGAGGTGTCCCTGCCCAGGGCAGGGGGTTGGAACTAGATGATCTTTAAGGTCTCTTCCAACCCAAAACCATTCTATGGTTCTATGGTTCTGCATCTGGTTCATTAAACAACTAGTGAAACACTTGGGCAAAGAAAGGGGGTGGGATCAGCAGCAGCACTGATTTATGGTAACATAAATATTCTTCTCTAGGAACTATCTAACTTGTTTCTTATCTCAACTCTTAGTATAAGGAAAATGGGAGAAACTTAAGAAGTTTATGGACCATAGAGAAAAACGATGGCCTTGGTACAAACTTGGCAAAATAAATAAACTGAAGGACAAAACCTCTAGTATGAACCAGGCAAGGAGTTAGAATGAACCTCTGACAAATAACTGTGATAATAAGGAGCCCCATATTCAGGCAAATTTGGCATAAAAAAACCCTCATGAAGCATTTGACCTCTTATAGTGTTTCCCAACATGAAAAAGCAGTAGTTCATCTTCCAAAGGACAATTTAAAGATGTTATTTTTCTAGCTGACTCACTTGATGAGTGTTACCATCCTAGCAAGTTGTGTGTCCATAAAACCAAAAAAGACACGCAGAAAAGGGGAAAAAAATGCAACCACTCTGCCTACCCAGTGAATGAAAAGAACAATCAAACATGTTGTAATTAAACTGAAGATCAAAACAGAAAGAACAAGTCACCAAGTAGCAGTTTTATATCCTGTTCCTAGAAAGATTTTGGCAGGCATTAGAAACAAACAAACCACGCTCACATTTAAATGACACTGTTATCCAAGGAAAGTACTTCAAAACGTGGATGCTCAGCAGCTAGATTGTTTTCATACAAATATCCGAGTAGCTTTATATCTCTTATCTGTACAAATACCTATTAGAAGATTCTCCCGCTTGCCTGGGCTATTGGGAGCACGTGCCATTCTAACAGTACTCAGCATGGTTAAGATTATCTGGCTGATAAACCCCCTCCCCAGGCATCCCTGTGGATGTAACCCAGCACATCACCTCTTTCACTGCCGCTTGTGGATGAATTGTGGATAGTGCTTTGAACTGGGACTGAAACGCCTTTTCCATCCCCAGTTCTTCTGGTAAGTTGTGTCACCAACCTAACAGACCTTGCTATCAGAGCTGCATACTGACTTCACTGCATCGGTCCTCGCTGCAACCAGGACTGACATTAAAATTCAGCTCTAACGTTAGCTATGAGGTTATTTTCAAATATTCGCCTTTTGTCAAAATTGTTATTGAGCACCCTTCCCTCCCATTTGTTTTTTCATTCTACCCTCTTCCATTGCCCACAAATCAATCTGATTATGGTTGTGCTCTCTAACAGCCACACTACCGTCAGTCACCCTCTCGCTCTACCTGAAACTGAGATTAAAATTTTATGTATTGTCATCAGTGTAACTCTTGAAGCTGGATTTAAAGACAATACCGATCTAAACAAAATCCCCTACACAGCTGTTTTTCAACAACCCTTTAGCAGCTAGAAGATGGTTTAATCTTTCACAAGTCCCCTCTGTTTCATTCTCTGCCTATTAGGTTCCTAGCAATGTTAGAAGCCTTTTAAGCTAATATATTAAGCAACAGCAGAAACGTTAACAAAAGCAAGACTGATTTAAGAAAAAAGCATAAAATTTAGGAAGCAAACGGAGGCAGAAAATAAAAGAAAAAAGGAAAATTACTTTGAAAACAATGCAGGAAAAAATAGTACATCATCTATTTTAGAAACTGGAAATAGCCCAGGAAAGGAAAGACAGCAAATAAAAGCCCAGTTTACTGCCTCAAAAAAATGTACTGAATAAAAAATGGGCTCCAGTCCACAAACTCTGGACATGTGAGTAGCAAGTGAGAAAAATCAGGCTGTGGCAGCAATGTGGAAACAAGCAGACTGCACTGAAAAACAGGTACTGAAAACACTTGAAATCTTACCAGATTGCCATTGTTCACAGTTAAATCACTTGCAGTGACCACACCGTGCATTTCAACCATCTAAAATCAAAGACACTTGACTTGCTGATCGCTAATTCATGCACAGGCAACCACTTGACTCCGAAAATGCTGGGATCACAGCCTATAAAAGCTAAGACATGGCAACACAAATATCTTTCATTACGGCTAGTAAAAATCAGGAATTAAGATCTTCTAAAATGACTCTGGGATTCTCTTGCCTGCTGAGGCATCTCAGTCTCCAATATAACCAAGATTTTTAGACTAAGAGCAGAAAATCCTCATTTCCCTCCTTAGGGCTGAACCGTGTCATTTTAATTTTCAAATAAAGTGTAGGTGTGACAAAGGGGAAAGGTAATCACAGAGATTACACTTTCCTATGGACTCTGGAGTCCTTTGCAGCTCCTCAGTGCACGTACACACCCCCACAGCTTCCCGATACACTGGAGTAAATCCACTCCAGAGAAACTTTTAGTAGCATGGTTTTTCTTTTTTCCTCTGGAAGAAGACCCAGGCAGAGAAGAGCTGCAGCTGATGCCACCAGTGTGCCCAGTTTGGGCACTGGGAGCCAGCCTTTGAAGCGTGTTGCAGAATACACTTACCCACACCGCAGAGATGTAAGAAGATGCAAGGTGCCCTGTTTTGCCTGTGTTAGGCACCAAGGTGTCTTACAGAACGCACAAGCAGAGTTAGGAACCCTAGCGAAAAAAAAAGCAGCTTGATCAGATGGGATTCTTCAACTCTAAGATAGGAAATGCTGAAGAGGCACATATTCGGAAACGCAACCCCTCCCTGGAAAGATCATCAGCAAATCAGAGCAGGTTTAATAACAATTCAATATTTATTTAGCCTGGAGAAAAGGAGGCTGAGGGGAGACCTTACGGCTCTCTACAACTACCTGAAAGGAGGGTGTGGAGAGGTGGGGGTCGGTCTCTTCTCCCAAGTAACAGGCAATAGGACAAGAGGAAACAGCCTCAAGTTGCGCCAAGGGAAGTTTAGGATGGATATTAGGAAAAAATTCTTCACCAAAAGGGTCGTCAAGCATTGGAACAGGCTGCCCAGGGAAGTGGTGGAATCGTCATCCCTGGAGGTATTTAAAAGCCGGGCAGACGTGGCGCTGAGGGACACGGGTTAGTGGTGGGTTTGGCAGAATTAAGTTGATGGTTGGACCCGATCTTAAAGGTCCCTTCCAACCTCAATGATTCCATGATTCTACAAAAATTAAGATTTACACCCAGATCTCAGTCTGGACTGAGGCATCTGCTGGCCATTAAAGTAATGGAAGACCAGTTCACACTTACCAAAAGGGATGTAAGTGAAAGAAGTTGAGAAGGCAACATTCACCTTTTGATCTAACACTAAGGAGTCACATAGCCATTCAAGAAATGGTAAAATTGAATTCAATGCCTTCGTTCACTTTCAGAAGGTTCAAAATTACAACTCCCACTCCTAGGCAAGCAGCTAGAAAAGAAATGCAAGATTAAAGGACCCAAAGAAAGGACAAGAAAAGGAAGCGCAAGTCTAATTCCTGTGAAAAAGGAGCCCAAGCTTCAGTCCCTACTCCTGTCTCACAGAATTATTTAGGTATTTTGCCATTAAAATCTTGGAAAAGGCAGCAGCATAGCAGTAAGATTCATCTAAGACAATGCAGATATTTACACCTGAGCTGCTTCCATATAATCCATTTATAGCCCATGGGGAGAAAGACACTTTTAGGAACAATCAGCTCATCCTAAAGTAAATATCTGAGCTCTGCTAAATACATTTGGTGAAATTAATTTTGTTGCAGAGTGTCTGGAAAGTTTTTACTAGTGAAAACCGATGTACGTAAGGTCTTGGAAATACACGAGTGTTATCAGGTACCGGGGGGTACATCTCATTCTTAAACAGTTACCTACACTCTTATGCTCCCCTTTAGACACAGAATTACCATTGCAGATCTGACCTTAGTTCATAAAATTTATCCATGCACATACATTTCTGACAGACAAAAACAATTCTCTAAGTATGTCAGTATTTCACTTCAAGAGAAAGAGCACGTATCTTGTTACATCAAACTAAATTAAAGTATCCTCAGTGTAGTGAAATAAGTGAAAATCAAGACTAAACATATGAGCGCAGAGTTGCACACATCAATAGTTAAGGACGCTTCAGCTTCATTTAGCTTCATTCACGTAACAAACGTAACAGGCTTCTTTTAATGTGTTCTGTTAGAGGATAAGTTGAATGCAAGTCCTTTTTTAGTTCATTATATGAAAACAAGGACAAATTTAAATGCGTTTCAATTCCTTACTTTGTTTAGTTACTAGGAACACCACTCTGCTGTCAATTTTGCTAAACTTCTCAGGTACTGTCTGAGAGTTTTCTTTGGCATTAAGAGAAGAAGGATGTTGATTATGCTATAAAAATCACTTTCTCCTGTATATCACACTTGAATAAATAGGCACTATTAAAAAAAATCAGAGCAGGCTAAATAAAAATCACTTTTCTAAAACAAGTTTCATTACCAAGGTTAGAGGTAATCGTTCCTCAGTCTTCATTGGTGAGGTGGAATAAACTGAAAGATTTATGCTTTTTCATATATCAGATGAGAACTCCTATAGAGATATTTCTGCTCTTTTTTGGGTTCAACTTTAAAAATAGTGTTTCTTTCTCTAGTCACTGGTGATCCAACCTGCACTTTAAATAAGTCTCATTTGTACTCTGGGATTCACCATTTCGTCTTTCATTTACACAAAAACTTTACTGAACAATATCCACTGGTGAATGTTTCTTGGCAGTAACTGTCAAATATCACAGACACCTTTCTTGACAACCTGGTCTTGAAAACATAGGTCTCCCAATTAAAAAAAAAAAAATTTTAGTTTACTGGACCCTAAAGAAGTGCAAGAATGTAACCGTGCACAAAGATGTACATTTTATATCTCGCAAAACATTCAGTGGTGACTAATTTCTGTAGAAAAATTGAGTACCACTCAGTAAGCATTTGGTATTCCACAAAAAGCAGCATTATATAGAAATATAGAATCATAGAATAGTTGAGGTTGGAAGGGACCTTTAAGATCATTGAGTCCAACCATCAACCTAACTCTGCCAAACCCACCACTAACCCATGTCCCTCAGCACCACGTCTGCCCGGCTTTTAAATACCTCCAGGGATGGTGGTTCCACCACTTCCCTGGGCAGCCTGTTCCAACGCTTGACAACCCTTTTGGTGAAGAAATTTTTCCTAAGACCTAATCTAAACCTCCCCTGGTGTAATTTGAGGCCATTTCCTACGAGCATGAGTTTTCTTTAAGGATCAGCACAAGCAAACTTTGAAGCCAACGCCAGTCATCCTGCAACGCAGAACACACTTCCCCGTCAGCTGGAAAGAAGTAACTGCACATTTGGTCTGCTCTAAGGTAATGTCAGTTCATTAACTTATCAGCAGTGCACATGAAAATTTAAAATGTTTTAAAGAAATATCAGAGATCCAGAAAAAGATGCACCCTGTTTCAGAGATTTGGGCTAAACAGTCATAAGAGTGCGACGTTTCTAGCAGCTGATGAAGAGCCCCATGAAAGGCAGCAGTCACACAGCTGGATAAAAGTCATTCTACAGTTGAATTCGTGATCACAAGCTTACAATTTTACAAGTTTAATCCAATTAGCACAGAGTTTGAGGCTTCTTTTAAATGGCTTCACAGCTAGTAGCAACTTCTTCTCCATTATTTGCTAAGAAACCCAGGAAGCAAGTGAGAATAGAAATTTAAGAAGCAAAACTGTCCAAGACAATTGCCTGACAAAGTGCTAGTAGTACATAAACACACGGTGTGGCTTTTCAGCAACTTACTTAAGCTTAGGACTAAAATAAAGACTTGCTTAGACTTAAAGAAAAAGCAAACCACTTATGTCATTGTGCAAGTTGATATTTTATTCTCACACAAAGTGAGGATCCACAGAAGTTTCATTCCTTGAAACACCCAACTCTTGAGTATAAACTTCTATGAGCAAACTCATGTTTTGACCTGCTAAAATATCTACCGCCGTTCACATAATCCTTTTAATTGCAAGGACGGTTATAACTTTGGGGCTGTTGCAGCTTCACAGGGGTAGCCAAGACTGTTAGTTTTGGGGTCAACATTATCTACTGTCTGTCTAGGCAGACTCCAAGCCCCAGACCAGTTTGCCAGACTGGGAGTGCTGCCAGCGCTGTTACCTCTCCGCCAACTCAGTCTTGGTTGCCGCCAGCCACCTTTTACATAACTTTTAATCTGAGCAAGAAAGAAAGATGAGTGTAACAGCCTGAAGGGACGACGAGTTTCTCGCTACCGTTTGCATACTGCCATCACTCAAAACTCATGTTTTGAGATACAAACCCTCCAACCCAAACAACCACGCGGAGATGCTATCAGGACTGGAAAGAGCCCAGCAGCTCCTGTTGCGGGCAGAAGGAAAGCGCCACAATATAATGCACACCTCAATCTTCCCACTGAACCAGCTTCCCGAAAATGCAACAGTATCTGAAAAACACTAAAACTTGTGAGATCAGAGAAGATCCTTCCCTCCCTGTACAGGTAGAAAGAGAACAGAACAAACGTTGGCAGTAGAAAAGGTGGTTATGCATAGCCGTTGGAAAAGAAAACGACGAGCCACACAGTGAGTATAATCCAGCACTCGGTTTGACAGTGACCACCATCTGCTGTTTCAGAACAAAACCCCACAGCACGCGTATGAAATTACCTGCCCCCAGGTTATCTTTAAATCCTCTTTTTAGATATAGCCTGGCTTAACTTAGAAGCAAGAAACTTCATGCTCTTAGTTTTATTTTTAGATATTTTCACTACAACTCAATATCCACTAGTACCTAAATCTTTTTGAGCTCTGGCCTCAGTAATAATTTGCAGCGATCAATTGTAATTATGGAACATATGAAAGGCATTTAAGTGTGAATTAATTTTAAATTTCATTCAGTACACCATTTTCCCAGTTTTAAATTATAAAAGGAACGCAAATCTCTAGGAGCCTTGCTTTGTATACTTTAAAAAGTCTCCTCTGAAGTTAAAAATACCCTTTTTAAAAACTTTTTTTCCCCCCCCAGAAACATTTATACAGTCCTCCCGGTCCTACTGATCTGTTTGCATTATCTTTCAAGATGGAGCAGCCACAACTGAGCACTAAAATCAAGATGCAGGTACACAAACAATCAACAAAATGGGAGGTAGGCACACATACCCAGAAAAAAATATCCTCCAAGTTCTACGCGTGATTCTCAGCCCATTCTTTGTGCTATCTGGTATTTTGTTAATTTTTAAACTCCAGCTCCATGTTAATAGAGGTGCTTTTCTCTGACCTATCACAATATACCTAGAATATTGCGTTGAGCTAACAGCTAATTTAAAATATCCTGGAATGTATCCGTCATACACAGTTTTCCTTCTAATGTATACTTATAAACCTGTTTCATTTGCAGTTTTGTTGCCCATTCACAATACTATTTTATCCACAGCAGTGCCTCCCTTTCGGCTGGATTAGCCATCTTTCACCTTAATCTTTTTTTAAATTACTCCTCTCCTTTCTGTTTTCTTGGCAAATAAAATTAACTGCCCATGCCATAAAGAAAAATTGAGGAATTCTACTTTAGTTACACCACAGTGACCAAAAAAACCCACTGTCTCTTTCTAACCAGCTTCTTGTTGGTTAATCAGTTTAAGGTGTATGATGATGCTTTCCCTCTCAACCGATGACCGCTTTGGATGCTGACTCATGTTCAGTACGGCTGGAACGGTTGGGTGATGCATTCCTCAATGTTCCTCTAACCCTCTGCCAGGGAGGGTTATCAGGGATGAACATAAAGCAAATTCACTCCTCAGCTAGACCTAACTTAAAATCGACAGCATGAACACAGACCATGGCAACATCAGTTTGCATTAACATCTTGGGCTGTAGACTGCAACAACTAAAAACATGCTCTGTGGCTCACCTGATTCCTCCTGCCACAAAGAATAATGTCAAAGAAAGGGCTGGGCCTGAAAGTTACTATTTTGGTCATACCAGGTAAGGTTGCTGTGGAACACAAGTCAACCATTTTAATCAGTGACCTCCTTCAAAGACTTTGCCTCTATATGTAGGTATCTGTCTAGCACGATCCACCTATCCATGCTTCAAAAGAACTATCCATGCTTTCAAATAGATAAATTTATTCAACAGCAGGATATTTTTCTTTGGAGAATAACTAATACAACTATCAAAACTATGAAATTACAAGTTCATAAAGTTTATCAAAACCTTGCTTTTGATTCCCTAAATCTTTGTTAAACTCTCTAAAATGTACTAGTCACTCTGTCTTCCACTTCTGTACTCTAATATGAGTTTGTCTATTTTTACCAGCTGTATTTCTAACTTTTTCAGAAAGCCAAATGAGTATTTAGATACTCACCCAGGCTTAGGCCCAACAACTCAGTATGACTTCACATTATTAGCGTGTTCCAGTACATCATTTCCTAACACGTCAGTTTTATCGTATTTCATCCTTATTGCCAGACAGGCAGCATAACTAGAATAAAGACATCACAAATTAGCCTAGTAATGACACCTTACGCAAAGAAGTTATTTAAGTTCTCAGCAATGTACTTATTTTAATCCTGATGATTTTAAGACACCCATGTTTCCTAGATTTTTTTCTTTTTACATAAGACACTTCTCCATCCACATGCTCTCCAAATCCACCTTGGACCTTTTAGTTTCCTTCTTTCTGCTGCCAGCTATGAGTACGTTCTCCTGAACTTCACCAGGGTTAGACTTCCATCTTTCAAACAACTTCTACTCAGCGTAAAAACTTGGAATATTTAGCCCTGACACTTACCTTCACCATCCTACTCTGCTTTGTCAGACAAGCACGCATTCAGAGACCTCTACTAGCTTTGAAAGCTGCATCTAAGACACAGTCAGCATTTTTATTCCTTGACTTATGACTAGTCCTTCTGGTCTCCTGTCTTATAAAGGTCAGGTCTTCCAAAAGCTCCCTTTTATCATATCAGTTTTTCTTACTTGCTGATAGCCTTTCTTAACCTTCACACAGATTGCTAACGTGTTATTTAGGAGGTCAGCTAATACTGCCTGCTACAGAATTTGTCTAAGCTTAAATATGCATTTCAAGGGATAGTTTTGCCACTTACTGGAATTATCTTTTTGCAAAGCAGAGCGTTTACCCGTTCACTTTAGGCCCAGCTCCAGCTAGTTTCCTTTCAGCTACCACCTCCAGGCAATACTCCACCTTGGATGCTTTTTTGCAACGTATTGTTGATAACTACAAGAACACCACAAGCTCTGGGATCAAACTAAAATTTCCACACTTCTATCATCTACTAATTAATAGGGCTTTTGTGAAGTATTGCAGTTTGTTCTCAGGAGGAAACCATTATAATCCTGCTAGTCATTAATACTAAAAGGCAATGAACGTGCCCTGGCACTTGTGCTACTAGATAGCTGTAGATGAGCTGGAAAACAGCCAGGGCAGTACCAGAGGGACACTGAGAGGAGTAGGAAACGAAGTGATTACTCACACACAAACTTTAACACCCAATTTCATTCAGCATACTACTGGGTCAGGACTTTGCCAACCAGAACTGACCATTAAGACAGAAAAACAGTAGAGCCTAAGACAACCAAAAAAGCCACAGAGCTTCAGGCTGATAAGCACCATTTTCTTGGAAAAGGAGATCTGCAAGGCTGGGATTGGTGAGGTCCAACTTACTTGTTATTCATTCTTCAAATATCAAGCCTGCGAGTTCAAGGGTAAGCAGTGCTTTTCTCCAAGGTACTACAAGATCTAAATGATCATAATGGAAAGAAATCTAATACTAAAGCACAGCTGCTGAAACACAGGAACCTTTAGAAATAGGCCTTCCCTCACTTTGAGAGATTGTTTGTTTTCCCCAGACCATCACAGACATCAACAGGGTCACAATTTCTCCTGTAGTTCTGAGAAATTCTCTGCTGATTGAGCTTTAAGAGCTTTGTTTGGCTCTTGGGGAAGAGAAATAACTGTATCAGGCTGATGGCAAACTGCATATATGAGACTAACAAGTGCTAGAGGTTACTAAGAAATACTTGTTAATGCTAAAGTGTTTGTTGAGCTTTTTAGAACAAGTGAAGCAAAGGAGAGTTCATTGCAGGGGAGACAGGGTAACGAAATAGGGTGGAAAGATCACCTTAGTGTTATGAACAGCCACAGACCTTGCTATTCCATAGCTGGAACAAACTCCTACTGCAAGGCTAGAGGAAACAAAAAAGATACACACCTTTGTATGACTTTTAATATTTCTCAATGATTTTAACGTTTAGAACCAGCTAGATGATTTTGCTGAACTCCACAGCCAGAGCCATCAATGCATTATTCTGCCCCAGCACCAGTGGCCAAGTAGGGAACGCTGAAGAGAGCCTGCAGCGCAAGGGGCGGGTGCTCTGCACCGCTGCAGCCTGGCCTCTTCTCCGCCATGGGATGGGTGATCTCTGCAGGGCACTGGGCAGTCCTGGTGCAGACTGTCTGCACCAGGAGGTACTCCCGGAATGCAACTTAGCTCTCTCACCAGCCATACACCTGCATTTCCTCCCAGAGGAGCGTAACGAAGGTTGTGCAATGAGGATACCTGAGGACACTTGTCCCAGCTATAGGAGACACACAGGAAGTGCTGAATACCTCCACCAACTCCAACTGCCATAAACCTGGAGGAAGGCAGCTGTACCACTAAGTGTTGTATGGCCCAAAGAGAGATCTTGATGTAAAACCGGATACTTTCAAAGACAACTGGCTCTGAGGCAGCAATGAGCCACAATATTCTTCAGCAGGATATTTATTCATCATCCTCCCTCCCATCATCTGCCCCTTCTTGCCAGTTCAGTCTTTCCGTAGCTCCTGTCCTCTCCTTCACCCCACACAAAGGAAGTCTTTATGTCATTGCCTTCTGCCTCCAGTAGGACATTATTAACAAGTCACTAAGTAGGTTCTCTTTCCCCCCATAAACCTACCAGGCTTCTGCCTGATGGATGCAGTCTATCAGCTACTGAAGAGCACAGAAACACCACAAATAGTTATTCTGTTTTAATCTTCCTATCAACAATACTATGAGTTTTCCAGAAGTTCCCATGAGCTTCTCAGTTTAGTACAGGCCACAAACAAGCTAGTCTAAATGTCCGCTTTGGGATGGGCTCAGAAGTGTGTGTACCAGGCAGTGGGCACTAATAATTGCACGCATGTATCTGCCAACTGATCTTACACTAGATAATACTAGCTTGAAGTGATCCCAAACATTCACAGAAGGCGTAGAAAACTCAGGAAGTCCCCGAGTGACAAACATGGATGCAGGGAGAGTATTCTGAGAAACGCTTACAGCTTCTGCAGACCTCTGAAGTCGGCCAGGGCCAAGGACAAGGTACAGCACTAGAAAAGGATTGCTGGACAAAATGTAACTTCCAGCTTGCATGTGATGATGGTGTCACACACAACTCACTTTGATGTTTATGAAGTTCTCTGATGTACCACAATACAGCTTCTTTCAGTAAACATCATCTTGCACTGGACAGAAAAATTTCCACCAGCATTCCCGGATCTTACTCACTTGTCCTGAAATCAGCCTTAAGACTGTGACTTGGAAGCAGTGTCAGAAGTTCTTCTTCCAGTTCGGTGCCACCCAAAGCAAGCTGGAATTCAACAAAGCCACTGAGCAAAAGCCTACCACCCTTCCTTGATGGAGGCACGTGGTCCAGCAGAACCTGCATAACCCCTAGGAGGGCTGAGCTTTGGCAGAGGGCACGGATATCCTGCTACAATTCATCTGTGCCTGGAGAGCAGCATCCCGAGTTCCTTTTTTTCCATTGCACAAGGCATTCTGTCATCTCTTTCAGATGGGCAGTGCTACTGGAAATAGACCGAACTGCTTGTCTCCCCAGAAGTGCAATGTTTTCCTGTCTCCTACGTAGGATCCTAAGATGATGTGGAGTCTAATTCAAACTGGCATTGCCAGCCTAAGTACAAGAGCACTCCAGTGAGCTGACATGGCAGCTCAACGCACATAAAGATATGAAGTCTCACCACAGAAAAAACTAATAAAATAGGGGTAGTTAAAGATACGCACCCATGCTCTATTATGAGATAATTAATTCCAAGGTAAACTTAATTCACTTCCTAAATGAATAACTGAAAAGCACATGTGGATAAGACATGCTGACCTTAAAGTCATACTAATCTAAAGTGACTGAAGTGTAGAAAAGAGGAGTTTATTCTGCATTAGAGATTTATTTGCCATGAAACCATCACAAGAACGATTACCCCTGCTACTTAGTTTCTCAGAATTTAACCCTGTTACGCTGTTTGAGAATTTCAGCTCCAAGCCACTGGAGTCTACCTTCAACAAATCAGTTAATTTGATGGCCAGAAACATTAGAGGTGTGGAACTTACATCATACTCAAAAATGAAACAAGCACAGAAGTAATACACTGAGTTCTAAAGTTTACTAGATACGCTTTTATTCTCCAATAGTTTGTTGCTAAGTTAAAAATATTGCATTTCACTAACAGGTGGTGGATTAACAGCGTTAACATAAATGCTTTTGTTCAGTCCCTAGGTGCAGCGGGAAAGCAATGATCTACTTATATTCCACAAATACACAAGTAAGTTCAGCCTGCATTCAGGTGATAACTACTTGACTGACTCAGAACAGCAGTTAAATTTCTTACTCAAAGAAAAGGGTGTGAAAAGATATGAACAGTCAGACCTGCAGAGCAGATAAAAAGTGTTACCTCTGACTAGCTGATACAGCTTTATGGCAGAAGCAAGCTTGTAATATCAACATATCCACACACTTTATATGTTTAATGAAGAAGATTCAGCAATATATAGCGTGTGAATAAACTCCGCCCGTCCAGCATTACAGACACTACCAACATTAGATGTCAGAACTTGTTCAGTTACATAAAAGGACACCACATGAATTAATCTTTCTGCATTGAAACCAGTTAATAAATCTCAAGTACAGTATCAATTATTAAATTTTAAGTAAAATAGTGTTTGACATTACTTCCATATCACATTTATCACCTACTTTTAATACTAACCAATCTACTGCGGATATTACACGTTACTGCAATGTATCATGACTTCACTTAAGAGTCATATCAAACCCTGTAACTTCTGATCAACAGTACACAAACTTGCTTGATATCAAACATTAAATACAAGAAAAATCAATCACATTAACAGAACACACTGCTTCACTACCATCTTCCTTGGAAACGTACCTAACCGTGAGCTTGAAAGTCTGTCAAACTCCTTGCCATAAGACATGGTTGGCTTTTGCTTGCTATATTAAACAGCTACAGGACTTCAGGTATATTTCTCTCATACAGATAGTCAACAGCAGTTTAAGCCAATGTTAATTGTTAATTTCTTCAGAGAATGGTAAGAACCCTTAAGCTTAATGCTGTAAAGCTTTCCAGAGGTACGGAATGACAATAAAAAAAACCTTGACATAACCCACTAAAATAGATGACTTGAGCATCCAAATTCATTTGAAAAGAGAAAAGATGTTAGGTGTCTAGAAGATTTAGAAAAAATACAGCAGCTTGTAAAACATAACTTACTGCTTTGAAGCGTGGCAGCTCCAAAGACTATGTATTTTTTCAGTTCTACAACACAGTACCAGGTATTCTCTACTGAAAAAAATTAAAGGAACTATAAATGAGTTGCACAGATTTTCCACAAGCTACCTGCCATTAACCTCAGTTCTCATTATAAAGACAGAAAAGGGGAAAGGGAGAAAAGATTTACAAAAATGGACCTACCACCAGGCATTTGCACCTCATGACAGAATCATAGAATGGTTTGGGTTGGAAGGGACCTTAAAGATCCTCTAGTTCCAACCCCCTGCCCTGGGCAGGGACACCTCCCACTAGACCAGGCTGCTCAAAGCCCTGTCCAACCTGGTCTTGAACACCTCCAGGGATGGGGCAGCCACAGCTTCTCTGGGCAACCTGGGCCAGGGGCTCACCACCATCACAGGAAAGAATTTCTTCATATCTAATGTAAATCTTCTCTCTTTCAGTTTAAAACCGTTCCCCCTCCTCCTATGGCTCCCCTCCCTGATCCAGAGTCCCTCCCCAGCTTTCCTGGAGCCCCTTGAGGGACTGGAAGGGGCTCGAAGGTCTCCCTGGAGCCTTCTCTTCTCCAGGCTGAACCTCCCCAACTCTCTCAGCCTGTCCCCACAGCAGAGGTGCTCCAGCCCTCTGATCATCTTTATGGCCCTATGTCTTTCTTTACACCACTTAAGACATGAACCAACATGTAAAGAGTGTTTTTATTATCAAACTCCAAACAAACACAACATATTCATACAGAATTAAGGAACAAAATTCTAGGCTGGGTCAATCTGTCAGGGTGGTTGTCAAGAGACAAAGGAGATAAAGAAGCCTGAGCTGTGGTGAGCATACAGAAGGGTGCCTCAGACTGGAAAGTCACCCACCAAAACACACTTGCTGTTTCCAAGACCACCTTTAGCGTGATCATTACCAGCAAGATTTTGATGCAAGTTCACTATTTTGCAGAAAGAATATGCAAAGCATGCATACTTGTTACCATTTCAATCAAGAGCAAATACAACCCCATACTGCTAAGAAAAACCTGCAAAAATTGATGAGCCAACACAGCCTAATACACTTTGGAAGATGCCATTCACCTCTGTGAGAGGTTCTCCCATTCACACCCTAGGGAACCTGGCAAACCAGCAAGCGTTTTGCGTAGTCATGTGTAAAATTAGATCTCTGTTGTGCAAGCTAACATTCTACTAGTATTTTCATTCACAAGAGACCAAGTGCTTAATTAACATTTATACCAATTCTCAAGCTATTTACTGACACAAAGGAGGTGGTGATTTGGTATCATGGTTCCTTAAACACAGCCCTAAACACAGATATAGTCCTTGCTCCCCTCTATCACATACATTTACTATTTAAATTTGCAACTGGTATTCCATAGCAAATAAAACTGCTAGTAAGAAAGACAGCATATGTGTGTTAGAACAAGGAGAACAAGTGTTGGTTTCCAGTGATGATTTCTTCCAGTTTGTACAGTTTTGCCTTTGGAAGCAAGCAGAAGCTAAAGAGATATGGTACTGCAGCATGCTGTTGGGTGATCTATACATACCTTAGTTTTGCATTTAAAAGTACAGTAATACAGAGGTAACGACATCTCCCAGCCCTCCGAAGTTCCAGTTAAAACCATATATTTGGTTTCTTTTTAACAAATCTTACAATAAACAATTCACTTTTTGAGACATATCAGCTAGCAAATTTTGCTAGTTAACACTGTCACCATCTTGACAGACACCCAACTTTATTCTTTCCAAAGAAGTTTAAGATTGTCACAATTGCAACTCAAGCCACAACAGTGTACATAAAGCAAGGACAACCATTCTCAAGGGGAAGATAATTATTCTTCATAAAATAAAATCTTCACCAGATAACCACAGGTGTCATTGCTCTGACTAGTTGCAACTTTCAAATAAACCACCAGCGGGAAAAGTTAAGCTATTTTATTGCACAGCCTTCCTAAGAAGCAGACTAATTCCACGGCTACCAGTTTATCCCACCATTTAATAGCGACGGGCAAAATCAACACCACACGTTCTTATTTTCCTATTTAAGCACTATTTACATCACCAAATCCCAAAGTACATTTTAAATTGGTTTGCGCATTTCAAGACAAGACCATACCTGTGCACACACAGTTAAAACACCTAACCTGTTACTAATACAGGTAAATTTGATATCTAAACTAGTCAGACTACTAAGGAAAATTATTCATGCCTGAGCACTGCTGTTATTGCCATATTACCTCTCCTACCTGAGAATTTCAAGACAAATAGTAAAGTTCAAGTGCTGTCTGAGCACTTAAAAATCTAAAATCCCTCTAAGAAATAGCTGATAGCTTCCTACCTGTCAACATCTCCTCAGCATCCCTGCAGCATCCCTTCCTGTAAGGGAAGGTTATACCTTGTTTCCTCAATAATGAACAAGTTCTCTGTTCTAATTATTAACAGAAAAGAAAACATGACTGTTATACAACTACTGAACAACACTCAGACTTGAGCTCCTAGTTCTCCTTGAGGCTCCTGATATAAAGAAAATAACTTCTACCAGCATCTGCCAAGAGTAACTCTTCAGACAAGAAAATATAGCACATGTTTAAAAAAAACAAACACAACCCCAAACCACTTTCAAAACTGATGAGCATCAAAACAGTGTTAAAGGTAATCAAGACAAAACTCAAACTATTGATTCCTTTCCTTGATTGCAAAATGAATATGGAGAGGAGTTCCAAATAGCAGTTACCTGGCAGTTGAGATTTAAAACTTGGTCCAGATTCCAAGAAGTTCAGAAGAAAACACTTTGAGGTTTTGTAGCTATTTTCTTAGATTTTTTTAATGTATTATTGTCAATGCAAATCCACTGTCAAGCAACACTGGTACCAAAAGTGAAACTAACTGTATATAACTGAAATCCAAATCCATTTTGCAATCCAAGGAAAACTACATACAGTTGGTAAATAACAGATGTTCAGGGAAAAAAAAAAAAAAAACACTTCAGTTTTCAATCAAAGTTTAGCAACTTTATGATGTGTACCCTTAAAAACACCATTTTGGGGACTAATTTAAGTAAAAATCATGTAGAGAAATTTAGTCGCTGCAATCATTTTTTCCAAAAGCATAAAATATACCAGGTAACAGCTACCAGCACCACAAAGCAAGCCCAACGAGTTGGTCGTATCAAAAGAAAAGAAAATCCCTGTCACACAAGTTATCACGCAAAGCACCAAGAATCACTCAAGTTTGTTTGTCACACCTCCACACTTACTTTCTTAGAGATGAGAAAATGCAAGCAAATACATCATCCACACCAGATGCAAGCAAATAATCCAAGTAATTTAGAGATTACGTTTTCAGAAGCTAAAATGATTCCCATTTGGGAGGGCTGTTCTAAAGCAGTGAGAATAACCTGCCCCCTATCAAACAGGAAGGGCAACACAGAGGAAAGTTTAAAAATCTGGCAAGTATCAAATCAACCCATAATGCAAATTCCATAATGCAAGTCATTTGAAAGCCTTTTTGAAAAGCGTTGTGCAGTAGTCATTGTCCTACTGATAAAGCCTCCAGTCATGCAATTAAAGTTATCAGGAAATATTTATATTTATTTTTTTATCAAATGCATATACTTACAACACAGGTCACCATCTCATCGTTTAATGTTAATTTATTCTGCAGTTCACACAAGAAAATTACTCGTACACACCCACTTATGTTGTATCACACAGTAAAAGCATTAGTTTTCTTTACAAACGTTTCTTTAAAAGTAACATTTTCATTAAAAATTCAAACTTTTAAGTGTGTTGGTGGTTTTTATGAATAAGTTTTGCAACAGTTTAACAAAACAATGCTTTTTCTAATGAGTCCTTTATATAACATAAGAAATACAGGACTGCTGGGGGAATTGGATATAAATACTTATTTTCCAGAAAGTTAACCCTGTTTTTAGAAGTTAAAGGATCTTACACGTCTTTTTCATATTGATTAGGCACCGAACAACACGAGGAGACAGTACATTAATCTCATCTCATCATATTTCAGCAGTGGCTGTTGTGAACTCACAGATAGGATGTCTGCACTTTGCAGAAAGCAACTTCCTTTATACAAGGAAGTACCCACATGCCGATTTAATAAAAAAAAAAAAAAAAGAAAAAGAACCCACACAGGGTGGGTTTGGTGGGGAGGGAGGTGAGAGTGAGTGCGTTTCAGGGGAAAAGCAGGGGCTGTTGGACCAAAAGCAGCCCTGAGCTGGGCTCCTCCAGCAGCAGGAAGTTTCTATGGGGCCTTGCCGAGCATGCGCCGTGAGCTCCACAGTCTCCCTATGTGGCAAGAGTGCAGAGGCAACAACCAAACCAATAATAGAGACAAGAGAGCAAGAGCAACAAGCACCTTCCCCTCTATATTCCTACCGCCGCCTCCTCACAGCCCTCCCCAGGCTGCTCTCTTGGCCCCGGGCCTCCCACATCCATTGCACGGAGCAGGAATTAGACAGTCTGGCAACCAAATCTGCTACTGGAGAGGGAGAGAGAGAGAGAGGAGGAGCAGCTTGAAATAAAACAGTGGAGTGCATAACCCATCCCTCCACCTCACACAGCTCAGGTGGCGCCAGGGAAGGAGCAAGCAGCCAGCTTATATCCCCCCCCCTCCTCCAGCTACAAGAGGGGAGGAGAAGAGAGGGATGGAGATTACACACAATGGCTGGCTGTGTTTGTGGGGAGGAGATGGCCTACAACAGCAGCCCTGGGGAGAGCTCAGGGCTCCTCTGTGCCCCCCCCTCGGCCATTCCTCACCCCCACACACACACAGAGGAAAAGGAGAGGGGGGGTGAAAGAGGAGCAGGACGTTGCCTTGTATGTGCGTGCGCGTGTGTCCCCTTCTTATTTCAGTGGAGAAATAAAAAAGGACACATACATGGGGGGGGGAGGGGGGGGGAAGGGGCGGAAGGAGGGGGGGCAACCCCCAAACCGGGGGGAGGGGAGGAGATGGAAGAGCCCAGCGCCAGACTGAACAAAACCAGTTATTTTAGCTTATCCCCCTTTTTACAGGAGTTCTTCCCCCCCAACCCCCAACACAGAGCTTGGGAGCAAAACCAGATAAACGGAGCGGGGGGGTGAGGGGGGAGTCAGAGCCGGCACTGAGGCGGGGGGGGGGAGAACGGGGGGTTCCTTCCTCCCGTCGGGGGAGGCAGCTCACACGCATACAAAAACAGCTGCTCCCCTCTAAATATAAAAGAAGAAGGGCCGTGCTGAGGGGGGAGAAGGCTCCCCCCCAGGAGGGCCGCTCCGGGAATCCCAGGCCCCTCCTCTCCCCTCAGCGCGCTCCACCCCCAGGGCCGGGAGGAGGCGGGGGGGGGGAAAAGCCCCGGCCCCCCCTCCGCTCCCCCTCAGCCGGCCGTGAGGGGGTAAGGGAAGGGAAGGGGGGTGAGGGGAGGGGGGAGTTATCCGGGCCGCTCACCCTGGTCTCCGGGCTCCTGCGGCGGCTGCAGGACGCGCTCCAGCTCGGGAAAAGGCAGCTCGGGCAGGTCCAGCAAGGCCCCGTAACGCTCGAGGAAAGAGCAGACAACGGCGAAGTTCGGCCAGGAGCCCGGGCAGCAAGGGCCTGCCGGAGGAGGGGGAGGCGGAGATGGAGCCGGAGGAGCCGCCGCCGCCGCCATCTTGGACCTGAGGATGGAGAAGGAGCTGGGGAGGGGGCGGGGGGAGGGAGGGAGGGGGCGCTGCCGAGCCGCGCCGCCACTATCCCACAATGCAACGGCGGAGGAGGGGAGGGGGGCGGCAGCTAGAGCGGCGCCAAGGCGACACTCCCCCCCCCGCCTCGTGCGGCCAGGGGGAATGAAAACAAGGCGGGACCGTTTACGTGACAGAGCAGGGGATGGGCCAATCGAAGCGGGCGGGAGGGCGGGGCCGGCAGGTAGCACCGGCCAATGAGAGGGCAGGGGGCGGTCCCTCCCCTGTGGGAGAGGTGGAGGTTGCGCCTGGCGGGGCAGGGGTCGCGCGCGCGGCGGTGAGTAACGGCCGTTAACGGCTCCCCTTAGGCTTAGGGGAGGCGGCGGGAAGGAGGTGAGGGGATGGTGGCTCCGCTCGGCTCGGGTCACGGCCCCACGGACGGCTCGGCGCTCCCTGGAGCGGGCCGCTTACCTCCCGGTGGGGGAGAGAGGCGTGAGGCGGCGGGTCGGGCGAGGCCTTGTTTTGGGGGGGGGGGGGGGGGGCAGGTTCAGAGCTGTGCCCCGGGCCCCCGCCTCCCGCTCCGTCCTCGCTGATGTGCCCACCCCCCGCCGTGCTCCTCTCGGTTCTCTGTCCGTTCCTTCTCTCCGCCTTGTTTTTAAAATGCCCTGCTCCCCCCTAACTTCTTACAAGCGCCCCCTCCCTCCCCCCCCGTGATCTCCCCAGCAAAATCAGATTACCGAGTTACCCAAAAATGTTTTCCTAGTTCTTAAACTTGACACCTGCCTCCTCCATACCCGGTTCATTTAACCTTTTTACTTGCCTTCCTGCTGTCAGTTTTTAAACCCTGACCTGCTTTTCTAGCTGCTGTATCACTTCTGAAGTTGCATCGGTTGCTGGGAAGTTGCCCACCTTCATGGAGAATCACCTCATCTTTTGATACTTCACAGAAGTTGTTCTGCAACTTGACAGTTGCCAATTTACTCTTTCACCTTTCTCCTCTGATCTCAGGTTGCGCCTTGGATTTTATGAAACATTCTTTTCTTCTGTAGTCTCTCAATAAAATATTCTCTGGTGCATTGCTGTTGTTCACCTTTTTTATTATATTTGTTGCTGGTGGGTGCTATTCTGAAACAATGTTTACCCTCACAGAAGACAGTAGCGCTGGCAGTTTTAAAATCCACCTGCTTGCCCCACTGTACTTCAGTCTCAAATTTCTTCTGTTTTGTTCTCAGCTATTCTTTTCTTCTGCTGTCCTTAGCCACTGCTTCATTTCTTTCTTTCAGTATAGTCTCCTTGCATAAACTTGTATTTTGCCTCCTTTTAAGCTCTTCTGCTTTCTTGACTTGCTATGTTTTTCAGCCCTCATATCTTTGCTCATAGATTCCTGAGTCATTTCTCCACTTCGTCTCTTTGTGTTTGGACTACTGCGATTTATAGAAATTACTATCTTAGGTTATATTTGAGTCATATAGTTCATGGTCTCTTTTGAGCTTAAGTGGTAGTATGTGTTTTGGTACTATACATTGTTCATAGTGAATAATTAAAAATACAACTCATTTGTCAGGGAAATATTTTCCTAATCCTTGGTGATTAGACTATGTCTTGCAACAAGAATGTCCAAAGTTTCTGTTAAAGAGTTTATCTTACTCCAATTTAAGTTACTCTCATTAATTCAGATAACCCAACCTTACTGATATTCTCTGGCGGTATTACGTGAAATAGTTTTAGATTACAACTTTTTATGTATGACTTTTAAGTTTTGTTCATTTCTGCTATTTAATTTTCTTTGTGCTGTTTGGAAAAGATTGTATGGAACCGTTGCTCTCCCATTTGCCATTTGTGCCTGTTTGATCGCACAGTCCCAGCCTTGTAATACTGTTTGGATTGGGAAATCTGATACTCCTCATAATTTTATTGTTCATTCACCTCTGTCTAACCTCCAGGTCTAATTCTGCTGTTTCCTCTTAAAAATAGCACAGGCACAAATTCTTTTCATTCTTCAGAGCCAAGTTCTGGTTGGCTTATTCAGCCTTTACTCCTTGATTGATGGGTGATTTCATTCTGTTGGGACTACTGCTGGTTATTTCTTCTGCTACAATCTCCCTTCAAGCAGATTTTTGGAAAAATAGTCTTACAAACGTTCACTTGAATCCATCACATTGTGGATGTGTAATGAGAGAATCTAGAATATGTGAATCCAAGCAAGTTTCACTCCCCTGTAGCTGCTTGCCTGGGTACATGTGCCACTAACTTCAAAAAAGGAGCAAGGAAGAAAGAATTGCCCTGTTGTTCTATGGAAGAAGCAGCTCTGGCAGCCTCAGTCCTGTGCCAAATCTGAAGTAACGCAGTTTTTACTTCATGCAGTGTTTGAAACATTTGATACTGAGATCCGCTCCTGGCAATCAGAGAAGAGCAGGACCTGTCTGGCTGTACTGTGTTTTGCTGTAGCACGTGCAAGATGGAAAGGGAGGCTTCCAGTCGTGCTGGAAGCCTGGTAATTAAAAGATTTCTTTTGTGAGTGCTCTTTCTTTAATTCATGCCACCAGGATTCCTATGAATGATTTTTTTTTTTTTTTTTAGTTTTTTTTTCCTGGTGAATTTGAACAATTGAAAAGTAAAGGATGAGAAACTGCATATATGGAAGGTTCTGCCACTGAGGTTTTTGGGATCGGCCAGGAGCAGGGCTGTTTTTACTGCAGAAAGAACCAATTTTCTTCATATTGAGGATTTCAGACCATCTTCCTTCTGAACTGGAAGGGCAGAAAAGTGACTCTGCTCTTGAGATGTGTCAGTTGAGTGCCATCCTGCTCTAACGCATTTCCAGGGTATCGCTGTGGGATTCCTCTCTTGTCCTCTGCTGACAGAATGCCATTGGCAATCAGACTGCGATGACATGAAGGACTGTGAGGAGGGCGTAAGCTTTCATGGTGGCATTTGAGGCAGAGTCCCTGCCCTACTGATGCCCAGCTGTGATTGTGATAACAGGTCTAAAAATTAATGCGGTTAATACCAAAAAAACAGTTGGTCTATAGCAGTGCTGATAAGCCTCAGCTGGAGCACTCTGTCTAGTTTTAGGCAACAGACATCAAAGAAAAATGCATACCAATTGCTGGCTGCCAGGGAAAAGGGGAAAATAAGCAGAGATTTAGAAAATATGACTGAAGGGAAGTGAAATTTATTTAATCTAAAAGAAAGGAAAAAAAGCTGAGTCAAGTCCTCAAGAAAACAGAAGGCGGTGGAAAAGACTAAGGTTAAGCTGTTCTCCTTGTCCACAGTAGAAGGGATTAGAAATAATGGTTTTAAGTTGAAATAACGAAGACTTCATAAACAGTGAAAAGACATTATTTGGGTTTTAACTGTCCTGAGATGCTACATAGGGAGACTTGGCCTCTGTAAGGACTGAGCAGGGAAAGAAGACTTGGTCTCTGAAAGTCTTAACTGCTGTAGCAATATGGCAATGCCATTGTTCTGTTCATGGCTTTTCTATTGGGTTGGTTTGTTTGGGATTATTTTTTTTTTTACCTCATTTACAGCCAAAGAAATAGTATATCTCTCAGATATTTTAGGAAATTATCATCTTCATTGTACATTTTAGGGAGAATATTAAAACCCAGATGTGAGAGGATATTCTGGGACCTGATCCCTGTTGATAGTTTTAAAAGTTGAGCACCCAATACTTGTACAGATTTAGCATGTAAAATGATTTGCCCAAAATCCTGCACAAAATCCCCAAGAGGACTGGTAATTCAACAAATCTGCTGATCCTCAATTCAATTCTGTTGTCACAAAATCAAGTGGATAAAGTCCATAATAGCATTTCCTTCCTAGCTCCTTCGGGCAAGGACAGCATTTTCTGGTTTTATTAACGTGCTGCATATGTTAGCCTGATGTTATGTATTAAATATCCTTTTTCCAGACTTTGGTTCAACGTTGTGATGTCTTCCCCTGAAATTGCTTCCCTTTCTTGGGGTCAGATGAAGGTGAAAGGCTGCTCTACAACGTATAAGGATTGCAAAGTATGGCCGGGAGGAAGCCGAACCTGGGATTGGCGAGAAACTGGGACTAATGTAAGTTTGCTGTTTACTGTCCATCCTGCATTTCAAACAGGACTCTGAGAGTGGTCCAGAGAACATTTATTAAACTTCCAGCCGGAAATTCATGGAGCTGCCTTTTGGTTTCATTGAACTTTTCCTGGTAAAACCTCAGTTTGCAGAAGTGCCTGTGTGGAGAGGTCAAAGGACACACAAGGTCCTACGGGTGACAGGCTGTACCAACTGTTGGCACCAGTCCTCACAGCTACCTGACCAGACCATTTCCATATACCTTAGAGTTCTCAAACTGCATTCTTCATTTGATTAGAGAGTGCAACTGTGATAAGATGCTGGTAACAACCTTTTTTTCAGACTGTGTAAACAAAAGATGTCTTGAGTGAGATAAAAAAAAAAATTATGGGAAGCTAAAACAGATCAACAGTAACTGACCTTACCTGCTGGGAAGACAACAATGCATGTGGTTTAGTTTATAGCCTTTTCTTTGGGGTCCCTTGTACTTATTTCAGATGAAAAATATGCAGATACAGTGTCATATACGCTAGTTTCTCTGTGAAAAGCTCACAGTCTGGCTAACCACACAATGACTTCACTTGGTAGCCATATACTAAGTGCTTGCTCTCACAATTTTTAAACTTTTATCTGTAAATGCTGTCAGAATTGTATAAAAGTACATGGAATAGTATTGACATTCCAGATTTAGAAGCAGCATCATGTCTAATGTTCCTAATGCCATTAGGAACTCGATGATAATTCTCCCGAATTAGGGCTTGCACTAGGATAGCTGTATTGGCTAGAAAAAAAATCCATATTTTCTAAGCAAAAGTTAAAGCACGAAAGAACTACATACCGGTCAGGTCTTAGACCCAGCACCAGCAGCTGTACCCACCCAGAGTTTATTTTGACACAACTGGAGGGCAGAACCTTTGGTTTTGGAACTTCATCTATAATCTTTAGGGGAGCAGAACTTTTTTTAAGCTGTCAGAGTTCAGTTTACACAGAGTATATAATGCCAAGAGAAAAGTGGTGGTGTCATGCAAAGGTATCTGTACCTTGCAGATAGATAGCTGTGCATGTAACCTTTTTCAGTGTATTTCATTTATGGTCTGATTATAAAAAATCAGGTTTTCACTGGCTGTTTGGAGGGGTGGGTTGTGTTGTGAGAGTCACTTTTTGTTTGTTTGACAGTATTGTTTTCCTGGTTTGTATGCACATATGACCGGAGAAGCAGAACAGATATGGTAGCTGAAGAGTTCCCACCTAGTTACCAGCTCAACCACACTTTGATATTCATTCTGACCACTTGAAAACTTTGGTTTCAAATTATAACTACCTACTAGCCTTTAGGAGGATGTGCTTTCCTTTTAAAGTTTCTAACAAGGGATATCTTCAGGTGACAGGTAAAAGCGTTAAGTCCATAAAAGTATTTACAGAAGTCCTCCAACTGAAACAAGGAAAAAATGAGACTCTGCTAAATTAAAAGTGGAGGAGGAAAAAAAAAAAAGGTGGGTTATTTGGAGAGGTAGGTTTTCTGGCATCCTTTGTATATAACCAGGAAGTAAAAAATACCTATTTAGGTTTTGCCTTCTGTAGGTCGCTTGTAAAGCTCCCGGTTTAGGTCAGTTCCGTCCCCTTGCAGCTATGAGGAGGAGTTAGGTGATTTAGTTTAACATTGAATAGCAAGCAACAACTATGAGAACAGAACTAAGCTTTTCTAGACTGTGTCTCCAACTCTAGAATAACTGTAAAAAAGTTAATCCAATCGGCACTGGAAATAATGGGATTCCTCAGATGCATTTTCTGCACGTTTCTTTACAGTAGACTACAGTGTGCCTACTTTCTTGGAACATGTTTTTCCTGGGGGTAGATGGAGCTGAAGTTTGGGAAACAAGCAGTGCTGGTCATGGCCCACACTCTAGTTGGAAATACATTGTTTCCTTTCCCGCTCTGCTATCAGACTGCTATCTAGTACGTAATTCTTTCATCAGGAAAATTGCATAACTGGCTCTGCAAGGTTCTGTAACTAAGCACTAATAGTTCTTATGGCCTTAACCCTTGGGGATGACAGGCAGCCTCCCTGGCTGGCTGCATTTCAGTGCCATCTGCTAATGGGAGAAAAGAAGTAGGAATTCTAAAGAAAGAGCAAAGAAAACAGGCAAAAATTCTGCTGCCCTTCCTCTTTCCCTCCAGCTGTCAAATCAGCAATAATACAGTTATTCCCAAAACATGTGGGAGCCCCTGGATCAGAGCATCTCGTGTAACCAAAGAAAATCCTTTTGTTCCATGGTTTTAATATCTCAGGAGTACTTATCATATGACAGCAAACCTTCCCCAGCAATCTAATTATTGTAATTGCAGTAAACCTTTTTGTCTTAAGTTTTGAGTCTGCTTTAAAGCCGTCAAAGGAAATGCATTATCTATTGTCATAAACGTGTACTTGCAGTGATTTGGTCTGAGAACGCTCTGCATATTGAAGTGAATTCTGCATCCTAGGCGTGGATAGCAAATGTAAATGGACTAAGGGGAACACAACTTGGAGAACTGTAAAGGTGAATTGTTAAGCTGTGCTTTGACCTTAATTCATTGGAAGAATGCAGTATTTTCCGGAAGTATAGGGGATAAAGATGTATGGGCATCTCCATAAAAATAACATTCATCAGGAGTCCACCACGGTGTTGCCTACTTTGAGTGAGAAACTCATCTCAGTCCTCTAAAAAAAACTTAAGAATCCTACCAAAAAAAAAAAAAGGGGGGGGGGGGGGGGAGTGGAATAGTATTTATGATTTAAAAGATGCGCACACCAACAAGGGACCAAATTCTAGCCACAGGTTGTGCAGTGTCTTAGTCTTGGCCGTATAGAGATACATAGAAATTGAATCAAGGAGAATTAGTGTGACATAATAATGTTTTATATTAACATTACAGGTGTATTTGTGGATTCAGGTGTATGTAGCATACTAGTAGTAAATGAGTGTATTTCTTTAAAAACTCAATCAACATGCTGTTAAAGCTGCTCTTTTTTTTTTTTTTTTTTGAGGAGTTTGGTTTCAAATATTCCTTTCTCAAAATTAAGAAGAGTGCAGAAATTGAAACTGTTAACTGAAATGGAGCTAGCCAATATGTTTCAGTCCTCTTTGGTAAATGGGATTTGCAAAGTAAACAAGAAAAGAATTTAATCATTTTAATTATTTGAGAAGCTTTTTGTAATTAAAGTGAGTAAACTTTGACTTGACACAATCTTCACTACAAAAAGATTTTGTTTGAAAACAAACAGCAGTATGTTGCAATTTATTGATTTCACTTTAACTTTTAATATCTGTAAAATGCTAGTTGTTAGACATAGATGTTTTAGAAATGTGTAATGCATCTCTTTATTTTTAACTGTTTAATAAAGAGTGATAATATTGCCATCAATTGATTAATTATCAACCTTCATCTGCATATAGAATACCTTCTTTTAATTACCAATGTTATCTGCTCTGTGTGCACAGAAAAGAGGGTGATGTTACATTTTGGTACCGCTAATTTACCCTGCTAATCTATGGACAGTTTCAAAACACACAGAGTAAGCTTTCCTGGTGGTTGCTCTCAGTACACAGGCTGTTGTTTTCCTCCCCTGACACTTAGCATTCTCCAGGAGTGCAACCAGCTGACCTTGAAGAAGTTGTCAAGAAGGGTGTTAAAACTCTGGTGATCGGTCGTGGCATGAGCGAGGCTTTGCAGGTAGGTTTTTGTTCTGTGATCAACATAAATTAGAACTGTTTGTTTTCCCTCTCCCTCACATTAGGGGTGGGGTGGGGGGAAATAAATCTATGATGCTTTACTAAGAGGGGGAAAAAAATTCAGGATACTGAATTAGTATGACCAAGCTCCTGCAAGGAGCCACTCTCTCCCTGAAAGAAACATCATTTGAGCTCCTCTGTATTAGTGTCAATGTCAAGCAGTAGAGAGGTCTAAGTTCTGCAATTAAACTTAAACAAGGAGAATTTTTTGCAGTGTCATTAGTCCTCCCTCTTAGAATAGGTTATGAACTCGCCCTCTAGCTTGCTGTAAATACTTGATAATTAGGCATTTTTGTTCCTAATGTTGTCAGGGTGTCATTTCAGTAGATGAACTAGCTACAGAAAACTCAGAAGTGCTGAGCTTCACTTCATGAGAAACAATTCTTAAGCTTTTTGGTGAGGTAACACCCTATTTAGCTTAATTACCTTTAGCTCCATTCTAGTTATTTTTCTAAGAAAGGGCTGCATTTTAAACCGTGTTAAGGAGAGATGGGAGGTGTGTATATACAAGTTGCTTTATTTAAGAGAAAAAAATTTGTATCAATCTTAGAAATAGCTGAGCATATTATCAGTTTGGCTGCTATCAATTACTTAAGTGCATCTACCAACAAACACCATCAGTACCTGTTTTGTTTCAAGCTTTACAGCGCGAGGGGAAAAGAATCTAATGCTTGCTCTTCCCATTTCCTTTTCTCTTCCGAGGTTCCACCGTCGACTGTGGACTATTTGAAGAAAAACGGGATTGATGTGGTGGTTTTGCAAACAGAGAAGGCTGTGGCAGAGTACAATGCCCTGGCTGCTCGGGGTGTCAAAGTGGGGGGAGTCTTCCATTCCACCTGCTGAAGCATTACAGCTCATTCCGCCTTCCTCAGCCGCAGCCAAATCACAGACACACCTCTCCGCTGAATCAAATTACAGTCAACAGAGTGTGGACTTGTGTGCCAAGGCATTTGTGCGGTGACAATCTAAAGTGAAAGGACAGTTTATTAGTTCAGGATTTAAACAAATTGAGTGCTCACAAAAGGGAGCTTGTTAATTAAACCATTTAATTACAGAACCATTTCCATATGTTCTTGAGATTGACCTGATCTTTCTCTGAAGACTGTCCATATTGTGATTACTTAACTTTTCACCTGCTGGCTAAATTAAGATACTAGGTTTTGAATACTTTTATTAGGAAATGGCTGGAAATGACGTTATCGGGTATTGGAATGCAGCCATAAAATACCTGATGAGCACAATCAGGTGGTAGATATGAAGCAGCAGTAAAGCGGCACTTTACCACCACTGTATAAATAAGTTAAAAATAAAATAAATTTAAAAGTGGCCCCAGAACATACAACTTTGCCTCCTGCTGGTGACTTCAGTCAGGGTATTTGCTATGCAGATCTGTTTGTGATGATTCAAGAACATCACATAATTTAGCACTTTTGAATTTGACATTGAACCTAGAAAAAGGAGAAAAAAAAAAAAATCTATAGGGAATAAAAATAAAAGCTGGGCCTTAAAGAATTTTCCTATTAATTGTGAATTGTGCGGGTTGAGTTGTGGAGTATGTATCTATTCAAAAGTCCCTGTGTGCTTGAAATCATCGGAAAGATTTGTCACAAAACTAGAGTTTGCAACATCAAATGTTGATCTTTAGGAAATCAGTCTAAATTGCTGCCAGCAAGCGGGGGATGGATGTGAGAATTCTTACTGGTCATCATTCTCCGATGATTTAAACGTTTTGCCAACAAGCATATTATTACACTGAAACTATAACAAATTCTCATAGTTGCTGTTCTTGGTTGGCTTCTATTAGTATTACTAGTTACTACCTACTGTAGATTTTTTTTTTTTTTTTCCCCACCAGGCTTACGAATTCTTGGTGTGTGTGTATTAAGTCTGTGTCTATTAATGAGAGCACAAAGATGTCAGTACAAAAAGCCCTGAGGCACTCGGAGCTACCCGAGCAGCAGCAGAGAGGCTCAGACTGCCATGAGAACTCACCAACTTTCCCAAGACCCAAGAATAACCCGTTACAAAATCCTACTCTTTTTTTTTTTTTTTCTGTTTATTTGCTCTAGTAATCGTTTAAAACCTTTTATCTGATCAAATACAATGTGGTGTAAAAGCAAAGGGAAAAGGAGTACTTGAAAGTTTTATCTTGCAATCTCCTAATTACAGCAATATTTTCTAATTACAGCAATATTTTCTCTTAGTGTAGCTGGATTTGAGGCAGCATCTTACCTAAACCAGCAAGAACTGCCTTTCCAGTTGCATCTGTGTTCTCTGACAGAGCAGCTGGCATCGTGCTCCTCAGCACTGCTGTGACACCGTCCTGGAGAACTTGCATGGCGTGGAATAGAAGGTGAACCACTGACCCAGAAGACTCTCGTCATCCCAAGAGGGTGCCAGTAAAACCAGTTCCTACCAATCCACAGAGTGGAAAGACTTTTTGCGTTAAACTGTTGTTATCTTATAGCGGAGGTGGTTTGATATATGATCACAGTCATATATTTGTGTTATTTCATGAGCTTTTGGGCCTTAACGCAGCCTTAAATAGGAAAAAGCTTTGTAAGGCTTTTACTGGGAGGCCAATTCCAGTTTCTTAAGTACCGCAGCAAGCGTGTTACACTGTGAGAAGTTGAGCAAACACCTTATCTTTCACCTCCAGGTTTTTTTTTTTTTTTTCCTTTTTAAAAATATTTTTATATTTATGTGGTATATAATGATGAAGCCACATCCAACAAAAGCGCTCAGCCTAGGTCCTGCAGTTGAGGAAAAATAGGGTGGGCTCCTCATGCTGGTGCGCTGTGTTTCGTCCTCCCAGAAGGCGTGGGAGCAGCACAGCCCGTTTCGCATTGCCAGGTGACTTCTAGAGGTGCGTCCTACCCGGCTTTGTGCTGCAGCCTCTTAATTGTTCCTTTCATTTGGCAACCAGTAGGATACAGAAGATTCCACTTCTCAAACGGGGAGCTGCAGCATGCAAAAAAAAGGGATTTCCCTTTTTAACGGTAAACTGCAAAGTTTCACTGCCAGCAGTACAAAATTTTGGTGTCAGCAAGGAGATAATTAGCTGGAAGTCTTTTCCATCCGGATTGTCTATTGCTGCTCTCGTCACAGCTTCCCGAGTCGGCTTTGTCAGTTCCCACAAAAGCGGCTGCTGTACTTGGGCTGCTCCAGTCACTGAAAGCCCAATTTCCTTCTTGGTGCCTGAAATTGCTTTGCTGGAAACAGCTGGGACTGATTCATCAGAAAAATTCAACCAGAGCTCAAAACGATATCTTTATTAAATCGCTGCTTTCAGCTTCGAGCCATAAATAATTTGTTAAAATTACAGGCTTGTCACCCAAATCATGGGAGTGCGCTTTTAGAGGGCAGGACTTCTCACATACGCCGCTTTTCTGCCTCCCACCAGGAAAACGATCTCCCGGTCGGCAGTGAACTCCCACCCCGATGCTGGCATTAAAGCGGAGCCGCGGCTGGGCTGGCTGCCAGGAAGATTCCACCCAGCTGCTCCGCCGCCGAGCCGGCCCAGCCCCGGCCCTTATCTTTGTGAAGCAGCACACGCGTGAGCTGGCAGCCGGGAGAAACGGGCCGCGGAAAGGCTCACAGACACGCCGGACACAACACGACCGGCATTTCTGAGGGACACCAGGCAGCTTTTGCGCAAAGCCTGGTATCTATGAGCCCTCAAACTTCCATTTCAAAGCCCTGCTAACACCGAATTAACAAATTGTGAACTAAAAAGGCTGCTCACGCATTCCTAGTGCCTGCTACTAAGAATAAACTGGAAAATGCGAGTAAAATTAAGATGAAAATAGTAATTGGATTTCTGACTTGGTCAAAAGATTTGAGAACTCAGACGAGCAAGGCAGGAATCCAGAGGAAATGCATCTTCCAAGATGATGTCATATGGTCCTGATTTTCTTTAGTCTTCCCAAGAACTTGCTCTGTACTTTCTGCAGGGACGGTACCCGCCCACTTAGGTTTTCTGTACTTTGAAAAATTAGATACGTGAAAGCCACACCAGGCTCGAGTTAATATCTCATAATCTCCAGTGTCGTTCCAAATACATTTGTGCATTGTTTTGAGCGGTCTTGACTTGGTAATTGCATTATTTACTTGCTAAGTTCTAAGAATTGGCTGAATGAATTTCAGCGGACTTCAGGATTATGAATTTCCCATTAAAGGCGTTCAGAGCTAGCCTTCCCCTACAGGCAGATGCCATGTGTAATTAAAGCTGAAAAAGGAAAAAAAAAAAAGGGTAAACACGACAACACATTTTCAAACCACTAAACTACATGCGAGTTCAGCCTTTTCCTCTCTCTGCCGGATTCTTGACCCGCTTCTCTTAGCTGTAACTGGGAGGTAAAACACAGAGGTGAAGGATGTTTGAACATTGTTAGTTTTTAGCAAATTATTGGCCCGTGCTTCTAGATTGCTCGCTCTCCCTGCAGCTGCAGCTCTGCCCTGGCACCATGTTCCTACGCTGGCAAAGATCAGTGAGAACAGAATCTCCCTGTACTTGGGTGGTTGTGATCTGAGTTCAAGGAAAAAGCCAACGGCTCGATTTAAACAACTACAACAGAAATCTCAGAATATTTACCTTTTATACAAGTTTCCTTTCAGATTTTCCCTCTGGTGGAACACGGTGTGAAAATGCATTTAAAAGAGAAAGTAAGCGGAAACAGATGGGAGATCAAGGTAAGCAGTTTAAAAAAAACACAACACAAACGCAACCAAAAAGTAACAAAACAAAAGCAAACGCATAGTCAGTAAGAAGGGAAAAGACAGAGAATGGCAGCAAGAGAAAGACCTATTAAAATATAACATATTTATATAAGGGATGTTTTACTAAGGTCTGTAGCGATAGGACAAGGGGCAACAGTTTTAAACTGGAAGAGGGGGGATTTAGATGAGATATTAGGAAGAAATTCTTTGCTGTGAGGGTGGTGAGCCCCTGGCCCAGGTTGCCCAGAGAAGCTGTGGCTGCCCCATCCCTGGAGGGGTTCAAGGCCAGGTTGGACGGGGCTTGGAGCAACCTGGTCTGGTGGGAGGTGTCCCTGCCCAGGGCAGGGGGTTGGAACTAGGTGACCTTTAAGGTCCCTTCCAACCCAAACCATTCTCCAATTCTGCATAGCAGCGAAAACAATAAATTTGAATCTTGGAAAGAGTACAGGATTAAGGAAACAGCATTTGACATTGAATTTTAAGATCATGAGTATTACAGAACACTTCTTTTTTCCACGATGAATTAATCATCTGCTTGAATAGATGAAACTTAAGAAGAAAAGGAGAACCTGTGATTTCTTCTGTAATTCAAACTAAGACTCGGAGAAGAAACTACAGCCAACTGTGGAATACTCTCATTAGGAGACTGGAAATGTTAGTAGCAGCCTTGAATTTTCAAGTGGTTTTAGACATCTTGAAATGACAGATGCAAAACTTCTCTATAGCCCTTCAGTATTTGATCCTTGGTGGTAATACTGAAGGCGAATGATCTTTTCCCAGTAAGTTATATGAAAGCAGCTCAAGCACAGCACAGAGGGAGCAAAATAGTAGAAATTTGTTCCAGAAAAAGAGAGAAAGATGCCAAGAGCTTGATACTGAAAATGGGGAAAAAAAAAAAAAAAGTCCAGAATGGAGTAACTGTTTGGTCATCTGTGGCCTGGGAAGAAATGATAAATCATAAGTCAATTACTGATAACCACAGAGCAGCCACGATACCTTTAGGAAAGGCCGAGTTAATTCCCGGGTTGGGGGGGGGGAGTTATCTGCAGGCCTGGGAGGAGCACAAAAACTTCGCTGTGCTGCCCATCGACACTGCGCCGACAGAGAAGGGCGGCATTCAGGACTGAAGAGGCGTTCCCTCGGGCCCTGGTCTCTGCTCCAACTACCAAAGCAGCAGCTGTGGCCCGGAGCATATGGAAAAAAGACAACTGAGGGGGGATCTTATCAATGCTTAGAAATACTGAAAGGGTGGGTGTCAGGAGGATGGGGCCAGGCTCTTTTCAGTGGTGCCCAGTGACAGGACAAGAGGTAACGGGCACAAACTTGAACATGGGAAGTTCCACCTAAACATGAGGAGGAACTTCTTTCCTGTGAGGGTGGCAGAGCCCTGGCACAGGCTGCCCAGAGAGGTGGTGGAGTCTCCGTCTCTGGAGACATTCCAAACCCGCCTGGAGGCGTTCCTGTGCCACCTGCTCTGGGTGACCCTGCTCTGGCAGGGGGTTGGACTGGATGGTCTCCAGAGGTCCCTTCCAACCGTGCCATGCTGTGGTTCTGTGACATCATTTAAATCAGAAGTCTTTATTGGAATGACAAACTGCAGAAATACTGCTGAAGTGCAAAATTGAGAGGGGGGGGAAAAAAAAAGGAAGTGTGTAACGAGTTGGCTCAACTCACCAAGGATCTGCATGGACCCAGCTTCATTAGAAGAGAGTTGGAGGTTGTAGAGAAGTGGAGGTCGGTGTCTTCTCCCACGTAACAGGCGATAGGACAAGAGGAAATGGCCTCAAGTCACACCAGGGGAAGTTTAGACTGGATATTAGGAAAAATTTATACACTGAAAGGGTTATTAAGCATTGGAACAGGCTGCCGTCTCTGGAAGGATTTAAAAGCCGGGCAGATGTGGTGCTGAGGGACACGGGTTAGTGGTGGGTTTGTCAGTGTTATGTTGATGGTTGGACTCGATGATCTGAAAGGCCCTTCCAACCCAGACGCTTCTATGATTCTATACATCAAGCCCTGTCCACTGGGAATTGAACTGAAGGTGCCAACGAGAAATCGGCTGGTAACAACTTGGCTGTTTCATGTGCAGGAGGTTGTCAAAGCAGCGCCCTAAAGCCGAAATCCCCAAAACCAGTTTGTAAGAGCAGTAGCACTAAGAAAGGATATTTAATTCAAGAATACCTAAAGCAGCTTCAGTAGCTTTATAGTTATGAGCCTTTGGACCACAACACGTCAGTGCTAAAAAATTAACTCAAAAATCACAAAAAACTTGCAGTAATCTCTTATTAGCCCAGGACCAAGCCTGCATGGATGTTCACTCATATAATAAAGAGGGAACAGATTAGCATGAGTTTTCCAATTTTATTGTAGGAAAGCACGCAAAGGGTTATTATTTACACTGATCTCTGTACAACTGGGAAGTATTTCTTCACTGCTTTGTTTACTTGCTAAAAACGCACCTTTTTTTTTTTTTAAACAATTGATTTATGAACATAAGTAACATTTCGCAGCACCACCATCAAGTTGCACACATTAAGTGCTCCTACAAAATCCTACCAAAGTATTAGCTGCAAGTCACAGGAGGCTCCTCAGTCCCCTGAAGCCTCGCACACGGGAGCGATGCGCAGACACACATCCCACAGGAACGCCAGAAGGACCGTGTTTTCAGTGAGTTCTTGTCCCTCCCTACTCCCAGCTCACCTCCTTCGGGGAACTGCGACAAGCTGCCTGCCTGCTGCTTAACTGAGAGCGTGTCTGGCTACTTCAGAAAGACTCCGGCTGCCAAAACTGCTGCTGAATTGGAAAACTGCACGGATTTTCTCATCTCGGTAAGATCGGGTCAGGCCAAGATCACCACGTGGAAACAGATCCTGTAAAACTTTGTGGGATGGGGTTAGTGAATTTTCAACCCATGGTACTTAACCACATTTTTCCTAAAGGCATAAAAAGGCACAAGACACCTGGATTACAATTCAGAGATGAGTATGTTTGACTCCACTTTATGTAAACAAACAAAGTAAAGTTTTGTTGCTGTAACTCCATCAAACTCCATGTCCTGCTAACGGGAGTGCTGCTGCTTGCACCAACAGGTTCCTCCTCCCCCCTCACCGCAACCTGCGCCCTCCCCAAAACTGCACCCGCTTCAGTGCGGCTGTACGGGATGTAAAACAGCTCAGGATTTACCCTACGGCAACTGGCAATTTCACTTTGAGATGCGGTTCCGACACAAGAACAATAGCACTTCAGAATACATATATTTTTTTAAACTAAGAATTTAGGTACCAATGCACAAATACAAGTCTTAGACATTAAAAAAAAAAAACGAAAAAACCCCACACAACCCCCCCAAACTCCTTAACTTCATTTCAGAGTACTGGTAAAAATAACATTGATTTCTGTGCCTAAGAATTTACAGAGTAAATACCTTCGTAAATACAGAGCAGAAAACCTAGAGGGCTTGAAGAGAAGCTTCTGATAAGTGAAAACTGAAGATATGGCCCAACGAAATACTCCTGGAATGCTGGCTGAGAACTGTCGCGATTTTCTTGATTCAACAGAGAAACACCTGCATTTTCTTGAAACTGTTCTTAACAAGCTGAATAACTCCCGTGTTGGTTGATCTGCTTCTTACCAGAGGAGACCAATCGTTCTGCAGTAGCTTTATTTCCACGGTTGACTTTTTTTTTTACCCAAGTATAAAACTGTTTTGGTTTGGTTCACCGTCGTTCCATGTAATCCAACAATCCCATAAATACATTTATTTTAGCGACAGCCTTCACCGCCTGGCAGGTTTGGGCATGATGTACACTTTGACAGGTTTGCTGAAGGGTATGGTCCCCTCTATGCCGTTTTCAGATTGCGGGAGAGCCTCCAAGCTCTCGCTCCAGCTGGATTTAGGAATTTTAGCAGATGCCTTGCTCCTGTTGGAATTGTAGGCCAGCAGCAACCGCACTTCGATCTGACATGGCTCTGCAGAGGAAAAAAGTAAGAGAAAAACGAAAACTTGACTCTCATCATACAGCGAACGACCGATACTGTACAAAACTTTATCTCATGTGTGCTGGGGAAAGTACAGAGCCCTTCTGGGCTGCCCAGAATCCAGTCTGGTGTTCGAAAATACAACTTTGTTGTTATATTCAGCACAGCAGAACTGAGCACCGGTTTAGATCCATCCCCTCTTTGTCATAGCTTAAAAAAATCTCACTAACAAAGAGCAACTTTCAAAAGTAACCGTTAACAGTTATTCCAACACAAGAATAATAAAATCATGAAAGACCACAAAAAGAGAAGGACTTGCTACCTACATTTTTATGGCAGGATCAAGTAAATCCAGATGATTTAACCCAGGTTGGATGGGGCTCTGAGCAACCTGGTCTAGTGGGAGGTGTCCCTGGGGTTGGAACGAGATGGATCTTTTAAGGTCCCTTCCAACCCAAACCATTCTGTGATTCTACGATGTCTGAAAAGACTCCCAGCAGAGGAGATGACTTGAAGATTCTCTTCTGTTGGAGGTTTTTACACTGCACAACAGCCTGTTCCCCTCTTTTACCATCTCATCAGCTAGACGGATGTTCCTGATACTGTCCATAAGATGATTTCACTTTGTTCTTCTCCCAGTGGTCATAATGAAAACAGGCTGTCAGTCTACACGGTGTGACTCCGAGCAGCATGCTGGACCACAGCCCCATCAAAATGTTCCTTTCTAGACTGAAAACCGTGATTCCTTTAGATGTTCCATATGGACTCGTACTGGTTTTGGCCGAGAGAAAGTTAATTTTCCTTCACAGCAGCTCGCATGGTGCTAAGTTTCGGATTTGTGATTAAAACAGGGTTGGTAACACAGTGTTGAACAGTGCCAATATCCACGAGTTCCCTCACTTTTACCCTTCTGCTTCTCTTCCCCATCCCACCGGGGGGAGAGCAAGTGTGCACCAGGTGGTGTGTGGGGCTGAACTGGATACCAGGTTAAAACCAAAACCAGGACCACATCACTGAAACCTAAACGAAACCTACTGAAACCCACCTCATTTTAAGATGCAACGCCCAGAACAGCAGCGGTCCTCCAGCTGAGACATCGGCCACACCAGACAGAACACGTGAAATAACCTTTCTCCCCACAGTTATCCCAGGGTCCCTGAGACTCACCTTTTCACCACATTGTCACCTCTTACTTGTAGCTTGCAGTCACCGCTATAGCTTCTGCTACACCTGTCAGTTAATCCGTGCTTTGGGCATTCTCCTTCCTGAGCACACACTTTTTACAGGCCTTCAATAATTTCAGTTGTCTTCAACTCAGGCAATTTTCTCCATTCTGAATTCTGACCTCATCCCCTGAACCCCTCCCAACTTGGTTTCCTCTCCACAGTTTATATGCCCAAGTGCCAACGTCAAAGTTAATTGTTAAAATAATGGCAGGGGAGAGACCAGAACAGAATCATTTGCGGCCCTACTTAAAATGCCCTTCCAGTGAGTGCTGCAGAAGCAGAAATAAGGAGTTGATTCAGCTCCCTCTGGTACAGGATGAACCTTTAAATCCAGATACTTCCAGTTGTAGAAGCAATACCATTTTTAATACTCCGTAACAAAACAAAGATCGCAGGATGAACGAGCACACCATGGAAGCGCTGTATAGAAAGTACGTGAAAGAACATGACACTAAACAAAACTTTGTTGGTTAAGAAAAAAAAAAAAAAGATCACCAAATCCTATTAATAACTGCTCCGAAAAACACCCCACATTTCAATAAATGTGAAGGGATTAAAAGAAAACAGGACAAAGGGAGCTGCGAACAAACGCTCTCTGCTTTTGTTGTTTGAAGTCCACAAGCCAATTACTGAAGCACTTCCACGGGGAAGCATCAATGCCAACTGGGACTGAACGTGAATGCTGGGGTCGCGTATTTCATCAGAGCTAAAGGGTGGTTTTTTAGGGCATTAACAGGGTGAAAGTTTAATCAGCAGTGAAATTATACTGTTGAGTATAATTCCATTCCACACACCGTTCCAAAGGTTCTCTGCCCTCCTCAAATACCTGTCAGATGTGAAACAATGAATTACAATGAGTCAATTCACCGTGACTCCTTGCCTTTAAAAAGGATGCAGACCTGACGCCTACAACCGATCTTGCTCCGCACAGAAACGGGTGACCTCACCTTCAACATGGGCTGCCCTGTAAAGGCTCCCAGTGCCAGAAGACTGCCCTCACAGCCCCCATGAATCATAGAATGGTTTGGGTTGGAAGGGACCTTAAAGATCATCTAGTTCCAACCCCCTGCCCTGGGCAGGGACACCTCCCACCACACCAGGTTGCTCCAAGCCCCGTCCAACCTGGCCTTGAACCCCTCCAGGGATGGGGCAGCCACAGCTTCTCTGGGCAGCCTGGGCCAGGGGCTCACCACCCTCACAGCAAAGAATTTCTTCCTAATATCTCATCTAAATCTCCCCTCTTCCATTTGAGGAGTTTGAGCCATTTTGAAGCCATTTCCCCTTGTCCTATCACTACATGCCCTTGTAAAAAGTCCCTCTCCAGCTTCCCTGTAGCCCCTTTACAGATCGGAAGGGGCTCTAAGGTCCCCCTGGAGTCTTCTCTTCTCCAGGATGAACACCCCCAACTCTCTCAGCCTGTCTTCATAGGAGATGAGTGGTTGGACTTATGATGATCTTAGTGGTCCCTTCCAACCTGGACGATTCTATGCACCTTCCCTCCCATGACAGCAGCCCCTCTAGTCACCTAGGAGCAGTACTGCCCCGTCCACCAGGAGATGTAACTGCTCAAAGGCTGTGAGAATCTGATCAACGCGAAGGGCGGCTTCAACAACAGCCGTAGACTCCAGGATCCTCAAAGCCCCCAAGACTGGGGGGGGCTGGGGGGTTGGGGGTACATCCAACGTGCAGGAGACTGGGATCAAGCAAGACACACTCCTATCACAGAAACGTGCAGCGACACACTCACATGAACTTTTATCATTAACGTTACCTGTCCAGGCTGTGTGCGAGAGGTAAACCTGAGTTATCAGCCTGTGCCTTCCAGGACCAGGATTTCGAAAGTCAGCTGGTTTAGGATGAATTATCTGTGCTTGTCCATCTGGATACAATACCTATGTGGGGGGGGGGAAAAGGAAACCACTAAACGACAATTGGGGATTTGCAGAGTGCGCGTTATTTTGGTTTTTTCTGGTTGTGTTCAGAAGGCAGGAAGGTGTGCTTTATCTTGGAGCCAGGAGCCCAGTTGCCCTAGATTTAACAGCCACACACTGGCCATTCAGACCCACAGCACAGGGGGGAAAATGTACGTATCTACATATTTCACTTGGCATCACACCACGCCTACCTCCTCAGCGGCGTTTGAAACTAGCGATTCGGCAGCAGGAAGAAAGTTCAGCTGTAAATAGGAAGAGCCGAGAGCCTGCGCGTTTCTGTACCCTTCAGAACAGCTTCTTTTCCTCCTCCTCCTCCTCCCACTACACAAGCTGGAAGTTCACCGGCATGTATTTGTGCTCACGTCCATAACGTGCCCAGCGCATACGAAAGCACAGAACGGCATCAGAGTGCTCAAAGCAAACTCTCAGGAACTGTAGGCAAGTCAACTCAGCGCACTATGTACAAGCCAGTTTCGGAACGTGTGTTTAAAACACAAAAATCCAACACTGTGACTAATGAAGTGTACAATTATTTGCAATTTAGAAGCGCTGACATCCTTAAACCAACTCCCCGTCAAACGCAGTCTTGTTTGCATTTATGACAAGCCACTGCTTACCTGAACTTTAACGGTTCCTTGGGGATCCTGCACGTGTTCCAGAGTTGCGTCAACATCCAGTGCCACTACCAACCCCGACGTGAACCGCAGAGGATTGTCAGATTCACCGGTAGGCTCAATGATATTGGCAGTAGCTCTATGGAGCTACTCGGGGCAAAGCGGTTGGCAAAAATAAGGCAGGGAGAAGAGGAAGAAAGAAAAAAAAAAAAAAAAAAGTCAATCATTACTGTTCTTAATGGAGAAATTGTGCATGAACTTTGGTTTCTTTCAGATACTACCTGGAATTACTAAGTCTTTTGTATTTTTAGCAGTGATCCTGAGGATGCTAGGCAAGAAGAAGAAAGCCTTTGAAGGAGTAACACTTGGAACTGACCGAAAACCTGAATCCTAAAAGCTTCACGGTATATTAGGAACTAAGCAGATGCTGAGACAGTCTGCAAGGATATTGCGTTTCATTCTCTGTGTTAAACTGACCTGCTCTGGAAGAGGAAGGTGGAGGAAGGTACTTTGTCGCAGCGTTGTCTGAAGAATCTTGACCACTTCCGAAGGCTTGGATGTCACGAGTCTGGGCATTAAGTCCAGCAATTTATCTACGAAACTGCCTTGCATATGTGGGAGCTCAGAGATGAAACATCTGTGTTAGGAATAAATGAAGAATCAAATACTTTTTTCAACATTTTCAACAGCATTGTTATTTTCAGCCAAGCTACTTAATCCTCACGTTCAGTTATAACGACAGAATTAGAGACGTAGATTTCTCTTCTGATGCGCGTCTCATACATAAGATAAAGATTATTGTGGCTAGTGATGTTGGGACCGTACCTTGTGCTCAAACTGACAACATGAAGGGGTAAGCAGATCTCAGTTTTTATGTCCTTCATCAATACAGAGCCTAGCAGGCAAAGGCATCTAGATTCACAAAAAAGGGAGCTGGAAATGCTGAGGTGCCCGTCAACACCACGTTAAGGAGAAGCGGATACTGTAGGGATTTGTCCGCTCAGGTTGCACGTGCAGCTGTAATGCTATTTAGATAGTAAGAGTGCTAATTAAATGAGACTATGGGCAATCCCAGTACTCTGCACTCAACCTTGATGTCTCAACAAAGGAACAGTTGGGTGAAAGAGCCAATCCTGCCCTAGTTGCCTTGCAAACTTCTGAAACTGGGACTTCTCAGGGATGACATGCATATGCCCAATTCTTTATGCTGTGCATCTGGCTAACTACAGAGCTGACTCATTACAGATCTAACATACCCACACGCCCAATACGCGAGTTGTCTGACCTGCTGCTGCAGCAAAGCTTCCAGAATGGTTTTTCTCTAACGGTGTTTATGAGATGATTACTCATTACACCCGGGAAGTGAAATTTTAATAGTAAACTACAATCAGTAGGAAAAAAAAAAAAAAGAAGCTAGTTCTAGAGGTCAAGAACAACGAATAGAAAACCTTCCATAGTTTGGGACAAAAGCCTCTCACAAGAAGAGCACTTGATATTTCTTACTCTTTATACAGGAGTAAAATCAGGCTACTACTTTTGTGGAATTCCTCACTGCCTGTAGGAGTCACATTCCTGAAAACAGTGGTGAGTTTTGCTGCTCCCAAGGCTTGGTGCAAGGAAAAGACAGAAAGCAAAGGAACAGTTTTGTTCACTAGCTACCAAATGAGCTAAGCGTTAGGGAATGGGTAGATTTGGTTCCCTCATCACTTAACCAGCCACAACTTCCAAACATATGGACCACAAATAAATGGGAATTCAATCAGAACTAGAGACGGAATTCTGCTCAGACAAATCTGGATATCTACATCTCTGGGCAAGCTACCCAATTCCCGTCTGAGTCGGAAAAAAAAATGAGCATCCTTAATCTGACCTATTTTAGACATCCAGATTTGGACAAAATAAAAGAAGGACCTCTCCGGTGAGAGGAGAGCTGGGCGCGTGCTTCATAAGCTGTGGTCTACAAAGCAACCATCAACACCTGGGCGAGATAACTCCCACCTTGAGCGTGTAGACAGTTCACTCACTCTCTCATTTAAAATTTAGAAGTTTGGGATAAGGAAAGGAGAAATTCCTTTTTTGTTATGCTCCGGGGAAGGGATCAATGTCCATTGATCCCACGTTTAGAAGGGAATTCACTTCTTGCTCTACCATTATCTCATGACAGCAGGCCCCTATGTAGGACAGCAACAGGGGAAGGGAGATGCGAACGAGGTGAAGAACAAATGGAATATTCCCCGATGAAAACAGTGGGGAGGCCTTCATAGAGTCATAGAATAGTTTGGACTGGAAGGGACCTTTAAAGGTCATCTAGGCTTTCTAACAAAGGGAAGAAGCCGTGGAGTTTCTCACCTCTGAAAGGAATCCACTTCTTGTAGGAATTTTTCACACATCCCAAAAAGGGGTTCCACTCTGGAATGAAGAAAACATTCCTGGTTTTAGTGTTAAATAAAGAAAACTGGTTCTATGGCTATAAGCATTTAGGTGTTTCGGAATCCAGTTCAAGCTCCTAAAAACTACAAGATCTTGCAATTTTGAGGCCAGAAAAGCTGAGTCACACAAACATTAGTCGCAATTCAGTCAAAAAGACAGTTCTTTTCTGATGCTAAAACCTCAGTAATTAATACTTAATGAAACAAACACAATTAATGCATTGACACGCGACTTTTCCTCGTTTAACGGCTCCCAAATATCAACTCTAAGACACACTCTTATGACGTTTTTAACCTATTTACATGTTCATAGCTGAGAGAACTCAACCCCCTAAACATGTCTTCCTAATAATTTTGTCATCTAATTTAGTATCGTGCCCCACTACAGCTACACCAAAGGCAAAAGAAGGCTCTTCACACTGAAGTAGTTTAGCAAATCATTATTGGCATGCCATGAAGTTTTATGCGTCTAATTTATCCCTGCTGGTTTTTTAAACAAAGCCTGAGGGAACTAAGATACAGTAAACCCTAAGAAGGTCCTTTCACCGGGTCATCCTTACCCTCTAGTGGTCCGTGCAGTCACTATGAGCTGTAGCGCCTTCGCCTGCAGTCTCATGTGGTGGATAATGACCACTTGTCTACTTTCCACGCCACTGTACATGAACTCCATCTTATAAGTTTCTTCCAAGATCTGTCAGACAGACACCACAGGGGTAAAAAAACCAACACATCAGACTCTGCTAAACTCTTGCACAAGCACAATCACAAAGATTCTGGTATTTTTCCTCATACCAAGGATCACATTAATCCACGAGTCTCATTCTTCTGGTGAAATTCTTCACAGTATAAAGTGGCACCTAATACTAAAAGGTTATCTTGGCTATATTAAAGAAACAATTCATGAAACTTGGCCTGAAATCAAGCACTCCCTGCATTGCCAGTCTATCTTTTGACATTGCGTTTTAAATTTCTAGGGGTAGAGCACTCGTCGACTCCCACCGGCTACTCCGGAATACAAAACGTGAGCAGCACAACAGAGCAAGCTCAGTGATCCTGCTCAGGTTTACATTTTTGAAGCTGATATGGGAACTATCACAAGATAAATATCATTCTGGGTTATTTTAGATACACGGTAAAAAGCTCAGACAAGATATTGCTGAGTTTTACCCATCGTACTTTATCTGTCAAATAGACGGGCTTAAGCAGACAAGAGAAGTGCTCAAATTAATACAGTTGAGTTCAGTAGGACTGTATAGAAGCCAAGAACTTACAAGGTATCTAATAGGAAACATTCCCTCCCCTTGCATTGACGGGAAGTGATCTACGTTCACAATCACAACAGATAAAACTTCCCAGGGGATTCACATACTACTGAGAAGGGCACCCAAGACAGACAGTTCAATTACAGAAGATTTAAAAAGCTGATAGGTTTTTGTTTCTACTCATCCCTGGGGACAGCTGTCAACAGCAGAGAAGGTTTCGCTGCACAGCAGTACCTGCCTCTTATTACACCTTAATTAACTGAAGACTCAAAATGTCAGCGTAGTTTCCCAGCAGATCCATGAACTTGCTTTTACTCTGGATTTGTTTCTGGATTATTGAATAGCTTGCTTTCTCCTCTACGTTTTCTTAGAGCTTAGCTTGTTTTTCCAGGATCGGATCACTTATACGTCACAGAATCAGAGTAACTCAGATTGGGTGGGACCTCTGGAGGTCATCTAGCCTGGTCTAATTAGTTACTCAGGGCCACATCAAATTGTGAACACTACCAAGGACGGAGATTCCCCCCACCTCTCTGGGCAGTCCTGTTACAGTATTTAACCACCCTTATGTTAAATTTCCCCCCCCTCCCTTTGTATCTAATCAGAATTTCTCATCTTCCAATTTGTGTCCATTGCCTCTTGTCCAGAGCAGCCTGGCTCTGTCTCATCTATATCCTATGACGAGGCAGTGGTAGACAGCAATAAATCCACCCTTCTCTTCTCCAGGCTGGACAAGGCCAGTTCCATCACCTTCTCCTTGCAGGGAACGTGCTCCAGCCTCCCACCACTTTGGTGGCCCTTTGCTGAACTTACCCCAGTTTGTCAGCGTCTTCCTTCTATCGGGGAGCCCAAAACACAACACAGCCCTCCAGATGTGACCTCTCCAGAGCCGAATAGAGGGCAAGGATCACCTCCCCAGACCTGCTGGCTACGCTCTTGCTTTCTTAGCCCAGGATGCAGTTGGCTTTCTTTACTGCCTCATGTTCAACGTATTGTCCCATGCAGAACATCGCAAGGCTCCTGTCATCCTAATTCCCCAGTCTGTCCACACCAGCCTTAGCAGCCATGCCCTCCAGCACATCAGCTGGCTCCCCAGTTTGGAGGAGCCTTATCATCCACTTATTCAGCCAGAATCACAGAACGTGTTGGGTTGGAAGGGACCTTTAAAGGCCATCTAGTCCAACCCCCCTGTAGTAAGCAGGGACATCTTCAACTAGATCAGATTGCTCAGAGCCTCATCCAGCCTGGCCTTGTTTGGAATCCTGCCAGTTTGGTGAATTCCTTGTTTGGAATCCTGCCAGTTTGGTGAATTCCTTCTTTGGAATCCTTGTTTGGAATCCTGCCAGCTTGGTGAAAAGGAAACAACAGGAGACCGCATCAAAGGCTTTGCTAAAGCCAAGATATACAACAGCCACTGCCCTCGTTCACAGCACCCGTCCCCTCATCATAGAGAGCGATGATATTGGTCAGGCACAATTTGCCCTCCGGAAACGCATTTTTGGCTGTTCCCATCACCTCCTTGACCTTCACTTGTTTAGAAATGGCTTTTAAGAGGAGTTGCTCCATAACCTTCCCCAGGAGCAAGGTGAGGCCAAGCACCCCACAGTTTTCTGGGTCTTCCTTCTTGCTCTTCTGGAAGATGGGTGCGATGTTTGCCTTTTTACAGTTGTCACGAACCTCCACCACCCGCCTCTCATCTTTTGAGGATAAGAGAAATTACTCCACTTTGGGGAACTAAGATTTACTCGGACAGACTACGGCAGTGGAAGGTCAGAAGCGTGTTATTGTTGCATGGCCAAGGAAGGGCTCGTACCCGAGGACTTGCCTCCAGGCAGACCCAGCTGCTTCTGCCTCACCTGTTTCGCTGCAGCAGACGCTAACGCGTTCTGTTTCAGGTACAGAGGAGCTGCCACGTTCCACAGCTTCTCCTGCAAGGCCTACAGAAGAAAACCATGAAATCGTGATAAATAACCAGTTCAGTCTAGAAGTCTAAACATTATAACCCTGCGCTAGAGGGGCTTGGGAGCAGGGAAGGTGCCCTGTGTGTCGGCTGTACACCAACAGGCTGGCTGAAAAAGCAGGCCAAAGGTGTCTTCTGTGCTTTTAAAGATGACACGGGGAACCATGGCCTCCAAAATATGTATTGTTCTATAAATACAAAGAGATACCTATACAACTATAAATATAAAATAGGAGTTGAGAAAAATATTAACAAAACTATGAATTAGAGACTGAACCAAACTTTGTACTTTTTAAGAACTTTATGCAGAATGCAGTCGCTTATTAGAAAAACAACAGCCCACCGCGTTATCACCTGCCTGAGACCAAGATCAGGGCAATCTCTGATTGCAGGCAAAAAGTGGAAACAGTAACAACTGTCCCCAGAAACACACCTACACCGTCATATTTCTGAACTTTCCTGTTGATAGTCTCCTCCCCACCAAAGCTCCCCGAGTTCCTAAGAATACTGAGCGTAAAAATCAGCTACTGAGATTTGCATTTAAAAAAACCAAAAAACCAAACAAACACCACTCAGCCACACCCTATTTGCTTTTTGACGTATGTTACAAAAAACTAAGAAAGCTTGACTAGATGATTTATATCACTGCCTCCTTTTTGGAGCTGTCTGTCCTTACATACAGCGACACACAAGCTGGCTGTAGCCGCAGCTCAAGAACATACGGGCTACATCCTTCACGTAGGCTGGCCCCAGAATCCCAGCTAACCACCCCTAAAAATCACGGGGTATGTAGAGTCTTTAAAGGTCCGGAACCTTTTGACCCTCAAAAGGCTGGGAAATGAAGATACTTCATGAAGATACCGCCAGCAGCTTCTTTCTGTTGGGGAAAGCAGCAATTGGAATGAAATCTACCGCAAAGGGCTGCTCTGACGCTTGGGTTCTCTCTGCCATATCAGAATTTCCAATGGTGTGATATTACGAGTGACTTTTCATTTCAGCCACGTTAGTGGCTCCTCTACATCACTGACGTACTGTGTGTTCTATGGCTCAAGCCAGGCATGGCTGGTGTCGTGTTTATCTCCTTCTTCCAAACAGAGCGCTCCTCTTTGCCAGATACACAAACCATTGTTCTCTCAGCTAACAGACACTGCTTCCTCCAGCCAAACCCCGGAGAAGGGCAACAAAGCCACCTCCAAATGCTGGTCCTCTGCCTGGACAGCACATTTCACTTTGGAAACAGTTTTGGATTTAGCTAGGAACATAGTGAACTGTAACGCCGCTCATCTAAAATGCCTTCTTTGGGTGATAAATGTAATTCCAAAGATTTGAGGGCTGACATGAGATATGCCAGCTGGCAGCTACGCAATTAGCAAAGAAACTGAAATTCCTTCTTTGTTTTACATAACAATAGCTTCTATTAAGTCCCTTCTGGAAACCTGTCTGTTGCTCGCTTTAGTTCTTGCTTTACATGTGTATAAATTACATTCAAACACCTAAAGGACGCCAGGAGACTAACTTAAGTACCAGCTGATAGCTTGAGAAGCGAAGCAAAAAATTAGTTGCTGTTTGCAGCAAAGCAGCTGCCTTTGAAAAGAGTTACTGCCATGGTGTCAAAGCAACCACTTCATCCGCTAATGCCAAACAGATCGATCATTTCAGCACTGTAAAAGAAAGCACGACTGATATTTTGCTCAATCAAGTCTGAAGAATTCCTTTGGCACTGGTGCCCAAAAAGCTGCCTACAAAAGACTGTCTATAAAATCTCCACTTCTAGCAGCGGTTTAGCAAAAAGCATTCCGGTGGCCACTAGCAAAGAAAAGTTACTCTCGTAACACGAAAGGCTACAGAGTAGTTGCCTCCATCGTGGTTTCTGTCAGAAAATAAATTCTGCATTGGCAAAAAGCACATGAACCAACACAAGCCCTAGGTACAACGGCCGAGATCTGCACTGGCGTACTCATTGGCAAAGTTACTGCATTCATTATTTGCGACAGAAGGGAAGCAGGAATACCAGAAATCCACGGAACCTGCACTTTCATCACTCATCAGTTTTCAGCACAAACATCAAAACATGAAAGCGTGCCACTAAAATGGACTGGGGCCATTTTTGAAGAACAGCCCCCAAAAAACCCCAGATGAAGTCAAACCTTGATGAGGAGCAGCTGACACTGAAGGTACGTTGCAGTGAAATCTGCCATCCCTGCCAGTTCTGACTGCAGTTCTCCAAGCCTCTGAAGATCACTGAAGCATGTGGAAAAAAAAAGGAAAAAAAAAAAACAAAACACATTGAGACAGCAAGTTAATCTAAATACACTCAGAACGCAGCAACAGCAACGACGAAGCCGGCTATTTCTGCACTTTGCTTTTTCTTAGCCTTCCAACGAGCACCAGGAACAGTAGGAAAACGCACACGACAGAAGAGTTTGTACCTTGGGACTCGGCATCTCCTTTCTTCCTGGCGGCTGACGCGAGCAGAGCGGTGGAAGCAGTAAATCTGGCAACCCACATTACTCGGCAGCCCTACGGGAACCATACAGCCTCACAGTCCCAGATTTAACTTAAAACACTCCAGCCTTTTCAGAGCAGCTAACGACCCACTTGTGTTACGCTGCCGGGAAATCTAACTATTCACGTTGGCTGGGAAAGGACGTTTGGAACACGCCGGGCTCACACAACCAAGCGCGTTTGAAGTCTAGCTCCCTTTTTAAAAACCAGCTGAAATCTGATGTACTGACATTTGTCCGAGCAGCTGTTGTGCGCTGCCCGGTATAAGTATTTCTTGTAAATTGTACAGCAATAGAAGTAGCTTCTAACTTCACATAAAAAAAAAAACCCAAAACACCACCAAAAACCAAATCAGAGCGTTAACGGATCCCAAAAAGGCTTCAGTTCTCTACTCTTAGACATGTTTTAAAATCAAAAGTGTCTATTAAGAAGACAAAACACATTTTTTGTTAGAGAACTGAAAATACGTTATACGACGTGGATTCAACGTGTCTCTGTTCTTCTCTGTATTTTGCTTTGATCCAAAGCGTCCTAAAATTGTCACTCTACTTCCATGTTTTCTACGGTATTATTAAAAAGAATACTTTTTCTTCAGATGACCCCTCCCTTTTGTTCATTTTAGATTTATCTTTGTATTTATGATGCAATTCTGGAACTTTGGTTTTGCCCAGCCTGAGTGCTCCCACATTCCAAAAAAAAAAAAAAAAAAAGAAAATATCCATGAGATTATCTGTATAATTTGCAGCCAAAGAAAATCTCCCCGAAGCAGAGAGGCCGTGCCTTCCTTCCATGCAACAGCAGAGCCAGACTGAGCCCTAAATAGCGACTCCATTTCATCTTTTCCCGGAGAGAAAAGGCCAGACTCCTGGATGCTTAACTCCCATGGCAGACTTAACGCATCACAACACACTAACAGGGAAGACGATGTCACCTCTCAGCTAACGGCTAGGCAGATATTCCATTTCCCAGTCTTCCACGCTTCCCAATTCCACTAATGCTATTTCCTTACAAATTTTAACCAGATTTCATCATCCCTGCAAGACAAAAAAAAAAAAACGCCTGTTGGGAGAGATGGAGAAAGGAAACCACAAAGACCGATTTGCTAAAAAGCCCGTCTTGCAGTTTCAGCTGCAGAGCCTGGGGGAAGAGCGTCAGGCTTGAGCGTGGTTAGAAACGTTAAGTCCCCAGTAGACACCAGCTCCACGAGGTCTGCTCTACTTCCCCTGCTGACAGTAATGATAAAGGAGGAGGGAGTGATGTCCCACCGCAGAATCCACTGCTGTGAGCTTCTCCCATCCCTCTCCTCTCAGCAATCAAACCGCTGGTGCGGGAAACTCCTGTCCTCTGCAAAATAACCTTCAACGCTTTTGTTTGTTTGTTTGTTTTATCTTAATTCCTTCCTTCTCTTAAAGTTGTAAACCAGCAGCTGGTTTCGTACGGTTCCTGGGTGGTGACCCCAGCAGGCAAAAAGCCAGGCTAATAATTTCCATCAACTCCAAAGCATCACTGTCCTGTACTGCATACAGGTCACGCGTGCAGCCTTCACTGACGCAATTCCTACACTCCAAATTGAAAACATTCACAGCCTGTGAGGTTTCCAGACCTTCATCCCGCCGACAAGACTCTGGATGACCTGCCAAGACATTACCTGTTTCAAGCACTTAGTGCATTAAATGCTCTGAGACTACGTTTTAGGCTGCACATAGTAACTTCAAAACAGCTGAGGACAAACCATACGCTTTTCCCAGCTGGGTTTTCAGAGAGGAGCACAGTTTATTTGCCATCGCAGTGGGTGTGAAAGCGATTTACAGCTACGCATATAGAAGAGGCAGCTATTTTGGAAGAAAGAAAGAAAAAAAAAAAAAAAAGAAAAGCTTTTTGGAATTCCATATTCCAAACAAAGCATTTTAGATTGTTTTCCTAACTCTCAAAATAAGGCTCTTTTCCTCTTCCCAAGCAAAGGAATCATATTGAAAGGATCCTTTTCAAGTGTTTTGTTTGTGTAAATCAGTCCAGAGATGAAATGGAAGAGGCAGCATAAAATCCACACTCAGAAGCCACATTGTACACCCTTATCTGTACTACAGCAACACGCGATAATATTGTCTATTCCAGGAAAATCTCTCTCTGATTTTCAAACTGATGAAGAATGCCAAAGTCCTTTAGAAGTGGGACTGGCGATAAGAACCCAACAAAGCAGCAGAAGGTCCTCTCTGCTGAATGAAAGGCCACAGGACCTGGAAAGTAGAAGAGCAAAGGGGACAACCTCTCTCTTCCCACAAAAGTGAAACAAAAAAAACCAAACCCTGAGCACGTACAGTAGAAAGAATATGATCAAAACGAGGGACTCGTACAGGGACGGAGAACTGCGAATGACACACAAGGCTGTCATCCATAATAACTGAAGGTGTATTTTACCATAAGCCAACAGTCCAAGAAGGTCTTACCGTACTCTGAAAAGATGTTCCCCTAAAACACATGCTAATTATGCAGTGGGGCAGCGTCAGTATCGGTTTTGTTTCAAACAGGCCGTGAGTACCTTTTTATCCCAATGCTCTCGAGGAGAAGGCTCAGACTAAGCGTCCGATGGGAAAGTACAACACTGATACTCAGAAGCAAAGCACCTGCTTCAGAGGAATTGGGAATTCTAACCCATCTTCCCACGACGCAGCCTTACCGGATGGTAAATTCCAGCAGCTCCTGTATGCCCTGCGGGTCAAGGTGCTGAAGGTTGTAAACCCTCTCCAGGCTCTGATGCAAGAACTGCTGGGAAGGATCTTCATGCGGTGTGATGCTGGGAGAGACAGGGGAGGACAGCAGCTTTCTACCTGGCAACTAAGCAAGAAGAAACACATGCACACAGGAAAGTCTAACTCAAGTAGCAACACTGCAAAATGCTGCCGCCTTATTTAACAACTACCAGCTGAGAGCTGGGATTTCTTTCTCAAATTCAAAATTTCTATCAAGGATTTCAAGTCTACATCTTTTATCTTTGCTAGTTAATAATCTCCATTTCATAATCCACTTGCAGCTAGAGATCTTCATGTTAAACTTCAACATCCCTTTGAGGGAAACATCTTCCTCATCTACTAACCATGACACTGCGGAGTCAGGGGAAGTTCAAGAGCACACCAACCGCAATTCATTTTATGAGCTGTACTATGACTTACGATCAACTTCAGTCCCACCTGTACTTCCATGCAGGAAAAAACACGCTTCAAAGCAGCAGAGAACATCTCACCCATGAGTAAATTGTTTAGCTAGGGCACAAGTCAAATGGTGGCAGATCTACAAAGGCTAATCTCCCCTTCCCCACACAGTGAAAGCTACAGAAAGCTCCCAGGAATCCCACCCTCCCCGTGTTCTTTCCTAACCAGCAAACCATGTGCTGTTCTCACTTGAGAGCAATAAAGTTACTATTCTCCCCAAAATATTACAAAATCCATATTGTAACAATTTAATATTTGGCTCTCCTTACTTGATGTACATTTGAATATTCATTCGCTTGGAGCTTGGGAGAAAAAAAAAACTTCTAGAAGCCAAGTGTTACACATTCTGGAGCCCTTGCTACAAGAGAGATATGGATGTGCTGGAACGTGTCCAGAGAAGGGCCACGAGGATGATCAGAGGGCTGGAGCACCTCTCCTGTGAGGACAGGCTGAGAGAGTTGGGGTTGTTCAGTCTGGAGAAAAGAAGGCTCCGAGGAGACCTTAAAGTGGCCTACCAGTACCTTAAGGGGGCCTACAAGAAAGCTGGTGAGGGACTTTTTAGGATGTCGGGTAATGGTAGGACTAGAGGGAATGAATTAAAACTAGAGATGGGACGATTCAGACTGGACGTTAGGAAGAAGTTCTTCACCATGAGGGTGGTGAGACACTGGAACAGGTTGCCCAGAGAGGTGGTGGAAGCGCCATCCCTGGAAGTTTTTAAGGCCAGGTTGGATGGGGCTCTGAGCAACCTGATCTAGTGGGAGGTGTCCCTGCCCATGGCAGGGGGTTGGAACTAGGTGATCTTTAAGGTCCCTTCCAACCCGAACCATTCTATGATTCTACACACGAACAGACGTGGTAGAGACCAGTGATATTTGTAACAGGGTGGCGAAGCGCAAACCAAAGTGGTTCAACTTACTCTTAACGGAGGGACCAGGTGAGAGAGACTGTCCCGAAGATAGGCGTAATGTCTGAACGTGTGATCAGAGAAGAGGGCAGGCATTGTTGGGCAACTTTTCGCAGCGTTAAAAATCAGAACCAGAACAGCAATATCTGTTGAAATGGATTGTTAAAGAAAAAACAAACAACAGCAGGAAGGGCTCCTCGGGGATGGCAACTTAAAACAACAACTCAACAACCCCTTCTTTGCTGGAGACGGTTTAGGAAGTTTTTACAGTTGGAGAATGTGTAGCAAAACCCAAAGAGGCAGCTGTCTGCGCAGATGAAAACAAACCAGAAAGCACAAACAGTACAGGATGAGCCATACTGGAGGCAGGATGTTAATGCCAACGTGGGATGGCTCAGAGGCGACACGAAGGATAGGAGCCAGGGATTATAAATGCAGAACGTGCACATTAGGTGGAGTTTCACTCTTCCTCAAAGCCTACGCTCTGCTTACCAGTTTGGCACCCAAACACCACCTAAAATTAAACATTTACCTTTGAGTTTTTGAAAATTGCTGCATTTCCTATGACGCCCTGAAAAACATCTCTCTCACATAGACTTAAAAAAACCCAAAGAATCAGACACGGGAAGACGATTCTGCAACAGAGAAGACGTTTTCATAGTCTGAGAGCCTGAGAAATAGAGGGCAGCCAAAGGCTTAAATCACTTAGCCCAAAGGCTGGGGCACTCTGGAGGGGTCTGGAGCACAAGCCTTGTGAGGAGCGGCTGAGGGAGCTGGGGGTGTTCAGCCTGGAGAAAAGGAGGCTGAGGGGAGACCTTCTCGCTCTCTACAGCTCCCTGAAAGGAGGGTGTAGCCAGGGGGGGTCGGTCTCTTCTCCCAAGTAACTGGTGATAGGGCAAAAGGAAATGGCCTCAAGTTGCGCCAGGGGAGGTTTAGGATGGATATTAGGAAAAATTTTTACACTGCAAGGGTTGTCAAGCATTGGACCAGGCTGCCCAGGGGAGTGGTTGAGGCACCATCCCTGGAGGTATTTAAAAGACGGGCAGATGTAGTGCTTAGAGATATGGTTTAGTGATGGGTTTTGTCAGAGTTAGGTTGATGGTTGGACTCGATGATCTGAAAGGTCCCCTCCAACCTAGGCGATTCTATGATTCTACGATTCACCTGCACAGGGCTGACCCCAAGTGCAAGATCTCTAACAGGAGAGCACGAAAGGGTCCCAAAGCAAAGCTTATGCTTGTCTGGGCACTCACCTGCATGGGGAAAAAGTAGGTTCAGCCACAGAAGGGACTGAATCCACGTCTCCCACCTCCTGAAAAATCTGCATCCGTGGGCTGCCAAGCATAAAGGTTTCCACTTGACAAACCAGTTTCTCCTCTTTAGGCAAAAGCCTTTCCAAATTTTCAGCTGAAGCTATTCAGCTCACCTGATTCAAATTTGCAAAGTGCTTTGAATCAAACAAAACCATGTTTTTAATTAACAGTTTACACTGGAAACATACCATTGAAGCCTACCTTGTACTTTCTGTCTCCCAGGCCTGTCTTCACATAATGTATCTCCATAAAATACCTCCAAAACATTCTCTAAAATAATATTGTTTGGTTCAGGGCAGGAAGGTGCATCGAGATAAATAACAGCTTTCTCCCCACCCAAAGATGTTCGTTCAATTCTCAACTCATAGGGCAAATTTACTCAAATTATTACTGAACCACCTGACCATGGATTAACCTTTCTCTCCACCCAATTCTAGACCTTTTCAATTCTCACAAGGTATTTATTTAATCTGTACAGAATTTCTAGCTGATGGCCTGGGACTGGTAAGAGAAATAAAGAGTAGCTTCACAGAGGAGGAGAGTTGTTCCAGTCTGACACGTCTCAGCATGCATCAGAAGTAACACTACATTCTGCAGCCCCACAGAAGGGGAGCAAGGAGACTAAACAATGGAAAAATGGCATTTTGCATTTCCAAGGCATCTCCTATGGTTAAGGATAATGGTAGTACAATAATAGTTTGTATTCTAAAGCACTAGAAGAGATAACATTAATATAAGGATTTCTGATTTTGAATTATTTCAAAGAGATGGTAAATTTATAACATTATAGGGATTCAGACACTGCTGGACTACGAAACAGTGCTGTTCTGTACTGTTCTCAGAGAGGATGGAAGTTTTACTTAAAAAGAAAACAGACAAAGAAAACCACTCTTCTCATTTAAAAGCTAAAGCATCTTCAAAATTAGCACAAACTAGACAAACGTTTTCACATCAAAGGACTCATCTGCAATGCCTAAACCTTGACAAATTGCTTGATAAACAGATTATTCATCACACTTTTTAAAAAGGCTAATTATACCACATTGGTATTTATGAAGATGGTTCCAGATAAAAGTTATTCCATCACTTGCCGAGTAATAAAACTGATCAGCAAAGGGATTCGGAAATAGCTACAGGATTGTCTGCTACGGTTTGAAATGGTTTAACAAATGTGAGCATCAGGAAAATACGAATAAAATCTATTACAGTCAAAACAATCAAGTGGCTTCATTAAAAAGATACAGGCTGGGTCATCCATGTCTGGTTCAGGCGTGTCAAAGAACGGATGTGTGCTCAGCAGCTCTGGGACTAACGGAAGCACCAAAGTGGGATGCCTGCTTCCCAAGAACTTCAAGCATCTGAAAATACACAAATTGAAATATTTCTTAACATAACGTACTTTGCAAAATACAACATTTTAAAGCATTATTACTTTATGTTGTAGCGGCGCTTTGAGGTGGTGGTCAGCATCAAAATCCTACTGTCCACGTCTGCTGTCTCTCCATGGCTGAGTATTTGCCTTAATGTTTGATAGGGTCCAAGAAAACTGAGAAGGCAGCTTGAAAAAGCAAGCAGTAATAAAAATTGTTTATTTAAACTGTCCAAGAAATAACAACCACCTGGAGCTATGCAACCCAAGAAAGTCTTTCATACTGTACGCTAACAAATTAGTGTATTTTTTTTCCTTCAGAAATAAAGGAATGAGGAGGTAAAAACCCAATCAAATAACAAAGCCCAAAACCTCCAAACTCACAGAGCAATGTAAGAGCACACTGGAACACCAAGACGACTAAAATAAGTTTCCAATAATACCCAAGAATTCCACCTCAAACCATGTGTGCTAGAGCGTCCCTTCCTTTGTTACTTCCATTTAACAACAAAAAAAACCCCACACAAACGTTCATTATTTTTGCTTGGACAGAAAAAGCCCCTCCAACAGCACAATGCCACGCAGCCAATGCACTTGTCATGACTCATATAATCAACTGCTGGTAAATATTACTATTTAATGCAGTGTCAAGTAAGCACAAAACACTAGTTGCATAGAAGAGATGAGGTTTTAAACTGAAGGTTGAATTAATCTTTTCTGGGAATGCTTTGAGTGCTTATAAGAAGGCTCTTTCCAGGAGTTGTCCTCAGTTCTGGATTCCCAGTACAAGCAAGAACAACAAAGAGTTTCTACATCAGTCATGAGTACCTACAATACTTAATACATCCACTATTCCAAATATATCTAGAATAACAGAATTGTATGCCTGCAATACCTGTTACCTCCTTAGTTAGCTCAATGTTTGCCGAACGCCTCCATTACTAAAAAGAATAGGAAAATAAGTAGACACACAAGGCCACTGAACACACTCACTTCCATATGGATTCTCTGTCCGTGGGATACTTAGTTAGGTTTTTCAGCAGCTCCACCAGTGCGAGATGGATGCCTTCTTTAGTTGAGACGTTGGTGCAACACAACAGTTCATGAAGCGCTTCCCGAATGTCCCTTGAAGAATCCTAGAAAAAAACAACCACCCAGACACCTCTGAGCGCCGAGAGAGAAGATGTGCCTGCGCACGCATTTGCTTTGAAGGCAGCAGTTCCTGTTCCTTGGCTGAATTAGTACTAGAGGCACCTGAAAAATAGCACACACCTCTAGTTATCACAGCTAAGCACAGATGAAGTGACAGCCCAGGCAACTGCTGGAGGGTCTCCTGCTGGTCCATCCACCCACGTGCTTCGTTTACTGGAGTGAATGGGAACTGCTTCACCGCCGACCTTCTCAAGCAGAGCAAAAATCACTATTTGGTTTGGGTGATGATGTACCATTGACATGTCAATGGCTGGACAGAACAGGTTAACGATGATTGTCTATAGGATCAAGGAACCTGACCTAACTACAGGTTTATAGATAGACAATAAGAAAAAAAAACCAAAACACGCTTAGAAATTTGGTCAGGAACTTTATCACAATCATATGGGATCCCTAATGTACCACTTCTAAAGTCATATTGCACCCTTTTTATTTTTTAGGCCAGGGCGGGTTTGTACAGAGGAGCTTATGCAATCTCCAAGCAGTATTTTTTAGAAGTGCTGTGGCTGAACTCCAGCTTAATTAATTACATTCCTTCCGCCAAAAACCACCTCGCTGTTCCATATCAATGTATTATACTTCCTTGCTATCAGCATTTGTGTGGCACCGCTGGACAGAATGTGAAAATTTGACAGGATACAAGAACTGGCCACGTTTCAATGGTAGATTTTTTTTTTTTTTTTTTTTAAATTATAATTTGCTAAGTATCAACAGCTCATTCATCACTGTCTTACACAAAAGAAAAAAGAGCAGCTCTGTTCCTGATTTTGGTGGTGGAAGGCAGACTGTGACCGAAGAGAAGACATCCTCTAAGGACTGGAATGAAATGACCATGGAGGTAACATACTCTAGGTGAGTTGCACGGACCACTGGAAGGGCGGTATGGAGACACGAGAGGCAGAAGAATACAAAAAGACAGAGAGAAGCACAACTCAACAGAAATGGAGATCAAGGACAACAGGAAAAGCAGAATATAAAGCCCAGTGAGAAAAGCAAGGAGTAGCTGGTAGAGTTAATCAGATAAAGTGAAAGCGGTGGGATGAAAATAGAAGTTATCGCTGTCCTCAACAGTTCCACATTTACATTCTTGGAACAAATTTAAGCACAAAATTTAATGCTACTTTTCCAAATCCTTTATTTTGATGCTCGCTTTCTGTACAATCTGTCTTCCAGTAAGCCCCTTTCAGAATCAGACAAACCCATCACGAAATTAATCATTCTCACACTTTAGCTATCCTAATACCTGATAATCACTGTGATAATATAAACCATAACACAGGTATGATTTATCATACATGGTAAGTCAGCACAGAAGCGTGAGACAGAACCCCAGTCTAACTACGACGTTTTTATACCTCAAGTCCCCAGCTTGAACAAACGCAAATCAACTACATAAAAATTTGAGGCACCTCAAACTTACTGCTGCATTTTCAAATTCGGATCATCTTCCACAGCATTTTTTAGACTGATAAAACAGACTGGCTGGGTTAGCTTCTTCCTGGGGCACGACTGAAAGAAGCCACCGTTGCCCTGGGTCAAGCAAACAGCAGGTGACAAGAGAAACAGCAGATTTGCAGCACCACCCGAGGCTGGGAGACTTTGCAAAAGGAGCAGAGAGACTCACCTACCACATGCAGCTGAATCAAAAAAAACACGCCTTCAGGGCTACAGCTCAGCAAATAAAACAGGTTTGAGGGGAAGCAGTTTGGCACAACACTGTTCAGAGAGCCAAAATCTCTCCTCCTTCCCGGATCACACCCATCAACCAGGAGAAGAGCAGCTGACTCGTGCTTTCCCCTGGATCCTGGCCGAGCACTGACTGGGAGGATGCCGGTTGGGAAAACCCAAAATTATACGGCAGATCATGCTAAAAAAACCTCTCTGAACACTCCGAAGAGAGATCTCAGGCCCGTGCCCTGTCTCTGCTTGGTGAGCGAAGACGTAGCCAAAGCAGCCGAACAAAGGAACAGAAAGGAAACGAAGCTGTATTCAACATGAGGTGGCACAGAGTGCCAAAGCTCAAAACAAGACAGAAGGAAACACACGTGAGGCAACAGCACAGTGATCAAGGGAAGAGTTAAGCTGAAATTCATCTATTTCACAAGTATTTTGTTGTCCTGGAGATTACAAGCTAATAGACCTTAGGAGCCTTTGGGGGTGTTCAAAGAAGAGGGAAAAAAGAAAAAACAAACCAGTAACAAAAAAGATGGACAGTTTCAGCTCAGAGGAAGGGGCTGATTAGCATTATATGATTATAACACCTCAAAGAAAGCAGGAATGCAATTTTTTTTCCTCCCTCAGGAATTTCTTACCTCCAAGACAGCTAACACAGTATCCAGCTGGTCTTCCCGGAGGGTGATGTTGTTGGAAATTTTTCTCATTGTGTGTATCGACTGCAATCTCACCTCCTCAATTTCATCGTTAAACATGTCAACCAAAAAATCCAGGCATTTCTCCGCAAAAGAAGGTGACGACTGAGCCAACATACAAAGGGCTTCAACCGCAGCGATCCGAACCTCTATTAAAAAAATAAAATGGGAGGGAATTAATTGTTAGTGCTGTTTAAAAGGACATACTACCCAACAGCCAGGCCTCATATTATTCAAGGACTGGGCAAAGGACAGGAGATGCTAAGGAAACCCCGACGACGATGGAAACTAAGCAGGGACCCAGGCCATTAGGGACCTTTTCCACAGGCAAGTCTTCAAATCAAAAGCTTCACCACTAATAAAGCGTTTGCTCCTGCCATAAGCATCCGCAGAGGGACTTGGAGGTGAAAGAGAGGTCTCCTATCCAGCAATAATATCACGTATTTCATAGCACGTTTTGCAAGTGTAGCTATAACCCTGGTATCTTAAGCAAACTAATTTAGATAATTAAACTTGGCTTGTTTTATTCTCCCTGACGTTTTAATTGCTCGGAGCACTCGCTGCATTTTTAACTTGCTAGGTGGCACTTTATGAATTGCTGAAATGCCCCAGAGTATCGGCATTTTGGCAGTAAAAAGAATGAAATTCCTCTGCTTCATGACTTTGGATTCCTCAAAAGAAAGGAAAAAGGTGCCATCTAATTATTAAAATTACTCAGAATTTAAGCAAAAAAGCACTAAAAGGCATCCAGAGTGTATTCATACTGTAAAACGTGGTAGGAATTTGAAAAATAGCCAAATATAACAAGCTTAAGTGGAGATGAGATTCTCTTCCCTGCAGCCATCCTCGCTAGCTTCCATAACATTAATGCTTGTTTTTATGATCCTTGCACATAAATCTGACGTCTTGCAAACATTATTCTTTTAGACATACTTTTATTTTTCATTCAAATTAGCTCATCTTGAAAACATTTACTTAAACTCGCGTGTAGCTTTTAGGCCTATTGTTTTTAAAGAACATATTCGATTCCTGATGATTCTGATTAAGTAGAAAAACGCAAACGCAGCAAGACCCCTGCTTATTCTGTAACGAAGCTTGTGTCACAACTACGAGTCTCCGCGGTCGTTAAGACCAAGGTATTAAGAGAAGAAAAAACATTTTACCGATATTGCTTTCCTAAGCTGACACACTAATTTAGATTGAAGTTACAACATGGAATTCAAGAAATGAAGCAGCGCTGCAAGTAAGGAAGAAGAGAGCTCAGCAGTATTTAAAAACGCTGTAGTGGAGGGAGAGGTCTACATTATTTAAACATCTATAATTTAAAGATCTTCCCATTTTACCACCATCAACCGTTTTACCAATGGTGTACCTACGGCACAAGAAACTGGAGAACGTGTTTCACAGGTCCATGGACTGAGCCAGCGAAAAATTTTTTACTGTTAGTCAAAAAAAAACCCCAAAGTTGCATTTTCAAGCTTCGGGGAGAGTTTAGCTATTAGGGAAATGTGCTTTTATTTGCAGGAGTCATGGAACAATAAACTGACTTTTACAACACAATCTACAGCGATATTTTTGTTATGGTGGTTTTGTACTTTCTAATTTAGCCTCGTCACGTCAGTAACGTTAAAAGCAAATTGAGGAATAACGTTCAGAGCTAGGCATTTTCACGGTTCTATGCAAATACAAGCCATTCTCAATAGCCTTAAAATATAAATCTTCCCTTTTCCATGGGGAAGTTGGATTGGGAAGGGCAGCACACAGACTGCCCCAAGGCCGTCAGCATGGTCAATGCTACAGCTAAACCTCGGAGCTCAAGAATGTCTGTGCTCCAGTTTGACACTCGTAATTCATCCTCTTTAAAAGAAGAGATCTAATCTAATGGAAAGAGACTACGGCCTCCAAGTCCACCATAGGAAAATCACAAGAGACCAATACAACAGCACTATGGAACAGGTAAACGTGACCTCAGAACGTAGCTATTTCCATTAAAGAAAAAGAATTATCAGCAACATGGCTAAAGATGTAAGCAAGACTTCACCTGAAATTTAAGTACCTGAAAACATGCAGATCCAGTTACCAATTTTCGAGAATAATGCATTCTAGCTGGCCAAGAGGAAAGCTTTTATAGCAGCAGAAACTAAAAGGAGCCCAGCCTCTTTATTCCCTTGCAACATGAAAGCTGTCTCTTAATTCATTAGGGAAGCCAAGCCCCGAGAGAAGCAATGACTATTTGATCTGATACCTACCACTGGCTAAGAACAAACAGGTATAAATTGGATAAAATTGGGCTGGAAATTAGAAAACTGTTTGCTGGAACTGGCGGGTTCCGAAATATTTTGAAAAATAGGTGGGTTTGTCTCCACTAGGTCTAACTTGTTAGGATGGAAGCTGCTCTGTTTACAAAATGAATGATTACTGGACTCCGTGGACACAGGTTCCTTGTAGTGCCATGTTTTAAACAACAAGTTCTACAAATTTTGATTTTCCTTCCTGCAGAGAAAAACACCAACGTTGCCAATTTAGAGCCACTTGCACTGTTAAATTTAAGTCAATAAAAAAAATAATCCCAGTAGCTTTCTGCATAATATAATAATAATAATAATAATATAACCACTTCTTAACAGGTATTTTACTAAAACTTTACCATTTCTAGGAAGCTATTTGGTTTTGGCTACTCAAAGGAACATTTCTATCCAAAATTCTGCGCAGCGCTGTAGCAGCTTTGAAACAAACACCGTATCAGAGATCACAATGGAATAAAACCCCACCACCCTGAAGCCCACAATTTGTTAAAAAAAAAAAAAAAACCCCACACAATAGCCAAGTGATCTAATTTGACACCAAATAACCAAAACCCAAACCAAACAACCAAAAAAGCTTATTAGCCAGCACACATCTCCTCCTTCAGTCATTCCATAGTAAGTTAACACTTACCATACATCTCATCTTCCAGGCCATGAACAAAGGCCCCACAAGCTCCCGACTCAATCAAGTTTACAGCACCCGTATCGATTTCTTCTTTGGGAGCATCGTCTCCCCATTTTCTGCCACTTGAAAACTCCCCAGAGCTGTAGAGTTCTTTGGCTCTTTCATGCGCAGTGCGCTTCCTCTGTCCAAACAAATTTTTCAATTACAACCATGTTACTTTACATCACAGAATCACAGGATGGTTTAGGTTTGAAGGGACCTTAAATATCACCTAGTTCCAACCCCCTGCCCTGGGCAGGGACACCTCCCACCAGACCAGGCTGCTCCAAGCCCCATCCAGCCTGGCCTTGAACACCTCCAGGGATGGGGCAGCCAGAGCCTCCCAGGGCAACCGGTGCCAGTGTCTCACCACCCTCACAGTAAGGAATTTCTTCCTGATATCCAACCTAAATCTCCCTTCCTTCAGTTTGAAACCGTTACCCCATGTCCTATCATTACACTTCCTGATAAAGAGTCCCTCCCCATCCTTCCTGTAGGCCCCTTTAGGGACTGGAAGGCAGCTCTAAGGTCTTCCCGGAGCCTTCTCTTCTCTGGGCTGAACAACCCCAACTCTCTCAGCCTGTCCTCACAGCAGAGGGGCTCCAGCCCTCGGATCATCTTTGTGGCCTCCGCTGGACCTGTTCCAACAGGTCCATGTCCTTCTTGTGCTGAGGACTCCAGAGCTGGACACAGTACCAGTATGACCGAACAAAATACTAAGTGGTTTTCCTTGATTTGAAAATAGATGTAGCCGGAAGCTTAGTTATTGACAGAGACAGGCAAACGCTAAGAAAAGCAAATACCGCCTTCTCTTCTATGAGTATTTCTAATTGTCAGTAACTCTTTGTACTTTTGATGTTGGAAAAGGATAACAACTACTATATTTTAATTAACATAATCTTAGACATCCATTATAAGAAAAGCCAAACTGTCAGAAGAAAAGCCCGTCTAGTTAAGTATCCAATAACTGATCTGCAAAAACAGATGCTATCACTTTGCAGTGCAACTTGTTAAACTGCAATTAAATACTTTAATGACTATCAATACTAGACAGAGTTCAGCAATGCGTAAAATGCGATACTCATTCAGCATGCTCCATCTCCTTTCCTTCCTCACTGTAAAGAAAGCTGTGCAGCACTTTCTTTAATAGACTTGCCAAAGCAGCCCACAAAAACTAGCAGCTCTAGCTTCATTGTTCTTTTGTAGACAGAAAACACAAACGTAGGACCTCAAGCGAGTTGCTTAAGGAAGGAATTTTCCTGAGAAGTTTTGCTCGTAGGGCTCAGGAGTCCCAGTCTTTAGCTACTCACGTCTCTTGAAATGTTTAGGTCTACTGGTCAGATCTTGCAGGATGTTTCCATAAGCTTGCTCCCAAAAATAGGATGCGATCATTCCATACACAATAAATAAAACTTTTAGCCAAAAAGGCTGCCAGAATAACACAAACGTTTACCTCTCATCTGCAAAACTTGAAGAGCCTAGAGCTGTTTATTGCAGGCTCAGCTAATGAAATATAAAGCTAGCAATTGCTTCATTGCCTTTAATCTAACAGAAAACCTGTCACCATCAATTAGCTCTCACCAGCCCTGGGGCAAGGACATGGTAAACAAACACACTCAACATTAACATACCTGTTGTGTGATTTTAGTACAATACACACAGTAAAAACAAAGCCAAACCTTTACGTACCCTCAGATCTGACATGAGCTTCTTGTCAAGGGTCTGCTCTAAGAAATGGGAGCTAACTTGTTGCATAGAACCCTAAACAAAACAAAACACATCAAAAGTAAGAAACACGATTATTCTAAATTACACCATATAATTTCCTGATTTATCCCAACATGGCATCCAATCTTATCCACTCATTCTAACGTCAAGCTTTGTACAATGCTTGACACTAGCGTATGTCAGAGTCTGAAGAAGTTTACTTAAGATGGTCCAAACATCTTATTTTCCCACTGAGGCTAATATGGTCTTTCTTGAATTGAGTAGGCTTACGTGTCCTGTGCTGGAGAAGCAGGGGGAGGGAATTATGACAAGTACTTGGTTTTTTCTGGGATACTCGACCCTCTACTCTCAAGGAAAGAATCACTGCAGAGTTCAGCTGAGAAACTTTTGGGTTTCCTCAACCTCTCTCCTTTCTTTCTACTCAGAATTTTGGTAGAAATTTACCTACACAGTTTTTAATCCACCCGCCATTTCTTTTCAAATACATGTGAAAAGGAAAGTAACATAACATAACTATTTTCAGATAGAAAAGAGTACAACTTACCAATAACTTAGCAGCTTGTACTCTAACAACCCAGGAACCATCACTAACCATATGACAGATTTTTCCAAATGCATCATCAACCAAGCGAATTTCTTCATTGGAAGAAGGAATCGGGACGATGCTAACACAGAGAAACACAAATCAGTATGCTGACCTTACACCATGCTGGACTGCATCAAGTAAGAAACGATGAATTCCTATGGATGTGAAGCAAGTATCAGGGGGGTTGGACTAGATGTTCTCCAAAGGTCCCTTCCAACGCCAACCATTCTGTCATCAGGAACCGAAACTTCATCCGGATCAGTGCATTCTTATCAGGTATCAGCAATTTGCACACATCGGTTTTCTAACAGCTACTCCTGAGGCTTACTAGCACAAAACTCTCAAGATTAGGATAATTACTATGCCCATATTTTGAGTCACTTTGCATACAGTACCTACCTTTCAGGGTAAAGCTGACTGAGGACCCAAATCAGCTGAACTGCAGCACTACGCACTTGCTCGTAATCGTCCGCCAACAGCTTGCAGGCCTGAAAGAAGATTCACAGTCCAGAATACCTGAAACATCTCCCCCTGAGCTCTCATTCACTTCCCACAGCGCAATTAGTATCCTCACCATGAATCGGTTAGGACAGATTACAAAATCGAGTCTTCCTTTCTACTCCCTAGTACTTCCAAGTTTGGTTAGGTAGACTAGTCCTAATAAAGTCAGTCAGGCACATGCTGTAAAACTCCAGAATTGCCTGTACTACGCAGGAAGCATGAAATGTGAATCTGGAGTAGAATTAATTTGATACAGGCTTCAGCTGCGCAACCTTATTGACATAACAAACATAAGCTTCACGTGTACTCTCCAATGAACAAGGGTTTAAGACTTTAAGATTGCCAGATGACAGTAATAATTACACATTCCCATGATTATCTCCCCCAATAAACAATATATTCCAATCAAAGCATGTGCTTTAGTGCGTTTAAGCACAGTAAGATGCAAACCAGATTTTTATTTGCACTGCCATAGGGCAATAAGGAATACAGACAACCCAAGTGCAAAATACTCCACTTCTGTTCAGTGCCCTCCTCCTCTCAAAGCACATTGTCACAGAATCTAAAAAGCAAGATCTGCGAACAAGTACAGAATAAATATAAATTAATACAAGGCTTTACCTGACTGTAAATAGCCTGCTGTAATTTTAATCCTCTTTCGTGAAGCTGCAGCTACAGAAAAAAAACCAAACACAAGAAAGCATAACTATAGGTTTAAGTGACACAGAGTAAGTTTTCACTACTGTTTTTTCTGCTTTGAGTAAACGTAGTTGCTTACATTTCTTGATTGCTGCTATAATTAAAATATTTCATTATCTTGGACCTAAGTATTTTAAATAATAACCTTGGTTTCAGTATAATTTCTTTAAACTTCACAGCTATTCATACTTTGATTGATTAGGAAAATACAATTTCTATAAACACTGTCTGTCCGTTCTCCCAACCTTCAAACAATTGTTTCGTGTTAGCCATATTAATTACACAATTATAACAGACATAGGTATCTTCAAAATAATTAGTTTACTATAGCTCCTGAAACACAGATCCAAAAGTAGCATCGCCAATGAATTTTCATGCCCCGTAAACCTTTTCAATTGCCAAACCAGAGGAAGAGCAAAAACCATCCTACTAAACGTTGTTTTTATCTGAAATAAAGTAGTATCATGAGTCTGACTTACAGACAAAGGGATAAAATCTGGTTGAATGCGGTCGACAAGACACAGTTGCATTTCTGTATCTTCTACTTTGAAGTACAACAAGCCAGTTGTAAAATTAAAGAAAAAAAAACACAGAGTAGCAAGGAAAACCATGATCAAGAACCCCAGATGTGGTTAGTGACCCTGAATTCATTCAGGATGTTTCTGTGCAAAAGCAGTTGTCTTTGTGCTGTAATTATAAATTCAAGGTCATAAATCTGGTTCTGGATTTGGTTGAATGCCATTGTGAAATTCGCTCAAATGACTTAAAAAAAAAAAAAAATAATTGTACCAACAAAAATCAGAATGGAATGAAAACGCTGAGTGCAGCCTCCAGCAGAGGGAGATCCCAGACAGATTCAAGTGAAATCTGGTCCCCTCAAATGCATCCTGCTTCTTTCTTTGGAGTTTAATATCATTAATTCTAATACCCTTCATTAAAGTACTCTTGTTGACCATCACATCAGCTGAGATACTGTAATAAACTTTAAGGGTAATAGAGAAACTTCTGTATACCCACATACTCACAGGCTACTCGCATTAAGTAAAATTCTCACGTGCACGGTCTTTGCTTGTGTTTCTGCGAAGCGAAAAGCTTCTGAAGGGTCCCCCACGCTCCAGCCCACGTGAAAACCAGTAAATCTCACAAACGATTAGAGAATGCTAACGAACATGACCATGGGGCAAAACATAAGTGTTGTTTAAAAACAAACAAACAAAATTCTTTCTGGACTTTTCCCACAGGTTTCCTGTCATAAGCAGCTCTCTTGTGTGTCGGAGTACTAGTGGCTTATTGTAACTATGGTAACCGATGCCGAATCAAGAAATACAGATTTCGCACTAAAAGTAAGAGCCTACATACACTTAAAAAAGTCTTCTACATACACTCAAAAAAGCTTCTTCGTCTATAGCCGAAACAGAAATTGTTACGAATCACTGAACTGCCCTTTGAGTCTCACATCGCTCTCATAGGTCAAGACCTAGTTTATTTTTCCAGGTAGTTTTGATATGCTAGATGGACGTTCACTAAATTAATTAAATAATTTCTAATCCAAACCTCTCTGGATTAATTTGCAGCCCCCCACCAGCTTCCATATATAACCTAAACAGTTTATTCCACTGTACCAGCAACACTTACCATGGCTTTTATAGCCGCAGTCCTAACACGAGGGTCCTGGTCATTAAAATGGTCTCCTATTATCTTCTGGACATCTTTGGCAGCCTGGCTTTCAGCTTCTTTTGCAACACCTTTTTCCACCGGTCCAAGACAGCCAATTAACTGAAGACACTTATTTCTTACACCATGGGAAGAATCTGTCAGATGCTGTGGAATGTAAGAGAAGAACAGATGTAACTGGATTCTTATTGTTCTTTCTCTCCTTCAAAACAACCAATAGTAAGATTCCTAGCAGTTAAAAAAACGTTAATATCGTAACAGTTTGTTGAGAAAAATGAAAAAAAATTAAACACTGACTACATGGCTTTTTTTCTGCAGCAGGGATGGAAGTTTCCTGCCCCAGGGAGGCTGCCTTACCTTGCAGGCCACCTCGACCAGTCTCATCCTGACAGATGGATTCTCTGTGAGTTTTGTGCCAATCACCAACAGGGTGTCCAGCAGCTGAGCAAGGACTTGGTGAGACTCTGCAAAACAAACCAGTGAAAGGCCATGTACCTCTTTACTGAGCTCCTCACCAGCTACAGAATCACAGACCCATCCAGATTGGAAGGTCCTCCTGACGCCTTCTCCTTTCCAAGGCCAGAAGCAGCCCAGTTCCCTCAGCCTCTCTCTGCATATCATGTACTCCAGCCCCCAACCACCTTGGTGGCCCTCTGCTGAACTCACTCAACCTTCCCAGCACTTATCTGGCACTGGGGAGCCCAAAACTGGATGCAGTATTCCAGACGTGGTCTAACCAGTGCTGAGTAAAGCGGAAAAATCTCTTCCCTCGACCTGCTGGCTACGCTCCTGTTGATACAGCCCGGTATGCAGTGAGCCTTCACTGCTGACTCATGTTTGGCCTACTCTTCACCTGGACCACCACAGCGTTCTTACCTTTAAACTGGACAGATATGGGTCTGATGGGTGAACTGTTCAGTGGATAAGGAATTGGCTGGATATCCGTGTCCAAAGAGTTACAGTCAATGGCTCAGTGTCCAAGGGGAAACCAGTAACAATTGGTGTCCCTCAAGGGACCGTACTGGGACCAATACTATTTAATATCTTCCTCAATGACATAGACAGTGGGATCTAGTGCACCCTCAGCCCATTTGCAGATGACACCAAGTCGAGTGGTGCGATGACACACCTGAGGGACAGGATACCATTCGGAGACACCCGGACAGGCACAAGAAGTGAGCCTGTGTAAACCTCCTGAGGTTCAACAAAGCCAAGTGCAAGGTCCTGCATGTGCATCGGGGGCAACCCCCAGTATCCATACAAGCTGGGTGATGAAGGGATGGAGAGCAGCCCTGAGGAGAAGGACTCAGGGGTGTTGGCTGATGAGAAGCTCAACATGAGTCAGCACCGTGCGCTGGCAGCCCAGAAAGCCAACCATATCCTGGGCTGCATGAATAGAAGCGTGGCCAGCAGGGCGAGGGAGGGGATTCTGCCTCTCTATTCCATTCTCACGAGACACCACTTGGAGTACTGCATCTAGAATTGTGGGGTCCCCGGCACAAGAAGGACACAGACCTGTTGGAGCGGGGCCAGAGGAGGCCACAAAGATGATCACAGGGCTGAAGCTCCTCTGTTGAGAGGACAGGCTGAAAGAGTTGGGGGGGTTCAGCCTGGAGAAGAGAAGGTTCCAGGGAGACCTTATTGTGGCCTTTCAGTAATTAAAGGGACTTTATAAGAAAGCTGGAGACTTTACAAAGCCCTGTAGTGACAGGACAAGGGACAATAGTTTTAAACTGAAAGAGGGTAGGTTTAGATTGGGCATAAGGAAGAAATGTTTTACGCTGACGGTGGTGAGCCCCTGGCCCAAGCTGCCCAGAGAAATTGTGGATGCCCCATCCCTGGAAGTGTTCCAAGGCCAGGCTGGACAGAGCTTTGAGCAACCTGATCTAGGGGAAGATGTCCCTGTTCGTGGCAGGGGGGTTGGACTAGATGACCTTTAAACATCCCTTCCAACCCAAACTATTCTATAACTCTATAAATGACATCCAAGTAAAATTAAGCTGCATCAAGTAAAGCACACACAAACTGTGAATGTAACATAGAACATAAAAATGGACTTAGATGAAGCCACAAACCCGCATTTTACTGTCCATTACAAATCCAATGCTAAGAAACTAACGCCTTCTTGCATTAGCTCTGATGAGCTGGTCTGCCACACAGTAAGAAAAAAAACCTCCTCTTCAAACAAGATTCCACTTTAAGCAAGACTGTCCTCTAGAACAGAGCACTTCAGAAGCAATAGCTCTCACACAGAGATGCATAAGCAAACTTTGCACTCCCTTAAATAAAGGTATACAGCAGGCAGGTCTGAGGAACATTTTTCTCCTCCTCAGAACGTGGTATTGTCTGTCATCATCCAGAAAAGCAGAAAATAAGTACCCTGAGCAACAATTCCCAATGATAAACTTCAGATGTAAGGGCCTTGACACCGTCCTAAATGCTTAAAAGACAGTATGATCTGATCTCAAGCACCACCTGAAAAACGAGACTTACTCTCATTTTGAAGAGTGTTAATGGCATCGTCCATAATGCAGTCTGGGGAAAATCCTGCAGTCTTCGATAACAAGCCCAGCAAGGAAGCAATCTTCAATCTTACAGAGGCATCGTTCTCCTGGAAGGAAACAACAGACGCCCTCAGTCACTTTCCAGTTTGAAGAGCATAAAACATGACGCGCAGGCAGGACCCATATATAATTCAGCACAAGGTTCTAAATTTTACCAGGACATAAATACAGAATGTTTACATGGCAGCTTCCAGTATATTTCAAAATGATTCTTTTACTCATAATTCCTCAAAACTGTCTTCATACTGTTTGAAAATCTAAAGTTTAAATAAATCAGGTTTTCAAGATGCCGGAAAATTCAGTGTTGATGTCTTTGTAAATTTTTAATGAACAAATGGGAGGATTTTAGGAGATGAACTGAATTGAGACCAATGGTCTCTTGACCTCTGCTAAGCAGCAGGGTCTGTGGGCTACAGAAAACAACTGTTTCTCTTAACAGTGGAGGAATCCTACCAATCTGACAGCAATAAAAAAAAAAAGACAGAAACCCAACACAGCAAGGTAAAAAAAAAAAAAAAAATAGAAGCATATGTTAGCTGCATACATCTACCCATTTAAGCAACAACAAAAGCTGGCATAGGTGATAATTACATAAATAAACTTCACAAATTAGTATTAATTTTAAAAGTTCATGCATTTCAGAGAGTTATTATTTTCAGTCTTCTACAGACTTGTGCATACAAGACTTCTGGTCGTAACTCTCTAATTCATTGTATTGCCAAGGATATCCAACACAGGGTAGAAAGACACAAAGAAGTCTGGATTTCACAGTTAGATCTTACCAAGCAATTGTGCAATGCTGAACACAGAGGTGCAGTGATATTACAATTACAAATATTGTATTCGTATAAGTACAAATATCTTTCAACAGGTGCACAAATATTACAGTTACAACTTCTGTCTTTCAACAGTGTTTTGGAGAGATTTCAGTGTCACATGCACCCCTCAAGTGACAAATGCGATACCCACGGGACTAATCTCTTTCTCAGCTGAGCAGCATTTTCTCTTTTCAGGGTCAAAATTACGTGCCTGAACAACAGTTAGCGTACAATGCATGGATTTCTGCAGTATTGTGGTGTTTACACATTTGGTGTTTACTCTCCATTACTCACATTCCTTTAAGAAAAGGACAACCCACTCCATGAATACAGAAGAAATCAATGAGAAGGGCAGGTCTAAAGGCACTTTTAATAGTCTTATGAATAATGTCTGCAGTGTTATTATTGCATTACAACTGTAGAATCATAGAATAGTTTGGGTTGGAAGGGATCGTTAAAGGTCACCTAGTCCAACCCCCCTACCATGAGCAGGGACATCTTCACCTAGATCAGGTTGCTCAGAGCCCCGTCCAACCTTACCTGGAATGTCTCCAGGGATGGGGCACCTACCACCTCTCTGGGCAACCTGGGACAGTGTTTCACCACCCTCATTGAAAAACATTTCTACAAGCAGCCTCCAACCCCAGGGAGCATTTTCTCCCTCCTTCTAATGGTTCACGAGCAGGACATCAGAGAAAGTTAACCTTTTAACTTGCAGGTCTGATTGCCGTCTCTACGACCAAAACACCAGTAAGTGAAGGTGCCTCCAACTCCTCGTCCTGACCACCCTCAGGAATCAGGAAGGGACTTTCAGGATCACCTCAGGACACTGAGGACACACTATTGCTGACAGCAACACCAGCTTACAGTATCCTGTCCCCCTGGCTTTCCCCCATACACTGCAACACACCACCTGCTCATCTGTGTTAATTCAACTGTCAGCAGGGCCATGGGAACTACAGAAGGGAAAATGGAGAAAAAAGGAAAAGCCAGATTATTTTTCTGATCCATTTCAGAGGCCATCAGGACTGTCTGGGGACCACCCTATCATCATATAAAGGGATGAAGGAGCAGGAGGCTGCAGCACCACCTTAAACGAAACAATAACACTACAAACAAATATATTGTTACACAACTTCCCCCGTGGTTACAGCTTTCAGGGTTAGGTTTCTGAAAGATCAGTTCAAGTGCAAGTTTTCTGGAGATACTAAGAAAACCAGTTAGTCAGAAAATAATGTCAGCTACAGGACTGCAATGTTTTTTAAAAGCTGGCTTCTGTAGCAGGCTGCACATCGAAAATGTGACCTCATCTATAGATCTGAGAGTCTCTCTTCTAATAGAGGCTACAAAACAAACTTCAGACACAAATAATCTGCATTATTTGGTGAGGAACCACAGTTTTCTTCATCGAAGAAGAAATAGATTAGATTCCTTAGGCTGCACACTCTTTTGAGTGGAGACCAGTCCAATGACAAAAATAAGTTCCCATCAAAAAAATATAAACCAGTCTCAACATACAAGTCAAAGCAGGTAGAGTACAGAAATAGATAAAAATGCAGTTTTGAGCTTTAGTGTAAGTTCAAAGCAAAATAGACTCAACTGTAAAAAGAAAGACAGAATAGCACAAGGACATTTATGACAAATATTTCAGCCTACAGTACAGCTTTGTCAGACGCAATAAAGTTTTGCTTTATCAAGTGAAGGATCAGTATCTGGATACTACGAAGTGTATATTGCTTCTGTTATTTATTTGTTATTCTACTGTTATGATTTTTTTGTTGAAAAGTTTTTCAGAAGTGTGATTTTAAAAGTGCTTTGTTCGCACCATAAGCAATAGCTAAGAAGTTTCTCCACTGCTAGCGGAAATTAAGAGCAAGGTAAGGAAACATCAGTCAAGAAGGATTCACATAAAGTTGAGCCAGCTTTGGACAGCTGGGTTCCCTGGAAAACTTCTTGTCATGTCTCATGTCCCTTGTTAAGTTAATTTAACACTAATTGCACAGGCCACCTGCAGGGATAACACAGTCACACCGTTGTCACAGGCTCCTGAAATCATCAGCAAAGGGACAGAGTAACATGATCAGGAATCACTTGGGTAAACAACTACAGTCACTCACTCTCTTCACATGGGGCTTCCAACAGCCCAGGCTTTTGGCAACTGGGTCAGAACCAGGAGGAGCCCATGACTTTCTATGCCACATCCAAACCCAAGAAAACAAGACCAGAAGGAAGATTGTGGAAGCACGCTTGGCTCCCAGCTTCATCACCTTGTAATAATGCTCTAGTAGGATCCTGACAACCCCTTCCACGCTCTCCACTTCCACGGGCTTCCTGGCAAACTGGAGCAGGTACTGCAAGGCATCTGCAGGTGAGGTGGCTTTGCACAGGTCAACATGGAGCGCCGCTGACTTGCTGGGCTTGGTCAGCCGCAGCTTCTTAGCGGACAGGTCCTCATGCTGCTGCTGTGGGCAGAGGGACACAGTTCAGGAACACAGAGCAAATCCTGACCCACTGCTTCCCAGAGTGAACACTGGCTCAGCACCACAGCAGTCACTGGTCTCTCCCTTATCTATCTTAGGAAGGAGCTATCTTAGCAGCCCCCTGTAGCTGCTCCTGTCACAGAATCATAAAATCATAGAAGAGCCTAGGTTGGAAGGGACCTTTCAGATCGTCTAGTCCAACCATCAACCTAACTCTGACAAAAACCATCACTAAACCATATCTCTAAGCACTGTGTCTACCCATCTTTTGAATACCTCCAGGGACGGTGCCTAAACCACTTCCCTGGGCAGCCTGTTCCAATGCTTAATAACCCTTGCAGTAAAGAATGTTTTCCTAATATCCAATCTAAACCTCCCCTGGCACAACTTGAGACCACTACCTTTTGCCCTTCCTTTTGTCCTGTCATGGAAGCCCCTATCCCCGGGAAACACTGTCTCTCTTAAATTTAGGAGAAACTGTTAAACCTACAAAGGCAAATTCTGGCCCTTCCAACCCCAAACAACCAACCCAAGGCAAACGCGACTTCTCCCCTGCCCACGAGCCTGGAGCAGCCGAGAAACTCCCTGCCATAAAACTCGCTGCCGTTCCCCCGCCCCCGGCAGTCATGACCCTCCCCAGGCCGCCCCCTCCCCGCCCTGAGAAGAGCACTCTCCCCCTCCCGCACACAACCTGAGCCAGCCCCTTTCCCTCCAGGCAGCCTCCACCTCCCTAAACCCAGGGCCAACCCCTCCCGCTCCTCACTGTCCGCCCCGGCCCTGAGGCCCCCGCCCCATGGCGGCGGGCAGCACTCCGAGGCTAGGCCCCGGGCTAGGCCGGCGGCTTCTCCCACAGTTCCGCCTCACCCGTCCGCGCCACCCGCCGCACGGCGGAGCTCGGAGCCGTTCCCCCCTGCCCTGCTCGGCCCGGCGGTGGTGCGTTACCTGGACCACCTTGGTGAACTCCTCGTACACCCGCTTCTTCAGGTGCGCCGCCATGCCGCCGTCCGGCCCTCCGCGGCCGCCGTAAGCGCAACCCGGAAGAGAAACTATAGAGTCGCCCGCAGGGAGGCGGTGAAAGAAGGGTCCTCTCTTTCCAGCTGGAGGTCGTGCTCTATGGTCAAGCGGCCGGGCCCCGGATAGGGGGCGTGGTGGCGTGGCCTCCCGTTGCCATGGGAACGCGGGCTGGACATTGCGGCTGCGGCCTGGGCCGCCCCGCAACCAAACCCCGCCAGGGGGTCGGCCTTGTCAGCCCCGCGCAGTTTTACCTCAAAATACCCACCGGTTTCGTTATTATTTGAGGTTAGACCATATAAAGACCAAAACAGAATAATGAAATCACAGACTGCTTTGGGTTGGAAGAGACCTTTAAAGGCCATCTAGTCCAACCCCCCTGCCATGAGCAGGGACATCCTCAACTAGATCAGGTTGCTCAGAGCCCCGTCCAACCTGACCTGGAATGTCTCCAGGGATGGGGCATTTCCCACCTCTCTGGGCAACCTGGGCCAGTGTCTCACCACCCTCACAGTCAAGAATTTCTACCTAGTATCTCATCTAAATCTCCCCTCTTTCAGTTTAAAACTGTTCCCTCTTGTCCCATGGCTCCCCTCCCTGATCCAGAGTCCCTCCCCAGCTTTCCTGGAGCCCCTTGAGGGACTGGCAGGGGCTCGAAGGTCTCCGCGGAGCCTTCTCTTCTCCAGGCCGAACCCCCCCAGCTCTCTCAGCCTGTCCTCACAGCAGAGGGGCTCCAGCCCTCCCAGCATCTCCGGGGCCTCCTCTGGCCCCGCTCCAACAGCTCCGTGTCTCTCCTGTGCTGAGGCCCCAGAGCTGGAGGCAGCACTGCAGGGGGGTCTCCCCCGAGCGGAGCAGAGGGGCAGAATCCCCCCCCTCGCCCTGCTGCCCACGCTGCTGGGGATGCAGCCCAGGCTGCGGGGGGGTTTCTGGGCTGCCAGCGCATGGTGACGGCTCATGTTTTGCTTCTCACCCACCAACACCCCCAAGTCTTTCTCAGGGCTGCTCTTCATCCATTCTCTGCCCAGCCTGGGTTTGTCCTTGGAGTGCAAGGACCCTGCACTTGGCCTTGTTGAACTTCATGAGGTTCACATGGTCCCACCTCTCAAACATGTCCAGGTCCCTCTGGGTGCCATCACATCCCTCAGGTGTCATCCCGTCCTTCAGGCATCTCAACCACACCACTCAGCTTGGTGCCATTGGCAAACTTGCTGAGGTTGCGCTCAATGCCACTGTCCACCTTGATTAGGAATTATTGAAATCCATTAGCATAAAGATAAAACTTCAGAATTAGGGGATTTGGGTGGGAAGATGTCAGTAAATAAAGCACTTCTGTATCATTCAAAGAGCTTTTAAAAGTTATTTATTTAACATCCGAGAGATTATTGTCCTTAACTGGAAGAAATCCATTTTATAAGAAGTAAAGGAAATACGATCATAATCAAATTAGCCATTATGATTTTCAGAGTGATTAAAACCAAGCTAACATCCACCTCCAGTACAAAAATAAACTTTCAAATACTAAGATTTTTAAAACACGATGTAGGACCCAATGTGTGTTCTTTGAAGGAGAATTTGCACTGAAGTCCCAGGTTGTCGCTTCGATAGTGCTTCCTTCCTGTCAATCCTGGTGGGTTTTCCCTATTCTTCCAGAAGCTTATATAGTTAGAAATAATATCGTAATAATAATGAATGTCATAAGAAAAAGATTAAAATAGTGCGGCCTGAGAGAAAAGTGCATGTCCTTAGGTTATAAACTCCTCTCATCAGTGCTGGTATTTTTGCCTTTTGTCGATCCAGGACCAGAGCTGAGGTTCTCTGTCTTTTCTTCAGAATAAATAATAAATAATGGCAATAAATACATTGTCTAGAGAGCAGGCTGTCTTCTGGAGAAACAAGAAGAGAGCATGGGACACTGAATCATTCTTTTTAACCTAGGTTCTAGGGTGGAAAGCAGTGAGAAGACGACTTTTTACCTTCTCATTAAGGATCCAAATTTAAGTCGAGCATGTGTTAATGCAGCTGTCAGTGATTCCATCAGGAATTGCGCATATGTGACCTGTTCCCGTTTGCACTGAGAGACCAACTCCACGTGTCCACAAGACATAACTGGGATTATTAATTTCTCTTAGGTTGAGTGAGGTTGGCTTGACCCTCAGATCTTGCTCTCTGAACTTACCTAATAGTCAGCAACACTGAAAGAGTAAAATTCCTCCTGTTTCTGATGTCTTTTAAATCATACAGTTATCCCCAAAAGCGGAAGAAAAAAGTGCTCTTTAATTTGGCAAACAACCAAAGGAGATCCTTTCGTTGGGCCATGTGTTTTTTTCCTGTCCATGGCTTAGTCTCTGTGGCCCAAGTTAATTTGTTCTATAATTGTTTTCTCCTGTTCCCTATCAATGGTGGCACTTTGCTACCACCAGGTGAACAAGAACTTGTAGAAGAAGTCATGTGATTTGAAGCGAAAACCTTTTTCAGCAACGTGGGGCTGAAAGGATATTTTATATCCTTTGGCTTCAACGTCCATTTGAATGCAGTCCAGCAGATCAGAAATACTTGGTGCTGCCTTCCAGGGGCCAAACTTCACCACGGATTTTTTATCCATGTCCAAGCTGTTCAAGGCATCCTGACATCTGGCCACGTCCTCCTCAGTTTTGACCACGCACACGATGACACTGGACCGGCGGGATGCAACTGCTTCCGCCCTGGCGATGCGGATCATCAGTTCGATGTTTTCGCTGTAGTTGGGCACACGAGCCAGAAACTGCTTCCTCGCCACGAGCTCCCCGAAGATCTGCGGGGAGTCCTCAAGCTGCTTGATTAGAGGTTCGATGTCGTAGAACAACGCCTCTTTGTAGACGTCCTGGATGCACTGGGTGGGCACTTGGTTACTGCGCAGGTACTCCAAGATGTATTTGAAATAGGTGCCAGGCCTGTCGATGAAGAACCTTCCTTCAGAGTCAGTCCTGAGTTTGGGCTGGCCGGTGAACATCTCTGCCAGCTTGGAGCCAGGGTGTTTCTTTAAGGTGCTCAGCGTTGTCGTGTACATCTCCCCGCCGACGTTTAACTCCACGATTGGTGACAACTGCAAGTATCACAAGGGGACAAAAAGCCATGTGTGTTACCTGTCTGAGGCTGTCTATGTGGAGATGTCAAGGAAAAGAAAAAATACGCCATCGCAGCTGTAAATTGGAATGGTGGTGTGAAGCCCCCATCCCTTGGGGGACAGATGGGAACATCCAGCCCATTTATTGCCAAAAGCAGATGCAGGGTGTTTATATGGCCCTCATAACCAGAGCATCAGAGACTGTGACATTTCTAAGTGGCTGAGTCCTCACCACATCTTTGGGATGTAGGAAAATGTTGTTTTGCCAGTGAGGAAGAGGGACAACAAGTACCCTGCCCAGGGAAGCTGTTGGTGACTACAGGATTGGATGTCGATCTCCTAAATCCCACACAAGCATTGTCCCTGATGGCCCCTGTCCTTCCAGCGAGGGTGATCTGAGCCCTCACCCTCCCTATGGGCAGAGGGATGAGGATAGAGCGCAAAACTGTGCAACTCCATTCCTCCTACCCAAGCTGGTGTTTTCTCTTCAAAGGAGGAACTAAAGCTCTTTGAAACTTTAGAAATGGGTGGAACTGGCTTCCACTCATCTGGGGGTTTAGTTGTAAATACTGAACCGAGACACGAGAGTCCAGCATGTCAGAGGTGGAGGACAGAAGCTGTTTAGCAAAGTGCTTTAAAAACGTATGATAGCTTTAGCTAGGAAGTAAAGGAAATACTTCATGCAACTGACATGAATTAAAGAAGGAAGAATGTAAAGTTTGGATTTTTTGTTTGGATTTATTTTCTTTCACTGTGCATTAACACCACTGCCTGGCATGCCTGGAAAGCTGGACCCGGTGCCTCTTCTGACGACCTTCCTGCTGGTTCAGTGCTGAAGAGTTTTAAGAGCCTCCCTTTGCACTGAGCCATTTTTTATAACAGTCAACAGAGAACAAGGAGAGGGAAGAAAGGAGGCAGTCATTTCTCCTCCTGCCGTCACTGCTGTAATGCAAGTCACATGCTTGGCCAAGACCACACCTGCCATTGGCAAGATGTGAGTCAATAAACAACCCTTTTTTCCAGGAGCTCACCCGCTCTTTCTTGGATCCGATCACGCAAGGATCTGCTTCAGTGCTGCTAGTCATATGCCTCAAGTGAAGCGTGTAGTTAAGTGCTTAGCTGGATCCCACAGGTGCAGGCCCATGGGATGATGTGAGCTGATCTCACAGCTCACACCAAGAGAAGGGGGAGCTCCTGCTGTCCTATCCCCTTTCCGTCCCTGTACGTGCTTCTGTTGCTCACCTCCTGCCAGCTCTGCTTCTCCTTCATCTTGCTGAGCTGAATTGGCTCACAACTGGCAAAAGGAAGGGACTAGGCACAGACAGCCTGGAGCAAGGGGAGCCCTTTCACTTGAAACAGCAGCAAGCGATCAGATTTAGCAGAAATTTTGCTCGCAGCCTAGGCAAGACAGGGAAAAAGCCAGAAGATTCAGGCCAAAGACCCAGCTGGAATATTGCTTTGCCCTAGTGTGGGTGGCTTCATCTCGAGGGCAATCGTTTGCACTAGGGCCAAGGAGACATGAAAAAAATTATTCTGAGACTATCTGGTGATTTCCACCCACTGAAGAACACAGCCCGAAGCTGTTTCTGTAGCAAAGCCTCTCAGATTTGCCATTAGTCCGAGTGATAACAACAGCTTTCCCCGGCAGGGACCATTTGACAGGAGGGTCTCATGTTTTTGAGCCTTTGCTCCTTTTTCAGATGGCAGCTCAGATGTTTCATGCCATTTGTCACTAATACAAATGGATAACGTGTTCTTCATTAATACAGTAGCCCAACTAACCTTATGTTCTGAGATCTTGATTAAGGGTTTTGGCCTGGGACCAAACCGGTTCCCAGCAGACTGGGAATACTGGCACCAGCTGATTCCCAGCTCTCTAATTAGCCAGTGAGGTGACACTTAGAAAGTCATTCCACCTATTTGTGCCCCAGTTTATTAATCTGGAAAACAGTTACCTCCTTGGGGCAACTGCAGTAACTTGCAACCTACATCTGAAAGGTGCAACACAAGGAGGTTGGATTAGTTAAAGACGGAGAGGTCAGGGGAAGAACAGAGAAAGCAAACTGGTTAGCAACAGACTGAGGGCAGAGAGGAAAAGGAAAACGTCATCTGATCTTGTCTCTGATTTCTGCCTGCTAGTACGCTGCTTGTCTTGAGATTGCCATTATTTTTCCTTAGAGCTAGAAAAACTACTGCTCCCAGCTGATGATCCTGTACGTCTACAACACAGGGCAGCTTTTGTGTCATTAGAGACTCTAAGAACTGTTGAAACACCCCCCCCCCCAAAACTCACAATAGGCTTTTACTTAGGGGGTCTGATAAATTAAAGTTAACATCAAATTAATTCCACCTCTTGTCAAAGGAGAAAAAGAACTACTCTGGTTATTTGCTGTTGCCAGATCTCGTGTGCCTGCGAGGGACGTGGCCCTTTGTGTAAGAAAACTGGTGCAAACAAGTCGGAGTCAGACACGGCTTTTTACCTAGAGTTGTCGTCTTGGTCACACATCTGGCAAGCCCTGGCGTCTTCAAAATAGCAGATGGGAGGTAAAAACCCCCTCTAATGTAGCCCAAAGGGGATTCTCTGATCCCACTGGAGGATTGTGTCCCCGAGCCTTACTCACCGTGTGCAGGCTGCCGGTGACCTGCTTCCCAAGGGGCTTGTGCTCCGACGAAATGCTCATCTGCCCCGGGAGGTGACGGCTCAGCGGTGGGAGAAAACCTGCTGCTCTGTGCTCAGGTCCTGCCCCACACACAGGATGGCTCCTCGCCACGCTCCAGTCCTCTTTCACTTGGGTTTTTCTTCCTTGGGTCTGTTTTTTTTCCAAGCTGCCAGCCCAGCCACTGCCCCGGAGGCTCCAGTTTGCTCCAGGCACAACCCTGGAACAGGTCGCAGGTGTAGGGAGAGGGGAGGGAACAGCCTGAAAGCGGAAGTATTTGCTCATTAGTTTTCTGGCAACCAGCGAGGTGCTGGGTGGACTCGGGCTGGCTGCCAGCACACAGCTCCTGTAATGCTGTCTGTGCGGTGACTAAGAGACAAATAATCCTTTCCAAAGGAGGCCCAGTGCCCAGAGCACCTCCGAGGAATCCCGCAACATGGGGCTCTGCCTTCTGAACCGATTGTATCGAAATCAGTAACCATTTTCACAGCCTTTTGGCCTCCGTGCACTGCAGAGTTTATCCCAAACCACTTCATTGATCCCATTTGTCATCCCCATCGATGTCAGATCAGGGCATCTACAATCTGTCCAAGGTGGTGGCGTTTTCTTCCTTGTCAGTACAATCTCCAGGCACTGTGTAACTTGTGCAAGGTAAATAAAACCAAACCTGAATCTCTGCTTGAGCCTGAACTCTTCTTTTCAATTGCTCATAAATATTTGATTAGTATCTTTGCATGGCACTCTCTTCTAATATCCTGTATGCACCAAATATCGCAAGTGGAGAGCACCACAGATTTAGTGGTAGTGGGACTGTTTCTCGCAGCATTGAAACACTCACAAGGATGTCTGTGCTCTTTCCATTTTTTAAATGCAGAGGTTCATACCAGAGTGAGCCTAAATAACCTCTCCGGAACCATACCACAGGCCTGCAAAGTCTCCTTGGTTTTATTCTAGGTGTTTCTGAATGCACTGTTGCTTTCAATTTTGTATTCAGGCCGCTCACTGCTTCTGCGTCTTTGTTCCGTTTTGCCGTGGACATGGTTGTCCAGAGGTGTAAGTCAACGTTTGTAATGAGGCACAATATCTTTTATTAGATCAGCTGATATAGATGGATAAAAACATCTGTGCTTTAGGGCACATGAGGCTTTCTCAGGTCTGTCAGCTTCTGTTTCAGCTTGCTTGTTGGTTTTTTTTTTTTTTTTCCCATTTTTTTCCAGTTCTCCAGTTTGTCAGTCTAATAAAAAGTGTTATCTCCTCTACCAGCCTTGCCTCACTCTCTTCCATTTCAAGATGCTTCCTGATACCAGCAATCAAAGAGAAAATCTCAGACAAATACAGCGCTTCCTAGGAATCTTCCTGGGGGAGATTTTAATGATGAAAAGTGACGGTGTGGTATGTAAGGAAACCATTTGCACAAAATCTGGATTGTGCTCATGGACGCCAGCTTTGCTGGTTTTGCATCCTCCAGGGGTTTTGCTGGATCTGTATCTTCCCGGAATAGAGCATCAATCTGATCAGAAGCTTGAGGCACAGAGGAAAAAGTGTTATAATTTGCACTGATTCACTCACCTTGAGCATAAAGCCAGTCCTCACCCAAGGCTCCATCAAAGCTGGACCCAGAGTCTTTTGAACACTTTGTGCATTTTGCTGCTCTGAAGCATCAATAATAACCTGTGTCTGAGTTACCTCTGCTGTTTTGGATAGAAGGACTTGAATTTTCCCTTTGCCACAGCAGAAGAACTAATAGTGCTGCATGCACTAGGGAGGGCTGCTTGGGAGCCCAGGGTTTGTGACTTGTAATAAATTTTTAAAAATCAATGCTTATTAGAAAACAGGGAGAACTTGAAGATCTGCATCTTCTGCGTCTTTAATTCCTGCAAATCCCATTCTTTGGGCTGGCTTATGTAGGTGCTTCAGAAAATATCCTGGATGTAACTGACAGAGGTGGAGTTCAGACTCCTTCTACACAGCACGTCTTCGATGCTGGAGGTGATAACCTTTCCTTCTGCAGCTGCAGAACTGGATAGACGGGTGGACCGTCACCTCTCTGCTCCCACAAGCTTGTTACTAGGGAAGGGTGAAGAGCAGTAGAAGAGCTTCAAAAGCTCATCTGCAAGGTGTCCCTAAACCAGAATCAAGGATGGCTGATGGGGTTCGATAAGCAAAAGGACCAGTCATTAGCTGACGTCCGCAAACCTTTTCTACTGCTAGGCCAGCCATAGCTGGTCCTTCAGTCTGATGAACGTACTGGTCTGGTTCCCCCACTCTTTTACTCCTTTTTTATGACTTGGCCACTTTTGCTAGCACATTATGGGACAAAGAATCATCCTGAAAGTCTGTGAAGTATTTTGGCTGGAAGTCACCATGTATGTGAAAAGTCTGATTGTTATTATTTGTGCTTCTTCTGGGACTTTTTAATCCCACCAACTGCATGACTTGCTTTAAGATGGCATTTCTCAGTCCTGCTCTACAAATTACTCCCAGTTGGACTTTTTTTCCCCATTTCAAGAAGGGTTTCATTTAAACTGCCAAATTCATCTGATCTCAAAAGAGGCCTTAGGAAGAACTTCTCACAGCCCAAGCCATTGGCATATCACTGCCTGCCCATGGAGATTTGATGCCTTTTTTTTTAGGTGGTCACACCAGAGGTGGCATCCTGGACCACACATCTTTGGTGTCACAGCTTTCTGGGCAGGCCTCCGACGCTTCGTCAAAGCCCTCTGTGCCTGCACTAAGTGAAAACAGTCAGTCTTGCAGTTTGTCAGTCCTCCTTTTACCCCACGGTCAAAGCCATGCTGAGGAAACCAGTGGCTGGGGGAGCAGCCCATGATAGGCAGAAGTGGGACCAGGGGTTTGGAGCGGACTGGAGGAGGCAAGGCTCTCAGCAGTCCATGCTGCTGGTACCAGCTAGCTGAGGCTGGTTTGAATTTCATTCTTCCCTTGAGAAGGAAGTAAAAAGCCAAGACCATGAAAATCTCCATAGCCTTGGGCAACCAGGGTCCTGGGATTCCCACAACCAGCAGCTCCATTGTAGCTGCTGCTCCACACCCCCTGGAGAGGTCTTGGCCAGAGCTGTGCTGTTTCAGTGAGGTTAGTGAGGTTTCTCCCTTTGGGGAATGGGATTTGATTTGTATCAAGCTGGAATTTCCACCCAGGATCTCTGTTGGGCTTTATGTTTGTTACTAGTTGGCCTGGCTCTCTGAAATCCTTCATCCTTGGGGCCTTTTAAAGCTGCGTCTGATGCACTGATGGTCTGTTGGGGACCCACCTTCTTGCTGTCGAGCAGAGAAAGAGAGCTTTGAGGGTGTTTGTAAAGGAGATCAAGCAGGATCAGCAAGGTCCTGTCCTCAAAGGGGAGGCTGCTGAGACCTATTGGAGAGGCCAGCTGCCCAAATGGCTCATGAGCCATGAGAAGGACATGGATGAAGAACCAGTTAGATGTTCTCCATTCCTCTCCTGGCTCCTCGAGCACAGCAATACTTCAAGCCTCCTGCCTATTCTGCTCGAGGTGGCCATTGACCCTGACATTTCTTTTGTAGGCAATTCAAAAGTAGATTTCCCTCCGCCCACGTGTGGTTTTTTTTTTTTTTTTATGGAAGAGGGATATTTCCAAGGTTGTAAGGTCTTTCAGGCAGGGACCATCCTTTCACTGTCTTTGTGGAAAGGATTAGCCTGTGCCTGGACCTTGTATGAGCAACCACATTATGAATCATAAGAATGATCATACTAATGGTGAGAACTTTGTGTCTGCCAAAGAATGAATAAAAATGACAATGGCTTTGTGGGGAACAAATGTGTGTTTTTTGAAAATTGTATAAACATGTACATAACTGAACTGGAATATCTCTATGCTGGGACATACATCCGCGTGGAAGGTAGTATTATCTATAAAAATATTTATAACAGATTTATTTCCTTAACACATTGAATTGACAGCTTCTGTTTAACAGAATTGTGTCAACAACATTCAGATTTGGGTTTTATGCCCTAGTACAAGTAAATACACTAAATCCAAGGGGGAAAAAAAAAAAAAAGAATTACATGCTTAAAACAGGAAGGGATATGTGGGGAAGCAGCTGGGAGCAGCTCCTATTTGCCTTTCTGCTCTTGTTCCCTCTTCTCCAGGACCTAGGTTTCTCAAGGAGATAAAGCCCTTTTACTTTGGTCCGTTTTCCTGGAGCGTGGAGGTGACAATCCATAGCTAATCTCCAGCCTTTGTGTTATATTCCAGCCGCTAGCGTTATCACTGCTGGGAGCAATGATAGATCAATGGAAGGGGCACCTAAAGAAGGTGATTCCCAGGAACCATCTGCTCCAGGGCAACTTAGTGGAGGAAATACCTGTGAAGAGCCAGGTTATTTTAAGCAGCGGTGGATGGGTTAGCAAAGAAGGGAGGCAACAAAGCTGGTGCGGCTCTTCTGAACAGTAGGAATGTGGATAGTATTTGATCCAACTGGGAGTTGTCAGGGTATCCCAGTCTCTGTCCTGGAGTTTGCCAGGGGATGCACCAAGACAAGCCAGTCTCTTGCAAAGGTCACAGGAAAACCAGATTTTTTTTTTTTTTGTCTTCTGAAATACGTTCACTGACTCCTGCAAATTGCCAGGTTGCTCTGGTGACCTGTGGTCAGCCTGCACCATTTGTGAAAATTTTGCTGAAAAGCAAAACCATCAGCATTTTTCTTTAGGTCTGATCAGGAATTGCATGGGTGCGGCCAGGCTGGTGGCTCTGCAGCCCAGGAGCCACTCCTAAATCAAACAGCCATGCGCTGTGCAAACACCGTTGGCATTTCTACCTGCTGCCTTCCAGCCGTTTATCAGCTCCACCCACCTTCGTGGACCTGGGGAATGCATGGCTGGTGGCTTGTATAGAGGTCTGAGCTGGCTTTGGACAGGCCCCATGACACCATCAGAAGCCAAGGAAGCAAAATGCCTCCTGGCCAGGCAAATGTGTGAGCCATCCCCAATGGATGAATGGGGGAAGACATCCTCAGGATACAGACTTAACGACTCATATTGCCATCGGTTAGAACAACCCAACAGGCCCATCAGTGTTCACATTCTCCTGATCCTCATGGCCATTGTCTTCTTTCCCGTGTTTATATCATGTTCAGCTTAGCTTAGGTTGTAGGCTTTCCTGGAGTAAGGAGCCAAACTAGATACATCAATGGTCTCTTCTCCCCATCTTTATCTCCTCATATGCTTTCCCTTCCTGAGCTCTCTCCCAACCCTTGACATGCCACGTGGAGGGTGTAGGGCAGAGCTGGGTGCCACTATTTCCAGGTCCCCATCACACAGCAGTCCTACTGAACACATTGGCATGGGTCCATTCAGCTGGTCACTCCCTCTTGAGGGACACTGGGTTGTCTCCAGTCCAAGTTCAGGCTGATGCTGTTGGTCTAGTCAGAAAAAAAGGACAATCTGCAGAAAAGAGGTTTATTTCAATGTCGTCTATGAAGGATGGCAGTCCAACCAGTGGGTTTATGCCTGGTCGTGTTGCTGAGGCTACAATTCGCTTCTCCCAAGCTGGTGGTAAGAGAGAAGAGGCTGGGCTAGTCATGGAAAACCAAGGCAGAGAGATAAGACTATTTGCTGCCAGCTCAATGCGCAGAAATAAGGAGGGAAAGAGACTATAGGAGAGTCGGTGCCTCTGGGGTGGTTTTGAGACTGGGCAGAGATTTAAGCGTGACTGAATTCAAGATAGCATCTACCATTGCTCAGGATGTCAGGGCAGGGGATGTGGTGGTGTTAAGGAATGGGGAATATTAGTGGTTCAGTTTAAATGAAATTAATCGCTTAATACTTAGTGCTAGGCCGCGTTGGCATAGTACTTACATAGAACTTGCTTAGCATTAGTAGCTAAGGTTGCTGAAGCCTTAGGCTGCAAGCTGAGAGCTTTCACTGAGATAAGTTGAGTTCGTATTGAATTTCTACTTAGTTACATAAAGGAAGGCCCTGAGACCCATACAAACCAGGAGATAAGGAAGCTACAGCCAGCAGCAGAGGCTGCAACCCGATTAGAACAGTTAATGACCTGCCTGAAAACAGAGAAAGAATCCAATGAGGATGAAGAAGACCCCAGACCATAAATTACCATCGGACCAAGGGGCGCATGCAAGGCAGGTGAAGGACAGATGCATAGATTGTAAGGGTATGATTGCCCAGGAATTTCTTTGTTCTGGATCCCCCTCCAGAGGTATCCAGCTCGAGCTGTCCTATCTGCTGTACCCACTCAAATTAATTATTTCTTTTGGGATTCTTGCCTGAGACTCTGCTACTGGAAACCCAGGGTGAAGAAAACTTCGCTAACAGTGGGGAGATGCTTCAAAGCCACAGTGTGTTTTGTTATTAAATTGTGAAATAAGTTTTATTTTCTGTTCTATTTATTTTCTGTTCTATTAGAGCTTCACTAAAATAAAAGCAAGAGATGGAGTTACAGCTTTTCTGGTTCTTTACAGTGCTGTGGAGCTTCAAAGTGCTGCTGAGCAATCAGGGCCCTGCTAAAGGGGTTAACGTGAGCACAAACTCATGACCAAGGGGTGGAGCTGCCTCTAGGTGATGGGAAGAAACAAGGGAACCCTCTGCAGAGCATTTGCTCATTTTAGACTGAGACTTTTAGAACTGATGAGTCTGTGATGTCAGTCTGAAGGATGTTATTTCACTCTTGCGGTGTGGCAGATTCACGCAACACACGCAACACAAGTGGAGCCTGCAGCCCAGGGCATGGTCGCAATCCTCCTCTCACCACAGATGCTTGGAGATCTCCAGTTTTCTTAATCAAAAGTGCAAAGCCGGTGGAGGACCAGTGCTTTTTCAGTCAAAGCAGCGCTGTTTCAACAGCTGAATTTGTTTTACAGTGGCCTGAAGAGGCAAGGGGACCCCTCCCTGTAGTGCCCAGCTCAGTAGGACTTCCCCAGGGTGGTGCGTCTGGGAGGGAAGGAGTCACCTGGAGGTGAGACCCAAACTCTGCTGATGGCTCCAACCCCCCTGCGAAGGGCTTCCAGCTCCTGCTTCCCCATCCAGCGAGGGCTTTGCCCCTGCTCTCCCCATAGCTCACAGGGATTGGAGACAAGCAAAGCCCTGCCTTCCTACTCACCCCAGCTGAGCATCCCCACCTCCTCCTCTGCCCCGGCTCCGGAGGGTTCACAGCCAAGTAGGGAGGAGGCAGAATTGTTCCCTGGTGTGGCTGGGGCTGTCAGGGATTGCAGCAGGTTGTCCCCAGGGGTGCGTGTGGTGGAGATGGTGCTGGGTCTGAAGGGCTGGATGAGTGTGGGCTGATTGAAGGGATGTGCAGGTACCGACTAGGTTGGGGAGCTGAGAAATTGGGAGTCCGGGAGAGGATGGGATGTTGGGGAAGCAAAAGAAGGACTTTGGGGAACAGGTTGGGATCCCAGCACTGGGTAATGTCAGGATTACACCAAGCTTTTGCAAGGCGTGAGAGTCGTAGGGCTGGGGGAACTTCCATCCTAATGCAAACCCAGTTCCCACTCGCTGACGGAGAAAATCAGATCACCTCCCCGCACTGAAGCGTTGCCTCCATGGCCAATGTCCCCCCAGTCCTCATGGGCTGGGGGACAGTAGCTACACAGAAGCGACAGCTGGTAGGAAACACAGGACATGTTTGCACAATTCTTTGCACTTTATTTACATTATCAAAGAGACTGATTGGGAGGGTTTAGGCACACACAGAAAAAAAGCATCGCTTCAAAGTTACAGATACTTTTTACAAAGCAATAACATGAAACACTTATTTCTGCCCCACAGAAATCCCCCTGGGACAGGGGCGAGATGAAGCAGCAAGGTTGCCAACAGGATCGGCCGCAGGGCGAATTGGATGGTACAGGCAGTGCCCGGCGGGCAGACGGCCAAGCTCTGCGCTCCTCACGAAGGATGTTCCTCGGTGGGACTTGGTGCAGGAGAAAAACTGCCGCTGGGCTGCGGACAACAGATCACCCTGCGGGGATTACAAACATGGTTTGGCCAAGATGTCCTCATTCCTGGCTGGGTTTCCTCCAAAACAAGGGTTAACATTGTAACGTCCCTGTTAATGCTCCCTGTTGTTGCTGTCGCCTCTCTGTGCTCTCCATTTCACTGCAAGGACCTTGGCCATGAGCCCTGGAGGGGCACAGGGATTTCTCCCCAGGGTGTCTCAGGGGTGAAAGTCCCACCAGCACGGAGAATGGGTTTGCTTTCCAGACTAGGGGAAGATTGAAGTGTCTGAGCTGTTTGCAGGTGGCATGTCAAATTTAGACATTTAGAGACCTGAAATTGCCAAATTGCTCCCTAAAATGACTCTGTTGCATTTTCCAACAGAGAAAAAAGAGAAACAGCCAGAGCAGCAGTGTCTGACAGCTCCTGGAGTCCAGAGCTCAGGGTCCTCCAACCACCTAGCCCTTTTGTCCCTGGGATCTTTTGTGTCTGCTCAACAGCAGTCAAGCATTGCCAGTGCTGTGAGCTGGGGTGCCTTGGGGATAATGTGGAGCTCACACAATGACCTTTGCTCAGTGGCAGAGCTTGCACCAGTGGGAAACTGAGGAAGACAAATCCAGGAGCATGTATCTGTTGAGCAATGCAGACTCATAACTCCTGGGATTTGAGGGTGTGATGCAAACATTGGAAACCACCCAGCTGATGGGGCAAGAGGACAAAGTATGTTACTCCTCAGCCAGCATCTCCCTTGGCACTGCATCTCCCCAAGCTCTTACCTCAGAGGCTGGGGGTGCAGGCTCAAGAGCTGGACTGATCTTCACTGAGGTTGATCTGCTCCAGGATCTCGCTGTACCTCCGCGTGAGGGCTTTGGTGTTTTTGGTGAGGTCTGTCAGAACCTGCTGCAAGCCATTGACGTGATGGGAGAGACGCTCTTCCAGATTGCTGTCTGCGCCCTCGTCTAAGGCTGTATCAGCATCAGTGACGGTTGGGATCGGGTCATTAACAGAGGCCAGGCCTTTCTCCACCACGGGCTTGATGGCCCTGAGGAGCTGGTAGCGCTCGTAGAGGTCCGTGTGGCCGCCCGCAGCCGGGGCCGCCCCCTCCTGCTGCGGGAAGACCCCTCGGAGCAGGCTGGGGAACATCACCTCCTGCTCCATCTTCTGGGTGGCTGAGAAGTACTGCTCCATGGCCCCGCTCCCATGTCTCTGACTGTGCTGGTGTGAGCTCATCTTGGGGTGCCGCCTGCTCCCCGTCCCCACCGAGGGCCTTTTATGCAGAGCCGGGGGCACGTCCCTCCTCTGCTGTCCCCTGCTGTCCTCTCCTGCCAGCCCCAGCCGGGCTGGACGTCCGCGGGGCCGGGCTTGGCTCCAGCCCAGCTGGGGCTCGTCCACGCTGTGTCCCCAGCTCTGTGCCATCTGTCCTGGCCCGGCCTCCCCGTGGCCTTCGCCCAGGCTGGCTGGAGGACCTGTTTTATCCCCATGCCGGGAGTGAGGTGTTGGGGAAGGGAGGTGGTGGGACCTCTCCCAACACATCCCATCCTGTCCCCACCATCCGTACTGCTCCTGAAGTGCCAAGAGAGTGGGTGACGCGCCTGCCCCCCAGTGCTGGCAGGCTGCAGGCAGCACCATGGGAAAGCTGCATTGACTTGGGAAGTTTTGAGGAAGGAAAGGAAGCGATGGATTTTTCTGGAGAGGGGGAGTCCCCTGTGAGCCCTGCTCCAGCCACCCCCCTTCTTCAGGGCTGGCTCACACAGCCCACCCATGGAGAGTGGCCTTGACACTTCTTAAACAAAGAAGCTGATAACAAAGAAGTCATACTTGTCTGAAGGGTGTTTGTCCCAAACTGGTTATGTTAAGGAGGAAGATGACCATCAGATGGATTAAATGGTGACCAGGACAAAAGGAAGTTTTCAAACCAAGGTGTCAGCCTGAAAGGAAGCATGAAAGCTCCCAGTGTGAGGGAGAGACCATGGAGGGACAACGGCAGGAGTCAAAGCCTGTTGGACACCACCAAAAGCAACCCTGCTGGCATCCCAACTTCCACCCAGGCCTGGCCAAGAATCCTCCCAGTTGGATGCTGTGAGCAGCCTGCAGCCATCTCCGGGCTGACAGCACCGGGGGGGACCAGGCAGGGACAGAGCCAGGGTCAGTGTTGGAGAGCCTGGAAGGCACCTCTGGAGATGGTCTAGTCCAACCCCTGCTCAAGCGGGGTCATTGATGGGACTGTGCCTGTTGGTGCTTTGGGTATCTGCAAGGATGGAGACTCCAGCACCTCTCTGGGCAGCCTGGGCCGGTGTTTGACCACCCTCACTGAAAGAAAAAGGAAAGTTTTCTCTTATGCTCAGATGGGATTTCCTGGGGTTCAGTTTGTGCCCATCGGCTCTTGTCTTGTCCCTGGGGCACCACAGGGAAGAGTCTGTCTCCATCTTCTCCGCACGTCCCATTAGGTCTTTAGGCACATGGATAAGATGCCCCTGAGCCCTCTCTTCTGCAGGCTGAACAGTCCCAGCTCTCTCAGCCCTTTTGTCCCCTTCACAGCCCTTTGCTGGACTCTCTCCAGTATGTCCATGTCCCTCTTGTACTGGGGAGCCCCGGCTGGAGCCAGCACCCAGCTGTGTCCCGCAGGGCTGAGCAGAGGGGAAGGATTCCCTGCCTCCAGCTCCTCCTGGGAGGCTGGTGGCCGCCTTTGCCCTGAGGACACCTTGATGGCTGACGGCCAACTTGGCCAGCCAGGCAGCCAGAGCCGGGGGTCGCGGGTGGGAATTTGTGGGGTGCTTCCCCCTGTCACCCCAGGAGCGGGTGACAGGCAGCAGCAGGGGGTGGGGCTGAGGCCAGAGCACCCCCGAAGGCGAAGGCGAAGGCAAAGGCAGGGGGTGCGGGCAGGGGACGTGCCCTGCGGGAGGGCTGGGGGTGCTGGCAGCCCCCCCGTCCTTGGGGTGGCGTGTGGTTAGGGCTTCTGGGGACTGGGTAGAGCAGGGTATTTGGAATTTCTTATTTATTTAACGTTTTGGGTCGAAACCGTACTTTATCTCTTGTCTTCCTGATACTGAGCCTGCATGCCCAGGTCACTGCTTTCTGCTTAATTAGAGGTTGTTAAACAGCTGTAAATAAACCTGCAATTCTGATTCGCTTCACCAATGTGAATGGAGAAGGCTGTTTCCCCGTGGTGGCTGGCAACAGCGCCGGTGCCCCGGGAGCCTTTCCAAGGTGACGCGGAGCCAGCATCCCCCCGCCATGGCTGGAGAGGGCCTGATCTGCCGCGTCTGCCCTCGTCCTGCCAGGGACCGGCGCTGGGTATTTCAAGGACAAAGACCTTTTCTGTGACCATCTCGTGTCTCTTATCAGCCCTGTCCAAGAGCAGTGGCCAGCAGCAGGGCACCGTCGGGGGTGACGCATCCCCAGGGCAGCGTGATGCAATGCCCTGCAATCAGATCAAGCAGAAGTTTCCCGTGAAACAGAGGGGTTGGCGGTGACTGGCCAGACAGCAGCTCACAGAGAGGGACCTGGGGGTCCTGGGGGATTGCAAGTGGCTCACAAGTCATCAGCATGGCCTTCCAGCTGTCCCACATCACAGACCTTTTCTGGGAACATCTTGCGTCCCTTATCAGTCATGTTCAGCAGCAGTGGTGAGCGCTTCCCTGGATGTCCCACTATAATACTTCCCTGGGGCACCACCAGCCTCTCCAGCTGCCCAGCACACAACCCAAGCCAAAAGCCATTGGTGAAGGTGACCACAGACCTTCCTCACTGTGACCAACCTTCTTCTCCAGGTGACGCAGGTCCTGTCCTTCAGCTCCAGCCAGGTAGACCACCAGAGGCACATCACCTCCCCTGCGGTCCTCACCTCACCAGGAAACAACGTCCCTCCATTCCTCATGGTTCAACGGAGGCAGAGGAGCTGCAAAGGCGGGTTGGAGACCAGAGAGGTGGTGGAAGCCCCATCCCTGGAGGTGTTCAAGGCCAGGCTGGATGGGGCTCTGAGCAAGCTGATCTAGTGGGAGATGTCCCTGCCCATGGCAGGGGGTTGGAACTAGATGATCTTTAAGGTGCCTTCCAACCCAAACCATTCTGTGATTCTGTGTGAGACCTCAGTTCATCTTCCAGCTCCACTTCTTCCCTAGGCTGTGCCATCGTGACCCAACTTGAGGTGGCATTGCAGTGGGGTTGGCTTAAGTGTCTCCCAGTATTCCCCTCGTGTTTCACCCTTTCTGGATAAGTCAGAAGGCTGCAATGTTGCCAGGGCTGAGGAGCAACGTGGGGGCAGATCTGTTCTGAAGTCCTCACGCTGCCTTTGGGTAGTGGTGTTTGCCTGTGTTTTGGGGGAACATGGTGCTCGACGGTCGCTTTCATAGATGCCGTGGTTGCCCTTCCCAGAAACTGAGAGATTCAGGGGGCTTTTGTCCTAGAGCCAGGGTGAGCACTGGGTCCCATCTGCCCAAAGCCGGGCTGAACACCATGGGACCCCCTGACCTCCACGGGGCAGCAGCTGGCCGTCAGCCCTTTGAGGACACACGAGCGACATTGCCCGGAGCCGTCTGGATGCAGTGCAGAGCAGGGTTGGTGCTGAGCCCCCGGGGAGGTGCAGTGAGCTCCCCAAGTCGCTGTGGCTGCAGACCCAGCATTTCGGAAAGCCTACCCCCGACCCCCACCCTCGTGAGGCACACATCTTCAGCCGTGGCTCGGGAAGGGGGAAAATGCCACCACACCCTTCTCCCCGAGTGTCCCCATGTCATCCCTGGCACCCTCTGCTGCCAGATCGCGCCATGTCTCTGCCTCCCCTGACACCACCCGGGCTGTTCTTGTCCTTGCCTCAAACCCACCCAGAAGCTTTTCAGGTGTGGGGCAGTGCTGGATCTGGTCCCCAGCTGCCCCCTCCAGAGCCCCTGTCCCCCCACCTTCTGGCTACATGGCCACAGGTGGCTGTGGTCCATTTCCCCACGGCCTGCAAACAGGGAGGACAAGCTAAAGCCAATGTGGTCTTGGCTGCCAGGAGAAATGGCCTGAACAGGCGAGAGGAGATGGGAACCTCCAGCGGGACCCAAACCGGGACCTGGGGCTGGTGTCCCAGCTGTGGTTGCTTCCCAGAGGGGCTGAGACCTGCAGCTCCCCTGGCCCTCAGGGACGGTCCCCAGGCTCAGCCCCACTTAGGGCAGCTCGGAGGCAGAAACCCTGATGGGCAGGAGAAAGGAGTGAGGGGCTTTGGGGCACAGGGCAGCACCAGCAGCGGTGGGACACCCCCGGGCAGAGCTTTGAAGAGAACCCTGAACCTGGTGACTTTCCTGTATGGGTTGATGTCTCCCTCGCTCCCTTCTAGGGGCACAGCCGCAGCGGGGCTCAGTGTTGGTCTCACTGTTGCATGTCTGGGCTGTGCGTTGGGGAGATTCACACCCTGTTGTGCACAGAAAAGAGGCGACAGCTTTTGCCGCTGTTGCTGTTGACATAAGGAAGAGGTTTTTTGGATGAGGGTGGTGAGACACTGGCCCAGGTTGCCCAACAAAGTTGTGGATACCCTGTGGTTGGATGAGGCTTTGAGCTACCTGATCCAGTGGAAGATGTGCCTGCACACAGTAGGGGATTGGGCTAAATGGTCTCTGAGTGTCCCTTCCAACCCAGACCACCCTGTGACTCTGTGATTCTTTGTCCCTTCAAGTCCCCCATCATTGTACTGGAAAGTCCCCTCACAGCAGAACCAGGGTTCCCCTGCCCCACGCCAGGGCACTCCCCAAGGGCTCCAGCCAGGGCAAAGCACCACAGCGGCAATGGCTTCTCAGGGCTCATTTTATTAGCAAAGAGTGGGGAAAACGCCCCTCAGAGTCCAGGTACCAGCTGGAAAAGGGCTCGGCAGTCGCAGGGACCGTTGGAGGTCAGAGCCACCGCGCAATGCCACCGCCTTCGTGCTGCTCTTTGAAAATAAAGAGGAGGGCACGAGGCGCGTGGCTCTTCCGATGGAACTCCCAGCACGACCAGATGCTTCTTCCTATGAGGATAAGGCACCATCTGGTTCTCAGGGGGTCGCAGTTGTCTCTGGCGTGCGCTGCCCGTGCTGGGAGATCAGGTGCCGTGGCGCAGGGAGAGTGAGCAGGGCTGGGGAAGAGCCCACGATGGTCAGCGATGGGGACGTCCTCTCCTTCGTGCCACCAGCACCCATCCTACAACGGCAGCTGTCCTTAATCCCAAAGGCCATCCCAGCGAGAGACCCAGTCCACCAGCCCTGGGACCCCGGACCCTGAACCCCTGGAGTCTCTGCACGGAGGGATGGGATGAGTGCCCTCCTTCAGCATGGAGATGGAGATGTGATGGCATTTGAGGGCCGACCCCCAAGAGCTCCCCACCCCTGCAGTCTGAGGGACCTCCCCAGGGATATCGGCCACCCCTTCCCCCGCTGCCCCGGGGCTCCGTGTCCCCCAGCTCTTACCTGGGGACCGCGGCAGGGTCACCAGCTGGGCTGCCCCTCGCTGGGGCTGATCTGCTCCAGGATCTGGCTGTACCTGCGGGTGAGGGCATTGGTGTCCCTGGTGAGGTGGGTGAGGACCTGCTGCAAGCCGGCCAGGTGGTGGGACAGCCGCTCCTCCACCTGGGCATCCATGGTGTCGTTGTCATCCGAGGATGTCTCGGTGTCAGCATCGCTCTGAATCTGGTCCGTGATGGAGGCCAGGCCTTTCTCCACCACGGGCTTGATGGCCCTGAGGAGCTGGTAGCGCTCGTAGAGGTCCGTGTGGCCGCCCGCAGCCGGGGCCGCCCCCTCCTGCTGCGGGAAGACCCCTCGGAGCAGGCTGGGGAACATCACCTCCTGCTCCATCTTCTGGGTGGCTGAGAAGTACTGCTCCATGGCCCCGCTCCCACGTCTCTGACTGTGCTGGTGTGAGCTCATCTTGGGGTGCCGCCTGCTCCCCGTCCCCACCGAGGGCCTTTTATGCAGAGCCGGGGGCACGTCCCTCCTCTGCTGTCCCCTGCTGTCCTCTCCTGCCAGCCCCAGCCGGGCTGGACGTCCGCGGGGCCGGGCTTGGCTCCAGCCCAGCTGGGGCTCGGCCACGCTGTGTCCCCAGCTCTGTGCCATCTGTCCTGGCCCGGCCTCCCCGTGGCCTTCGCCCAGGCTGGCCAGGGGTCCCACTGCGTCCCCATGCCGGGAGAGGGGCAGCGAGGAGGAGAGGTGCCCAGGGCTTCTCCTGACCCGTCCCATGTCCCCTGACACAACCACTTCTGGGGCACCACGAGAGTGGGGCCAGCTCCTGCCCCCCGCTGCAGGCAGCAGTGCTGCTGGGGGTGCGTCACCCCTCCCCTCTCCTTGCTGCCATGCGCTCGGGACGTGAACCCTCTGGGGACATTGAGCAACTCCCTTCTGCAGACGTATGGAAAATGCCACTGGGATGCACTGCAACATGAGGTCCCACGTGGGATCCTGGGCACAGAGGAGCCAGCTGGTCCCAGCCATGGCCGTCCCCAGAAACGTCCTATTCCCCCAGGCTCTCCCCTGGCTGGGCAGGGACAGGGATGGGGACAGCGACGGTGATGGGGACCTGACACTGTGATGTGAAACTCCTGTGGCCACAGAACTGAGCCATCTCTGCTGTCAGGGGAGTGTGGATGGTCCCCCCCCCTGCACTGTCCCCGTCCCGGGGCACAGACCATGGCTGGGGCAACAGCTGGCACTGCCTGTCCCTGCGGCGTGTGGCAATCAGGGAAGATTGTTCTACTTGGGGAAAGGCCGCAGGGTCCCTCATCCCTTTTGCAACCGTTGGTGGTGGCAGCTCTCCCACCACCCCCACGTGTCCCAGCCAGGGCCGCGCTGCCGCCTGCCCTCTCCTCTCGTGAACTGTCCCCACTGCTCCTCTTAGAGAATCATAATTAATTTACATTGAAAAAGACCCTTAGGATCATCAAGTCCAGCCATTAACCCAGCACTGACAAGTCCATCACTAACCCATGTCCCTCAGCACCACGTCTACCCATCTTTTAAATACCTCCAGGCATGGTGCCTCAACCACTTCCCTGTTCCAGTGCTTGACAACCCTTTTGGTGAAGAAATTCTTCCTAATATCCAATCTAAACCTCCCCTGGCCCCGATGCGCAATCCCAGGAAGGCCAGTCTGTCATCAAATTAGGGGTTCAATTAAACCCTAAAATCAAAACCCAATTCATTTTCATGAATTGAATTCATGAATTCACCTCGCTACGCCCTCCTTTCAGGACGCTGTAGAGTGAGAAGTTCTCCCCTCAGCCTCCTTTTCTCTTGTCCCTTCCCGGGTGCCCCAGCATCTCTGCGTGTCCTGCCATGGGACCCAGCGCTACATCGAGTTGTGTGGGTGCTGCTGGTCCTGTGAAGGCACTGGCCAGGAGCTTGGCCACGTTGTGGTTCTGGACAACCGTGGAGCTGCTGGGAGGGACGTTGGAGGGGGACACAGAGGACACTCTGCCTCCCTGCCCCCTGCCCCCTTGTTTTGGCTTTGGCATCATCTTCCTGAGCTGATGCAGCACTCAGGGCAGCAGGTCAGTGGGCTATGGGCGCTCTGCATAGAACCATAGAATAGTTTGGGTTGGAAGGGACATTAAAGATCATCTCGTTCCAACCCCCTGCCCTGGGCAGGGACACCTCCCACCAGACCAGGTTGCTCAAAGCCCCGTCCAACCTGGCCTTGAACACCTCCAGGGATGGGGCAGCCACAGCTTCTCTGGGCAACCTGGGCCAGGGGCTCACCACCCTCATAGTGAAAAATTTCTTCCTGAGATCTCATCTAAATATCCCCTCTTTCAGTTTAAAACCATTCTTCTGCCTTGTCCTATCACTACAGAGTCCCTCCCCATCTCTCCTGGAGCCCCTTGAGGGACTGGAAGGGGCTCTAAGGTCTCCCCGGAGCCTTCTCTTCCCCGGGCTGAACCCTCCCAACTCTCTCAGCCTGTCCTCACAGCAGAGGGGCTCCAGCCCTCCCAGCATCTCCGGGGCCTCCTCTGGCCCTGCTCCAACAGGTCGATGTCCTTCTTGTGCTGAGGAGTCCAAAGCAGGACACAGTACTCCAGGAGAGGTACTCTGCAGCCCCAGGTCACTCCCCAGCTCCCCATCCTTGGGCATGAATCATCCCCAAACCTCCCATGCCTCCAGGAACGCCATCAGCCAAAACCAGGCCCCCTCATCCTGCTGGGAGAGGTTGGGGAGGGGATGGGGAGAGCCATCGCTGCCAGCAGCAACGGCAGGATCAGGGAGAGAGGGCTGGGACTGAGCTGAGCTGAGCTGAAAGAGGGTGCCCAGCCCCAGAGGTGGGGGCCCGTGGAAAGCTTCTCAGGGACATTGGGGCCACCAGAAGGTGCAATGAGATCTTTGGGCCTGTGCTGACAAAGACACTGTGTTTGGGAAAGCCTCCCCCAACCCACCAAACTCCTGGGGAGCCTGTCCCCAGACATGGCTGAGAGGGGGAAAAATGCCACCACACAAGTGTCCCTGTGTCATCCCTAGCAACTCCTGCTGTCACATCCCTCCATGGCACCAGTGAGAGGCAGGCAACTGAGATTCCAGAGCCCCGGGGTGCTGAGCTCAGCCCTGCTCTGGGCTGGCCCTGGCCCAGCTGCCCCAGGGAGAGGTGGAGATGCTGGGTCAGAGATGTCCCCATGGGCTGAGGACATGCCTGGGGAGGAAACTCATGCCTCGGGGAGTCATGGCATTGAGCCCCCTCTGAGGGGCTGGCTGGGATGACGCCTGCCCATATGTCCCCAGAGGGAAGGACATCTCCCAGCAGAGCTTGACGACTGTCACTCGTGGCTGCAGACCAACATTGCCTCCAAGAACTCCATGGTGAAGCTCCAGCCTCAGGGTGAATGCAGTCCACCGTGCCCACCCTGGGGCGACACTAGGACGTCTGTGCACCTCCAGGAAGCTCCATGGTGGCCCAGACACACCAAGAGCATCGGGCTAGCAGCACCTGCCCACCTCGGTGCAGTGCTGGGCCACGCAGCAGGACACCCAGAAATACTGAGGCCACCGTGGAAGGGACAAGAGTGGCAGAGGGGACAGGTCAGGGGGGCAGAGGACGGGCAGCAGTGTGGACACCTGGCTGGGACACGTTAGGGGGAAGTGGGAGAGCTGCCACCACCAAGGATTGCAAAAGGGATGTGGGACCCTGTGGCCTTTCCCCAAATAGAACAATTTTCCCTGATTGCCAGGTGCTGCAGGGACATGTGGGCACGGGCAGTGCTGGCCGTTGTCCCAGCCATGGCCTCTGCCCCAGGATGGGGGTGGTGGGTGGTGGTGGCACCGTCTGTGCTCCACCACGGGCAGAGACAGCTCCGTGCAGTGGCTGTGGGAGTTTTCCATCGCCTCATTTAATCCCACTGCTGTCCCATTCCCATGTCCCCAGCATCCCACATGGAACTCCATGTGGCAGCGCAACCCCAGTGAGATGGTCCACGCTGGCGGCTGCAACCGCCTGCAGGCCAGCAGTGGCAGACGAGAGTTGCTCAATGTCCCCAGAGGGTTCACGTCCCGAGCGCATGGCAGCAAGGAGAGGGGAGGGGTGACGCACCCCCAGCAGCACTGCTGCCTGCAGCGGGGGGCAGGAGCTGGCCCCACTCTCGTGGTGCCCCAGAAGTGGTTGTGTCAGGGGACATGGGACGGGTCAGGAGAAGCCCTGGGCACCTCTCCTCCTCGCTGCCCCTCTCCTGGCATGGGGACGCAGTGGGACCCCTGGCCAGCCTGGACGAAGGCCACGGGGAGGCCGGGCCAGGACAGATGGCACAGAGCCGGGGACACAGCGTGGCCGAGCCCCAGCTGGGCTGGAGCCAAGCCCGGCCCCGCGGACGTCCAGCCCGGCTGGGGCTGGCAGGAGAGGACAGCAGGGGACAGCAGAGGAGGGACGTGCCCCCGGCTCTGCATAAAAGGCCCTCGGTGGGGACGGGGAGCAGGCGGCACCCCAAGATGAGCTCACACCAGCACAGTCAGAGACGTGGGAGCGGGGCCATGGAGCAGTACTTCTCGGCCACCCAGAAGATGGAGCAGGAGGTGATGTTCCCCAGCCTGCTCCGAGGGGTCTTCCCGCAGCAGGAGGGGGCGGCCCCGGCTGCGGGCGGCCACACGGACCTCTACGAGCGCTACCAGCTCCTCAGGGCCATCAAGCCCGTGGTGGAGAAAGGCCTGGCCTCCATCACGGACCAGATTCAGAGCGATGCTGACACCGAGACATCCTCGGATGACAACGACACCATGGATGCCCAGGTGGAGGAGCGGCTGTCCCACCACCTGGCCGGCTTGCAGCAGGTCCTCACCCACCTCACCAGGGACACCAATGCCCTCACCCGCAGGTACAGCCAGATCCTGGAGCAGATCAGCCCCAGCGAGGGGCAGCCCAGCTGGTGACCCTGCCGCGGTCCCCAGGTAAGAGCTGGGGGACACGGAGCCCCGGCGCAGTGGGGGAAGGGGTGGCCGATATCCCTGGGGAGGTCCCTCAGACTGCAGGGGTGGGGAGCTCTTGGGGGTCGGCCCTCAAATGCCATCACATCTCCATCTCCATGCTGAAGGAGGGCACTCATCCCATCCCTCCGTGCGGAGACTCCAGGGGTTCAGGGTCCGGGGCCCCAGGGCTGGTGGACTGGGTCTCTTGCTGGGATGGCCTTTGGGATTAAGGACAGCTGCCGTTGTAGGATGGGTGCTGGTGGCACGAAGGAGAGGACGTCCCCATCGCTGACCATCGTGGGCTCTTCCCCAGCCCTGCTCACTCTCCCTGCGCCACGGCACCTGATCTCCCAGCACGGGCAGCGCATGCCAGAGACAACTGCGACCCCCTGAGAACCAGATGGTGCCTTATCCTCATAGGAAGAAGCATCTGGTCGTGCTGGGAGGTCCATCGGAAGAGCCACGCGCCTCGTGCCCTCCTCTTTATTTTCAAAGAGCAGCACGAAGGCGGTGGCATTGCGCAGTGGCTCTGACCTCCAACGGTCCCTGCGACTGCCGAGCCCTTTTCCAGCTGGTACCTGGACTCTGAGGGGCGTTTTCCCCACTCTTTGCTAATAAAATGAGCCCTGAGAAGCCATTGTCGCTGTGGTGCTTTGCCCTGGCTGGAGCCCTTGGGGAGTGCCCTGGCGTGGGGCAGGGGAACCCTGGTTCTGCTGTGAGGGGACTTTCCAGTACAATGATGGGGGACTTGAAGGGACAAAGAATCACGGAGGCACAGGGTGGTCTGGGTTGGAAGGGACACTCAGAGACCATTTAGCCCAATCCCCTACTGTGTGCAGGCACATCTTCCACTGGATCAGGTAGCTCAAAGCCTCATCCAACCACAGGGTATCCACAACTTTGTTGGGCAACCTGGGCCAGTGTCTCACCACCCTCATCCAAAAAACCTCTTCCTTATGTCAACAGCAACAGCGGCAAAAGCTGTCGCCTCTTTTCTGTGCACAACAGGGTGTGAATCTCCCCAACGCACAGCCCAGACATGCAACAGTGAGACCAACACTGAGCCCCGCTGCGGCTGTGCCCCTAGAAGGGAGCGAGGGAGACATCAACCCATACAGGAAAGTCACCAGGTTCAGGGTTCTCTTCAAAGCTCTGCCCGGGGGTGTCCCACCGCTGCTGGTGCTGCCCTGTGCCCCAAAGCCCCTCACTCCTTTCTCCTGCCCATCAGGGTTTCTGCCTCCGAGCTGCCCTAAGCGGGGCTGAGCCTGGGGACCGTCCCTGAGGGCCAGGGGAGCTGCAGGTCTCAGCCCCTCTGGGAAGCAACCACAGCTGGGACACCAGCCCCAGGTCCCGGTTTGGGTCCCGCTGGAGGTTCCCATCTCCTCTCGCCTGTTCAGGCCATTTCTCCTGGCAGTCAAGACCACATTGGCTTTAGCTTGTCCTCCCTGTTTGCAGGCCATGGGGACATGGACCACAGCCACCTGTGGCCACGTAGCCAGAAGGTGGGGGGACAGGGGCTCTGGAGGGGGCAGCTGGGGACCAGACCCAGCACTGCCCCACACCTGAAAGGCTTCTGGGTGGGTTTGAGGCAAGGACAAGAACAGCCCTGGTGGTGTCAGGGGAGGCAGAGACATGGCGCGATCTGGCAGCAGAGGGTGCCAGGGATGACATGGGGACACTCGGGGAGAAGGGTGTGGTGGCATTTTCCCCCTTCCCGAGCCACGGCTGAAGATGTGTGCCTCACGAGGGTGGGGGTCGGGGGTAGGCTTTCCGAAATGCTGGGTCTGCAGCCACAGCAACTTGGGGAGCTCACTGCACCTCCCCGGGGGCTCAGCACCAACCCTGCTCTGCACTGCATCCAGACGGCTCCGGGCAATGTCGCTCGTGTGTCCTCAAAGGGCTGACGGCCAGCTGCTGCCCCGTGGAGGTCAGGGGGTCCCATGGTGTTCAGCCCGGCTTTGGGCAGATGGGACCCAGTGCTCACCCTGGCTCTAGGCCAAAAGCCCCCTGAATCTCTCAGTTTCTGGGAAGGGCAACCACGGCATCCATGAAAGCGACCGTTGAGCACCATGTTCCCCCAAAACACAGGCAAACACCACTACCCAAAGGCAGCGTGAGGACTTCAGAACAGATCTGCCCCCACGTTGCTCCTCAGCCCTGGCAACATTGCAGCCTTCTGACTTATCCAGAAAGGGTGAAACACGAGGGGAATACTGGGAGACACTTAAGTCAACCCCACTGCAATGCCACCTCAAGTTGGGGCACGATGGCACAGCCTAGGGAAGAAGTGGAGCTGGAAGATGAACTGAGGTCTCACACAGAATCACAGAATGGTTTGGGTTGGAAGGCACCTTAAAGATCATCTAGTTCCAACCCCCTGCCATGGGCAGGGACATCTCCCACTAGATCAGCTTGCTCAGAGCCCCATCCAGCCTGGCCTTGAACACCTCCAGGGATGGGGCTTCCACCACCTCTCCGGTCTCCAACCCGCCTTTGCAGCTCCTCTGCCTCCGTTGAACCATGAGGAATGGAGGGACGTTGTTTCCTGGTGAGGTGAGGACCGCGGGGGAGGTGATGTGCCTCTGGTGGTCTACCTGGCTGGAGCTGAAGGACAGGACCTGCGTCACCTGGAGAAGAAGGTTGGTCACAGCGAGGAAGGTCTGTGGTCACCTCCATCAATGGCTTTTAGCTTGGGTTGTGTGCTGGGCAGCTGGAGAGGCTGGTGGCGCCCCAGGGAAGTATTATAGTGGGACATCCAGGGAAGCGCTCACCACTGCTGCTGAACATGACTGATAAGGGACGCAAGATGTTCCCAGAAAAGGTCTGTGACGTGGGACAGCTGGAAGGCCATGCTGATGACTTATGAGCCACTTGCAATCCCCCAGGACCCCCAGGTCCCTCTCTGTGAGCTGCTGTCTGGCCAGTCACCGCCAACCCCTCTGTTTCACGGGAAACTTCTGCTTGATCTGATTGCAGGGCATTGCATCACACTGCCCTGGGGATGCGTCACCCCCGACGGTGCCCTGCTGCTGGCCACTGCTCTTGGACAGGGCTGATAAGAGACAAGAGATGGTCACAGAAAAGGTCTTTGTCCTTGAAATACCCAGCGCCGGTCCCTGGCAGGACGAGGGCAGACGCGGCAGATCAGGCCCTCTCCGGCCATGGTGGGGAGATGCTGGCTCCGCGTCACCTTGGAAAGGCTCCCGGGGCACCGGCGCTGTTGCCAGCCACCACGGGGAAACAGCCTTCTCCATTCACATTGGTGAAGCGAATCAGAATTGCAGGTTTATTTACAGCTGTTTAACAACCTCTAATTAAGCAGAAAGCAGTGACCTGGGCATGCAGGCTCAGTATCAGGAAGACAAGAGATAAAGTACGGTTTTGACCCAAAACGTTAAATAAATAAGAAATTCCAAATATCCTGCTCTACCCAGTCCCCAGAAGCCCTAACCACACGCCACCCCAAGGACGGGGGGGCTGCCAGCACCCCCAGCCCTCCCGCAGGGCACGTCCCCTGCCTGCACCCCCTGCCTTTGCCTTCGCCTTCGCCTTCGGGGGTGCTCTGGCCTCAGCCCAACCCCCTGCTGCTGCCTGTCACCCGCTCCTGGGGTGACAGGGGGAAGCACCCCACAAATTCCCACCCGCGACCCCCGGCTCTGGCTGCCTGGCTGGCCAAGTTGGCTGTCAGCCATCAAGGCGTCCTCAGGGCAAAGGCGGCCACCAGCCTCCCAGGAGGAGCTGGAGGCAGGGAATCCTTCCCCTCTGCTCAGCCCTGGGGGACACAGCTGGGTGCTGGCTCCAGCCGGGGCTCCCCAGTACAAGAGGGACATGGACATACTGGAGAGAGTCCAGCAAAGGGCTGTGAAGGGGACGAAAGGGCTGAGAGAGCTGGGACTGTTCAGCCTGCAGAAGAGAGGGCTCAGGGGCATCTTATCCATGTGCCTAAAGACCTAATGGGACGTGCGGAGAAGATGGAGACAGACTCTTCCCTGTGGTGCCCCAGGGACAAGACAAGAGCCGATGGGCACAAACTGAACCCCAGGAAATCCCATCTGAGCATAAGAGAAAACTTTCCTTTTTCTTTCAGTGAGGGTGGTCAAACACCGGCCCAGGCTGCCCAGAGAGGTGCTGGAGTCTCCATCCTTGCAGATACCCAAAGCACCAACAGGCACAGTCCCATCAATGACCCCGCTTGAGCAGGGGTTGGACTAGACCATCTCCAGAGGTGCCTTCCAGGCTCTCCAACACTGACCCTGGCTCTGTCCCTGCCTGGTTCCCCCGGTGCTGTCAGCCCGGAGATGGCTGCAGGCTGCTCACAGCATCCAACTGGGAGGATTCTTGGCCAGGCCTGGGTGGAAGTTGGGATGCCAGCAGGGTTGCTTTTGGTGGTGTCCAACAGGCTTTGACTCCTGCCGTTGTCCCTCCATGGTCTCTCCCTCACACTGGGAGCTTTCATGCTTCCTTTCAGGCTGACACCTTCTTGGTTTGAAAAGTCCCCATTTGTCCTGGTCACCATTTAATCCATCTGATGGTCATCTTCCTCCTTAACATAACCCTCCGACAAGTGTCACCTGTTCATTATCATAGAATGGTCTAGGTTGGAAGGGTTCCACCTCCCACTAGATCAGGTCATTTAAAACCCCATCCAACCTGTCCTGGAACACCTCCAGGGATGGGGCATCTACCACCTCCCTGGGCAACCTGGGCCAGTGTCTCACCACTCTCACAGTCAAGAATTTCTCCCTTACATCTTGTCTGAATCTCCTCTCTTTTGGTTTGAAGCCATTTCCCCTTGTCCTATTGCTACAGGCCCTGGTAAAAAGTCCCTCTCCAGATTTCTTGTAGGCCCCCCTTCAGGTACTGGCAGGGGCTCTAAGATCTCCCCGGAGCCTTCTCTTCTCCAGGCTGAACCCCCCCAGCTCTCTCAGCCTGTCCTCACAGCAGAGGGGCTCCAGCCCTCCCAGCATCTCCGGGGCCTCCTCTGGCCCCGCTCCAACAGCTCCGTGTCTCTCCTGTGCTGAGGCCCCAGAGCTGGAGGCAGCACTGCAGGGGGGTCTCCCCCGAGCGGAGCAGAGGGGCAGAATCCCCCCCCTCGCCCTGCTGCCCACGCTGCTGGGGATGCAGCCCAGGCTGCGGGGGGGTTTCTGGGCTGCCAGCGCATGGTGACGGCTCATGTTGAGCTTCTCACCCACCAACACCTCCAAGTCCTTCTCCTCAGGGCTGCTCTCCAGCCATTCTCCGCCCAGCCTGGATTTGTGCTCATGATTGCCCCCACCCACGTGCAGCACCCTGCACTTGGCCTTGTGCAACATCACTCGGGAACAGAATCAGACCCTGGTGACAAGGCGAGGAGAGGGACCCAACTGTCCCACACCTCGGCACTGCACCGGGCAGGAAGCAGAGGTCAGGGAATCATAGAATCATAGAATTGTCTAGGTCAGAAGGGACCTTTCAGATCATCTAGTCCAACCAGAATGGCCCCCAAGGCACAGGGAGAGGCTTCCCTGCGGAAGAGGCCCTGGAGAAAGCACTTTGAGACACTGCACAGAGCAGGAGGTCGCACCAAGCGCACATGGGGAACGCGGCAGCGCAGGAGGAAGCCAGGAAAAGATGCTGTAAAACACCGTAGGAGATCAGTAATTTGATAAAAAAAACATTCATAACTGGAGCAGCCTCAACTGGAAGCATCTCAAGCTCCAGAGGTGCCGAGCACCCTGCAGTGAAATTGAGAAGAGATGGAGCTCTTCAGTACGGCTGGGAAACATTTGGGTTCAGTACGTGGAGTCGGGAGCCAACAACCAAGTGAGAGAGTCGAAAGGTTGGATCCTGATCGCCAGCAAAGAAAAAGCGACATCGGAATGCAAAATGGATACAGGAATTAATTAGGGAGAGCATCTATTTTCGCTAGTGGGACAGAATTAATTTCACAGCGAGATTCTGGCTACAGCACCTGCAGGGGGTGGTCCAGAGCGTGCCCAAGGGTCAGGAGAAATGCCAATGAGAAATAAAAAGGAGGAATTTACATAACTACTTCCTGTTTTTTGAAAACAATATATGCTGTACGAACAATCTTCCATTTTCACAATTAAAATAACTGAAAAAGTGGTGAATCAAAGTTATCCTATCACAAATATCAGTCATGTATGTATCAACACACCATAATGGAACAGAAGAACAAGTAATTAAACACTTAAATATTTAATCATAGCTTTTATTACATGGAAGCGAGTAATGGTTCATTTTCCAAGCCATGGACAGTTGAACAGCTACAGCCGACCCGCTGAAGTTGCCGGTGCGGAATTAGCTCAGCAGCTGCACCCTGTGACATGCCACCGCTGGCGACATCCTCAGCGAACCGGGTAGAAATCCTCCAAAAGTTCTCCTATTTTCCTCTTTTCTGCAAGAGGAAAAGGGTGGGGGTGGGAAAACCTAATCAGCACTTGAGAGCGATTCTGAAGATTTTTAATATTAAGTCTTAAGGTTAACAAAGCCACCAAAAAACTGGTTTTTTTGCTACCAACAGCAAACTATTAGCTTGCTGCATAAATGAAACACGCAACTCCTTTTCCATAGGGCTCTCCACAGACCCCCCATGAAGAGATCTCAATATTAACGGTTTTTTATTCCTACATATTCTTTCCAACACGGGATGATGCGGATCACAATCCAACAGTCAGAGTCACCTAACTGTGCTTTATTAGAAAATAAGACAATTTTCACCAAAATCTGCCATTGTATTGCTGGGCGTAGTGACTACATTCAGTAAAACACTGTTCTTCACCAAGGCTCTAAGCCAGCAGGAGCCAACAGCGCTTCAGGTTTCCTGCCTTTTCTATTTATTCTTTTTTCACTTGCTGTTTACTTTCTGAATCTTCATCACACCATTTTAGAATCTACATACACTGCAATTTTACAAGAATAAACAGTAAAGCTAGGATTTTACAAGAATAAACCCCGTGATTTGTCATTTTCATTACTTTACTTCTTCTTCAGCGGCACAAATTTGATCTATTCTTATTTTTTTTTTTGCCTCTGCCTTTTTTATATTAAGATAAGCTTTTAGGAAGAAGAGTTCATCATCAAGGCAGCTGATAGCAACAGCTATTAGAATAGAAATAGCTAATAGAAAATATCTATTTTCATATCATAAAATCTTTAATACTGTTGCAACAGATTGTGAGTAAGCAGGAACGAGTTACCAGTCAGTACGACTTGCTAGAAAGAACAGATTCTGCATGTAGCCCAGCAAGATCTTTACATACTTTAGCACTTATGAATCTGTACATTATGGCAGGCTGAGGACTTTTTAAAATACCAAGTTTTTATACCTGTTGCCTTAAAGTCTGCCGGGTGCTGCCTGACGTACTCAAACAACTCTCTGTCCAGTTTGGCGTGGATGTACTCCGTACGTTTAGCAAGGTAATAGCCAACAAACCATCCCACGGTAGTGAACAGGACCTGGCGGTGAACACCTGCAGCAGGAGGAGGAATGTCCCCCTGTCTCAGCCCCTCTCCAGGCCCCAGGCGGGTCCCCCAGCTTTCCCCAGCCCCCCCAGACACACGCCCCAGCTCCTCGCTCCCCGCTTCTTCCCCACGGTCAGCCTCTCCAGCTCCCTCCAGCACCCTCACCTGCAGACCTCCCACGGACCTGCCAGCCCCCAGAGAGACACCCCCCCCTTACCTCAGGGCTCCTTCCCCATCCTGCCCCCACCATAGCCCTCAGAGAGTCACCCCAAATCCCCTCTGCCCCCATGTGATGCCCCTTTCCCAGCTCCCCCACAACTACCTCCAACCACCCCCCCCCCCCCCCAAGAGACCTCTCACCTCAGGACTCCCTTCCCTTCACTCCTGCCCCTACAACCCTCACAGAGTCACCCCAAATCCCATAGAGGACCCCCCTTCCCCTTCCAGCCCCTCACCTCAGGGCCCCCTCACCTTCCCCCTGCCCCTATATCCCTCAGAGTCACCCTAAATCCCACATACCACCTTACCCAGCCACTTCCCCCCCTCATCCCCCCACCACGGGGTCATGTCCCCTTCCTCCCCTCTCTGAGTCACCCTAAATCCCACGTACCCCCCCTTCCCCAACTCCCTCCCACCCCCCCATCCCCTCACCCCAGGGATGTCTCCCCATCCCCCCACTCCTATATCCCCTAGAATCAACCCAAATCCCGCATACCCCTTCCCCGATCCCCCCAGTCCCCTCTGCTTCCCAAGCTCAGGGGGGAGCCACCTCAGGGCTCCCTCCCCTTCGCTCCTGCCCCTATATCCCTCGCAGTCACCCCAAATCCCACATATGCCCCCATCCCAGGGCTGTTTCTCCTTCCCCCTACTCCTCTATCCCCAAATCACACATACCCCCTTCTCCACCTGCCCCCTGCCCCAATCCCCTCTAACCCCCCCAGCCTCTCACCTCAGGGCTCCCTCCCCTTTTCCCAAACCCTATATCCCCTCACAGTCACCCCAAATCCCACACAGACCCTCTCCCATCCCCTCACCTCAGGCCTCCCTCCCCTTCCCCCATGCCCCTATATCCCTCAAAGTCATCCCAAACACCAAATACTCCCTTCCCCAGCCCTCTCACTCCCCTCTAATCCCCCGGCCCCTCACCTCAGGGCTGTCTCCCCTTCCCCCACCCCTATATCCCTCAGAGTCACCCCAAATCCCACATACACCCTTCCCCAGCTCCCTCCCACCCCTCCAGCCCCCTCCTCTTCCTCCTGCCCCTACGCCCCTCAGAGTCACCCCAAATCTACCTCCTCCTCCTCCAGCCCCCTCAACCCCCTCTAATCCCTCCAGACCCTCACCTCAAGGTCCCCTCCCTTTCAGTCCCAATATCCCTCACAGTCACCCCAAATCCCGCATACCCCCTTCCCCAGTCCCTTCTATCCCCCTATCCCCTCACTTCAGGGCTGTCTCCCCTTGTACCCACCGCTATATCCCTCACAGTCACCCCAAATCCCAGATGCTCCCTCCCCAGCCCCCTCAACCTCCTCTAGCCCCCCAGCCCCTCATCTCAGAGCCCCCTCCCCTTCTCCCCACTCCTATATCCCTCAGTCACCCCAAATCCCACATACCCCCTTCCTCAACCCCCTCTGCCTCTCCGTCCCCTCCCTGCAGGGCCCCCTCCCCTTCATTCCTGCCTCTACATCCCTCACAGTCACCCCAAATCCCACACAACCCCTTCCCCAGCCTCCCTAACTCCCCCCCCCCCCCCCCGGCCCTGGCAATCCCCTCTGCCTTCCTATACCTTCACGTCACGGCACCCTTCCCTTCTTCCCACCCTTACATCCCTCAGTCACCCCAAATCCCACATACTCCCTCCTGCAGCCCCCTCTAACTCCCCATCACCTCACTTCAGGGCTGTCTCCCCTTCTGCCCACCCCTGTATCCCTCGGAGTGATCCCAAATCTCACATACACCCTTCCCCAGCCCCCTCAATCCCCTCTGATGCCCTAGCCCCTCATTTCAGGGCCGTCTCCCCTTCTCCCCCCCTCTCCCCTCCGTATCTCTCACAATCAAGCCAAATCTCAGATACTCCCTCCCCCAGCTCCTTCCCGCTCCTCCAGCCCCTCAGGGCCCCCTCCCCTTCTCCCTACTCCTGTATCCCGCACAGTCACACCAAATACCACATACCCCCTTCCCCAGCTCCCTCTAATCCCCCCATCCCCTCACCTCAGGGCCACCTCCCCTTCCCCCTGTCCCCCTCAGAGTGATCCCAAATCTTACACACCCCCTTCCCCAGTCCCCAACCACCTCCTAACCCCACCATCCCCCCACCCCAGGGCTACCTCGCCTTCTCCCCACCCATATATCCCTCAATCACCCCAAATCCCACATAGCAGCTTCCCCAACCCCCTCTGCCTCCCCATCCCCTCCCCGCAGGGCTCCCTCCCCTTCATTCCCATCTCTACATCCCTCACAGTCACCCCAAATCCCACACAACCCCTTCCCCAGCCTCCCTACCCCCCGTCAACCTCCTGTAGCCGCCCACCTCAGGACCCCCTCTCCTTCTTCCCACCCCTATATTCCTCAGTCACTCCAAATCCCACATACCCCCTCCTGCAGCCCCCTCTAGCCCGCCCCTCCGCTCGCTTCAGGGCTGGTTCCCGCACCCCTGTATCCCTCACAATCACCCCAAATCCTAGATACTCCCTCCCCAGCCCCCTCAACCTCCTCTAATCCCCCCAGCCCCTCACCTCAGGGCCCTCTCCCCTTCCCCCCACCCCTATATCCCCTCACAGCCACCCCAAATCCCACATAACCCCTCCCGCAGCCCCCTCTAACCCCGCCATTCTCTCACCTCAGGCTCTCCCTCCCAACCCCCGGCCCCTCACCTCATCCCCCCCCCCCCGCCCCGCCACCATTCCCCTCTCCCAGCCCCACCGCACCGGCTCGGATGACGGGCCGCTGGTTGAAGCCGTTGTCCAGCAGTGCCGCCACCCAGCCGGCCAGACCCAGCCAGGCCGAGCCCTTGTTGAGGAGGGGGGGAGGCGGCAGCGACCGCGACTCGTCCGGGAGGAACACCATGGCGGCCGCCCCACCGAAGGTGACCGGGCGGAGCGGTGCGACAGCGCGCTGCCTCCGCTGCGCCCGCCGCCGCGCACTCGGGTTCCGCCGCCCCTTCGCCGCTTTTAGTTATTTCACCAAAAAAAAAAAAAAAAACAACAAACCAAACCCAAACAACAAACCACAAAAAACCCCAACAAAAGACCCCAGCACACAAACTCACCCCCTCACCGGATCGGGCGGCTGTAGCGGGGACCGAGTGCTGAGGCCTATGGGTGAGGGTGAAGCTGCTCGGCCCCAGGGTGCGGTGCCAGGGAGGCCAGTCTGTAATTAAATTCGGGGTTTAATTAAACCCTAAAATCAAAAGACAGTTCCTTTTGAGAGCCCTTCTTGACAACAGATTAAAGGCTAACACTACAGTGCCGCTAAGGAGTTTTTTTTTTTTTTACTACTGTAAAAATCACATTAAACCAGTTGCAAGAGCACCAGGATTGAGGAATCACAGAATCACTGAGGTCGGAAGGGACCTTTCAGATCATCGAGTCCAACCACCAACCCAACACTGCCAAAACCACCGCTAAACCGTGTCCCTCAGCACCACGTCTGCCCGGCTTTTAAATCCCTCCAGGGATGGTGACTCCCCCACTTCCCTGGGCAGCCCGTTCCAATGCTTAATAACCCTTTCAGTGAAGAATTTTTTCCTAATATCCATCCTAAACCTCCCCTGGTGCAACTTGAGGCTTTTTCCTCTTGTCCTATTGCTTGTTACTTGGGAGAAGAGACCGACCCCCCCCCATCTCACTACACCCTTCTTTCAGGGAGCTGTAGAGACCGAGGTCTCCCTTAACATAACCATTAAAAAAACACATTTGAACACATCACAGGTCCTAAAGGTTTCCCATCCTCTTTCCTAAGCATTTATTATTTAGCTTTTCTCCACAGAAGAGGAGGTTTTGGCTGTCACCGCTCTTTGGCAGTGTGGAATAATTACTAAATTGGCTAAAAATACAAAAGTACAGCATTGTTCACATATGAAGAAAAAGTATAAAATCAAGAGGCTTCTGAGGTAGGGAGCAGCTGCAGCTGGCACGCAAAGAATCCAACATCTGCGATTCCCTGTGCAATATTGCTTGCGAAGCAACACGGGGAATGGAGCAGGATGGAAATTCTACGGCCAAGCCCTGTGATAATCCAACAGCTACGGCAACGAGATGGTACTATAGAACCCATAAGCTGCCCATTTACCACCCTGAGCCAACATTTTGTCAAATTTTGATGAAACGCTGTTCTTCGTGCGAACTTTGCTCGTTATAATGTCATTATAATACCGAAACACATCTCCAGCACAAAGGCGACCCGCCTCCAAGGTGCGACCACTCCTCCTTGAGTCTGCACCCTGAATTTTTTGTAAACTATACCTTTAAATGTGAAGCGAGAGAATTTTACACCAACCATAATTAAAGGATTTATGACTAAAGTCACTCAAACTCCACCTTGAAGGTAAAAAATAGTGTAAAAATAGCCCAAGAAAGGGGGGATACCTAGGGAAGACACCATCGCGAAGAACTCCATCACTGACTTCCAGGATCGGTCGATGGGCTGAGCCTTTCTTCCCCCCCCCCCCCCATATGGACGCCTTTAGGTAAGACTTAGATTATACCGAGTGCTTTCTCGGGAAACTTAGAAATTTCTCTAGAGAATCTCTTTCCTGCATTTATAGCCAGGCTGTATTGTTTATAACTTTGTCGCGCGTTTTATATATGTAACAATACTTGTATTTGCACGTGCTTTGCAGACAGTGTATTTATCACCGGCAATCCTAAGAACCTATATATCCGTTGTTTAAATAAACTGCACTGTTTAAGTAGCTGGTCGTTTCGGTTCCTCATTGAACGCGACCAAAGACTCGAGAGTGGCCGTGCTAGTTCATGAGCACGACTAGACTGAAGGCGCAGTCCATGATTAGTGTATCCAAATTGTAATAGTTTAATATGTATTAAACGCGATTGGACTGATAGTGCTGGATTGGGCATCTCTCAGAATTTAAACCCAGCCGCACCGAGCCTCCCACCTCGGTGAGGAGTGTTAGAAGGCAAGGGGGTTTATCTTCTGCCCCCCCCCCCCCCCCCCCCCCTTTCCACACAACAGGCAGGAGACACCAAAGTCAAGGCAGGACTCCTTGGAGGATTTGGGCTCTGTTTGTAAAGGTGCTGCTGGAGAAGAGCATGGAGGGTTTTTTTGGGATATTACATTCCCCTATCCAGAACAGCACCTATAGACGGATAAACACAAGCATTGCGGATGTCGTACCCTGCACGGAGCTTTGAGGCTTATCTGGGTGGAAGCAGCACTGAGGCGCTGCCAGCAGTCACAGCACCTAAGAAGAGCATGGCAAAGTAGTTAATGGAGTAAACAAAGCAGAACATAATGAAAACCAGAGAGAAAAGAAAGTCTGGAAATGAGCTCACTGGCCATGAAAGGTTAAAATGTGTTAAAATGGCCACAGCGACTACTTTACTGCCCACCCATTGTCCTAACAAGAGCCACGTTGTATTTTAACATCCAAAATATTCAAAGAACACAAACAGCACAAACATGCCGTGGGTTATCCCTTCTGAAGGGGGCCACCTTCAACTAACACAGAAGGAACTTCAAGAACTGCTGGAAAAAAAAAAGATAAAATCCATCCCTTCTCCCCTCCCAGTTTCACGTACCAGTGCTGGGCTCCAACCCACACCCCCATTTCTAGAGCAAACTCTTGAGATTCTTATTTTTTTTTTTTTTTTATGAGGAAAAAGTCTGCAGAGGCAGAACACGATATACCTTATCCTCAGTTTACTAGAGGAACTATGGACACTGGGTCTTGTGTCATGGTTGCAGTTTTATATGAATACGATTATCCAGGCACATTCTTTTATATTGTTTAATGATGTTAAAACAATATCAAATTGAGGCATATGTCTGAAACGAGGCAACCTGGTCTACAAAAATAAGCACGATTACAGGAATATTAAAACCTCTTTGCAAAGACTGCATGGAGGAAGGAGATCAAAGGGACACAGACATACAAAGCAACAAACATAAAGCTTCAGACTGGGGTGTTCAAGAGTTTGACAAAGCACCTCAGGACAAGTTTCCAGCTAGACACTACACCCTTACTTGTGCGGGTGTCCCTCAAAAAGTAGGGCTTAGACATGAGATAAAAAAAAAAAACCTGCAAGAAATGCTCAGACAAAAAATATCAAGTTTTTAATGTACATATTCCACAGATTGCAGTTACAACGCTCTCTTCCACACAGCGATGATCCCTTGTAATTTGCCACAGTGATTTTTATTCAAATGCAAACAGTAATGGGAAAGCCGGGCAGGTTTTCCTCGGGACAGAAGTCTGGACCTCGTTAAGCTTCACAGTTTATCCACGGCAAGTGGCATCTCACCGCGGCCCAGGTTATTGCGACGAGCGCTTCTGATCAGAGGTATCCTCGTTGGGCAGTACAGAAGTGCTGAAAGAAAGACTGGGCGTGTGGCGATGGTACACGTACGCTGTGTTTTATCGAGAGTTGTAAGTCCTCGTGACAACCCCTCACCGTGCCCGACAATCCCCTCAAACGTGGGACTGGTCCCAACACCGCGGCTTTACTCGGCCTTTTGTCTGACAGAAATTCTCTCAGTCAAGACGGAGATGTAGAGTTTCAGCCACGCGTACGTGACACCCAGGGCACAGTACACAGAGGTCAGCAACAGAGGGACGAAAGGGAAGTGCCGTTTCCAGGGGGTCAGAGGAAATATAATTTCACAGAAGATTTCCAAAGGCACTAGTTGGACGAGGTAGATTGTTTCCAGCCAGTTAAGGAGAGGCCTCTCTCTCCTGTCAGAGGAATTAAAAAAAAAAAAGATAGTGTTAAAATACATGATGTTAACTAAAAATAACTTGTTTTTCAGCTATCGCTGGTGACCAGCGCAAAGAATATCCCCCAGTAGTTCACAATAAGGCTTTAAATAAAGGAAAACATGTGATAACAGAGACTACAGCTAAGTTCCTTATCGTCTCATTTTTACACCGAGTTCCAAGATGCCCTGGACTCCAAGTAGAAACCTCAGCAGCTGCTCTGCTTCACCTCAACCGAACAGAGACCTTCGTACACATATTTGTTACACAGAAGTTGTTCTACATCCAGAGACTGGAAATGTCAGATTTATCTTAACCTCCGACCCTTTCCCCCAAGCTTTCTGCAGTACGTACGAGCCAATCTCTCTTGCAAAGGACACCGGTAGTTGGGCTTTGACTGCGGGTAGTTTACAGAGGAATTAATGTTCTTCTGGAATTTGGGTGTGTGTTTGTTTTTTTTTTTTTTTTTTTTTTTAAAAGTTAGGAACAGGAAACTTGCAAAAGCTCCATCTCTAGACAAAAACTAATCCCCTACAGAGGTTTTTAGTTAGGGCTCTTGAGACAGAATGATTGAATTCTGGAATACTAAAGGGGGGGGGGGGGAAAAGCAGTCTGGTTGAAAGAGCAGCCTACAAAAAGCAGGTGACTGAAGTACTGCATAGAGGTTTATAGCATTTCCGACATCCTTCATTACAGCTTGGCTTTGCCATGAGAAGTTTGGGAAACAGGAACATGGAGACTACAGGGGTTATAAGGACAAGCGCTGTCTTTGGTCAAGTGTTCAAGAGATCAATGGCCTACAAAAATACACAGGATGATTTGGGCAATTATATGTTGCGACAACCAAGCGTTTGCAGGAGATTTGTTGACAAATTACAGCTTGTAAATGCACGTTATTGTAACCTGCCCCTTCCACACATGAAAATACTAAGCACCGCTCCAAAACCATACAGTAGTATTTGTTAACCATTAGCACAGACAAACAATCATCAGAAAAACTCACTGTAATAAGTGTTCTAATATCAAATTAAATCCTCGCAGGCTACAGCATTGCAACTTTGTGCTTTAACAGCGCATCAAGCGGGTGGGGATTTACAGCCTGCTGCGACTAACCAGGTAGTTCTCACATGCAAACATCACAACAAGTAGGCGCTATAATAATCCTAACTTAAGCCTTGCCTCCCGAGAAAAGAGGTAGCATCACATTTTGACTAGTAACACTTCAATTTGGTACTTCAGCATCACTTCTCTGCGGTTTGCCCATTATGACAACATTGTTCTCTGTGACAGAAGAAATGGTTTTGTTCTTGGCTTTGGGAACATGTTTCTTTAATTACCTGAATAGAGATTTCAACGAAGAGAAGCTATACACAGTAAACAGCAACATAAGCAGTATTTTAATTGGAAGTTCTGAAAAACAAGAAACATAATGTACTTTTAAAGTTAATTATAAAACCCCTTTGCCATATAAATTGCAGTATCTTTAAATCCTACTAGCCACCCTTGCATTGTCCAACTGAATTATTTTCTCTAAACAGAACTAAATGTTTTACTGCTTAGGACACCCCAAAATAAACATAGATATATGCTAAAGCAAATGCCAAGCATTTGCAATACACTTGTTTAAATCATCTGCAAGCAAACTGTAATGCACTAATTATAATTACAACATGATAGCACCACAAATAAGATTTTCCAATTAAAAAAAATAAATGAGGAATTACTGGGCTGGGAAGTTTAAAAAATAAATGTGACAGCCAAAAATCAAAGCTATCTAGTTCTAGGTTGTGGTAAATAAAAATTAAGTAGTAGAGAAGGGAGAGAGCTTCTCATTCCTCAAGGCAGCAGCTTCGCCATTGCAAATAAGCCGCATCATCAGACCAGAAGAGCGCGAGTGTCTGGATTTGACCCCTCCCTGAAGGATGACAGTCAACATCTAGTGTTGTCGTAGCTAGGACGGCCTAGGGTTTAAGTGAAGCAAAAGGTGAGGTAGGGGAGGAAGGAACGAACAGCTTTTGGTCACAAAGAGAAATCTGTCCCTAGCCATACTGATAACTGCTGCTGCTGCATGATTTTTTTTCAGTTTAAGCGCATTACCGACAGGATGAAGTAGTCAGATGGAAAACAGCCTGTCAGGTCTGTGGTTTCAAACTGCCTTTATCACTTTTGCTTCACATGGTTGCGTTAGACAGGGGGAAGTATCAACTATGACAGTTTCCCATTTCTATTTCAACTTAAAGCCTATGGCTCTTCCACTTTTTAAGCCAACATTTCTTTTCACTACTTGGAGTTTGGATTTATGGAAACAGGCCGACATACAGCCTCCTGCAACTTTCAACTTATTACATAAAACAATCCAAAACCATTACCAGCACATCATCTCTGGAAAAAAAAAAAAAAAAAACCAAAACAACAAAGCAGTAAGATGAAAGCACAGAAAGAAGGAAAACATTTTACCTGGTGATGTGAACAACAATGGAAAAAGTGAGAAGTGCCCTGTGGTTGTCAGAATCAAGTAGATGCCAGCATCCTTTGCTCTCTGAACAGACAACAAGCTAAAAGTGACAAGAATTTGTTACGCTTTTGTCTTTTAGCAAAGAAACTTAATTTCAGCAAAACGCTACACAACTCACAAGAGACCGAAGAACAAGTCAAACAGTTTCATAGTACCCCAGTCCCTGTGATGAAGTCTCCTGCTTCCAAACCACATGCCCTCAGAGATAAAAATGCAGGAGAAAAATCATTCAGGAAAGCCTTTCCCAGAAAACCACCCCCCCCCCCCACTGAACACAACCATCAGAAAGGCCTGGAGTTTTCTACAAATGGTCTTTTTCCGTTGCCAGCTGGCTGTCAACATTGCCATCCCTACTTTTTCTGCTTCCTTTTGTTTTTCCAATAGTGTTAATTCCCTCCTTCCCACAATTCCCACTTCAAGGGTTTAAGCAGCACTAAACCTCTCAACAGGAAAATACAGTTTGTAGCAATACCGGTCAGGCAGCTTACGAACTACAGCCTCACTTCTACCCGAAACAGGCATTAAGTTCTTTCAGTAGAAACTGCGTACTGTTCTTGTCAAGCACAGTGCAGAAGGTCCCCTTCCTCAGCTGGCTCCTGCACAATCTACCTACTGTTTTAAATATGAACCACAGCACTCATCAAGGCTTGAACTGCCCAGCAGCTAAAGGACTACAGTATTTTTGCATTTGTCCCTGCCAGAGTAGATCTCTAAATTTAATTATTCAGAGAGAAAAAGAACTTCATTAACTACAAACGCTTGCCAAACTTGAGTATGACAGCAGTGTCAAACGCTTCAAGCCAGGCAAGCCAATTAAGTTTTCCTCTTCAAACTGCAAAGCCACAAGACATGCAACAAATATACCCTGGACTTTTGGGGTGCAATGACTGTATTGCACAAATGCAGTAACAACAGTGGGGAAACAAGAGACCTTAAGAAAACAGGCTGCTTTCGTCCACCATGTCACATGAGTGAAACGTTTTATCAAGCCTGCTCCTGAGCTGTCACTAAGAAAAGGAGGCTTCAAGGGGAAGCTAAATGAACTCTTTTAAGAGCTGTGGGTCCACATGCAGCCTAAAATCTAAACCCCATTCTTTCATAAGCATGGTTTGTTTTGACTTTGGTTTTGTGGGTTTTTGCCCCCCCCCCCCCCATTATTCTAACAGCAATCAAGTATCTGAATCGAAGCACAGACATTTTCTGTATACCATGCATCTTAATACAACGCAGCATTCAAAGAGACACAAAAGCGTACTGAGTGGGAAGGCCTGTGTGTCAGACTCCTAAACCAATGCCTTAATCATCCCAAAACCATACCCTTCTGTTCTTGTGATCATCTGTAAATTAGTACAAAGCTTTGCTGTGCCCCACAGAACTGATACAGCAATCAGCTACTCCCCATAAAGCTCTACTTAAAGCTTCTGTCAATGCAAACTATTGTGAAGTATAAGCCAGCGTTAATATTCATAAGACACTGTTTGTTTGTTTAACGCCACACCAGTTTCCTACATATGCTGTACTAGCACCAGCACATTCTGTTGCCAAGGCAGCCACATTTTATTGTGCCTGAATTTAATTTACTTGAAGTGCACTTAAACTTTACAGCTTAAGGTATTCTATAAACATGCTCATTTTCTGAAATATACTGAAAACAAAGTGATCCTCTTTGAGGATTCCTCAACAAGTGGCTGCAGGTTCAGTCTGGCCAGCTGCTATGTACAAAAAAAAAAAAAAAATCACTTACCTTAAAGGCAGAATAGCAAGGAGTATTGCTTTTTCATGCACGTGCCAGCCAAACATGAAGGAGCTCAACGCACAAAGAACAAGGCACTGAAGAAAGCCTCTGGGCCCTTGAGGTTTAAACCAAAGACAGAAAACAGAGGGCTAGAAACAACAGGCAAAAACAGGACTTCAGTGAAAAGTCTGGCAATCCTGAACACAAACCATTGTCCAATGAGATTTATTTTTTTTTTTTCCAATGTTAATAAACACCACGACATCCAGTTTGTGTTTGTGCAGCACAAACAGTTCCTCCAGTGCTATCTAATGCATCTATTTGGATATAGGAGTAGAGCCTTAAGGACTCCATCAATGTAACAGGAGGGGATAAGTAGACTGAAAGACTACAGCCAGCTCCCTGTGATTTGTGTTGCAAGAAGTCTTTGAATCTATGCCACTAAACTCCTTTTATCAAAGTTACTGCATAAAGGTGCTGAAACAAATGTTTCCAACTAAAGGCTAGTTGCTCGTTATAGCGAAAAAGACCCTGTATGCAGGTAATTGCTTATTGAACCTTCAATTCTTTGCTGGTCACGGGAAGAATACTAGGCTTACCTGTAGCTAATGCTGTTACCAACAGCGTAAGCTGCCCAAACAGTTCCATCAGTATCTGTACTCACATCCTAGTTCAACCACCTTCTATCACAAAAGGTTACTTCTAGCTCAGCATGCAGAGTGGTTTTGATCCAACATTGCTTTTAACAATCTTTTAACCACTCTAGAGTCGACTGGGGCCATCATTTTAGCCATATTGTGTATCCAGAAAGATATTAATTCCACATTTATGCTAATAATTTTTTTATTTTTCTTTTTAAAGAAAAATTTTAATTACAGGGCAACAAAAAAGTTATGTGCAGTGCATGCTAATCGAATAAAATCCATGGGGGACAAAACACATCAATATTCCAAAAAAATGTTATTTGTTCTTACCAATATAGATATGAAAGTACAGATTAATGTTGCCAGTGGAGTCACAGAAGGGAGGACAGTATGCTGGAATTCTTGAACCAGCCCTCCTGTCATTGAGGCTTTAGGAATTTTTGTGGGATCAAGAAAATTACACTTTAAGCCTAAAAAGCAAAACATAAAAAAAAAAGCACAAACTGTTAAACGTTAACAAAGAAAGTGAAGTAGCTGAATTGGGTACACAGCCAAGTCTTTTCTTTTCAAAGGATAGCAGAGAGGAATGATGGATTTCTGACCTACTGCCGGAAACTTATCATGCACTGGCTTATGCAGATAACCAGGTGATTTAAGGCAATCTGAAAATGTAATTTACTACCTGCATTTCAAATGGGGAAGGAAGATTAAAATCCAGAGAGGTCTATCTGCATTTAGGCACCATATAGCAAGATGAGCATACTGTACCAAAAATTGTTAGTGCTTTATCCATGGCATTGTACAAAGCCCAGAAGTTAGGGGCCCAATAAGCATGGCAGAGGCCTCGCTTGAAAGGAAAAAGCCGTGAAAGGACTTGAGGCAGCTGCCCCTACAGAAAACAAAAAAGAACAAAGAGATGGTCTTTTTTAGATGAGACATGGTTTATATTTTTATAACACAGTTTTCTAATGGTTCAGGGAAATAATAGGTGAAAAAGGGGTTATTACCAACACTATGAAGGGACCCAATGAAAGAGCAGAAACAAGACAGACAATCAATCCCAGAAGAGTTATGTGAAGCAAACTGAAACTTCTCCACTTCAGGGATCCATCTACAAGAAGCACAGGGATTATCAAACACTGTTGCAAGTAGAGAGGGAGACAAAGCGTCACACAAATAGCAAATTGCTAGCACCTATCTGAAAGAAACATCCAGCCTTTTATGTCAGTACACTCAGTTGCTTCCTTCAACAGTTAGTTTGCATTTACTTTTTCCACACTGTAGCTCCTCCATTATACAAACTTCCAGTATTTTCTCTTTCAAGAGAAGCACCTTCTCTGTTCATGTGAGGAATATCACACATGTTTTTCACTGCTAAGAAGTGGAAAGGAACTCAAAGGACTTTGAAATAGCTTTGGATGCTACCTAATCACTTCATAACAATAATTCTTACGGCTTCAAACTGCCACCTGCAGGTTGTTCTTGTTGGTTTTTCTTAATAAAGATCTCCCTAGAAACATGAATTTTACATACATTAATTTCAAAGATCTTTAAAGATCTTACTAATTCTGCTACCCAAGTAAAATTTTCATTTAACCCACAGCCGTTTAGGTCCAATGGTATCTGCATATCTTGAGTCTTCCGCAGGCCCCACTAATTAACACAATCCCCCAAAAGCAAGTGAGGAAAAACCCATCTTACCTGCATTATTTGCAGTAAAACAATAGGATCGCAACAAATAAATGCCATATGCTGGGGCCACATACATGTAGATATGTTTAAAATGCAGAAGAACAGCAAAAAGAAGAGCGCCCTCCAGGTATCTTTTCTAAAGGAAAAAGAAAACAAAACCCAAGCTTTTTCTACTGGTTCTCATTTTGTACTACTTTCTAATGATCATCTGTTGTACTCCCAAGGTGACAGGACATTTGTCATAGGCATAAAAACAAATGAGTATTTACTTCAAATAACAAACTCAGTAGCGTTAGGCACAACTGGTATGGAGAAGGAAACTATATTGTCACTTGGAAACTGGGATAGGCTTCATCTCCCCGCGGCTTCAGAAGTATGTTTTCAGAGGACTAGTGACTTGGAAGAAGGTAAGGTGGCAGGAAACCATGCTGCATTGCTCAGGTATAACACAGAATTTTGCTTTCTCACAGGGAACTACAATGCCACAGCATCAGCAAGCAATTATGGTGAGTTTCCAGTACTCCTCTTCCCTCCAAACCCAAGAAATAATTAGACATGCAGCTTAGTACACCTCAAACTTCCAACCGCTCTCAATGACTTCATTGCGCTGCTCATATTGAATGCAATTAATGCACCTAAAATACACATGGCAACAAAAGGAAAGAGCCACTCAAGTTTACCTGGCATAGTCGGGCAACAGAAAGAAGCATCAATCCAAACAGAAAGCCATTGTACTGAAAGTGAATATCTGAACTTGAGTCAAGGAAGGAATAAAGCAAGCTTTCTTTACTACTATCAGTTCTCCGGGGAAGACTCAAAAACTTATAAACAATAAATTCAAATTAAAATGGAACTTAAATCAAGAAAGTAACCTTAAATTCACTCCACATAGACATAAAATTATTACTTAACCATACGTGTAAGCACAGACACAAAATCTAATACATTATCTTGATGAAAAGAAGCATAACAATCTGACCACATATGTATCATGCAACTTAAATGATATAAACCAAAACAAATAAGAGGTTAATTCTCCACTTTTTGACTTTTTAAATATTAGTGTCTGCCTTACATTGGTTAATGGATAGAGGTGGCAGCCCTCACTTATCACCTACCATCTGCAAGCAGGCAACTTAAAGATTGGGACAGACAAAATTAGTCCTTCCTATGAAAGAATTACTGGGTTATCCCACTCCCACCCCCCGCCGCCCCGTTCCCTCCCCAGCTCGATCAACGCACATTGTGTCAAGACTGACTCACGATAAGTGGACTTTCCAAAGGTGTTTTTATATCCTCCTTAAAAAAAAAAACCCTGCTAATTCTCATGTAACATTAACCAATTGAAAACAGCCTGAACATAAAGCACTTGTAGAAGATTTCCTTGCTACGGGACAAACCTAGAACCACACCCAGGAAAAAAGAGGCTCTCTGCTAATACTGTAGGCAGGCGCAGGAAGAGCGGCCAGCAGGAACAGACACGCTGCTGCCAGACTGGTCCTCCCGCAGTTCTGGCACATTAGACCAGAAACTGAACAGTTTCCATTTTGCCAAATAATAACTCTAATGAAAACATGAAGCTATTCAAGTAACCCCAGAAACACAAACAGTAGCATTACTTGCTGTGATAGTAATAATAATATTCATGGGTTTGTGCCACACACTGTAACAGGTTGTTAAAAAAGTAAACAACACAAAACCACAAACAACCCGCAGTGGTTTGAAAGGATACGATCCACAATTAACAACCCAAAATTCCACAAGAGCAGAACGGCAAGAATAAAGGTTGGTTTTTCCAGGATATCCTTTGCAGCTCGTTTCCCATTTACACATCTGCAGCACCTGAACAGGAGCAGAAGAAACAGAAGCCTTAACTGAAACAGCCAACAAAACACTGTTGCTTTCAAAAGTTGACAAATATACTTAACCTGAAGAAAACTATTTTATTACAATGGGGGGCAGTGATAAAATTCTTGCTAAATCCATCAAGAGAAGACAGCTTCATGAATAAATTTTAATAAAAAAAGGATGGTAAATTTCAATAGCTGTAGCTTTCTACATGGTAGAGCTTATAAGCTTATGTTAAGCAACTTAGTGTCAGGTTCAAGACTCGCTTTCAGTAATAACCATATAGTTGTCATAACCTGTTTGCTATCGACTTCTCCTGAATGAACAACATATTGCTACATGTGGAGACAAGGTACCAAGTTGTATTTAGGGTCCTCAGTTGGACATTAACCTCTTCCTGTCTCCCCCAACCCGCCCCCAATATTATGAGCTATTTCTGTTGGTTAAACAATATCCTACTGCTTCTCAGTGTGAAGCCATACAGTCCATATTATTTTTGAAGGTAAGGTTAGATCAGATTAAAAAGTTGTGGATGGTTTGTGTTGAAATACTATTAGTAGAGGCATTTTAAGAAAGCCAGCTCCTGCACGCATTTGAGTCAAAACAATAAAAGGAAAAAAGTCACACTGCAAAGCTAGCCCGTTTCAAATAAAGAAAGTAAATAAAGGAGCTTAGGTAGTGCTCCAATGCAACAGAGAACTTTCTACTCATTTTTTGAGCAGACAGAATAAAATGAGGTAAGACTGTTACAGGTTAAGGTAGGCAACATAATTCTCAAAACATCTTTCCCCCTCTACTGTTTCGGTGTAAGATAAACACTTCATAAAGTCAGGACACACTGAAAACATACAATCTTAATATTGTTAAATTAGACTTGAAATAATCAGTTTATCATCAAGAATACCACAAAACACTGGAGTGACTTAGCATATTGGATGATACTGGCATTTTATCCCAAGTTTCCATTATGCTTCTACTCTAGAAGAACAGATCAATAAGAAAAGTAACAGGAAGAAACAGTTGGGTGCACTCAAACTGTCCTGCAACTCCTAAAAAAGGAAGCCAGTGACAGAAACAAAATACCTGTAATGTGAATCAGCAGCTAATGTCTGAATGTGCACAAATCTGACCACACGTACTGCAATAGCACCTCCAAGAACAACAAAAAGTTATCCTGCGTTTATCAGCGTGTTCCAAATTTCTCCTTGAATAGGTTACAGCAACTTTGATATTTCCATGCATTTATAAGCTTATTTGTACAAATAGTTATTTGTTGTTACTGCAAAAAAAGTCCATATATTAGTGACTACCCACTGTCCCTAAAATTAGAACATTAAGACTTACTCACGAACTGCATATATGAAAAGGATATCTGTAAAGATGACAGAAAATCTTTGGAAGAAGATGGTTGCATGACTGGTGTAATTCAGATTTTCAATAACCAACATCTTGGGGTCAAAATACTTGGCAACGTGAGAAAGTGCATATTCAAACCAAGCAAAAAACGGTGGATAATCCAGGGTCCATTCCGAAGTTGCCTGAAGACAAAATAAGATTAAATAGTTTAACACAATCCACGCTGTTTACAGTCCTTCAGGTAAAACTCATCACAGCAAATCAGCTGATGTATTTCATCTCAGTAGCCTCTATTTCACAGAAACTACTTCACAATAAAATAGCCAGCTCTATCGTGCTGAACATGATTTGAGCCGTTCTTCTGTAGCACTGGTAGAGGGAAGGGATGCCTTTTGATTAGAAGAAAAAGATTAAAGGATATTTTGTGTATCTGCACCTAACCAGTATATAACTGTCTGTTCTTTATAAATCAACTTACAGTAATAGGGCAAACATTAAAAAAAAACCCTCAATACATACAAAATAGCTCACAGTGAATATTTGTCTACATTAAAAGAATCACCAGCGCAATCAGCCTTATTAAGGTCTCAAAATTATTTTTACTCATTACTCAACAAGTCTTAATTCTAGTAAGACCTTATTAAGATCAAATAGTATTATTTGATCTTTTCCCATATGGACTGTTATTACGCCCAGACCAATGATAACTCCTTGTGTGTGGAAACAGGAGAGGAAGAAGGAGGAACAGAGCAGGTTGGGACGGAGTAGATTTGTCAGTGTGCATGTTCCCAAATGCTTATGTTCTGCTGCTGAAAGGCATCCTATGCTTTGGCACTGGGATCATGCTGGCATCACAGAAATTTGTTTTACAGTATATGAACAGCCTGTCAAAGTTCTGACTCACACAAATCATTTACTCATGGATATACTGTTCCCAGATGTGGAGGAGTAATCCAGACTATGATATTTATCCCAGAACTCCAGGAGACACTGTAAGATAGACTCAGCCTACACAATTGTGTTTTAATCTATCATCAATTTAAAGGTGATTCATCTAGATTAAAATCGATGCATACTAGTAGTGCACCAGCAGAGGCTCAAAACTTTAACACAGTGATTGATTTCATAATGTATATATCCATTTATATGATTCATTCTTTATCATGATAACTGCGTATCATTAACGATGAGCAAAGAGAGTCACAATTTAAGACTACCATGCAACTTGCTCCTGTGCTACGCAGCCTTTCTAATAATCCATGTGCCTTAATTGTCTCTTCCATTTTGCCTTCATAAGTACCAGCAGCTTCCCCAAATAATTCTAATTTTTTAACTAAAAGCTACACAGGGCAAACAAATCGTGACCAGTATGTTTTTGAACCACTGCTTTACAGCTGCCAACCACCAGTATGCATGGCATGAGCTTTCTGCAAATAAAAGGCTTTCTCCTCTTGCATTCACATAGGCTGACATACCCAATAAGCCTATAATTTATAAACTGCTACAAAAATGCAAACACATACTTACTTCATAGTACCACTGAGAGAGGGGTAAGTTGTGAGTGATGGCAAGCCAATTCCTATGTACTTCAAAATCTGTGGAATAACTACAAAAGTTTTATATTAAGAGCCACATACACGCCCTTAAAGGACAAACATTTCAGAGCATGTCACCACAGGCAGATAAAAAGAAAGCCCACATTGATCAGCCCTAGGACAAGACTTTGATCAAGTATCTCGAACAGTAACAAAGATGCTGCCTGAACTTTGTGCCAAGAACATACATAGGTGACTATAAGACAAGAATTATTTATAGCTTGGCCTTTTCTGACAATTAAAGACAAAATACCAGGTTCTAACTGAGTTTTTAATAGCAATTTGATTCTTTTTTTGAGGGGGAAAAAAGCTGCAGTGTCCTTTAAAGACAAAAAGCGTTGTTTCAGTACATTTAAAGGCCCTCCCGAACAACAGCCAGGCAGAATGGGCTGTAAGCACCTTCAGACACAAAACCAAAGTGGTTTCACACCGCCGAGAGGACGAGGAGGCAACGCCATCCAGCATCTCCTCGCTCCACACAAGCACACGAAGGAAATAAGGACCCTCAGGACACCAGCGCCCCCCTCAAGACCCGCGGCACCAGGCCGGCCCGCGCCCCCCTCCCCGTCCCCGACCGCCCTGAGGGGCAGCGGAAGCCAACAGCCGGCCCCGGAGGAAGGCTGAAAGGCCTCCCCGACTCCCCCCTCAGCCCCAGAGCAGCTCCTTACTAAGCGGGGATGAGGAGGCACTTGAGGAAGGAGACGCCGAGCGCCAGGGCGCGGAACCAGCTGCGGCCGCCCGCCGCCATGACACGCCGCGCGCTGACAGACACGACGGCGCGTGCGCGGCGGGAGCCCGCCGGCTGGGTTTAAAGAGCGAGCACCGCCCGCCCCGGCCGGGTGCGCATGCGCAGAGCCGCCCACACCCCCTCACCCCCCACCCCCCCCACCCCCCGGCCGCTGCCTGGGGTGGGGGGGTCCGGGGGTGCCTTTGAGGGGGTAGGGGGCTTGGGTTGGGGGTCAGGAGTGAGGCGGGGTTGGGTGTTGTGGGACGAGGTATGGAGCTGGGTGGTGTTGGGCCTGAGGGATGTGGGGTTAGGTGGTGTGGGACCAGGTATGGAGCTGGGTGGTGTTGGGCCTGAGGGATGTGGGGTTAGGTGGTGTGGGACCAGGTATGGAGCTGGGTGGTGTTGGGCCTGAGGGATGTGGGGTTGGGTGTTGTGGGACGAGGTATGGAGCTGGGTGGTGTTGGGCCTGAGGGATGTGGGGTTGGGTGTTGTGGGACCAGGTATGGAGCTGGGTGGTGTGGGGTCTGGGTGATGTGGGGTTGGGTGTTGTGTGACCAGGTATGGAGCTGGGTGGTGTTGGGCCTGAGGGATGTGGGGTTGGGTGGTGTGGGACCAGGTATGGAGCTGGGTGGTGTTGGGCCTAAGGGATGTGGGGTTGGGTGGTGTGGGACCACCAGTGGGGTTGGGTGGTTCTGGGACCAGCTATGGAGCTGTGTGGTGTTGGGCCTGAGAGATGTGGGGTTGGGTGGTGGTAGTCTGGGGTGATGTGGGGTTGGGTGGTGTGGGGTTGGGTGGTGGTAGTCTGGGGTGATGTGGGGTTGGGTGGTGTGGGGTCTGAGGGATGTGGCGTTGGGTGGTGTGGGGCCTGGGTGATGTGGGGTTGGGTGGCTGTGGGACCAGGTATGGAGTTGGGTGGTGTTGGGCCTGAGGGATGTGGGGTTGGGTGGTGTGTGACCAGGTATGGAGCTGGGTGGTGTTGGGCCTGAGGGATGTGGGGTTGGGTGGTGTGGGACCAGGTATGGAGCTGGGTGGTGTGGGGTCTGGGTGATGTGGGGTTGGGTGTTGTGGGACCAGGTATGGAGCTGGGTGGTGTTGGGCCTGAGGGATGTGGGGTTGGGTGGTGTGGGACCAGGTATGGAGCTGGGTGGTGTTGGGCCTAAGGGATGTGGGGTTGGGTGGTGTGGGACCACCAGTGGGGTTGGGTGGTTGTGGGACCAGCTATGGAGCTGTGTGGTGTTGGGCCTGAGAGATGTGGGGTTGGGTGGTGGTAGTCTGGGGTGATGTGGGGTTGGGTGGTGTGGCGTCTGAGGGATGTGGCGTTGGGTGGTGTGGGGCCTGGGTGATGTGGGGTTGGGTGGCTGTGGGACCAGGTATGGAGTTGGGTGGTGTTGGGCCTAAATGATGTGAGGTTGGGTGGTGATAGTCCTGGGTGACATGAGGTTGGATGGTGTGGGACCACCAGTGGGATTGGGTGGTGTGGGACCAGGTATGGAGTTGGGTGGTGTTGGGCCTGAGTAATGTGGGGTTGGGTGCTGGTAGTCTTGGGTGATGTGGGGTTGGGTGGTGTGGGGTCTGAGGGATGTGGCGTTGGGTGGTGTGTGACCAGGTATGGAGTTGCATGGCTGTGGGATCAAGTATGGAGTTGGGTGGTGTTGGGCCTGGGCAAGGTGCAGTTGGGTGATGTGGGGTTGGCTGTTGTGGGACGAGGTTTGGGGTTGGCTGGTGGTGTGTGGAGGTCAGGGGTGAGGTTGGGATGTTGTGGGACCAGGTTTGGTGTTGGGTGGTGGTGTGTGGAGGTCAAGGGTGAGGTTGGGATGCTGCGGGACCAAGTATGGAGTTGGACCTGAGTGTTGTGGAGTTGGGTGGTGGGGAACCACCAGTGGGATTGGTTGGCTGTAGGAGTTGGGTGGTGTTGGGCCAGGGGGAGGTGGAGTGGGGTGATGTGGGACCAGGTTTGGCGTTGGGTGGTGGGGTGTGTGGGCCAGGAGTGGGGTTGGCTAGTGTGGCAGCAGGTGTAGGGTTGGGATGCTGTGCAACCAACTATGTAGAGTTGGGTGGTTTGGGGCCTCTCTCTCCTCCAGGCAGCTTCCAGGTATAACGTGCTCTTTCAGAAGAAAAAGCTCAATTTTTTAATACCTGGAAGAAACTGCCAGCCTGAAGTGTGGATGTATGCAAGGCTGATGCCTTTTTGCTTCTTGACAGCAAATCTTCATCTATCTAGGGTTAGCACCTTGTAAAGGCTGCATGAAATCATACAGATAATACATAAAACTTATTTTTTTTTCCTGTACAGCAGCAATTTATTATGGTTTGTTCCAGCTCGGGGACTAGAGACAAGTTCAACAGCGATAAAGCTGTAGGGCTTAGAAGGGTTTTCACTGGAGAAATGAATCCTCTGTTTAGAAATGTTTGAAACATAAACACGCGAATGCATTTAAAATAGTTTCGATTATTTAGGAAGGCTCGTTCATCCAAGTTTTCTACAACTGCGCTAGTTTTTGGGGAGCTTCCTACAGTTCTTGGCCACGGAGATGTCTAGGTAAGCATTGCAACGACGCACTTTTAAAATCCTTAGAGAGAGGAAAAGCTACAGATTCAGCAAACATCGCTGCGTGCACTTTCCTCAAGAAATGTATGTCAGGCAGAGCGTCTCCTGCTTCATTCATGTTTTATTTAGTGTTTTCTAAAATACATATTAGTAACCGTTCACAAAGGAGTTACAGGCAGAGAAATGCAACCAGATTTTTAAATGTGATAGCCACATTTCTTACCACAAAAGTAGTAAGAAATAAAACCCATTTTTTGACACTTTCCAAATAGTATTCGTTCAAAACCATGGCCTTTAGTGGATTGGGGATCAAATTCTGATCAATGGCAAAATCCTACAGTTAGGAGTAGGAGCAAGAAAGTAAGAGGGAGGGGAATGGCAGGAGGAGGAAGAGAAAAGGAATTATTCCATACAGCCCTCCCTTACAGCTCCTTTTTTTTATGAATTCATAGGGAAACCATCCCTTGTGTTATTCCCAAGTGAATCTGAGAGTATGATCTGTATATTTATGTTCGATCCAGCCATTCTCCCACAGAATATCTACGTGACTGCCTGTACTAAATCACATACGATGATTTAGTACGGGGCCACATATCAGCACTGCTTGTACCCTGCATGTTTATATCCATCAGTGTGCGGATATGGCAGTCATTACAGAATGGCAGTTAAATTTCAAAATTTACTGAAATTCAGAGCAGTGACACCACATTCAAAGGGATGGGGTGAAAAGGAAACTCCCCAAAGGATCTTCTTCATCACTTCTTCATTTAGCTGTGAAGTATCAGAAGATCCTAGCTTTATTTTCCACGGCCCATGGCATGGACCCCACCAGCCTTTCCTAGAGTGGGAATAAATCTGATTGATTGCAGGTATTTACTGCCATTGAACTCACGCAGCAATTTATATTTAGCAACCCAGTTAAAATATGGGTAAGTACAACAAGTACATATGTTTGGTGATTTCAGGCACATGCAAATTGAAGCAAAGCTGTCGACTCCTGACAAGTTACTAGCATAACTCTTGGCGTGACCAATATTTCAGTTGCATAATAGGAGATTAAACTGGAAGGGACCAGTGAGTCATTCTAATCGCAGCCTCCCTCCATAGGAAAATCTTTGTCTCCATTGTTGTCTTGCTGTTTTTTTTTTCCTGAACACATGAAGATTTTTTTATTCTCTCCCTTCTAAATCCTGGGTTTCTTGTTAACATGTGAATTCTTCCAGGTCTAACTTTTTACACCCATTTCTTTTATTTCCCAGCCATCACCTGCAGCAACAAACACTCCTCTCACTGACTCCTAATGACCTTTAACAACAGCTGCATGAACTAAAGATGTCTTAGTATTTATGTATGGTTTCAGGCCCTTCATTATAACTGGACGTTGTTAGATATTTAAGAGCTATTAAGCCTAAAAACACATAGAGAAATCCATGAGTGATTCTTTCTGGACTGCACTAAGATGCTTCATAATAATCTTTTTATCATATAAGAAATCCCACTGTGCTATGCACATGCCCATATCTGAAAATGTCATTAGACTACAGCTAATAACTTATTTATCATCTGCCCTAACTCTCGTATTTTTCTGCTCTAACACTATTGATCGCTCTGTGCAGTGGCTCTCTTAAGGCCATTAAAAAAAAGTGCAGGACAGCATCATTTTGTAGGTGAAGATGTTGAGGGAGACGGGCATACGGCAGAATCAGAACAGGAGTTACGCACCCGATGTGGGTGAAAGCACCCTTCAGACTTCAAGGCAAAAAACCTCACTAGATCCTTTCCTTGTTCTCAGGACCTTACGGGGAAAAAAAAAAAAAAAACAAAAACCAAAAAACCCAAGTTTGTTCCTAGAGTGAATATTCCACTCAACAGTGAAATAATTTTTAGATGTTACTGGTAATAAATGCCAGGTGCTTTTCATGACTAGCGATGGGATTGCGCTGTACTTAATATGGCTTTGTGCATGTTCACTTTTTTCTAATTCAGGAAAACTCTTGAGAAGAAGAATCATCCATGCTGTTGACTGGTAAACAAAAGCAAGTTACACCTCTAGGGCTCAGAAAAAGAAGGTTAAAAAAAAAAGCCAGCTATCTAGAGAAAAAGGGAACAAATGTTTTGGAGAGAGAACATTCCTATAAACAGTCATTATAACGTAACTCACAGACTGCAAAATTAAGGAGCAGATATAAATTTAGCTTAGTGTGTAGTTTGAAATAGCAACAGCTTTTGTATAACATATGCTTGACTGCAATCACAAGTGATTCACTTACTGCTTATTTCCCATACTCGATTAGCATGCAGAACGACTGTGGCATTATAAATAGGATCTCACGCTTTAAGATGTTTATTCTGCTTAGCAATTTAGTGGTATCTCAAGTTTTTCTCCCAATGCTTGTGTTCACTCCTGTCTTTATACTTTTGGGAAATTTTGCATCTCTCTGCATATAGAAGAGAGATATTTTGCATCTCTCTGCATATTAATAAATGACAGAGATTTGTGGCCAGGCGTATCTTTGCCTGATACAGTTACCTGAGCACAGAAAAACGCATGTTCAAGTCATCCATCTTTTGCATACCAGATTGATGGGTTAAAGCACGCCAGGAGAAGCCGGGTTCAGTTGTTCCCTCAGTCTGTAGGGATTGAAACCCCTATTTCCATGTCAGCAGAATGACCCCAGTTACTGTCTAGGCCAGGCTGGCGCACTTCATTTCTTGTTTAGACTTTCAAGAAACTGCATAACTGCTTTTTGTGTGGGTGCTGCTACAGTCTGAAGAAAAGAAAAGGGAGCGGAGGCAAAGGGGAACAGTAAATGCTCTAGATTAAGCTATGCGTAAGTGCTTTTACGGACTCCTGCTTGCCTTTCACCAGAAAATGCAGTAATGATTCAACTCTGCCAGGGAATGTTTTTATTTTGCTAAACCAGAATGGAGCAGTACTGATCCAGAGCTCTAAAGGGTGTAGATCAGGCTCCTTCCAAATGAGATTTAAGCCCACTGCTCTTACCTTTGGATAAACTCAAGCTGACAGGAAACAAATTACTACAGATAAGTATTATTTTAGTCCTGACATACAAAAACCCGTGTTACAGATCATACTCTCAAGGGCGTGGGCTAAAAAGAAATACTGCCAACAGGCCCCAAAAGTTCTGTTAGCATAAATTCGGCAAAGGCATATCTGTTACAAGGCATAGATTTGATGAAAGAGGGTTCATGTATGGCATTTTACAGATCATAATCGTATTACCTCCATAGATTATCACTGTGAATGTCCAACTGAGTGGCAAACTCGTGGCAGAAATCAGATTCACAAGCAGTTGCTTTGCTTTGTCAGTGGCATGGAGCAACGCCTGGAACAGATTATTCCCGCTTTATAATTCAGGACAGGGATGGGGAAAAAGAAGTTCTTCCTAATGAAACTAAAAGCAGAAGAACATGGTGACTCAGGTTGGAATTTAGCCACAAAATCCTGACAATCCTCAAGATTCACAAAACTTGCCAGATTTAATGGCTTTTAGGGCTTCAAGCCCAGTCAGTGCTTCCTAACAACATGGTCCCATGTATATCATGCAGGTTTTGCACCCAGTCAGACAGGGGACGTGGTTTGCAACAGGCTGCCAATAGCTGCAGAATGTGCATTTTTACCATCAGCATGCTGATTTGTGTTGTTCATGCAATTACAGCTTGGGATAGTAGAAATATATTTATCTCACTGTATTTTACAACAGTAAAAAAACGCTTCTTTATGCTTGTTCACGGGTCAGCTTAATGTAATGACAGACTAGTTACTTTGGGAAACTCGTTACAACATGAGCAATACTGAGCTTTGCAGCCCTGTGCTAAGAACTTTTGGAAGCACTAGAATTCTAAACACAAACCTTGGTTATTGCATTTTCTCTTCTATCTCATTAGCGATAGTGAGAAATGTTCCAGAGGGTCTCTCATGCACACGTAGCAATCTGGTTAGGGAAAGACAGCTAAGATACTTTTAAACATAATTAGCTGAGGATGAGCCACCTCCAATGTGGCACAAATGATGTTTAGGGCTAATACGCAGCTAGTGGATTATGCTCTTCATTGCACCACAGACCGTGTGTGTAAGAAAGAGCTTGACCATTGTCATCACCTCTGGTTTCCCACTGCCTTACCTCCGGCAATCTGACACTAAAGCCAAGCAAGCGGATAAAGTGCTACCTTAGTGACCTGACCATTTCACAATGATGTAAAAAAAATGGCTCAATGCATTGGGATAGGAAAAGTGAGCCTCTGGTTCTGCAATGAAAAATACTAGGCGTAACCTGATGGGAAAGTTGTCAGATGGAATCCGTCCTACCCAGAGAGCATCCCATGCACTCCAGGTACTGCTGACGGGAGACATGCCCAAAAGAAGGCCATACGCAGGGAGAAGAGGCTCAAACATTCAGAAGGTGTTTGGGGACCTCTGCCCTCTTAACATCTCCAGCTAAGAAAGTGTTTTCAGCAGCATCTTCCAGACAAATACAACATTGTAAGAGAAAGAAAAGGACAAGTTGTCTTGGCTGCCTTTGGAATGTAAAAGTAAACGTTTCAGAGCATCCAAAGCAAAGTTCTGCACCAGTCACAATCTTCTTGGTTTTTAAGAACACCATTCTATCTGCTATGGGTTCCTTGGTCGTTCCCCATGCCAGTCACATCATTCAAACATGGCTTTCCTGCCAGCAGAACAGAGCAAGGTCTTCCTCGCAGGGTTCAGAAAATAAAGAGTCAGCTTCAGATGGTGACAGAAATCCTTTGTTGAACCCAAACAGACAAGATCCCTTACTCATTTGTGGTTTGCACCATCCTTTACAGTTATTTTGAGTGCGTGCATGTGTGGAGGCTTCTTCTCTGTGGATCCAACCAAGCTTCTTGATGCTCTGCACAAGTGATATGGCAAGACATTGAAAAATGTGCGCCCTGGGCTGTCCTCTGCGCTGGAACTCCATGGCATCTTTCACCACATCTGATCTCCAGAAAGCCTTCCAGACCTTGATTACTGAACCCTCACATCATCCTTGCAATATAGGTTAAGGATCACGCCCATTTTCCAACTGGAAAATGTAAGAAGGACAGAAGTTAAGTGATTTTCCCCCCAGTTGTACAGCAGGTCAGAGGTGGAGGCAGAGACAGAACCAATCCTTAATTCAGGCGCTGGACAATATTCCTTCCATCTAGAATATAGACATATTCTGAAAGGTCGTATTGGTAAATACATTAAAGGAAAATCATCTCCCTGTTAGTGACTCTTAATCCAGGTAAGCATGATTCTGAATTAGGCTGTAAGTGTGTTTTAAAGGGAAACACTTAACCTGTGTTATCTCCATGCTGGCACCATAATAAACAGCCATTCCTACTTGTACCGAATTAGGCGAATAATCTTATTATTCATGAAATCTGAAGTATGTGGATGAGAAGAATCTATGCAGAAACCATCACTCATGGCTATTTTTAGCACTTCTTCCACAAACACTTGGAAACTATTGATTTGCTTATTATCTGGCACCACCCAGAGTCTCTTTAAGTTCTGCCTGGTGTACTCCTCTTCTGGAAGGCCTTCCACACTTGCAACCCAATCCAAGGTCAAATGGTTGGGGTCCTGCAGGTAGCTGGATATTGAAGAGAGGTTTCCATTGAAACAATAGTAAAGTTTGGAACCGAGAAGCTTCAGGAACAGACATGATGTGGAGAAGATATGAGCACTGAACACTTCCATGTTGGAGGAAGACAGGCTGTAGATCTGTGGTGCTTCTCGGACAGTGAAGTGAACAGTCTGGGTCTTCTGATCGAGGGTGATGTTGAGCATGGCATTCTTCTCCGCTTTAGAAAGCTCCACCTCCTTCTCCTGCAAGGCCTCAATCAGTGGCTGAATTTGATAAAAATCTACCTCCCGTCGAAGTAAGCCCATTTCTTGAAAGTCTTCAGGGAGGTCCAAGTGAGAAGTTCGTAAGAAGTTCAGGATATAACGGAAGATTTTGCCATCTCTGTCGATAAAGCAGTTGCCTTGGCTGTCCTTCTTGGTTGGGATCTTCCCACTAAACATGGCCCCCAGCATGGAGTCTGGAAAGCTAGTCAGGGTGGACAGAGAGGTGGTATAGAGTTTTCCTCCAACATTGAGCGTGATGGGTTCTGACATGATGGAAAAGTCACGATGCTGGAACTAATTCTAAAAAAAAAAAAAATAAATAAAAAAAAGAATCCAACACCACACATTTAGTTGTATTTGAAAGGTTAAACTATAAAGATAAAGAGTCCTAAATCTGTAAGGGTAACTACATGGCAAGAATTCATTATAGAAATTAGAAGTGGAGAATTACTTTTTGAGGTTGTATCTTCAGAACAAGCATAAGGATGTTTTTTCTCCTAACAGACCTGAACAGGACTTTGTTTAGTTCAGTTTAGTGCCAGAAATCATGAGTCTTCCAAAACTTTACAGTCATGGGAGTCGTTGGAGAGTGAAATCTCTCCTATGGATGCCTACAGCAGAATGACTTCTGTCTTCAAAGCAAGAGTTGTGTCCTGGGCTCACCTGATCCCACCTCCCTCATGAAAAGAGAATTTAGAGAGGAAAAAAAGGGCAGGACAAGAACCAGTCACATCCCAACGTCTTCCATGTCATCTGAAGATATAATTAAAGCAACGAAGCTGTTGCAGCAGAATCCCCTGACACACATTTGAGTGCAGCCAGCCTAGCAGGGAGCCAGCGAGCAGTGCTGCCGTAAGCATGTGACAGTCTGCGGTTCCATTCAGTAAAAAAAACCTACCAGGCTTTCTCCTTCCAACGTGCTTTACCTTAGAAAACATTTTCTAATTAATTGGAGCCATATCCCAGTGGATGTAGTTGCCACGCAGCTTCTCTGCAATCAGCTGAGACAAAAGGAGGATGTGATTTTATGGTGCAGTTAAGCATCACTGCCTCTGAAAGGGACGTAGCTCCCTCTGCCCTCCACCATACTTTCCTCCTCCCTTACGCCAGCTCTGGTACTTATTTGACCCCACAGCCAGCCAGTTTAGGGAGAAAAAACCACTGTTTTCTTTTCAGGATATGTTTCTGCTACATCTTGGAAGCAGATGAATGCCAGGGCTGGAGCAAGGGAAGAGGAAGGAGCTATGTAGCCCCTTCCATTGCAGATCAGCTCAGCTGCCTTGAAAAGCTGGGCCCTCATTCCTGCTAGATGATGACCTGCAAATCAGTTTTTCCAATCAGTGGTTAATTCCCAGTTTTATATTTGACTTAATCGGCAGGAAACCCATCAGTGTTTGCTTGCAGAGCTAGGAGGTAGCTCTTGCTGTAGTAACTACAGTCATTCAACAAAAAGCTGCCAAACAGCTCCCTTAAAATGAAATTTAAATGCAGGCATTTTCCTAACTCATCACAGAATAATCATAGACCCTACAACACTATTATCAGCTCTGGAGTCTCAGCAAAATACAGACAGGAAGAATGTCATCTTGTGCTGGAATATCAGTTCTTTTATGGCTGCTAAAACCCACATAGTAGTGGTAATGGCACCCTAAACCAAATAAACTTCTAGACAGCAAGCACATTTTGCTATGAAAAACTTGCCCAACCTAGGGCAGCTAATGAACAGGTCAAATGAGAATCTGTATTTCATTTCTAGTTTAAGACTAACATTCTACTCCGTTCTTTAGCCCCCGGCACACAGTGTATATCTCACTGCACATTAATTAATGGAAAGAAGATCTCTAAATCCCCTGAGTGCTTTGCCTGTGTGTTCCGTAGTCCCACGTATCCAACCAAATTGGCAAATAAAGACGCATGCGTAGACCAACACAACACCCCCTCTACCCTCAGGACCGAAGATCATCCTTGTTACTAACTTCAGCCAAATATACCCTGGAAAAAAAGGACTTCTTTCACTGTTAAACTCCCCTCAGCACTGTAGTCTCAGGGTACTTCCCACTCTTGAAGACTTCTACCGAATTTAGAGTCAAGAGCTGTTTTAAAACAGATCACATAGAGGCTTCGCCTGGTCTAATTTCTGTAGTACGAGTGACTGCCGTGTTATTTTTTCCCCTAAGGGCTTGCAATATGTCTGTAAAAGCATTGCTACAAGCCCAATCTGACATTCACAAAACCAGCCTAAAATGGATTTTTTTTTTTTTTTTTTGGTTCAAGTTTCATCAAGGAACAGAAACATTCCCTGCAAATAACGTAGCCCTGACGATGACCCCAAAGGCCGTGTTCATTGTTTCCCTCCTCTGCTCCCACTCAGGCTGATTTAGACTGAACAACCCAAATTTTTTCTCTTCTTTCTTCGTAGGCCATGCTTTCATTTGAGCCCAAGCCTGCTTATCTGCACCACGGGAGTAGTTTTCTCATGCTCTCCGCCAGCCTGAGCCAGATGCAGAGCGAGACATTTCCCTCGATGTGTAGGTAACGGCCTTCACTTGGCAGAGCCCGTTGCCAAGAGTCATGACCTAAAAGACCATCAGACGGTCAAAATGTTCAGTGACAGGATACAGATTTTCATTCCAAATTCGAGATCCACCCTAGGTTTATTCTGATCCAAAGACTTGCTGTCTATATATGTCAAATGAGAGGCAGACATCTCAGTCCAATCTGAACAGATAACGTTAAAATATCTTGTAACTGGTCTCTTTATCAGCAGTCTCAAAAGAGAAGCTGCCAACAAAATACCCCAACCATTTCTGCTAATGGCTATTCTGCAGTCTACGGACTCATCCAGGCTGGATTTCAGTCTCCCAGGACACCAGCTTGCTTTTATTTTGCCCCCGCACTGGGTTAAATTTCAGACATTTAATGGTGCAAACATCTGGCCCATGGATAAGGCTGCAGGGTAACTATTGCACAGCTGTTGTTCATAAAATGGAATCAACATATGACAAGTTCACCATCTGCTTTTGCCTAATTCATCCCATTATTTGCAGGTTTATATCTTCACAGTGTGAAGATGAATCTGATAGCCTGGCAGCCTCGGAAGACCCAAAAACTGCAGCACAAATGAGCGTGCAATACGTCTGCTGGATTCATCATCAGCCTGGACTTAATGCGTTGGCCAACTGACGTTACTTCAAAGCAGCTGGGGAAAGTTAGTCAATCTTTGCTGCTTTTTTCTCGTAAACCTGTTTATGAAAAAAGCTTTTCATAAACCTGTAAAAATGAAAATTAAAAGGGTTGTCAGTTTTCCCTCTTTGCTCATCCAACCATCACTTGCAGTCCCTACCTCGGTTTATCAGGCCTGCGTACTCCGCCAATGCGATAGGAAGGTTCTCCAAGAATGCGGCGTGGAAATCACTTCTGCTTGGTGGCATTTCCGCAAAGAGGAGGTACCAAGAGAGCACCTGATGTGGGACATGGGTGACTATAACCTGTGGTCACCAAGGATGAGTACGACTTGGGTTACGGTTCTTGAAAGCCGAGAATTACAGTAAAGCCTTTTGTGTAGCTGCTCCCTGAGTAGCACTTAAAATTCATTCAGATTAGGTCAGCTACAGATCTGAGAGCTGAAGATGCGAATTTAGCCAAAGAGCGCAGGATTTATTTTGTGCTTTTAGAGTGACTTGTATTTAAATCCATCTTTCTTTTAAAAACAGACGTATTTAATATGGTGGGGAAAAATAATCTACGGTTAATTTCAAGCCATAGTCTTTTCAGGTGATGTAAATTGAGAGAAACAAGCGGCGGTGAACTTTTTGGAAAAGTCAAACTACTGAAGAGAAGCTGCTGTCTGAGCATCTGAGCGTTTCGAGAGACCAGGGTTTGTAAATTTAAACGGATGTTATTCACAACATCCCCAGAGGGTACAAAGAGAACATTTCTGTAACAAACTTCTCCCCTAGAATTTTAGCTCAGCAAATAATTGGTTCGAACCTGGGAGAGTGATGGGGGTTGTCGCAGCAGGAAGGCGTTAAAGAATGTGTGAAATGACAAAATCTACTTATTTTCACTTCACGTATTTAGAACCATCAGCTCAGTTCCTTCATTATCCATAACACTTCCTTTGTTTACTAATTTTAAATGTAGAACAGCTTTGGATAAGCTTATTTCCCTTCTTATGTATTCATCACATTTGAGAGCGCTTTAATTAGCTAATAAATAAAAATCTGTATATATAATTTAACTGAGTGCCTGTTTCGCCCAACTTGGCAAAAAACCACAAGCGTACAAGTAATCATCCAAAAAAAAAAGCGTCACTCACGATTTGCCAACGTAAGTAAAATGGAAAGAAACGGCACAAATATTGCTACGTATTTAACCACTCTGAAAAATGGGTACAGCTGTAGTCTACCCTTTTTAGCCAAAAAATGCAGCTTAATGGAAAGTCTAAAGTTATAAATATGTTTATATGGTTTTCAAAGAGACACGGATCTTTCCCTAAGGTATATATACGTATAAGGTGTGTGTATATATATACCTATATATATATAAAGACAATTTTTATCAGGATTTTTCTGGTTACTTATTCAGATTAAAAAGGATAACTTAGATCATTCCAGTTACAAATAATTTACCCTGAAACAGTAAGTTTATGAAACGCCAAAGAGCTGTGGTGTGCCTGGTTCTGTTTAACAGTCTCACTGAAGAGCTGAAGAAAACTCTCTCTGCGTTAACAAAATAAAGCTAATACTGATGTATCCAAAGCTGTAACTACCAGCAGGGCAGAGACAAGGTACCAAAGAAATCAGAAAACTAAAGAAGAAGGTTTTATTTGGGAAAACGTGTAGCGATGCCTTGATTTCCCTGACAAGTAAACCCTAACGTACGTATTTCTTGGGAAAATCTAGCTTGGGAAAAGCAGCAGTGATCAGCTGCAAACACAAATTTCACTTTACAAATGGCAGGGAAGGAAAATGTATCAATTCTTTGGGATTTCACAGGCAACGCCTATGACGGGGTTAACAGGCGTGATCCTAGTGTCGCTTAGAGCATCTCATTAATCAAATGAATTAAACACAGAGCAGCAGAGCAAGAGCGATGTGTAATTTGGTACAGAGCAAAACTTTGGAAACCTGTATTTACGACCATAAAACACGTGCAGCTTCGCTAAGAGATAGTTGAGGAGCAGCAACAAACTGCAAAATACACACACACCCAAAAAAAAAAAAAAAAAAGAAAAAAGGAGATGAATTATTTAGGCCGGCACAATGAAGGATGCTTAAGTGGCAATAAAATTAAAGCAAGCCGGGGAGCGTTTCTGCTAAGCATGAGGAAGAGCAGCCAGACTAAAAACCGCTCTGGCTTTTCGAGCGTTGCCCAGGAGAGCTGGTGAAAGCCACGTCGGCTGGATAAACGTCAGGAGAGGCTGATCAAGGGATGCATTAGGGGAAGTCAATCTGCGTCGGGAGGGGCAGGATTGATTTCAGCTTAAAAGGATGAAAAAAGAAATATCTGGGCACCTGTACGGCAGCTGGCGACTTTAAACGCGGTTCGGCAGGAGAAGATGGTTGTTCGCAGGATGGGGCTCCAGTCTGCTTCATTAGAGAGCGTTAATGGCAAACATAATCAGCCAAAACCATTTCTTTCTGCGTAATGCTCATTCCGCTTTGGGTTTTTGCCCCAGGTTCCTCACACCCGGCACGTACCGCTTTGCTCCATCGCCTCTTACTAAAACCCACGTTTCGGTTTGAGGTAAAAATTTCAGTTTCCACGAAACATCCGAGTCCTGAGAAAATAAAACCCGATGAAGTTGTGAGCTCCAGACCCGGGCACAGCCAGCCCCGTGGCACTTGCTGTGACAGCACCTGCAGACAAGTCTCGTGCCTTGTCCCTTCTCGAGGGGACGATTTCTCAGAGGGAATCCAGACCCTCAGCTACCTCAGTTTGTGCCTCGCTGTGTTACAGGGACCGCAGACGAGGCAGTCTGGATCCTGGGAGCCACCCCATGAAAGCAGAAAAATAACAAACGGACAACAAAGGGAGGGCAGAAACAAAATAAATAGTATTTAGGAGATTAAAAGAAAAAGAGAAAAAGCTCAGCTGACCACTGAGCAGCCAGCAGTAGGCAGCAGATATCAAGTGAGAGCTGGATTTAAGGAAGATTCTAGGACAAAATCCGTCACAGGGACAGACTCACCCTCCCTCCATGTACCCCCGATGCACGTTTATTTATCTCAGCTCAGCCTCAACCACAGAAGGTTAAACATCTACAACATGGTTTCTACACCCTATATGCTTATTTATAGTAATCTTCGAGAGGAAAACTCATGTTTTCCCATCGCTGCAAGACGGACCCACTTAATTTCAGATGCCCATTTAATATCATCCCCTCCAATCAATATAGTGCAGCGCTTAAAGGCTTAAAATTCAGCCGGCGAAGCAGAGCGTGGCGTGTCTGCCAGCAGCAATATATCCCGAAACGCAGCGCCGGAGGGGGGCCGGCAGCTGCTTTTTGTTTCGGGGCTGCTGTGAGCCACTGGAAATTTCCAGCCGGTGTTTGGGGAAAAGGCCGCTCGCCCCCGAGGCCGGCGCGGGGGGGACACGGGTGACGAGCTCCGGGAGGGGACTCAAACTCCCAGCAGGCGTGTGGCAGGAAGCGACGGCTCACCCTTCCCTTCTCGCTCGAAGAGAGGATTGTCGTATCGATCTGCCGGCGGATGCGATACCCAGCGATAGACACGCCGACCATCCACCTTTGGAGAGCAGCTGCTTATTTATATTTATTTATATTTAATTTCTTATATTATATTTAATTTTTTAACCGGGCTCCCTTAGACACGGAAACGCTCCTCTGCCAACGAGATGCACAAACAGTGGGAAAGCGCAAAAAAACCCGGAGTTTCATAACATCCCTGGTTTGTTGTGGGTGCGATGCTGTGGGTCCAGCCCTTCCCAGACCTGCAACCTTGATGCTCTTGACCTTCTCCTGGGCTGCTTCCTTAGGGATGCGGGTGAATGCAAAAGGCTGCAGACGCTGAATTTAAGCAGTAAAGAGATGGGGGTAGGGAGATGGGGGCAGGAAAATAGAGGTGGTGCCCTGTTAGTAAGAGGAAGGAGTGATACAAAACAAAGGTCAGGTTCCTCTTGAGGAAGAAGAAGAGGAATGAAAGCAGCGGGGCACGGTGGGGAGGAGGAGACCAAAACGAAGGTTAACAGCTACTGAAGGAGAACAGCAGAAGCCAAGATGGAGGGGGAGAGCAAGTGCAGAGCCAGAGAGATGCGGCTGCAGCGAGGTTTGGAGAATAAAAGCCAAAGTGCTGTGGTGCTCGGTGCTCTCCTGGTGTGACCTGGCGGCTCAGGGGCCACTGTGTGGGCCACGCAGATTGCCAGGAGGGCATTGCCACCGGCTGCCAGGAGGGAGCCCGTTTGGGGTCTCATGGCAGCAGCAGCATCACTTTTCCTTCCAAGCAGCTGATGTAACCCTTCGTACAGTCCAAAATACCAATTTAATGCCATCCCCGGCGAAGGTTTTCACTGATTTCTAATGTCCTGTGCCAGCATCCGCATTGGGTATCACTTGGCACCTCTGGAGTATCTTCCAGATACTCTTTATTTTGTTCCTGGACCACTTCACCCACACACATGGTAGCCCACCACCTGCGCGCTGCTCGATGCACGCCCGGGGTAGCTCAACCATCCAGCTTCCATCCCCGGCTCCCACTGACCCCTCACCTCCAGGGCACCCTTGCAATTAAGAAGGGCAGCTAATTGCCAGCGGGGATGCCACTGCACGCCAGCAAAAAGCGCTCAGAAATAACACTAACGAGGTAGGGGCCATCCAAATTCAGACCCTTCGCAGGGTACATTGCCCAGGTACATTGCCCAGGGTACATTTTCTCCGGGGCTGGCTGCAGCCCAGCTGGACCCAGAGCCAGCCCCAGTTGCGGGGAGCTTGGATGAGCTAAACCGCCATAAATCCTTTAATTTTGGAGATGTTTCACTGAAAGCAGGTGAAAGGGGGGGGGATGCAAAGTTTGCGGAGTGGCGCTGAGCCCTACCCTGTTAAGGGCAACCTTAGGCTGGGCTCCTCCCCACGTAGCCAGGCATTCGCGCTACGAAATGAACTTAAAATACGAAAAAAAAAAAACCCACACCAAAACTCCACAGAGTAGGGGATCACCCGTCCCTCCCCGCATCCCACAGCGTTTCCCCGCGGAGCGGTAGCCACCCAGCCACCGCTCCCCGTGCCTCAGTTTCCCCACCTCGGGGGTGTGTGTGTGTGTCCCAGGGGGGTGTGTGTGTGTGTGTTACGGTGGGGTGACCCCAGCCCCTTCCCACGCCTCCCCCCCCAAGCAGATTCCCCCCCCTCCCATCCCCTCCGCGGTACCCACCTGCGCCCCCTCCAGCCGCCGAGCCCCGTCCCTCGCCGGGCGCCGCGGGAGGCGGAGGCGGCGGCGGCGGGAGGAGGAAACGGGGGGCGCGGCGTGGCTCGGCCCGGCCCGGCCGCCCTGGGATTTGTAGTTCACCGCAACCCTCGGCCCTGCCCCGGAGCTGCCCGCAGGACTGCGGCTTCGCTGCCGGCCACGCCGCAGCCTCACGGGCACGGCGGCGGCGGGAGGTAACGCGGGGCGGGTGGGGGAAGGGGGGGGTAAGGGGGGCTCGGAGGGGCAGTGGGGGGGTTGGGGTGATCGGAGGGAGGGGTGCGGGGGGAAGGGGTGCTTGGGAAGGGGTGCAGAGGGGTGGGCTGGGGTTGGGATGCGGGAGGGATGCTCGGGAAGGGATGCGGGAGGGGCGCTCGGGGTGAGGGATGCGGGGGGGGGGGGGTCGCTCAGAGGAAGGGGTGCAGGAGGGATGCTGAGGGGAAGGGATGGAAGAGGAGTGCTCGGGGTGAGGGATGCAGGAGGGATGCTCGGGGGAAGGGATGCTCGGGGTGAGGGCTGCAGGAGGGATAGTCGGGGGAAAGGGATGCAGGAGGTGTGGTCGGAGCGAGGGATGCAGGAGGGATGCTCAGGGGAAGGGGTGCAGGAGGGGTACTCAGGGGAAAGGGGTGCTTAGGGGAAGGGATACAGAGGGGTGCTCGGGGGAAGGATGCAGAGGGGCGGTCTGGGGTCGGGATGCAGGAGGAATGCTCCGGGGAAGGGATACAGGAAGCGTAGTCAGGGGAAAGGGGTGCAGGAGGGATGCTGGAGGTGAGGGATGCAGGAGGGATGCTCGGGGAAAGTGATGCAGGAGGGGTAGTCGAGGAAAGGGGTGCAGCAGGAATGCTCGGGGTGAGGGATGCAGGAGGGGGGCTCAGGAGAAGGGATGCAGGAGGGGTGGCCGGGGAAAGGGATACCAGGAGGGGTGTTTGGGGGTCGGGGTGCAGGGATTGCTTGGGGGTCGGGCTGCTCTTAGGGAGGGATGCTCGGGGGAAGGGATGCAGGAGGGATATTTGGGGGTTGGGATGCAGGAGGGGTGCTCAGGGGAAGGGGTGCAGAAGACTGTTTGGGCCTGAGCTGCTCAGAGGGAGGGATGATCGGAGATTGGGATGCAAGAGGGAAACTTGGGGGTCGGGATGCAGAAGGGACGCTTGGAGGTAGGGCTGCAGGAGGGGTGTTCAGGGGTTGGGATGCTCAGTGGGAGGGTTGCTTGGGGTCAGGATGCAAAAGGGAAGTTTTGGGGAAAGGGGTGCAGGAGGGATGTCCAAAGGGAGGGATGCTCGAGGGAAGGGGTACAGGAGGGGTATTTGGAGGTTGGACTGCTCAGAGGGAGGGATGCTTGGGGGGGAAGGGATGCTCAGGGGGAGTAATGCTTCGGGTAAGGATACTCGGGGATTGGGATGCAGAAGGGATCCTCGAGGTCACAATGCAGGAGGGATGTCCAGGGGTCGGGATGCAGGAAGGAGCTGGGAGTAAGGGGTGCTTGGGGGTCGGGATGCAGTTAGGGTTCTCAGGAACTGGGATGCTCAGAGGAAAGAATGCAGGGGGGGGTGCTTAGGGGTTGCGATGCAGGAGGGTTACTCGGAGGGATGATTGGGGGTCAGGATGTAAGAGAGGGCTTGGAGGGGGGTTTGCAGGAAGGAAAGTTGGAGTAAGGGCTGCTTAGAGGGTCAGGATGCAGGAAGGACGCTCAAGGGAGGGATGCTTGAAGGGAAGGGTTCTGGAGGGGTGCTCAGGGGTCAGGATGCTCAGAGAGTGGGATGTTCGGTGGCCAGGATGCAGGAGAGAACCCTGGAGGAGGGATACTTGAGGATTTGGATATTTGAGGAGGATGCTTGGAGGCAGGGATGCAGGAGCAACGTTGACAAGTGGGTGTGCGCGCCTGCAGGGCTTTGCAATCCTGTTTGCAAGGCAGCATCGTGTTATGAGGAACTGGTCAAGATGGGTTCAGGTTTTCCCCAGGGAAGCTGACCTGGGGAGAGACACCCAGGGATGTTCCCATTCCACAGGGTTGCAAAAAGCCCTAAAAGTGAAGGTCAAATTCAGAGCAGTCCAGATCCAAACCCCTTTCCGGTTAAATCTGCCCTGGCTTGGACTTTGCAGGTGTTACCCAAGGATAAAAGCAGACGTTGGAATATTTGCTGCTTCTGTGAGCTTTTCAAAATGCTTTGGGAACTCAACTGTATCCTACAGTGTTTGTATCACGGAACTCACGGCAGAGAAATTTCCGCTTTATGCCCTACTTCAGGCTGAAAGGATGTAGCAAGGGGTTGAGCTTTCACCTGAGGGGGTGGATTCAGAATGCCATGGACATTTTGTGATGGGGTCCTTAAAGTTTGCCCACGGTCTCACTTCACCCTCCTGGTTTCTGGATTGGCTGATACAAAGCCAAATATGTTGGGAGCTGGAGGGAAACTGAGGTCTCAAATGAGTGTCGTATCCCGTTTTTCCTGAAGGCACCGCCGAAAAAATTGGAGATCTCTGTATCTCCAAGCAGCGAGGCAGCGTCTGATGAATCCCAGCCAGCGTTGGCAGTGTCGGCTCTCGGTCTGGTATTCTTTGGTGAACAGGACGTGGTTTTTTCCTTGGATTAGATCCAAGGGTTTAATTTCTATACACAGACAAAAGCAGACAGAAATCTGAAGAAAGAAGAGTGATGTTAATGCTATAAATACCTTCAAGAAAACAACCAGCTTTCCGGAGTAGATGTATTTACAGTCTCCAGGGATGATAATAGAAAGGACATTGGCCTGAAGGTCAGTGCAGAATCCGGGTGCTCCTGGTATCAAGCCCCATGGAAGTAGGGTAGCACAGCCCTGGCTGCGAGCTCTGGCTGAGGACGAAAGCAGCAGGCTTTTGGGGGAAGGAAAGGAAGATATCTTCATCTGGGGGATGTCAGGAGGAGTGACCACCCTGGGAAAAACTTACCTTGTGCGGGCAGGATTAAAACCTTCGGGTATCCAATGCCAAATACATTCACAAAACGAAACAGCAACTGGGCTGAGTTATTTTTGTCTGTGGTTGGTGCTGGGCTTAGCCACAGAGCCAGTGGTTTGTCGCTGCTGGGCTGGTGGTTAGAGCAAGTCCTGCCTTATCCGCCTTTCGCCGCTGCTGGTTTTCAAGGCAATGGGAGAGAGGAATTTATTTCCTTGTGCCTGCATCCATAGCAGGATGGCTGATCATACGCTAGGGATGGTTTTGAGATGCTTTATTAGGAAAGAAGACCGGTACCTACTAGAGATGCGTATGTGTAGCTGTTGGCTGGAGGGGAGGACCGGAGCTGGGAGGAAGAGTCTGTCCGGAGAAAGAGAGGATGAAATGTTAAGGCCTTGGGCTTTATTTGGTGTTATTGCTCTGATCGCTTTGACATCCAGCCAAAGCCTTTTTTTTTTTTTATTTGATAACTGAGTGCCTAAGAGCAAGAAACACAGAGCAAGAGAAGAGACTGGGGGAGTTGTGTGCACCAAGGGGATCGAAGAAGCAGCACTGGAGAAATAAGAGAGCAGGGAACTGAGATAGCTGGGTAGGACAGCCCGTCCAGCACTGTTGTCCAGGAATTATGGCTGTGATAAGTCACTTGGAGATGGCTGATAGAGTTGTGTGGTGTGGTTGAACGGATTGATAATGTTTTAGAGGAAAAAGGAATTGATGAAATACATGGTACTGTAGAAGAAAGGAAAAGGGTCTGCAGCGGTCTGTGGATCTGAAACATCAACAGATTTCAGTAAAGGTAGGAACTACCATATGGTAACTTTAGGCTGACTGCAAATAGATGTCTTTTGGTTAGTTACTTTTTAGGGACCTCTTAGAAGAGCGTGTGGCCAAAGGAGAGAAACTCTCTATTCCCAAGGCGGAGCTCCTGCCGCACAGCAAAGCCACGCCAAATGCCAACGGTCCAGTTGGGAGAGGGTGCTCCAATAAATCTTTATTTTCCAGAGAGGACAGGAAGCTGCCGAGCAGGGTGGAAGGTCCTGCAGAGCATGGGGACAACCTCCTGCTCCAAATCTGCTACTGCCTGTGGCTGAAGGGGAATCTCCGTGGGTGCTGTGCGAAAGGGCGGTTCTGATTCAGAGCACCAGGGGACAGGAAAGCACGAAGAGCCTCGCCAGCCAGAAGTAATTAGCTCTAGCGAGTAGGAGACACTCAACACAAGCGCAATCTGTCGCTGGAAAGCAGTTTGGGACAAGAAGCGGAGAATACGTGATCTCCTTGAAAAGAGAAGGTGAATTTAGAAAGGCAGATTATAATTACGTGCAAAAAATCTGGCCAGGCTTCTTGTGCTGGTGATTTTTCCCCGTTATCACTGCAGATGGGCAGAGTCTCACTTCTCTTTCTAAAAGGGTATTTAGCTGGGTTTTTCTGCAGTTATTAGCTCTGAGTTTCTGCCCAGATCTCTTAAAAATGGACCTGATCCTCTGCTTTGCCGTGGCACTTTATTGGGTGCAGCTCTGACCGCACCTGGAGCGAGCAAAGCGAGGTGGAGCGTTGCCATTAATGCTTTGGCAGGTCTGGAGAGGTTTGGCCGCTGGGTCCACCACAACCTATTGCATCTCCTTGAGCAAATGGTTTGCTCTGGGTGTGCCTCAATATTTTACATTGCTACAACAGCGTGATGAATGGGGGCTGACCTGCTGGAGAGCACCTGGGAGTCCTGGTGGGCAACAGGATGACCATGAGCCAGCAATGTGCCCTTGTGACCAAGAAGGCCAATGGCATCTTGGGGTGCATCAAGAAGAGCGTGGCCAGCAGGTGGAGGGAGGTCATCCTCCCCCTCTACTCTGCCTTGGTGAGGCCACACCTGGAGTACTGTGTCCAGTTCTGGGCTCCCTGGTTCAAGAAGGACAGGGAACTGCTGGAGAGGGGACAGCAAAGGGCTACCAAGATGATGAGGGGACTGGAACACCTCTCTTATGAAGAAAGGCTGAGGAACTTGGGTCTCTTCAGTCTGGAAAAAAAGACGACTGAGGGGGGACCTTATCAATGCTTATAAATACTGAAAGGGTGGGTGTCAGGAGGATGGGGCCAGGCTCTTTTCAGTGGTGCCCAGTGACAGGACAAGAGGTAACGGGCACAAACTTGAGCATAGGAAGTTCCACCTAAACGTGAGGAGGAACTTCTTTCCTGTGAGCGTGGCAGAGCCCTGGCGCAGGCTGCCCAGAGAGGTGGTGGAGTCTCCGTCTCTGGAGACATTCCAACCCCGCCTGGAGGCGTTCCTGTGCCACCTGCTCTGGGTGACCCTGCTCTGGCAGGGGCTTGGACTAGATGATCTCCAGAGGGCCCTTCCAACCCCACCATTCTGTGATTCTGTGATACCTGCCATGTTGCTTGAGTGAGATATATATTTTCTTGTGTATATTCCTATAGATATATATAGATAGACATACAGATAGTTTGTAGGCAAGTGGGTTATATTTCAGTTGAAGCCTCCAGGCATTATTACAGTGCAAATAATATATAAGGTAGGCTGAGGCTTTAGACAGTAATGACTTGCTGGATGCCCGGAGAAGCTGTGGCTGCCCCATCCCTGGAGGGGTTCAAGGCCAGGTTGGATGGGTCTTTGAGCAGCCTGGTCTAGTGGGAGGTGTCCCTGGGGTTGGAACTGGATGATCTTTAAGGTCCCTTCCAACTCAAACCATTCTATGATTCTATGAAATAATTAAGAAAGAAGTAAAGAGAGAAGCAGCAATTGTGTCATTGAGAGGACTTGAGGTAGAAACCACAGCATCAAGTTGCTGTGAGCGTTTGACGTATACACAGAAGATCATTGAACTGGAATCACATCACTTACATTAATTAAGGTTATTTCATCAGAAAAACTAGACCTCAGCTAAATGAAGAGTATAACCCGATGTGTAAACTATACTAGATCCCGGGGAGGCAGAAGTAGGAGGTGCAGTAGCATGCATGAGGGCCCAGCAGTGGCCTTTGCTTGATGATTTCCAACACTGTAGGGAAATTGCAATTTCTTCCTAGTTATTTAGAGGGCTTTTTAGCCTTTTAGAAAAACAGCCATAGGGAAATGACAGGAATGACTGCCTGTGACTGTCCGATCCCCGCTGCTCAGGCTGTATCTATTGGATGTGGTAGTGACGAGTTGCAGGCTGTGGTTTCTCCTCCTCGGCTAGATGAAGACGCAGGTACTTTGGATCAAAAAAAACCCCCTTTTGCCTATATGAATCAAGGGGACATTCGTTGCCTGCAAAAAAAAAATCATTAGTACACAACTACTTTCCTGTTCCTGGAAAACAGACCTAGAGAGGTGTGTGGCAGCAGAGGCTGGTCCTTTTAAGAAGTTGCATTCCAAGTCGTGGCAAATTTGGTAGAAATTTTTGAGAATACAGTATTTTCCATGTGGTATTTTGTGCTCTGGCAAGGCACCGCGTGCGCTCGCTTCCAAACTGCAGCAGCTCAGCACGCTGCAGGATTGAGCCCTAATTGCCTAGCTGCCTGGAGGATGCAGCAAGAATAACAGTAATGTCTTGGCTGACATAAAGGAAACCATTTGAGCAGGAGTTAAGGACAATAAAAGGTGAGTCTCATTTCTGTACTGCCAGACCTCCAGAGAATTCGGGGAAGCAGGTCATGATTTCTTCTTTGTAAGTAAGAAGCAACTCACTTTATTTATCAGTCTGTGTTTGCATGGTGGGATTTTTTTCCTCCTTTAGTGGTATTTATCAAACTATATAGGATGCCATTGCAGGAAACGTGCTGAATTTATCACCAATTTATTTCCTAAAGGTACATCTCAGATCTGTTTTTTTCAGAGCTTTGTAAGATCTGGGCTGTAGGAACCGATACTGCGTTCTGCAAAAAATACTAAGGAGCCTTTACTGGAAATCTGCTGCTGGCAGGGACAGGGGAATGAATTGATTTAGAAGTAACTGGATAGACTTCAAGTGAAATGAATCCTAATTAAAGAAAAAACACAAGCAGAAGGGAAATATTAGGACACCTCTGAACAGTACAGATTACGAAGATTAGACCCAAGCAAAGCGCAAGGTGACTCTTCATCCTGAGCTTGGTTTTGGGTTGGCTTTTTTTTTGCGGTTTACTCAGTTTGGAGAGTGAAGCTAAGCTGGTTGATGCTGCTCTTTCCTTATATTTCTTTTCCCTCTCCGGTTTCTAGAGTGTGGTTGGGTATCTGTCCTTGCAGGGACACATCTCATGGTAAGCAATGCCTGTTGCAAATGTTGGTGAGATACTTCATTTTGTTTGTGGCTTTAGAGCACATTGCCTTGGAAACTGTGTGTGGGCACATGAAGGAGGAGGTGACTGGGAATGACCAGCATTATTTTACCGAGGGTAAAACATGCTTGACTTAAGTGATGGCATTTAAGGATAGACTGATAGATCTGTGGATGAGGGGAGAGCCATGGATGTTGTCTGCTTTGACTTCAATAGGGCTTTTAAGATGATGTCCCACAGCGTCCTTGTATCAAAGATACAACAGAAACTGCAGTCTAGATGGGTGGACTGCTAATTGGGTAGAAAACTGGCTGGAACTATCCTGGGACATTTCCTTTTTGATATTTTTATTGACAACCTGGAGGAGGAGATGAAATTCACCTCATCAGATTTGTGAGTGATGCCAAACCTGGGGGAATAGTCAATATGCATGAGGGCAGGGCTGCCGTACAGGGGGACCAGGACAGGCCAGAGCTGACATGAACCTCGTGGAATTCAGCAAGGACAAATGCAAAGTCCTGTACCTGGGATGGACTCACCTGGGATGGACTAACCCAGCATGGATTTACCCAGTATGGACTAACTCCTTGCACTGGTGAAGGCTGGAGACTGACTGATGGCAGCTCCCAGTGCCTACAAAGAGGTTATTCAAGAGCTGGAGCCACGTCAGGACAATGAGAAAAAAACAGACATCAATTGAAACAAGAATTTCCAACTGGAAATAAGGAAAAATTTCCCACTAGGAGCTAATGAGGCACTGGGGCAGGTTGCCCAGGATGATCTCCATCCTGAGATGTTTTCAAGACCTGAATGGACAAAGCCCTGAGCAGCTTGGTTTGATTTCCTCTTTGTGTAGGGGTTGGTCTAGAGACTTCCCAAGGTCCCTTCTCTCCTGATCCTGTGATTTTACCCATGTTGCTCCTGCCAGTCATTCACCGGGGGAGCGGAACAGTTTTGCCATGTCATGGGATTTTTTCTTTTTCACTGCAAAGCTCATTTTGTGTACTTTCTGTTTTATGTGAGCTACATAACAGATGGGAACCTCAAAGCAGCTCTTTGGATTAATAATTAACACTTTGACCTTCTACAGCATCCTCATGTGCTCCAGGAACTTGGTTCTCTTTACAAGCAGGAGTGAGCCGATCCTCCCAACTTTCTGTGAGTTATTATTGCCAGTGAGGACGATGAAGTGCAGAAAGGTTGTTCTACTTCAGGAGCGCTCATAATAGAAGCCTGATTATCTGAATATTTGGTCTTTTTATTTCAGCATTAAACAGAGGAGTGCCGCGGACCAGATCTCCAAGGCAGCGTTCGGCTGCCCAGCAATGAAACTGTCCTTCCTTCTTCTGCAGTTCCCCAGCTTATTTATGACACACTTCCAATTTCTACAACAAATGAGACAATGATCTTACAGACAACAGTCTCCTCCGCTGCAAACCCTGATTCATTCTCCAGGCAGGTCCTGGGGGGGGGGGAAATAAAAAAAGCTAATATGAGATCCTTTAAATAATATCTCTCTGAAAGCATCTGGAGCTGTGCTGGGGTTGAATTAGCCATCTTAATTCCTAACCTTTGACATGTGAATAATCTTTTAGTATAGAACATTCTCCTAGTGTAGTTTTAAGACTGTAATATTTATTATTACATATTTCAAAGCAACTTGAATGTTGTTTTAATATAGTTCTAAGATTGCAATATATATTACAAATGTCTCCTTTTTAGGGGCTCCCTGGCTAGCATCCTCCATCCTGACTTTGCCTGGCCCACACCCAGGGAGCAGCTTGGTGTACCCCGCTACACGACGGAAACGTGGGCTTGTTTGTCCCTCCTGCTGATACCAGGGTAGTTGGAAAGGTGTAGGTGGGACTGTATTACCTAAAGCCCAACCTTGTACTGGAAAGTCCTTTGTTGGTGAGGAGAGCATGGACCCTCCACCACAAGGTCAACTCAGGTGGCTCTCCCTGCGTGTCTTCGAGGCCCTAATGTCAATATGAGACATTATGACATTTCCTAAAGAGGAAAATGGTTTGTCTTTACAGTCCTTAGATACTCTCTCTTGGGATTTGTCTGTCTGTTGACTATGGAAGGAGGTTGTTTCAGCCTTGTCCTCACTGCACTATGTCAGATGAGACTTAGTTGCGCTCCAGGCAGCACAGCTGGGGTGACCCATCCTCACCTCCCCGTCTGTGATCAGCCTGAGAAAGAACCAAGCTCTTTCAGGAGCTGCAAGTTTATCTCAAAATTCAGATGGTATTAGACTCTTTACATTGAAAATATGGGTGAAGCTTGGCAATGCTGAAGTAGGTAGAAGCCCAGTCATACAGGGGACAGCGGTGGGCAACCATCACTCCCAGGAGGGGCAGCAAGGCCACCCAACACCACAGCACCAGTGTGCTGTGGTCTGTGGTGATTTATGGGGTTAGATCTAAAAGGTCTGTAGCTGTTTTTTGACCATCCTGCCTGTGTGGTGCTTCCACGCTGCTGTGCCAGGCTTAACATGGATTGTTCCAGGGAAGAAACCACATAACGGTGAGACAAAACCAGTGAGCACTGTAGATCCTCCTGTCTCCTCCTGGCCCATTATCTGTCTGCCACACGTCCAGGGTGTCAGGGCGCAGGCTGTGAAGCTGCAGAGAGGAGGGGAAGGGGATACCAGCTTGACTTCAAGTCTGTGCCAGTCTGGCCAAAGTGACCACTGAGCTACAGCTAGGACAGTCTCCATCTCTGGAGACATTTAAAACCCACCTGGACGCGTTCCTGCTCTGAGTGACCCTGCTTTGGCAGGGGGTTGGACTAGATGATCTCCAGAGGTCCCTTCTAACCCCTATCATTCTGTGATTCTGTGACAACTGTTCCTGGTCTGTCTGCAAGCCCTATCTGCTCTCCATGTTGGCTTTTAGCCTTTGCTGTCACTGTGGTGGTTTCCGTTTGCGGTGAAAAGACATTACTTGTGGGCTTTTATTCTCTCCTCTCACCTTGTCCTCATTTGTTACTGGTTTAATGCAGGCTGGTCCCTCAAGGGTCTTGCTTATGTCTTCTATCCTATGAAAACAATGCGATAAGGAGCATTAGCTCTGCCATATCTTGTTAGAGGGAAGGCAGCAGTGATGCTTGGTGGGGAAAAATAAACCCAGCACATGAGCAGAGGACCGTATGAGTCAACAGGCAGGAGACAGAAAGGCCAAGGTGGTGTCTGGAGAGCCATTGCAGCGTAGGCTGCTGTCTTTGCTGGATGGGAAGGTGGCCGTGCATATACCATGGGTTGTTCTCATCCAGTGAGTCTGTGGGGGAAGCAAAGATGAGAAGAGGTGATGTTTGGTTGAGTGGGAAGACTTCCCAGCCAAGCAACTGTGAGCCAGAGCTTGAGGTTTGCATCTGGCATGGGTTTTCCTTCTCCAGCAGCAAGCAGCTGTATACCAGGAGAGAAGATACTCTCTGGCTCAGATATAGGGCTTACTCCAGGGATGGGATGGTCCTTGGATGGCATCCTCTGAGGTCGCTTCTGGATATCATCTGTGAAAACCATACTTGGGGTACATGCCATAACACTACCCATTTGAAACACTTCAAATGCTTTCCAAGTGCTAACAAAGGAAGTTTCAAACAACCCCACCAGGAATTATTGCTGTGCATTGTCCTCATTTCACAGATTAGGAAACTGAGGAACAGAAAGTTGGTGATTATTCTTCCGGTCAGACACGTGTGAGCATGGATGGATCACTGCTGGCTTGATCCCTCATTTAGGTAACAAAGATGGTACCTTCCTTCTCCCTCCCCCACGGATTGTTTCAGGCTCTGGGCAGGAAGGGATGTTCTCCAAACGTGTATTTGTGCAGCACATCGCACTGGGGGGACCTGCTGTGGGTGAGCCTTTATATAGTCCGTGTAATATGTTTTAAGAAATCCTGGCTGTCTAATTTTATCACTCTGTAAGGGGGTTTCTTGTGCAGTAGTCCACCCAACACCTGGTTATAAATGTTCTGAGCTCTTCCAGGGAAATCCTTAGGGTTTTTTAAAGCAGTTTCTCCTCTAACGCTTTATTGCTGGTGAATTTCGGCTGTGAACAATGGGAAACTTTGCCTGACTCTGCAGTTTCTCTCCCTTCTCACTTTGGTCCTGCATACAAATGCGGCAGGTCCCTGGGGAGCAGCCAAGACTGCACCACTCAGCCAGGGTGGTTGGCAGCACCGCGTAAATGTCACATGTACACCTCTGCTATTGCACAGAGAGGCTGCAAACCCATCTCTGCTTCCTGGGGCTTTTCTCTCCTTCCCTGAATGTAAAGACAAGCACTGGGGGCGTCTTTGCCTCTTGAGGACACCTGGATTGACACCACCAGTGGAGTGGAAGATGTTGACTGCCCTAATTCCCCACTCAGCCCCTCTGTGGATCTGTGGCAGGCTGTCTCCAGTGGTGATTGGATTTTGTGAAACATGGGGCACCATCTTGAGTTGCTGAACCCATTGAGGAGAGGGAGCTCATCCATTCCTAGGGTCAACTGTAAGATTGCAGTTGGTTGTTTATAAGATAAAAATACTCAAATGTGTGATTAGTCTGAAGAAGTTCTGTATTTTTGTGTATTCATTCAGTTTGGGGGCTTTAGTCTCAGTCAAAGTTCGCCAGAGTGGAAACTTCTCTGAGTGCCACCATGAAAAGGGCACAAGAATTATAATCTTCCTAGTGGTCCCCCACAGATATCAAGCTTGGCTTCTTTGACCTCCCTTGCCAACCTGAGCGTGAAAGCTCAGCAGAACCTGCTTGAACTAATCTGCTGCTCTGTTCCTCTCTTTCAGCAGCTGGGAGCAGAGATGGACAAGATACTGGAAGCTGTGGTGATGTCCTCATACCCCAACAATGTGAAGCAAGGGCTTGTGAGGCGCGTCATTGAGGCAGCGAAACAGCCCATGGACAGTGAGCAATGTTGGTCCATGCTGGAGCTGTCTACCAAGCTTTATCTCACAGGGGACACCAAGTATAAAAGAGAGATAGGGAAAGAGGTTTTGGAGGTCTACGGCCACTACCACCCAGAGGAATTTGAAGAGTTCTTCAATGTCCGCTTCCTGCTGAGTCTCCTCCAGGAAGGCTATGGACCTCTGGGGAAGAGAAGCCATTATGTACTCGATTATATTCAATTAGGACTGCAGTTTGTCTTGGAAAGCCCATCAGCAAACAGCATCTTCAGCTTATTGCGGATCGAGGTGCTCCGGAAAGTCTGCGAGAGGCCCAGCCCCAAGCAGTGTGCGAAGATCAGCAAACTCTTAACCCAGCATCCTCAGTGCATTCCCACGGGCAAACATCAGGTCTTGTTTTGTCAGCAGCTGATCCGGTGCATCGGGCAGTTCCAGTGCGTCTCCGAGGGGGAAGAGGACATCATGGAGTTTTTGGAGCAGGTAAACAAAGTGAGCGGTCTGCTGCAGAGGATCTGGAGGACTCAGACCTCAGCCATCCTGCCCTCTTTGAAGGAGCTGTTCACTATCATTTCTTCAACAGGTAATTAAAAAAAAAAAAAAAAAAGGAAAAAAAAAAGCTGAGAATGTAAATGTTGGCCCTGATGAAGTAAAATTTTATTAGTTCGATGTCTTGCATGGTTCTCATCAACTCCAGAAATGCAACCACAGCTGAAATATAATAAACAAGTGTCCTTAAAAATTACCCAGGGCTTTAGGCTAGGAAAACAATATCTCCTGGAACCATACAGAGTCTGTACACGGGAGTTCTTAACTGGGTTGAAATATTTGCAGCACAAGTTTGTTTGTTCAGCACTTTCCAGCATCAGCTGGGCTTAATGGAAAGCAACTTATCTGCAGTAGGTTAGAGTGGGACTTGAAAGTTTTTAGAAATGTCACTCTCTATGGCTGACTTGATGGGACCCCACAACCTGAAGCCTTTCTATCTCTCTGGAGGGTGGTTGTATCTTAAGATGGGACAGAAAATGTTTATCCAACTTCTGGGGCCTTTAGATTATTGCAGAAGGTCTCAGAAGATTTTTGGAGGTACTGGTGATGTGAAAGGCTGGACTCTCTGCCAGCAGGTGAGCTCCTGCTCCAGCTATTCCTAAGCCCAGAAGGAGATGGATTTTTCAGTGCCCTCTGTATGAAAGCCTCATCCTTTGGAAGATGCTCCAGGCAGGCAAACCTGCAGTTGCATCCCATTGCAATTATTTGCAGTACTCAGTGTAAGAGCTCACACAGGAAATTTGGGACCCAAGGTTGGGCCAAGAATGTTCTTGTGCTTTGGGCTGTGTATGGCTTTATGCAACAGCCCAACTGCTACGACCCAACCTCGTTACGTGCTACACTGGGATTTGGGGAATTGTCCTCCTAGCACAGCTAAATGCGAACTCCACATTGCTCATTTACACCAGCTGACTATTGGCGCCATTTACGTAGGCAGAAATGATCTGGCTTTTAGAGACAAGAAATGATCTCATGTGGCTGGTTTTCCTGGCGACTAACATCTTCATTGCTGGCGCTCATCCATGTCTTGCAGAGGAGCGGGAAGCGCCATCCAACGCCTTGGCCAGTGTGGTCCAATTTGTCCCTCTGGAGCTCATGGATGGTGTCATAAGAAACCTAACCAACGATGACAGCATCACCGATGTGCAAATGATGACGGCCATTGGCAGGTAGGAGAAGCTGCAGTAGTGAACATCATTCTCAGTTTGGAAAAAAACCTGCCCCAAAGCTGCACTCGGTTCCTCTGCGTGGTTTTATCCCAACCAGTCTGGCTGGTGCTGTCTAGTGAGGAGTGTGTGGGGAAAAGGGGAATTTCTGGATCCTTCCTTCCGGCCCTGAGGGCCTAGAGAATGAGAATAAAGACTTTTTATTTATTAATTTTTATTACTATTATCGTCATCATTATCATTATTATTATTATTAGGTTGCTTTATTTTTTCTTAGAAATAAGTAGTGTTATGGGATGCTCAGCATAAAATATCTTGAAGAGTTTGATTTTTTTTCCAGAAACTGTTGAGGGCCTTTTCTTCACAAAAATCTCCTTTACAGAATTTTATGTTGATTCCCATCTCCCTTCAGAAGAACATCATCCTAAATCACCAGTCAAGGCTAAAAATCTTGGAGAGGGAGGTATGCCCAACTGTTTCAATGATCCCATCTTGACCTTGTCAGATGAATGGGGTGCTGCTCATCTGGATCTTGGTCCTGTACAACGTTCTGTGCAGGCAGAGTCAATGGAGACGTCAAGGATGAAGAGCAGTGGGTGATATACTACCTGACATGCTAGACCTGGTCTTTGCAGAGCCAGTGCCCTCCTTGGCATCACCAGTTCTTCCTTGCAGACTTGTGTCCAAGTCCCACAGCTCTTCTGTGCTCCAGTGCCTTGCTCCAGACCTGCTTAGGAGCATCTTCAACCCATGGTTGCCTTAGAGCTTTCCATTTAAAAGGGTGACGTTCACATGCAGTAGCACACACACCACCCAAGGGAGCTGCTGTGACTTGATTTCACTGGAAACATCTCTTTTCCTCTTCTTATTACAGGATTTGTGTCCTGCCCCCCAATAAGGTTACATGACCGAAACACACATTCCTAATGGGAACTTTATGTATGCAGAAAGAGGTTGCTTCTTTTTGACTTGCTGGAGAAGGTCATGGTTTTCCCAGAGTCCAGAGGAACCCAAGAGAAAAAATGAAGTTATCAGTTCAGTTCTTAACCCTCTTCTCCATCTTTTTCTCCTTCTGGGAACCTGCTGCTGTGAGCTCCAGGCGATAAATCCTCTAAAAGCACCAGCGTCTAAATATAGAGGTTGCAAAATCAATTGCATCATTCTTCAAAACATTCTTTGTCACGCTGAAGGATGAGTAAATGATTACTCAGAGTTAGCCAAACATTAAGCAGAGCCTGCAAAATGTAATTAAGAGCACTTAGGAGAAATGCGGAAGTTTTGGCGGCGTGTTTATGGCAAAGCGGTGCCCCAGAGAACTGTGCGGCTGTTGGCCTTTCAATGAGCGTGTGCTCCATGCCTAGAAAATCAAAGAAAAGGTACAAGTTGAACGGATCTTTCAGCTTCGGCTCCCTGACAAACTGGTCGCACAGAGAATTCTCTTCCTCCAAAGCCTGAGTTTGGGAGTTACTAGCAGGGGATTAAACAGGACGTGGGGTGGAGCTTCTGATCAAGCCTTTAAAGAACAAATAGTGGTAAAAAAAAGCAAGCCTGGCACCTGCTGGTGTAAATGTACACCACAGTCTTTTTCAGAGAGTTTCTTTTAGAGTTTGTCTCCTTTCAGAGAAACTCTATTAAAGTGTATCCACGATTTCAGAAGTACTCCCTGATTTGTTGTTTTAATTTTTTTTTTTTTTTTCCTGGGGGTGGGTCTGTTTCAAAGGGCCCAGGTCCAGACGAAGAAGACATCTGCCATCACACAGCAGTGCAGGCACTTGCTACTTCTGGAAATCAGGATCTGAGCTTTTAAAAGTTTAGCATACCAAATCAATGGCTCTTTTGGAAAAGCAGGGCCTTGGCTTCCAAAACATTTGTGGATCTTGCAATGTGGAAAGTGCAATGTGGATTTAAAATGTAATTTCTTCCTACTGTAGCAACACGGGCAGGCAGCAGGCAGGACTGTAACAGCAGCTAATGTTGGTAAAAAATAGCTTAAAGGTTATTTTATGCCTGTGTAAAAGAGGATAGGGTGATCTCTGGATCCATCTCCCTGCTTTATAGGCATTGACATTACAGACCCCTTTCATGAATGTTCAACTACGCTCCTCAAAGCGGGAAAGGCTTTTGCTCCCAGTGCTCTTCTTTCATAGCTGTTCCACCGTTAGGTTGCTTTAATGGTTCGAATGTCTCTTTTAATAGTCAGCCTACATATATTTCTGGCCATCTTATAGTTCATCTGCTTTTATGCCAACATAAATAGCTCTTTTTCTTCCCTGGTGTTTATTCCTTCAATGTATGCGGGCAGAGCAGCCCCTTTCCATTTCTGTTTCCCCGTGGCTGTGCTAAACAAGCCAGCTTGTTTTAAGCGTTTCTCGCAGGAAAAGTTCTTCATTTCCCTGACCACCTTAACAGGCTTTTTCAACACCTGCTCCCACTTCAGTTCATTTGTCTTGGACGTGGATGATGAGGCTTGTGCGCCATGTTCCAGGTGCGGTTCATCATGGCCTTAGACAACAGCTTGAGAGGTCATTGTTTTGACATAGAAAACACCTTTTCTTTTGCACCACAGCACAGTGCTGGTCTTTTCCATGGCTACAGTTACACTGAGAACTCATAGTCACCCGGTGTCTGCCTCATCATCTGCAAGCAGATGAATTACTGTCATGTAGCATCCATTTCTTGTGCCTTGCATGCATTTTGGATTGATGTATTTCCTCCCCGTTCTACATTTCAAAGCCTCAGGGTCTTCCTCATGATACCTTGATCCTCCTCTTGTGTTGATGATGCCTCCCAGCTTTGCATCATCACAAATTTCACAGCCATGTTCAGGATCTTTGTGCTACCATCATTAGATCCTGAAGGACATTGCTTGTAACCTCCTCGCAGACGGACAGTCAGATATGATCTGCTTCTGCCCTTTGACTAGAAATTAATATATCGTGACAAACCTGACTTTGGCATCTATGGTAATCTCCTGTGGCATGCTATCCCTTCTTCCCAGGTATCCCCTCATTGCCTGTCTCCATTATAGGAACCATCTTCCTATTCTTCCCACGTAAAGCACCATGCCAAAGTTAATAGAGTCATTAAAACTCACCAGAGTTGAATTTTACATGATGGAAATCACCACCTTCTCTTGCTTGGAATTCATGAGCTCTTCATGTTTCAGTTTCATATCAATTGTTGTTGCTCTCATTTCCATTCTCATATCTTTCAGCTGTCTCCTCTTTGTCACCCTGATCAATTCCTTCCTCTTGCTGAAAACAGAGGCAGAGAATGTGTTTAGTTTGGAAGTCACATCTAGAGGCCAAATCATATCTTTAATCACCATCACATCCTCTGTATACAGTGATTGCATGGCTTTCCTTATTCTCCTCTGATGCGAACGTCTGTGGAAGCTTTTTTGGTATTTACTTACTTATCCAACTTGGCTTGACTTTTGGTATTTCTCAACATCCCAACATATTCTGCTCTTCAAACTTTCTTTACTGGCTAGCCTTTTATTTTTCCGGTTCCATGTAGACTTCACTTATTCCTGCTCTTTGCCGTGTGGTCGTTAGTTATCTGTGTTCCCTTCATATATTTTGCACAAGACACAGACTGATAAGCAAAAGGGACTGATAGTTGGATCGAGGTGGGAGACCGAAGATCTATGATATCTTCAAATCAAAGGTACTGAAATGGTAAGCAGAGTTTGACCCTTGGAGACCCCAGGCCTTAGTTACTTCCCATTTTTGTTTAACATTAAATTTAAACTGAAACGACCTGTCATCACTCAGTCTGAGGTTATTTTTTTTATGGGTGACTTCTGTAAAGTACTTATTACTTGCAGAAACATGACAACATTTTGGTTGAGTGGCTACAGAAGCAATTTGTTAGCTGTGACATTCAGGAATATCTGGCTTCTATTAGAGTTACCAGTTTTTGGTTGGGTTTTCTAATGTGTTTTTGGACATGATCCACACAGAGAATTTAAAGTTCTGAATCCGAGTGTTTTTTCCTTACCAGTAACAATGCAGAGATCATACCAGTATCAGTTGTTCTCTAACAGCGACAATGCAGAGACCTCAGTCAACACCTCATGCAGATACAGATATCCATCACTACCCCTTTAGATCTGCCCTATGATTCTTTGAAAACAGAGGTTGTCCTTCTAGTGTGCCCTCTGGAAGATATATTAGGAAACCCACAAAACAGAGCTATGGTATATGGAACACCATATTGGTGTTAAAAACTCCAACGCAAGTTGACTGAAATTAGTGGAAGAAACCCCCACTTTCTTCTACGAATTTGGATCAGGTCCTCTGATGAGCCACAGTGTGCTGATGACATTGGGGTAATTCACCTTCAGGCTCTGGTGTGCTTTGAATAACATGTGAAATGCCTCATGTGGAGCCCATCTCTTACGTGGTCATACCACTGCCTGGGCACAAATTTGGAGGAGGTTTAACCCAGAGCAGAGCTTGGGTTTCACGATACGTGCATTAAATTTACTTTAAGAGTTTGTGTTTCATTTCAGGATGATCGACTGGGTGTCGTGGCCCCTGGGAAAGAACGTAGACAAGTGGATCATTGCTCTGCTGAAGGGTTTGGCTGCAGTGAAAAAGTTCAGCATCTTGATTGAAGTTACTCTTTCGAAAATTGAAAAGGTCAGTGGGCTCTTTTAAAGACGAATGTGAACAGCAGACTTCTTGCACTGGAGATATCTTCTTGCCTCTCAACCGAATGAGGGTGAGGTGTGAATCAAGATGTACTGAAAAGAGAAAAAGGGTTTTGACAGGACCGTTGTGCCCCCTGCACCCTCTGCAAATGCTGCATTGCTGTGTACGGGGTGATGGGCTGATGCCATTTTGCGACCGGGAATGGTTTTCTCCAGAACAACCTGCAGTTCTTTAGGTCTTGGTTTGCAGAGGTACTGATGTCATAAAGGTTATGAAATAAAACAGGCCAAGGATTTTCAAGCCAACCAGTTTTCTTCCCAAACTATAGAGCTCTCGTTCAACCTGCCTTTGGGAATGTGACATGCTCTCCTTCAACTGTGCCTGGATCAGTGCTGGTTGGCATGGGCAAAATCCATACCAGCGAGCATGTTAACAGTCTGCACAGTCACAGGTCAGGTTTAAAGCTGGTGCCCTTGCCTCAGTGCATTTGCTAGTGTAGATGAAGTCCCCTCTGCCATTGCCATCACCTGTTTCAGCAGCGAGTACTTTCTGCTCTCTGAAAACCATGTGACCAAATGCTGAAATTGGTTTTGCCACTTCAAAAACATTTTCCATGCTGTGATCTTGCTGTTCACTCCTTCATAAGATGGGGGTAACACCTGCCTGAGCCTCCAGTGGATGGCACCGTAGAAGCTATCAATACCATAACTATCAGTATTGGGACATTATCAATAACTGCATTTGTCCCTGTGATCCCCCACGTGCATTGAGCGATGGGAGAGTAGCCAAGCATCTCCGGCTTTTCTTTATCTTACCTTTTGTTGTTAATGCATAGGAAAGGGACACAGCCCTTAAAATAACATGCGATTCTTGGAAAGTCTCAGAAGTATGGTCTGAAAGGGACAGAGGACATTGCCAAACTTATGCCATTTCATGTAAAGTAGGATAAATATCATTACTTAGCCTTTGAAAAAAGGCCTTTACTTTCTGTCTCTGCCTGAAAGGTTGGTGATAAAGTTCCAAATGTCACAATAAAATGGAAGAGGCACATTTTAGGAAGTCTAGCATAGCTCTGTGCTTGCACGGCCTCGTCCATCAGGAGGTGTGGAGATGTGGTGGTGTTGCAGAGCTCTGCACCTCGCTGTGCCAGGCATTGCACACGCCTGAAAAAGTGAGGATCAGCCACACGGTATTTTTGGGATGCCCTGAGGCCATGCTCTGGACAAGAGATGACCCTGGAGGACTGGCTGTAGGCTGCTTGCTTTGACATCTAGTGTGGAGTAGGGACAGACCAGTAGCTGTGGTAGATGCCCAGTGCCTCCCTCTTGCTGGTTCCTTGTCATATGCGTGTTGTGGTGCCATCCTGACTTCTCATTTGTTTTTGTTTTTGTTTTTTTTTTTCTCCCCCACCAGGTCTTCTCCAAATTGCTGTACCCCATCGTGAGAGAGGGGGCTTTGTCCGTCCTGCAGTACATGCTGCTGAGCTTCCAGCACTCCCACGAGGCATTTCACTTGGTAAGGCTGTGTCTGGCACTCGGATGAGGGCATCACCCTGACTGTAACCATGCCACGGGGCAACGTGGGTGGGAGGGAGCCTAAGGTGCTGAGATATTGGGGGATATTTCCTTCATCTGCTTGATTTCACTGAGTGCTGTAAACCCAAACCTGTCCATCCGCTTGCAGCCTGTCCTGGCAGCCCCAACAGCTTTTTTGGGCACCACGGAGCTGGTGATATGGAGGCAAGCCCTGAGCCTAAAAGGTGTTGGTTGGCACAGACAGAGCAGCCACCCTATGTCAGAGAGAAGGGTGCAGAGGAGAAGTGAGGCTTTGCTTTATCCTCTGATGGTTCCTCCCATTTCTCTTGAGGTTTATCATCTGGATGGCTCATCTCTGTGGGTAAATCACTATAAAGCTGGGTGGGGCTTGGCCCTTCCAGATTTGAAATGTGTGCAATGTGTGCATGCTCCGCTTTTTTTCTGCAGTGCTCTGCCAGCTGGAGGAGTCATCTCTATGGACAAGTGCATGGGGACATGGTCCTCTCTCAACTTCAAAGCCCTCCAGCTGAGGATGCAGTTAATGCAAATATATTGGATATTGTGTTGAGCCACGCTGAGGGTCTCATCAGCAATGGCTGTATTGCTCTTGCAGTCGTTTTAACCTGGTGTTTGCCAATGCTGCAGGTGGGAGAGGAGGTTCCCCTCTTCCCTGCTCTCGCTCTTAGACCACTTGCTTCTCCCAGCCACTCTCCCTTGTGCTGAGCCTTTTGTACGGCCATGTGCTGAACCGCTGTAAAAGGAGCCTGGGTGAAACCTAACCTATCAGAAAATCGTGATGGTCAGTATTGACCAGCTTGGTCTGGATCAGCCAAGGGCAACAAAGCTGGTGAGGGGTCTGGAGCACAGGTCTTATGAGGAGCGGCTGAGGGAGCTGGGGGTGTGTTCAATTGTGGGTTTTTTAATGGTTATTTTAAAGGAGACCTATCGCTCTCTACCTGAAAGGAGGTTGTAGAGAGGTGGGGGTCAGTCTCTTCCAAGTAACAAGTGATAGGACAAGAGGAAACGGCCTCAAGTTGTGCCAGGGGAGGTTTAGATTGAGTCTTAGGAAGGATTTCTTCACCAAAAGGGTTATCAAGCGTTGGAACAGGCTGCCCAGGGAAGTGGTGGAGTCACCATCCCTGGAGGTATTTAAAAGCCAGTAGACATAGTGCTTAGCGACACGGTTTAGTGATGGTTTTTGTCAGAGTCAGGTTGGTGGTTGGACTTGATGATCTGAAAGGTCCCTTCCAATCTAGGCGATTCTACGATTCTATTGCATTTGCCTGGAGAAGGAAAAGGGGAGGAGGTGGAGGGGTGGCCTGGGGCAGGAAGGTGAGCAGGGCTACGCTGAGCTGGGCTGGATTTGGATGTAGTTTCAGGGTCAGGTTTAGAAGATACTGCCCACCCTTTCAGCTGAGGTGGTGTAGATATTACCACTCTGGCTTTGGGATGTGTTAGATGAAACTTTTGCACTGAGCATCTCGGAGGGCTCAGGCAGTGGAGGACAGGGAATATATTCTTAAACAGGCCTTGCTTTTTCCTAAGCAGGTGCCTGACTATCCCTTGGACTCAGTCGGCCCCATCCCACATGTGACTTCAAATTGTCACCAATATGTGGCACCCATTACCAATTCTTGAAGTGATGGGACATTTTTCCAAGCACTGCAGAGCATCAGCGCTGTAAGACTTGAAGACTGAATCAGAACACTTCTGCTTCATGAATTCTCCTCTGTTAAAGGCAAAAGACACTTTTCGCAGCATCTGAATCTCCTCTTTTCTTTTCCACAGTGATATTTTATATTTTAATTTGCTGTTGACAATAAAGCACAGCTCTGCTTCTTGTCGGTGTTGCCACTGGAATGCTGTAACTAAAAAGCAGAGTTAAAGGCAAAAGCGTGCTTGCAATGATTCAACTGATGAGAGAAGCAATGGAAAATTACTCCTATTAATGTTTGATTTTATACTTTTTTCATTAAAGCCCCTACATTTGGCTTTTCACCTAAATTTCACAGAATAAACAGATAAGGCTGGAAAAAAGTAAAGCTAGCCAACATTTTCAACTGATGTTTTTTTTCATTCCTCAGCTGGAGACACTGTAAATGAGCCTGAATTTCTTGAGAAACTCTTCGGTTTCTAAAAATAGGGTCATTCCAACAGATTGTCTTCAGTTGGGCGTCCAAAATTTGAAACACTCCAAAAGCTGTCAGTTGCTCTTGGCTTTAAGTTCCCATCTGCAGCCCAGCAAGCACAAATTTCCTTCCTATTTCAAAAAACCACAGGGCACAAACCTCTCTTGATTCTTATCTTTCTGTGTTTGCCCTGGCTTTTTGGAAGGGTTTTGAGAATTGTTCCCATCACAGCTTGGCAAAATATTGAGTTATAAAATGGTACTGCGATTCATTTGCTTCCCCAACAAAACTTTTCTGATGGAAAGGAAATAGTTAAAATCACCAACATTTTGAGGAGAAAGAAAGAGAGAAAGAAGAGAGGAAGATGAAGGGAGGAAGGGAAGGCCAGGAAATGGCCCAACTGGAGATCCTGAGACTTTACTCCAGGATTGTTCTGGGGTAAAAATCACATAAAATATAAATATGAAAAATGTTGCGTAAGTGCCCAGGGTCACTCTAGCACATCTGCAGCGTTGCAAATAGGTTTTTAATTCTCTGTGCAGCTGCGGGGTCAGCAGAGGGTGCCCGTGAGCAATGTATCATTTGCGTTTGCGTTTGCATCTGCTTGTTCATTTTTAAATTTTCTAGATGAAAGCAAAATAACAAATGTGCTGTTTACGTGCCTGTCACCACCCATCCGACCATACCAATTCCAGTTTAGTTTATACAGTATAAAATATAGCCCCCCGGACAACACTTCTTGCAGGCTAATTCGTCTCTCTTGCAGGTTTGAATCCCTGCAATTGGCAGTCAGCATGTAATGCTCCTTTCCGTCGTGGGTGTGTGTTTTCGCAGAGTTTGATCTGCACAAAGAATGGAAATCACAGCACGGCAGAACCGCAGCACAAACATGCTGTGTGAAACCCGGTGGGGTCTATAGCATTTGCACTACTAAAGTCAACAGAAGAGTTGCTGTCGAGTTCATAGGGTGAAGGATGAAGTCCAGAATGGGACTGATGTCAACTCCTGTTGACTGTCCTTTCTGCCTGGGGGTGAATTTCATTCTCCTGTATGTGTGCTAAAGCTCTGCGAGTAATTTGGAGACATTTTTTGATGTAGTCAATTTTCCTTTCCCAGCTGCTCCCTCACATCCCTAGGCTGGTGGCCTCTCTGAAGAAGGAGGACTCCAACTCTGCCGCTAGCTCCCTGGAGCAGCTAGCCGAGCTCATCCACTGCATGTTCTTCCGCTTCTCAGGATTTCCAGATCTCTACGAACCAGTCCTAGAAGCGATTAAAGTAAGACACGCACGTCTCGGACATTTTTTCTGTTTTCCATATGGAAATGGCATCTTAGTTCGCAGCCTAGTGCAGAGGGATTGTCCTACTGGTAGGGATGTCCTGACCTCAACACGTCAAATTGGGGTAGAAGAAAGGGTTTAAAATTCCAAGTTTGAGCCCCGTCTAGGCAAGTTGAGGGAAGATACTTCTCTTATGGTGGCCCTGCAGAAGTTCTGATCGTGCCTGTGCGTTTTAGCTATAACTTTAATCTTCAATGCCTCTAAAGGACTAATACTAGCAGCTAAACACTTCCTTGCATGGATGCGTGTTCATGTGAAGAGCAGGGGAAATGAGTTGCATGAACACCTCTAGCAGAGGAGTTTTGCAGTTGCCTGTTACTAATCCTTCACGTGGAAAGATAACGATTCGTAACACAGATCTCCTTTTCCAAGGCTCTTCCTATTCCAAACGAAGACCGGATTAAACATCTCTTGGGGCAAAATGCTTGGACCTCCCAGAAGAACGAGCTGGCCTGCTTCTACCCACGCCTGGCGTCCAAATCGGAGACGGGAAAGATCGGGTTAATTAACTTGGGAAACACCTGCTACATGAACAGCATCATACAGTCTCTTTTCATGGCTTCAGAGTGAGTTTTTGCTCCCTTGCTCCTACTCAAGACTGCTCCAGGGCTTGCTCATCGCACCGGCATTGTGTGCCCTGCCCTGATTTTCCATCTTACGGTTTTGCATCTCTGCTTTTCTTTTGCAGCTTTCGGCATTCGGTGTTGAATTTAACCGAGGGCAACTCCCAGCCCCTGATGACAAAGCTCCAGTGGCTCTTTGCGTTTTTGGAGCACAGTCAGGTAATTATTTCATGTTCTAGTTATTTGTTTGGACTGTCGGCTGCGGAAAGGCTCGTCTCCAAGTTGCTTCCTGCCGACTCCAATGTGCTGATAAGGAGCTGTGGATCTTGGTGGGTTTTTATAACGGGACGAATTTTGTTTATATGAAAGAGGCTGATTTTGGGGATAGAGGAGGCAAGCTCCTATCCCCCATGAAAGCGAGCTGTGTTCGCACCAGGCTGCCTGTCTTCAGCCTGTGGCCTTCCTGGGTTGGACTGATGTAATAACTAGTAGTTTTTGACAATGAAATCCATTCGGTAATAGTTTACATATGTGGCCAGCTGAAAAGCCTGTTTGTATAAAGCAGAAGTTTTTGTTTCTTGCTGTGCAGCGAGGAAGAAGACTGGAGCAGCTCGCTTGTCCCCTTGGTTCACAGCAAAGCACAGGCAATTGATGGAAATTGATTCAAAAGTGGTTTTGTTATAAAAAACCCCAAACACAAACCCCCCTATTTTAGATTCCATATCCTCTGTATTTGAGGGAAAGTAAAAAAAAACCACCAACCTCCACTAAATACCCTTAAACAAATTCGTTATGAATGCTTTCTTGACAAACCTGAAATGTATCATGAGTGACACCTGGAGATACAGATAGGTCATATCAAGCTCCTCTCTTGAAAAAATATCTTTCTGTCCCTAGAAAGACACGATTTTGAAAATCCAGTGAATTTTCCCTCGCTGTGAAACCAGTCATCCGCACTTCTCTGTTTTCCAAGCCTTGACTGATAGAGCTGGCTTGTTGCAGTGTGGTATTATGCCATTATAGATGGCTTTGGGGGGAAAAATGGAGACAACCTGTTAAATTTAGTATTTGGTCATAGAGAAATCTAGTTTTTGATGGCAGGTTAGGGTGTCTGTGATCTCTGATGAGCAAATGCTGAAGCTTGTTGTGTAGTTTATGGTTAATAGTTTTCTGCTAATTTCCTAATAGCCTTCTCGTTATTTTTCTTCTTTGGGCCGTTCTTAAATGTCACTTCTTTGCCAAAGATGAGTCTTTTTCCATGTTAATTAGACAGCAGCTTCCTGATGGCAATGATTACATTATCTGGTAATGCAGATTACCTGCCTGCAGTGATCAGAATGGTGGGTGGACGTTTAGTGGATATTTTGCTTTGGGTTTTTTTTTTTGTGAAAGGATTTGGTGAGAGAGATCCTGATCAAATTAAATAGAGCATCAAATTAAATTCAGGCTGAATTAAGTAGAAGTCTCTGGGTCAGGCCAATAAGCCATTTGAAAATTGAAGGAAGAAATAAACACATGGATATTTTATAGAAGTATATGTAAAATAATGGCTGAAATTAATCCTTACAGTCCTAGCTTTCAGCAAACCAAGAAAGTCTTCCCGTGTACTGGGATTAGCCCTTGTAGGGGAAAAAAGGGGGTCCTTATCAGGCACACAAGCACACCCTGCTCCTCTCCTCTCCCCTCTCCATCCCCCTATGTGAAGTGAGAACCAAATCCCTAGGATTAAATGCACTTCTCCTTCTTCTGTGTTGCTGCCAGCGACCTGCCATCTCACCTGAGAGTTTCCTCTCTGCCTCCTGGCCGCCCTGGTTCACCCCTGGCGCTCAGCAGGACTGCTCCGAGTACCTCAAGTACTTGCTGGACCGGTACGTGGTAAGCAGCGTGATTTCGGAGCCCGGTGACAACGGCATCCCTAGACCCAATGTAATCTTTAACGCTGACCCACGTGCAAACGGGGCAAGCAGTTGCGATCTGGAGGAGTTGGGAGAGCGGAGGCTTGGGGTGAAAGATGGTGAGACCAGTCCAGGGCTCCTTGATAAAACCCTGTTGGTCAGAACTTAGTTCAGCTTGCAAATTTCTGCCTTTGCTCTGAAGGCAAAGGGAATTGCACCAAGGTCAGAGATTTGCCTGACAAGCCACTCAACTTCCTCTGTAAAATTGATTTTGCCTTCCTAGAAATCACAAATCTCTGATGTCCCCCTAAGATGTGGGGGGTCAATGGCACACAGAGACCTCAGGTTCCCAAATCCTCCCCAAATCCATCCTACCTCCATCCCTCAGCACCGTACATGGCACCAGACCCCTGTGCCCTGACTGGAGGGTTAACCCAGATTAACCCCTTCGAGTGAAGAATAGAAATCCTACTTTAGAAACTACCTATTGGTGTTGTATTGGTGGATAATGCAACTTCTTTTTCCCTGTCAAAGACTGCATGAAGAAGAAAAAACCGGAAAAAGGATCTACCAGAAACTCAAGGAATCCAGCTTGATGTCTCAGGCGGTGGAGCATCATTACTTAAACAAGACATTGATTGAGAAGATGTTTGGTGGTAAAATGATGACAAAGATCCGCTGCTTGAAGTGTTTGAACGTCTCCTCCCGAGAAGAAGCCTTCACAGACCTGTCGCTGGCTTTCCCCCCACCGGACAGACACGTGCGTGGGAGCACGTCTGTTTTACCAGTGGAAGAAATTGGACCACAGTTTATTGAGCCTCCTGAAAACCCAAGCCAGCTAACGGGGTCTCCCTGGATCCGGAGGAAGCCCCCCACGGCTGGAGAACCTGCAGCCCCGCCGATGCTGGTGGAAACATTGGGTTTCCAGGAACCTGGAGAACAAGCAAATCCCTTAAGCAGTGATGCTGTTGGCGTGGAGGCAGCCAAAGGCCCTCTCTCGGCTTTTGGGGAGCAGGCGTGCGCTCCCAAGGACTCCAGATCCGTCCTGGATTTAATTAACTATTTTCTATCCCCAGAGAGACTGACAGCAGAGAATAAATACCACTGTGAGAAATGCGCTTCCTTGCAGGATGCTGAGAAAGTGGCGGAGCTGACAGAGGGTCCACACTACCTCATCCTCACACTGCTGCGGTTCTCCTTTGACCCACGGACTATGAAGAGGAAGAAGATCTTGGACAACGTCTCCATCCCTGTGGTGCTCAAGCTTCCTGTCCTTGTCTCCCCGGAGGAAACTGAGGATGTTTGCCAGCATGAGACGGACAGGGCTGGTCGAGAAAGTGGCTTCATGTCTGTCGTGTACGACCTCTGCAGTGTGGTGGTGCATTCGGGCATCTCCTCCGAGAGCGGCCACTACTATTGCTACTCCAGGGAGTGCACCGACACTGTCCCCCATGGACAACCCCAGGATGGGACACCGAAACCAGCCTCCGACAAGCAGCTGGACTTTGAAATCCAGTGGTACCTCTTCAATGACACCAGGGTTTCCTTCTCTTCCTTTGAATCCGTCAGCAACGTCACCTCTTTCTTCCCCAAGGACACTGCCTATGTCCTCTTCTACCGGCAGCGGCCGGGCAGGCAGAGCTGCTCACTGCATGAGGCTCTGGCCGAGGCCGGCCGCCTGCACGGCGAACCCTCCCTCCATAAGGACTTGATGGAAGCCATTTCCAAAGATAACATCCTCTACTTGCAGGTAACTCCCTCTGCCATGCACAGCAGGGTGCAATCCCGCGGCTGTCCAGCTCACGGGGCAAGTTCCCCCCCATCCAGGCGGCAGCAGGGTCGCATCTTGCGGATAAATCCGTGCATGCAGATACCCGCCTGCTCCCTGCAGTCAAATCCCTTTTCCTTTTTAGCACCCAGATGTAAACGGGTTGCAGTTTCATGATGAAATTGGGTGTTGAGTTTCACAGAATCCCAGAATGGTTCGGGTTGGAAGGGACCTTAAAGACCATCCAGTTCCAACCCCCTGCCCTGGACAGGGACACCTCCCACTAGACCAGGCTGCTCAAAGTCCTGTCCAGCCTGGCCTTGAACACCTCCAGGGATGGGGCATCCACAACTTCTCTGGGCAACCTGTTCCAGTGCCTCACCACCCTCACAGTAAAGAATTTCTTCCTGATATCCACTCTAAATCTACCCTCTTCCAGTTTGAAGCTGTTACCCTGTGTCCTATCATTACACTCCCTGATCAAGAGTCCCTCCCCACCCTTCCTGTAGGCCCCCTTTAGGGACTGGCAGGGGCTCTAAGGTCTCTCTGGAGCCTTCTCTTCTCCAGACTGAGCAACCCTAACTCCCTCAGTCTGTCCTCACAGCAGAGGGGCTCCAGCCCTCGGATCATCTTCGTGGCCTCCTCTGGACCCGTCCCAACAGGTCCATGTCCTTCTTGTGCTGAGGGCTCCAGAGCTGGACACAGTACTGCAGGTGGGGTCTCACCAGAGTGGAGTAGAGGGGCAGAATCACCTCCCTTGACCTGATGGCCACAGTGTGGTGCAAGACACCTCGGGGTTGACTTGCTGTTGCCCGCCCCAGGCAGCTCTGCCTGAAATTGTCTTCTAAGTGCCCTAGAAAGATGGGTGAGCTGGGAATACAAACTCAAGCAGATTTCATTGAACTGTTGGAGGAGTTCAATGCTTTCCAAACAGCAGTGTCCCGTAGGACACGAGCAGCACCCAGGGGAATTTGAGGGGTCCCTCCTTTCCCAGAGGTGACATGGAAGGGCTGTTCTTTGATCGCTGGAGAGATGCAATGCTTTGCTGCATCCCTCCCACAGAGCTCTAGGGATGAACACATGGCCTTCACACCCCTATTTAATTTGGAGAAGGCTCCCAGGGGCAACCAAACAGACTGCCGGCTCCTTGGGGAACGTGGGAGCATCCCCCTACCCAGGTCATTTAGCTGCAGATATCCTTGTGTTATTTCTCCCCCTTTCCAGGAGCAGGAAAAAGAAGCAAGGAACAGAGCCGCCTACATTTCTGCCTTGCCGAAATCCCCGCTGTGGTGGAGAGACTTTGACAGGGACAAGGACGATGACAACTCGTCGGGGGGCTGCAGCCCGGCAGCAGGCGGGGGCGGATCCGGCTCCTTTCATGGTCTTGTCTTCTAGCCAATGGCTTAAACCAGATCGTCAATGTCCACGGGGCCAACCCGAAGCCAGAGGCTCCTCTTCCTCACCCTGATGACAGTGAGCATCTTGGAGGAGGATTTGGGGAACATTTCAATGGAAAAAGACTCAGGGGTTGATTTGGAGGTGCCTGGAGGGTCCCACTGCTTCCTATGCACTTGGTCTTCACGCCTTAATGTAATTAAGCTAATGCAGAGATGACCAGCCGCCGACAGCTCAGAGAAGTGCCCTTTTGCTTCAGCGTAGCCATGTCTTGCCTGCTGTGAGCCATGCCACCAGCCTGGGAAGGGGACAGGGACAGGGATGCGGATGAAGAGGGACTCAGCAGGGCCCCAGTGGTGGAGATGTCCCGTGCACATCTTCTTTGAAGCCCTTCCCAAGACATTGAGTTGGTTTTGGGGGGACCTCTGTTTGGTTGTTGGGTTTTTTTAATGTGGTTTTGAAAATCCACCTTACTGCACCTCTAAAAGTAGAAAAAGGCTGAAAAGGCTGAAAAATACCAAGCAGCCACCGTGTCATCACTGATCTGGTGGGGTGGTGAGCTTGCAAGCCTGCTTGGTCACAGCAAGCAGTGGCCGATTGACCAGAGGGGTTTTATGCAGCATTGCAAAGCACCCAAATGAGACCAAGGGGCACAAACCCCTCCAGCCAAGAGAGACTATCCTGGTCCAGTTGGGGTTTTTTGGGCTCTGGCAAAGCCCTGTTGTGTTACTGATGTCTTCTGGATGCTACTAGTGTACACAGCAGGCACAGACACACAGCTGTTTTTCCAGACGTATCTTTAGGACTTGGTTTGCCTCCTGCTGCTGCTGTCATCTCATGGCTTTCTGGGCTGGATCTGCCCTTTAAAACTTGGGCTTTCCTTTGGGATACCTTGAACTGAGCAGCAAATGACAGAGCTCCCCTAAACCCACTAATTATTTTTTTTTTTTTAATGCTGATTTGCAAGGAGAGTAACCGAACCAGATATATTATATCAACACAGTATAAATACATACTATGTAAACCAATGTATTATATAAATCATGAATGGGACAGGGGCTGATTTTGGTGGCAGGAGGTCAACCCGGGCAGCGTGTCTACATGACCACGGCTCCCTCCCATGTCCCTCCCCAGCTGTTGTCCCTGCCTGCTTCTCCCTCGCGCCTGTAGTAGAGATTTCTCTAGCTCAAGTGGCAGAGATTTGTGCCTTAGGTCCTGGGTGCAGGGCCTAATCCTGACCGTGGGGTATTGGGGTGGGAATATTGTGTTGCCATGGAGGAAAAGGCAAAGCACAGACATTGCTACGGATAATGTGAGCAGAAAGTCTGCTAGAGAGGACACTTGGGATCAAATCTCTGGTGTATACTATTGTATTCTTTTATTGCCTTTCCTATATATAAATAAAGGAAATTAATTAATTCAACATAGAGGCTTAGTGTCTTAATTCCATACTCATAGCTATTGGGCTGACGGGTCAAAAAAGAGATGGGGAATCTGATAGAAAATGAGCATCCAACCTCACAGGTGCAGGACAACCTTACAGAGTAATGGCTTGGAAGAGGGGAGCAGGCAGAGGTGGGATGGGAACCCCCAGCCCAGAGCTGGGTGCCCTCCGAATGCAGATCATAGTCCTATTGGTGGGGTTTTGTAGATGAGCAGTGGAGTGTGTTCACTGTATTTAAGTCTGCTAGATTTAAAGTGGTGCTAAGATGAAATAAATAGAGAATCATAGAATCATTTGGGTTGGAAAAAAACCTTTAAGACCATCAAGTCCAACCATTAACCCAGCACTGACAAGTTACCACTAACCCATGTCCCTCAGCACCATGTCTACATGTCTTTTAAATACCTCCAGGGATGGTGACTCCATCATTTCCCTGGGCAGCCTGTTCCAGTGCTTGATAACCCTTTCTGTGAAGAAATTTTTCCTAATATCCATCCTAAACCTCTCACTCCTAAATATGGATCTGAAGCTGAAGGTATAAAAAAAAAACCAACAACAAAACCAGTGTTTTCTGGTATTACTAATAGTCTTTTATGAATGTCCTGTCCAGAGACGTTGCCATAAGCTTTCATGTTGCTGTCATGCGAGCTCCCTGCTTTGTGCTGGAGTGTCGCCTGGAGGCATTTTCTGAGCCATGTGCTGGATGGTGCTTTTGCAGGAGACTGTCTCTGCCTTGATGAGCTCCTAATCTAAATAATCAAGGCAGATAATCAATCCACCATGGAAAATGGAGAGGCTGGTATCATAGCTACGCTCTTCCCTGAATCTGTCTTGCTTTTTCCCCCCAAGATTTTCTGAGATGAGCAGAGGCAAACTGCATGCAGTGCTCAGCATGGATGGCAGCCTGGATAGCTTCAGTGGTGTAATGAGGTGATCTCGTTTGATCTCTGTTCATTTCCTGGAATTCTTAGCACTGGACTCCCCTGATCATCATCTTCACTGAGCTGTTGACTGTAACTCTTTCGACGAAGCCATCCGGCCAATTCCTTATCCATTGAATGGTCCATCTATCAAACCTATATCTCTCCAATTTAGAGGTAAGAATGTTATGAGGGACCATATTGACGGCCTTACAGAAGTCTAGTATAGCATTAGTATAGTATGTTGCTATCTATGCTATACCAATTATAGTATATACTACATTAATATTCATGTTAGTAATAACAGTAATATTTGTATATGGTATATTGGTAAAGTATATACTACAGTATATACGATAGTATGGCCCGTAGTTTCACACATGCCTCTGGCCGAGGAGAGCCCGCAGCGGAGTCCTCAGCTCCAGGTTCAGGATCCCAGATGTGCTGCAACACAAGGTGACGCTACTCTTGCTTAAAAAAGGGGGTTACAGGGGCTGTGCTGTAGGGAGGTGTCTTTCCCCACGTGTCTTATTTTTTTTTGAAGTAGATATAAGTGCCTTGAAGGGGGGGGTGTTGAACTTTTAGCTCTGGGGAAAATGATTTGTTCTTGTGATTAGGTTTCATGGGTGATTTGGTGTCCTGAGTTGGGGCTCACAGGTGCTGAGCTGCTGGTGGGCGAGGAAGGCAGCATTTGTCCTCACCCTGCACACACCAAAGTGTATCCCTGGAGCAGATATGTAGTATGAAATTCACTTTAGCAGCTGAAAAACACACAGTTTGGGTTCTGGTATCAGGAAAAACTCTAACTGCATCCTAAGGGCCCTCATTGCACAGAAAGGACACCTGAAGCTGTAGGAGATACTTGGTGACACGCTGGGAAGATGCTCTGAAAGCTTTAAAGGTACTGCATAATTCAACTTGATCCAGTCATTAATTCCCTCTTTCTCTCCCCACTCCGAATCCATGCTGGGAGTCACCAGTGAGAGATGTCTTTTTTATTATCATTCTTTTATTTTCCCGTTGCTTTCACGCTGCATATACAGTACTTAAAAATGAGATCACCTTCACGTCAGGCATGTACCATGTTTATTAACAGCAAAAATGTATTATCTAGGCTTCACTCAAGACCGATTTACAGGATAAATAATTGTTTCCAATTACTTAAAAAAAAAAAACAAACAACAAAACCCCAAAGAATAAATTAATAACTTAAGTGATTAGCTGTCCACAGTGATTTGAAAACTTAATAACCATTCAAACAGTGACACCACAAGAAGACACGTACTGTACAGTTTGCCACAGATTACTCTTGTCCTTCCTTCTACAAATGGAAAAAAAAAAAAAATTAAAAATACTCCTCTTTCAGAACAGTCATAGGCTTTGAAACACACAAAACATCCCTGCGAATTGGCTGCCGACACAACGGCTTCAAAGCCAGGGCTCCGACCCCCCCCTCGCAGCAGGTTAAGAAACAAATGGGAGAAAACTACCCTAATTTGGCTGGGTCTGTTCCCACGCAACGATGCCCAAAGTCAATGGGGGACCTGTTGACTTCGCCAAGGCCTGGGCTGAGTGGGATGTAACTACTCTAATGGTTTGGTCCTAAACCTACAGGATTCATCCACGGGCTCCCCACGGAGCCCAGGGTCCCGCTCTCTTCCCCTCTCCATGACGTGCTTCAGCCACCACGTCCAAAGGGCTCTCAAACAAAACGTGGTATTTTCAGGGTCAATGTGGCAGCAGAATGCTGAAACTGTGCAAAAGGCTTTTTCCCCATCCCCCTCGCTCAGGAGAAAATCCTGCTAAGATTTTCCCACCTCAGTAATTAAGGATGAGGGTTTTTAACGAGTTTTGCAGAGCGGGATGTGCAGTGTCGTGTGTGACGCTGGGTGTGACAACGGGGTAGCACCACATGCTGCCGGGCCGTCGCCTGCAGACTCAAACCAGCTCTTTGCATTATTAAATGTCAATTTATTACACCCCACGACACATCTGTGAGGTGGAGAAATAAGTACTAAAAATTGACATTTCACAAGCCGGAGAGAAAGTGGGATACAGAGAGTTCAAATAAACCCCCTCGTCCCACCTGAAGATAAAGTGTGGTGGTCAGCCAAAAAACAACAATAAAAATGATGGCTTCTTGTCTCCTGGTCTTGAGGCAAACCTCTCCCATATAGTCAACCCATTGGCCTACAAATGCACCCGGTATATGTTAGCAATGGGCTGCACTGAAAATTAAGAGCCTGATGATTGGAAGCAAGTCCATTGAGAGGCTCTTTTAGCTCAAGAGATGGAGCCATGGCACCCAGCTCCTGCTCCAGATGTTGCTGGCCAGTGTTGAAATTTGGACACCATCTCACCGTGGGCTGGGGGGGGGGAGACCTGTTTGGTGACACCTTGCTACATATCAACTTTTCTCAAGAGCAGCCACTGAAGTAGCAACCTGATTACCGGTACAACCCTAGGAGCTGCAAACAAGCAGAGAAAATTGCAACTACAAGGATGAGACACCAAGGACAAGCTGATGGAGGGATGAACTGTTCCACGCCAAGGAGAAATCATGACCAAAAGGTGCACACCTCTATCTGCAAAAGCCTCACTAACAGTTGCAAGATCATTGCGTACACATGGGCAGGTTGGTGCTTTCTGGGCAGAGAAGACAGGCACGCAGAGTCACCAGGGGCCCTAAACTGGTTTATTGGCCCTTGTGATTTGATGCTGGACTGGTCCCTCTGATTTTCTTGATGGCCATGCATATCCTCTGGCTCAGTCCCTGCTTTAGGTTGGGGTTAGGCTCTGCTCTTCTCCATTCCCATTACAAGTGGGGCTTCTCCATAGACACAGCCCCACTGCATCCATCTCATCCAAACAACATCCCTCCAATGGGACACACAGTGTGGCTGTCAACTTTTACACGGAATAGCAACGTCACCAGGTGGGAAAACAACACCATAATGCAAGTGTGACTTGAGGAGACCATCCCCTTATTCCTCTCCCAGGCCAGGAGGATGTGACAGTACCTGAGAGGTATTTAAACATCTTCCTACTGAAGCCCATCACTGCATAAGACCTGGGCATGGCTCTACCCCTCCCAAGGAGCCATGGGTGGCTAAAAGGAGACAACTCTTCCTGGTATGCTCATGGGATTGGGACCCCAGAGTTCAGGGGCTTGCGTGGGGCTCCAGAGAGCCCTGGGTCAATGTCTATTCTAACAAATTTAGAGGTTCGGGCTGTCCCCCAGTTGCTTGGACTGTGTGTCTGTGTCCTGGATGACTTGGCCTGGCCCAGCCAGCCCTCTCCTAGGAGCAAGGGATAGCCTCAGTGTGGATTAAGCCACCTTGCTGGGGGCTATGGCCTTAGGGGTTGAGCTGTGCCTTGCCACTTGGCTTCATGGCTGGAGAAGAGGCCCTGGCCCTGTTTTGGAAGCCACGGGATTCTAGGTGCTGCCTTTAGCCCCTTCTCTCACATGGAGGAGTCTCCACTCAGCCCCAGCAGCACAGGGTCTCAGGGTAAATCAAGGGGGAGAGATGTCTCCAATCCCATCCCCTGCTCCAAGCAGGGCTCAGGGCTTGATCTAGTCTGGTCTTGATAAGCTCCAAGAATGGAGATGGCACAACCTCTTGGGACACTCTGTGAAGCCATGGCATTGCTGCCCCATGATCAGCCCAAGGGAGCCCCAGAGCAAGGTGCCCCCAGCATGGCCGGATCCCCATCACCCTTCTGGTAGGGCTTCTCCTGCCCAGCTCAGTACTGGGCACGTGGCCTGGGGCTTCCTGAAAGCCAGAGCGCTGAGACATCATGTTGTCAGGCAGGATGACCCCCTTGAGGACAAAGCATCCTGGGTAAATTCCAAGAGCGGTGGGAGCTCCCCTCCCACCAGTACCTGGCCTTTAATGAGCAAAACCCCTCTACATGACCCACAAACCTTCTCTGTAGATCTGACTCGAGACTCACGCCGAGGGAGGACATGGTTAGGACCAAGACTCAAATCTTGCTGGCAAACATTCCTTCCTTCAGTCCTCCCAATCTCATGTTGGACTAGATGACCTTTAAACATCTCTTCCAATCCGAACTACTCTATGATTCTATGTTCCCCCAAACAGAACCCTTGTCAGTGGCTGGTGGCCCTGGGTCCAAATCCATCCCAATTAACCCCCAGTCAACTCTAGCCTTAGATACCTTTTGGTTCCGGCTCTGGGTTTGGCCCTATCTACAGACACTCAGTTTTGCCCTGGCACAATCTGCACTCACAAGTATTTTCTTTCTCCAACTTGAGACTAAGCCTAAGCTTGGCATCCATTTAGAGCTGGGAATGTATTTCCCACCAAACACTCAAATGTCAGTTCAGAGCAAATCAGCTCCAAGGCAGCTCGCACATCTCACCAGACAGAGGAACCATGAACAGCAGTCGCACAGTCACAGCAAGGGATACACGCCTTTGGAGACTTCTGCCTTCAAAACCACCAGCTCAGGGAGAGGTCTGAGCCATGGGCCCGGTACTTCATAAAACTAAATATTGAGGTCATGACGCTTGTTCCACAGACAGCCCTTCTCCATCAGCACACACACACACACACGCACACACGGAAACAGATCCCTTTTCTTAAATGGGATCGCAGAGCTGAAGAGCAGGCTCTGACATGAAGACTCAAGCCATTTTAATTGCAATTGAAACGAATCATTTGCAATGTTCTCAGCTTCCTAAAATACCTATTTCTAACAAAAGAGTCAGTCATACTTGAGCATCCAAGTATAGAGTGGATGTGATAAACTCAGTGCCTTCAGGACAAAGTTCTTGGCAGTCCGTGTAATTAAACCAGCTGCTTTTCAATATGGTTTAAGACTAAATACTGCACAAACATTAATCATCAGGGACTGCTGTAATCAGCTCGGCAACCATCAGGAATGACTATTTCCACCGCAGCCATTGATTACTTAACGGCTTTCAGGAGGGGTTCATATAGTCACGTCTATATGACAATGCATGGAGTCTATACGCTGCTACTGAGTTTGAAGTGGCCATTTGCTGGGTGGTCAGCAGAAAAGAAATTATGGAGGAATATATCTGTTTCTGGGAAGACATAGATGTCACTGCAAAGCAAGGAGGGACCAGCAACCAGCAGTTGCAAAATAGCTGCTTTTGGGCTGTCTTGGTCCTTGGTCTGCCAAACACAAAGGGCCAGTGACTGGGGACGCTCATGAAAACAAATCATCAAAACAGGACGGCTGAGCCTGAGAAAAGAACTATCCCATGCCAGCGCCTGCCCCAGGAACGAACACAGACATTTGTGGGACATGGAAAAAAAGGATGAGTTTGTCCAGTACCACAAAGGGCTTTTCCAATCTTCATTAACACTTTGGATTAAATGTGGAAGTGGGCACTGGGTGCACCTAGTCCCAGAGCAGAAGCACACGGACTCAGCAAAATGCATCCCAACCCATTGTGTTATCTCTCAAGCCACTGACCATCAGAAATGACTACTGCTGCTGCCTCCTCCTTGCCTGCCCACTTTCAGGGTACTTTTGGGACTTGCTGAGCTCCCTATATCCAAGGTGGAGAAAAAGACTCAATTGAAGCATGGTTTTGAACTTGATTTCTCCAGGCTTTTGGTCCGGTTCAAGATTTTTTTGGCCTGGAGCTGGGCTCAGTTTGATCCTGAGAATAGTTGCACTGTTTTACTGAGACAGACCCAAAGCAGCATAAAGGGCTATTCCTAAAACTGCTGTTGCAATCCACCCTGGAGATGGCGGCGTTTTAGTGTGATAGGAAGAGAACAGCACTATTTTGGCAGGGAAATACATCCAGCGTGCACCATGACCCTTCTCCCGCAACCTCACGTTCCTTTGTGTCCGCCTAGCAGTTTAGAGGATCAAATTGGAAAAAAATCAGCTTCCCACTTGAGTCACATTTGCTTTTCGGTGGGGATGGGGAGCTCACACCCAGCCGGGTGAACACACACTTCAGTGGGGCTCTGGATCAGGCCCAATGTTTAATGTCCCCTGAGATGCAGTGATGAAAGGGGCTATAGAAATACGAAGGACTATACTCTCGTCTTCATTTCATTATCTCACCATGCAAGCGTGCAAGCCCCCAACAAGAGGCACAGGCCCTTACAGGGTGTAACACACTCCCCAACCTTCAGAAAGCATCTGGCTGTGCTAAATCCTCCCTTTTGTGTCTTTTTTTTTTTTTTTCCCTCTCCTGGATGATCATAATTTTACCATGAGCATTAGGATATTTGCTTCATTATTCCTGTAAAAGGCCGGCACTTCAATATCTTAAAAGGTTTGTCAGGGCTTTTCCATTGATATCCTTCCCTTTCATGGCACGTGAGAAAAAAATATAAACTGGTGTTGGAAGTTCAAGACTTATTTTACCAGCACCCAGCCCTTAAGGGACTGGTATCCTGTCCCCGTGTGGGTGATGTCTGGCCCTTTCCAAACTCAGGCCAAGCTTAAACAAATGTGTTAACACTTAAGCGTCAATAATCAATACAACTTGGTGGTGTTGGTGGAACGTAGAGCCCGTGGCACTGGGAGGGGTTCAGCTTGCAGAAAGAATAGCTCCAGCTATTTAATAAATATTATTACCTAATCTTTCTAATGTCTCCTTTGTTTGGCTCTTGGTTTGCGCTTGGCCTGTTTATCCCTGTCAGCGCTCGCTGTCTGGCAATCAGGCTGCTCCATGGCAATCATTAGTCCTTCCTGTTTTCATGAGATCATGAATTATTATCTCCGCAATAAACCGCCTCTTCCTTCTCGGCTCTCTGCGCCTGGCAGCTGCCTGGGGAGCGATCCCGAAGCTTGGATGTGTCAAGGATGCTGGCAAGGGGCAACAGCAGATTCCCATCCATCATTAAGAGCCTAGGGTCATTAATGTCAACAAGTCCCATTTCTGTGTTGAAGAAACATTGCTGAAGATGGGGAGAAAATACCTAGTTCAGCCCTTTGCACCCACCACAAACCAACCATAATGCTACATTAAAGCTAATATTGAAACACCTTGCCCTGACTCTCCTGACCAGCCTCTTCTCAAGCCTAAGGCCTCACCATTAACCAACATTTCAATAACTCTACTCCTTTCCCCCAGGACACACCCCACCGGACCTCCTCACCCGCAACCAACCTCTGCAGTACAGCATTCACCTTCTCCTGGTCCTTGCAACAGCCTCTCATTCCCTCCTTGTCACTCCTCCTTGTGCCGGTCCAGATACACAGGGTCTCCAGATCCTCCCTGTGCTCCTCATACTCAGCCACAGAGCTTCTCATGACAGCCACGGGTGTAGGGCTCTCACTCTACAGGCTTCTTTTGGTGCCACAAAGGGCAGATTTTGGTTCTTAGGGCCAGATTCACAGGCAATTGGTTTCAGACAGGCAATGGGTCAGGGCTTAAATTCTGCTGTCCAAAGCGAATCTCTCCATCCCATTGACTTTGAGAGATGCTGGAGAGCATCAACAGCAGAAGACACCTCAACAAACTTGGCTGTTTTGCGCATGCATGCATGTGTGTGAGCATATGCTGGCATATATGTGTGTGTGTATGATGGGGCAAGGCCTGGGCTTCTAAGTCAGCTCAATAGGACAATCTGGATGCTCTTCAAGCTCCTAAAGGTTAACAACCATAACCAAAACCATGGGGGCTGTCCTGCCAGGAGGAGAATAGCCCTCAGAGGTTTTGAACATATTTACAAGAGATGGGACAATAAAAGTGATTTCAAAAGGAATGGTCCTTGCTCAGTTTTGGGATTGGGAGGAGGCAGAGAAGAGGGCAACCATAAGGAGTGGGGAAGCCGAGCTGGGGAATGATGTCCTATGAGATGCTGCAAACCTGGGGGTAGGGTATGGAAGAAGACGGGGAGAGATGATGCAGTGTTAGCACATACAAGGTGGCTTTAATAGCTGTAAGCAAAAGATGTGTAGGGTGAAACCTGGTATTGCTAAGTCAAAGTTCCTGGATAGTGCATCCAGCAGCTAAAGCACAAACCTAGCCACCGAACATAGTTGGTCTTTATCACTGGCAAACAGTATCCGCCAAGTCTTCCCCTGAAATTAAGTTTCTTTTTTGTCTTAAAAGAAAAAAAATAATGAAGACCCCCCTTCCCCTCAGCAGACAAGTCTTCAAAGCCCAGCCCAGTGGAGCTGGCAGCCCGGTGGGACACTGGCTGGGGAAAACCACCGGGACCTTTGCCTGTTTCGCTGCCTGCCCCAGGCGCTACGGCTTCGTGCTCTTGGCAGGCTCCGAGGACTGCCGCACATCAGTCCACTCCTGCATGGTGCTCTGCAGCGCCTGTGTCTTCTCCTTGTCCACTTGCACGTAATCGACCTTCTCATCCGAGGCAACCGACGAGGTGGAGGGCTGCGGGGAGGAGAAACACAGCCACCGCCTGGTCACTCTTCAGCTCCCTGCTCTTCCCTCTCGCTCCTTCCCACAGCAGCACCATGGGTACTGCAAGTCCACCGGCACCTCCCCTGCTTTCTTGCAGACTCCATACCTCACCACCCTCCCTCTCTCCTTCTGAAGGGTCTTGGATGAAAGATTTCAGTCTGCTCTGTGTCTTGTTTGCATGAGACTGCAGTGCAATGGGAGGGGAGAAACAGCACCTGGGTCTCTCCCTTCCCACCAACTCTGGGACGTGAACGTTTGGTTGAAATGTGGTATCTAACTGCTGATATGGCAAACTCAGCATTGCATCTTGCTCATTTGCTTGTAAAGAACTCAAGAACTCTTATAGATACACATAAAAATCCCAGCTCCATCCCTCTTAGCTGTGCTGACTCTACACACTTATGGTACTAGATTATTTTCATCCCCAAAACAACAGATGTGTTTGCAGGTTCACCCAGGAGACCTGTTGAGGAAGACGGAGATACTTTTTTCCATAGTTTCTTGAGTCCTGGAACAAATTTTGCCTCTACAAGCATTTCAGAGGACCCCCCAGCTGCTTGCAGCTGGAGCCAGATGATGTTTTTTTAATGGTCTAAAATCACCTTTCCATGTTGGGATATAATTTAGATTGGTAATACCTGCAGAAATGTCGCTGGGCAGAAAGAAACAATCAAGGGACAACTGCCAAATAATAAAAAGACCAGACCAGTGGGATGCTTTGCCTAGGAAACAAGGCAGTGTTCGAGAAAGTTGAGGCCAACTCACAGGTGGTTCCTACAAAGGTTTATACAATGCCTTGTCCGTCACCGTCCCCTTGCTCAAGTGCTGCTTTGCTTGAGACAGCCTCTCCTTCCCCTGCCCAGTTTGCTCAGGGTGGCAGCCAGCAGGACCTGCCTTTGGTCCCTCCCCAGCCCACTCTGTCACCCCTGGGTGTCTGTCCTCTTCGTCTTGGTACGTGGCCTTGCTGGGGAGGTTGTGAAATCTCCATCATATGAGAATTTTAAGCCTCGTCTGTCACCTCAGGAGTTGGTTTCCTTTGGATGTGGGGATGCCCTGAGGTCCTCCCTTGCCCTGTTTTACCATGATTTGCTATGTTTGCTTCCTGAAGAAAAGTCACCGATATCTGGGTCTTTAGGAGCTTCGCCTTCCACATTTCCACATGACGCTTGGCAAAGGCATCCCACTCCTAAACCCATCTTCTCCCCACAGCTCTTTCTCACCGGGCAACAGCTTGATCAGCTCAACGTTAGCTTTTAAACATCAGCTTCACTTTCTGAAACTGGTTTGTACCTTTCCTGCCCAAATGGCACCCTTTAAAAGCAGCTGACCAGCAGGAAACAGGTGCCCAGCATTTTCTGAATGAGCTCCTGAAAGCATCTCAGGTGGAAAACCCAAGTCTGGTTTTGGAGGACCTGTTGTTCTGAAGGAGGTAAAAAAAAAAATGTCTTTCTGATACTTCTTGGGATACCTCCTGACAGCTTTTGAATATGCAATTTCCAGCTGAATTTCTGGTCTTGTCAGCATCCCTGAACCCCTGTACATCCATGCTTCTCGTAACACTTCCAGCAAGGCTGCAGATACGCAACGGAGACTGAGTCTTGCAGGAAAAATCACACCTCTGAGGTTACTGTCTCACTTACCAACTCTGCCCAGGGCTTTGGACCATGCTGTTGCCAATGTGCATAAAAAACCCTTAAAAAATGCATCACTTTTAATCAGAAGTTTATAAAAAACCCCGTACCTTTCTGTGTGGCCCTGGCGAGCTTGGCTGGAAGTCCAGGGCCAGATAATCCACACTCCCCGAACTCTTTTTAGGCGCTGGGCTGTTGGTGCCACTAGGAACAGGAGAAGCAGAAATGGGGTTTTGCTAATGCAGGGAAGAGACAGGAGAGATAACGAGGATTAAAATGGGAAGAAAGTGAAAAAAAGGCATTCACACAAATCTGCCAACAAAATGCCTTGGTGGCACTTTTAAAAGCAGTCCCAGCCTGGATGTGTGCTCACCTGCCTCTGGGTGTGCGGAACCACTGGGGGACTATAGATATTGTATATTGTGCTAGCAAATATTTCAAGCTCGTGCTCTTGATTTTACGTATCGGAGCAGTTCTGCTGCCTTTGTGCTGGTTTAATTCACATGCCTGACATGACACGTGGGCTTCGGCATTTCCCAGGAACCACACCTCAGCGAGGCCAGACCAGCTCTGGGATCTTCCCTAATCGCAACCACGCTACACAGAGCAGAGATTTCCTCTACCCCCCTTAGTTACACAGCCTCAAAAATATGCTTCCAGTCAGCAGCTTTGCAAAGAGAGACAAAATCCCCTCCCTGTAAGCAGTGCCACTCCCTGCTGCTCCTCCGATAGCCCCTGCCCTCCACACAAACATGATGTCAGCAGCTCTTATGGGGAAAAAAATCAACTTAAATTAGGAAAATACACCCTGACAGTCCACAGGCGTTTTTATCCCCTCTTTATTCCTGGCCAAGTAGGTGATATATGTTTCTGCTCTCATATACAGTTAAAACCCGAATGGGACATGTCATTTCAGGAATGAAAGCCACTGTTGTGTGCGTGTAGGGATGTACGTAAGGATGCACACCACACAGTGCTATCTGAGCCCTTCCATGTCATGAGCTAGGAATGTGTTTGCAGAGCTGGGGAACGTATATGTCTTGCCAGGACCACGTATCTTCGCTGTGGGGCCCTTACCATCGCCACGTAGTTCTCCTCGCTGTCTCCCGAGTCAGTGCTGGTGATGCTCTGGGAGGAGACGGGGCGACAGTATTGTAAAGAGCCGGCGTTGAAGCTCTGGCTGTAAGGACAAGGGTCAATGCGTTAACGATGGCTGCAGGTGGTGCTCGTCCATTGCCAAGGAGGGGTGGGTAGAGGGATGGCAGCACCTGATGCCTCCAAACGTCACCATGCTCAGACCTGGGGACTGGGCATGAAGAAGAGCTGGTGTCATTGAGGTTCTCTAACCTGGCCTTCCCACAGGTCAGAAATGCCTGGATTTGCTTTTCTCATTTTTTTTTCTTTCTAGGACACTTTAATAACAACTTGCTTGCTATGTACCCGTAACCCTCCTGCTGTCAGCTACATAGATCAGGCTCCATGATCTCTTTTATCTCACAGGAAATATTTGATTGTGGAGGATGCAGGGCCAGCCCCGGTGAAGCTTCTCACCTCCAGCCTCAGCGCAGTTCCAGCATTTGTTTACCGTGCAGGGCCCTATCCAAATTTTTTGCTGGAAAACAAAATCTCCGAGGCACTGTCTTGCTTTCCATTGGCCAAATCTAATTATACCGAATAACATAATGCAATCAGCATCTGGCATTAAAGCTGGCGTCTTAAAAAGCTATTTGTTGCCTTGCAGTAAAGGCAGGGTCATATGATTAGCTGATAAGGGAAAAATCCATTAGCTTCTCCGAGGTCGGACGTCTTGTCAATCAAACTCCACTTGCTGTTCCCGGTGCAGTGATTTCGGCACACAGCGCTCATGCCCTGCAGTCAGTCTCCACACAATCCAATTTATTAGAGGAGTCACAGCAGCCAAGCTTTGCTTCTGCCTTTCATTGGACAACAGCAGGCCACGAATTAGCAGCAGAACTGGAATTGTGCGAATCCTGTTATTTTTGGCCGGCAGACTTTGCGCTGAAGTGCTTTGGTTTCATTTTGCAGACTTCCCTCAGGCTAGGCTTTGCTTTCAAGGCAATCAAAACACACCTCGGTCAGACCCTGTGAGTGTCACCCTGCGTTTTGAGACTACAGAGGGCTTTTTTGGGGGGAAGAGCTGGATGTGAAATCGTGCCCCGTGCCCCCAGTGCAGCCGAGTCGGGGTGGCTCAGCTGGGTCATGAGTTGTGGTGGACCACAGGTCCTGCGTCAGAGCCACAGCTCTCCAGGCGGTGTCAGATCCCACAAATAGGAAATGTCTTCAAGGGATCTTAATTAGCCGCTCAGCCACATGCTGGGCTTTCATGTGAAATCCTGACATAAACAAATTTATCATCCTGCCACCGGCTGGGATGTGGGGACTCTGGCTCATAGAACTCTTGATAGAGCTCGTGAGGGGTCCAAAGGAGGATCCACTCTACTTCAACAGCACCTGGCCCAGGTCCTAAGCGTGGCCCTGATGTTACCAAGGAACCCCTTGAACCCCAAATCACCATAGTGTGGCAGGATATTTTTAGGAAAGAATTACTCTATAAATGCTCCTCTTCCCAGATAGCTCCTGCTGATCCCTGATGGGGGTAGTGTGTTGGCCAAGGTGGACTTTCAGCCCCGTGCAGACGTTTGCATGGCAAGACCCAGCTCTGCAGCTCCTGTTTCTAAAATTGACAGAGAACACAATGAGGGCTGAAGGGATCATCCAGCTTTTGGGGAAGTTCGGCTCTGCATCTAAAGCCTGGGCTCACTTCTAGCTTGATTCAAGATGGTTCACGAGAAACATGCCCCTTCAACAAAAAGAGATGGTGGGCTAGAAGAAGCCTCTGCAGCAGAAGGGCAGCTAACATCCCCCTTACACTCAGCCAGAGATGTTTAATCCATGGCAGAGGTGGCAGCGTGGCTACATGTGGACACAAGTGAGAGCGAAACCAGAGATCTGTTGTCGGAACAAAGCAAGAATTTATACTCCAAACATTACTCACGTTGGCCTGGACCAGGATTTCGTGACCGGCGATTTGAAAGGAAGCTCATCGATGACAGTGTTGTTCCTCAGGTCCAGCGGCGATGGCTTTGCTGGGGAGAGGAAAAGCCTTTTTTCAGAGGCAGCACATTCCTACAATTCAGCGTCCATGACTGGCATGAGAAGGTCTCCAACAAATTGTTGGTTGCTTCCTGTTCTGCTTATTAGCCCCCCAACTCTCCTTGCTGATGACAAATACCCCCAACCAAAATCCCTGCACTCATTTACACCAGGACTGGGGGAAACCACTGAATTTCTCCCTCTGACCCACAGCGGATGGGTGGCCCCAAAAGGGCAATGTGCCTCCCAGGGAATGGTGCTTTGCTAAACATGCCCAAAACCCAGAGTATAACAAACACATTCATTAAGAAGCTGCGATAAGCCATTAGATGGGGACAAGACCAGGCTCTGACAGTGCTGGGTTGCCTCCAGCCAGTGCGTTTCCCCATAGGCAATGGGAAAGGACATCTGCAGGGTAACATGAAAGCTCTTCTCATCATGAGGGGTTCATTAGGTGGAAGAGAAGACTGCTGCGCTCCAGCCCCAGCCCTCGCCTAGCATGCTGGTGGGGCTAGGTGCTGACATCCTAATGATGGCATCCCTCCTCCTTGGCATCTCCTTGGTGACTTGTTGGGTGATAGTTTGGGGAGGAATTTGGAGGATGTAGGCAAAGCCTTGAGTGATGAGCTGTCTAGATCCAGCCAGTAGGAAACAGTAGGAGAAAGTTTGGTCATCTGAATACAACACAGGGATTTTGGGCTAGAGCATGGGGAGGGGTGCAGGCAAAGGGGGGTGAGATCCTGCCTGTGACATCCGTCTCCTGTAAAGGCCAGGAAGGGTTTGAGACAGGCTGTTCAAGCACCACGAAAGCTGCATTTGCACCATAGTCTTCCTGAAAGAGGAAGGGGATGGGGAACATCTGAAGGTCTGACTGTGCTGGCGGCAGCAAATCGCACCCCACACAGGACTCCACTGAGTGTGCACAAGATGACAGATGTAGTCCAAAGTATTACAAGAATAGAAAGGTTCCTGGGAAGATTTGCCCACAAACATTCTTACCTTTCCGGTCGGGTTTGAGGTTGCGGTTGACTGGTGGGGGCTGGATTTCACTCAACCGTCTGTGGCACTGCGCCATGGCTCCTCCTTTATGCACGGGGAGGGTGGCCGAGGACAACCCCACCAGGTCAAAGTGATGCGGCCCAGGGCTCATGGGGATGTAGAGATTTTGCGCATTGTCGTTGGCTTTCTCAGTGTGGATCAGGGGTGAGGAACCGGGGTTCATAGGGACGTAGTTGTCCTCGGAGTCAGTGCTGTGGGAGCGGGCCACCGCTGCCTTGGCTTGCTGAGAGACAAAGCAGGAGGATGTGCTGTGAGCATCAGACACTCCTCAACCCCATCACACTATAAATCCCTTCATCTCCACACATCTGGGGTGGGACCTGCTCTAAAATCTCAGCACAGAAGGAAGGGATGGTCTGTTTCCTCCTTGGCCATCAGTTTGCACTGAGAGGGTCTACCTCCACTGTTTCCAAGACACTGCGACATCCTGAGTTCAGGGAAAAGTCTTAATTGCCCAGACCTGAGCTTCTTCTCAGTCTCAGAGTAAGCGGCAGAAGCACGCTTAACCTGGAAAGTAATTTTTCCCTGGGCTCTGGCCATGACTAAAATGCAATATGAAAGGCTGCTTTAATGTCATTTCCAGCTCAGGAAGTCTTAGAAAGTGCACAAAAGAGGCTCTTCTGGCAACATAAAAATTCAACTCAGCAGCATCCCAGGCTTTCCGGAAGAAGCCAAACTCCTGGGTGCTTTTTTGGGGTCAAAGCTCCAGGTAGATACACTCTGTGGAAGCACCCAAAGCAAATATCTGCATGCGGGGCTGGATTAGGTGGTTGTCCCTCCATCTCTACCCTGCAGGCCACCGTGTTTTTAATTGAAATCAGTAATAAAACCCTCCTTGACTTAGCTCTGCAGGACTGGGCTGTGAGGTCCCACCTGGAACCAACTTGCCTCTGAATCTACAAGGTGCAAACGGTACCTATAGTGTGGTGGCCGATACGAGGCCAACTCACCAGGTAGGAGTTGTACCCGTCGTTCATCGACTCGACTGACTGCACAGCGCTGCCGCCCCCGTGCTGGGGGTATTCGTACGTCTCGCAAGAAGAAGCTGCAACACAACCACAAACGTACAATGTGTCCCAGCACAACTGCTAATAAAAGGGCCCCCTGAAAAAAAAATCCACGTAACTGGGAGGGAGGTATTTATTCTTGATGATTGAGACATTGGTGGGAGACGTGGTTTTTAGCCCATCACAGACTCCCTGCTATGCTCCCTCCCAATTAGCATCTCTCTGATGTCTCAACACAACTGCACGTGCCACACGGACCTAACCTGCTTCTGTCAAAGTGCTGCAAAATCCCGGGGGTAAAGACGTCAGATAAGGTAGATCATGGTGACAAAACTGGGTTAAGGGAGAGCTCCGTTACAGCTTGCTCAGCAGATGTAAGGACTGGCAGCCTCCGGTAAGGGGAGGATGGGGTGAGGACGGGGTGCTAAGCTCTCAGACTGGTCTGTCTACTGCTGAGCATGGGTCTGATCTCAGCCTAAATGTTGGTATTTACGTAGAAGGAGACAGAAGAGGCATTTCAGGGAGCTCTGTGTATCATTTACAGTATGTTTCCTTTCCAGCCACCTCTTCTAAGTGACTTTGCAACCCAGGCACAAGGTTTGGAAAGGGCATGTTCATCCATGGTCCATCCACGGCCAACGGGAAGGGTGGCTGTGCTGCACTGGGGATGCTGGGTCTTGGAGATGTGCAAAATTACATCCCTGTCTGGTAAGCAAAACCAAGGCAGCTCAGAGCTGAACTAATTGTGATAAACCTGGTTATGAATTGAAGTAAAAGCAAGCTAAAAATGGCTGAAATCACCAAAATCTGGTGAAGGACTGCATGGGCAAGCAGGTTTGGGGTTTTGATTCAAGATACAACACAGCCAAGAGCCAGCTGAGCAGCTCTGGTGGGCAGAGCCATAGGGATGCCTCTTCCTGCCTGTTGCATACAAAAACCAGGGCCAGATCCTGACCAGGGAGAGCTTCTTTGTGTTCAACCCCCTGGCTGATGCCAACAGCCACCCCAGCCCTACCGCAACCCAGTGGGACTGACCAGTCCAAGGCTGCTAGATAGGACAAAGCCACCCCCAGCTCCCCATCCCCAAATTCACCTCGGTGCAGCCTGCTGTTCTCCACCGCCGGCAACGTATTTCTCCGGGGAATGGTGGCTGCCATGGGGGCCAGCCCTAAGCTTTCACCAGGCTGGAGCCGTTGGGGTGGGCTACCCCACCGCGACTCCGTTTGCCCAGGTTTTGGGGGCCGCGGGGGTGGTGCAGCGGGTGAGTCGCTGGAGCCCACGGCCAGAGCGTTGTGGTTCTTGTCCAGTGTAAATGTCCTGGGAATCTGGTAGACAGAGAGTGGGGTGGCAGGGATGTCATAGGAGTCCGTGGAGAGCTCTCCAAACTCCTTGCATAGGGTGTTGTTGGGAGTCTTGTAGGTGTAGACCTCCTCATTATCCGTTTCAGAGCTGGTGAGGCTCGACTTGGGGTGGGTGTAGGAACCAAAGGCGCGTGGGAGGTCGTACGCACTGTCCCTGAACTCCGAGTTGTGCCGGCTGGGTTTTGGCAGGCTGTAAAAGCCATGGAGCTGCCCGCTCACCCCATTCACGCAGTGCCCGTTGCCCTGTGAGAGCTTCTGGACCGCTGTGTCACTCCGCATGAAGAAGGCGGACCTCGTGGCTTGGGAGAAGCTGGCACTCCTGTAGAGGAAGGGGAGAAAGGGGCTGAGATGGGTGGAGAGATGATCCTGGGGTGCACTGAGCTCTGCTTCCCCTGTTTGTCATCTTCCCAACCCACATTGCCCAACCCCAGGGCAATGGGAACATTTCAGATCCATCCAAACATGCTCACAACCCGTTTCATCCTGAAACACCTTCAAAAAGCCTCTGTCATGGGTGGGAGGTATGTGCACCCAGCTCCATGATAGGGCTAAGGGCACGAACGAGCCTTTTAGCCAGATATCAATTGCTCAAAAAAGGCAATTTTTGCAACAGTTGACAATGACCCAAGACATGGCTGCAAAGGGGCACCCCATCAGCATCCCCATCATGCATCAATTTCTCGTCTGCAGCGCAGGATGCAGGCTTAGTCTCACCTCTGCCTTGCAAATGTGTTTGAGAGGGACTGGAAAAATTCCTGATGGGAATTATTTCAAAGCCTCCAGCCATGCCACCACCCTGCCCCCTTGCAGGGCAAGTCCTGGGGAGGTAAGAACAGTTCCCAGCTGGGATTTGGGGTTTGCAGCCTTGATCCGCAGAGGAGGAGGAATGAACCTCAGGGCTGAATTCACATTTATAAGAGCCCTCAAGTCCCCTGGGGTGAGCAGGGCAGCATGGTCACTAGGTCCATGACTTGCTAATGATTCTTCTATTTATATTGCGATCACGCCTGGGGACACTAGCCAGGGTGGAGGGCAAGCACCAGGGAGACTTCAGTCCTCTAACGACTGCTCCTTAGCCACCGCCCCTCCGCTGATTCCCTCTAAGGTGTTTCATCTCCTATTTTATCCCTCCTACTGCTTCCTCTTTTGACCCTCCAACATTGCGGAAGATGATAAGTCCCACGGGCTTGGCTTTCTGCACCCATAACCCCGGCAGATGACATTTTCTTGAGTCAGGGGATGCCTCAATTGGTCCCTTGGGACTGTTATCTCCCCCATCCACTACCCCTGCCACCACGAAGCAGCTCGCCATCCCACAAGACTTGGGGAAACACGAGCATCGCTGTGGAAGTCCTGGGACATGAGGGCAAGATGTGGCAGAGCTGAGCATGGGTGACAACGACACCTTCCCCGAGCTGGCTGAAGCAGTGTGGAAGAAGAAAATAAGGCAAAGCTCCTAAAGAGAGTTAACTTGCCATGAAGAATTAATGCATATGCACCAGGAGAGGGTGAGAGGATGGGTGGTTTTGCTCGCAGAAGTATAACCATGCGTGGGTCAGGCTTTTGGGGACCACACGCTCACAGCCAGAAAGGGGGCAGCCAACCCCATTTAAACATCTCCCAGTGGAAGAGAGTCCTGCCCTGTATCAATCACTGCGCTGGGAAGAAGTGAAGTGGTTATGGGAGCAGTTTCCAGTTGCGGCAAATCACTGGGGAAGTGCTATCCCTATGGGAAAAGCTGGGAGATGCTGGTTTATGTGGCTCCGTCAGGGCTGATGCTCCGCAGGGACAACAGTGACTCTGTTTCACGGAGCCAGCACGAGATGGCGCTCAGAAATAGGGCTTATTTGGGGAAAAAACAAGTGACTGCTGCGATATGACAAATGAATCCTTGCTGCCTTTGGAGCTCAGTCCGCCCAGGAGACGTTTGTGCTCTGGCAGGGTCCTTTCGGCTAAGGACTTGAAGCGTCTCACGGGTCAATTACCCAGCATTGCCCACCAATTAGCTACTATTACCCTCATTTTATGGATGAGTAAAGTAAGAGCTCTGGAGCTGAAAGGAGAGGGGTTCCCAGCAGTCCTGCAGCCTGGCCCCATGCACTGGGCATCGATCGGGGTGATCATTTCTGGCCCAGTTGCAGAAGCTGCCGCTGGCCAGTTTGTCTCTACCCACCAAAGCATCAGTGCTTTCTCCCTCCTCCTCGGTGTCCCAGCTGCGGTCGGGCTCTTGGAGGGTGGCTTTTAGGTAACCTCACAGCTGGAGCGACAGAGGGCCTTTTTTTAAACACTGTTCCATTAACTCCATCTGAAGTTTTTTTTTTCTGAGCCTTTTTCTGTTGTTGTTTTTCGGGTAGGGAAAGGCAGCTGCAGCAGGAAAGCCCAGCGGAGGCTGCAGCCCGGGCTCTGCTCTCACCTCACACCAGCTGGGCTCCAACCGCCTCTCCATCCCTCCCTCCTCGCCGCTCTCGCGAGCCAAAACTCTTCATGCCAAAAAAACTCCTCGCTATTTAAGGCAACCGGCTGGGTCTGGAGGCGGAGAGCTGCCTCTCGCTCAGAAATACCACACCGTGCACCATGGGCTGCTGTGAAGCCCAGCAAGGTCTGGGCCACAGCAGGGATGAATGGTGCAAACCCTGCCCATCCTTCTGGTTGTGTTTTTTCTGCCTAAAGGCAGGAATTAGGGCCCTGTCTGCAGGATCACAGTCTCTTTGAGGTTGGAAGGAACCTCTGGAGGTCGTCTGGTCCAGCAATCCTGCCCAAGCAGGGCCACCTCTAGCCAGTTGCCCAGGACCATGTCCAGACGGCTTTTGAGTATCTCCAAGGAGGGAGCCTCCACAACCTCCCTGGGCAACCTGTGCCAGTGCTCGGTCACCCTCACATTGAAAAAGTGTTTCCTGACGTTCAGAGGGACTTTCCTGTGTTTCAGGTTGTGCCCGTTGTCTCTGGGCTTGGCACTGGGCACCACTGACAAGAGCCTGGCTCCGTCCACTTTGCACCATCCTTTCAGGTATTTGCTGAGATCCGCCGAGCCTTCTCTTCATTAGGCTGAACAGTCCCAGATCTTTCAGCCTTTCCTCTTAGGAGAGATGCTTCAGTCCCCTCGGCATCTTCATGGCCCTTTGCTGGACTCTCTCCAATATGTCCATGTCCCTCTTGTATAGGGGAGCCCAGCACTGGACCCAATAGTCCAGGTGCGGTCTCACCAGCGCTGAGTAGAGGGGAAGGATCACCTCCTCAACCTGCCGGCAATACGTTGTCTAATGCAGCCCAGGATACCATTTGCCTTCTTGTCTACAAGGACCCATTGCTGTCTCATGTTCAACTTGGTGTTCACCAGGACCCCCAGGTCCTTTTCTGACAAGATGCTTTCCATCTGGGTAGCCACCAGCACATATTGCTGCTTGGGCCTGTTCCTGCCCAGATGCAGGACTTCACACTTCTAGCTGAACTTCATGAGGTTGCTGCTGGCCCATTTCTCCAGTGTGTTTGAGGTCCCTCTGGTGTACCGGTGACCCTCTGGTATATCAGCCATTCGTCCCAGCTTGGTGTCACCAGCAAGTTCTGTGAGGGTACACTCTGACCCATCATCCAGATCATTAATGAAGATGTTAAAGAGGACTGGACCCAGTATTGACCCCTGGGGTACAATGCTAATGACTGGCCTCCAACTAGACTTTGTGCCACTGATCACCACCCTTTGGGCCCAGCCATTCAGCCAGTTTTTAATCCAACCCAGAAAGCCAGGAAAGCCGGGAGCTCGTGAGGTTGCCACTCCGACATCCTCCTCCCTATCGTGATGACATGAGACCATCACTCAGGGCTTTCTCCAGCTGGGTTTTTGCACACCTCCAAGGATGGAGGTGGGTTGAGCCGCTCATGCCCAGCCCTCCCTCAGCTGTCCCCAAGGTCTTCTCCCATGTGGGCTACAATACCTTGCATTTTCTGACTTTCTGCTCATACACTGGTGGAGGAAAAGGTAGTCCTGGGGGGCGCTGGCGGACAGGGTGCTCTGGAGGTGGCTGGCGGGCGAGTCGAAGGTGAACAGGGTGGGCTGGCTGGAGTGGGATGGCGCCGAGGACTTGCGTTCTCGCAGCAGGTGGTGGCTGGCACCACTGAGCTCTGCCGGGGAGGACCGTGGCACGTGGTTCATGGAGGCAAGGCTCCTCAGGGTATCTGTGGAGGGAAAAAAAACCACACCAGTGAGTGGCTGGTTGCAGCAACCCTCCAGCCTGTGTTCCTGGGATTTTCCTTACTTAAATGCTCCAGTATTTACGTACCACTTATGTACCATTATGGAGGATGGTGCGATTTGCTTATGGCTCTGAATGATGCGCTCAGCAGCAGGCTCCTCTACTTGGAGCACATGCAACTATAGGTACCATATAGGGAAATAAATATTTCAGCATATTTCATAATTTTATCATATTTTATCATATTTTAACATTTTATCACATTTTATCATTTTATCACACTTTATCAGATGCTTAATGGCTTGCAAGGATGTCTGGGGGATGGCAGCTCAATTCATGGGGAGCTCAGTGGGTTGTTAAAACCTAGTTAAAAAGGTAAAAGAAGACTTTTTGTTTCTGTCTTTTCTTAGAGACCTTTTGTAAGTAGTTTTAGGGATGTGATTTAAGTCATACCCATCCTCCTGTGTACGGTCATCGCTGCCATCCTTTTACAGTGGGGTAAACCGGAATGGAAATATGGATGGATGTGATGACAGCAGAGAAGAAAAACATGCCCACTTTACCCAGTTGTCTAATAATTCTGTGACCTCAAATGAGTTCCTGCTGTTTTCTGCTAGGAAAATAGGATGCAGACCCAAGGCGCGACTCCCCTCCCCATTGCTCAGGGAGAAACTAACTGTAAAATATTAAATTACTTTCAATCAAGAATATCCCAGAGATCAGGAAGAATCTCGCTACTCCAGCCCTCTGATAAATGTGCTACAAGAATTTGAACCAGGAATGAATTTTTACAGCCAAGCTGTAAACCCCTATTAAAAATACCAAACAGCTAAACCCCCAGAAAACTTGCAAGCTGCAGAATATATTGGGAAAGTTGATTCTTCTCTGGCTGCAGAAGACCATGTAGAAGACCATGCATGATCTCCCTGCCATGCATGCACTCCTGGCATGTGAAAACCACTCATTGCGGTTCACTGAAGTCACCCTTTATAACAGCTGTGATGTACATTTATTTGGTATCGATTCAAAATGCAGAAAAAACCCAAACACTAACAAAAAAGATGTCTCTCCCTGCGTGAATCCACCCACTTTTTGGCCATCACTGATTTAGGTTCCAGGTTTCCCCCAACACAATGTCCGTCTGCTTCAGACACCCATAAGGGAACCTGCTCTGACATGATGACAAGGGGGATTTTACAGATTTCCAGCATCTTTTTTCCATTCCTTCCCTCAAATCCCAGATCCTACCAGAAATTTTGGGCCAGACCTTCTTATGCCGCAGAGAAATGAGTTCTCCGCAAAATGGTTGTCATGGCTTGGACAAGGAGATGCTCCACACGGGGTGATTTTTCACCAACTTCTGAATCGCGTCAAGATACAAAATCGATCTGTCTGATGCTCGTTCACCGCTGCTACATTTTTTTTCCTGGCATTACTGCAAACTTCAGCTGATGCAGAAAAAGTACATTAATAAAAGCCAAAGGGTGTGTCTCGACTCTGTTGTTTGGTTTGTGCTAAACACAGAAAGGATCAATATTTAACATTGACATTAATGGTGGGGGATGAGAGCTTAAAACTCTGATTCCTGTCTTCTTTGCATGGGCATTAAAGATCCCTTGGTGCTTTTCATGGGAGTAAATGGTTGTCTCGGTGTCCTTGGACAAAGCAGTGCCTTGACCCTCTTTCTTATTAAATATTTATCCTGCAGCAGTGCAGACTGATCCCCATTGCAAAAGGAATCTTGAGAGCTCTGTGAGTCCCAAATCCTAGTCCCAAATCAAGTGCTTTGAGGTCAAGCAGTGTGGTAGAACCCCTAACCACATTGCTACCAAAAACAGCAGGGCTGTACCCAAAATGCTTCTCAGGAACAGCCCCTTGCTGCCTCCTGAATCATGGTCAGGAATTGCCCATGATGTTGGGCTTTGGCCAAGACACTGCCAAGGATGGTGTGAGGATGGCATGTTAGTATTGTGTCCCAGCATGAAGGTCGCCTCTGGGGACAACTGGAGATGCTCTGAGTTGGGGTCCCTTTGCCCTGAGCAGCCCTCCAACACTATCCCTGCAGGCTCTGCAGTTGCCACTGCATGGAAAAGCCACGGCAGGCCAAAATTACACTGATTTATTTGTGCCAACACAGCCAAAGGGGAGAGCTGGGGCTGCAGGGAGGAGACAGCCCCCAGCATCACACCGGGGTACAGCAAATACAAATCAAGACACTTTGAGGAGCCCAGTGAATCCTACACCACCAGAAGATCTTAATCTTTTCCCAAAAATCAGTCTGACCTGGGGAAACGGGAGAGCGCAGTGCAAAAGACACACTCATTGGAAGGAGGATGAATTACTCCGTGGCTACTCGAACCGCATAAAAGAAAACGGGGGACGAAGGGGAGCAGGCGGCAACGCCTGGTAAAAAGCACGCTCCTTCCCCGGGGGAAGCCGCTCTATCGACGGCCGCATTGATTTTCAAAATGAATTCCCAGCTCGCTGCCCACAGCGACCCGTCCACCGAGACCATTAGCGGGAGCCAATTCAGGACTCACGTACTCCATTAGGTCTGTGAGATGAACTCCATAATAGCAGGTGAGAGATGGATTGCTTCGTGGGGCTGGGAGGGTATTGCAAGGGCTGGGAAGATAAATCCTGCGGCTGTAGAAGGGGACCGCCACGATTGCTCTGTATTTTTTATGTTGTGGGGGTTTTTTGCACTAGAAAAAAAGGGCAGCTCATGTGCCCAGGTTACACACTGACGATGGGTCCTGCCAGGGGGCAGAAAAGGAGGCAAGAAAGGAAATAGAGGCAGAAAAGTAGTATTTGATGACTAGTACATGCTAAAGGGAAAAGTCAAGACATTTGTGTTCTCACGCTAGCCTGAAATGGAGAGAGGTCCCCATGAGGGTAAGGCATACAGGGTGAATTACAAGCCAAAGGTCCCAAAGCCATTTCAACTTGACACGCTGCGGTGCCCAGCTCCCAGGCCATGAGGATCGACACTCCTTTCCCATGTCTGTGCGGGGCACTTAGTGAATAACCTCCAAGGGGTTCCATCCAGACGCCTCCAAGCATCAGTCCCACCCGCACCATGACCAAAGATGTTCAACTCAATCCGGCCACAAGCCAAAAAGAATGATCCACCTCCATTCCTCATAGCCATCCGCCTTGGGGCCATGGATAAACCCGTGGCCCTCCTTTATTTAACAGTGTAGCCGTAGCCTTCAAATCCCTTGGCTTTATGTTGAGATCTTGAGTTTATGTTGAGGGAATGTATCAAATACAGCCAAGGAGGGATAAGATCCTGTTACAGTTCCTATTGCCATTCCCAGGGGGGCAGAGTTAAGGTTTGTAGTGGGACCATATGGGAAGTGTCACCTTAACCCCATGTTTCCTGGCTGGTTCTCATCCGAGTTCAGGGAATTGGACTCTCACGGTCTAGAAAAGGCGGCGTTGGACGCCCACAACTTAAAATTCAATGTCAGCGGCGTGGCTTGCATGCATACATCTTGCTGGGCTCGTGCTACAGCTGTTGCGCTGGTCCCTGCGAGAAAGCAAGCCAGATGCTCGTTGGGAATAAGCCAGCACAGAGCTGCAAAATCCCACAGTGCCGGGCGGGCTTCAGTCGGCCGAAGGCTCGGCACTCACTAGTCCAGGTTAAGATGTGTCTTTTTGGCCATGTGTCGCAGCAAAGTGGGGGAAAAACCTCCTTGCGAGTCCATCCCCGAAGCAAAAATATGCAACTGTGAGCACAGCCGGCAACAGGACGGACTAGGCTGGGAGCCAGGAATTTTTTATGAATGTTTTCGATCCCCCAAAGTGGTATTTCCCTCCTTGCTGACAGCCCTGAATTCCCTCGCTCAGAGTGCTCGCCTATTGCTGTGTGCATATAGCTTCACACAATGTTCCTGGGCTTATCAGAGTGAAATAATTACTCAGCCTCCTTCGGAAATTGTTGCTCATAACGGACTTTTTCACCAGAGACGCGATGTCAGCTTTCCCCGCCTGAAGTCAGAGGCTGGGACTACAACTCCCTGTCTCCCATGGACTTGAAATTCTGCCCCTGGGAAGGGGGCAATTTTTGGGTGTAGCTAAATTCCTGCGGTCCTGTTGATGGTCACAGCAAAAGTGCCAGGTTTGCTTGGCATCCCTGAGAGGCACGAAATTCCCTGTAGTGCCCACACCATGTTGGCAAGGGCAATCTGGTCCAAGGGGGCCTCGCAGATAAAAGCTCCTCAGATTTGTCCTGGCAAATAAGGCCATGAAACGCCTCGGACCACGCTGATGACTTCACACTAGTTAAAACTTATGGCTGATGAGATTTTTTTTCAGGAGGGAATAGCAGAAATCTGCTAGAAATAATCCCTAGGAGGGCACGGGGCAGGGTGTGCTCATGTGCTATCATCTTCCCTACTCTTTGGAGCAGCTCCATCATTTATTAGCAAAAAAAGGGGGAACCTTCTCCTGTGGGAATCTGCCTGAACCTCCACTTTCGCTGCCAGCCTGAGCACAAATACAAAATAATAATTAAAAAAATACTAACTACCCTACCAAAACAAGCCCTCCGTGTGCTTCTCCTGGCAGTGAGAGAACAAACAGCATGTCCGATGGATGAGTCACCATGTCACCGTGCTGCCAGGAGGCCCTGGGATGCCACGAGGATGAGTGTGGCACCCGAGGAAGATTTATTTACTGAGCTTTCCCTATTGCCTCCGAGTTGGACGGCGTTTGGAAAAGCTGTCAGTCTGAGGATGCTTTGGCAGGTTGCCTTCTAAAGGTTTCCTCCAGCAGGTTAGTTGGAAAGGGAATCTGATTTGGATAATTTCCCCATCAGGATGGGGAGATGCGTGCAAGGACACAGGTACCCTGATATTCGGCATTGCCCGAATTTTGAGTGACAAGCAGGGGGAGTGGAGCTCCCCAACAGTGAGGATGGGGCAAGGTAGGGCTCATCACAGCTGCATCCTCCACTGCAGAGGAGCTGAAGGGTGAGGACAAGCGTGACATGGATCGGGCTTTTGAGCTTTTCCTTTCCAGTTTCTGCTGCTTATTTCCATTTGCTTTCAGAAACTGGTCAGGGACAGACTAGCTAAGGGGAAAGAGGAACATCACTGTGTTATGGACAGGGATCTGCTGCACAGAGGGCTAAGGCCATGGTTTCTCTTACCCAGTTTCAGCCATCTAAGTGATATTTAGCCTAAGCTCGTCCCCTTAGGTTTCCTCTACTGACAGCAATGAAATCCCCCAATTATTTAAGCATCCAACACAGGATGGAGAGAACTACCTGAGAAAGAGTTGATGGGAGAGACAGTGAGACAAAGATGAGTGGCAACAAATAGCACTGTCTCTGCCCATCAGCGTCAGCGCTCTGCTTGCATTTGTATGAAACAACTGAAAAATAGTGGTAACGTAGGAGCGTTTGCCTTGGAGAAGCATGGGAACCGAGGGAAAAAATCACAGCGCTGGAGAGTGAGTGAGTGAGAAGGGAGGGAAAGGAGCCAAGTCAGATCATCCTGACCTCCAAGCATTATATATCTCAGTTATTTTAACAGCAATCAATTCTTTGAAGGACGAAGGGGCAGAAGGGAGAGAGACTGCAAGAGAAATGATGTGATGCTTCTTCCTGGAGAACACAGGTTTGCTTCTCTGAGATGAGGCTCTGCCCAAAATCCCATCCCTGCCCTGGCCACCGTCTCTTGGTGGCAGTGACCCAGCTCTGTATCATATCAGCATGCCCCGCACATGGCGGCTACCCTTTAAAGAGCAAATCTGCCGCTCGATCGTGGAGCTCAACCTTTCATGTCAATATTTGGAGGTCTAACATTTGGCCAAACAGGGTTGTCTGGTGTGCACCTATTTATTTTTGTTATAAGGGCTTCAGTGCTGGAGATAAAAGCAGATGAACGTGGATGCTCGCAGCTCTAGCTTTCGTGTGACCTTGGGAATCCCACCTGGGACATCCTTATCTGAGAGCGCCGGAGTGGGACAACGACCCACAGCCAGGGATGAAGGGCAATCCCAGGGCAGCAGCGTGGGCTGGGACAGGCTTCATTTGCTCCGCAGAGCCAACCTTGTCTCCGACCCTCTGCTTCATGAATCATCACGTCTGACGTTGCAAAACCAATTTGATGAGGGATTGAATAGGGGGAAAAAAAAAAAAGAAAGAAAAGAAGAAAAAGGCTGGAACAGAGGTAAAGGGCAAAGATGCTGGGCTGTAACTGTACAAAACACAAAGGGCTCTCAAGGAGAGTATTTTTATGTTTTCCAGGGCAGGGATAAGGTGACAAAAACAAGGCAATGGGAACGTGCAACATTATCTGCTTTCTGTCTGTGGGTGGCACGTGCAATTCCTGAAGATGCCAGGGGCATCCTTGGCAAATCTGGCTGGAGGTATGAGAAGTCTGTGGAGCCCAGTGCTGCAGGACAGGGCCGAAGCTGTTGAAAGCTAAGAGCTATGGAAAGAGATGACAAATTTATATGAGAAAAGGGATTTTTCCCCTTCCAGAGGCAGCCTCATGATGGCCCAGCATTAAACCAGCTTTCTCACTGTGTGAAATGAAGCTCTGGCATCTGTTTTGGAGGATCACATTGGTTATTATTATTGGTTATTATTGTTTACGATGACGATGATGATTAGCGGTTTTGGTGTTTCCTAACTGGGCTTTCCCTTGGACGTCATGTCAATGCAGTCTCACCCAGTTCCGTGGTCCAGTGTGCCACCAGTGAGCACGATAAAAGCCGAGAAGCTGGTGCACCATCGATTTTACATCCCCTAGCCAAGGAAAAACTTGCTTTCAGGCCCTGAAAATATTTCTTCTCATTCTCCTTATTGTTCACTGCGAGCAGTATGTGGGAGCCTTTTCTTGCTTGAGCAAACATGGGTGCACGCCTCACTTAGCAGGGATGGAGAAGGAGAAAGAATGAATCCCAGCCTAATCCCAGCCAGGGCTTCTTAACGGCTCGCTTTAAATTTTATAGCCCTTTTTATGGCGATGGGAGCACAGTTCTTTAGTGCTCCAGGAGAGCAAAGGAAAACTTTCGCTAGGAGGAAATGTGAACCCATTTTACTTATGCATGATTTAGTACCATTTCTATTCAAGGGAGCGCATGAAAGGCCCAAATATTTGCACTTTGTATTATAGATGAACTGCCATTCCCAGCTCTTTACAGAAGTAATTTATTTCAATCTCTCCTTACCTTGGCGGGGAAACATTATAACTCCTAGTTTGCTGGGGAGTCAATAAAACAGCAGCGCTGGTAAGGGTCTGTGCTTTGCCACTGCTCAGCAAGGCAGCGACGGGGAAAGGCAGAGGATCCGAAAGTTTCCCCTCTCAGAGCCCTCTTCTTCATGGGTGCATTTGCACCCATGTGTGGGACCAAACTGCAGGAGTTTGGCCCCATTTTTCTCACCTCTATCTGGGATTAATGTTATTTTTTGCTCCCGGGGTGGTATTTTAGCCGATGGGTTAAAAGGAAAGGGAGGTGGGTAGTGCACAGGGGGTAGGGGAAAAGACGGAGACAGGGGGTTGTGGTAAAGCCCTGAATTTTTCAGATGAGCCTGGCATGCTCAGACGGGGCAATATCAGCCGCATCAACTGCAAAACCCAAAAGAGGAGACAAAATAAGTCATTAACCCTCGTGGCTGCAATACCGCGTCCCTGAACCAGCGAGCAAAGCAGCCCGGGGGTCAGTGAGAGCAAGGGTCAGTTCATCCCCAGAAAACACGCCCTTAGGGATGGAGACTCAAAAAAATAAAACAGTTGTGCTGGGGTTGTTTTCTTGCTGGAAGTTCAGCTCTCCCTTTTCCACCTCTGTATCCTTTACTCTCAAAACAAGCCCCTCTGCAAAGGTTTTCCATGCAATCTTTCTTCATTGAGGGGTATGGGCATACCCTGTCCACATGCTGTAATCACGTAAAGAAGTCCTGAAGGCAAAAGCATTGCTAAGATGTTGAGGGCAAAATGCAAGAAGAAAAATCTCTGCAGGCGATGGGAGGATTGTGCCTTCCACAGCCACTCTTTAGCTGGGCTCTGCCACACCAGCGCTCCAGCAAAAATGCAAAGAGCTGAAAAAACCATCCTGGATCTCTCTATCCATCATTAAAAACCTGAGTCCTGCCCATTAGACAGTCTATTAACAGCGCTCAGTGGAAGCAGAGAAAGAAAAGGTCCCTTCCAGGGAGCTATTCTCATTGTGATGAGGTTACAAACGCCTGTGACCCCCAAAGCTTTATGCATTCAGAAATCATGAGTTCGCCGGCAGTAAAGGTCTTCAGTATTGGCTAAAACCTGGAGGTTTTTCTCTTTCTCTTCTTTTAAGATGCAGTGATGGCAAAAAGGACTTGGAATTTATTCCCTTCACATCGCCATAATCAAATAATATGCTAATGCTATTAGCATGAGACCTTGCATCGCAAATGACTTAGAATCATATTCTCTTTCAAAATACTAGAGTTTCATTTAAATTGGTCTCCACAGCAACCAGAAGCGAACTGGAATAATGTCAGATGAAAATCTTCATGGCTGGGCATGGGGATCGAAGACTTTCACAGCGGGGATTGAGGGGAGACCCATGAAGACGGCTCAAGCCCACCATGGTTGGTGGTCTTGTGCCAGTCATCTTCCACTCAACCAGTTATCAGCTGTGATAATGAACGCAAGGACAAAATGAACCTGCATGTCCAGGAGGACCTCAAAGCATCCTCATGGAAAAGGGGTGAGTAGATGTGAGGTTCACGTAGACACGAGGCTTTCTTGGTCCTCCTCCCCATGGATACTTTCTAAGTGGCCTCAGGGGAGATACAAATGACACTGGTTTCATTTACTGCTAAAACAGTTCTCATAAAACATAAGCTCAAACCTGGCTATTTGCAAATGGCCTGAGGGAACACAGCTCCTGATCATGGGCCAGACTCCCATATCTTGAGGTTGCACAAGCACAGACCAAGAAGAAGGTGTTTGCTGCTGACTTCACTCCATTAAAACAGGAGATGCTGCTCCTTGCTTCATCTCATCTGCTCTGCTCACAAGCTCACTGCGATGGGCAGTCTCCCATGAGGATCCAGGATGGGAAGGACCTGCAGCCTCCTCTGGCCAGTGCCCCCACCAGTTGATTGCATGGTTTTGTCCTATTGAAAACACTCCCCAAACCCATTTGAAAATGAGCTGAGCTTTGCAATGCCATGGCTGGAAAGCTGTTGGTTAGGAATCGGCTCTAATTTCCCATGAAAATGTTTTCCCAGCTGCTCCACTCTTCTTCTCTGCACTTGTTTCACTCTGCGGTCACCGTTACGTCAGCGGGCACGGTGCGATCCTCATCCTAGTTGGGGGTCCTCGGTGTTCCCCATATAAAACGAGTATTAGCAATGTGGCCCACAAAAATGTCTTTGAAAGCAATGTCAGAAAGTGGGAGGCGTCTCGCTTGAGAACGGCTGAGAGTTCAGGCAATGAAAAGAAAACAGCCCCGACCAGTCTCTCGGTTCTGTTTGTAATTATCTGGGCTCCGGTGGGTGTTAAAACATCTGTACTGGTTTGGCAGGGACTGGGGAGCGCAGCTTGTGCCAAAGGCAAGAACTGGCGTGGGTTGAAAGCAGCACAGCAATATGTTAGCGTGGTATTCGCACTCAGAAATGCGGGGCTGGCAGCCTCTCCCACAAGCGCTTTTGGGTTAGGGTCAGCCCCAGCCCTGTCCTGGTCCCCATGTCCCCCGTCCATCACGGCTTGCACCCCTCCGGGACCATCCCAAGGAAAAGCTGAAGGTGGTTAAAGGAGATGCAGGGTTGGCTTGAGTCCTGAATCCTGCCGGGTTTAACATCCCGCTGGACTTTGGTCACCATCAGTTCAGCTCCACGTTACACTCTTGTATTTCTTATCTCTGTGCACGACCGCTTCCACCTGGACAACCTCCATCTCCCCGTCATGTCTGGTTGCAGACAAGCAAATCTCTCCCCGCTGGGTATTTCTGCACTGAGCAGCGGGGTGGGCTCCCAGCATGGATGTTGCTATTTGAACCTTGTGCAGTAAAGCACGGGCTGGTTTTGTGGTTATTTTTAATGCACAGCAGCAGCAGAGCTGGGTTTAGTGGGGCAATGGAGCATATCATAGAGCTTGGACCTCAGGAGACTCAGGCAAGGCCAATTTATCACAATCTCCTTGAGGGCCATATTTTTGGATTTTGGCATTCCTCCTCCCCTGACTCAGGAAGAAAACATCCTCCAGCATTCGAGGACTGGAGCAAACCCTCTCTCCCCTGGTGCTCTCTCATGGGTTGGGAACCATCCCATGGGCTTACTCAGCAGTTCCTCACCCTCCTCTTCCTCACTCCGACATGGCTTCCAAAGTGCAGTGAGCCCATCCTCAAAACCCAGAACAGCCAGATTCCATTATCACCCTTGCGGCTGCACCCCTCCTCACACACACCACAGATGGTACCAGCACCCAGACCAAAATCAGCATCTTCTTGCCCGGTGCATCACCCGTGCTTCGCGCTTGGCTTCGGGCCAGCTGAAAATGTTCTGACATCCTCCAGCTGGAAAATGCCATTTAATCAAAATAGGAGCTTGCCAAGGGATTGCTTGCCGCCAGAAATTACAAGAAACCTTTAGAGGATGAAAGTGAATTTTAAGTAAAAGGAAAGAAGGTCAAGGTGTTTCAATTTGTTCTCGTCAGAGTGGATTGTTTTTTGGGCGTGGATTGCCCTGCTTTGACCAAAGATCATCATCATGTGCTTTTTAGATATGAAAGCACAATTCTGAGCAGAATTTTTGATTTTTTTTTTTCTGAAATTCATTCAAATTCAGAATGAAAAGGTGTGAATCAAAATCGACATTGAAAACGGATGAAAATGAATTCCAGCGAGTGTGAAAATGAACACGCTGAATTTTTCCCACCTCTGAAGCAGAGTTTGTGATGGGCTTGTCATCCGCTCTGCTTGCTGGAAGGGCAGCGTTCCCCCAGCATCAGCTTGCTCAGACTGCATACATGCCACTTCTGAGAACTCTTCCTTCCTCACAGGAATGGGATTTATTTTAGTTTTTTACATTACCTAGATGACCCATGTCCGAACTATCTGGCTGCTGAAACAGATCTAGATGAGGTACAGGTTGCCCAGAGGGGTGGTGGAGGCCCCATCCCTGGAGACATTCAAGGCCAGGCTGGATGAGGCTCTGAGCAACCTGATCTAGTTGAAGATGTCCCTGCTTCCTGCAGGGGGGTTGGACCAGATGGCCTTTAAAGATCCCTTCCAACCCAACACATTCTATGATTCTTTGAGGTTCAACACTTGGTGCCCCTCTCATCACTATCACAGAGTCATAGAATCATAGAATTATTTAGGTTTGAGAAGACCCTTAAGATAATCAAGTCCAACCATTAACCCAACACTGCCAAGTCCACCACTAAACACCTCAGCACCACACCTACATGTCTTTTAAATACCTCCAGTGACGGTGACTCTACCACTTCCCTGGGCAGCCTGTTCCAATGCTTGATAACCCTGGCAGTGAAGATATTTTTCCTAATATCCGTCCTTCCCTGGCGCAACCTGAGGCCATCTCCTCTTGTCCAATCGCCTGTTACTTGGGAGAAGAGATGAACCCCCACCTCACTACAATCTCTTTTCATGTAGTTGTAGAGAGCCATAAGGTTTCCCCTCAGCCTCCTTTTCTCCAGGCTGAACACCCCCAGCTCCCTCAGCCACTCCTCACCCGACTTGTGCTCCAGACCCCTCACCAGCTTCATTGCCCTTCTCTGGACACGCTCCAGCACCTCAATGTTCCTCTTGTAGTGTGGGCCCCCAAACTGAACACAGTACTTGAGGTGGGGCCTCCCCAGTGCTGAGTACAGGGGGACGATCACTTCCCTAGTCCTGCTGGCCACATTATTTCTGATAAAGGCCAGGATGCTGTTGGCCACCTGGGCACACTGCTGGCTCATATTCAGCCAGCAGTTGACCCACACCCCCAGGTCCTTTTCTGCCAGGCAGCTCCCCAGCCACTCCTCCCCAAGCCTGTAGCGCTGCATGGGGTTGTTGTGACCCATGTGCAGGATCCAGCCCTTGGCCTTGTTGAACCTCATACCATTGGCCTCAGCCCATTGATCCAGCCTGTCCCGATCCCTCTGCAAAGCCTTCCTACCCTCAAGCAGATCGACACTCACATCTAACTTGGTGTTGTCTGCAAACATACTGAGGGTGCACTCAATGCTCTCATCCAGGTCAATAAAGATACTAAAGAGAACCAGCCCCAGTAATGAGCCCTGGGGAACACCACTTGTGACTGGCAGCCAACTGGATTTAACATTCACCACCACTCTTTGGGCCCGGCCATCCAGCCAGTTTTTTACCCAATGAAGAGTATGCCCATCCAAGCCATGAGCAGCCAATTTCTCCAGGAGAATGCTGTGCGAAATGGTGTCAGAGGCTTTACTAAAGTCCAGGTAAACAACATCCACAGCCTTCATACACTAAGTGGGTCACCTTGTCATAGGAGATCAGGTTAGTCAAGCAGGACCTGCCTTTCATAAATCCATGCTGACTGGGCCTGATATTGCCTGGTTGTCCTGTACCTGCTGTGTGATGGCATGAAAGATGATCTGCTGGAAAATCAAGATGATCTGCTCCCTAAAGATCACGTGCTTCACCCATGGGATGAAATACGGTTTGATAACAAATACACGGTGCATTGGAGCCATTTCTCTCCACAGATGCTGGGAGGAATAAGCCATGATATAATGGATTTTGGCTACAACCACAGGAATGCAGGAATTACCAGGACCAGACCGGACCAGAAGCCAGCCTGCTCCAGCTTTCCATTTCCAAAGCTCTGGAGACAACTGAGAACTTCACAGGGATCACTCATGCAGCAACACACCCGCAAGGAAAACTGATTTGCGCCTCACTTCATCATTTATGAACCTTATTAAAGCAAATATTTGAACTTATCTAATAGAACTGTGGGAATTGCACCCATGGAAGTATTAATTTGTTAAGCCACTTTATCTATAAAATGAACCACTCTTGTGTCATATATGTCTATGAACATGGGGTTGGTCTTCCCTTCAGACTGCACCAGGAGACACTAGACAGCAGTGTGTGTTCTCATTACCAAGATAGGTCAGTGGATTTTTTTACTCAAGAAGCACTGCTTGTCCAGGGCTAGGACATCACAGACTTATCTGCATAAAAATACTAGTGGCAGGCAGAGGACAGGGTGGTCCTTCCAGCAACATGCCAAAGAAATTCAAAAAATTTGCAAGCCCGTACTCCGAGTTCTTCTTAAAGGTAGCAGAAATGGTGGAAGTGAGCTTCTGGAGAACACAGAAAAGCCAGCAGGATCTCAGACCCTCAGAAGGAGTGATGTCAAGGCCAAAGAACAGACATAATAGTATTTAAAAACTGCAATAAAGTTGCAGAAGTGTGAAATGTGCTTCAAGTGAAAATCACAAATCACACAACCCCATTCTTAGACTCATGGAATGAAGTTTGGGGATGAGGAAAAGCCATGGGAGTCAAGAAACTGGGATCAAGATACTTTAAAAAAAAGTTTAAAGACTGAAAGTGCTCTCCAGGAAAGACAGAGTCTTCTGCTCTATCGGGAATTATTTTCAGGCAAATCTCAAGAGAGGAAGGCAGCATTTTCACCTGGAAGATCATATGCTGACCAGGTTTTGACCCTAACGCTAATCATCAAAGCAACCATCAACTAGCAAAAAAGACTCATCAGAGAATTTATGGATTTCAAGTGGGTATTTGAAAGACTTCATCATGACTCATTTGAGAGCAATGTGAACTGTTATGGCAAGCCAGCAAAAATAATTACCATCATAAAGGCTTTATATCAAGGTTGAGCCTGTGCAAAGTATATGCAGGCTCGAGGGAAGGGTTTCCACAGATAGCAATGTCAAAGAAGGTGGTGCTGGGCAGGGCAGGTGATCTGCCGTGAGATAAAGGTGAGGATGGAGCCACCGGCAGTGCAATAGCCCTTCACTACGTTTTTACACGTGATGAAGTACTTGCAAGTGCCCGAGTGCCCAGATGCCTGCCCAACGCTTCAAAAAGAGGATTCGTTGTCGGTTATGAAAAAAAAAAGAAATTGCAAAAGCAATGAGTCACTCAACTCCAGCTTATTTTCAAAAAGCAACGGCATACAAGAACAGGGGCAGTTTATATGTTTGGCAGTAAAATGATGGAAGGCAATCATACCAAAAATTGCCAAGGACCAGCTGTGCTGGCCAGGATGGGATTTGGTCATGTGGAGCTGAAAGAACACATCATGAAATTTTTGAGGTGAAATGTTATTTTCCATCCTAATAAACAGATATAAAGGGTGGGATTCAACCAAAGGTGCAAACGAGTCAGACACATTCCTCGGCATGTGACAACGACCCAGTAAGTATGAAAGGAAGCTGAGTCCCCAGCAAGGGCTGAGATGTGCCAGAGCTTCACCACCTGCCATGGAGCAGCTAGAGGACTACGAAGGACATCACACAGAGCAAAAAGGGTAAGAAAACATGAGTCTGGACTTACCCAGAGCCAAGGGGTATCAGACAATACACTGTGATATGGACTCAGATGAGGCAATGTCTCATCTCATGCTCTGCCCTCCCACCGTCCTGGTGATGCTATCAGGGAACTACTCTAGCTTCACCTGCTGGGATTGCTGAGGTATCTCAGCTCCTCACCATACTCTGCAGCCTGGTGTTTCCCTGCAGTGTAAGTTCGTAAAAATCACAGAATCACAGAATATTTGGGTTGGAAAGGATTTCTGGAGATAGTTTTGTCCAAACCCCTGCTCAAATTAGGGGCAGCTACAGCAGCTCAGGACTGTGTCTAGTTGGGTTTTGAGTACCTCCAAGAATGGAGACTCAAGTTGAGGTGTTTTTTCATGATTAACTATAAGTATTTGCTTCATCCTCTGTAGCTTAAAGTAATCATAAGCACGGACCAACAGCTAAGCTGTTCATTGAATGCCTGGTGGAAACTGTAACCCCCTCCTAGGTCTGACTCCCAGCGAGAGAAGCAGCAGGCTGAGACCAAGGGGGTAACAGGAGAGATAAATGACATCTCATTTTCCTGGACAGTCTCATTTGTCATCAAGTTTTTCACAAGCTGTGGCCAAGTGTCCCTTTTAAGACCGTTCCCAGCTTGGAGGAAGCAGATATCACCACCAAGTTACCTTTGTCAGCAAATGGCTACAGGCAGAAAAAAAGATGCAGCAACATGTCTATGCCATGCCTCGATGATGAGCCCCTTCAAGCAGAGCCTGCCTTTATGCTCAGTGCTTGTGCAGCACCTAGCATAGCAGAAGACTGGTTTCTTGGCTACATCTATACCCTGAAGGACCATGAGAGACGTCCTCAGCCTTCCTGGAGGGAGCCAGGATGTGGCCAGAGCACCCATGGGGCATCCCTGGATCAGGTGTAGCCCCACAATCCAAGTAATAAATCAACAGCATTACAGGTCTGACACTGCACCACGCTAAATAATGCAGAATATGTTTGAGAAGCAGGGAGTAATTATAACCGAAGCAGAGAAACCATCCAGGGAAGAACCGTTATCTTTACAGATAAAATCAGTAATAAATGCTACTGCATTCATAAATAAAAATCAGTCTGGAAACAAACCCTGAGTGGTGTCATGGAAAGTTCATAGCGATCGACAGCTTCATGGCTCCTTCCTGCTCCGTGTGCCTTCGCTCAGAGGCTTTAAAGGCTTTAGAAAGCTTTCCCTTTACTCAGGCTCGGTTTTAATTGGAAATACAAAGCAATACAAACCAGTAAACAAACAGGCATTGGGGTCCGGGAAATGAATCTAAATCTGTCCTGGCTTTTATTGGGTTTTACAAAGCACAAAGCAGCACTCAGGGCGTATAAACCGTGGCCCCTATCAAAGGTTTGGAGGGAACAACGTGAAATATATGGTGGGAAGAAAACGGGAAATATGTTGGCTTGGGGGGAAAAAAGAGTCACGCTGTGAAAAACTGTCTGAAATTATCCACCATGAAGGTCGCTGTGATTTTCTCCCTTGTTCTCCAACTTGCTCGCACATGCGTTTTGGGGTCCTATGTCTGTTGCATCACTTGCAGATCTGTATCCCATCCTGATGGCTGAGCAGCTTTGCAGAGATGGGGTACAGCTCCATGAACCCCAACGCGGCACGGCTGGGGCACACGGGCTAAAAGAATCCCAGGATCCCTCTGGGAAATACAAAGGCAGGCGAATCTGATGGCGAGTTTCCTCCCAGCTGGACGACACCCAAAATGCCTCCCTCCCTCCCTCCCTCCCTCGGTTTATGTTCAGACAGTGCCGCTTCGCCGGTCACTTTGCTCCAAGCCCATCAGCTGTTTTTGTTTCCAAAGGCTTTGCATGGTTTTGCTTTTTGATGTGATGCTGATACCGTCTGCCGCGCTCATTTTTCCACGGTCAGTAAGTCATCCTAAAAATTCCTCAGCGCCCATTAAACTAATGGGGCTGACCTGACGCACACAGGGCTCGTAGCGATAAAAGCCAATTATAAAACGAAGAATTATTTTAAATGGGTTTCTGATTCTGGGTACCTGGCCTAGGAGACAGCCCCGGGCAGGGCTGAGAGGTATGAACGCAGCTTGCCAACCTCTGTTGAACTTCACATTTCTTCCTTCTCCTCCCAGCTCAAATCCCAGCCTCAGCTCAGCAAACCCAGTGGGACTTTGGCCAGGAAAGGGCAGGATTTTCCCCAAAGGCCCCAGTCCTCCAGCTCCATATTTATCTTCAGAAGAGGCTGGTCGGATACCCTTGTGCTGGGTGCCTGCTGGGAAACAGTCAGAAGAACTGGAGTATTTGGCTGTTGGTCTTTTTTGAAAGCTGAGCATAATTTTTTTATTTTTTTTTTTTTTTTTGCTGGTTGATGGTTTTATTATTTGCAGTGAGATAAGGACATTCTTTGCCTGAAAACCTGGTGCTCCCACAAAAGGCCGCATCCTCTGCCAGTTCCCATCAATGCTGGATAGGGTTAAAGGGGGCTCAACTAACACATGTCTCTTGGTGGTCTCTCTGGGATCGCACAGTTATGGGTTTGCAATCACAAAGATGACAGTTCCTCTGGATTTTTTCCAGCCCCACGTGTCCAAAATGTTCATAGCCACAAAGAAAATCTAAATAATAAAATCCTAAAAATTCCTAAATTCCCAAATTCTGAAGAACATGTTGATCCAGCATTGCAAATCTCAAGATATTCAGTTGTATCAGAGCTGCTGAAGCCAGAAGCTTGGCGTTCTAATCATGTTTTTCTCTTGCTTTCTGGTTTCTGAAGCCCTCTGCATCCTTGTTTCAGTCCTTTTCTTGGCACTCAAATGGGGTAGAAATCTGCTCTTGGTATTAAGGACTGTGACTATCACACCGGCACAGTGTTGACCCTGATCCTGCAATGCTTCTGGTAGCACAATGTGATGAAGAGCTGAGTACAGCAAGAAGAAGGTATGGAAGAACAGTAGGGGTTGATCCTCATCTGGTGTAAATGAAATGATGACAAATGACACCATTTGAAGATCCAAATATCTTAAAGGTCTTGACAGCAATGCTGAGATGGGTGGGATTCATCTCAGCAGAGTTTTAAGAGTCTACAAGGTGGATGTCTCCACCTGGGCTTATCAGTCCTGGTTCCCTGGAGAGGCAAGGGGATAAAATGGGCACTTTTAGCGTGCAAATGATTTCCCTCATTTTTGAGATCTTTTTCCATCTTCTCTCAAAAAGTGGACAGATTATAACCTCCAGCAGATGTCTCACTCTCAATGACATCAGTTCCCTCTCCAAAATGCCCAGGGAATCACATCAAGGAGACCCTGACTGGTTGTTAGAGAACAGCAGCGATCTCTCCCTATTTCTGCCTTCTAGGAAGCAAATTCTGGGTTGTTAGCGGCTCTCTGCTCTTCAGCAGACTCATTGGGACCTGAACTAGCTCATCTCCAAAGGGAAAGAGGGGAAAAAAAGCGGGGAGAAAAAAAGGCAGCAGGCACTTAACTGTTCTCAAGCTGCTCCTTTGTGCCAAGACTACTCCATCTCCGGTATTGTTTACACTGAAATAAAAGCTGAACAGTGTCAGATCTTAAAATAACTTGCTGTTTGTGGAGCAGGAAAACCAGGGTCAGGGAAGTTTTGACCAAATTTAAAGAGGCAGGATGACTATGGGATGAACTGGGACTCAGACAAGAAGGTGTTTGCATGCACCTGAAGTTCAACCATGAGCCTTGTGCAACGTGAGTTGGGGTCACTGGGTCTCCCCCATCCATTCCAGCGAAGCTAGGTCAAGCCTGGGGATAAGACATAACATCTTCATTTGTCCTCCCAGAGCGAATCTGCAGCCATGGCTATTTCCCTTGTTAGGAAAACTCAGCACATGGTAGAGAAGGAGGGGTGGGACTGACCCAAATGCCCTTGAGATGTACAACCAGAGGGTCTAGATGTGACATACAGGGTTTTAAAAGGAGGTCCATGATGCTGAGTGAAGAAAGTATTGATGGGAACGCTGAGGAAAAGGCTACATTTATACGTCTGGTAGGATATTCTGTGAGAGGGAAGGGCTCAAGGTTCAGGGACTTAACATTGCTGTCCCAACGCAGGCCACCTCCAGGTCCCAAACAGGGCAGGGGACATTAGGTCTTCTGGTAGGTGAACAAGACATTGGAAGGTTGGATACATGGAGAGAACCCAACCAGGTCTGCCCCATCCACCTCACGGGTCAAGCTCAACTCAACCTTAATCTTGCTCACCACTTGTCATAGAGTGTTGTACTGTCTGCTGGGGGACAGACTGGCCTCCAGGTGAGCTGATACCCAAACACAACCCATACCAGAGCTTAAAGATGACTTGCATCGACCGAATCTGAAGAGTCAAGTCCTGGTCTAGCTTGAGGGCACAAGGCTCCACAAGGGGTTGCCTGCTTGGCTGCCCTTAGGTGGCAGCGCTGCCTGCAGATACTGAAATGCAGCGTATCAGGGCTTTGGTGCTTTCAGGGACACAAGGACACCCCCACATCACCTTCCTTGCCCCCATTTCTCAGCCCCCATTCTTCAGCCCCCATTCCTCAGCCCCTGGCAGGCTCCCCGGCACGGCACAGGGCTTGCAACTCATCCAGGGCTTGAGCAGGGAAGGAAGGAGGCGTGTGCCAGGCACAATAGCAAGGAAGTACCTGGCCTTGTGGCGGTCATTAGTGTTTCCCCTCTGCTTCGGTTCTGCCTCGCCATGGGACAGGCGACAGCAGCAGGAAAGTGGGGGCTGCCCCAGGGCTGTCACCTTGCCTGGGCTCCCCAATGCCCCTCTCCTGCTTGCACGGATGGTGAACACCAGTGATTTGGGAGATCTGAGGAAGGTGGGTAGTATATGGCATGCAAACATATCTTTTTACTCTAGTCTTGCTACCTGAAGCCTCTTCACTGAGCTTTTGGGCAGCTCCTGTCCTTCCAAGAAGTCTTCAGGGGTACCTTTGTGGTGTTTTTTCTCCAGCCCACCTCGAGCTCCCTTTGCTCAACAAAACACCCACGCAAACCTGGCTGCAAGGAACCGATGGGGTGAGCAGCATTGCTGGTCTGATGCTGGGACTGACGCTTTTTTTTGGGAGAAGCGAGGAGGGAACCGTATGGGCTCATAGCACAGACTTTCAGGAAGCCCGTGTGAGCAGGCAGCAGGTTGGGGAGCAACCAGCCAGCGACCCATATGGGACCCCCAGCCAAAACAAGTCAAGTCGGTACCAACGCAATAAATTTGCTCTTGTGTGTTGGAAGGGGGTAACCAGTGGAGGGTCTGGCAGCAGCATCAAGCCAAGGAGACCCACAGCAGAGATCGTGCACGTGGGATGTAGGAGATCTCATTAATGTGAGCGGAAAGTCACTGGTGTCTAGGGCTGATCCGGCAAACTCTGCTGGACTGAAAGCGGCTGAGTTGAAGGAGGAAGAAGAGACACTCAGCTCTCCATTAAACATTAATATTCGGCCCTGACTTGCATTCAGCGAGATGGTAAAAGCCTTGAGATTGCTGGGGATCGATCCCAGCCGCGATGATAAACGCCAGCGATGAGCCTTGGAGATGGAGCAAGGAGCGAGTCGGAGCCCGGGACCGCCCTGGCGCAGCCCCCTGGCAGAAAGGAGAGAAATAAATAAAAGAAAGAAAGTCCCAGATGGAAAAAAAAAAAAAAAAAAAAAAAAGGGAGACAACATGCCTGGGCTGGGTGGGAGAGGCCACTGCTGCCAGACACAAACCATCGGGGCAGGAGCCCAGCACCCAGCACCATCCTTTTCCCACGCCCCGCTCACCCTCTCCGAGCCGACGGGGGCCTTCTGCTCACAGCAAGGACATTAACTCACCCACAAATGTTCCCTTCCCTGCTTCCATGGCTGGGTTAAACCTCTAGCACAGGGGCATTAATGCGGTGAACAAATAAGCTCTTAAACACCCCTGGGTGTTTGCTCAGCACCCACGAATCCAAGCCCCCGAGAAACTCTGCGCCCCATGGGGGAGGTGGAAGAAAAGCTGCAGGGTGGTGCTGGGGGTGGCACAGAAAATTGGGAAGGAGTTAATAAAGGTATCAACCTCTCTGAAATAACCAACCTGTACACAGACCTCCCGCAAGGACACACACACTACAAAGACACACGGTGGTTCATGAGAAATTAAATTACACACTGATGTAGCTGCACCTCTGAGTTGTATCAGGAATGGGACACGGCAGGGTTTTGGCCAAAGGATCAGCTCCATAAAGGGTTAATGGCACACGAGATATGTTTAGTGGGATTTGGTATCTTTTTTTTTTTTTTAACCTCCGACAAACAAAGCATATGAGAAAATCCAGTTCACAGCTGAGCCCTGGCTGTTTGCCCACTAGGGCAGGGAAAATGCAGATGGTTCAAGATACCCACGCGCCTGCGTTTCTCCTTCAGCCCATGGCTCAGGGTCCCTGGCAGGTCTCTCCCCCCGTCATATTCACAGAATCACAGAATGGTAGGGGTTGGAAGGGACCTCTGGAGATCATCCAGTCCAACCCCCTGCCAGAGCAGGGTCACCCAGAGCAGGTGGCACAGGAACGCGTCCAGGCGGGTTTGGAATGTCTCCAGAGACGGAGACTCCACCACCTCTCTGGGCAGCCTGTGCCAGGGCTCTGCCACCCTCAGGGTAAAGAAGTTCCTCCTCATGTTTAGGTGGAACTTCCCATGTTCAAGTTTGTGCCCGTTACCTCTTGTCCTGTCACTGGGCACCACTGAAAAGAGCCTGGCCCCATCCTACCGACACCCGTCCTTTAAGTATTTCTAAGCATTGACAAGGTCCCCCCTCAGTCGTCTTTTTTTCCAGACTGAAGAGACCCAAATCCCTCAGCCTTTCTTCCTAAGAGAGGTGTTCCAGTCCCCTCATCATCTCGGTAGCCCTTAGCCCTTCAGGCTGGCTGAGGTGGCAGTCGTGCAAATGGCAGTGCAAAAGCAGAGCTGAGACAGGAGCAAATCTACTTCCCTCAAGCCCCATTGGCTTCCCTGGAGCTGCAGAGGAGTCGGGATCCTGCAAGGCTCCGCTTCTTCAAAAATAGTAATTACCTCTCAAAGTAAATAGGTGTTAACAGAAACAAAGAGCTTTGCCGCAGTCTGGGTAAACACCTTAGAGTGAACTTAATATCCCTTCTCCCAGCAGATGCAATCGCGCTGCTCTACAATTATTTTCAGGTTGGGGCGGGGAACGAAGAAGCCACGGCGGCGGCTTTGCAGAGCGATACCCGCCACTTCACTGACATTTCGGTCCCCGGGGCTGAAACGAGCTTCCTTTCAACGAACCAGATGTGGAATGCGACCGGCGATCAGCAAAACCAGCAGCTAACCCTAGCACGATGTTAAACCTCCCTAAACGTCAGCCTGGTTCTTAATCCTTAAGAGTCCCCCAGTCTAGACAGGACGTGAAGGACTAATGTGAAAACCAGCTCAACTCTGCCGTTGAGCTGCAAACAGAAAGAAGCAGCAAAGGGTATAAATACCTTTGGCCTTTTAATTTTTTCGCCTTTTGGGAGCGTGGGCAGCGCCCAAGCACGATCCCGCGCTGGTGCAGAGGGTTTGCAGCCAGTTGGTATCACTGCGTGCAGCCACTTTTGGGTTGCCCATTTGCTCACTAAATCATGCTAAAAAGCAAGCAAAAATCCGTCTTTTCCCTACCACCGTGGGGAGCTGGTGAAATAGGCTTTTACCCAAACTGCCCCAAAAGCTAACGAGTTTTTCCTCCACCACCGGTGGGTTGAAAGCAAACTCATTACTGGTGGCTTGGGCTCGGCTGGTGCCGGGTATCCCTTCAAGCAGGAGGTAATTCAGCATGTGGTGGCAGCTGTAGTAAAAGCCTTTGCCGGTGATGGAGCACTTCCCTGGCCGGGATTCAATTATAACCCAGCCAGGAACAGCCTGGCTTTGGGGCTGGACCCAGCGTGGCTTTTGGGTCAGCATAAAGCACTCACGCACTCAGGAACAAGAACAACCAGAAAAATGTGCACAGCGGCTTCCCAGGCAGTTTCTGATCTCGTTCCGCCATGCTGCCTGTCTGCTGGGAGAGGGAGGTTTAGTTAATTAATTGCTACAATTAGCATGGAGCTATTCCTGCCCATGATGGTTACCTTTCCCTCCCCTTTTTTGCTGCATTCAATTACTGACTCATTCATTCTCCAAGGCAGAGGCTACAACGAGGCACAGAGAGGCTTGAGGATGAGGGGGTGAAGTCTAAGAAAGAAAGGTAAGAGGTCCCAAGCTCTATTCCTGCCCAGGAACTGTCTTAATCTCACGCAAACTCCTCATCCTCTCCCTCCCATCAACCCACGGCTTCAAGGAGGCGATGAAGACGGAGCACGGCAGTTACAGATATTGCTGTGACCATTTTATTTCTCCCTCCAGCTGACCCATCACAAAGGATGGGTGATGGGCTCGTGTATGCCAAGATGGACAATACTCCCAATACCCATCACGCTGCAACAGTTCTGCCACCTCTCTGCCCAGCCTTGGGCCATGAGTCCTTCAAACAAATATTATCTGCTTTGGGAAATCGATGATTTATTTGCCATTAGTTAGAGGCGATGGTGAAGGAAAGGTGAGCGTGGGGTCACCGCTTCGGCGAGTACCAAAGCGAAGCACCAGCCCTGAATAATTCATGCTCCCTCTTTTCTGCGGCATCTGGACACATCTGCTGCGCTTGCCGTCGCAGGCTTTTTCTCGGCTGACTCAGAAAATCACGCTTTGGCAGCTGGGTACTGTTTCAAGTGGGTACTTTCCCTACAGCATTAACGAGCTGTGATTTTGTTACAAATAGGGATTTTTGTTCCTCTTTTGCTGATGTCACTCCGTGATCCTGCAGGGAATAGCACTCGTATCTCTGCAGCCTGACGAGCCCTATGTGTCCTTTGGGACAGATGTACTCTCAAGCGGGAGATTGTTTTTCCTTTTGCTGCCCAGATTTATATTTCACTGAAGTCCAGTATCGATCCCGCTGCCGCTGGGCTGGAAGCTCATTTTACTAAATGGGAAGAAAAACAGTTCCCCCAGCTGAACGCATGTAAAATGGAAAATCCTCCAACAAAACAGCTCTTCAAAAAGGGACCTGAACGATTTTGCTGAACCTCGAGGACTGCGCTCTGACATCGGAACGGGATGTAATTTATTTAGCCTGACCTTTCCCTGCAAGACCGTGCTGGCGGCATTATCAAGGATCCTTTCTACCACTTGTACACCCATTGCCAAGGTGACGTCCCGTTTCATGCGTCAGTCGGTGAAGATCGCATCCGCGCTGCTGTGATGCTTTGTTTGCTGTCCTGCCTGACAAGCTCTTGGCAGGGTTTCAGCTCCCGCGGATGGCAGCTGCTCTGCGAGGGACCAGAACAGATTCGAGCTGGACGTCATTATGGAGAGTTCCACGTAGACAGAGCACAGGACCTAGGTTCCCCTGGATAAGACTGGACCACGGATGAGATAAAGCAAAGATGCCCAGAGGTGCTACCAGGTGCAGTGGGACCAGCAGGCGACTGCAGTGCTGCACCCCTGCTTATCCTCGTCCCATCTCACTTGGGATTTATGTGAGTCCTCGTGGTCCCAGGGAACCAGAGGGGTCTTGCTGGTGCTCACCTGCAGAGGCTTGCCAAAGTGCAGCCATGTTTGGATGGTGGAGCACAACCAGTGGAACAGGTCCTGGTACTGCACAAAACCACCTCTCCCATCCACCTTTTTCTCTCCCCTCCCAGTGCTTTCCCAGTGGGTCCCAGGAGGAGACAGAGATGCAGATGGGGAGGATGCATCAGCCCTTCACAAGAGATTGATCCTGTTGGTGGTGGGGACAGACACAGCAGGGAGGGACACGGTTGAGTAAAGCTTTTCCCACCCCACCAAGGGATTTTCACTGCTGGTTCCCACAGCTCTCAAAGGGACTTTGGTGATGGATGAGGACAACGGCTGCAGCTAAAAAAGTCCCCAGACCTCACCAACTTCTTATAAGAGACTCAAAGGTCTACAGTTATGGGGGGAGAAAATGAATTAGGTGGCTCACAGGGCCAAAGCCTGCTCTGCTTCAGATATGAAAAGTAGGAAAGCCGCATGGAGGTTTCCCACGTGCCCATCCATTTCCCAGTCCAGCCCTCCCAGACTTGTGGTAGGCTGCACCCCCCTCCCACAGGTCTGATCTGAAAGAGGACCCAGGCCCTGTTGGGAGGACAGGACAGGAGATGCTCTTGGCCACAGACACGGCTTTCATTGTACCTGTGTTCTCCTCGGACTGGTTGAAGCCACAGATCTGGCAGATGCTGCGAACCCACTTGTTCATATCGTCCTCGGTCTCGGCCACCAGGTAGAAGGTCCTATCGCTGGTCTTGATGTCAAAGATATAGCTGTCTGCCAGCTCCTTCTTGTTGAAGGTCAGGCCCGCATCCACTTGCTCACAGAAATTGAGGTTGATCACACGCAAAGGTTTCTTGGAGTGGTCATTTTTGTAGTACTCCAGGACGTCGGGGTCGCCACTCATCCGACCGCTGCGCAGGACGAACCAGCGTTTCTTCCATGCCTGCAACCAAGAAGAGAGAACGCATGAACCCCATCGCTCAAGTCATGAGGCCCAAGAAAGCCCTGCCAGGTACTGGGTGACACAGATGGACAAGACACCTCTCTGCCCCAGGATGCTCTGGGATGGTGCTCAGGACATCCCTGCAAGAGGTGCATGGACTCAGCTCAGTTCATTAGTTCAATACTCAAATCCCACTGGTTATCAGGGAAAATTAAATACCAAAATATCATAGAATCGCAGAATGGTTTAAGTTGGAAGGGACCTTAAAGATCATCTAGTTCCAAACCCTCTACCATGGGCAGGGACACGTCCCACTAGATTAGCTGAAGACGACCCCAAGAAGTGCTAGTCTTGAGTCTTACAGCAACCTTGCTCCTTACAGCCCAGCCACACTCCCAGGACCCAAATACCCTTTGCTCCTTGATGTGAGATAATCTGCAGGGCAGCTATCACCGACAATCACAGTGCCGAAATGCCTTCCAGCAGCTCGGAGGAGCTCAGGCACTTTGGACGCAGTGCCTTGGGTATCCCGCCCTTCAGAGAAACCCCTGAAAGCATTACAGTGCGCGTCTGCAGATACTGACCATGCCAATCCCATCTATGTTTAAATGCCAGAATAGAAAGGCTAATAAAACCAATGGGGAACTGGTTTGTTTTTTTAAATATCAGGAATAATGCCAGGGAGACCCGTGGAGAATCCAAGCTTTGTTTTTCAGCATCTTCTGCTCCCTTGTACGCAGGAAACTCTTTAGCAAAGGAAAAGGTTATCACTGATTCTTCTGAGCACTGCGAACAGTGGTTCCTGGCCAAACTACCTGGGGAACGGGCTCAGGAGGTTACGGTGTTTGAAGCAAACTGGCAAAATAAATGTCGGCCATCAGCCCTGGCACTGGGAGCTGCCTCCCCTCTGCTCTCCCCACACCAAATGCAGTTGGGAGCCCACAGGAGAGGCAATAGCCACAATGATGATGTGCTAAATGCTACGACTTATATTACACAGAGAATTGTGCAGGTGTAACTCCCCATCCCATGGGCTGGAGGGATTTTTTGGGGGGAGTGGGCTCTGCACGAGCACCCTGGCACCTGCAGGAGGGATGCACAGGGTGAGGGACCACCATGGGCTGCTCCCTATCACAGAGCTATGATGCCCTGCAGAGGGCTGAGCTCCCATGGCATATGGAAGGGAAGGACTCTGTCTAAGCGTAGTTCTTAAAACATCTGGGTTTGTTCAGGCTCCCTTTGAAGGCAGTGAAGGTTTGAGAGGTGCACAAACAATGTGGGCTGGATATGGCCCACACGGATGAGCAGGATGATGTGGGGTATTGCCAGCGCTCCTGCACTACCTGAGGCATACCTTGGTTTGCACCAAAGGACGCCAAGGGAGGGGATGCAATTCCCACCATCCTGCTCTGGTTGCAGACTTTTGCTTGTTTTATGAGCTTTACCTTAATTATTTTTAAAAAAAAATCACCATTTTTTTGGGTTCATGTGATTATGAGAGGTTGGGTCATGAGGAAGCACATGACGTCCCTAAGAAGGAAGAACCAACAGCCACAAACATCTTTAGTAACCCAAGAGAGGCTGCAAGACAAGCGGTGTGCTGGGACCTCTATGAAGCTCCCTGGGAGGCGACTACAGCCCTGTGAGGCTTTACATATTGGCGATGGGCATGTGTTAGATCTCAGCCACCCAATTGCAAGAGGATCCCACAATTTTGGAGAATCTGGTGGCTGAAATAAGGGTAAGAAAGCCCTGTGATCTTTTCTCTGAACAGTCCGATTTGCACCACACTTCTGAAAGGCTTAAAAATAGCTTTTGCTGGTGTATTTGAAATTTGTAACCAAATTAGCTTTGCACTAATTCTCAAACTGGCTCCTGGTACCAGGAAAGCAACTTCAGTGCAATCTTCCAAATGCAGCGGAGCAGGAAATTGCTTAGTAAGAGGACATGCGAGGCTGGCAGATTTTGGTTTCATCCAGGAGACGCTCACCCTCTTCTCATCAAAATGGACGCTTTTAGATGAAAAAAACAGCACACAGCGGAGCTGCGTCCATCAGGGAGGGAAAAAACCAATTTCACCAGGCAGCAGCAATAATTTGCTAGTCCATCTCCTCAAAACGGATCACCCAAATCATTGGAAAAAAACATCATGAACATTTTTTTTCTAGCTCTAGGTGAAAAAATGTCCCATTAGCTTCTTCCTATTAACACCGAGCTATTTCTTTGTGGCCACTTGGCAGGATTAAGACATGGGCAGGACTAAGACATGAGATATTTCTTTGCAGCCACTTGGCAGGACTAAGACAAGGGCAGACATCAATGAGGGCATCTGAAAGAAGATCAAGTTGTGCGACCACATTAACGACCACCTGAATGAAGACACATCCAACACCAGTTTTTGCTACGTGGCTTGTTGCCTTCCAACCATTTGGAGTCAAGCTTTGCAGCTTCCCTTCATGGTGGAGAAGTTGCATTGAAGAAACCACAAAAATACAGAAACTAGACTCCAGAATTTAGAGCTTTCCTGGAAAAAATAGGAGGAAATGCTGCAAGCAAGGCCAATGATGCTACCACGGCTTCCCTTTTTATCGCCAATGCGAGAGCCACAACTTCTCCAGTTCACTTCAGTCTGTCTGGTAGCAATGGAAAGCCCCACACAGTCAATATTTGGCAGAGAAAACAGTATAACATACACAGTCTGGTGGTATTGAGTAAGTCCTAACATAAGCTGGTTGCAAGAGAACTGCTCTTGTCAGGGCAAAATTTCTTGGGAAGCTTCAGGAGCTGGAGTGTCACTGGATGATGGGACCCTTGGACAGAGCAACAGCCCCACCAACTTGGGACGACCAGCCTGTCCGCCTCTGCCTGGTGCCCTCATGATGATAAAGAGTCACCAGTGTTTTTCTAAAACAGCTTCTGAGCCAGAAAAACGGCTCACGGCAGCAGCTGCTGTCCTGGAGAGGTGGCTGCAGGCAGCATAGCTGGATGCATCTCCCACTGCACATCCACACAGCAGGACCAGCCATTTCTGCCTCCTGAGATCAGCTTCTGAGCCAGAGGGATAAACACAGGCCATTAGAAGAGAATGGAAGGAAATAATAAAGAAATAGCCAGGAACGTTCCTATTTTTGTGGAGATGTTCCCCCTTTGAGCACCGAGCTCAGCAAGCGTATTTTAGTTCTTCCCCATGGATTTGCTATGTCTCCATCAGGAAAAGGGCTCAGCTTGTGTTTGCCAGGCTGGGGCTGCTCTTGGAGCATCTCGTGGCACTAACGGAGCTTGCTTCAACATATAGCAATATGTGGCAGAGGGTACGCAGCCTGCAGCACGTGGCCCATCCTCTTCAGACACCTATTCATTCAAAACTACCAATATCATCTAAATCTTCCACGTTTAGGCTTCCCTAGAATATCACCTTCCTGCAAGGGCGTGACTTAAGGGTCTACCGACCACCAGCTGTGAAGCAGTAGGATGCACAGGATCCATATGTCCATGCCAAACCAGAGGAGGCTGCAACTCCACATGAACCCAAACACTCAGTTTCCAAGACCACGTTCTCCCACCGCGGGGCTGTGATGGCCAACACGTATCTCCTCCTCCACCTGAATTTTCCTTCTCTCCTTATTTCTATTTTTTCCCGGCTCCTTTGAAGCCCCTGTTGCTATCAGCCCACTCCTGCCAAAGCACCGTGCCTCACCGACACGTGGTGTGAGCCAAGGGTTGTGTTTGTTTAACAGCTTTACAATGTAGAGAGGCCAACAGCTTAGCAGCCATAAAACGGTGCCTTTGCCACACAAATTTCCAGCTGTGTGGTCCTTTGCCTGCATCAGGTTGCTTCACAGTTAAATTACAGCCGCTAAAGGCCCATAATATCATTGAGAAATATTTTTGACGCTTGGCAAGTACTTCTGTTAAAGACTTGTTTGTTAAAAAAATGCCCATCATGCTGCCAGAGCAATGTAAATCCTCCCTGGCTGCTGAGAACCGCGACTGCTGTTTGATTGCTTTGCACCTCAACAGTGCTGTGGCAAGTTAAAGCTTCCAAAACTGACCTCTTTCCAGCTGGATGCTACCTGGAATTGGTGTTGTTTTATGGGTTGGCGAGTTGTGTTGGCAGAGATGAGGTGGTGCTGCTGGGTTCCTTGGCTGAGCGCACTCAGCAGGGATGCTCTGGGAGGCTCAGGCAGTAGTCGGGACCCTTCCTGTCCCCTCTGCTGGGTGAGGAACCAGGAGAGCCCAACCGGAGAGGTGGCTGCTCTTGAGCAACCACAATACTGTCGTGGGAGATCTGGCCACACCATGAATGAGGTCCCTGTGGCTGTCTCCTGATGGCACAGTGCTGTGACAGAGCTGGTGGCGTCACTGCAGAGGGCTCAGACTGTCCCTTGTCAGAGAATCTTGGGACTGCAAATGTGTAATAACCCAAGTGCAATTAAGGACAGGTCAGACAGAAGCTTTATCAACTATGATGATAGCGAGAGGACATTCGGACAGCATCTCCCCCTGTCCTCCCCTGCTCTCTGACAAGTGATTGCAGAGACCCAGCATATATATTGTTTCAGAAGGAAAGAGGAAAAGAATAATTTTGATGGTAGCAAAGACAGGTATCCATCCCCAGGGAGCTTGCTAACTGCCATAATCCTAAGAAGGAATCAAACAGTAAATCGTCTGTCAATATGGAGAGATGGCTCTTGGTGGGGCCTATAGGAGTGGCCCACCCAGTATTATCTTAACTCAGAAGTGAGGAGTTGGAAACAGTCAGAGACTGTTAGCTTTTAGTCGAAAGGAATGTTCTTCCAATTAGGATAAATTTCTGAGCCAGACCTCTCAAATCTTTAATATGAATAGTTTTAACACCACACCCTTATGGCACATATAGGGGGAAGAGAAGAGAGAAGAGAAGAGAAGAGAAGAGAAGAGAAGAGAAGAGAAGAGAAGAGAAGAGAAGAGAAGAGAAGAGAAGAGAAGAGAAGAGAAGAGAGGAGAGGAGAGGAGAGGAGAGGAGAGGAGAGGAGAGGAGAGGAGAGGAGAGGAGAGGAGAGGAGTGGAGAGGAGTGGAGAGGAGAGGAGAGAAAAGAGAAGAGAAGAGAAGAGAAGAGAAGAGAAGAGAAGAGAAGAGAAGAGAAGAGAAGAGAAGAGAAGAGAAGAGAAGAGAAGAATAAATATGTATTTCCCAGGAAATCTCTCTGCCCTGCTCCTTCTCCCCCCACTGCCACCTTTGTCCCTGGGAGCGCAGCACACCACCAGTGTGAAATAAACCTTCCAAAATCTGATCTGACACAAACCACAGGATCTAATCCAAGTTGGCAGGCGGGATGAGTGACCTAGCCATGACATCGGGCAAATTTCTCACACCAGCATGAAGTCACGGGCTGAGCAACTCGAGCAGGAAACCCCACAGTGGGGCAAGTGTGCGCTTTTGTCCCAGATTTGCCCACAGTCAGAGAAACCCTTGGTGCAGGATGGCTCGTGAGAAGGACCAGGAAACCTGGAAAGGCCTCACTGTTCTTCCCAGCCACCGTGTCCCCTTGCTGTCCCCTCCCAGCTGCCACCATTTTAGCCATCCTGGCAAGATCACCGCTGGGAAAGGGGGATAGAAACGATGTGGTTATCCTGAGAGCGTGGTTTGGCTTGCTCAGTGGTGTTGTTTTTGCCATGCTCAACAACAATGCCGACTGTAGCCATCGGACTGTGTTACTCCACACTGGGGCTGCCCTGGCCACCCCATCCCCACAGTCCTGCACAAGGGACACAGTCCCCTACTGCAGCCGGTGCTACCAGTATCGGAGAGTGAAGCCTCGTACAGGAGGATTGCAGAATAACCTATTGGTGACCTGCATAATAATGTTGTCTTCCTCTATGCCCCTAGGGGCTTTTTATCTCATCTGATGGACAGAAGGATGCTGGTTTTATTATTCATGCAAGAACGCCTCTCCCCGCTCTGTGTTAGCGCTAACTCAAAGAAAATGCAGCTTGGAAGAAGATTTGTAAGCAGCAAGGAAGCCCCCCCATGTGTGCTCAGGTAACGGTTCTGCTGGCCGATTGCCGCCACAAAGCCTTGATGTTCCCAAGCCCAAGAGCACACAGGAGCTCCCTGAGCCCCCTCTTGCCCTTCCAGACCCCCCCATGGCTCTCCAAGCACCTTCTCCATGCCCGCTGCCTGCTCACGGCACCTTTTGACATGATGCTGGGAATAGACGGGTCCCAGCCCCGCTCCTCTCACCCTTGAAAAGGATGGAGACTGATCACCGCTAATCATGTGTCTGCCGTGGCTGAGTTCATGGCGAGTTCGTTAGCAGCATTGCTTTGGGGGAGGCTTGATTGGCAGCGTTAATAACGCCGCACCGCAGTGGCGAGACCCTGCAGGGCAAAGGAAACCTTGCTGGGGTACAAGGCGGCTCTTCTTCAGCTTGCTAGGGGATTGGGGGAAGTAATGTCGATGCAAAAAAAACCCAGCTCAGTGTGTATCTCAGGCTGTCAAACTGACCTTCCCTCCTGGGATTTTTTTTTTCCCACTGTCGGAGGTGTAATTAGGCTTCAGAGCACACATTGAATTGCTACGTGTGAAATCCACCCCATGGCGGCGCAGACAGTGCAAGACCTTCCGCACCAAGCATTGCTCATGGCTGGCTGAGATTGGGCTATAAGGAGGTGAGGCTCAAGCACGGACTAAAACCTGTTCACAAGATCATTTAAAAACCCGTAAATTTCAAAACCAGCTCCTGCCATCAGAGATTTGCTACCAGGGAAGGAAGGGGTTGGGATGGCTTGGAGCTAAAGGGACGCTGGTGTGAGCTGGAGGACCCACTCCCCACCACTGTGCTCTGTGAACACGATGGGCGACGAAGCAGTGACACAATGTGGAAAACATTTCCCTCCGTATTTATTTTACGGGAGTTCTCTGGTTGGAAAGATTTCAGTAGCTCAGTGCTGCTCACGGTCAATCTTAGGAAAACAAAGATGTCTCTCTGGGACGTGAGGGCGCCAACCATGTTTCTGCTGGGATGATGGAGCGTCTGATTAAGGTTGGGATGGAAAAACAAAAAACCAAGTAGTGAGGTTGTACTTACACCACCAGACAAGCCGTGACCGTCTGAGAAAGGAGGACACAGGGGAAACCCTGGGATGGGAAGGGCATGCTTCTGCCTGGAGGGTGTAGAGAGGATGGAGCCAAACCCTACTGGGAGATGGATGGGGACAGCATGAGAGGCAATGGGAAGGTCCCATTAGGTGTAAGGAAAAGGTTTCACAATGAGTGGTAGGACAACAACAAAAAAAAAAAGATAGGGTGATATCCATCCTTGGAGATATTCAAAACCTGCCTGGACAAGTCCAGGAGCAATGTGATTTACTCGAGTTGGCCATAACTTCAAGCTGGCCCCACTTTGAGTGGGAGGTTGGTCCAGAGACCTCCAAAGGTCCCTTCTTGACCTCAGTTATCTCTGAATCTAAATTACTTTTCCATAATTAGATCCAGCTCCCAGTGAGCAGTGTTGAACTTGTCATACAGAGACGTGATAAGACTCCTCAGACGCCGAGCCCCGACGTGGCACTGGTGCAGCCCTCCACTGTGCACCCATCCTCATGAGAAAGGGCAGCATTGGCATTTTTTAACTCCCTTTGAGTAAAGCAACCTTTTCTGAATAATTCCTTCTGCTGAAAGCTGCAACATGCCTTTGCAAGTGGGAAGATGTTGGGAAAGCATGAGGATCCAAGGAGCAAGCTGGAGCTCAGCTCCTGCCCCAGGGCTGGTTGCGGGGCCTCCACCGCGTCCCTGCCACTGTGCCATGGATTTTGTTATCTGTAAGTATTTCCTGCTATTCAGCCCTGTTCTGTATTCCACTCTGTTATTCCTAGCCGAAATCTCTCCCCCCACCCTGCCACAGCACACCCTTTGCGGGGGAGACCAGAGCGGCACCTGAAGGAGGTGCAGCAGATGGGTGTCCCTGCATGGGGACAGGCAGAGCTGGTGCCTCCCCAGGGATCTGCAGGACACCTGGCAAAGGGATGAGGTGACACCGCCATCGGCTCTGTCACAAGCCCCAGTTGGCCACCCCGAGAATAACAGCACAGCGAAAGGGACCACGTCCTACAAAAGCAACACTGCAGGCAATATCCCAGGGCCCCAAAGGGATTGCAGCAGAGTCTCCAGCCGACTGTTTAGTCTGGGTCTGATCCAAAAGCCAGGGCCACTAAAAGGGATTTTTCAACCTCAGCCTTGAGGTGCTTTGTTTTTTGCAGTGCTGGTTCCTGGGGTGCTTCTCAGCCCCCGCACCTGCCCTGGCCAGATCCTGACTTGACGCTGGGGCAAGCCGTGGGGTGATGGCACTGCCATATCACCTCGCGGGGCACAATCATGTGGCACGAGTGATGAACTGAGTACAAAGATGCGTCATCCCCGGCCCCCACCATCATCATTCCCAACGCAGTGCCGTGGGGGTTGGCTTGCACCTCGCTCTTCTTTGGAGGCTGACATGGACAAGGGGCTGCAACAACCAAACAGGATGCCCCAGCGGCTTATTTTGTGATATCATATTTATCATATATATTATGATACTATAGTTATACGTACTTTACATGACACACGTTGAGAGCGGTTCTTCTCAAGTCTGTTTCAACACCCAACAACCACCATTGACTACACTCAACCCTACGGAGATGAGCAAGAGCCAACCAACACGCCGGGGTAAGTCATCCCATGCCATGCAAACGCACCAACAGTGAGAGTGGAGTTTACTTTGCTTTTTTCAACTGTGGGTTTCTGGAAGAAAAAGCAAACTGCTTGGAGACTTTTTTTTCCCTCCCGAGACTTTGGTATCAGGCTCTGATAAGCGCTTTCCCGGCCATTACACAAGCAGGGCTGGACATGGGAACACGGCATGAACAAATGACTCCGAGCACAGCGGTTTGATAACTGAGTTTTTCTAGCTTTCTGGCCTCTGCAAGAGCAAATCAAATCCCACAGCACTGTCAATGATTTCCCCTTCCCTCACCCCTAGCTTTGGGCTACCACAAATTGCTACCTCAAGAATAGGGATCTGCCCCCAAAAAGCCACACACGGTGCCAGCAGAAGCCATGGATCCTGCCTCAGACTTCCTCAGTGAACGTACGCCAGTCCCTGCCCACAAAAAACTCATTGCAGGGATGCTTCGCCCCATGAGCGCCCAGTGATGGGCTTCACGGGAAAAAACACATGGCTGCCCATCTCCTCCCCCACTTCCCCTCCCCTCCCATCTCTCCCACCCTGTGTCACCTCTCACCAGCCCTCTGAGACATCCAAGAAGACGCTCAGGAGAGGACAAGGTTCGCTTTCACTGGGCTTGGGCTTGGCTGTAAAATATTTTCCAGGCAGGGCATTGCATTTTGGTTTTCTTTCGTCCCACTTCCATGAGTACCCATGAGCCCCAGGGGGAGATGGGGAAGGGGATGCTATAAGAAACGGCTTTCCTAGCCAGTGAACTCTTTCCAAACCCTGAACACGGCTTGTGTTCCAAAGCAAAGCTGATTTGAAACAACACTTTTGAACCAAGAAAAGAATCTGAAAAAGCCAATTTGAGGCTTAGTTTCAATCATTTGGAGATAGGCACCCGTGTCAGCTCTGGGAGTGAATCCTGTAATTAAACTGCTCTGCCCTCAATCTCTCAGCTGAAGGTGGATGGAAATACAGATGGACATAGAAGTGGACAACAGGAATGAGAGGTGTGTCAGGATGCTTCCCCCTTCCCTTGGCATGCCGCTTCCTTCGCTTAAAGGGTCTTACAAGGTGATGCTGAATGACTTCTGAGCTTAACAGGCTCTGCAAAAATCACCATACCCTGTTTGAGATGATGAGCTGCAGGTATCATGGCGCTGAAGATGATAGTCAGTGTCAGGAAGTCTCTCCCATCATCTAAAGGACTGGTCTCCTGGTTTCTCTGGCTTGTAGCAGGATATTTGGGATAGGCTTGCCTTTCCAGGGATTATTTCTAATTTTAGAAAAACTCCAAAGCTTGTTAATTTTCAGCCAGTTTATTGTGCTGTCCCGTTGTCTCAGCGTGTCACCATTTCCAGCTGGACTAACCTCTGCAAGAGTGAGATGATGTGACAAAACTGCACTTCTTGAGCATTGTGGTGCCCAGCTACTTTTTTGAGAGAAAGGCAGTTGCACCACTGGAACACCGGTTGGGAGCGGAGCAAGAGGTGCTGCTCTCCCAGTGGCCAAAACTTCCACCCAACATGCAGGAACCAGCACAGGGTCCAGTCGTACAAGCTTTTGCAGAGCTTAGGTTTGCTTTGGTGAAACGCACTTCCTCAAATCTCTCTTTTTTTACCTTCCCCAACACATTCCCACAAACTCTCTGGAAAATAACACCAGATCCCTGGGAATACCATGGCAATTGGGCATGCTCACGCCTTTACAAAATTTGCACTTTTATCTTCCCCTGCTGCAGCTTTTTTGTCAAGGAAACATTACCACGGTAGCCCCAACATGAGACATTATCCAAAATCTGGGCCGCTTTGTGCCAGATGCTGTGAGAAACATCATTAGCTCAGAGATGCCAGACTGGAAGAGAAAATTCAGACAAATGAAAGAGGAGAGCTAACCCAGCCAGCACTACTCGAATCTGTGCCGGCAGTGAGGTCCTTACCTTGCCTTCTGCATGAGCTGTTTGCTCACAGCAATAATAATTTCTTTGACACAAAAAAACGTGCTCATCTCTAGGTGTTGGTTCAGGTATTTAAGTGGCTTTGGCGCAGCCAAACAGATTCCCTTTTGGAGGAAACGAAGCCTTTTATCCCTGTCCAAATGTTTTCTGACTCTAGTGGAGACACACATTTAGGGCTACTATGGGGCTGGACCACGAGTATGTCCTCCAGTTGGTAATCAGACCCAGAAGACACCTTCTGTCCCAAAATACAGGATGCAAAAGGAGGTTCAACACCTTCAAGCTACTGATCTGCTCTTGTGGAGGCAACGTGCTCCCTCTTGACCATGACAAATGGTAGACTCTGTGTCCCCATTTAGATTATCATCTATTAAACCCAAGCTTTTTGTGAACAGGTTAGAATTATTCAAAATTGAGCAAAGTTGCTACAGCCTGAGCCAAATCCAGGTCTTTTGCAAAGGCAATGGTGACAACAGTGTGTTCCTGGGACTTGTCACAGAGCATACATTTCAGTATGGGCTTTACCAGAGATCTGGGCACTTTTTGGGGGGACTGTGGGGTGGATGAGAGAAGGAAATGGGAATACTTTTGGCCAAAGAGTGAGCAAATATGTCATCAGTGCATCAGGGGCAACCATACCCAGAGACCAATGTGTGCCCAACTCGGTGGCTCAGTGCTCCTCCTGTAGCCATCCCGGAGGGAAAACAATGCAAACACATAAATGCACACCAGAAACATTAGAGGATCTTTTAGATGAAGGGGGAAGAGACGCAGCCCTGTTGCATCTGTAAACTATGGAGGAATTTGCCTGATTTGGCTCACGTTGAACTCTCAGTCTCCTGGACAACCATTCGCATCTCATGGTGGTTAGCTGAGCAGCATGGCCAGCATCGCAGCTGCTGGCACAAAGCGAGCAACAAGGATGATCAAAGGTCTGGAACGGCTTCCCCGCAAGGAACTATTAAGTGAGACAGGACTCCTCAGTCTGGAAAAGAGTCGGAAGAGAGAGAGGCTGAGCAACCATCAACGTCAGGCGGAAGGTGGTGGAGATGAGCGACTCACTCTCACCTACTACAAAAATGACGGGGCATCACAGGAAGGTAACAGGAGCCAGGCTCAGGGCACACAAAAGGACAGTTTCCTTTGGGCAACACAGATATGACCCACAGGACTCCTTGGTGAAGGATGTTCTGGAGGCTTCACGTTCAACTGTCCCCAAGTGAAGACTGAACAAGATCACAGAAACAAAATCCCCCAAAGGTTACTGGGTGCCATCATGCGTAGCACTGGAAGTCTGCACTGAAAACTGTTGACAACAGTGACAATAGTGAAAATATTAGGACGAGGAGAGAGTCTTCCATAGACGCCTGCTTACTGACCACTGTGTAACTTTCAATACTAGATGGACTTGGGTTTGACCCTCTATGGATGTTCCTATGTGCAAGGCTTGGAAGGAGGAAGGCAGGCAGCGTTGTCCACACTGACCCCCATGGCAGAGCCCAACCATCACAGCTTCGCATGCTGTCCTCCATTTGCTTTGGGAAACGTGGGTGTGGTTGGTATTTTGACAAGGCAGAGAGGCAGGAGGCTGTGAGACCAAACACATGAAATGTGGGCAAAAGTGAGAAATGGACTTAAAAGCCCCTATGAGAAAGACAGCTCCATGGAGACCAGCACCAATGGCGCTCACATGTGGGCTGGTTTCTCATGGCTTAGTTGATTTTGGGACCTTGGGTTCATTCCTGCAGCTTAAAAGGGCACCCTAACAAGTGGATTCCCTGGTGCTTCATAATGTGTAAGCTCATGCGAAAGCCCTTCCTTAGCTAAAAGAGGAGTTCTCTCCTCTTCCAGCTCACCCTTTTAGATGAAACTCATAGAGATCTAATTATCCCATCCTGCTGTCAGGCCCTTCTGAAACCTGCTGAGGGATTTACTGGTTTCCAGGACACACTCACAAAAGGCACATGCACATCCAGACACTCGTCGAGGCTCTCCATCAGCCGTGCCAAACTCACAGCCCCGACCACTGGTCTCCTGGCAGGCACCATGCTCAGGCAGTTCCACTCCTGGGCTGGAGGGCAACGGAGGATAACTCTGGGTGTACATGGGGACAACCCCAGATCTGCAAAACACAAGGGTCTAAATCTCACGTGTTGCGCAGCTGGGTTGAGGGTGGCCAGCTAAAATACGCAGATTTCTGGTTTCAAGCCTGCCACAGTGAGGTGCATCTCTCCACATGACCCCAAAAGCCAAAATATCTGTCAGTGACAGCAGTTGGCTGGGGTCTGTTTTGAGTGCTTACAACACTTCCAGTCCCACAATCCTGTGCCTACAGAAGGAAATTTTCTCCAGGTTCCCCCCTTACACAGAATCACAGATTCAGGCAGCCCAGGTCCCTTCCAACCTGATTTATCTGATGATCCTACGACGGTAAACTGATTTTTTCTATATCACAGGTTCTTAATTAAATGCACATTTATGCCCATATGGACCCCAGTAACCCCTCATTTGCCCTTGTATTCAGCCACCATCCGCAGAAAGAAAAAGCATGGAACGGGGTTACTTCCAGTCTGTCACTTTGTGGCTTTGGCATCTTGCAAAGGGCTCTTGTGACGCCCTTCTCCACTAGACTGGAGTGCCCTTAGCACCTTCACGGGGAGCAAATCTCATCCAACCTCTCAGCTCTTCCAAAAAACTAACCAGCTGCCAGCCTAAGCATTTCCTGTGCTAAACACTACTACTGCAATACTTTCACGTTCCCTTTCTTCCTTTTCAGCATTGACATTAGTAGCCAGCTAGTCTAATACATTTTGCCATTGCTGTATACAAGGAGAAATAAATGCACCTCCTACCCGTTCATTTAGACATCAAAGGTGGCAGTAGCTGTTTCTGCCTCAGCGTCAACTCACGTCAGGAGCTGCTTGTGCGGTTTCTTTCTACTAAACCCAGAAAACCCTGCATTTGGTGATTCACTGCCCCTTTCTGTAGGAACAATCTTAATTTCTTCTCCTTTGATGTACAATTTTGCATTGGGCTGTCTTCTAACTTTTTTTTTTTTTAAATGGGTTCTGCTTGCCAAGTGATCCAGATTGCCCCGTCTGATGAATTAGTCTTCAACACTTACTGTTTCATTACCCTTTGTGCCACTGGCAGCTTCTCCCTGCAGGAGCCATCGGACCTGCTTCACTTAGAGAAATGCTGAGAATTGTTATTAATCCCTGAAAAACAGCACGAAGAAAAGCCACTTTCGAGGGTGAAACCTTCCTGGGATCTATCAGGTTTTAATTCACTTGCCACGTGCTCTGGGCTGTACGGGCTGCCCTCACTACCCTATAGCTGACCTGCCATTAACAGAACATTGGCTCCACCATTTGGCCCAGGATCGATGCTGGGCATCGACCTTTTGCTGCCTCGGGAGTCTTTTCTGAACATTTCTTCTGCCTTCTGGATTGGAGGTAACTCCCTTATTGAGAATTAACCTAATCCCTTTTCCCCTATATCTGGAAAGCTGTTGTCTTCTTTTCCCATGCTTTGGTGGAAAGGCAAGAAGATTGCTGCTTCCAGCACCTCCACGAGCTTCCCCGCAGAAACTTTGCACACTGCTGTGCTCGCCTCTTCCTCAAATACCAGATTTTCAAATCTCTCCGTGGTCCTTCAGTGATGGGACCCCTTCTGAAAATCAAGGGGAAGTAGCAATTGAGAGTTTTGGTTGGGGCAGACGGCTTTAGGAGAGGCAGTCTTCAGAGATTGTCCCCGCAGAATTTGGAAGAAAGCAAGGAAAGTCCTGGGCTTCCTCACAGGAAGGAAGAGACCTTCTCCAGAAGGTAGCACCCCAAAGGCGGCTGGGGTCTGATGGATGCGGTGGTGGTGTATGACTGTGCATTGGCAGAGTCCACCATGGCCTTCAGGAACAGCAGTCAACGTAGTTCTGAGGGACTTTATTAACCACGTCTCTGCCCTAGCCTTTGCCTTCTGCCAGCAAGCAAAGCCTGAGGAAGATATTGCTGAGCACAAATAGTCTATTTGGCTTTAGGAACTCAAGTGCATTATAAGTCACTTGAAAAACAGTAGTATTGTTTAGCCAACAGAGATGAGAAGGTCAAATGGATAAGAAGATGGTCTATTCAAAGATAACCTACTCCTAATGGCAGTGCTCATTTCACTATTGTCTTCTAAAAATTAGAGCCTATAGAAGCTCTTGCAATAGTATATTTGGGATGCTACGGGATTTCTGATCATTCCTATTTCTTGCCTGACCAACAACACAGTGACAACAGGCTCTTGACATCGAATACTCCTCCTCTGACCTGGAGAATGCCCACAAATCTGGCTGAACAGGGCAGAAAATAACATGGAGTCACGGTAACACGTTGCCTTGTTTAAAGACTTCTTTAAAATCGAGGACGCCAAGGTGAATAAATCGGTTGAGGTGCTGAAAACCACTTTACAGCAGCTGAGAAGCTACTGGATCAACAGGATTATTCAGTGTGACCTCTGTGGATTAGCCTTTTCTCCTTAAATTTAAATTATTCCATTAAAAGTGGCCACAGCCAGACATAACTGAGGTAGTCTGCTGTTCCCCCTGACTGATCACACAAGCCTCATCCTCTTGGTAACCCAGCTGGAAGCCCGCGTGCTTCAGGCTTCAGAGGAGTGAACAGAAGGGTGGAGGCTAATTCCACCCCACCACCACCCCACAGCAGCCCCTCTGTCTGCCTGTTAATGTGTGTTGAAAAGCCGTTAACAACGCTTATGTCAGTGGGTTGAAACGGTGGTAGCTCTATTTTGGCCTGACAGCACAGATACGCTCATCATTGGAGGATGATGCCCACCACCTCTCCCTCCGCTGGAATCCCAGTGGCTGCCGACCCAGCTGTTGACCCCATCAATAGCTGAAAAGCCTTTCCAAAAGCAGTGAACCTCTCTCCTTTCATGTATTATTAAAATCCTCACTGGTTAATTTATTAGGGTACTTTGTGCTGGGAAAAATGACCTCTTTGTTGACCCACTTAAACATGCTCCACTCCAAGACAAAACCGTCAGAAGGGCTAAGAGGAGAGCCGGGGAAGTTGTGCACAGACTGATGTCCTTTGTCCCAGCGAGATAGCTCCAGGATGGAAGTGCTGGGACTCCCTGGCACGAGAGCAAAGGGCTAGACACAAGCCTTCACAGACCAAACCACAAAGGAAACATTCAGCCCATACGCTGCATGGACACAGCCAGAGAAACAAGACTCCCCAATCCTCCTTCCTACGCAGTGCTCATCCCTCCCCAAAACTGTGGGTTCGTGGAAGAAACCTTGAGTCCTCCCCATGTTGGCTCCTCTAAAAATGCAAATGGAAAACATGACGACGGGTGGTGGATGAACCCATCCACACGTGCTGGGAATCACAGTCCTCATGAGACAGCAAAGGTGCATCCTGGACAACCTTCAGCTGAAGGTGTCCAGACCTGCACTTGGACCGTCCTCTTCTCTGCTCCTGGGTTCCTCCAGCAAGGGAATCGCTAGATTTGCTCCACAGCAACCCCTGATTCAAACTAAGACGTACGGGGTGTGGAGGAGCAGGGCGCTGCAGGGCAAAGCTGGATAAGCCGAACTGACAGCGTAAACACCACTTGGCACCAAAAGTAGCCCTGTAAGTGAAATGAGCACGATTAGCTGTCATTAGGTCTTGTTTTTCCATTAGTGTCATAAAGATAAAGCCGCTCTCCTCCCATAAAGGCGGCCTGCAAAGTGCTCAGACTCTACAGGACTCTCATGCTATTACAGAGGACACAAAGGCTCCATTTGCTTCATCACGGAGAAAGCGCCTGGAAAGTGCAATGACAACAAAAGGACGCTGCGAGGTGCCTTCACACCTTGAGGGGTTGGGAGCTCCATCCTGTGCCCTGCACCTTGCCCTGACTATCACACCAGGTTCATGCTGGAGAGTGTTTTAAAGACCAAATGCTTTGTTGGGGCTCGTTCTCACGTGATGCTCTTTATCTCAAGAAAATGGGCTGCCAATTAACTTTGATACTAAGGGGGTATGTAAAGAAAGGTTCAAAGAAAGGTTCATGAGGACACCTAAACAGTGTGCTGCTTAGGAGAAGACCTGGAGAGAGATCTTGGACATAGACATGGAACGCATTAATCCCTGCTTATTTTTAGCTTCATAAAGCTCATATATCCTGGGTGTTAGACGAGATAAAATACACAGAATGGAACTAAACAGAATAACCTGCAGCAGGAAGCTGAACGCAAGATCAGGAGGTACAAATTTGTGAGATCCGATGCTGCAGCTGCCATTAATCTGTCAAAAGTCCTTGGAGAAAGAGGTTTTACCCTACTGTGCTGCAGTCTTCCAAGTGTCAAATCGAGACCCAATCTCAGATGGATGTTACAAAAAAAATCACTGAGCCTCTATCTGCAAAAATACTTTGGGGGTGGAAAGTGTAGTTATATGATGGGTGGGGAGTAATTTTTCTGCCTGCAACAGTTCTGCAAACCGAGACATAGAAAACAGCGTGTGGGAACCTGAACCTGCAGCAAAGAGGGGTGGGAAGAGCAGTAACTGATGAGTTTTATTGCAGCATGTGTTAATCATCCCTCTAGAAGAAGGACTGGGGTGGGGGTGGAGGACTTGGCAGCTGGGGGAAATGAGGGTTCTGAGATGTATTTGTAATGCTAACTCACATCTGGGATCAATCCTGGAACAGGAACACGCTGTCTGGTCCAGGCAAGCCAGAAGGAAACGTTCTTTCTGGCAAACCTGCATATGAAGGACCTGACCCACTGAGCCAAGCGTGGCCTTCGGTGGTGCCCCTCAAGCGACCTAGGGTCGTGGACTACCGCAGATGCTTTCCAAAGGGAGTGGAGAGTTTCTCCGAGTGATTTGCTCACAGGTTGTGAGGACTGCCCTCCACAAGCTGCCAGGGAAGACCAGGTCCGCTCCTCAATGGGAACCTTTGTCCCCAAATCCTTTGGTGGGGCAGGCTGAGCTTGGTGGCCCGGTGGCTCAGGCAGGCACACAGTGAAGTTGAAAGCTGTTTTCCCCTCCGCTTTGGGACGCCGCAACTCCATCCCAGCATTTCCACATTCAGATTTTCCTGCTTATCTGATCCCACCTGTGTGTCTCTCCCACCAGTATAACCCTCCGTATTTCAGCACAGCTCTCCCGGGCTCCCAGCAGCGAGCGGGGGACCGAGGTGTGGGCATGAGCAGGCAGGCTCTGTGATAAAAGAGTCACCATATTGCCACACGGGACCTCATTTGCAAACTGCTTTGGAGGCAGTTCATCTTCAGAAACCAACATTACTAAAATATGGGACCTTTCTGGCCGTGCTGGAGGATGCATGGGGTACGTGGCTTTCCTGCTCTGACTTGCACAGGCTGTTGGGTTTGGGGAAGATGGGGAGCCTGCACTGGGCTGAAGAACACCAGGTTCCTTGGCCGGGTGTTTCCAAGGATATACCCCATGCCCTGCAAAAGTTTGAGGGAAGCCACTCCCTATTAGGTTACCTCCTGATGTGCAGGGGATCCTGTGCTTTGCTTTCGCTGTGAGCTTCCTAAACCCACTGTGCATCCCTGTGCTCCCTGTCCGGCTCTGTGGGGTCTGATGCTGCCCCACCATGCTGCTGCAGGCGGTTTGTGTTGACACAATTACTTTCTGCAGCTGAGTAAATAGGAGCGAAGCCCATTGTGGATCCCTGCCCTTGTCTACACGTGGCTTCCTCATCCTCCCACCAGCAAGGATGAGCAACGAGGACCCTGCTGGGTTCTCCACCCTGAGCAAACACTGGAGAACAGCTCTCCTTCCCTACAAGGGTGGGCTCCATGTGTAGCCCAGGTGCTCCTGATGACCGCTCTTAGTGTCCATGGATGCAGAAGAAAGGAAGTCCGGTGCCAAGCCAAGGGTGTCTTCTTACTTCAGCAAGAAAGATCAAGTGATAGATTTATAGCAGCAGGGGTGTGGAAGAATGAAGGTTGGGGGATGGCAGCAGGACCAGGCTGGGCTTCAAAAGCTGTATCATTATGTCTAGAGATAAGGCTTATCAGTGTTTTTTTTTTTACTGGGGAAAGCTCCTCCCCACACACATAGATGAGTTGGGAGAGAAGCTCTGATGACCCCTTGGGCACTGCAGGTCTGCAGAGGGGTTTGAGCCTGGCAAAGCTCAGTTTCCATCTTCACTAAGGAGAAGACAGGCCACGGACAGGCCATCAGACACGCACTCACGGACCTCCACAGAGAGTGGTCCTATATTAGCCTATCCCTGGGTTGAGCCTGGGACATGGGGCCACCTGCAGTCTGCACTTACTCAAACAAGGCAAGGAGGCATCTAGACCACTATGAAAGCCAGCACCCCATCTGGCTTCGTACGCCATGGGCACCCAAATTCTCTACCCACTGCTCAGTTTTCTGCACCTCCCGTATCACCATCAGGGCCAGGTGCCACGATCCCAGAAAAATATCAGTAAACTGGAGGAAATTCAGAGAAGAACAAAGCAAAATATTATTATGGAGTCAGAGAGACTGACTTTCTGAGCTAATGTGTTTAGCTTGGCTTAACGGCAGCTTAGCAGGGGCTCGGCAACTCAACTGTCTGCAAATATTTGAAGGGTGTAAACACCAAGGACAAGAGGAAAATCACTGAGGGGGGTTTACAGACTAGGACGAGCAGGAATGAAGTGAAGGCACTAACCCACCACGATGGCTAACGGATTGCTTAGATTTCTTCACACACAATTTGCTCAAGCTCCCTCATCTTATAGCTGCTCTATAGGTCTCCATAGCCTCCGCTGTGGCTTGATGGGACTCCGAGAAGCACACACAGCCCTTACATCGGGTTTCACCTCTGTGGATGCCAACAAGGAGAAGGTTTCTAGATGCTGGTGTGATTTTAAGCTCACCAGGGCAAGGGCGAGTGGTATCTAACACCACACAGCCCTGCTCCCAGCAGGTCTTCAGGCTGCTCATAACAAGCACATTTCCCCACCTGCACCCTGCTTTATCTCTTCTATCACCACCAGTTTCAAGTCTAAAGCACAGGGACGGGCAGTGATATTTTTAGCTGAAATCTTAGGACAGACGTGGCAAGAAACATTTTGCTAATCCATATCAATTCTGAAAAATTATTTACTTGGAGAGAACGTCCTTTAAACCCCCCTCCAAGCCCCCGAAACAATTGATTTTAGCATTTCATAACTATGTTTGGATTCTTCAGTTCAAAGTAACACTTACTTTCAAATTGGAAGGGTTAAAACAATAGCTCCAAATCAAAATATTTATTTTACAGTCAAGGGAAATATTTATTCATCTTTCAAGCAAAGTTCTCCTCCAGCTTTGCAGAACTTCCAGAGAAACCCCCTAAAACAAGCCATTATGTCTTATAGGGTGACTCCAAACTGTTTTGACTCCCTGTAGTGACGTCGCTAAACCCCAGACGAGAAGGATATATCCCAGTAGGCACCAAAAAATTGCTTACGGAAGGGAAGATTCAAATTTAGAGTGACTGCCTATCTATAAATAGTCTGCAGAACTAAAATACATTCCACTTTGGCTGGAAATGCCTTTGGCCTTGTAGTCATAAACACTCCTGCCTTTTATAGTTGAACCAAATATTTGGTTTCTATAGTTATAACTGTGAGTACCCAGTGGTCTTTATTTTTAATCTGCACAGTGTCTGCATGAAAAGCAGGGCAGCGGTTTGTGGGGACCTCGGCGGAGTCTGGACCACAGGTGCATCATTAAAAATAAACCTGCGAACGGCAGAAAAAGCTCTCCCTGAAGCATCCAAACGCACCGAGGTTTGCTTGTAAACAGCACTTGGCTTTTAGATGCTGCACTAAATGCACCGAGAGTGAAAAAGGCCAAGGAACTGGTGATTGCTAATATAATAATGAGGCTCTGTCCTACTAATCTGATGTTCTCAAAGCACTTTGCAAGCATTAATCATCCTCCCAGAGGGGCAGGTTGGGGATGGTCGCTCCGAGCACGTAACACAGCGCAGGGCAGCTGGAGGAGAGCCATGCTTGGCCCGAAATTGGGGGTGTCCCCCATTGGGGGTGTCCAAGGAAGGGGGGGGTCTGCATTGCCTTATATGTATAAAAAAAAGTCATAGTCATCTCCCAGAAATTTGCCTTCAGAGGTGCCTGTTTATTTCTCTGACAGCAATACACATGAAAGCCCTATTATTCAGAGCTTCATAAATCAAACACCCGTCCGCCAGCAGTATTGATGGAAGGAAAAGGAAATTAAAGGTGACCTGCTTGGCTTGGAGATCATAGGATGTTTCCCCATCCATTTACAAGAATTTAAGGTGGTTAAATCCTGCCTGGAAGAACTAAACAGGTCTCAGTTATCTTCATGTCCCACCTTAGGGAGGATCCCGTGGAGGGAGACTGGGCTTCCCAAGGGATGTCTGGAGGTGATGGACCTGACGTTGCTGTCCTCCCAAGCAGTGAGCCTGCAAACCCAGCCGTGCACACGGGCAGTGCTTTCCCTGGAAAATGCCTAAATTCAGCTTCTTAGCAAAGCCACAGCTGTTTCACTTAACAGGTCTGAATTTATTATCATGCTGGACATGCCAAGAGGGTGACGGGTCAGGAAGGGTGAAAGGTAAATCACCGCGACCTTGGTTTTGGCAGAGCTGGTCTCATGCTGGTCAGCAAAAGACCTGTTCCCCTTGCTTATGCCCAGGATTGAGGGACATCCTAATGCCACATTCTATACTGCCTTCTGGCAGAAGAAGCAACTCATGCTTGCACATGAGTGTATGCGTGGCACACTCCTGTGCCCGTTCCTGATGGGCTGATGGATGTCAAGGTGCCAGCCGGTTGCGTGAAGCTGTGTCCACCTGGGACAAATTCCCATTTCAGCTGTTCTACACAGCTAGAGAAAGCCAAGGGAAAGCCGCATCGAGCAAAAAGCACCTGGAAATCACAGGGATTTATTACAAGAGGAAGAATCTTTCAAATTGCCCCAAAGGGGCAAGTTTCTGCATGACTCATGCAGTCTTGACCTCTTGCTCTCTTGGGGCAAAAAGGTCTTGAGTTATCCCAGGCCGGGGCTGTCTGCACAGTGCTGGATATGAAAAATGGACAACTGTGGGGGAAAAGAGCTGGTACAAGACGCAGTTTGTGGCTGGGGGGCTGAAGACACCTGAGTGCATCCACTCATGGCAGGAGAGGAGCCACCACTCCCTCCCTTAAATTCATCCAGGAGAGAACAGGGATGTCCCAAGTGAGATTAAAACCCTTTTCTCCAGCTTCTTCTTACTCACAGAGAGCCCTGGGCAGAATTCACCCGGCACTTTTTGCTCAGCAAAGGGACTTTAGGCATCCCCACCTCCCTGTGCTCTCCCAGACCTGGCTCTTAGCTCTTGCTTCAAGGTGGAACCACTGGAAGAACTTCATTGCCCTGCTGCAGGCAGGCTGCCCGTCGGCCAGAGTGGGACATCGCCGAAGGAGATGTGACAATGGTGCATGGACCTGTTGGATGGCTGGAGCCAGGCTTTCAACTCTCAGCACTTGCTTCTGCCTTAGTTTGCCAAAATTAAGGTGCCACAGGGATGACCTCCTAAAAGGCAGAGGTAGCACTGGGTTCACCAGGATGCCAGTCGTGCAGCCTGGAGCACTTGTGCTCTCTGAGTCGCTGCAGAGATGCCACCGCCTCCCAAAACTACACAGAGTTTTAAAACCCTCTGAGCACCGTGCATTTGCCTCAGGAGCTAATGAGGCTCTGACGTGTTGCTCGTTAGTGTGTTGCTACCTGCAAACGGCACGTCTTTGGCTTCTGGCATCCCTCCCTCCTCTCCTCTGCGGCATTAAAATGCCTCGCGCTTGCTGCGTCACTGATTTCCAAACCCGTGGTCGCTCCGCAATATTGATATTCTCATATTTACCAGCAGCCATCTCGCAGCTGCGTGGAACGGGCCTCCAGTAAATTGCTCCCGTGATTTAATTACCCCCTTGGATTCCCGATGCTTTTGCGAGCAGCGGTGGGGAAGTTGAACATCCCTGCATCAACCCAGAGCTGCCGTTTTGGAGCCAAACTCCTCACCCCATCCCCAGCTGCGACAACCCCATCTCACTCCGGCTGTAAAACCTGATGTGTTTTGGGGTGCTTGGGGCTGTGTGTTTGGCTCAGTGGCCACGAGAGGCTCCAGGAACCCATGTTCACGGCTTTCGGGGCAATTCTTACGTAGTGGTGGAAGGGATTTTCCCATCTGTAGGTTCACGGAGAGGCAGTGTGGCTTCTAGGATGGGACACCAATCCCCTTAGGGACTACAAAGCAAGATACGTGCCCAGTGTTTGCTACCTGCAACAAACCCCACTTCAAACCCACTTCTCGCAAAAACTGCCCTGTTCACCCCGCTTCACCTCTCACAGTATAACTTTGGTTGTACAAAGCCATCTTCTCCCACCCCACGCGTATCAGCACCCCGGTGTGCTCCCCCAGAGTGGTTCCTACAGCACCTGGGAAGCTCCTCCAGGGAGCCTTGAGGTTTATTTGGGCAAGAATGTGAAAATACTGATGATTACAATCATTACTTCATCATGTGTCACCACGTGGAGCATCCGGGAACCGTCCAAGGTTATACCAGAAGAGCATATAAGAACCGCACCCCAGGAAGGATTTGTTTGTATTTCCTATGCACAGCCTCATAGGATGAATAAAATGTCCTTTGCTTGCAACTTTCTTGATCAAGGTTGGATGAAAAGCTTGTCCAGGACGCCATACATGAGCAAGAATTGATGGCTATTCTCAGAATAAGACTCTTGGACCCAGACTGTAGCTCAGGTTGGGTCCAGCAACCTACTCTCTGCATGTCCCAGTCTCTCATATGTCCAAATACTTTATGAAATTTGGAAAAATTCAAGGAAATGGTGTTTTTTGCATTTTTCAAGACAGTAATCATTTAACTAGAGAAGTTTAAAGCGAAGCTAGGAGGATGCGACTGCTCTCAGAGAGCTCTGGGTCCTGGGATGGGATGAAGGATGGGGAGTGGGATAGCAATGCCCTTGTGGGAGGGTCCCAGTAGCAGAAGCACCAGGGAGAAGATGCAGGTTTTATATGGAACAAGCTGTGATTTCAACAGCCAAACCTGCTCCAGCCTCGCCCAAGTCACTACTGCAGCAGGAATACAGATTTAGGGCCAGATTCTCATCTCAGACACTCAGACTAACAGTCCAGACAACCTCCACTGGTTTTAAGTTCTCCTGAATTTATGTCTCCATCAAAGAGAGGTTGCAAAGATCACCATGGCCATTGAAAGCTGCAAACCCTCCGTCACTCTTCCGGGTGCTGCAACAATTTGCCTCAGCTGTAATGCTGCTACAAGAAATCTCTCTCTCAACAGCAGAAATCTCCCATCTGCTGACTGGGTGATGCCCCCTGGTTTTCTAGAGGAAGATCTGAAAATGTGGTCAGATCTGGGAGGTGTTGGCATGGGGATGCTGAACACTCAACACTCAGCACATCCTCCCATGGACCACTCGGGATCCGCTAGCCTGGGTCATGGCCAAAGGTCTTCCAGCCTCTACCTTGTCCCCAAAGCATGGCCGGTACCGTACATCCCAGGGAAAGGTGGAGGAATCCCCAAAATGGTGAAATCACCTGGTTTTGGGAAAAGCATCCCTCTAATCCAGGCAGTGAAGGACATGTTCAGCACACGGTGCGAAATAGCCCCCTGACGGCAGCTGTGGCTGTGTGATCCACAGGGAAGTGGATCAGATAACAAAGCTTTTTGCCTATATCTTAACATCATTAAAAAGTGGATAATCTCCTCCTCCATAAAAGCACCAACTCCCTCCAGGAGCCTCTTTGGCTGCCGCGTTGAGCTAGAGCAATCCCAAAGCCAGCTCTGTACCCAAGCAGGAGACGTCAATGAGAAGCGACATTTCAAAAACTCAACCCGGCGTCTGCAGGGATGGGGCTGAGCTGCAGCGATGGAGCTGTGCCCCTAAAAAGCTGTCGGTCATTTATTTAACATGCAGTCACCCCTCCGGTGCTGGTGCCACGCAATTCCAGCTGGAAGGATTATTTTCTTCTCTCCTCGTTTTTCTCCTTTGTCAGGAGCGGTTTGGAAACTTAACGGTGAAATTTTTATTATTATTACTATTTTTTTTTATCTTTTGCAAGAAACGCCTACTGCAACAGCCAAAGCTGGGAATCATCCTTAGCTCTTTGCCTGGTTGTTATTTTGCCTTTTGTGGGTTTTCTTCTGCCAGCTCTCTGAGGACATGAAGAGGGTGGCTATAAGAAGCGCCCTTTCAGATGAGCGTTGGGCATGGCAGGGTGAGGCGACGAGAGGACCTCACCTCTCACCTTCTGCACCCAGACCTCACCTTGCTCCCCTTTCCATTGACGGACAGCAGCAGGAGTGAGATGAGCAGGTAGCCAGGTGGTGCGACATACTCCCACTTGCCCATGCTAAGCGTCAACACCCTCAAAATCCCCGTTATCACACTATTTCACCTGCCAGTCGCGTTCCCTGCGGCACTCCCTATTGCTCACCCACCTTCACAGCATCGACACCTGCGAAGTCGCGTTTTGCTCTGCGATACGCAACACCCTCAGACTCTGCGAGACGTCCCACCTCACCCTCTTTATTTCTAACCTCTTGCCCGGCACATGCGACCAACCCAGGATTTCTCCCAGCCCCTTCCTTTTTGCAAACACCTCCCTCCCTCCCCGTCACCTCTGATGACAGACCTCCAGATATTTTTGGAGCTGGGGGGAAGGAGGGGAGAGGAAGAGTCAGTTCTGCTTTGGATCAATGCATCGCCATTGACTGAGGACTAAAGGACTGCAGTGGACGTGCCTTTGGGAGCCGGCTGATCCATCCCCCGTCAAACCCGAGGGTCCCCACGGAGGAGCTGTCTGGTGAGACCAGGCAGCTCCTGGTTATTTTTAGGAAGAGCTTCCCTCCTCTGTTGTCTCTCTCATGCAGCAGGAAATCTTTTCTTGGACATTTTTTTTTTAAAAAAAAAAAGAGCACAAAACAACCAAAAAAACACCTCATTTCCTGGAATCTTCCTCTCCACCTCGCTTCTTTCTTCCCATTTTCCCTGTTTTGGAGAATTTTTTTTTAGGGCACGACATTCAGCAGCTTTCACTCTACCTGCAGCTCCAATCCTTGCATGCCAGCATGGATCTAGGGGGGTTGGAGCTCGATCATCTTCAAGATCCCTTCCAACTCTAACCATTCTATGATTCTATGATCTCCATTGCATTCACAGCTGCTGCATGGGAGGAATCAAACGCCCTGAGCACACTCCAGCACACGGAGAACATCCCCAAGAAGCATCCTCATGCAGGTCCTACCCCAAATGCCACTCAACACATGAAGCCACCCCATTGACTTTGGCCAACGGTGGAGCTGGCCCTCAGGGCACAGGCAGAGCATGCGCGGGCTCCTCTTCCACGTCCATATGCTCCATCCGGAAACATCAATTCTCTTCCTATAGGAAGGCAGGTTATCCTGGGGCAGAGGAAATGTTTCCTCTTCCCGGCAGGATGTTTGCAGTGAGCCCAGAGTGAGGTATGTATAGAAACCTCCCGAGGCGGCTGTACCTTTGTGGAGATTTCAGCAAATATCTCCCAGAAAAAGACTTTAATCAATGTTAGTGCCCTCAGAGCAGATGAAAGCCAGCCCCAGGAAAACATCAAAAGACAAATATAAAAAATAACATCCTACCCTTGCCAAAATTAGGCAGAAGGTCCCCTACTAGCCACAGTGAGCAATAAAGATGGGAGGGATCCCTACGGGGAGATCTCCACACTTGGGACACCCTGAATCCAGGGAGATGGTGCCCAGGTCTGGCCAGAAAGGAGTTTTCATTCCCCCCTTCCACTAATTTTCCCTCTTGAGTAAGGAAAAGCAAAGCATCTCTGTAAGATATTTTTTTTTTTTAATTTTAAATTTTTCTGACCCCCCAAAAATGATTTATCAAAAAATTCCTACCTTGGTCTATTAAAACCATTGAGATTTCAGCCCTTCATCTAGTTTAAAGCGTAACTCCTGATGCGCAGCTCCCTAGGGTTAAAGATAAGTCTCTCTTCTAGGCTCTGGGCAAGGTACTCGACTTCAAGGTTTGCAGACAAAACTTTTAAGAAGATCAGCCCTTTAGCAGCCAGAAACTTCCCTCGGCTGCACAAAGAGGTTTCGAGAGCTCTTTGACAAGAGCTTTGATCCCTCTTCTCGTACAACAACACACTGAAGGTTTATTGGAGCGCTCTGGAGCACGGTATTTGGAATAGAGAAAATAAACCCCAAAGAAATTCAGCGCTCAGGAAGGAGTTTTTCCCATGCAACTACAATTTAGGGATCGGGGAACTTCAGCTCCAAGCGCTGCATGGGGTCATTAAATAAAAGAGCGCTTCACCCTTTTGGACATCAAATCCCATCAACACCGCTTGCACGACGCGGTAAAGTAGTAGATGAGCAATAACCTCTTTTGGGTGCTGCAAAAAAACCCAACCCCTTTAGGTGCTCTCTCCTAATCCCTATGTGGTTGCAATTATTTTATTTGCCCCTATTTCCCTTTCAACATGAGTCCAGTCCGTGGGAGACCCAGCATGGTGCAGCTCTGCCATTCTTTCTGGCTTGTAGTTTTCAGGGATGAAAAGCAGGGACTCAGAGGGGCGGGATGGGGAAACGTGAGCTGTCCATACCCTTCAAACTGTTTTGATACTTCAGGCAAAAGGAAGTAAACTAGATATTTTAGAAGTCATCTGCAACACAAATAAAAATAAACGGTTTTGGAAAATGTCTCTTTTTTTTTTTTTTTTTTTTTTTTTTTTTTTTTTTTTTTTTTTTGAGTAAATCATTCCTACGTCCTGTTACCCTGCTGTGGGATGTGCCCGTAGTGGTGCATAGCTGGTTTTACCACTAATGATGGGTCAGTCTGTCGAGGTTTTATTTTAATTTTACGACCTTTACGAGAAACTCTTGTGTAGCAATGATTAAAATAGCAGCTGTCTCCTGTTTGTGCCGTGGAGAAACTGTCTGCCACTGACACAGACATGCCACCAAGCTGAAAAACATCACCCTTTTTTATTTATCACATAAACACTGTCTGCCTAAACGCTTCAACCCAAGCAGGTGTTGGACTGACCCGGTGCTCCTGGATGTCCCACCAAGCCCTGCCCATCCATGCAGGGGACCCAGCAGAGTCTTTTCCCATAGGGATTTGTAGAGGGCAGGGACGGGGAGCATGTCTTCCTTCACGCCAGGTGGCCAGAAGCTTCCAAGACACAATGTGCTTATTAACTGTATCTCCAGTTTCTGCTGTACCCATCCCCGGGGCTGATCCTCGCACGCCCTCATCGTTGTCAGGGTGGACACTCAGACCCACCAAACATCAGCAAAGCCATTCCTCCTGCATGAATATTGTGCCAGCCCCATGTGAACACGGAGCCCGGCACACGGAAATACGAGTGAGTGGTGGGGCTGTGGGAAGGGACGGAGACTTGCTTTGCTAGACAAAATTTTCAAAACTCTATAATAATAATAATAATAATAATAATAATAATAATAATAATAATAATAATAATAATAATAATAATAATAATTTTCAGGCACTTGATATTCAGGAAGGACCAACCGCCTCCATAAGGAAAACCAGGTACCCAAACCTAGCACCAGTTTGGGACGTGCTCCTCCTTCCAACCTTGGTAGCTAAAAGCTGTAGCTGCCCTACTTGCGTTTCTTTTTTTCTTTTTTGGAAACACTCACGTGAATGAAGTCCTGTTTGTGGAAAATTGCATCACTTGGGCTGAAGGAGACTTCCTGCTTTTCTCCGTCTGATTATCTCATGACTGCTGTCTCTCTGCAACACACTTGCTTCGGTATTTTGGTTTTGGCTACGTCGGTGGGATCAGCAGTCAAGGGGGTGCGCAGGCACGGGTCTGAGGGCATGAGGACAATGTTGCCTTTCTTGGCTAAACTTTTCCCTTCTCATTGCTTCCCCGCAACCTACTGCTTTTGCCAAAAGGCACAAAATTAAGGGGGCAGGTTGATGGGGACATTTCAAAGACCTCAGCTCAGGTCCTACCCCAAAAGCCACCCAACGCAGGAAGCCACCCCATTGACTCTCAGGTCCTGGGAAATTACAGAAAAACGTGGAAAATTCACATCCTCTTAGCAGATCAAGTAACCGGCTCCTCTTTCCAAAGGCTTGGGCTAAAATCCTGGACTTCACGTCCTCCCAACTTCACACACACAACCATCAGCTCAATCAGGAAGACGCGCAGGTACCTGGCCCTGAAGGCAGATGAGCTGCTGAAGCAGAGGGCTTAAAAAGGTAATTGGGGACAGATTTCAACCTCCGAAAGGCTTCAGATACTTACGCAGAGCTAATGTTAAGATAATTCAGAAATACTTCATACCTGACAACATAACATACTAGCTCCGGCTGCAATTTAGTGCGTGTTATCAGGTTTTTCATTGCTTTTCCCTCGCTGTGATGGATTCCAAGCTTGCCGTTATTACAGCCATTACATGCTTGATTTTAATGGGGGGTGCTTGCAGCTGTCACAACGGGCTGAAAATATATTCTTTATGTCAAACTGCACAGGACACATTTCCTCCTTGAGTCACTGACAGGTCACCTCCCCAAACCAATTAGCTAATTGTCTCCTATCACTCCCTGAAGAGCAAGAGAAATGAGTGACTTGCGAATGAACTCTGCCCATAGAAAACGCTTGTTCTCTCTCTCCCTCTCTAATTTTTTTTTTTTTTTTTTTTTAAACCTTAATTTAATCTGTCGGCCATTCCAACAAACGAGGCAGTGTGCCTGCCCATTCCTTGCATGCTCACTCCCTGCCAGGCTGTTTTATTTATTTATTTATTTATTTATTTTTAAATAAAAGGGAGTAAAAATTAATAGTGTTTCTTTCCTAGGATATCTAGACAACTTGCTGCAGCAAAGCGGGGGTCATCAGCAACCATTAGCTCATGCCTGGGTCCTACTCCTAAATCTGCCATCGGGTCTTTTTGGGCTCAACCTGACCCTCGAGAGCTGGCGAGGCTCTTGCTTAATGTCAGGACACGCTCGTGCCTGCTTTGGCTTCAATCAGCCGGGTTAGAAAGCGTTACTTTACTCGGCAGAACTGCTCCTCAGGCAAAGCCCCTCCTGGCCGTTGGCTTCAAGAGCGTACCGAGCTGTCACTTTTATTTCTATTTCTCTTAGCCCTGCAAAAGCAATGCAAGGAGGGGAAAATAAACAAAAAGAAAATAAATTGCTCCTCGCTGCACATAACTGAGTTGCATGTTGTGTTGCACGGAGGACAGAGGGGAGATGTGGCTTCACGCACAGCAGCATGGAGAGAAGCCTTTTTTCCTGGCACAGATGGGGATGTGAGCGGACCAGGAGATACGTGTTGGTGTCAGCACATTCATTACAGATGCAGCCATAGGGGTAAATTCTGAATGATAAACTGTGTGTTGCTGAGTTCCACAAAGAAGACCTGTGCCTGCCCAGGGACACCTCCCCTACTGCTAGATGTTACTAAAGCATGAATATCATGGCTCCAACAAAACTGAAATACCTGTTGCAGCTATCACTATGTCACCTCAACCTTCTGCAATCCCCTCTGACCCCATGCACCTCTGTAGTAAGACCACTAAATCATCCTTGACCAACCTGGTAGCCCTCTACGGGGAGATGACTGGCTTGATAAGAGCAGTGGGTATCTCCCATAAGGTGGTCATAGACAAACTGGTGAAGTATGGGCGAGATAACTGGACAGTGAGGTTTTTCTCACTGGGGCTGGGCTGGTTGGAAAGCAACTTTATCCACCAGACTGAGGGGTCCTGGTGGAGACCAAGTTGACAGACTGAGAGAGTTGGGGTTGTTCAGTCTGGAGAAAAGAAGGTTCCAAGGAGACCTTATAGTGGCCTACCAGTATCTTAAGGGGGCCTACAAGAAAGCTGATGAGGGACTTTTTAGGATGTCTGGTAATGGTAGGACTAGAGGGAATGGATTAAAACTAGAGATGGGGCGATTCAGACTGGACGTTAGGAAGAAGTTCTTCACCATGAGGGTGGTGACACACTGGAACAGGTTGCCCAGAGAGGTGGCGGAAGCCCCATCCCTGTAAGTTTTTAAGGCCAGGCTGGATGGGGCTCTGAGCAACCTGATCTAGTGGGAGGTGTCCCTGCCCATGGCAGGGAGGTTGGAACTAGATGATCTTTAAGGCCCCTTCCAACCCTAACAATTCTATGATTCTATGACCATGAGCCATTAATGTGTCCTCACAGCAAATAAAGTCACCAGCCTCCTGGGCCGTGTTAGGCTGAGTGTTGCCAGCAGGTCGAGGCAGGGGATCCCCTCCCCTCTGCTCAGCCCTGGTGGGACACATCCAGGGGCTGGGTCCAGGCCCGGGCTCCTCAGTACAAGAGAGACATGGACACGTTGGAGTGAGTCCAGCAAAGGGCTACAAAGATGATTAAGGGACTGGAGCATCTGACATGACGAGAGGCTGAGAGAGGTCGGACTCTTCAGCCTGGAGAAGAGAAGGCTCAGGGGGATCTTATCCACGTGTATAAATACCTGATGGGGGTGAATTAAAAAAGACCGAGCCAGATTCTTCTCGGTGGTACTCAATGACCAGACAAGAGGCAATGGGTACACATTAAAAATACAAGAAATTCTATTTAAACATAAGAATAAACTTTTTTTAACTGTGAGGATGGTGAAACACAGGCACACATTGCCCAAAGAGGCCGTGCAGTCTCCATCCCTGGAGATGTTCAAAATCCTAAGCAATCTTGATGACCCTGTTTTAGGACAGGGGGTTGAAGTAGGTGATTGCCAGAGGTCCCTTCCAGCCTCACTGATTCGGGGGTCCAGCAGATAATCTCCACCACGTCATTTCCTACATCATCCTTCCAACCTGCTTCTGAGTCCTTTCCCTATGGTCACGTCTCAGAAGACAACACCTTCCCACCCTCCAACCTCAACAGAGGAGCTGAGATCCTCGATGGAGGAGGAACCGAATGAAAACAGCTCAGGAGTCAGCATGTCCCCTGTGAACGCCGGGTACCCCTAACGGTACAAATTCAGCCTGATGCTTTGGCTCTGACTTCTCCATAATAATAACCTGGGAAAATCATGATCCACCTGAAGCTTTGCCTTACAGGGATGTGAAAAGGATAAACACAATAAAGACCCTGATTTACTGAGGTACTGCTCTAACGGAGATGGTAGGAATATATCTCAGATGGACAGAGATGGTTAGGACAGGAACATGACCTGCCAATTCATTTTTCAGGCTAGGCATTGATGGATTTGAAATAAAACTAATAATCATCATAGCAGAAACACCCTGTAAAATTACATTTGTTGACTTTACTGGGTTTTTGAAATGGTGAGGGGGGAGATGAAATAAACTGACAGCAGACAGTAAAAAGACAAGGTCAGGAGGAAAATGAAAGTAGTGAGAAGAAAGAAGGAAAAAGCTGGTCCTCGTGATCCTAGAAACACTTCCAGCAGCTACAGATTTTAATCCTTATTTGAGCTCCCCCCAGATGGGCTGAACTTGGCTTCCTGCAGCACCCTGAGCCCCTTGGCAGCAACCCAGCTGGCCGACGCTCAGTGGATGCTCGTTAAATCGGCATCCGGAGGGTTAAGCACATTAGAAGAACCTGCCTTGACACATTGCTATCCACAGTCTCTTTTTTCCTTCGGAAAATGCTAAGTCACTCTTTAGCAAGAGGCCAGGCGAGAGGTTGCTTAGGAACTAAATTACTTCTCATTCTTAGACAGTGATGCTAGCTGGCACCCAGGGCGGCGTGGAAGCGTTCAGAGAGGGGCCGGAGCGCTGGGAAAGCTGCAAGCAACGGGCTGCAGGGTCATCCCAAAGACCAACATCAGCCACAATTACTGCTCCCTGCTCCTCTAGACAACCGGCCCAGGCTCTTGCTGGAAACCCTTGAGTTTACTCCAAAAAAGCAACCCTAAAACGCAAGCAAAGTCTAAATTAGAAAGGTTTTGATAATATCAGAAGAGGTGGTGCACGAGCTCGTATACAGCGTCAGGGTTTCTGCTGGCCCCGTGTCCAATGGGAGGAAGGAAGGACATTTCAGGATGAGTGACCTTTAATCCGGGATTTCAAAACACTTTAGAGTCCCAGATGACATGCAGTACACAACGTTGTCAGCTGCATCTTCAAGTCGCTCCACAAGACTTGTCCTCCTTTAGCTAAGAACACTGCTGAACACCTTCTGAAAAAGATTTTCCTCTAAATGTTTTTAGGAAAAGTTAAAAACCTTTTAAGAGACCAGAATCGCCCCGGAGGGACCAGCTGCCGTGGCAGCTTCTCAGAGAGAAGTTGTGCCGACGAGGCTGCCCGGTCCTCACTCTGTCTGCCCAAGCGAAGCTATTTCAAGGGAATCACGTGAAGAAAGACTGATGAGTCAACGCTTCGGACCCGATGAAGCAACGAAAGCTGCAGGAAGAAGCCAAATCGTCAGATTTCCACTGTGTGTGCTCCTGGGGAAAAGACTGGTTTGACTGAGCCACGCAGGGAAACTTCGGAAGTGGCAAGGTAGGGATATGAGAAGTGAAAGTCCCTTTCTCCTTCTCTGCTGAGATAGTCCAGCAGCTCACGTTGACAGCTCTATTCAAGATTTTACACCATTAGCACTTGACGTAAAACATGCCCGGCTTCCAGGCTTTGTAAGAACGGAAATCCCCCATTTTACCCAGCAGTTATCTGGGATGTGCAGTCCCCGGAGGCTTGGGGCTGGAGGTTTATTTGAGAGATGAGCAGTTGATAAGGACCCGTTGTGGTCAGAGATAAACTGTTGTTCCTGCATGATTTTCTAGATGAGCGTAAGGGAGTTGGATGTCCACCTTCTGCTGGATTTCCCACCCATCTTCAGAGATCCATTCGAAAAGTCAGTCTAAACCTATCATACTCCAAGATGACATCTTGCAGCCACTGAGATTGGACTGGACCATGTCCTGCTAGATCTTCATGATAATGTCCAAGTTGGTCCCTTTTACCCCAGATCAGCTTTGTACTCTAGCAGATGCAGTTTCCCCAAAAAACACTTGAACAAACAAACAAGTAAAAAAAGCAATCTGATCTAGGTAAAGATGTCCCTGCTTACTGCAGGGGGGTTGGACTAGATGACCTTTAAAGGTCCTTTCCAACCCAACACATTCTATGATTCTATGAAAAAAAAACCCCAAGAACAAAGTTAGACATCTAACAATGCTTTCTGAGAAGCATCTTCAGAGATGGTACTTCTCAACACCTTCAAAAGTGGGGGAGAGCATGAAAACAAAAAGAAAATCACACTACAAAACCAATTTTTTTCAAAAGACTTGGCAGCCTTGACTGTGTATCCCTGAGCCCAGCAGACTAGCCCAGAGGTCTACCACCTGGAGAGGATAAACCTTCATTGCAGAGACCACAGTGGTGCTTTACATGGGTGCAGAGTCTATTACAAGAAGGTCAGGGCACCCAACTGGGTCCCTTCACATGTCGATCCTGTACTGTTTATGGAGTATTGTGGCCGTGTTCAGGATCCAGTGGAGTTTGGGATTAAACATGGTACGCCCTGGAGGCATCCTCTCCCATCCTGCAGAACTCAGATGGGAGAAGCACATGCTGAAGCAAAATTATTCCCTACTGGACAAAACCACAGCTCACCAACCCGAATGAGAAAGAGACGGGGACGGTAAGCTGGTCCTCTCTCCAGTACCCCCACTGCCTTCCTCCTGAATTCCAGTGGAACATGGATTCATGTAGGACCATCGCCTTTTACCCCAGGGTAACCCAATGACCTCAGCTCGATCCCACAGCAGGCACAAGGGAAATTGTGAAGTCCCCAGGACAACCAACTAGGAGCAGCTAGAAACCAGCTCATGGGAGGTCCCATCCCGGGCATGGCTCATACACGTAAAGGCCACAGCTCTCCTCACAGCAGTATCACGTTCAGACCCTCCCAGACGGTGATTTGGCTTGCATGCCTGTAGCATGATTGAGTCAAGATGAGTCAGTCCACTATTAAATCCTCATTTAGTGTCCTCATGTCAGCTCCAGGCCAGAAAACAACATAACTGCCTAGAGAAAGAGCCCAAGGAGAATTCATCTGGCTACAGCAGGTGCTTGCAACTCAGTGGAATAAGCCATATGCGAGCCCTCGTCTCCGTCTTTATCTGGGTCATGGATTTTTTGGCCAAGGCAGCACAGACGTCAAGGACTAGCAGATGCAGCAGTGGTTCTGCATCACTACCTCTCCACCTTCCGGAGCAATACCCTCAGGCTCACTTCGCTCAGGTCCATCACACCGGCTGGAGACATAAGCTGGAGCCCTCCAGACTCCTTGGGCGGTGTGAATTTATCTTTACAAGGTGGTTTGATCAGTGAATAGTCTTCGTGTTATAGGAAAAAGGATAAAGCCAGAAGGCAACCACCTTCTACCCTGCTAACCCACTGCCCCATGCCAGATGCACCCATAATATTCTGTTTTTCTCTCCAAAATTGCTATAATCCTGTGGTTCCCTCTTTTCCTAACACCCTTCCATCCTAGCACCTGTCTCGGCATGCTCAGGGTTTTCATGTAATGTATTTTTACAATATTTTACAAGCCTCCACCTTGCTACCAGCCAAGCTTCACCGGTCCTCCTCGGAATGCACCATCCCAGGGCAGACAAATCCACATCCATCCCTCCTTGTCCATATCCCCAGGGGCTAGAGGGGATTTATTTCTCACCCTGTTGCCACTGTTTAAACCCAAGAAAAGGTTTAGCACAGATTCGTTTTGCACATCGGCACCTGCAACCGGCTTCACCGCACGGTGCTGCGCCATCGTTTTCCCTTCGAGAAAAACTCTGCCGACCCCAGCTCGTGGCAAAGGGTGGAAATCATCTGCCCAGACTTTCAAGCTGTTCCCCAAATAACCCCCTTTCGCCTGCCAAAGGCAGCTGACATCTGCGGGGCCGCCATCGCTGTGCCGAGGGCCGGCGTACCCAGCCCCGCTCCCCCTAAAGGGCATGGGAAACGGCAGCGGGGATGGCGCACAAAAATGTGCGGATGGGAACGCGGTGGGGGAAGGAGTGGGAGAGTTTGACCTGCGACTTGTTTGCTCAGCATCTCGTCTCCGGATGAAGCAATGTTTCCCTGGTGGAGAGCAGGAGAGAGGAGCTTGTGTGCAAGAATAAATTTGGGATAGAGGGAGGGGGGCAGCTCTGCTCCCCAGTTTTACAGTCCAGAAGCCAACTTTTCTTGCATCTTGCCCTTTTTTCCCCCCACAACGACCAGTCATGGGGCTAGAAAAGAGGACTCAGTGTGACATTCCAGTCCGTTTCTTCATGCAGGGACTTCTGGGGGTCATGGGAAGAGGATGGGGACACCGTGGGGACAACAGTAGCTTAAGGTAGGGGTTTTAGGTAAGGCTTTTAAAGACTTCCTTAGACTCTGCCATCTTCGTACGCATTCATCCAAAGAAGCAGTATGAAAAAGAGAAAAAACAGGCTGGGAGAACTTGCATCAGGCAGAAAAGATTTCCCTTCCTTGTATTTACACAGCCCAGCGTCCATCTGAAAGGCATCACCCCCGCCCTCCTCACATGATTCCCAAGCTCTCAGATATGCTTAAAAAAAAAAAAAAAAAAGGGAAAAAAAGAAAAAGAAGAAATAAAAAAAACAACCAAAAAACCCAAACCACCACTCAGCAAGCAATATACTACACGGACACATGTTTTTGTGCTCACTTGAGCTAAAACCTCCTCCACAATTTTTCCTTTAGCCAAATGTTTCTGAGTAGGAGCGCTGGAAAAATAAACTCCCCCGGCGCAGCGGGACGCGGCCGGGCTGAGCCCAGCGCCGGGGGCTGGCGGCTGCGGTCGAACCCCCGCCAGCCCCTTCCCAGTCCCCTCCCCAGCACGGGCTGTGGGCTGGGGGACGTTTACTGGGAACAAGTGCCTATTGTCCCCCGTCGAGACTGAGAGGCAGCTCAGCAGGGTAAAAATATAATAAAATGGGACTTCAGCCTTCCTTTTTGCCCTTTTGGCTTTGCTTTTACCTCCCAAGTCGGCATAAAGCCCCAGCTTCGGTCCTTCTTGCCTGCATTTCTTTTAAACCCAGATGAGTGGCTCTGAAATGACACCTTGAGAAAATTATTATCATTACCATCTCCAGAATAGCTCTCTCCTATTATTTTTCCCTTTTTCACCTCATGGCACTGCTCCAGTCCATCACAGGCTGGGGGGTTTTTGGGTGGCACAATTGCGGAGGGAGCAACGCACGTCGCAGGACTGGAAGGGGCACGGAAGCCGGCAGGTTTGCTGGAATAAAGACCCGGGTACCACCTGGTTTCCAGGGCACGTCTGAAGTAGTTCAAAGCAAGCGTGTGCCAACGATCGCAAGGTCCAAACTGCCTTTTAGGAAGAAATCACAGTCAGCTCCATCAGGGCATGCCTGCAGCTGATGCCCATCTGGTTTCTTTGGTGCCTCTGATTCCCCATGAGGGATAAATACACCGATTTCTCCAAGGCAACGGCTTCTGTGATCCTTGCATGACATTTGTTGCACATATGCCAATTAATACTAATAAATATGCTAGCACTATTGCCGAAAGGATACACAGAGCCATAAAAAACAAACAGCACTTAGGAAGGACAAGGAGAATAAAAGATGGCAAAGGAAAGCAGTAGCGTGGAGTTAATGATCTGAGATCAAACTGGAGGAACTAATGGCCCCGTTTTCACGATGTAGTTAAGTCTATGAATATTGAAAACCTTGTACAGAAATCCTCCGGCAGGGAGACCCACGGCAAGTCTAACAAGTCAAGAAAAAAATTAGCAGCTGCTTCCCCTGGGGAAACAGGGACACTGGTAGAGGCTGGCTCATAAAATGGCCACGAGGATGAGAAAACCCTATTATTTTCAATATCCTGCTGCAGGATGAAAACTGGCCCTCAGCAGGCACAAAACCCCGGCATCCCCGGGGCAAAAGAGCCCAGAGGCCAAATTCCACTCAGGCTCAGCAGCATCCTCCCCATCCGCACCCCCCTCCGAGGGCGACGATCAAGGGCTCTGCAGCACATATCCACCATGGCGCCATTTCAAGCCAGACGAGGACCCCGAGTGTGTATCGATCAATTTTATTTCCAGCAGACCAGGCCTTCCCCAATGTTAAAAATAAACCCATAGAGGCTAATTCAGCGTATCGCAACAAGTCGGATGAATCCATCCAAGCGCACTGGTACTGCCTGGTGTTTTATCCTCGATATCCCTTGGTCCTGAATCCAGACAAGGCATGCAGTTGAGGACCAGCTGCTGCACGCCGATTGTCCCCCTGACCTCACTCCAAAGCATCTGCACTTGCAATCAGACATTCTTACAGCTGGTTGCTTTTATTTTTACGGCGTCTGCCATTAAACAAGCCTAATTAATGCAACAGGAAGATGAGGTTCACCTCGACTTTGTTTAATGCTGGGTACCAGCAAATCATGGGAGGAGGTGAGGTCTTTGGGAGCATCCTTGGGCAGATGCTGCCCAAAGCATGTCCCAAGCAATCCCTGGGAGCAGACACGGACTCCAGTTCATTTTGGGGAGGATATTAAAAAGCTCTTTTTGCCTTAGAGCAAGTATTGCTCTGGCATCGGTACTCATCTGTTGATGATATTCCTCCAGCGCAGGAGGGAAGCGTGGCGATTTCTACACAACATGGGAAGGTGGAGAGAGGTGAAGGCTGGTGTCTGGGAAAGCTGATGAAGAAACCAGATTCACCGGACAGAAACCACTAGCCTGCTGCTTGGCTGGAAGCAATCAGAGTCGCAGGGTCTCCGGAGGGATCTCTGCTTTCCTGGGAAGGCCAACGTTTAAAGACCCAAAGAGCAGACACAGCAGTTCTGAGCTCCCCGGGATCTTCCGAGTTTTTTTTTTGTGTAGTTTTGGCTATGCAAATGATTTTTGGTTGCAAACCCTGATGGTTACAGACCCAAATTCCGATCCTGATGGCAAAGAACAAAGATTTCCTACACGTTGAGTAAATGACCGTGATTGTGGGTTGTGTTTGTACAGGACGACAGAGTTAGGAGAGGGGTTCAGCAGCAGCTTCACTTGATCAAAGGATGCTTCACAGGTCACAGCAACCAAAGATTTGGCCCCGAAGCTTTACTGAAGAGCAGGCTGAACTGACCCAAAATGAGTCAGCCTCATCTCTACTCCCGGCTTCTTGCTGGATTTACCCTCCCAGTTTAGGAACGAGTTGAAATTTGTTTCAGTTTAATAAATATAAGCCTGATGGAGACATACAATGTGCCCCCAAGCCTTCCTTGCCTCCAGGTGAAGATGACTTTGAGCATCTGCTCCTCATGGCGCAAGGGCTGGTGGCTCCGGTGTGGTGCATGAGAGCCTACGCCACCATGAGCCCCATCTTCCTGCAGGTGGGTGCTCATAGGACTCTCCTGCCCATTTAAAAAGTGCTTTTTGGATGCAAACCCCCATGAAACACCAGCACTGTGGACTCAGATTGCAGTTTCTCACCCCATCACACGCTTCATGGGCTGGTACAGTACAGCTGAAAGTATTTTAAAAAAGCAACTAAGCATCTTTGAAGTCTTACAGCAGGATTTGTGTCAGCCAGGAACTGAATACAGGTCTCTGAAAGGTGTTGCTTGATTTATTTCAAGGAGAACAAAGGAGGTTTTAGAGAAGGACACGCAGGTTACGGTGAAAAGCACGCTACGGGCAGAGCTGAACCACAATCCCAATTGTAGAATCGCAGAATCATTTAGGTTGGAAAAGACCCTTGGGATCATCGAGTCCAACCATCAACCCCACTCTACAAAGTTCTCCCCTACACCATATCCCTTAACACCACACCTAAACGACTCTTAAACACATTCAGGGATGGTGACTCCACCACCTCCCTGGGCAGTCTATTCCGGTGTCTGACCACTCTTTCTGGGAAGAATTTTTTCCTAATGTTGCCCTGTTATTGATATTCCTGTTATTGATATTTTCCTAATACTGCCCTGTTATTGATATTCCTCTGTTGATGATATTTGTCCAGCACTGGAGGGAAGCGTGATGATTTCTAGGCAAAATGGAAAGACGGAGCAACGTGAAGGCTGGTCCAGCCACCTGCAGCTTAGAAGCAAACTCACACTTGCATTCAACAGGCGACACACTCAATCTGCTAAGAAAAGCAGAGACAGGCTGGGTAAACTGAAAAAGCCACCAGCAAACTCAAGCCCTGAGTCCCTTCTTGATGGTCTGCTTTAAGCAAGCCAAAAAAAAAAAAAAAAAAAAAAAGACAACTGACTTAAAAACTCACTTGCTTCAGCGCTCTAGGACCTGGCTTTTTATTACAAAATGGTAGGAAAGGACAGGAAAAAATAATCGGCCTTTTCGTTTAGTAAGAGCCCCCAAACCACTCCAAGGAACTGCAACTGCTGAGATAACTGTCCTGATTTCAGAGAGGACGGGTGTGGGTGGCACCTCCCGGCACGGAGGGGACGTTTGTATTGGCAGCCGAGGCAAAAAGCCTCCACACAACCTAGGGAAAAAAAAAAAAAAGAAGAGAGGGAGAGAAAAGGGAGAGAAAAGGGAGAGAAAAGGGAGAGAAAAGGGAGAGAAAAGGGAGAGAAAAGGGAGAGAAAAGGGAGAGAAAAGGGAGAGAAAAGGGAGAGAAAAGGGAGAGAAAAGGGAGAGAAAAGGGAGAGAAAAGGGAGAGAAAAGGGAGAGAAAAGGGAGAGAAAAGGGAGAGAAAAGGGAGAGAAAAGGGAGAGAAAAGGGAGAGGAAAGGGAGAGAAAAGGGAGAGAAAAGGGAGAGAAAAGGGAGAGAAAAGGGAGAGAAAAGGGAGAGAAAAGGGAGAGGAAAGGGAGAGGAAAGGGAGAGAAAAGGGAGAGAAAAGGGAGAGAAAAGGGAGAGAAAAGGGAGAGAAAAGGGAGAGAAAAGGGAGAGAAAAGGGAGAGAAAAGGGAGAGAAAAGGGAGAGAAAAGGGAGAGAAAAGGGAGAGAAGAGAAAGAAACCCCATCCAGCAAATAAACAAAAGCATTCCTAATAAACTGGAAATGTCATACTACATCAGGGATCACAAGATCGAGCCCAGAAAGGTCCAAGTGGCAAGAACACGCTGTTAAAAACAGATAGGAAAAACAAGCCGGGAAAGGTTGAGACTGTGTTTCTGAACTTCTGTTCCCGACACGGCTTTAGAGCTGGTGCTGGTGTGGCTGGGGAGAAATACCAGCCACCAGCATCGTCCCAGTAATCCCTCTGGAAACCTTAAAGCGAGAGGACGGAGGAAAGAGTTTCACACTAAAATCCCTAATCAACCACTTTGGAAATGTAGAATTTTTCCAGCTTCCCAAGCCCAGGCTCGCCACGCGTTGAGTCAAGTTAGGAACACCGCTTTTTTGCATCTTGGCCTTGGTTTTGTGGAGTCCTGCTTGGAACGGGGGGTTGCTCCTCATGGGACGGCTGTGTGTCGAGGTAGAGGTTCCGGGTGGGTTTCTGGGATGCTCTGCAGCATGAGGATGGCCACGTTTAGCCCTTTCTGGGCTTGTTTGCTCATCTGAAGATGGACTTGCAGAAGGAGCAAGTGCCATAACACCAGGTCCTCAGTGAACAAAATACAAGTCGCACGCAGGGAAAAGTGGGTTCCTGCTGACAACCCCCTGAATGTCAAGAACTAGAAGAAAAGGAGAAAGGAAGACTAACATAAATTGGAAAGATGAGGGTATCAAAACATGCAGCCACAGAGAGGAAACCTCCGAGCCTGCCACCTCCAAGGCAAATGGAGATAAAGCTCCTGATGACAAACTCCTCAGATACACCAGATGGTATCAGCTATACCTTGAGACTGTCAGAAGCCTTCCAACATAACAAAATAACAGAAGTTTGTCGTGTGTTTTTCTTCTTTTTTAATGCAATGCCTTCCCCCACTTCTGAGCACATGAAGACCGAGCTGGAGCCAACACAGCTCTGGATGCAAGGAGCTCTGTTTGGGGTCCACACTTTCCAGGAGCTCAGATGCATTCAAGCCAAGAGCTATTATTTATAGAAAGAGGGTCTAGCCTGGAAGATCTCAAAAACTTTTCAGCTCCAAAACCTAGAAGATCTCAAAAATATTTGTAAATATTGGGGTTTGGCTCAGGTGCCTTTCTACACAGGAGGAGTGGGGGAGGGAACGCTTTCCGAAGCTCAAACCAAATGCTCTTCTGAAATTTAACAAGTTCAACTGATTTCCTCTATTATTTTGCATTCCTTTATGCTCTAGGTTCCAGGAGATGCCTAAGTATCTAAGCACAAAGGCTGTCAGCACAGCTTTTCCAGCCCAGCAGGAAGTAGGAGATATCTCCAGGGAGAGCCTATTTTTGGAGAGCTATCCAATTCCAAACTAAGCCTTCAAACTTTTTGTTGTTATTATTCGGATTAAGACAGCAGAGTAGGAGAGCCGAGGCATTCCCACAGCAGATCACATCACTTCTCACACTGCCTGCTTCTCAGTGGTGGAAGAGAGGTCTTTGTATGGATGCAGGACATGGCTGGAAATCCATGGCTAACATCCTGGAGTTTTTTTGAGGTCCTGAGCTGATATGCGGGCACCTGGATGTTTGGATGCAGTTGTGTTTAAATTTCAAAAATCGGTTCTTAATTCTGCATAACTTACCCTGCATGAGGCCCAGATGGATGGGAAAGAGACTTTTCTCTTTTACCCAAAATATTCCAAGTGAAAAACAAGTATATGACAGAGAATTGCATTAGAATAGCTTTGCATGGCACCCGACACTGTAGTATCAGCAGCCAAGAGTAGGACACCCCAGAGCCCCACTGCTCAACAACTGGATTACGCTAAATTAATTGCATCATCCACTGTTGTTTGGTTTTTTTCCTTTACAACTCCTATTTTATATGTTAAAAAATATTTAATAGACATCCCTCAGCTTATTCCTTAAGATTAATACATCAAAACAGAAACACTGGGGAGTATGCAACAACAACAAGAAAAAATACTAAAAACCCCCTTGGCTGAACTGAATATCTATTAGAACCCTTAGTCATGATGGAAACGTATTTATAACCACAAACCTCCACTAAATTATCTTAACAGCCTCTAGCTGTTGTGCTTGATGGCCAAAACAGCACAGTAAATTAGCGGCTCACTGTACAAAATTATACGCATCGCTATTATACCATGTTTTAGTCCCAGCCTCTCAAAAGCAGAGCAAGATTTACCCTTATTACCCAACCGAGTTCACCTACCAGCACGCACGTGTGCGCTGCCACGTGTTTACTCCCAAAACAGAGTAAATCCACCTATTTTTGCAACGTGGTACAAACCCACTGCCAAGCCCACAACGAATGCAGCGCCGGCAACAACCGCTCGCTTTTTCCCCCTCCTTTCCCACGTCTGATTGACTTTCCGCTCATCAGATTTTCCTGTCTGGCAGCCGCACTGAGTTTTTAAACAGGCTGAATTCACTCCTAACCTCCTCCGATGGACAAGGCACACGCAAGATGAACTTGGCTCAGAAAACTTGGAGTTCCTCAACACGAGACTGCAGGGGCAGAGCGTGCCGGGACACAACTTGGAACTGGGTAAGGTGAAGATGAGACTGAAGGACGTTGGTGTCTGGTTCCCAGCTCTGCGATTGACTTGTTGCAGACCCTGAAAGAGGCACTTAATCCCTGTACACTTTAATTTCCTATTTATAAAGCAGGGACAGTGAAGATCCAAGAGTCCATCAAGCCACCTGGCAGGACAAGGGTTGGAAACCCATTGAGTGTCCAACCCCTGGCACCAGCTCTTTGTTAGGATGTGCACGACTAAAATCATTTGTGTTTGCAACCCACCTCGGTGCTATGATGCCAAGACCCTGTAATATTCAGGGATGAGAGAGCTGAAAGTGCAAGGACCAAAGCTTGGGGGAAAGAAAATGAACCCAAGCCCAGCCCATGCCACTGGGCTTTGGGTGGAAAAGGATAAAGGTGGGAAAATGGGAGCAGCAGATATGAGAATATCCAGGAATACGCACCGACAGGGAATGGACATCTGAGATACAACTTGGAGAGCACTGCAGCTGCGTTTCTGACCATGCTTTGGTGTCTGGTTTTCTAGCAAACTGATACTTTATTTTTTTAAAAATATATGTAATTAGTCAAAGCTCTCCCATGCTCTGAAGGAAACAACTCCAAGGTTTTGACCAGGCCCTTCCAAACCCAAAAAAGAAGGTTAAACCTCGCCTAAATTACAGCTGATTCAGCAGTAACGCATGCAGTGGAGGGGAGCGTGTAAACCCCAAACACGTCGTTCTGGCTTCTCACCTTCCTCCGCAACCCGAGCTACAGTTGGTTAGTGGGAGGCATCAGGTACAAAGAAATGCAAAGAATAGGCCTTAAAAGCTCTTCTTCTTAATTACAAATGCAAATCTTGAAGCTTCTCATCCCCAAGTGGTACTCAACAACTCGCTCCTACCTGAAATTACAGGAGCCTCAGAGCAGCAGGTCCACACTTCACCCCAGCTAGCTTTAATGACAGCATTTAACAGCATCGAGTGGCTCATGGCAGACGCCGCCAAGAAGCGGGACGGACAGAGAAACATCACTAATGGAATATTTTAATCAAATGCCCTGGTTAACTAAAAACACATACAAAAAAACTCAGAAACATCCTATGTGTAGCACAGGAGGCGTTCTGATTTATGTCCCTTTTTCAGTTCCAACCCAGACCAATGCATGAGGTCCAGTTTCCATCTGCCCCCAAGACAAATATTCATTTTCAGCCCCAACATCACAACCTACTGAGCGTATTCTTTGAAGCACCATCCACGACACCAATTTGTAAGACGCCCTCCCTTCTGCTGCACGTGAAGTGTCTTCAGTATTAAAAAACACAGCCCTGAAGACAACCCTTCTTCTCTACACGCGACTCCGTCTTCAAACCTCGCTCCTCGGTACGCCTCCCTGCGACAGCACATGATACATCAGCCCGTCTGCACGCCAGCTGGCTGTACTGATTTGACGCTAAAAAGAGTGTATTGATCGATTCCCAGTCGAAGCCTCAGCCAACATGTTTTGCAAGCGTTTGAAGACAACGGCCTGATCCTTTCAGGCCCTCCCTGGGGTTGACTTTGAAGGGAGTGCAGGGCAGGAGCTCAAAAGGCGGCTCTGGGAGCAACTCCATGGGTATGGTGCTGGATGTAGCTAGTCTCGGACCAAAGCACACTCCGCCGCAGGTGGAAACTCTCTGAAAAGGCAGGTGGAGGGAGCCCCGTCACTCCCAAAGACCTATCCTCAACTGTTTGGCTGGTTTAAACCTCAAAACGCCCAATTGGTTCCTTTGCAGTGTTTTCTTCATGGTATCAACTTCTACCATTGTAGATATTCGCATTACTCATGTCTCATCTCCTTTAAAAGGTGCAAATTCATACTCGGTAGGAGGAGGCATGTTTCTCCCCCATCGCACATCTATAGTGGAGGCAGAACTTGCTGAAGGGTGAGGAAACAAACAGATCCCACAGATTTTAATATCTGTGACCAGCTCCCCTTCTGTGTTTGATGCTGAGGGATCACAAATTCCTTATCGCTTCTCCCGAGTGCAAATCTCACCTCTCCGAGAGTGGTTTCAGATGATGGGGTGGGACACCCCGCTCTTTGCTGCTGTGCCTAACACTTTGGACCACCTCCTGGCAGAAGGACCCTGGGGTGCTCCCATAAGGAGTCCCACAAGCCAAGCAAAACTGCTGCCCCCCCCCCCCCGCACAGAGGGGCAGCCCCACGGGCTCATTCACTTTCTTTGGAAGGTGGCCGTCCCTCACTGTTTCGGAGGCCTGTCACGTAAAGCTTTCCCAGGCTCCTAATCACTCTCGTCACCCTTCTCCAAAGGCTCTGGTGTCAGGGGTCCACCCACACACACATTGCTGCAGGATAAAGTCCTGATCGCTGGCAGGAAAACTCCCCGCTCCCTGTCTTGCCTCACTCCATGCACGCAGAGGGCTCGAAGAGAGATCCATACGGTCAGGGCTAGGTTCAAACCTCAATCCCCAATTTCTAGCCTCCTGCAGGGACCAGCCTGCATCATTTCTCAGCATCTCCTTCCCCTTGGCACAACCAGGAGAACCCCGTACACTCCCTTCCATTCCCCACATCCCATCTGCCTTTCTTCTTTTTTCTTTTTTTTTTTTTTTTTTTTCTTCTTCTCTTTCATTTATTTTACTTATTCCCCTCCCTCAAAGGTTTTAAGCCTTCTACAATCACGGACCGCTCGCTGTCTGCATGGCTGCGGCTATGGATAACGTATGACTGGGCTGGAGGTAGCAGTGGGGCTCAGGCGCCAGCTCCGCTCCCCTCTCTCCTGCCACCCCGGCTCTGTGCCCTGACCCCCAAAACAATGAGCCCTTCTATTCCCCGTCGCCCCGCTGGAAACTCCGCTCTGACGTTACGTGCAGCGGACAGTGGGCGAGGGAGGCAGGGGAGGCGAGAGGGAGGGAGAACACAAGCCTCAAGTCATCAATTCTTCTTGGGTCAAAGCAAACGAAGTTTTCCTGGGAGCTTCCTATCTGGAGGGAGTCATTTAGGAACAACGCAGAGACCCAGAATCAAAGGAGCTGTGTGCGGCGCTGATGGCGTGGAAGCAGAGCGGCTATTTTCTGCTGTCAATAAGCCAGAAGGGGCATTTATTGTGTTTGCCCCTTCCTGGGCTGGATGGCTCTCAAGCACAGCACCCACGTGAAAGTAGCACGAGAAGGATGGAGATCTGGAGGCACCAAGGTGGCCTCTCTAGGGGCGGCGAGTGGGACTTTGCAAGGGAGAGGCAACTAAGGAGTATCGAAACCCTGAGCTGAATTACACAGACAATCTTCCCTTTCCCGTGGGGCACCATTTCAAGCCAAGAGCATCCAGGGAGCAGTCAGAACCCACATATCTCCCCGACAAACAAGCAACAAAAAAACCCCAAAAGATGCTTAAATAAGTATGTGGATGAAGCTCTGCAGAACAGATCGGTAGCAATGACTAATAACCCCATTTAGCATGATTCCTGACATTACTAGAAGACAGAAAAATGCAGACAAACATACGTATCGCCCAGTTCAACAGCAGCACGCAGCGCCAGACGTACAACGTACGTATCGCACCGCTCTTTGAAGATGAAAATTTAGAAAACACCCCCAAGTCTTCTCAAAGTCACCAGAAAAAGGAAAGGAAGGTTTCCAAATCAGTTTTGGAAACAGGATGTAATCCCCATTTGGGTATTGTGTTAAGTGGCCAAAGAGTTTGTTTAGCAAGTCAACTTGCGTCTTTTGGCAGTCACACGACAGTCCGTGGGGATGTTCAGAAGGTCAGCGAGGAACCTGCACGGGCGAGGCAGCAGCTGCGAGCATCAGCAAAACTTAATCGCTGAAAATCTACAAAATTCAAAAGACCACAAATCTTTGACTCAAAATGTTATTTCCATCTTACCATATGGATGCAGGAGCTGGAACTCCACCAAAGAGATGTCTAAATGCCTTCCAAAGCAAACGCCTTTGGAAAATACCAGGTTTAAATGGAATAAGACGCATAACAAGCACAGAGATGCTATTAGGACAGCATCTTAGATCCAGGAGATGCGATGGAAATATTTTGGAGGTGTCCAAAAGGCGCTGAGAAGCAAAAGAAATAATTTAAAAAAAAAAAACAACAAAACAAACCAACCAGAAGATATTTCTGTCAATAGATTACAGGAAAAAGAGAGACCGGACAAACAGGATTTAAAAATTCAGGGGCCACGTGAAGAAGAGTCCAGAGGAGGCGGAGATGGAAATGCTTCCCAAGCAATGGAAAGGAAGAAGCAATTCCAACGCTTAATACAGAAACGTCTAAGAGCTGTTCTCAACTGGTCCTGCCTCAAAGCCAGATTTCAACTATAAATAAAAATGTCCCATTTCTGGCCCAAGAGTGAACCTCCCATCCTGAACAGGCATCATTTCGGGGTGAGAATATTCACATTTGGACGGAGAAGTTCATTTCTAGGTATTAGTGTAATGCAGACAACCGGACTGATGCAAGATTTCCCAGATCCTAACCTTCTCCGGGAAAACTGCGCAAGAGCTCAGGAAAAAAAAAAAAAAAAAAAAAAAAAGGCAACCAAAGACGAAAAGACAAATCCAGAGATGAAATCGCCCCCCCCCTAGGTTGCTGGCATCAAATTATTCCAGATTCATTGGAGAAACAGGCACCGCTGGCTATCTTACGCAGCAAGAAACACATGCTTCCAGCACTCATATTTTCCTCCCGTTCTTTAAAGGCACAGCGCGCAAGCTAAAGACGACGACGAGCTTTTTTTGGACGGAGGCTGATTTTTATTTATCGTTAATTTTTTTAATTTTTTTTTTTTTTTTTTTTTTTTTAAATTTAAACACAGCACAGGTTTAAATTGCTGTATGGCTAGATAGGATAGACGACACGCGTAGGACTGCGCTGTGCAGGGCTGCAGGCTGACCTTGAGGAATTCCCAATTCTACATCGTCAAACCAATACCTCAGGTGGGAGCGTGTTTGCCTGGAGGCGCGCACGCGGGCTGGGTGGCTTCTTGAGATCTCGGCTCTGCTCTCCGCGATTTCCCGTGCTGAATATTCGCCTTTTCTGCGGCTAACCGTGAATAAGAAAGGAGATGCTCTACACCGACTGCCTCCCGCCAATTTGCTGCTGGTTTAAGCTGCAATAAGCACAAAGATGGTTTCACTTGGCAGTAAGGTGTCCAGGTGATGATCCAGTTTCTCCAGATTCAGGCTGAAAAAGCCTAAGGAGGAGCAAACCGAAGGAAGGTAGATTTAAATTGGATATTAGGAAGAAATTCTTTACTGTGAGGGTGGTGAGCCCCTGGCCCAGGTTGCCCAGAGAGGTGGTGGAAGCCCCATCCCTGGAGGGGTTCAAGGCCAGGCTGGACGGGGCTTTGAGCATCCTGGTCTAGTGGGAGGTGTCCCTGCCCAGGGCAGGGGGTTGGAACTAGATGATCTTTAAGGTGCCTTCTAACCCAAACCATTCTGTGATTCTATGATAAACCCACCCGCCCCTCTGCAAGAGTCAGACCTGGACCGCGTTGCACCAGCACCTCCAGGCCAACAGCTCTGAACGCTTTTGCCTAAAAGCATCCAGCCATGGTGGGTTATTAAGGCAGCAGTGTGCAAGGGTGTAAACGAGTCATTTCTAACACTGGTGACTTCTCAGATGGGATGAGAGACTGGAAAAGGCAAACAAAAACCCAACCCAGCCCCTCCCTGCTCAGCTCCTTTCGAGCCCGCAGCGCTGCGTGCTGGGGAAGGACCAGAGATAGGGCACGGAGATCATCTGATGCACAAACAAGAATGAGGATTTTCCCCTTCTCAAGCTATTTTCATTATTTGAACAGAATAACAGGAGCCATTGCTTGGCTGTGGAGACACCAAATGAAACTTTGGAGGGCAGTTCTGCTCCTGGCTTATTCATCTGCATGAGGAGCGCTGCTGTGGGTGCTGCTCAAATGACCCATAGCAGAGGTCCAGGATGCTCCAGGAGACTTTCTGGATGCTCAGCAGCTTTGGGAGCCTCTCCAGAGCCAGATGCCCCAGCAGGTGGCATGGGCCAGGCTCTCAACAGCTCCAGTAGCAGAGCCAGGCTTCCCGCTTGCAGCTCCAGATGAGGAAATCACATCAGCCTGTATTTACGCGATGCCTCTCGGCCAAACGATATGCCTAGGTGTGCCGCAATTAAAATTCCATAAAACTACCTGGCCAAAGGACGGTGTGAGATAATAAGAATTTGCATAGTCTTGATCCTGGGCTTAACATGTTTTTGCCCAAATCCTTGGCAGGATGGGTCTATCCCTCAGAGAAGGGCTGAGAGGTGAAGGAGAGGCCGCGCACAACAGCAGCGACAGCAGGTCAGAAACCTCTTTCAGCTCTATTGCTCCTCTCCATGTACCCTGAAGTAAATCAAAGTCTCTCTTCGTCATTTCTCCCATCTCCTGAGACAGGGATAAATGTGCTTTGCCACCACTATTAGGTGCCGTAAGGTCCACCTGAGCATTACGACAGGGAAGTGAGACTTTAAAGACTTGACAGGAGCACTGAAAAGAAGGGCGGTTTATATTAAAAGCAGTAATTTCCAAATCTACTGCATCAACTCATCTCAGAGAGCCCCCAGATGACCTTGACACTCTCACCATCTAAATCCCTGATAGAAGGACTATCTACTTCTGTGGACTTCCCTTTCCGTAGCTTCACACATCACCAGCAGCCTGTGAGCAGCTGGGAACTCCCTGGCTCCGGTAGAAGCAATAAAGCCAAGTTGAGTTCCCAGCTGTGGGAATGACCCACAGCCAACCCACTGACTTGCTCCGTGCCTCGGTTTCCCCGTCCGACCAGACCCTTCAGGGCAGACATGGTCTCACCAAACACCCAGCGCATCGAGCCCCAGTCCCAGTCGCCTCAGCTGCTACCGTAATCCAAATAAATAATATTTTCTCTGCCTTTGAGTCACTGCTATAAATTATGTGCTTTGGTCTGGTAAACACTATTACATCACCTCTTGCATCTGACACTCACTAAAAGAAACAGAGGAAAAAAAAAGAAAAGGGTTTCAGTATCACTTCTGCTCTCTTCCAAAGAGAAATGAAGCCAGCTTCCTGTTACACTTTCCTTAAGTATTGTTTGTCTTTCTTAAGTTCAACCTGTGCTTTGCCACCATCAATCTTTTACATCTCCCGTGGACTTTGCCAGGACCATCGGCCAACTCTGAAGTCATGACAGACAGCTGAAGATTCACTCAGGCTGTCTTCGCAAAGCCAAAGCACCAGGAAAATACACCGGTTTCACTCCCCACACGACACGTGGACTCCTTACCTCTACGGGCATGTCCACCTTGGCCAATGCAGTGCCTCAGGTTAGCCCTGACCAAACCAGTTTGAGTTTCAGCAGCTGAAGAGCTGCCCTAGATCAGCACTTCTCCCAGGTTCCTTGTGTTGGTAGAAAACAAAACAAGGACGGACTATCCACCCGCCCTGGGAGCTGGGCTAAAGCAGCTATATTGCTTCCTAGATTGGTGGCTCCACACTGCACTACGCCATAGAGGTATCAGAAATGTTGGGATGGAGGCACCTCAGGAGGTCTCTAGTCCAACCTTGCATTTGAAATGTGACTAGATCAGGTCAGCTGGGATTTTCTCTAGCCAAGTCTTGAAAACCTCCCAAGACTGAGGCCCTGCAGCCTCTGCAGGAACATGTTCCTCTACACCACGACCCTCCTACTGGAGGAGCTTCCCCAAGACCCAGCCTGAACCTCCAAAGTTGGGTTGTGGTTGTTGCCCCGTATTTTGTCACCTGCTCAAACTGAGAAGAGTTTGATTCCATCATCCCCATAACCATCCTTCAAGAAGCTGCAAGTTACTACATCAAGAGTATCACAATGGCAATATGCCACCACCTGACTACCTGTGGACAAAACAGAATCATAGAATGTGTTGGGCTGGAAGGGACCTTTAAAGGTCATCTAGTCCAACCCTCCTGCAGTCAGCAGGGACATCTTCAACTAGACCAGGTTGCTCAGAGCCTCATCAAGCCTGGCCTTGAATGTCTCCAGGGATGGGGCCTCCACCACCTCTCTGGGCAACCTGGGCCAGTGTCTCACCACCCTCAGTGTAAAGAACTTCTTCCTAATGTCTGATCTAAGCCTGCCCTGCTCTAGTTTAAACCATTGTCCCTCGTCCTATCGCTACATGCCCTTGCAAACAGCCCCTCCCCAGCTTTCTTGTAGGCCCCCTTCAGGTACTGGAAGGTCACTATAAGGTCTCCCTGGAGCCTTTTCTTCTCCAGGCTGAACAACCCCAACTCTCTCAGCCTGTCCTCACAGCAGAGGTGCTCCAGCCCTCTGGTCATCATATTAGAGTGGGCAAAGGAATGCAGCCCCAAACCCAAACAAAACGACCCTGAGAGAAGGTTGTGTATGTTGACTCATCAGCAACGAGGGAGCAGAGAAACAAGTTGCGGAGCGTGACCTTTGTGCAGCGTTGCGCAAGAGAGGTGGTGCTGCAGGACCGCGTGCGGGCACTGCCCTTGCAAGCAAAACGCACCCCCTGACCTGCAAAACCTTCTCCGCTGGAGCAAGTGCTCATCCCTCCTCTGAATCATGGGGCAGGTGACAACAGCCAAACCATCTGATGGTCTTTTTGAACCAAGCCCGGCGATTACATGGGAGGAGCAGGGTGCAGCAAGGCAGCTTGACAGGTGGAATAAGATGCAAAGTCATGAAGTTCAGTGCTGTCGAAACTTTCTACAGAAAACGTGTTTGCACTAGGCCAGAGCACTTCCCTGAGTCCCATCAGCAGATCCATGTGACACGATCTGTGCCATAAAGCCTCTTTGTTATCCCTCCCAAGCTCAGGCTCAAAAATCCATAAATTCACCTAAACCAGCCCTGGAAGGGACTTTTGGAGAATTTGTCACATTTATTCCACTGCCTCAAAACGGGATCAGCTCTTCTGAAGCGCAGTTTGGCCAACCTGCCCATCGAAACTTCCACCGACGGAGACTCCGAGCCCATCCCGAGCCATCTGTTCCACTGCTCCACTCCTCTGGCAATCAGAGGTTAGGAAGTTTTTCCTAACGCTTGTTTCCCTTGCTGCAGCTTGAGCTCAGCACTTCTTGGCTTCCCACCACTGGCCACGGAGAACAGTTTACTCCCTTCCCCTTCACAGCTACCTTTGACATGCTCGAGGACTGTTATATCTCCTCTCAGCCCTCTCAGCCCTAGACTAAACCACCTCGTTGCCTTCAGTCTTCCCACGTTTTTTAGGTTTCTGCTCAGTTTTGGGGGCTTTTCTCTGGAGTCTCTGCAACCGTTTCCGACTTTTGGTAGAGGGGAGCACCCCGAATCAGGCACGGCACAGCTGAAGATGAGAGCTACCCACTAAAACTCCTTAGAGAGAAGAGAAAAGACGACATCACTTTGCTTAATACCCATTTCTTTGTATTTTGCCGCAGAGTTAAAGGGATGTCCTTTCTTCTCCCCCTGCTCTAAAATTTCCTCCCGATTAGCACCGTGGCAAACGTCACCTGGTACCCCAATGTTTTGAGCAGTGTAAGACTTCTCTGCTCCGGTGGTCCTACTTCAGCCCACATCCTACATCCCCATTTAACAAGGATGCTGTGCATCTTCAGGGGGGATACGAAGGACCTACTTCAGGGACCAAAAGAAGCTCTTCAGTAGGAAGTCCCCCCTAGGAATAGGGGCTGCGATCAGTAAATCAGCCTCTTGACCCCCCCCTTAACTTCTTCTGCTCACCCCATAGGAGACGAGCGGGTCTTCCGATGACCTTGATTAAACTGCTTCTGCTTGATGTAAAAAACAACCACCGATGCACAAAGCCAAACTCTCCCCCCAGTTAAACCAGTGAGGGGAAAGAAAAAAAAAAAAAAAAAAAAGGCAGCAAAGGATTGTAAAAACCAATCCAAGACGAAAAGCTTTTGTTTTAGTCGGAATTGCAGCCATACATCTCAGCCAGACAGAGAATACTCTGACTTCACGGCACATAAATGAGCAGGCAAAGCGCGCTGATGTAATGATAGGAAGCTAAGAGCTCCTCTATCACGACAGCAATTATTTTTTACATCGCTTTTCCGCCAGAGAGCCCACCCGCGAAGCCCATCGTGCCGGGCAGCGGATAGACACAAAACACCGCTCTAAACCCACGTCTAACTCGAGAGACAACAGCCAGGCACGTCCAGCGGGAGAGCACCAGGAGACAGTGAGTCAGTACAGACCGGCACAACACGCACCGCTCTCGGCTGGGGCGGTCACACAACTAAAGCCAAGGGGTTTGTTTAGGGATTGGATTTTTTTTTTTTTTTGTTTTGTTTTGGTTTTTTTCATGGGTGTTTTAAGGAGGAGCCAGCAGGATAATTAAAGGAGAGCTCTGTGCTTTGTGGCTGCGTACAAGGAGACCCTTCCACGCATGACAGTCAGAAGGGGAGAAGGTGGGGACCTGTTGCCGTAGGACGAGGGGGAATGGTTTTAAACTACAAGAGGGGAGATTCAAACTAGATTTAAGGAAGACATTTTTTACGCCGAGGGTGGTAAGACACTGGCCCAGGTTGCCCAGAGGGGTGGTGGATGCCCCATTCCTGGACACATTCCAGGTAAGGTTGGACGGGGCTCTGAGCAACCTGATCTAGTGGAAGATGTCCCTGCCCATGGCAGGGGGTGGGACTAGATGACCTTTAAAGGTCCCTTCCAACCCAAACCATTCTATGATGGTAAGAAAGTGCTTGTCTGGAAAAAAAATATAAAAAAAAATAATCAAGCAAGCAGTCAATGGAGCTTGGCATCCCAAGGAGAATGGAGATGGCAGGTGTATTTTGATTTCTCCATTACTTTTGACCTTCAACTCTTTGGGTACCTTTTATTACTAATACTACAGTAGGATCTATAGGGCTTATCTGAGACGATGGCCAAACTGTCTAGGGACTATATGAACCCCTGTCCCCAGTTACGAGGCAGAAAAGAGGCCCAATTTGTCTCAACCTTGAAGCAGTCATTGTTTGATTGGATGAATGTCACCCAACAGAAAAGAAAACCTGGAGCCCAGTATTTCCCAGAGCATTGCACAAAGAGGTCCTACACAAAATATCCCACAATCTCACATAAACAGAGTATTCTAAAATGAATTTGAGCAGGTACAGCTGTAAATGCAGATTAACACTGCATGGATCAGGGGTGGAGAAGAGTCCCCTTCCCCAAACGCTCGGGGTGGAAGTTAGAAAGAAAACGTAGCACCTTCCCTTCTTGCCAAGGTTCTTCCTGAAAAGTAAAACCAAAACAAAGCCAGGCTTATAAAAGCACAGCATTTCAAGGACAGCGTCAGCAACACACCCATAGGCAGACACGTACATTTGAAATGCACTTGTCCAAGAAAAAAAAATAAATCTATCATCTTCCCTGTGTCAATACAGCCAGAGCAGGAACTTCAAACCCGATTAGCAGCATCCTGCAGCCTGAGATTCCTCCTTTGAGGTCTCAAAGTAGAATATACACCGAAGGCATAAGGCAAGTGGCGAAGCCAGCGGCTCAGCGCCTTCCCTTTGAGTCAGTACAAAAGGCAGCCTAACAGCGCGGTGGCGGAAAACTCGCCTTTTGTGCACGAAAACCAAAGTCCAAGCGTGGGGGTTTGCTGAGGATGAAGGCAGGTTTTAGGGGAGCAAAGCCATCAGCCTCAGGCTCTACCACATCTAGCTGCTCTGCACCACTATGGAAGAGAACAACTCGATCAACGCACCGACACCCTGGATGCACAATGCACTTATAGAAATATTATAATATTAATAATAACAATGCATTAAAAAGCAAGGGGATGGGGCACCACCGAGACAGTTAAAGGTCAACATTTTCAAATCCAGCCCCCGATGCAGGAAGCCGGTGCAAACCGGCGTGACTGGAAGGGAAGTCCCACTGACCACAGCGCTGGGACCGCTCCGGCACAGAGATTCCCCTCGAGTGACATCTGCCGAGCCGTGGCTTCCTGCCCCGCCGGGGCTGCGTGGGACGGCCGGGCACATCTCAGCACGGCCGCATTTCCTCTTGGGGGAATGAGGATGTTTTGAAAACATAGGTGGCTTGCAAAGCACTTTGGGATGTTATCTGGATGAAAAGCACTCTTATGCACATCGATAATTAGCGCTAACCGCCGGCGTGTCACACCCTCGTGTAGAGCATTTAGCAGATTTATTCAGCTGTCGCCGGAATGCGGGAGCACAGGCTGGATATTCAGAAGGCGATGTGAGTGCCCTTTCACGGGGCAGATGCTGGGGAGCTAACGATGTTTGATGAGTTAAGGCCACTGGTGACTCAGGATCAGCAATTAGTTGATTTCTGCGGGAGGAAGGTGCTTTGCTCCATTAAGCTAAAAGCATCCTCCACAGTTCAGCGTGCACAAAGTCATTCTGTCCGTCTCCCAGAAAGCCTGCCTCCATACATCAGGGGTTTGATATTTCCCATGTAAACACCCGGTTTTACCGTTGTCTCAGCACATTTCGGGGGGACAGGGAGCAAAAGCACCGGATTCCCTTGCAGCTCCACCCAAGCCAACCTGATCGTCCCTCAAAGGGGACCAGGCACACAAGGAAAGGATTGCCAAGAGCAACCGGGCACGCAGTCTAACACAACGGGATGTGACACCACTGATATCTGCGGGGCTGCACCCATTTCGGACAGGGCTAATAACACCGGATCACAAATGGGATATTCCTCCAGCCCTGTGCTAGCTTGTGATAGAGCACTACAGACATCCACCTCCCTCTCAAGGGTAGGCAGCGACGCTTCCATCAATCAATAGCAGGCACTGGGGAGACACCAGCTGCACTTATTCTCCCTGCCGTTCCCAAAACCCATGCCGGCAAAAGCAACGGGACCAAAGGACGATTTGGCTGGTGTTCCCCTAGGGAGAGCATCCAGCTGTCTCCTGGAGGTTGCTCCCAGCCACCCAAAGCCTGGCAGAGGTTGGTCACTGGAGTCAGGGAGCAGGAACCCGGCTTCATCCCGGGGAGCAATGTGCCGAGTCATAGGATGGCAGCTCGACGTTGCCGCGTTTCTGAGCTTTAAAGCTTGGCGAGCCCATCAGGCGGAGGGCGCAAAGAACAGTTATGTCTTTCAATGAGTGGGGAATGTGACACAGCCGGCATTTGGACCCTCTTTTTACAACTTCTTTGAAGTGTTTGATCTCTGCCGCTAATGACACAAAAGGCTATCGAAGCGCTACTGGTGCTATCTTCAAAGGGCTTCAACGTTAAATCATTAATAGGAACCGTGTGCGGAGAGGGGGCATGCGACCGTTATGGGGGTGTTGGGGGGGGGGGATAAGATCCGAGGTGTATTATCACCTTTACTCTTTGGGACAAAGGTATTCCCAACCTCCCTTAAAAAAACCAACTTCAAAGGCGGGGGTGTGACAGTCGCAGGTCCCGGCTGAGCCCGGCCACCGCGGGGCGCAGCGAGAACTGCCCCAAAACCCGCTTCCCGCTCCAGCCGTGGGACAAGCCGAGCTGGGGGAGGGGGGCTCGGAGATGCTTCCACCCCCCTTTTCCCCCAGCAGCGGGGACCGACCACCAAACCCTCCCAGCCCGGGCAAGTGCCACCCCCCCCACCCCCCCCCATTCTCCTTGCCCAGCCTCCGCGGCGCCGGGCGAGGCGGCTGCAGGTGCAGCGGGGCGGGCGGCGGCTGGGGGAGGAAAGGAGAAGGAAAAAAAGATCCCGGGGTAGAGAGATGAGAAATGGGGCGGGTTGAGACTTACGTATCTCCTTAACTTCTTCTCCGGCGGTGACTTTCGGAGCCAGCCCGAACACACGATCTCCCCGCCGCTCATCGCGGCGGCCGGGCGCTGCCTCCCCCGGCGCTCAGCGCCGGCAGCGCCGGCCCATGGAGGGCGATGGGTGGGAGGATGGATGGATGGATGGATGGATGGATGGGTGGATGGGTGGGTGGGTGGGTGGAAGGGGGTGGGGGTGGGGTGGGGGGGGGGTGGGGGACGAGGAGCACCTCCCCCCCGCCGCCGCCGCCGGGCTGCGAGCGGGGAAAGCAGGAAACTGGCTCCTTCCCCGGCTCACCACGCCTCCCGCCCCGCCAGCCCGCTTTAAAGATACAAACCCCGCGGGGAAGAGGGGCTGCCCGCCTCCCCGGAGGCTTCCCCGCCGCCCGGGAGGGGCTGCTTCTCCTTCCTGACCTCCCCCCCCCCCCCCAGCACTATATAGAAACTTTACACATACCGCAGCACTTCATCTGCATGGCAGCGCTGCCTTCATCAAAAAGTCGCCTCCCCCCCTCCAGCAAACCCGGCCACTGTGAGGTTTAATCACCCCACGACCCTTCCCCTCTCATTGATGGAAAAGACCCTTCTCACCCCAAAAAGGAGATGCTGGCTCTCGCCCCACTGCGCTCAGGGGCTCCTGCGCGAGAGGAAGGTGCCATCGGAAAACAAAGAGGTTGAGTAAGAAACAGCCAAACACAAGTGATAGCAAAAAAACCCCTCCTGGATGAAAAAAAAAAAAAAAAAAAAAAAAAAAATATTGAGGGGAATCGATGAAAGCTTCATATTTTATTATTGATTTTTAAATAATGGAGCTGTGCCCACTGAAAGGGGATTTGACTGCCACTGGAGTCTCATGCAGACAAGCTGCGTTTCGTATTACAGCGTTATTATACCCCGGCTGAGATTAACTATCATCTTCCACATCTAGAAACACTGTACATTTAAAAGTCTGATCCCCTCCCCAGCTCAGGTAGCGAAAAAACTTCCCTCCGCAGCCCTGCGAGTGGGATTATGCTCTAACCCCCTCCTTCTGCTGCATCCTTAGAACCAAAAACCTGGGCATGGCACCTGTAAAAGCCGAGTCCTCCCAGCCCACGCCACGCTCACGGAAAATACACTTATTAGGAAAATACGACTGGGAGTTGTTTGCTGGGGATGGATTTCTGAGACCTGTCTGTATACGGCAGCTCTGCCCCAAACCTGCTCGGGCACATTCAGGCATTCCTGCCTCAACTTCCCAGCTTGTCCAACCTCCCTGGGCAGGGACGGTCTCTCCTTACGTGTTTGCGCCGGAGCTGGTGCAATAACAGCTCCAACGCTGGCTGGATGCTCTACGGTACGTCAAAAAAACAACAATCTTTCACAGAATGCCGCTCGCGCGGGGATCTTGCATCACTTGAGCGCAGTAATTACAACTCGCGGTGCCTCTGGGAGGTAGGCACGGCACCTCTTCGCAAGACGGGGACAGCACAGTTAAGCCATATGTTGTTTATCGTCTTTGTGAATACATAAGAGAGGGGAATAACCCCTTAAAGAGCGAGTATGTTATTTGTAAGGAATGTATTTTTTCAACAGCTTTGTTTTTCTTTTTCTGCCAGCGAAACGCAAAGGCTAGAAATGATTTTTCTACCTTTTCGCTGCCCAAAGGAAGGGCTTGATCCGAGTCAAGCGCTGGGAAATCTCTCTGCAGACGGTGGCTATGGTCAGCTCAGCTAACCCATCTCCGCCGACGGGGCCAAGGGCAGGGGAGGACGGAGAGGCCAGTTCTGTGCCGGCAGCAGTCGGCATCGCCTTACTCAGTGCTCTGGAGCTCCATCCATTCACCCTGGGCGAGAACGAGAGTCTCGGCCGCAAACTCTCCCGGGTTAGAGGCCACTTTGCGCATCTGCAGGGAAAACTGTGTCCTGGTGACCTGCGCTTGAGAGATCTTCCCCAAACTCAGGGCAGTTTCAGGGAAACCAGTGACCTACTGGCGATTTACGAAGACCTAACTGAGAGCAGACCATCACGATTAATACGTAGGTATCGTGCAAAGCCACTCCATGGGGTATGTTAATGATTCACAGGTTAGGAATTCGCTCATGCTGACACCAATGCAAAGTGGTATCAGTTTGAAAACCAGTTGCGGAGAACCCCGTCCACATTTTTATGTTAACAACTTTCACCACGCACACTTCATTTGGGCGATGGATGTTTTAAAGAAATGCCCCATGATTATCATCGTGTGAACTGGAATGAATTATTCTACATATTCCGTCGCCGCCTTTGGTTTATCACCCTGCTCCCTTGCTGTGCTATCCTTTCTCTCCACTCATCCCCTCTTCTGGATCGCATTTACTGACTTGATTATACCACAAGATATATCTGAACGGTGTCCAAAACATGAAGCACCCCTGCAAATTCTTTTTTTCATGCCTTTGGTGATGCCTGTTGCAAAAACCTGACACATGTAGCTCAGATTGCTGGGACTTTGGGGCTGGGAAACAGGTTGCATTTTCTGTACGCTTAAGTACGTTGCCATCTCAAATGTGAAATATGTTTAAAACAAAGACGCTCTATGTGAACATGTCTCCCTAATTCCACCGTGGCTGTACTCAGGGTGGGAACAGCAAGTTAATTCTGGCCTCGGGCTGCCAGATTACATATGATCCAATGTATGTAACATTGCAATGCCTTATAATGCTGGCCCTGCTTAAAGCATTTGGCCAGAAATACAAATATTACTCCCAGTGCCTCTAGGAGTTAAAGACGATGGATGTCGTGAACGTGGCTCTGATTTGGCAGCGCGTGCACGTTCGTAACAGTTTTACCAACTTCAAGCTGTTCCTCCAACCAGCAGCGGAGACTGAACTCGGGCTGGCCCCAGCTGACTGCGTAAATCTCCGGAGTCTGAGCTAACAGCCAGCAGCCTTGGCGGAAAACTGTGAAAACCACATCCTCGTGTTGGAAAAACGCGATGAGGGAGTTATATGAAGCCATTGAGAATTTGTCTCTGCCAGCAGGAGCAACTGCGGAGGGAACAGCAGAATTAGCAGGCATAGCAAGGGAGAAATTAAGAGATGCCATGTAAGAAATCATATTCCTCGCACAAGGAAAAAACCCTTGAAATCGTATTCCTCACACAAGGCAGAGAGAAAAACATTTTTCCAAGGAAAAAACCCTTGTGCCGCGTGTTTAACGTGCTGAGGTGCACGAAAAACTTACACTTTCTCCTGCAGAAACCTCCGGGGTTTTTAATTATAACCTTCAGTGCGCTTCCTTGCTCTTGGCTGAAACCGAAATCTGTGAAAAATCAGAACTTCTAAGAAAGAAACCACAATGCCCACGGCTTCCCCGGCCCGCTCCAAATTTATTTAAATGAGCTGTGCCATCTACTGGCCGAAGGGAGAGCTGCAGGCCGAGCAATTCCCCTCCTCGCCGCGGGTCGCTGGGGTAAGCAGCGGGGGATGGATGGAGACCCAGGGCATTTCCTGGGGATTAGGGACCAGCTGGCTGAAATGCTTTGGGTTACTTACCCCGGCCAGGCACTAATCCCTTGGAAATGCCCTATACTGAGGTTAATATAAACTGAAACATGCCGGGGTGGGGGGGGGGGAAGCTTTAAAAATCTGCTGTGCTGCTTGGTGCTACATGCCTGCTTGTCAATTCTGAGCGAACGCTTGGTCTCATGAGATCCAGCTCCACAACGATACGACCTGACTTTATCTTCACGAAACAGTTCCTGCAGCACAGCTAGATGGAAGTGGCTTTTTTTTTTTTTTTAATTTATTTTTATTTCATCAAAAATTTTCAAGGTTAAAAAGAAATAAAATAATAATCACCTCTTTCAAGAACTCGAGTCTTTTCAAGCCGGCCACTCTCCGTAAAAAAGCAGAGCGAGGCCCCCGAAAACAACCACAAGCGAAGCCAAACCACAAGACGGTCCTTTCCTCAGGGTGACAGACAGCGGCTCCAGCAGCACTGGCTGCTTTCCATAAGCGGGAGGAATAGTAGCACAGGATGCTTTGATCAGATAATGAGACAGTTTGAAGCATCTTCACTATAGTGTTCCGGCAAAGACGGGGGCATCAGAGCTCCAATGCCTTAATAGAGACTCAAAAGAGAGAGAAGGGAAGAGATGACTTGTGGGTGTTTGAGGTGCACACGCTCCTTTGGACTTGATGGCCCACTTGCTAGTGGTGGCGATGGGAAAACAACAGAGAAAATCTGCTTTGTCCTCCCTCTGGCAAAAACCAGCACATCCCATCAAGAATGGACGCAGACCACCGGGCAGCACGGGGAAGGGGCTGGGATGCTGAGCCGGACGGCGCCTGTGGATGCAGACACTTCCAGTCCTTGCCCTTGAAGATAATTAAATAGGTTTTCCTATTTGGGAACCGGAGTCCAAGCTGAAGCCCAGTCCTGCTTCTCTCGGGAAACTGGACAGTTAGAAGTAATTTTGCCTGGAGCTGAGCTGGGACAGACGCTACTGAAGTATTTCTCAGTTTTGGCCCCAGAGAGAGCTTCTTCGTGCCTGGTCCTTCCTTCTAGGATGGATGAGTTCCTCCTGCAAACTCTCCTGCTTGGATCCAGGTACATTTTTGGCAGCTACCTTTACCCATTTTATGCCCCCCATTTATGCAGTTTCCATCACCAAAGAAACTGGGAGTTTTCCTATTTTTTTCTCACCTTCTCAAAACAGAAAACCATTGTAGCATTGCTCGGTGGAAAGAGCACCAGGCAGTGCTCCAGACACGGCCCCTATTTTGATTTAAGCATAAAGGCCACTTCATCCTTGTTGTTTTGGTTTTGTTTTGTTTTTTTTTTTTTCCTGATGAGACCAGAAGCTCTGTACGGAAAGGACTCCCTCTACGGACACTATTTGGCACAATGGGGCTTTGACTGCAGCTGGGCCCAGGGCAAGCAACCATAAAACAAATGATAATAAAAGGAGGAGGGAGAAATCTTCGCCGGGCTCCCCTGCCTGTTTACCCGACCCCGGTACACTCTCACATCCTTAGGCATGACTTCAAGAGCAGATGGTGCTCTGTGGTAGAGCAAACGAGCAATTATCCTCCTGACACCCCGCAAGGCCTCCCCGCATGCGATCGCAAGAAGTTACTTCACCCCAAGCTAGGAGCTGTTGTCTGGCTTTTCAGCATAATTGGATGTAATCAAATTTAATTTGGTTGGTGCCGTAACTCTGAAGACTTTTGTAACTGGATTACTGTCAGCTCAACGGTCATGTGCCATTATATTTGCTGGTCAAAACAGAAGCCAGAATAAAAACAGATGCTTTCCTCCTACTCCTCCTTCCAGCGACACCCCTTCAGGATATGAGCTTGCACTGCACAGGCAATATAATGAACTAAAAATTCTATTAGAAGAAGGAAGTCATTGCTGTGATATGACGTTCAGGCCTCTCCTAGAAAGTGTAAATTATTTAGAGTATGTATCTACGTTTGTTTACAATTGTAGACTATGCACAGCTTAGAGCTAAAACTACTGGAGCATAGACCTGTGATGCTTTGAGACGTGTAAATCTTATTATTCTTACTGTACAAGTAGGGAAGCTGAGGCCATGAGCAGGAGTGAATGGCTGATGAGGAAGGAGTCCCTCAGTTTCCACCGCACGTCACCAGCTGAGAATAAAGAATACACAAAACACTGTGTTTACAGCAGGTTTAGAGCTCTACTACAGGTGATCTATAGGTGAGAGCAGCAGCTGATAAACGTAGCACAGCCAGCAGCACAACCTTATTTTCAGACCCCCCAGCTCCTACCAGTACTAAGTCATGGAAGCAGCTTGTGAAAGCCTGTTCCCATCACACTTTGGGTCAAATTTTGCAAATTCAAGAGCCTGTGGTCTTTTCTAGCGCCCCCGGAATGCTGAGAGTTAAGACACGCCGATATCCTCCCGACAGATGCTGAGACCAGGCAAATGGAGACTGAAATACGGCACTTCTTTAACAGCAAAAATAATCACTGGAGTAACGCGCGGAGGTGACATGCTCTTGTGGGTTCAGAGCGTTTTAGGCCATTTGGAAGCATAGGAAGCCTATTAGATTTCTCATTGAAAGGCTGATGGCATTTTAGACAGACTCCTCTTAAAAGTCGGTTCAATTCTGAACTGCAGATCAACCGTAAAAAGACCAAAGTGCAAAGAGACTTCCCGGAGATCTGTGGCAAAGGAGGCTCTTCAGCTCCAAAAGCCACAGAGCAGCCACCAGCCACCCTCCCAGCTGAACGCTGTTACGCCGTAGATGCAGGCACATGCATCTCTGGTTTTGGCCAGATGGCTATTTTGAGTTTCTAATGATCTGGGAAATGAACACTTGATAATGTTCTATCTCAGAGGGTTTAGCGCAAACTTTCTTCCTTTTTTTCCATACCAGCACTGTTACAGATGGTACCAGATCTCAACCAGGGACTGGAGTAACACGGTCCTAAAACCGTCGTGTTTTAGCATGTACTCCAAGGAGACGGGAATGCAATCCTGCCCGGCAAGTCATCCATCAAGTTCGTTAACAAATAGGCTCATTAAATTTGTTGAATACTTGAAACCCTATACTTTCTAAATCACCATAAATGCTAATAATTTATTAATGCCGTTAATAATAATGGAATTTGAAAGGCTATTTGAAGGCGTCGTATAACCCAGGCCCTCGGATTTGATTTGCATGGTTATTTGGTTTTTGCGGGTGGCAGCGTTCAGACGCGTAGGGTGATGTGGAAAAACACCACCCGTGAGTATTTACAGAGAGGCACCTAAAGCACCCCCTTCCCAGCACTTCAGCTGCTGTGCACAGCCCCTTCTTGGCGGCTACGATGCCACGTACACGCTGTTGGGCAAGCCTGGACGACACACAGGGATTTATTTATACTAAACCACCACGGAGGTCATTTCAAGTGCTTCATGGAGATGCCATCGTGTGACTCCAACGTGCCAGAAATGAAGCCTCACCGGGTACAGTGATGCCAGAAGCTCTGCAGTAGGTAAGCGCTCCCAGCTGGATCACCTGGAGCTGCGAACTGGCCACTGGCTGAGCACTGATTTTAGAATGGTTTGGGCTGGAAGGAACCAGATCATCTAGCTCCAACCCCCTGCCATGGGCAGGGACACCTCCCACTAGACCAGGCTGCTCAAAGCCCCGTCCAACCTGGCCTTGAACCCCTCCAGGGATGGGGCAGCCACAGCTTCTCTGGGCAACCTGGGCCAGGGGCTCACCACCCTCACAGCCAAGAATTTCTTCCTAGTATCTCATCTAAATCTCCCCTCTTCCAGTTTGAAGCCATTACCCCTTGTTCTATCACTACAAGCCCTTGTAAAAAGTCCCTCTCCGGCTTTCTTGTAGGCTCCCATTTTCTGTAACTTCATGCAGAAATGGGAGAAACCTGTTCTCAACTCAAGCAGAGGAGCCTGGAAATCTAACCCTGATCCTAACTCTGGCTTTGCTTCCCTCCATAGCCTCTGGCAAGTCCCTTCATCTGCACTTTTCTGCGCTCACCTGGAGCACCGGGTTTCCCACAGCTGTGTGAAAAGCCCCGGCAGCACCGACACAGAGAGGTCAGTAAGCCTTGAAGTTGTCTAGGGTGGGTGTCCTGCTGTCTCCTGCTTGGACAGGCAGCCTGTGGCCACGCATTCATCAACAGAGCAGCCGCAAAGCTTGAGGGACAGGCAGAAAATGGGAGACCTGTGTCTCAGAAAGATACGGATCGCAAGCCAGATTCACAAGACTTAATCACGGTACTGAGCACTTAGAGCCTGCGACCTTCAAAGTGCCATGAAGACAGCACTGAATTAATCCTCAAAAATCACTTTGGAGGTAAAGACACCATAGAATTAGCATTGCAAAGTCATTGTGTCCATTAAATACAATTATTTTCCCTTGTGGCTGGAAATCTAGCAACTTTTGGAAGCCAAGGCAGATAGTACAGAATATGCCAATACAGAAACTTAGGTGTTTATATGAATTATCAAGGCCACCTCCCAGACCACACTAAGGTTGTTTCTGGGCAAGTTGTGTACTCTCTTGCCAGCAACCCATACAATCCACAACTTCTGAAAATGCAGACATCCATTTTTACAGCACATAAAAGTATCAGTACATCAACCCGCTGAAGACAGTAAGATATACAGCTATTGGCGAAGAGCAAAAGCAAGATCAAGCTTTGCAAAGAAAATTAAAAATGTACTCTGTCGGCTGCCTCAATTTATTCAGAAAAAAAATCAATTGTAAGAGTAATAAAAATAAACAGCAGGATTGCTATCTCTGAAGGGCCTGGGGACATACAGGGATAGATAAAAATCACTGAAGCACAGTCTAGGATCTTAGAAATGCCAAAAATGCGTCTGAAGCCGGATCAGTTGCAAACATCCTGCCTTGCTTCTGGTGGGGCAGAGAACCCAAAGGCAAACAGAGGGAAGTCTCGAGGGGAGGCGCCGAGCAAGGACTGGGGTGATTTGGGTTCTGCCATGGTTCTGCCACCACACGTCTTCCATAACCTTGGGCAAGCGGCTTAATTGCTCCGTGCCTCAATTTCCCCGCAGTAAAATAGTGTCAGTGATAAGAGCAACAAGGATCCTGAAGACATTTCATCCACATCTCACCCATTGTCGAGCCCGCAATTTCTGATGGAGCTAGTATATGTCTTTTAAATGGCCACACTGTCCTGTCTCTCTCCTGCCCTTTATGTGAAAGCTCTCCCTTTACAGCATCTTTGCCAAACACCTTCTGCAGCAGACACTGAGGCACAGCTGTAGGACAGATAATAATACATTTCACAGCAGCAATAAAACAACAGGAGCCATAATTTCTTTGAACTCTGGGTCAAACTTGTTGTTAGCCAAGTCTGTAAGAACTCGTATAGTAAATTACATACGTCTCTTTACCAGCAGGATCATAAAATAAAACTTTACAATCCTTCCGAAGGTCACGGCTCTGTAACAAGCAGTAAGACAAAACAATAAATTCACCCCTGAGACCACCATTCTTGTGGCTTCGGCAGCTTTGGTTAGATCTGAGGAAATTAGGACTTTGTCAATCTTTATACAAAGTCTTTCTTATTTCTCCTTTGGACCCATCTCCCAGTTCTCCCTAAGCGTAAGGCAGAGGCTAAACCAACAATAATAACGACTGTTATTGGTTTCAGCAGCAGCAAAGCCACATTTATCTCTGTACGCACATTTAATGGAAACAATGACCAAAGTGTTTCTTGGCAAATTATTCCCCTTCTCCCCCCGAAGCAAAACACATCTATAAGCTATTTCCAAAACAATCAATATTAGTCCAGCAAGCAAAACTGTACGTTACATTCCCCGTCAAAGTTTTGGCGTTCCCTCAAACAAGTGATGCTTTATAAATGACAACTACTACCAAATAAAGGGGAGAGAGGACCCCTGAGCTGGGCACCTTGGTGCTTTTCCCTCAGGTCGACGGGCTGGAATATGGGTAATTCAGCTAAAATCCCTGCGCTGGTCTGCTGGCTTTCAAACGTTTGGCCCAGTCATGTATCTTTTCGTTTCTGCTTGTACAGAAGGTAGTACAATGGTCCAAGATCTAGACACTGCCATGGTATCACAACATACATCATAAGGGAGAGAACAGCAATCTCTACTACAAGCTTCCGAGCACGCATGTGCTCTCCTTTGGATTTAAAAGCGAAAAGGCTGAGTCATGGTGTTGGTTCCATGGGTATTATTTTTTAAATTAAAAATAGAGTACTTCAGGATACTTTGATCCCGCACATAAAAATCTTAAGTAAAGGGATTATCTGATATTCTTCAAGTGAAAATAAAGGTTTTCCTCTAAACACTCCTCTGAGAGGCTGGCATTTGGTTATGCAAATTTATGGCATTGCTCTTTTATTCCCAGCGGTGTTGCTTTCCCATCACCCCGTCCTAACGTTGCAAAGCCACAGACGCAGTAATCAATGACACCGATTCTTTCTTCTGAAGCTCAAAGTGAAGACAAACCTGAAAAGAGGCAGTGCTAGCTGCCGAGGAACTGAAACTTCAAGAAATACTTACCGAAAGGACGCTAGAAGAGACCATGCTGGTCACCTGGGCTTGAGAGCTGACCGCTCACCGCACTGGAAACACCCCAACGTCAGCTACTGCTCTGCACGTTCAGGCTAAGAGATGACTCCTGTGTGCAAAGAATAACAGGGTTTTTTTTTTATTTGAAGAACTGTCAGAGGTTTTATCTGGCTTCAGCCATCGCCGAAGCGCAGACCCTAAGCGAATAGGTAGCAAAGAAAATGGCTTAAATCTAAGAAACTCTCACTGCGTTTCCCTGCCTACACGTCCAAGAGGAACGACCTCGCCTGTCCTCCAGATTAACTTCCGTTTCATTCTGGGAGAGGAGATTCGAAGGAAATACATGACATTCCACATGGAAATCCCAGGGAAAACATGTCGCATTCCTTGGCAATACCAGCCGATATTATATATACATAGAACGAGGCGAACAATGCCAGCCTGGAGGGAAAGAGCGGCTCCCACCCTTGCTGGGTACCCATAAATCAAGCTTCTCACACTAACGTCAATCCCGGTATTAACCCTAAGCAGTACCATCATACACACGGACCTCAGCCTCCACCTTCTTCTCTTTCCCACCGCTAGGAAAGACAACGCATGTTGAAGGCTGTTTCCAAGACTGGACAACCCTTTCTTCTTCCTTTTGAGCCTGAACGTTCACCTGGTTAGTTTTGTTGGGAATGACCCTGCTCTCCTCCTGCTTATTCTGCCAGATTATTGATGGTAGTGTTTTGGATGAGCTTTTAGACCCAAGGGCAATGCCCCCTTAGCTCAACCCTGCCCATCGGATCTCCAACTCACTGAGTATATTTGAATGAAACAGAAATACGTGTAGAAGACTGGGGAGAATGCTCCTCTTGGAAGCATAGTCAGAAATGCACCCAGAATCACTTATGGTGCATCCTTGCTACATCTTCCTTAAACGTGTGCCTTTCTGCAATGGTTGCAACCAGAAAAAACAAACAAACCAACAAACCCAACCCCAAAACAGAACAAAAATCCCAAACTTTTGACAGTCTTTCATATACCTACCTATCTATAAATCAAAGGTTCAACCTTTTCCTTCTGTCCTGCAACAACCTCTGATCAAGACAAAGAATGAAGGGCGGGTCATACCAGTCCTTGGTTCTTGCAAGCTGTCACCTCATATAAGGCCCTGACAGCCACTCTGCAAGCCTGTTTGAAACGGTCCTCCTGCCCTTTCCTGTAACTTGTGATTCACGCCACATCATCCTACGACTTTTTGGCACCTTCCATTGTCTTCTTCTCTACAGCTTGTTCTTCACCTGTCGTTGTTTAGCCCCACCCTGCCCATCAGGTCTGGCATCTCCCAGGGTGATCAACCACCTCTTGCTGACACCAGCCCAGCTGATGCCAAACCCAGCAGAGCCAGCCCAGATGCCGTGGGGATGAGGGAGCAGAGTGGACGGGAGATGGTTTTGCCACCCACCCACTCTCTTTTCAGCAGATGGGCTTCTAGATCAAGCACTCTCATTTACAGCAACTGTGACAGAACCGATGACTAAGGATCTCAATAAGGACATCTGCTCATGGCAAGTTATTTAGGAACATGGTGTGGATGGGGCTGGTTGGCAGCTGTACTCTTTCCAGATCTTTCTGCTGAGAGAAGTAATTCCAAAACATAAAAGCCAGCAATAACATTTAAGGCAACACATTGAAAATAATCATAGAAACACAGAATGTGTTGGGTTGGAAGGGACCTTTAAAGGTCATCTAGTCCAACCCCCGAGAGAGATGGTCCAAATGCAGGAAGGCACTCGGGTGTCTGATGTAGGAACTTCTCAGTGGTTTCGACGGGAAGGCAGATGCTTGAACCGTTTCGTGGAAGCAGACTTACCAACTCAGGCTGTACCAGGAAACGCAAACCAGCAAATGCACAGTTAACACCTGCCTAATCAAGCAGATGAAGGAGATACGAAAAAGAATCTTGACACGCAGGGGGATGTCTCAGTGCATGTAACAAACACCCCAAAGCAATGACCTTGTGGTGATGTTGCTTGCGTGATCGTAACATGTAAGAGTCCCAGCCGTGGACCAAACTGAAACATGGCAGGTGCCACATGACATAAATATGTATTTTTAGATACTCCAGGTGCAGTATTATACGGCCCTACCAGAGAGAGCTGTGATTGCAATATTACCAGCGCAATGCTATTTGATTACTATTTTTCAATCTCTTTCATCTACTTGTAAAATAAGTCTTCAGGGCTGTTCTGCAGCCACTTCACGTTGTATGTGGCAATTTACACGGGGTTCATTAGCAATAAGGCTGTTACCTTGCTTCTTCTCTTTATATATATTGTTTATACTGCAGCTGTCTTGGGCTCCTGAGTAGTAAGCACTATGCAAATGACCATTTGCTGGATTGCAATAATTTGGAAGGGAAGAGAGATGCTGGAAACACTCAGTTCAAGTCCCAAATAAACCACTGGTTTCCAATTGCCTTGGGCAAGTCACTTGATCTGCCCTTAATCCTGTCTTCAAAACAGCACTGAAGACTGCAAGGAGTTCAGATCCTATAGTGATAAGCAATTCCTTAATACACATGCAATGCTTGGGAGCATATGTTGGTTGTTTCAAAATATAGCCAGAACTGCTTGGTCCGATGAGCACATGAGAGATTTTCTCAGTAACAACAACAAAAAAGCAAAGCAACAACAAAGAAACCACCAATAAACTGCAAGTTGGCTCTGGGGAGATGAATGAATTTCTCATCTAACTGAACATTTCTTTCTGCTATGAACACGTGCTCTCTTGAAGACAGAAAACAGCTGTCTCCCGCAGAAGTTGTGCAACTAATTTGGGTATACAGAAAAGGAAAGAGCTACCAAAGACACTGAAGGAAACACTGTGATGGTGGGCGCTATGGTTTTATAACAGAAGAAGCAGCCATTCAGAGTTACAAAACAACCCCGCGTACATCTTTATTGATGATTCACAAAATCAACATCATGCACCTCATGCACTCCAGCAGTTCCAACATGACACTTTTCCTTGCTAGGTTTGGCTGATTTTTCCAAGGTAAACAATATTTGCTTTTAACTCAGGGTGGGGAGAAACATGCTTTATAGTAGCTATTTCGTAAGAGCAAGTGCATCACAGCCATAGCAATACTTCACAATTTTGTAACACTCAGTCTTCAAAGCACTGTGCTGGCATTTAATTAAAGCCTATTAAAGCCTCACAGCAGTCCTGGCTCCCGGACCATTTTAGGTCACACCTCCTTATTAATATTTCACATAAACCCCCCCACTACCTCCCAACACCACTTATTCAGTACTTCAATGGCTTGTACTAGTCTCACGAGAATCTTAACCCTTAAGTTAAGTGGGATTTATTAACACTCCTGAAGTGCACTGAAGACACGAACTGCCATGAAATTAACTGCAAGTGTGCTTCCGTAGTCTCACCGGAACGTAATTTTCAATATTCAATTCAATTTTCAGTATTAAATTTACCAAGAGTTTCACTGATACAAAAATTAGCTTGATTTCCTACTAAAACACGCTTATTTGTAGCCTAAGACGTTATATACATATCGTCGCACCAGCAGTTTTCTCCATGTGAGTCAACTGCTGAGCTAGAGGAGACAGGAGTGAGAAAACCTGGGGAAAGGAATAACGTCTTTGATATTGTCAACTCCCAAGACGTACTGCAGGTAGCGTTCAAACCCCATTCCGAAGCCTCCATGAGGAACTGAGCCGAATTTTCGCAGGTCTAGATACCTGTAATTTAAACAGACAGTTACATTTGCAGCACGGTTATGCTGATGTAATTACAGAGAGCTTTTTATCTAGGGTTTATGCTTTCCATCTTAATTACTTCCCTTTGACCCTAACCACTCTGGATTTCTGCCAACACAGCTGGCGTTGGTCAGGGGTGTGAAGAGGTGCGGTTCCCTGACAGGCAGAATTGTTTTAGCAGAAACCCCAAGTGTAAATGCATTTTAACCAGCAGAGCTGTGCTTTGCCAATACACTAGAGCCTCTTTTCTTTAGGAGGAAGAACTCATTTGGGTAGGAAGAACAGCGTTAAGATCACGCCTATGCTCACACTGAGAGCATCTTTGGAAGTTTCAGTATCTGAAATATTCCTAGCAGAGGCACAAATCCAGGTTCCTACAGAATCACAGGACATTTCCACTGTCGGAGATGGGAGTCGCCTGCTTGGGAGTGTTTAGCCTTTGCCATGCTCGTGCTGAAATCTGCCCTACAATAAATTCTTTCATTTTCTGTTTTCTTTTCAATAGTTTAAGTCATTTCACTTCCCGTAATTTCTTCAGAAGCTTAAATAGGTCTTGCTGTCTGCTGAATATTCCTTCAGATTTTTTTTTTCTTTTAAGGTAATTATGATGGCTTTTTATTGCTTTTTCCCCAATCAACTCTTACAGACTGATTCATTTACTTCCAGGGTAAGTCAGCAAAAAATCTTGGACATATCCTCTCCAAAAATGAGCTCTGGAACAAGACACTTCATTTTGGAGAACAGCACCTGTCGTGCACAGAAAACTCAGAAAACGTTTGGAAGCAGATATTCCAAATATACGGGTGTCAACAAGATGATGATGGTTCTTCTTTAGAGTTCCCCATTTCCCAGCTGGACTGGAGCCGATGTGATACACCGGAACAATATTTACTGCTATAAATTGTCACCAACAGTTTTATTTTCATAGGAGGGAAAAACATCTCAGTGGTTCTATTGATTTATGGGGCCACTTCTGAGCTTGCTGAGGCCACAAAGTTATTCTTCTTTATATGGATGCACCAGGAAGGGACTGAGTGACTCCAGATGTATTACACGCTTCTAAACTTCATGTTTGAATATTTCTTCATCCCAGTTTAAAAAAAAAAAAAAATCAAGTACATTTAAATATAAATATATATGTATGTTTTACTAAGAGCGGAGGGGAAAAAGCACCGTGAAAAAAAAATTAAAGTTGGATTGATTGTAATAAATGGCTTCCCAAATTTTAACTACTGTTAATGAAATGCAAGGAAGAAGTGTATCTTATAGTGTGTGTATATATGTATTTATATATGCTTATATATATTTATATGCAAAATATACATTATATATTTTTAAGTATACTTGCTTAAAAATATATACATATATAAAGTGTACTTGCTTGGAGTTGGGTGTGCTTCAGAATTTTGTTGGCTTGAAGACTACGTTTTAACAGGGTGAAGCCAAAGTAATGCCACTGATCACCTCTACTTGCAAAATAGAAATATTCTCCAGCAAATTCTACAGCTGCAAGAGATCGCCCTGGCAGACTCCGTTTGACAGTATGCCTTTTATACCATGAAATATTATTTTTCCTTGCAGTTCATTAACAGTAGTTAACATTTGGGAAGCCATTCATTATACTCAATCTTCAGCTGTTTTTTTCCACAGTGTTTTTTCCCCTCCGCTCCACTGCCCAAGCAGTAAAACCAGAACCAGAACTTCACAGAATCATAGAACTTAGAATATGAATTCTTAGAACATGGAATATGAGCCAGCAGTGTGCCCAGGTGGCCAAGAAGGCCAACAGCATCCTGGCCTGTATCACGAACAGTGTGGTGAGTAGGACTGGGGCAGTGATTGTGCCCCTGTACTGGGCACTGGTGAGGCCCCACCTCGAGTGCTGTGTCCAGTTTTGGGCCCCTCACTACAAGAAAAAATGTTGAGGTGCTGCAGCATGTCCAGAGAAGGGCAACGGAGCTGGTGAGGGGTCTGGAGCCCAAGTCTTGTGAGGAGCGGCTGAGGGAGCTGGGGGTGTTCAGCCTGGAGAAAAGGAGGCTGAAGGGAGACCTTCTCGCTCTCTACAACTCCCTGAAAGGAGGTTGGAACCAGATGATCTTTAAGGTCCCTTCCAACCCAAACCATTCTATGATTCTATGACAAGAGGAAATGGCCTCAAGTTGTGCCAGGGGAGGTTTAGATTGGATAGTTGGAAAAATTTCGTCACCGAAAGGGTTGTCAAGCATTGGAACAGGCTGCCCAGCGAAGTGGTGGAATCGCCATCCCTGGAGGTATTTAAAGGCCAGGTAGATGTGGTGCTGAGGGACACGGGTTAGTGGTGGGTTTGGCAGTGTTAGGTTGATGGTTGGACTTGATCTGAAAGGTCCCTTCCAACCTAGATGATTCTATAAGTCTATAACTTCATACCTCTTCCTACTAGCACTGACACACAAGGTGCAGTTTTGCCTACACAGCAAGTTGAACAGCAGGCTCAAGAGTGGGACATACTTTTTCTGATCCCTGTGACCAACATGCTTTCTGTCTGTGCTGCTGGGTGTTAGCTGGGCTTGCTGAAGCTCAGTTGCATCCACCCCACACTTTGTGATGAAGATTATGCTTAGGATACGAACACGAAGGCTATGCAACAGCATGGTGGTCTTCATCTCTATCCACTCCACGCAGGCTGCATTATGAAGGGCTTGAGTTTCCACTAATACACTGGGAATTGTCCCTGGGGAGCCTCCACTAAGCAGCTTTTCAAGGGTTTGCAAGGAAGATGATGGGCAGATCTGATGGGGAGGGTGGACTTGTGAAATTGGAAAGACCTCGTAAATGTTGAGGGATATGGGCGCTGCCCGTGGCAGATCAAACTGTACCAGCTCAGTAGTTCAGAGGAGAACTGGCAAACCAGAAGGTGACAACTCTATCTGCAACGAGCAATATAAATAACAGCACAAACGTTTCTGATGACATCTATAAGCATATCTCAGCCTGTGCAAAGACAGTTGAAACCAAGCCTAGCATCTTTTCTCCCCTTGTGCTGGCAACAGAGTTTACAATGTCATTGTAAGGAGATGAAATAACTCAGCTTCTTCCAGATGAACAATAATAATAAATTCTACCCTTGCTTATCCAGGGCTTTCATCTGCAGATCTCAAAGCACTTTGAGAAGTCATTTTGGCAAAAGGAGCGAAACAAAAACCATTAAAGTTAATGGGAAAAGTCCATTGAATTAAAGTGCTGAGGATCAAGCCTGTGAATCCTTTCTGACGACCGTGCTTAGAAGCAGCAAAGGAATTGAGAAATTTTCCATTCTTCCCAGATGAAAGAAAAAGTAACTGCCTGCAGATGAAGTGAAAATTCCCTTTAGGCTGGAAAATGCTCCCTGAGGTTTTCCTTCATTCATTAGTCTCCAGACACTGGATGCTTCTCACCTCAAAACCAGTCATGAACTCATCTAACTATTTCTCCTAGTGGCTCACACTTTAGAGGAGAGCTGAGCCCTCCATTAGCAACTGGGGGACTGTGCAACATTATTCCACCGGGGAAATAAGTTTTGCGACCCCAGCTAGCCCCAGAGTTCACATTCTGGACCTGGAGGACTTCTTCAGAGATTTGAATCTTACTAAAGTATGTGTTGCAACAACATCCCCTGGCAATACATTCCAGCTTGTTATGTGCCAAGTTAGAAAAGCATTTCCTTTTATCCTTTTAAAAATCTATACCCTTTTATCATCATCATCATGAGCTCCTGTGCTGCACGACAAGGCCCTATGAAGATCAGTGCTCTCTCAGTGACCATTCCTAAGCAGAATGTATTCTTTTCAGCCTCCTTTCAAAACAAATACAATCTTGATCTTTTATGTAACCCTCTTGTTATACTAAAGTCTCCGCAGCCGGTTCGAAAAAAAATAAGGCTGAAAGAACAAAGATATTGCAGTCTATGAAGCTGAATATTCTAATGGAAAAAAAAAGGAAAAAAAAAGAGGGTAGTGAAAAACTGCTAGTGAAATGACATTTGAAAGACCGTTTTGTTGAATGTTTCAGGAAATAAACACGCAAAGTATCACCAGGTTCTGATGCTGGGTAAAATGCCGTCTTTGGTTTCAGACAGCTTCTGCTCTGCTACAACTTTTCGGGAATCCACAAAAAAGACGCATTCAAGGAGGTCAATCTAAAACACTCCCATTGACATGAGTGGGGTTTGGGCATGTTTTGGCTGCCTTTAGCGCTGACTTTCTGCCTGCCTCTGTATGGCCCAGCACAGCGCTCTGGTTTCTCCCCAAAGCGGGAGTAACAGGACCAGGCACCTGCCAAGGACAGTGATGGGCTACCTGTTTTCGCTGGGCTCTGAACGATGTTAAAGGATGATACGGATGCTGTCACTGGCCGTGGATTGCAAGTGGCTCACCAGCACTGCTGTTCCTTAAGTCCAACTCCTCCTCTCTATCTTGCCACACAAGGACCCATCAGAATGCTCCAGCATTCAAGCTTGAAAGAAAATTAGAAATCAAAGAGCCCAATACAGCTCAATCTTCTCCATCTGGAGCAGGAGCAAGGCCAAGACAACACAGTAATATCCATTCTAAGACAGCAGGTAACACCTGCTCTGCCACTGCGTATTTCCACCAGTGTTACACCAGAAGATCAGAAAGGTATCTGGACTGTAAAGGGTTCGGTGTGAGGTCATCTTCTCCACTGATGCACACGATGATAATCAGAGTGAGGAAATGTGTGCCTTACATGTCTAAAGACTGTCTGAAATGCTGCTTGTCCTGGTTTAACCCCAGCTGACAACTAAGCACCACGCGGCCGCTCGCTCACTCCCCCATGGTGGGATGGGGGAGAGAATCAGAAGAGTAAAACTGAGAGAACTCATGGGTTGAGATAACGACAGGTTAATAGGGAGAGCAAAAGCCACACACACAAGCAAAGCAAAACAAGGAATTCATTCACCACTTCCCATCGGCAGGCAGGTGTTCAGCCATCTCCAGGAAAGCAGGGCTCCATCACGCCTAACAGTTACTTGGGAAGACAAAACGTTGTAACTCCGAACACACCCCCCCTTCCTTCTTCTTCCCCCAGCTGTATATACTGAGCATGACGTCACATGGCATGGAATATCCCTTTGGACAGTTGGGGTCAGCTGTCCCGGCTCTGTCTCCTCCCAACTTCTTGTGCCCCCCCAGCCTACTTGCTAGTGGGGCGGTGTGAGGAGAAGAAAAGGCCTTAACTCCGTGTAAGCACTGCTCAGCAATAACACATCTCTGTGCTATCAATGCTGCTTCCAGCACAAATCCAAAACAGAGCCCCGCACTAGCTACTATGAAGGAAATTAACTCTACTCCAGCCAAAACCAGCATGTTGCGCAAGCTGATGGTAGTGGGGACACGTTGTTCATTACAAAGTACCTGTTTTGTTACTGCTCATGCTAAGCTGGCACCTGGAGGCTGCAAACAGGATCAGAATCCCCATTTACATGACAATATACTCAATACTCCCTGGTCACAGAGGAAAAAAAAAAGTGACTTTGCGGAGTAAATTCTGATTACCTGACTTCCCCGCCACAGTTCCACAGACCTCCCAAAGTCTAGCCAAGATCAGCATCCCCAGCACTGAGCTCTTTTCTATCTACAGTCCAAAGGAAGGAGTGTGAAAATACGATAAATCTGCAAAATCAAGCCAAATACTTCAGCAATTCATATTCTCTACAGAAAGAAACCCGCACAACGGGAAAGATGTAGTGAACTGAAGAAGATTCAGAGGACTTTGACCATGTCCCTTTATTTACCTTTTTTGAAAAGCCTTCTAAAAGGTAGGAATGGGCAAAAGCACAAGAGTATTTCAGATCATCAGTTGCCTCTTTGCCCAGCAATTCTCCCACAGACAAGCTGTCCCAGAGGTAGTGAACCCCCTCCCAGTATTCTCATGCTTAGTGGGAGAAGAAAACAGGTAGAAACAGAGATATGGCAATACATAAGGGATTTCAAAAAGGGACCACATCTCATACAGCTGCCCATTCTAAAGTCAGCAAATATTATATTTAAAAAGGAATGACTCAACTGTTCTTCAAGGAGTTTGTGAGCCAGCTTTGGAGACTAAATTCAATCACTAAATTGGGGGAGATTAATTTCAGCCTCTCCTGCCACCTCCGCTGAAAAGATGGATGCTGGCAAACCACCTACCTTTTTTCTGGCAGATTCTGGACTGTAGTCCAGAAGCATCCAGGATTATTCCTATCCTGCACCTTCCTAGGACACCAGACCCTGCTATGGCAGGGTGTAACAACAGTTTTCATCTTCTCTATGAAGTTACATAGAATCATAGAATGGTTCAGGTTGGAAGGGCCCTTAAAGATCATCTAGTTCCAACCCCCTTGCCATGGGCAGGGACACCTCCCACATCATCTGTGATGGAGTGGAGGGAACAGAGGAGGAAAGAGCCTCCAAAACAAGATCACAGGAGGAAAGAATTTCCAGAACGTGATTGCTACATATCCCATGAAAATGCAAAAGGAGTGACGGGCAAGGTCTTAATCTTCTCTCTTGAGGGAAGCATGAGGCAAGGCTGAGCTGGAAGGCTCTGCCACTGAACACCAGACTTCCTCAGGCTATATCTCAGCATCTAACCACCCAACTGATCATCCTTGGTCAGGATAATCCTTCCCTCACATGAACTGATACGGTGTATTCTGGCCCATAAAGGCAAACAATAAAGGAAGACACTTTATTCACCCTGTTTGCAAATGGATGATGTAAAGCTGTGCCATGCACTGGGCTGTTCCTAAGCAATATCATATTGTGGGAAGAGGAGAGTGAAGAATGCTACACTACTCTGCTTTGTTTCAAGGCAGCCTCCCTAATGATCATTCCAAATAGTGCAGAGTATTTGAATATACTCTTCTAAATTTAAAATTCTCTGCACCCTTTCAGTAACTATGACAAAGTATGTACCGAGAAACACTTGTCACGAGGAACACTAAGATCCTTCTGTCTGAAGGATCAGGCTGAACCATTAATTCAAAGGTTGTTCTGTCTCCTTAGCAGGACAGTTTTAATTGCTTCAACCGCTTTGTTAGGGGAGATTTTTCGACCCAATTGCCCTGACAATTGCAAAGGGAGTTATTCACAGAGCTGTTAAAGGTCACAAATTGCTTGTGGTTCTGTAACCTGTTTATCTCATGCCATGGTGGTCAGAGTCTATTCAACATGGAACACAGCTTAATGATTTAATATCAAAAATCATCGATGGGTTGTAAATTAACCCACTTCACGCAATCTTGAAAGGAATGACCTGTGCTGTGAGTTTACAAATTGGGAAGATAAACTAAGTAGCAGTAGATTAAACTTTGTTTAAATGAACTGGCTGTTCCATTTAGACTAGCAGCGATGGCAGGGCAACTGGGCCAAGAAACGTTCCCTCAAGAACAGGATCAAAAAAATGAAATAGTTGTTCAAAGACTCTCAATAGAAGAAACAGAGCTTGCAGACCAAGACAGTGTCTTACCATTGGTAGGCATCTGCGAGTCCTAATCTGTGGAACAAAAAGAAAAACCCCTGTAAGTAAAGGAACAGAGGAGATCCGCACAAGCAGCACTTGCCTGGAAGAGAATGCTACAAGAAAAGGGAGGGTCTGATGATTAAACTCAGTCCAAAAAGGAAAGGCAGGAAATTAAGGGAAGACACAGTCAGTGGCTGTCAGTTCTGGTAATCAGCAGACAATCTTGAACAGATTCCTAACATGTTTCTTAAAATGTAAAGTTTGTTTTGTCAACATACAGGGTTGATCCCAGCTTCATGCAAAGACTTACGCTTCAAGTTAAGAATACGCACATCAGCAAACTCTGCCTGCGAATGTTTGGAGAGTACAGGCCTGAATATTAAATTTACAATGACAGGCAGCCAACCTCATTTATGAGTGGGTCAAAAAATCTCTTCGCCTGTGTGGCTACGCGGTTCCCCTTCTGTAGTGCATAAAACCACTGAACTCCCGTAGCTTTATTAATGCGCGTCAACTTCTGTAAAACTACCAAACAAAATACTACTTCTTCTAATTGCCACCAGTGCATCCTCTCCTTTTCCTGCCCTGGCAGAACCAGAGCAAAGTTGTTGGTTTTTTCTTTCATTTCTCTGAACACAAACAGAAAACGCTGTAGGCAAAGAGAGACCACTTCTCTCATCTTCAGTGCACTGCAGCTGTCCCTGCCTGGGACTTGAAGAGCTTTTGTATGAAGCGTGTTTAAGGAGACAAGAATCCCGTTCTTTATCTCTCTTAGTTATGCTGGGTGTGCAGGAAGTAGAATCTAAAGCCTTAACAAAGTATTTGGGCTCAGCAGATCAGATCCCGAGTACTCAAAATTGAGGAAAACATGTGAAAAAGAGGTGTTATTTTTCCAGGTCATCTTCAATGCAGAGCTGTGCTTCAGGGTCAATGAAGACACACCGCATTTGTAGCTTGAAATACTTCCTATGACATTCCTGACAAACAAGAAAATCTGTTTCAGCCTCCATGCAGATGCCTCCTCCAGCCCCACACCTTGAGGGCTGTGGACTCCAGATCTTACTGGCATAAATTTCAAGCGAAAAAGTGCAGCAAAGTACAAAACATCGTACTTTGTTCAGCTGAAGCACGCCTGCTTCCGGAGAGTTCGCAGGGAGAGTAACACGAAGCACAGGGAATAGCATCATCCTATCCCACAAATTGAGAACCAATGTTCTGGTGATTTTAATTGCCCTGCGCCTTTTGGATTCATTATGCTGAAATGGATTTTGCTCTTCTCCACTGAGTAGATATATCTCTGTGAGCATGTGGCTGATTTAAGCAACAAATTCATTCCCAATGTGCAAATGGCGTTACTCTGGGATTAATCCTCCTCCAAAATTGCTTTCCACAAGTGTATGACTGGCCCAAATGGAGTCATCTGAATTATGAAAGGTTCTTTTGAACAATCAGAGAGGATCTAGGGAGTAATTGTCTATGGAGAATTACCCCATCCATAATGTTAATTATTGTTAACTAAACAGCAGCTTTGATATTCCAACACTGAATTTAGCCTAAAATTGCTTAAAGTCACATGATCCAGAACAAAGCAGCAGGGAAAGAGCCCATATGACACAGTACAGGTCCCAGGCACTTCCAGTGAAGTGTCCCACCAAACCATTAGCAAAGAACCATATTCTCTGAAATGGTGCCACTGAGGCCAGCTGCATCACAGCTAGCAAAGCTTCTGACCAAAACTGCAGTTCCTCAGTTACAGAATGTGATGACAAATACATCTAAGCTCTGTCTGCTTGACAACTTCCACCTTTGCAAGCCGCTCTCAGCCACAAAAGCTGCGAAGAAAAGGCTCAAGGATGAAGTGCCTCATATCAGACCCTGTTCCAGATAGCCCCAGCAGAGACAAGGCATTCTGCTGCCCTGGCCTCCTAGCATAAAATAAATTCTTCTTCTCTGATGACCTAAAACAGAGAGGCAGCGTGCGTACCTACAACAGAAACACAAGAACTTCTTCACCAATTGGTGATTACCTACTCATATAAATAGATATCTCAAAGACAAAAATAGGCGTTTTAAAAATAGCATTAGTTGCCCTTCCATTCTTCCATCTTGCCAACCACTGAGAGCTGCTGAAACAGTCTCTTGGTTGGATTAGTCTCCTGGCACCTGTGGGTTTTCCGTACCTCTGTAAGCGCGATTTGAGGAAGGGCAGTCGCTCCTCTCTCAAACTGCCTCCACACAACTCCCCTACTCCTGGTACGAGGAGATCAACAGCTGCAACCTTAAAAGAAAGAAACCTAACGTAAGTCATGCCACGTAGCCATACAGTCTACAGCAGAAGTACAGTTGACACCGGATGGTTGTTCGTAAAAAGCTACTGTAATTCTTTTACTGAGAGCAGGACACTTAGGTAAGCATTTGCAAACGCTTGAAAAGTCCCTTGGTGACAGGAAAAGGCTGGGAGGGAACTTTTACAATGATAAAAATCAGTAAGCCTACAGAAAACCTAAGCAAGTGCAGTGATGTTGCAGACTGAGGACTTCCACAGCAGGTGGTGTGAACTGAATCCCACCAGGTTACTCCGGTGAGAGCCCGTGCAGGTAGGCAAGCCTGTGCTGGGTACAGAGAACCCCACAGCAGCTCACAAGGAAGCAAAAGACACACAGGGAAGTTTCCTGAAGCCACCATTCCCTTAGAGTTTATACTGCTCTGATGCTTGTCTCTTGTGTTTACCCTGTACGCCCCCATTCCTTGAGCCAGCTCTAGTGGTAAATGATACCAACTGATCAACGGCACTGATGTGCTGATCCAAGTGTTAGGATTTCAGTTTAACCACCTATGCTGTTAGGTGTGGGCTGGTTTTCTTCTCTGTTTTGTTTTGTAGTTACTTCTCTTATCCCACCGCTGAGCTGTGAAGTGACAGTGGCACACAGTGGGGTAGTAGCTCTTTTTAGCAGAAGCAATGTTTCAGGTTGCCTCAGTTCAATTGGGAATTCACACCTTCAAAGCATGAGACTTGTGGAGAAAGAGTTTACGTCTTGCGTCCATCTGCTACTTGACAATTACATGGATGGTAGATTTGAATGACAAGAGAATCACGGGCTGCTTGGAGCCATGCATTTCTAGGTATTTCACCTAGTAGCACAGAAGTCTACCAGGAAAAGAAATTGCCACAAATCTGTCTTAAAGGACTTAAGCAAAAACTTAACACTATCTAACTCCTGAATCCTCCTCCTCCAGGAGAATTTGGGGATTATTTCTACAACAGGAAATTGACTGAACAGGACCTGATGGTCATGTCTTGGACTTCTGGACCAGAGGCCCAGCAGAAGACTATCCTCATCTGTCTATCTCTCGTAGGCTAAGACACATACCTGGACAAAAAAGAGGTGGAAGCATGACCTATGGACTCACCGTGTGTTGAGGTCCATCTTCATTGTCCCGCATGTAGAAAGGTTTGAGGTCATATGGATAGTTAATCACAAACACAGGAACGTTACCACAGTGCTTCACCAGGTACTTTTCATGTTCTGTTTGGAGGTCACAGCCCCACTGGAAAGACAAGCAAAAGGGACCTGGGATCGTGCTTCGGTGCCTCCTGCCTGTGGCAAGAGACATAGCAAAATCCCTGCATAGGAGAGACGTGCTGCTTTGAATAACATGAAACCAAGCAGAGCAACCTCTCTCACAGGCCACTGGGAAAATTTGCTAAGCAGACAGAGTTTTACGGGTTTTAAGGTAGAGCAAGGCAAAGAAAATAACATGGTTTAACTTTCATGGAACAGGGGCTAGATCAGCCCAAGCATCTGGTATCAAATCATGAAAAAAACCCCAAACAAACAAAAAAAACCCCAAACCAAAACCCACACTCTGCATAGCTTAAGGGAAACAGGCACCTATCCAAAGTCAGCTTACTCAACCCAGCAAACCAGCCTTATTTCAGTATTACCTTTGGTATATAAAAAGCAGCTTTGCTAGGCTGACCGCTCTCTTCCCTGCTGTGTCCTGTTACATGCTCCATTAATTCCCACTTAAGAAAACCCAGCATCCTATTAAGCAATTCGTTGTTAGCAGAAGCCTTGGAAATTTACAATATGTCCTTCACTTCTCCTTTCTTCCAGTGACATTATAAATTCTGTGGCTTTTGACTAGGGACCTCCAGTCCATTACACGATGTGCAACGAATATTGGGGAGTGAAAGGGGAAGAGGGGAACAGATATTCCGCAGACTCTCCTCATCTGAAAATATCCTGAGTTTGCTGTCTCAGATCAAGGTAGTACAGATACAGGATTTGAAGATCTACACCCACTTGTACGCAGAGACGAGACAGCAACCCAACTGGCTACGACGGTGGCTTCAGCCAGAGGGTTATCTTCCTCAAAGCATCAGAATGAGAGAACGATTAATCAGTATACACATGAGATGAGCACCACCAGCAACATTCTCCCTACCGGTGTGTGCGTTTGAAATTGGGCAAGATATGATTTTTAGAAAACCATAAGCTAACAGTGTTAGAAAGACCGGCATGTGGTTCTTTTCCCCAGTCAACACCTATGCTTTGGAAAGACAAGGGATTCCCTTTACCTACATCGAGATTATGTGGTATTTTGACATGGTTTTGGTTATTAGTCCTTGTCAAACTTTTGATGCCACCCTAATATCATTCCTTTATTTGAGGACTATTGCAGCAATTCTCCTTAGATGATTGCTACTGAATCCACAACACACTCAGCACTCCTTGCATATGGGAAAAAGAAGCTTCTTTGCTAAAGCCTTGGTCTTTCAACAGCAAATTCATCACTTCCTTCCCTTCAAATGTTACATGTTCTTCTGGTACATCTCACTCCTTACACTGCTCCCATTTCGACCCCAAAGGGCAAAAGTTATACCTGGGTGTCCTGGTTTGAGCGACACAGGACTAATTTCTCTTCTAATGCTTGTGAAAACTGCACTTTTAGAAGACTCTAGTGTCTGAATTCGTAAAAATATTTACTTTATAGCCAGCTAGGCTATGTTGGATTCAAAGTCTCAGTGCTTTCAAGCCTTGCCAGGTGCAGGGATGAGGAAGAGCAAGGCCTGGGCACTTGACCAAGGCTGGCCAACAGGATTATTTCATACCATGAACGTCACATTCAATATAAATTAGAAAGTTTGCTGCGTAGTCTCTCTCCCCCTTGATGGCGGCAGTCCAGAGAACTTCTTGCCCTGGTGCTGGACACCTGAGCCCACTCCTTCCTCCCAAAGCCGTAGCGCTCACAGCGTCCCACATTTGCTGTCCCTGCTGGGAGTGCACAGTCCTGCTGATGGAATTGTCCGAGTATAATCCTTGTATATTTTATATTGGTATCAGGATCAATACTGGTTCTTTAGTATTAGTAATGTTAATTATTTAATTTTACCCTATTAAATCTATTTATATTTCAACCCTTCTGTTTCTTTGTTTTTTCTTGATTTCCCTTCCTGGGTGGGGAGGGGTCATTGGGTGGGAGAGTAATTGTCTAAGCGACAGTAAATTGTTATGAGTTTCTCAAACCATAACAGTGGGTTACAGCTGAGCGAGCACCCCAGGAGGCAGATAACCTGTGAGAAGTAACAACTCTTGTAGTATCAGAACAAGAGAAAGGAGATGTACCAACGTTCAGGTTGGCTGCGGACATGAACAGGCACAGGGACAAGCCACCAGGCAACTACCTACCTCTGGCTTGAAAGTGAAAGTTTGAGAAGCTCGCTTCAAAGTTTCCACTGCTTCATTGTAGGAAATTCTGCAATAAAAAAAAAAAAAAAAAAAAGTCTTTAGGATAACTATGAAAGGAATAACAAGAAAGTTTACTGGCTAAGCGCTGCGCCGGAAAATTAAGAAGGCATTTCCCCACCACCATGCCAATTTGTGCTGTGATGTCAGACTTCCCAGCAATGCTTCTTTGGACAGAAACCAAACCCCATTTTATATGGCAAGAACCCTACGTCTTCCTGCGCCTCAGCAACGTGCAGGGCAGGAAGCCCTAAGCTCTCAAGACACTTTTGTGCTATTGCAATGTTGCATTTCACTCAGAAGTGAAGTCTGTAGAGAACTGCTTCATAGAAATCTGGGGGTTGTTTTTTTTTTTGTTTTTGTTTTTTTTAAGAAAACAATGTGCCCTCATTGGCCTGTCTCCAACAACAGAGCTCTACTGTTCAGGATGGCGTTAGGTAAAAATAACAGCCCAGCACACAAAGGGCTTGCAGCTCCAACATTTTCTTTTTACTTTGCAAAAACTGAGAGATTTATTTGCAGCAACGTTTCGCTACTCCTCTGACAGATCTGAGAGCAGATTCTCCACCGACTTCCTGGAATCGGAGGCCTGCAACTAGGGGTGTTCCCCAGGGGTCAGTACTGGCTCCAGTCTTATTCAACATAGTCATCAATGACCTGGGTCAGGGGACAGAGTGTACCCTCAGCAAGTTTGCTGATGACTCAAAACTGTGAGGACTGGGTGACACACCAGAAGACTGTGTCGTCATTCAGAGTGACCTGGACAGCCTGGAGAGTTGGGCGGACAGGAACCTAATGAGGTTCAACAGGGGCAAGTGTAGGGTCCTGCACCTTGGGAGGAATAACCCCATAGGCCAGTACAGGTTGGGGGTCAAACTGCTGGAAACCAGCTCTGCAGAGAGGGACCTGGGAGTCCTGGTGGACAAGCTGGCCATGAGCCAGCAATGTGCCCTTGTGGCCAAGAAGGCCAATGGTCTCCTGGGGTACATTAAAAATACCATGGCCAACAGGTTGAGGGATGTCATCCTCTCCCTCTGCTCTGCCCCGGTGAGGCCACATCTGGAGCACTGGGTCCAGTTCTGGGCTCCCCAGTTCAAGAGAGGGAACTACTGGAGAGAGTTCAGCAGAGGCTATGAAGATGGTCAAGGGACTGGAGCATCTCTGTGCTGAGGAAAGGCTAAGGGACCTGGGTCTGTTCAGCCTGGAGAAGAGAAGACTGAGAGGGGATCTCATCAATGCTCATCAATATCTAAAGGGTGGGTGTCAGGAGGATGGGGCCAGACTCTTTCTCAGTGGTGCCCAGTGACAGGACAAGGGGCAATGGCCACAAGCTGGAAAACAGGAAAGTCCATCTCGACATGAGGAAAAACGTCTTCTCTTTGAGGGTGGCAGAGCCCTGGCACAGGCTGCCCAGAGAGGTGGTGGAGTCTCCTTCTCTGGAGATATTCAAAACCCACCTGGACGCGTTCCTGTGCCACCTGCTCTGGGTGACCCTGCTCTGGCAGGGGGTTAGACTAGATGATCTCCAGAGGTCCCTTCCAACCCCTACCATTCTGCGATTCCACCAGTACAAAAGAATGCCATTGTGGCAGATCAAACAAGAAGTGCAGTGAAAGATGCTGCAGGTTTGATAACTGGAAATCAAGACTCAATGGAAGATATTTTTGCTGACAAGTTTTCCACATACTAAGCAAATGTTGTGGCCAGAGAAAAGAAAGAATAACGTCTCCATAATAATTTAATCTCTCTGTATCGTTGGCTAAATCCAATTATAATCCAAATTCCCCAAAGAGCACAAACTCTTTACACCCAGCTACAAGGTTTCACTAACACAAGGAAGGCTTTTGGAGGAAATAACTTGGGAAGGAATATATGGCTCCATGTGTTTGGGTTACGCAAGGCCAAGGTCCGAATGAGGTGTATCACTGCCACAGGTTCAACGCATGTAACTGACATAAGCCAGCAATGCCCCAGATCTGCCAGCAGTTGAAGAGAGACAGTGAGGGAGAGATGGGCTGACTCTCTTCTTCCTTGGACCATGGGAGAAGCTGAGTTCAACTCCGTCCTTTCAGGAATACGTTAGGTCCAAAGAGAGGAGGACTGATACAGGGAGAGAGTGACTTCACCGAGGCCTCCCACTGTGTCTGTGCAAGCACAAGGCCCAGAGAGGATTTATCATGAATGATCCTGTTGCCCAAGCATGGCTGTAGCTGCTTAACAGGAAAACCAGTGCTGGGCTGAGCAGCCCTACAATGTTCTGTGGGATGAATAAAGAGCACCGCTATTTGAAGAGATAGCCAAGACCAAGGAAGAGGAGGTATATTCTTGGGGGCCAAGGAGGAAAACGAATCCCCTTCAGTTCTTTAGCACACAAAGAACTGGGAAAAGGAGTTGCACTAGCAATAGGAAACAGAAAAACAAACAGGATTTTTAAATATCAAAAAATAGTTTCATAAAAAGAGAGCCATTGGAGCGGAAGTGTGAAGGAAGGCAGAGCACCAAAGTCAAACCCAAGCAAGACAGCGAGCAAACCACTGCACAGGTTCATGCTGGAAGGCGGATACCCTTTTAGAAAGAAGATCTTGTCCAGGGAAGCAAAAGGAAAAGGCCAGGGGATTCAGGTACCAGTCTCATGCAGAGATGAAAGGGCAACTGGCAAACAGTACACAGGGAACTGCAATTCATGCTCTTTTAGAGACATTATGTTAACCCAAAAGACATTGAGCTGGGAAAGAAAAAGAACATATACAAAATAAGAACTCTTTCCCCAAAAGCCCCCTTCCAGATCATTTTGAAATAGAAGTACTTACGTCACAAATTTGTTCTTCAGCATTTGTTCCAACCTGTCCTTGGTCAAAACAAGAGAAAATAAAAATGTAAAGCTACTCTTAAGGATTCAGGAGCCCAGAGTAAACTCAGAATAGCTACTGCCCTCTAAGTTTTAATTTGTAGGCCTGCATTGTGATGTAGATATGGGTCAAAATCCACTGGGTTTTTGGGTTCAGTGCTAAAAGGGTATCCGACTATTGGAGTTGATGATTCAGAGGCCACTAGATGATGTGTGTCCTCTCCTGTTGGCCTGAACAATCACTTAAGCTCGGGCCGACTTTTAGTTCTTCACAGTTTGTTAACGTAGGACAACACAGTTAAAAAAAAAAAAAAAAAAATTAAGCCTCCCTATAGCCAAGAGCCCCCAAAATGCATAACAGGATTGCAGCTCTTTCTTGTCGCATTTATTACCTTCTGGGCAGGAGCTATGTGTTTATGAAAAAGCTCAACATCACGAGGACATTTGGAGAGCACAGTGCTTGTCGCTGTCTTGAAAAGATCTTCCATAACCTAAGAGAGAAAACAGGAGCGCAAGAAAAATTAACACTGCTTAGATGTCCTAGACTATAAATAAAACACGGTACACATCAGCCAAAGGGTACAGAAGGAGCTTCTGTCCTTCTGCACGGTCAGACTGTGTAAGAGGGTATCAGCTTGCTAATGCTCCTAAGCAGCAGGCTTGCTCAGTAGCTGAAGAGGATGGAAACACTTGTTTCTACTATGGGTTTAGGGCTTCAGTGTCTGCTGATGGCCTCGGTGTCTTCAGTCAGGTATCTCCAGTGAAAAAAAGCAGAGATAAAATATTCAAGCAACAGTCAGACACAAATACACACATTACAACCATTCGTGATGACAGGTCTCAGATTAATTTTTAGTGAGGAGTCTGTCCTGAAATAAGCAATTCTGGTTTTCTGCTTTGTTGTTAGAAGAGGCAGAACTAAAGGAGAGGAGAAGAAACTTGCACTGTATAGAGCCAACCCATCAAACAGATCCCACCTGGAGAGACTCTGCGCAGTAAGATGAGTAGAGCTAAAGTAGAGGTTTCATTAATGCAGGGATGTTTGAGAAACTAAAAAAAGATGTGGTTTCATTTCCCTAAACTAATGTGGATTAGCTAACTGACATTATCATCCCATTTGTATACACTTACCCAGTAAAATGGGCTTCACCCATGAAGAAAGTAAAATGCTATTTTGCTTTTAAAAAAAAAAAAAAAAAAAAAAGCCCCCACGTGGGATGCCACTACATTTTGATCAACCCCTTTTAGGAGTAATTTTCCCTTTTGGTTAAGCAAAGCAGATCATCCATGACACTTGTGCAGATTAAGGGTTCCCATGACTCCTTGTAGTCTTACGCCTGCACAAAGCAGTGGCTGATACCTGTGTAGTACTGATGATCCCAAATCTTCACCATCAACCTCCTTAACCTCATCTCCTCTGGAAGGAACAGAGCAATGCAGCAGGGCTGCACGTCATCTCAGCCTGGAACAGGACCAGGTTTTTCCCAACAAAAACCACCTCTGGAAGTCCTGGCACATCCCCGTTTTTTTTCTGTGAGCACATCAACTGGTTCATTAGTTGCAGCTAGGTGATTAGCAGTCCCTAGACCCTGCAAAGTCCAGGGGACACTAACTGTGAAAAGAAGAACCTGATGTTCAGCCAGCAGATCTGAGGAAGAAGCAGTTCTCTGCCTTGCAAGGAACCAGATCTTACAGGGTAAGGGGAACAAAAGGCACAGAAAAGAAGAAGCTGGTCTACTGACACTGCCAAGTTGAGATTTCAGGCACATTGTTCAAATTCTCATGTTTAGAACGTTCTTCATCATCTGTTCCAAACTGCTGAAACACTGCTCTGCGCTGATGAACAATCTCTGCGTTCCACCAGCCTAGAGAAGCCGGTAAATCAGCCCATTTTGACTCCTCTGGAACCAAACTCAGCCTTCAGACTCCTGCATCAATCTGGGCCCCCTGTTTAAAACGGGACGATCCAAATAAAGGAACAGCATTACCATATGCAGGTGAAGAGTTTTACCCTTACTGGTACTCAAGCACATAGGAAATGAAAAGCTAGCATTCCTGCTGCTGAGTGGCAAATAACCAAACAGTCAGCTTTGAACTGCCTTCAAAGTCGCTAGAAAAAGGCTTATGCAAATGAAATTAGAAAACTTCTTGGCAATTCATCTGGTTTCACCAGGCAGAGACGAAGGGATTTTACATTAAGCTTCCTCTTTCTAGAAAATGAAAGTATCATCTGGTTTCAGAAAACCATGTTGTTTAATTAGCACTTTTTTTTCCCCTCACTGTGCGATAAAGTAACAATTAGGTTCCCACAGCATTCAACATAAGCAGCTTCCTCTTGTGGAAAAAAGATGTGGGTGGTATGGGAAAAACAATCTGAGAAATATTTCCAGGTTTGCGACTGAGGTTTTATCCTGGCAGGAGAGACAGACACATGGGTCATGCGTTGGCCTCCTCATTGCTCTTATTTGTGCCAAGTGTGTACTAGGCATGAACAGTGGAGGGAAAAAAGGGGAGAAAAAGAAAAGAAAAAGCTCTCCAACTGAGAAGTTATGGCTTTAAGCAGATAATATAATGAAGGACTAGAAAGTAGGCTATATGAAAAAAATGAGTGGAGAAGGACAACCACTAGGTTGCTGGTTTGAGGGAACGCGTGAGCTGGAGATGTAGGCCAAGTGATCGGTTTGAATGTATTTTGTAAGAAACATGTTTGATAGGAGACTTACACAGGGAAAAAGCCATGGGAATCACAGCAAGTAGCTCTTCTCAGAGGTGGGACTCTTGATGTCCAAAAGCCCATTAATTTGCTTGCTTCATAATAAAAATGTAGAAATTGCGCTGGTAGGAGGGTGGAGGTAAAAGCTCTGCTTTGTCCCTCATCCCTCCCAGCCTTTATCTCTTGATTTTCATCCTTTGAAGAAGTTCAGCAGTATCAGTCCTGGCCTTCCCCAGTGTTGCGGTGGAACTGAATGGTTAACTGATTTTGATTAGGTGCAGGTCCCAACTGTATTGTTTAATTTTAATCTGGGTATTTTCATACTGCAACTTATCCTCTTCCCAAATAAAATCATGATCAGAGTTCAAACAGAGGAAAACATCAACAAAAAAGTGGTAAATGTCAGCAGCAACAACTGAAGGTGCAGTGCACTACAAAAAGGGTTCAAATCGTCACCTTTATCACGCAAGACACTTTCAGAAAAAAATCACAAAAAGGATTTTTGTTTATGCCTTTACCTGGGACATGCATATGGATGCAGTGCAGATTGCAGGGTATTTACATATGAAACATTCACCAAGTGGACCATTATTTCTTACCTTCATGCTTGCTCACGCACACCATCCGTGAGCGCACATAGACAGACACACAGAGGGAAGATTCGCATCTCATCTTGGTCATAAAGTCTCCTCTCTCAGCTGTATAAGCAATGGCTCAGGACCCGCTCTAGAGAGACGCTGTTTTTATGAAAGGAAGGAGACTCTGGTCTGTCAGATCACTGCTTCACTGACCATCAAAGCTGAACAATAAATGCTGATGGAAGTTAGGAAACAGAAAGCCTCAGCTATGGCAGCTGGGTGCCACTTCAGAGAAGGAACCTATAGCCCTGTGGGTACCCCATGTCCCTGAAGAATGCTTGGAACAAACACCTTTCCCATGTGATTACCAGCGTTTGTTCCCTTCAGACTGCAGGGAGATTTGCCCAACTCTCTTAGCCTTGGCACTGAAGACAGAAAGTACTCGGAGTGCGAACTATTCTGGAAATCAAACCACACCCATGTTTCATATCTAAGGTCCCTCAAACTGGCACCCAAAATCAGTGCTACTGCTGATTTCATTTCATGCTTGAATTCCCTTCTGTAAAACGGAGGTAATAACTCTCCGTGTCACTGGGCTGTAATGACAGCAAATTAATTTTGATGAAGTACATAACCAGGGGAAGACAGTACTTCTGCCTCCAGTACAGAGCTCAAATAATGTGTGTAAAATTGTATTCTCCATCTTAAGGAGATGTATTCTCCATCTCTTAAAGAGACAGTGGTGCTAGGATGTGATCTTGCTAAGGAAGACTAATGCTATGCATAACTCCCAGAAGTGCCCTCAAGAAAACTTCCTTCTGGCATTTCCTAACTTTACTGCCTAAATAATGTGGGGGTTTTGGCATGGTTTTGTATGCGTGTTTGATGAAATTATATAATGACTGCATCATATGGCCTCTTTGAGACCTCATTAGTGTCATGAGTGAAGTGGGATCCTTTAAATCCACAGCACTGCCATGAGCGTGGAACGAAAAATAGAAGATAATGATCTACAAATACAGCTACACACAGCACTGAAGGGAGAGGGTGGCAGCAGGTATCTCAGAGGACAGATGAGACCTCAGAGGACAGATGAGACCTCCAATTCAGGGACCGGAGGGACGATGGCTCTAGTGAGTCTAGACACTTCCATACAAATCGGACCCCTTCCACTGTCTTACCTGACCACCTTCTAACTCCCTCTCTTTCTCATCCAGTTTGGAGGAATAGTGCCTTGGGGCAACTTGACTCAACTTCTTGAGTAGACTCTTCTGGAAAGAGGCCACAGAGGCCTCTCCTTAGATAAACTTACATACGCCCTGTACGCTAAGGCAGTAACGCTCTCAGCCAGCCTCGCAGTGCAGAGTGCTGCACTGAGCACACGGGGCCTTCCACAGAAAGCATTGTGAAACCTGTATTGCAGGAGTTTAAGCTCCTTTGTAGCACTAAAATACATTTTGGCACAGAAAAGAAATTCAGCTTGCACGACCAAGACACATGAGACTTCACAAGAACCGTGCTACTTATTTAGGAATAACTGAATGCTACTCTGGGCAATTACAGTGAAGAAAAAAGGCCATTGCTCTAAGATTTCAGGCCCTTTGTGCCCAAATACATGTAACTGTGTTATTAAATCTTCTTTTTTCCTTTTATTTTGTAATCAAATCCCATGTTTCTTTTGTAGCTTTGGCTGAGAGAAAGCTCTCAAGCCTCATCAGTGAATGGTAAACCTGTACATCTTTGCAGCAAGGCTCTTTAATGGTGCGTAAGCAAATACTTCAAGATGTCCCTGAAGAAGCTGAGCACTCCCAGCACACTAACTTGCTAAAGCTAGAGGTATTCAGTCCAAATGTTGAATACCAATTTTAAAAATAAATTTTAAACAATCCGGCTCTTTATGTGAGGACAAAGTTCAGATGCTAACCCTGGCCAAGAGCCCCCAAGGCTTTCAACTGGGCGTTTTGCACCAAACAAAGAACTTGCAGATGACGACAAACTGCCCAACAGACAGACACACGAGAGAACACTGAATTTAGGTCAGTTACGCGGGGAAAAAGCAACTTAATTTAGGCTTTAGAGCAGCTGTCAGGTTTTGGTGTGGTTTTTTTTTTTTTTTTTTTTTTTTAAAAGAGAGATTGCCCAATGATTTAAAAATAAACAAAACAGGAACTCCACTTCTGCAAATGAGAACATCCCAGAAGTAAGCATGTTGCAATGTAGACTCACTATGAGGAATGCAAAGCGATGGCTGCTAAGAGACTTTCTGTTACAGGGAAAGATGCTTGTCAAAGCCTTTGGGACAGAGGGAAGAAACGAAAGAGGAGAGGACAGGCTGAGACTTCACAAGATGTTTAGCAACAACGAAAGGCAAGCCAAGGGGGGAAGTTCCTCCTTTCCCCTACAAATAAAAGCCCTACACATTTCAGAACAGTTCTCGAATCTAATTCTCCGATTTGTCTGAACTGGCTGTCCATACTCCAAAAGTGAAGAAATTAGGGTCCTCAGCACAAGAATAGAGATATGTTCATGCTGTGTTCAAGGGCTCAAACACCAATTAACAGAAGACCTTGCTTATTATACTAGATAAAAACACTTAAGATTTCAATCAGCTCCTGATTACCCAGAGAAACAGGGGGCTCAAGAAGTGAGGTGTAAACATATACATATGCAACGCTCTAAGAACACACAAAGTTGTTCTGGAGAAAAGGAAAGAGAAAAGAAAGAGCGGGATGCTGTTTATGATGGACCACAGAGATACCCAACGGGTCAGTTCACACAGCCCAGTGTCACCCAGACATCCAAGATGCAGCAGCAGCACGCACAAGAGACAGAGTACGTCAGCTCTGCTGTCAGGCCACACTGACTCAACACACTGTGTATGATCGAGGCTGAAGAAATCACCACCTGGTTGTTGTTTTATACATCTGTAGCCAGTGCCTCAGGTCTTTTTAGGGCTATTTCTTCAGCAGCCTTCCAAGGACCTTATTTGATATATGAGAGCACATGTGGGTGTTTACTCAAAAGCCTTACCAGGCATAAGCTGGCTTATGCTGAGACTAGTAAAATGCATTAGCATCCATCACGTGGTTAAACTGCAACTGCGAGGTCAATCCTGAAAAATCAAAAGCTAGCTGACTAAGGATTTCCTTCAGTCTTCTGCTAAAGCCACAGAGTATGCCAGGACCTGTTGTTTCTACTTGAGATTTCAGTGCAGGTTTCAAGAAGCTCTTTAGAGAGCACACCAAGTGACACACTGCATAAATACTGCTCAGAATCACTGGAGAGATGCTGAAGGTTTTGAAGGGGAGAGTGCCACTCTCATTAGCACCAGCCAAGCACATTTACACATGGGGCCTACAGAAAAGCTGGGGAGGGACTCTTTACCAGGGAGAGTAGCGATAGGACAAGGTTTTAAACTGAAAGAGGGGAGATTTAAATTAGATATTAAAAAGAAATTCTTTACTGTGAGGGTGGTAAGGCACTGGAATAGGTTGCCCGGAGAGGCTGTGGATGCCTCTTCCCTGGAGGTGTTCAAGGCCAGGTTGCATGGGGCTTTAAGCAACCTGGTCTGGTGAGAGGTGTCCCTGCCCAGGGCAGGGGGTTGGAACTAGATGATCTTTAAGGTCCTTTCCAACCCGAACCATCCTATGATTCTACAATTTCCCAGCAACACAGCAACTGTGCAGCCTCCCATTCAAATGGGGGCTGTGTTCACACCTACGTCTTCCTTTCCAAATCCCCTCTGTGGCATTACCTCTGCTGAGCAAACCCTGATCCTCAGGAAGTCCCTGTGCAACCTCTGCCTGGCTCACACAGGGTGAAAGGAGCTGCAGCCTCAATTGAGGGCAGGGAGCACAGCTCGGGGAAGAGGAGGAAGTTCTGGCACCGGTCCTGCATAGACAGTTGGAATGCCCACCTGCATGATGTCTTGAAGGCTTTCAGTGAAGGACAGCTCAGCCTCCACCATATAGAACTCCGCCAGATGCCGGCGACTCTGCGAGTTTTCCGCTCGGAACGTTGGGCCAAAGGTAAACACATGGGTAAAAGCCCTGCAACGCAACAAGAAACAGGTAGGTCAGGCCCAGCACACAAGCGAGTCTGTTACACTTAAAGCCTTCACTTTTCTCAGAGGATCTGGAAACACTTGTGTTTCCATTTCATCTTTGACCAGTTTAATGGCACTGCTGGGTGTGCTGCTGTTACGTTCCTTCATCCAGGCACGGAGAGGGGTTATTCACACCTCTCCATGACTCAGAGAGGTTGCACAAACCCTGTTCATCTTTCACTGAACACCATTTGTGCTCAGGACACTTTTTGTAGCTGTGCGGGCATAAAAAAAAAATTACATTCTGCAGAACTGGATCACTGGAGAAGCAACCGGACATCGCACCAGCCAGGCTTCCCTTGAAAATGTCCCTTCACGTTTGTTTGGCTGCAAAGTCTGACCTTTATGGGTGCTCTGACACCCCAGAGCCCAACAGAGCAGCGAGGGTCCTGCTGCTGGAGTTGCCGGGCTGGTGTTAGCACTGAGAGCTGGCCCGTGAAGTCCGGCAGGATGGATGTATGGTGTGCAGCTTGCAGTCCCCCTCTAGTGGCAAGACCAAAGTTTGTTGTCAAAAAAGCCTTCGAGATAAAGAACTGGGCTCCTTCCACACAGCTAAAACCAGTTCAGCTAAAAGGGGTCCCTACCGCAGAGAACACATCTGGGATATCATTTTATGCCGAAGCAACCAATTCATTTCCTATTATGAAGCAATTTCTCCAGCAGCCTTCTGGGAGCCTATTTAAATACATCCTCTCCTGTTGTGCAGTCACGTCACGCTGTGTTACACAGGATACAAAAGCCTTCTTGATTCTCCACTTCCTTCGTAAAAATCCTCCCTATCAAACAGCAACACACCTTTAAAAGTTTTATTTTTACCGTGAGGAAGCTGCGCTCCAAGCAACACCTTTTACACTATGGGCTATGAGCACTCGGGACATCCTCAAGCCAGGGAGAACTTCCCAAACAGATGCCATGATATCTGTTTCCTCCCATGCTGCATGGGAAGCAAACCACGACGGGGGAGAGCACGAGCTGCTTCAGAAAAACCACGGACTGGGCAGCTGCTATCTTTGGCACATCTTGAACTTGACATTATTTTTATCTGTAGACAGCATGTCGGAGAAAAAGAACTTGATCAGTAGAGATTAAGCACAGTTTAACACTCATGAAAGGATGTGTGCTAATTGCTGGGGTTGGCATTTGATTTGCATCTTGCTCTACAAGCTTTCAACTTCAAGAAGACGTTCGCTGAAGTTTCTGCACAGGCTAATTTTATTAAATTGAAGTTTAAATAAACAGCGCTACAAAAAGCGGTGTTTTTCCTTTGCCCCTCTTATGGAGGCATCTGCACTGCAAATAAAGGAACACACACATTCTCCTTCGCTCATCTGTTCCCTCACGCCACATGACGGTTAAAGGTTATGATTCAGAGAAACAGCGCTTTCTTTTTCCTTGAGTTGGTAGTAGTAAACACACCAGAAGTAAGTTCCAGGTCAAGACTCTGAATATGCAGCCTGCCTGTAGGTTTCTTTTTGCCACTGGCTCTGCTTTCCCTGCTCAAACAAATAAGCTTTCTTTCTCTGCTTTGCTCCTGTAGCTGTACTCTCTCGTACGCGACCACAGCATCTACAATGCTAACCAGATTTTGCAGCAAACGTGTTTCCTCAAGCATCATTTTCAGCATGCCTCTTCTCCCTCTGCCGCCTTTCTCGCTTGATGCAATGTTACTGTAAACTTCTGCCATCACTTGATGATCCTCCTTCAAACTGCCCTTCGCTATAGTGTCTATAAAACCTCAGTAAAGTTTAGATAAGTGATGTACCAAGACTATTACTCACTGCACAGGTCAATATTATCTCATCAGTTCCTTGTGCTCCCCCATCTGTAGCCATCTGTTGTCTTGGGTTATAGAGAAAGAAACGCATGTTCTTCCTCACAAGGCTTTTTTTTTTTTTTTTTCCCATGTTCCTACAGCACCTGGCACAACAAGGTCTTGGATCCAAAGCTTAAGAGTCTCAACTGCTATAGCAATACAAACAACAAATATGAAACAATGAGTCACTTGGCCAAAATTGTTCAATGTTTAAGGAAGAACTGGTCAAAAAAAACCTTTTGCTTGCCAGGCCATGGAGGTCGGCCTCTACTGGGAAACAGGAGACGCAGGCTTTTGTGCTACCTGTGCCCATATTTCAGGCTTTTGCTGAAATATTTCAATTTGGGGCTCTTCAGTTAAAGAACGAATTTTCCCTAAACAAATTATTTTAGTCACAAGTTCAGACTGCGGCTGGGCACAAGACAAAAATATTTTGAAAAGCTTGCAATTGCTGAAGCACCCACCCAGGCCTGCTGGGTTTGATGTGCAGGTCTCTAATTTCTCCCTGGCATGAAGTCCTCAAAAAGTGACACTTAAAACTCAAGTGTGACACCAGCTGGCTAGCGGGAGATCCTGTCCCACAGAGCAGCAGTCTGGCTTCAGCGAGACACACGTTTCTCAGCTGCTGTCCGGGCACGGGCACCGACACGGCACTCAATGTAGGTTACTGTGGCAGATGAGTGTCTCCGGCAACGCAGGCTGCTATGAGCACTTTGAGTTGTGCTTATTTCCTCCTGAATAGCAGCCCAAGCATGATGACTAGATACTTATCTTCCAAGGGGCTCTCTGGCTGCAAGATACCTAAAAATAATAAATAAATAAATAAAATTAAAAAAAATCCATATTGCTCCAAGATGTCAACTGTGGTCAAACACTTCACAGTCACAGATCGATTCTGCGTTGCAAGAATAAAACGTCTCCGTGCCCAAGACGGAGCTTTTGGGGGGATGAGTGCAGCACAACTCCCACAGGAACCGATTTTAGTCTTTTCTCAGCTCTAGGCATCCTGCCGGGACCAATCTTCTCTAACTTGTACACCGAGCACCACCTACATTTACAAAACCAACCATTAGCCCTGCAACTTCATGGACTACCCTAAGGTGCCCAACAACAGCAGGGATAAGGGCTTTGTGATAACCTATAGAGAATGTAACATTGCTGGTGTAGGGCTAAATTTGCCTGCCTGCTCTTTGGCAGGATAAAGAAAAAAAAAAAACCAACAAAAAAACCCCTAAATCCACATCCACGGGGAGGAATCATTCATTTCTCAGGCTAACTATAAAGGGAAAAGATAGATACAAGTAACTGTGAGAACTTCCCCACGATCCTGGCACCCTGGCAAAGGGAGACAAGCCAGATGTCACGCTGGCAAAGCGATCAAAGGAGCGCAGTAAATGCAAGTCATCTAGTAATGGCAATGCAGCACTGACCAAAGGCCTGGACACGACAGAGAAACACAGCTAAAAATATGTATGGTCACTCTTATCAGCTCCAAGCGTGAACAATTATTTTTCATTCAGGCATTTATATACTGTTTATTGTGTTCTGCCATTCAAGACATTAAGCAAACGCACGCTACACAAAACTGACCTTTATTTGTACTTCATCCGCTATTAAAAAAAAACATATCTGTGATTTGATACGCTGCTACGTCACACTGAGCGTGTATAAATATATTAGAAAGGAGGGATGGGAGCTGACTCCGCTCCAATTTCATGGTTCTGAGGGCAAAACCAGTCATTTTGTTCTGGGTGCATTCAGCACCTAGCACAATGGAGCCTCAGTCCAGGGCTGTGACTCCTATGCTCTACGATGCAAATAATCAATCATTTAACATTCCCAGACCTCAGCGAGACTTCCAGCATTTAAAAATAACTTCAAAATTCCAGCTAAGCCTCCAAAAGTGCCTAGATCAGTTGGGGTTGCGGGCACTCAAGAGTCTTTAAAAAAAAAAAAAAAAAGTAGTGCTAATTCCTCATCTCCAACAAAAGCACACACACAGGAGGGGAAAAAAAAAAAGAAGCAAAAAGCAAGTCCAATAATCTGTCGAGCCCTTTTCCTTAGCCATTACAGGCAGAGCAGTAATGTCTGTAACGCTGTCCTTGTACGTGCTACCAAAGAACACAAGAGAGGCTTTGAAACGAGTCCCTTTGCAGTCAGCTTCAGCCAGATCAGAGCTCTGGACGGCAAACCCCAGCGCACTGATGGAGTTCACAGGCTCTGCTGGGGTCGACACCAGAAGAAGGCACAGAGCTGCTTAATTAATTGCTCCCTTTCTGGGGCTGCATTTTGCTCTGCCCAGTTCTCTGGGAAAATTTGAGAGCTTAATGTGGAGGCCAAGAGAATACTCACAGTGCTCCCTCCGACACACTGAAATGCTGCAAAACCCAGGGCCCCATCCCGCAAAGCGCTCAGTTTCCTCGCCCCAGCCCAACAAAGGGCTTCACCACCTTTAGGGAGAGGCTCACACGGGTCCCTTTGGAAGCAGGCAGCAGGGCTTGGATGCGTTGCTGGAGCACAGCTGTCCTCTGCACGGACAATCGCTGGGTGGAGGCTCATTCTTACACAGGCTGCATTTGTGATTTCCACCCCATGAACATCCAAGAAAGGAGAAACAACTTCTTTTTCACCCTCATTTTACACACTGCTAAAACCCTCTTCAGAAGTAGCTACCTCTCCCCCCTTTGAGAGCTTTACGCCATGCAGAATGAAAGCTCATTTCATTTGAGCTCGTTGACAATTCATTACTGAGACAGTGATAGAAACCAATAGAGAAGCATAAAGTATCCGTGCCCGAAGCTGCTTAAAGTCATCCTTTTAATTAAACTCAGGCAATGTTTGTAGGCCTGAGCATCTCTGCCTTACTGGCAATTTTTACACTGCAATCCAAATATAATTAATTGTGCCGATGGTTCCCAAGCCAGGAATGGATTGTGCTCCTTTTCTGAGCCAGGACTCCACGCTGCTACCGGGGTAATAAAGACTTATTTGTGCTGTCGAACCAAGGGGATATAACTCTGAGCAAGGCCATTAATCAAGAAGATGCGATCCCTGCACAGTCATCTTCCAGCCCATGCCAAGGTCACACCACACGGCAGTGACACAGCTGGAGGCAGAAGCTGGCTGCTGTGACTCAGGGCTAAGCACTAAACCACACCAGTGCACACAGCTATTCATCTCTAAGGTGTCCTTGTTCTCACCCCAAAATACTACAGGTGTCTGCATAAACACAAATACAGCGATTACTCTGACAATTTCTGCAGTGCAGTTAAGCTGGAAGGTGATTTGTGCCAAATCTTATCGTTGGCCATGCTAAATAAATGCAACATGTGACCCTTCAACTCCATATGTTCCCCCCACCACGGTCCACCAACACCCTCCTGACATGCACACACCAAAGTTTAAATTGCAAGAAAACCTAGATTGCAAGAAAAATCCAGAAACAATAGCTTCTAACCCAAGGACAAAACAAACCATGATGTAAGCAGAGGAGGAAAGGAGAGCAAGGTGACCCTAAATCCCAAGAGCCTTTGTCAGCCACATTGCCCTTTCCCTTAGGAAGGGAAGAAATTAATAAAGCGAGCCATCTAATTTAATTCCACTCTGTTCCAGCATGACCATATTCATTTTGAGCATGGAGGACTTGCCCGCTCCATCAAAATAAGCAGATGACTTTGCTCAGTTGCCAGGAGACACCAGTTGGCTGCAGTGCTTGACCCAAGCACGACTGGGATTGTTCAGGGATGCTGAAATTTGTACGTTGAAAGATGTTCTGGCCCGACACAAGAAACCACACGCACGCAGACAACCATTCAAACATACCGATTCAATGCCTCCAGGGTCTAGTTTTTGGAGGAGCTGGAAATCCAGGGCTCCTAACGCTGCTAGTGAGGTACGGGCGCCCAGCAGTTTGGAGAAGAGGGAGAATGTTTTACATCCTTGAGCTGGATAGACTGTGTTAAAATGAAACCTCAGAGTTGGACAGAAGTACCTGTTGTTAAACCTCAATGTAAAAATACTCCCGTTAGTATCGTTTGGTGGTTTGGATGTTGCACGGTGAAAACGCACATGCTCCTGTTGAAAAGGCAGTGGGGCGGAATGAATTTTATCCAGAAAAAAAAAAAAAAACCACAAACCGAAGAAAAGGTTTTAAAAGATTCCACATAGAACATGCCACTTTTGTCCGCCCTCTGAGGAAGCGCAGATCAGAAAATCTGCATCTTGACAAGGGCTTTTACAGGAGTACGTTGAGGCTTAGGCCGGGGCAGCAGAGCTGGCCTGCGGAGTGCTAAGCTTTCAATTCACGCTGCGACGAGATGGGACCGTACTTCCCTTTGTAAGCAGCCAAAAATAAATACATAAATTAAAAAAAAAAAAAAAAACAAACAAAACACAACCCCACGCTGTCTAAGTTCCCAGACGGGACTGGAAAGTGCCAAATTTCCCCCCCCCAGCCACTCTGAAGCAACGCAGCAGTTTCCCCTTGCTGCAACCTCCAAAAGGCAGAGTCCTACCACGTCTGCAGGGTGGGCTCTCCCCCCTGCCACGTCCTCTGCTCCGGCTTCAGCGGCGTGAGAAGGAGAAGATGGGCCAAGGATCCTCCCCGGGTCATCCGCCTCTGCTTGAAAACCATCCAGGCACACTCGAATAATTAACAACATGACCCATATACGCTAATTATCTGGCAAAGCACCCCGCATTTTGTTTATTAAACCTCACAGTACACCAAGACACCGTATTGTGAAGTTACAGATGGCAGGAGAATAGGGGGAAAAAAAAAAATAAAAATCGAGACACAAAGGAAAGAGTTACCCAGAGCCATACATCATCTTCTGCTCCAGGCCCAAAGATCTCATCAGCCTGGGTCCTCCGCCCTTTTGTGCGACGCTGTTGTACTTTATTCTCAGTGGAGTCTTGTTTTGTCCTAGTTTTGATATTATTACTTGTAATTAAAGTCAATAAAACGACTGGTTAGCAACGATAATTCAAGCTGGGCTGATGAAAGCTACCAGAGTAGTCAAGCATTTATTCAAATAACCATTTCCCATGTCCTAGCTAACAGAGATCTTCTACAAAGGAGCGATATAAAATGTTTTAAATAAAACAGGGAGCAAAGATCTCTTTCAAAACTTAATTTTCCCAGTGACTTTGACTCTAAACCATAAAAATACATTACCAGCATGGGGGGAGGAAGGGGAAGCAATCTTTTTCCTTTCAGAGTGGAAAACACACGTGCAGTTCTCCACAAACTGCAATATAATAGCTTTGAAGAGGATTTTTTTTTTTTTCTTTTAAATCAATTTTTTTCAGCTGGGGACACTGGTTCTCCCAACTCTGCAAATATAAATCACAGCAAGAAACTGCATCGGTGGGCGCACTGCCGCACAAAGAGAGTCATGATTCAGGCCACACTGCAGTTTGGGTGTAGCTATTTAAAATTTCCAAGGCCATAAATTCTATAGTAACTAAAGAAAGTAAATAACTGCATTAAAAAACAATTACTAAAAGCTATATTAAATGCAACATGTTCCAGCTGACCATGACATGTATCTATAACCATATTCCTCTTCAGTGCAAGGACAGCAAACCCTTGAAGAAATTCAGGGCACACACTGTTGGATTTGTACGTCTATTTTAAGGAAAGCTGCGGGAGCAAACAGAGATGGAGCTGCCTGCCTTAGTGTCTCATACTGGAGCCAATTCTTGGGGTACAGAGGCTCCCTGAGAAGCAGGAGCTGCAGCCTGAACACACGGCACATTCATGCTCTCGTAAGCAATCGAGTTTGCCACGGTGTCGTAAGCCACCGATGGTCAGCTGAGCTGTAGTGGAGGACTTGCCTCACTCAAAGTAAAGCAAGTTTGCAGAAGCCACCATGAATGTGGCTACTATGGCAAGGGGAACACGCAGGCAGAGGGTTATAACAGCCCCATTGTAACTCACAAAGCCACAGTTTCTCAACCCCCTGCAGCTCTCAGGGTTTATGTCCGGCCACACGCATGAAGCTTAGCTGCAAGGCCCTGCACAAACCTGGCTGCTGGGATCTTCTGACATGGATCCTACAGCACCTACTTCTGCTTTGAATAGGGATGACAAGATGTTCAGAGAAGGAAAAGGGACCGCGCACTGGATTCAAGAGTGAAACAGAATGGCTTAGCTTAGCTTACTTGTAAAAGGAGGACTAAGGATTTCAGCTGATGACACCTTTCACCAGAAGAGCATAAAACCTGTTCTTCTGGTGCTAGCTGCACTGGATTTTTACAGTCAGGAGATGAAATAAAGAGCACGTAGTCCAAGGCAGTGCTGGGATCGCATGCATGAATCCCAGGGATGTGGCCAATCTGCAGCTACTCTCAGCGCCCTCACCATGCTTCTGGCAAGGGAATTACCTGCTTCTCCTCCCAAAAAACGCAGAGAAGGAGAAAGGACCAACAGCATATCCATGCAGACGGTAGAACTCCAGCCAGCCAAGCGACCCTAAGCCCACGGCTGTACCTACAAAGTTCATGCATTGAGCTTCCCAGTAACACCGAGTCATTAACGACACTGCAGCAGTCATGAACCAGACTGAAGCCTGTGGTAATTGATTAAAAACAGACATGTCACGATTGCTTTTTATAGCTCCAATTAAGTGTCAGCCTAATTAATGGAAGTTAGTGTGCTAATTATAAGAGCCTGCGCCGTGAGTCAGACTCAAACAAATGTTGTGCAAGAAAATGTCAGAGATTTTTTTTTCAGGCTTCCAAGATAAATAATTACACTTATTTTTGTTAATTCTTAGCAACAGGAATGTTATACAACTGGACATCATTCCTGCAGCTGCATTCAAAAGTATTTAAAATTGTACAATGTAGAGCAAATATTTGCTTGAAGACAATGCGATCTGTTCCATCATCAGCAAGTCATTTTGGAATCCGATTTTAAGGCTGCATTTGCCAGACTGGTGAAAACGAAGCCGCTTTTATGGACTGTGGCCTCAAACCTCTTTTCAGCTCGGCAGTGTTTGCTTCAACACCAATCTGAAATGACAGCTATCTCTCTCCATCTCTTCCATGCTTTGAAAAGCAGTGAAGCAGTGGCATTTTAGAAGTGAAAACCGTGTGATTTCAGCACCTTCTCAAACCAGCAGGAAATTCACTGCATTCAGCTCTCTACAAACTCAGGCAGACACAGTTAAAATGGTCTGGATGACTGAGATTTTTTTCAGAGCCTCTCTACAACCAGAAAAACCAGTTGCAGGACTGCAGAGAATACCTGGAATAGACAGAACAGTAGCAAAATCCATGATGGTTTAGAAATCAAGGGGATGTCCTTGAGGAGAGGGGAGTGGGATTAATTATGATGCAACTAAACCAGGTTTGATAGCTAGACATTAACGGGCAGATGTCTGTACGAAAGGCTGAGATTTTAAGTCAGGCAGAAAAATACAGGTCCCAGGGAGAGATGCTGAACTGAAAGTGAACTAGAGAGATAATTCACCAAGATGGTCTCGTGGATGAGACTGATGGAGAGGAAAATGAGAATGAAGCCGAGAATAAACTTCGAAGGACAAAATAAATCAGGCTAGGAGGGACCTCAGGAGGTCGCTGGTCCAGTCTTCTGCTCAAAGGGTGAGTGACAAGGCCAGACCAGGCTACTCAAGGTTTTATCTAGTGGGTCTTGAAAACTTCTAAGGATGAAGAGTGCACAGTGCCTCTCAGCAATCTTCTCCAATGCTTGATGGATCTCTTAGTGACCCCCCCCCCCCCACCATATCCTCTAGAACTTATCTTGTTTCAACTTATCCCCATTGTCTCCTGTCCTCTGGTCGTTCACCATTGCAGAGGGGGCTTGTCTTCTTGATAACCTCCACGCAAGCTGCTCTTTGGTTGCCCCTGAACCTTTTACTCATTTGCAGGGAACTTCAAGAGAACGGGAGACAAACAAGAGAGAAGAAACCTACTGAAGGCCTGATAAGAGAAAAGAAACAAAAGCTAGGGAGGGCAAGGACTGAGGAGAGACCTTATTCTGTGATTTAAGGAGGGGATAGCCACCAGAGCTTTTAGGAAGAGCAGTTTTAGTTAAGCTCACTATGCAAAAGGCAGAACAGACAGTGCCTGCGATGAAACGTGGCGCAAGGAAAATCAATGCAAAACAATGATGTAAACTATTAGCAAGAGTGGCGGAAAGGAGAGGAGCAGGTAGAGCTTGTGGGAAGTGCAGACGGGTGAAAGGAGAACAAAAAAAAAAAAAGTAAATACAGCCAGTGAGCTGTACTTCTTGGCAACAATTGGTTTTGGCTGTCTCCAGTACGCCTCTGAATCATCTTCAGCTGTCACAGACACTCCAGCCTAGTTCAGGTCCCCAAAGGGGTCTTTATCCTCACCAGAGGATCACGGGGTGAGGAAATACCACAAGGACTTCACAGCAAACCAGTGACATTTAAAACCAGTTATCGAGGGACACACAATCCTAACAAACTTCTACCACATGCATTGGTTACTGACTCATCTGAGACCGAGAAGACTAAAAGGGAGAGCTGTATTACTGAATAAAGACTTTTCTGGAGACCTTAAAGAGCCTATAGATTTATAGCAGCTGACAATGATTCAGACACCCTGAGCAGTCAACTTAAATGCTGTCATTGCAAAGATGAAGTACAATGAAATGAGAAGTTGTGCCAACTAGGCCGTTCGTGTCACGCTGAGAGACAAGATGGAACTTCTCTGACCTTGCCTTCAATAACAAGCATACACAGGAGACAGTCAATAAATGCAGGAACACCTCTCTTCCCACTCTTCCTCAAAGAAAAAGGTTAAAAATTCACAAATTATAAATGGCTCACTGTTATTGGGAATAGCGCCAAGCAGCCCTGCCATAAAAAGGAGGCCTGAGACCAGGACAACACGCAGACATAGGTATTCAGGTGATACCTTGTGGGTGTCCTCTCAGCAAGGACAGCAGAAGACTTGGTTCCAGACACACCTGCTAAGTCTTCTCCATGCCTTCCCTGCCCAGTCTTTTCCAACCACAGCTTGGAGGTTGCTCATGATCTTTGTAAAGCTAAGAGCTAACGCCAGACATGACTGCCTAGCTGACTTTCTGTTCCCTACTACACAAACCCCATGGACAAATTCCTCCCCACCTCTCATACCTATCCTGTCCCACCCCTGGTTTCTAATGGACTTCTACAGGATCTGTCTCTGCGCTCCCGTGGCAAGTCACAACAGGATATGGGCCAAGACTGGATGGGGAAGGGTCTTCCAAGCATTTCTACCTTGGTCTCTTCCCACAAATACTTAGGGACCAGTTGTTTCTGAAAGTCTTAAGACTGCAGCAAGCCAACATTTCATTTAAGCTAAAGGGAATTTTTGAAGAATAGTTCCTTTTCTGAGCATGAAAAAAAAAAATCAGTCTGGCTAAAACAGTTGGTTGCTGTTTTGGTTGCTTTGTTTATTGGGAAGACCAGAACATTTATGGTTTTGGGGGAGGAGGACTCCCACTTTTTACTACTCTGAAAACATCATCAGAACACATTTGTCTGCCAAGCAGCTCTGGTTACTAATATGCATTTACGCTCTTTCATCACGTAGCAGTCCCATTCACAGAGTAAGTCCCAACTTGATAAACACAAATTAAACCTTCACAGTATCTAAAGGGTTTTGCAGTATGTAGAGGGTTAATACTGTGCTGCATCACTACGGTGCTTCTGCATCTAGAAGAGCATGATCTGTTTTTGGAGACTGAAAGGATTCAATACCACTTGAGCTGTAGGCCTGAAAAACTCAGTGTGCTTACATAAAATAAAAATAAAAGGACTAGGTTCACGGGACAGTTATGCCCCACTATGAATAAACACAGCGTATCTAAATTTAGATGGCACTGGATCAATTTAAAATGCCTGTAAAAACAACACGCTACTGTAAAATAGGACCATGAAGCGTGATGTAGTATACTGCATGCTGAAGTGCATTGATTTTTTTTTTACCCATCTCTAGAGAACAAGGTGCACCTGAGTGATATCAATGGAAAAATTATTTAGCAGACAGGTCTTGCGTCTGCCCAGTTTAGCCTTCTGCTCCATCCCAGAGCAGGCTGTGTACTATTTAAAGGAACAGTCTGATCTAAGAGAGTGAGATTGTATTTCAAGTTAATTACAATCCATACTTTTTCTTTGGACTTATTTGATTTGTGGAATTACGTCTTTCAATAAAGGTCAGAACGCATAACAGTCAATTAAATCTAACACGTACAAATGCATGTCATCCCATCTTCTTTCAGGGATGCAAAACCTCCACCACCCCTACAGTTAAACAAACCTCTTCCTCATTAACTTTCCCAGCTAATGTCTGAGATGACACATCAGCCTTTGGCTGCCAAGTGACCTGTGCTTCTGTCACAGCAGCCAGGGCACCATATGAGAAACATCCTGCCCATCGAGAAGCTTTCGCTTGAGTATTTCAGCCGACCACAGCTGTCTAGGTGGTCTGAGAAGAGACGCTGTCTCTCAGAGATAACAAGCCAGGCAGAAAACAGTTTTCTGAAGAAATTTATACCTTTTGATTTACAGGCAAAACTTGCCCTTTGAACAATTTCACTGCAGCTCTTTACCAGCAGCCTATTAAACTGTGCAACAGTGATTAAATAAAAAAAAAAACAACAACAGCTAAACATTTATTATTTGGTTCTCAACATTGCATATGAGGCATGGACAGCAAATACTAAGACTATTAGAAATATTCATCAGAACCTCCACGTGAAAAAGCAGATCTTCCAAGTTCACATTTTCTAAAGCTAGGGTTTCAGCCCTCTCTTCCTCAGGAGATTTGCACTGGACAGTAACTAATCACTTTGAAAGCGATTTTAAAGTCACTGTAAGTGCATGATGAACCCCCTTGGCAAGTGGCACCTGCCTGAGACCTGGTTTCTGCCAGGTTTTATCAGCCATTCAGTTGGCAGGCAGTGATTTGGCTGAAACATCACGCTTAAGGAGAGCCCATGTTGCAAGCGCTCAGAAAACTGTGCCTTCAAATAAAGGCTTGTGCTGATTTGACTCCATCTGTTTAATGTACCAATTTTGTTTATTTATTGGGAAAATTCAGCATAGATGAGGACCAAACCCCCTCATCAAAGGGAACTGTCTCTCTGTCAGACTGACACTTTCACCCCGAACAATCTCAGTGAAATATTACAGTTAAAAGCTTAAGGATAACTTTATTTTTTAATCAGTCAGTATTAACTATTTGACTGTGATCACTTTAGTGGCTAGAATGAACAAAGTATCAAGTGTGAATGGCATCAAACAGGACAAGTGAGAATTGGCAGAAGGAAGAAACACAACAGCAAGACAAGGAGCGAGAAAAAGGAAGCTTGGGATAAAAAGGAGAAAAGAGGAAAGGAATGTGATAGCTAAAATGAAAAAGATTTTTTGTTGACATACGCCAGATGTGAACAACAAAAAGACACTTAAGGTAGTACAGTTATTAGCAATAATCCTACAGCCATTCCCATAAAGATTATGTCTCCATTCAATATTCCCAATCCACGGCAAGTAGAAAGAGACTCCTAGTGTTTAAAACCAGTTCACAGACCAGAATTAAAAAGCCATCTAATTTTCCCTTTCCTAGGCTGGCTTCTCACACCATCACCCAGCCACTGCTGCTCAGTTCGTTACTGGCATACACGTGGCAGATACCTAACGGATATCGACGGGGCAAAATTACCAGCCAAGAAGATCCCACAGATCAAGACAAAAACTTCTCATTTTCCTCACCCCGCCATCACTTCCAAATGGAGCTGGCCAGAAACCGTCAGGAAGGCAGGAACATTGAAGAAATGAGTCCTTTTCGCAGATTCCCTTGTCTCATGTGACGTCTGTAAGTAGAAAAGGGAGCAAGAAGTCAAGGGTATTTGTGTTTGAATGAAAAGCACAGCTCTTGGCTTATTTTCCCTTTTTTCTCTTAAGAAATTATATGAGATTCAACCAAAACACTGCTGAGATGGAATCCAACAACATGGTAAGTCGTAATATGACGCTCCCCATCTTTGCTCAGACTGCTAACAGGCTCGGAAACCTATTCAAGCAAAACACGTTAAGAAAAAACCCCACAACATACAGCGTTCTTGGGGACTTCTCTTTCTAGGGGTGCGATGCCAATGATGTGCCTGCGTAGTGAAAAGCCATACTTTTAAGTGGGGAAAAAACACAGCTCCTGCTTCTACTTCCAGTGACTCATGAGGATATGGGCTGTAGGTATCACAACAACTTGCAGAACAAGTTGGTGAAGGGTGGCCCCAGTGTCACCAGCAAAGCTTGGACACGTCAGCGCAGAGCAAGGATATGCAGTTCTTTCATACATTTCTCAAACTAACAGGGACTGTAAATTGGATCCCCAGTAATTAGCTGTATCGGTTCAGCTGGGCAGGAATTAACTTGTTGAGATGACACAATTTTATGGAGTTTGACTGTTTGCCCAAAACTTTGCAGGCAGCACAGAGTTGATACAAAGCTAAAAGAACTTTCAAAGCTCTTCAACTCTCAATGCTTGCCTCTGCATCTGGGAATGTCAGGAGCTCTAAATTTTACTCAAAGAAAAGAGCTGTGTAACTTACGCGTTTAAACATCCCTGAGCTGAATTAGGAATGACCTTGTAGAAAGGAAGGAGGTAACAAAATGTAAAATAAAACGTCTGGAAGGACACATTCACCATTTTGCAAGCAAGTCTGAGAACAAGAGTGGTAAATGCAGATTTTTCTACAGTAGCCTCTGATTTTTGGCTCCCCAGTTAAGCAACACATATATAGCGAAGGGCTTGTCTACCAAGGAGTTTGTGAGCAGGTAGAGAAATCACATCCCATGTTTCTGGGAAATGCAGACATAGAAAATGAAAATCCCTCTGGAACATCTGTTGAGGAACGTTTTGCCCAGCAACGTACAAAAGAAAGATGCCAGCCTATCAACCCACTCTCCAAATATCCTACCAAGATGAACAGTGGCGGGGGGGGGAAGGGAAGAAGTCTCCATCGTTTGGAAGTTCGAAGCTTCACGCAGCATTGCCTTCAAAATTCAATTTCAAGTCTGATGAGAAAATGGAGGAGTATTTTCCGTGTCAGGTGCACTGACTTTTAGCAGACTTAAAACCAGCGCTATTTTCTTTTCATGCACAAATGAGTTTGTTTCCATTGCAAAAAGGACCAATAGGAATCAGTCAAAAAAAAAAAAAAAGGAATGGGAATGCAATATCCTCTTAAGACTTGCTATTCAGTCTTCAAAAAAAAAGCAGAACTGAAACTATATGGAGTTGGAAACATCACAGCTTACAAATTATATACGCACTGAAAAACAAACTATGTTTAATTTCAGCTTTTGCGTATTTTTTTCAGGTCACCAGATATTTTAAGCCCAAAAAACTATGAGTAATGGAAAATTTAGCAAGTTCAGTGTTTCATTATGAAAAATGGTCTAAAAAAGTCCCAATAAAGTGATGGTATATTTTTGTTTTTTTAATTTACAGGCACAAAAGAAAAATTAGCAGACCGCTGCATCGAGCACTTTAGAAGCCATTTGAGCATAAGGACTGTGCTTCACCATTTCCCTGGTGGCCACCAAGCTGACCGTAAGATAGCAAGGAGCCCTTACGGCCAAGAAAGTCACCAGCCTGCTGGGCTCCCTCCCCTCCGGGTCACTGAGTGAAGTCCTCACCTCCCCAGTACGAGAGAGACACGGACATACTGGAGTGAGTCCAGCAAAGGGCCACAAAGATGATTAAGAGACTGGAGCATCTTTCATATGAGGAGAGGCTGAGAACACTGGGACTGTTCAGCACGGAGAAGAGAAGCGAAGATTCAGGGGGGATCTTCTCCATGTGTATAAATACCTGACGGAAGGGAATGAAGGACCACACTCATCTCAGCTGTGCTCACTGAGAGGACAAGAGGCAATGGGCACAGATTTTAAAAAAGACACATGACAAATTTCATCCAAAAACAAGAACAAGCTTTTTCTTATTTACTGTGAGCGTGGTCAAACACTAAAACAGGTTGCCCAGAGAGGCTGTGAAGTCTCTGTCTGAGGAAATATTCCAAACTCATCAGGACAGAGTCCTGGGCAACCTGCTCTAGCTGACCCTGTTTGAACGCAGTGAGATGGATTAGACAATCTCTAGAGGTCACAATTCTACACCTTTTAAAAAAATCCATGAAGATACATGAGATTTTTGTTTCAGCGTTTTCTATATTTCAACGTCATCCCTAAGCTTTGGAGAAGTCAAAGGTTTAGGAGAAAGACAAAAGAAACGTTGAAGCTGATCTACATTCACTTCCAAACTTCTGAGATAAGTTTGAAATACCCACTTTTCAAAGGCTAGTTCCTAGGAGTCACGCTAAGCGTTGCTAGCTCAGCTAAGCATGCCACTGCCTGCAGCCACCCTACTCCCCAGCTTGCTTTGTCACAGGGAGGTTGTTGTTAGGCTCAGGCTTGTTTGCCAGCCTTTGATATTCTACAACCTGCCATTTTTCCTCAGTGAGTCGGAAGGTGTTGCTTTTGTTCTCAAAAAGCTCTGCTGCTCATCGCAAAGATAAAACAGAGACTGCCAAAGACCTCAGATCACAAGGCACTTTTATCTCTTCACAGCATCACGCTAAAGAAAAGAGCAAGTTTGCCTTGCTCCACAGAGATCAATGGAAATATGACAATTTGTGGCTGTAACCCCAGGACTGCTTCCTTTGTTTCATGGTTTTTGCAGTTCTAAAAAAACCAAACAACAACACCCAAGGATGTAGAAGCAGGTCCCTATTGTTTTCTTCAAATAAACCCAGAGTATTTGCTCAAAAACAATAAGGATATTAATAAACATACAAACATCCACATACCACAGCCCCAGAACCATGGCCAGAACGCTAAAGAGAAGAGCCACGTACCACTCCAGCTTCTCCAACTGCAAGCTTAGTTCAGCTACATTCCTTGTTCTACCAGTGAAAAATCCCACCTAATCCCGTAGGATGCAACTTCTAAACAATGAGAAAAGAGACAGACTGGAAGCAGGAAAAGAACAGAAGAAATCGACCATGAAATCTCAACACTTCCCCCCCAAATCCACAAACAGGATACAGCTGTCTCCAGGAGCTGGGGCTTGATTTATTTATAGCGACTTTGTGTCATTTTTCATTCTCCAAATCAGATGTAATCTCAGGGAGGCAAAGAGAAAATCGACACAACAGTGAGTGACTGGAGGAAGAGTGTGAGAAAGTCTTACAGCTCAACTGGACTTACAAAAACCTGCAGCCAGTTTGAGAGGCCACTGAGAGATCCTGAGATGCGCGTCTGAATCGCGAGCACCTCCTGGGTGGCTTCCAACAGAAGGTGAAAAGTGAACACAGCAATATTTAGATAAAATTTTACTGCCCCATCAACATCCCACCACTTCACCTCTCCACAGTTGCCCACTTCCTCTCCCTCATTTTGAGACATAAAGCTTGACAAATGGGTTTTGTAAGCTGCAAAAGTCATAGAATCATAGAATGTGTTGGGTTGGAAGGGACCTTTAAAGGTCATCTAGTCCAACGCCCCTGCAGTCAGCAGGGACATCTTCAACTAGATCAGGTTGCCCAGAGCCTCATCAAGCCTGGCCTTGAATGTCTCCAGGGATGGGGCCTCCACCACCTCTCCGGGCAACCTGTTCCAATGTCTCACCATCCACTTGCTACAGAGAGAAAAACGTAATGTCTCCTTTTCCTTCAGAAGGGACACTTTCAGCAAGGAGGTATCCCATATTTAGCAACTTCACATTTCACATGTACAAATAAATGTTGACTAACCCACCAGAGGTGGTTCCTCCACTTTAAACATCCAAGCAGAGGATCAGGACAACGTTTTCAAGTGCCTGTGCCCCAGATTTATGCTCAGCCTTTTAGATCAAGCTTGCTTCTTTATAATAAACAAAAACAGTCATTGGTAGAAGACAAATAACACAGCTTGGTGTCCAACGACACCAAGCTGTGTGGGGCAGCTGACACGCTGGAGGGAAGGGATGCCATCCAGAGGGACCTTGACAGGCTGCAGAGATGGACCCAGGCCAACCTCGTGAAGTTCAACAAGACCAAGTGCAGGGTCCTCCATCTGGGTCGCGGCAATCCCAAGCACCGATATAGGCTGGGCAGTGAGTGGCTTGAGAGCAGCCCTGAAGAAAAGGACTTGGGGGTGCTGGTGGCCGAGAGGCTCAACATGAGCCGTCAGTGTGCACTAGCAGTCCAGAAAGCCAATCGTATCCTGGGCTGCATCGGGAGAAGCGTGGCCAGCAGGTCGAGGGAGGTGATTCTCCCCCTCTACTCCGCTCTCGTGAGATCCCACCTGGAGTACTGCATCCAGTTCTGGAGCCCCTACTACAAGAGAGATATGGACGTGCTGGAACGTGTCCAGAGAAGGGCCACGAGGATGATCAGAGGGCTGGAGCACCTCTCCTATGGGGACAGGCTGAGAGAGTTGGGGTTGTTCAGTCTGGAGAAGAGAAGGCTCCGAGGAGACCTTATAGTGGCCTACCAGTACCTTAAGGGGGCCTAGAAGAAAGCTGGTGAGGGACTTTTTAGGATGTCGGGTAATGGTAGGACTAGAGGGAATGGATTAAAACTAGAGATGGGACAATTCAGACTGGACGTTAGGATGAAGTTCTTCACCATGAGGGTGGTGAGACACTGGAACAGGTTGCCCAGAGAGGTGGTGGGTCCATGGGCCCCATCCCTGGAAGTTTTTAAGGCCAGGCTGGACGGGGCTCTGAGCAACCTGATCTAGTGGGAGGTGTCCCTGCCCAGGGCAGGGGGTTGGAACTAGATGATCTTTAAGGTCCCTTCCAACTCTAACAATTCTATGATACTATCCCTTCACTGCTGATGCTGAGAGAGATTGCTTTTCATGTTCATGACTAGCAGAATAAAGTGACAACATTGTGGTGCTTTTATTTCAATTAGATAGACTTTTCTCCAACTTCCCAACCCCAAAATACCTGCTTGATAAAAGATTAGGAGGGAATAATGTGTTTGCTTTCAAGTTCTCTCCATTCCCTAGTCGAAAACTGCTCCAAAAAAATAGGGAAAGAGGGAGGGGGAACCTGTATGAAGTATCTTGATGTCTCAGAGTAAACGTGCTACAAACATACTATGATTCAACGTCAACATCAAAGGCTTTTTATTCTCATTCTAAATACGAGAACAACTGGATTTAGTACCTGTTTTGTTCTCCGTCTCCTCAAACGTCTAATGATTTAATTTAAAATTATTCCCTTTGATGTCAGTCTTGTATTAACTTTTCCTTGAGGCAATTAGCTTCAGGAGAGTATAAACTGTTTGATTCTGTCTTTCACTCCATGCAAGCCAAATGCATGAGGGGATCAGAGACAACTTGAATCACTGCTGTAGCTCTAGCCCAGGCTGACAACACCATGCTGCTGAAGCTTCACAGCACCACATCTCTAATCTGGACCTGCCCCCTGTGATGTCCCATTATAAACATGATTGGGTTTTCCTTTTTAGACAACCACTACAACATTCATAACTTCCAAGAAGTCCTCCTTGCAATTCCAGTCCTAATTCTGATCAGCTGGACTTGCATTGGGCAACAGCAGCCGGTTCTGCTGAGACAAACATCTCATAAGTACAGACTGGAATTACAGGCAGAGATGAAGCAGGTAGGAAGGAGCAGAAACTGGGAGAGCCAGAAAAGGCAAGAGCAAGCCCTCCCGCAGCTCAGTTCCAGCTTACCCCCATCCCTGCTGAGCACCTCTCTGAAGTCCCAGTCTCCCAGGGACTGGTTGCCTCCCAGACCATGACGCATCTCTGAAGCAGAAACACCTGACAGACACTAATACTGTTGCATTTAACTGTGATTCTCCCCAGCAGATCCCAGCTTTCCTTGGTGCTGACAATGCTATTTTTCGGCAGTACCGAAAGAATGGCAGGAGTAAGTTTCTGCATCTTCAGCAGCAGGCATGTATTTCTGGCTCCCTTCAGAGACCTAGAAACTTTTCCGTTCCCTACTGTGAGCAGGTGGCAAAAAACCAAACACCATACCACCTCTGATCTCTGGACACATTTTAGGTTCAGAACAACATCTGGATGATTTTTCAGGTTTACAGAGATTTAGATTAGATATTAGGAAGAAATTCTTTCCTGTGAGAATGGTGAGGCACTGGAACAGGTTGCCCAGAGAAGCTGTGGCTGCCCCATCCCTGGAGGCGTTCAAGGCCAGGTTGGACGGGGCTTGGAGCAAGCTGGTTTGGTGGGAGGTGTCCCTGCCCAGGGCAGGGGGTTGGAACTAGATGGTCTTTAAGGTCCCTTCTCACCCAAATCATTCTGTGATTCTATGAAAGAGCCTGATTCGGACCCAGAGTTCAGTCAAACAGCACCCAGGCAATGAGGTATGTGTGTGGGGAGAGACAAGCCTGATATATAACATGTGTTACTTCCGTTGGAGCCAACAGGTAGAGCGCAGCACTCCTTACACGTAGACCACCAGCCCCAGGAAGGGATATGGCCACGGGCAATACAAAACACATGTGAGATCTCCTTTAAAGGGCTGTGAATGCCAATACAGCTGTTGTGTTTTCTAACTCATTGCATGCTGAGTTCTTTTAAAAGGCTGCAGCTGGGCAGCAGGGAAAGCGGCTGTCCAGGCCCTCATCATACCAGCTGGAGCGTCTTGGGCCAGAAAGACTCTTCCAGAGCACAGAGGAGCCTCCACCTTCTCCCACACCAGCTGAGGGCAGTCAAACAAGGAGATTTGCCAGGGAGCAAAGCGAAAAAGAGAGAGCATGAGACCAAGAAAGCAGGGAGCCTTCAACACTGCAGACAGGGTGGGAGGCTACTGAAAATAGCAGGGAACAGACATGCAGTCGGGTCACAAAGACAAAAGAAAGGCAGATTTCCTAGGAAGCAGCCCCAGAAGGGGAGACTCTGTAAAGTTTCTTGCAACATACAAAGCTGCTAAGCATTTTAGACTTCAGAAGAAAAAAAGGAAAATGTGAGGAAAGAATCTGCCCTAAGGTGCCAAGAGAGATGGTACAGAGGAATTATTCTCAGATTAAATTAAAATAAAACTAAAAGGGCCATCTCAGCCTGCTGATCCGAGTTCTCCTGATTTCAAAAATCACTTCGTTCTACTTTGCATTCAACTAAAATGCAGCTTTCAACATTAAAAGCTCTTTTGGCATTTTCAGTAAGTCTGCTTTAAAGAAGGCAGCACCAGCAAGACACTTCCCCCCCCTCCAGGCTTCCACCAAAGGCAGACACCATCAAAGGTGCAGAAATCCACAAGTCAGTGTTGCCGATGTTCTCCATGCGGCTTGGGGTCTGCCTGGCTGTTCTCACACTTCTGGCAGTTTCTCCTCGAACCTACACTTTTCAGATATAGAAAGCCTCAAGTGCAAAAGATTTCTCTGAAGTTCCTACCTTTATGTCATTTATTTATTTTTAAATATCTCCTCTGCTTACCGCTCTTTTCACTGTTACAGTGCTTCATTTTAAAAATATTTAGCCAAACTGATTTGCTGAGCAGAAAGAGAAGCAACTCCCATCCCAAGTATGGGAACATCCCGACCAAAGCTATGTACACACTAACCAGCGCGCCGAAAACCAAACAAAGATAATGAGGAAGCTGAACATATAAACAATCACAAATCCTACAGGATTAAGAAGTCTAGGAATCAGAGATCCTATGCCTTCCAAAAGCTTTTTCCTTCTAACTCAAGACATTTTTTTCCCCATCTTTTCAAGTCTCATGTAAAAACAAATTCCTACCCTCTTCACTTTCCACCATTTCCAAAGAATGCACGGGCCCAAGCAGCCACCAGACATTAGTCAGAGGATTAAAATTGTGCCAGTCGGGAGAAGACAGCTACTAAAAGGCAATGGTTCACAGTGGCTGCAAAAGCAGCCTTTACTTGGGTCCAAAAGGCTACTCAACCAAAATTTTCAACTTAATTCACCTGCAGCAGGACAGCTAAACTGGAGAGATTATCAGTTTTATACACCACCCAAGGGAGCTAAAGAAAAAAAAAGAGCAAAAAAACCAACCTGTAAGCAGCAGGTGTGGCGTAACTACTACAAACTCAGGAGCAATAGGACACCAATTTATGTTCTGGTTGCAACTGGAAGATAGGTCTTAAAACTTTAACTACAGGATTTAAATTGAAGAATCTAATTTGCAGGATGCTTTCACTGATTCCCATCACCATAATTCTTGGCTACTGCTCCAATATAAGAGGAACAGGAATTTATTTTCTCCCTTGGCCCATGCAAGCAGTGAATTAAGGGCTAGTTTAAAAGGGAGTGAATACAGCAGACGGGGAATGTGTTGATGCTTGGTTTGATTAAAAGCAGATAGAGATTCTGGGTTTGCTGCAAATACCACACCCTTATTTTTACATCTGACACCCTTATGTCAACCTTATTTTTATGTCTGACAGCTTCACATGCACAGCCCAAGGAAGGCTTAATCTTCCCCAGATTTCTGCACTCAAGAAATAGTGTCACTGCTCCAGTGGAGTGAAGTGGTCACAGCGGGATAACAAGTGGTCTTGGATCTCTGCTTGCTGTGACCAATTCTGAACAGAGCTTTGCAGAAACAAAACCAAGTCCTAAATTCGTCCAGACAATGAAGCAGCGCTCAAAGAAGAAACAGGAAGTCAGGGAGAACTTCCCACTTCCCACCAGCAAGTGTGTTTCTGAAGCCCTTTCTTTGTGGGATCTGCCTTGGCATTGACGCCACACCTTTCAAGCACAGCTGTCGTTACATTTCTCCAAGACAGGTATTATTTACACTAAGCAATCACACTGGAGAGAGAACAAGAAATTTGCCTTGAACTATGCATTTAGTTAAGATCCAGTTTACACAAGCTTCAGCCTCACAATTTAGCACCTCAATCAACATTTGCATCCGCGCTTCTGTTACTACCAGCCACCTACGCTGTAGTCCTGCATCCTTTACAGCTTTCAAGTGGATACAATTTGTACCAAAGACGCAATACACTGTACAGCTGCAAACTGTATAATGTTCTCATCATTAAGTGTCACTTGTTTTCACATCTTAATTTGCATGCAACAGCCTGGAATGAACCTTTGGTAGCATTAAGGGATCTCAATTAAACAGGAACCATTTAGTTTAGCTAATCAAACTCTATTGTCCCAGCAAGCAAAAAGCTGAGCTACATGTAGTGGTCTGGAAGGGAATCACTAGTAGTACAGGTTAGACCTTGAGATTCTGAAGAACCCGAACACAGAGGCTTTTTGTCACAAGGCTGTGTAGAGAGTGGAAGACGTACGTGATCCCGCAGCAAGCAACTGCTACCTCAACAGTTTTTCTTTTGCTTACAGATGATTCACCAGCAAGGCTGGAGCCAGTAAGCCTGAGTGGCAATGGATGTGATTGTCTGAGACAGAAGACTGAATTTCAAATATAGAAGTATAAAAGGCAGATGGAATTTCTTATGATTCATGGACGTGGGGGTTAAGAATATTTTAGTAGTTATAGCTGCATTTAAGTTTCATAGGAGGATTTGACCCAAGGTGTGAAGTACTTTATATAATGATGGCTTGTGGCAGTAATGTGGTGGATGGATGGAGAGACTTGGCAATGTTGGGGGAGAATTCTGACGTACAACAGGAGTAGCTTGTAGGGAGGAATATGGTGAAAAGGAGTTTTAGGTATTGCTGACTTTCTTTTAAGGAGTTACCTCATGGTGAATTATATTCTTCATTTCAAAGGTAAGAAGTATTTGTGTCTAGTAGGCTGTCCTGAATGTCCCATCCCATCTCTTAGGCTCTTAGGAAACAGAAAGATGTGATGATAACATGTTCCACCTCCCTCTGTTGTTCTTTGTAAACTTTTCCACAGTACCATGGATAGACAAAACTCATCAGTATAAAAGGTGCTCATTAATGAACAAAACAGCAATAAAATAAAAAAGAGTAATGCATCTGCTTAACTCTCTTTGAATTACTAGTTGAAGCAAAGGACTGCTATATTAAAAACATAATCACAGAAGTACATAAAGGAAAGGTTTTGTAAAGACAAGCATTTCCTCTAGCCTTCAGTAACTCCAGAATTGCTCTGCAAGCAAAAATCAAAACAAACTTCATGAAACCCAACTTACCTCAATTTGAAAGAGTTCCCCAGCACCTTCACAGTCATTTGATGTAATTATGGGAGTATGAATATGCACGTAGCCATTATCCTGGAACAGACAGACAGAACACCAAAAGTCAACTAGCTAAAGATATCAAATGTCAACTTCAAGGATGACATCAACCAGCACACATTATACCACAGCTATTAGCCCCCAACCAGTACAGCATATGTGCTCCTTTAGGCAACTTCTGCCTTGCACGGACAAAGACAGAGGACTAATTAAATGCTAGCATGATTTACAAATCAATATTTACTACTTGTGCTTTTTCCTCCACGTTTCATAAAGAAATAAGATTTATGCCATTACTATGGGCTTTTGCAACCGCCTATCTCCACACCTTTGCCCCTTCTTCCACCTCCTCCAGTATTTTTATATTTTTGGGCAGTTTCCATCAAATTCACCCCTACACTCTCAACACTTCAGTTTCTTCGAGCTTTTTGGAAGCTGGTGGTTGGGCAGAGGACACTCTCTTAGTGTTCTCCACTAAGAGAAATGATCAAGTGTGTTAGATGACAGATATCACACACTGCATGCGAGAGAGACCTTAAAAACCACCCAGTCACCATGAAAATGTCCATCCCACCTCACATCTTCTCAGATATCAAACTGATTTTAAGAGATGGACTATACCCTGGCTTGGTCATCTTCTAGGTACCTGGAGAATTACCTGCTCACACAGCCAGCAGACGCCTTGGAAACCAGGAGGCTGCATGAAGAAGGAGCCCCTATTCTCTGGGTTTCTCTGCAGTGCAGCCATAGGCTTTCAAACCAGCTGCAACCCAATTTTCAGTGGATGGATACATCCAGCAGACCTCAGACAACCCCATACAGCACGTTAGAGGCAAAAATCAGGAACAGAACTCTACTAACCATCAGCTTCCAAATTGGTCTCACTACAGAGATCACACCTATGCACGTCAAGGTGAACAAGAACCTGGAACTAGCTGATTTCAGCTGTGAACAAGGATTTGTTTTTCTCTTGCATCACTATAATGTCTAGTACAAAGAGAGTCCCTTTAAAATCAGGGCGTGCCAGTATTACAACAATATAGGCAATGATGTAGCCTGACCCATTGTCTATTTACACAAAAGACTAATAAAAAAACAACATAAAAAAGCAAATGTTTCTAAAAGTTTAGTTTCACAGCTTTTACCATAATAATATAAATCAAACATTCATGACAGGTCCTGGTCCTTACCACTAGCTAGTTAAAAGGCTAAGAAGACAGGAGCAGTATTTACTGCCCATCCTGAGAATCAAACTGAAATTATTTGGACCAAGGAGTTCGTACAGACACGCAATGCATTTTGTGGAAGTACCATAACACGAACAAGAGGCAGCGAAGTCCCTATAGTCAGTTCTAGGCTACCTTGGTTACAGGTGCAAAGACCTTGGCTTGCCGAGCACCCAGCAGGAGCTCCTCACTGAGATCCAGTTACTGCACAGAAAGAAGTTTTGGAGCCAGAATTATTTTCTTTGCCCAGGGAGGACAGTTTTAGCCTAACAATACAAAATGCAGGTCTCTGCCACAATCCCATGCATACTCTAGAGATGTGTTGGCCATGTGGCCTCCAAACCCTACATGAGGTTTCGGAAAGTTGTCTAGATTATAGCAACCGCTGACACTGTATGAAGAAAGAAGCACATTTCACACAGAAGACCCCTTACAGGCTTTGGAAAGGGATGTGAACCGCACAGGTCTGAAAGATGAGAATCCCATAAAAACCTCTTGCGTAGATCCCCTTATAAAAGCTCCTAAAATACTTCAGGTCACATTACTGTCTCTGGCAAACCTGGAAGTTAGTTAATGTGCAAAGTGGAGGTTGCCATTCACATTGCAACCGTTTCACTGTGCCTATGAACAATGTTCCTATCCCACACAAACCACAACACTCAGAAGAAGGTTTAAAGATGCCATTTTAGCCTTCAACATCCAAACCAAAGGCATCTGGAATTAGACATTCACTGCTGGAAATGAACAGGCTAAAAAAAAAAAAGTTTTTAAAGTTACAGAAAGTCTACATAATTTTGAATGTGTATTCAAAAAAACTCTTTATTTTCTTTCAGTATTAAGCTCTTTCCAGCTTTGCACAGTGAAAACACTGATTATTCTTTCTAGTTATCATACATTCTGACATTGTCGAATTGGAAATCACAATATTCTTGGGATGATGTAAGTGGCAATTTAAAAAGATTGCTTTCCTTCCATCAGAAACGGAGCAAACCGCAGACATTCCTGGTAGCAGCAGAGTTGTGACACAAGCGTTCACAAATAGCAAATCTGGGACCAAATCTTCCCTATCCCTTTAAAATTAACTTTAGTGTAGCTGCTGCTGGTAAATTAATGTTACTTTATATTTTTTAATACTGCTCAGCTCTTGAGTATTTTAAACAGGAAGATATGTCAGAGTCTGAGCTGGAGTGAATTTGGAGAAGTAAAGCCTTTGTCAGAATAAGATGCTGGTTTGTATCTCGGCTGGCTCCCTTGGGGAGGTTTGAAATCACAAATTGTTGTAGGCAATGCCATCTAGTGGCACGACCCCAGCAAAGCCCGATTCCCAACGAGTTGAGTTCTGTCTCCTGAGCTGGCACAATACTGACATCAACAGCAGCTTTACTTGACACAGTATTTCTATTAAGCTCTTAAAAAAAATATAAACAATCTTCTGAATACCATGCAATTCCATACAGATAACTCTTAGAGCAAGCAAGCCTTCTCTGCCCTGCAGGCGAAAAATAGCAGCATACTCAGGATCAGAAATTCAATCTCAACAATTCTGACCTGCTCTTTGTGCCACATTAATTACTACATATGAATTTTGTAATCAGAATGCTCTGAATATGATTCTACTCAAACTAAAGCCAGTTTATCTAATCTAAACCATGTTTATTTCAATGAACAGCTTTAGAAGAAAGGACTCAGGTGTGCTAGAAGACTTGCTACCTTAAAAGAAACGACTCAGGTCTGCTAGAGGGCTTGCTACCTTTCTTTACATGAAATCCCGTGGTCTCAATATAGCATCTGGAATCAGAGTTAATTCACTGAAGCTCTGAGTCAGTTTGTCAGTAGCTTTCCTGCATCACAGATTTTTCCGTGTTGGAGGAAGCTTGTGTCCAAGGACCGTAAGGTCACTGCTGAGGATGGGTTACACAACTCCATATTATGCTGTGTTCCACAGATCACACACACTCGCAGCAATTATATTGCAACTTAGTGAAAGGGATAAAATAACTAACAGGAAATGGGCAGAAAGATGCCTACGACCACAGATGTGCTAATCTAATCATAAGCAACAGCCTGGCCAAGGCTTCAGTCAGGTCCAGGCCTGGAAAGAAAACCACCATGTCCAAAATCTATACCCTGCAGTCAAGACATCGTGCTCCCTCCCTCCTAACATGCACCTGCAAAGCAAAACTGGGGGAGTGTTTTTACACGTAAGGCTCAGTACAGAAGGGACTACCTGGAAGAATGAGTGGATGGCTGCAGTGGCTTCACTGCGGATTCTCAAGAGGGAGCCAAGCGTGTTGTTTCTGCATCGCAGGTGAGGGAACTGTCGGACATACTCCAGCGGGTGCCTCTCCTTCATTTTCAGGGGGAACAACTAAAAATAACAATGCAAGAAAAATAAGAGGATGAGAACTTGGAGGCAATATAGTTTTATTGCTATCCACGGAATACTATCTCTGCCTACTAAAACTCAATCCAGAGAAGAACTAGATGTTTTTGCATTATCTAGATATTTTGCATAACACAAGAGAAGGTAGCAGCACTCTGAAATGCTCCACCTTTTGGACGTTGAGCCCCCTTGAACTGTTCATCTCACTGTTGCAACAGCAAGCTGCTTCCAAATGTGCCCGTGGCAGATAACGGTTCTTCCACCTGCACAATTTGGAGTGTTTTGCCAGTCCCACTGCTTCTCCAATTCATATTGGACTTACCAGGTAAACCACCTGGCACAGGTAACCACTTCAGGGTGGGACAAAGGCACACTCTTAGCTGGCAGGATGTGTGCCAGCTTCCACACAGAAAAGCTCTACCTCTGAAGAAAACTTTCATGGTGATCCTACGTTTCCATACCCTATAGACACCACTGACAAATCGAAGCCTGCAAGAGCACTCAGACTTAAGAGAAAATACAGCTTGAAGCGTGCTTTGCTGGACACTTGGACCTTTTGAAATTAATTCCCAAAGCGGTCCTAAAAGTTGGACTCCTGGTGCAGTGACATACCCAAGTATCACAAGGTCCCACCACACGGATGGCTTCAGCTTTCAGCTCCATGTTTTGCATCTTATGAGGACTTTTGACCAGTTTTCCTTGCACTTCCACTGCGCTTCCAAAAGTCAGGTCTCTAAGAAACCAAGAAAAAACAGCTTAACTAGGCATTGATTGAAAGTCAACTACATTCAGAAGAGATTCCTGTTAATTCACCTGCACCACTTGAGATCATAAGAGATACTGTAGCCATAGAGCTTAACTGATGAAATTAAAGATTATTAAGTGCATAGGTGGCAATGTGAATGGATTCACAAAGCTGTAGAAGATTCTAGGACAAGGTAGGAGTGTTGGGCAAGCGAGGGGAAAAGGCTTTTATTAGAAGGGGCTATTGATGGGGACAAACCAGGCTTATAGAAAAAAATAATTAAAAAAAGTTTAAAAAATAATCAAGTTATGTGGAGAAGTTTCCTGGATCATGACAAAACTGACAAAACTCACAATCCTAGCCCAAAGAACAATCAAGAGTAACAAACAAGATGAAGCTGTAAAACAAGCGCATTATTTCATTATTTCATTATTTCATTATTTCATTATTTCATTATTTCATTATTTCATTATTTCATTATTTCATTATTTCATTATTTCATTATTTCATTATTTCATTATTTCATTATTTCATTATTTCATTATAGAACAGGTACACCTATTCAGGGGGTGTGCCTAACAAGCCAGCCCTCAAGTCCTTATGGGAATAGCAACAGAACCCTCCAAAAACCTGGGGGACAGTCATCCCTGGTTATGTTGTGTGATTTCCAAGCAAGTCCAACAGTAGTCCAGAATGCCCATGCTGCTACAGCTGTTATGAAAATCATAGAATTGTTAGGGTTGGAAAGGACCTTAAAGATCATCTAGTTCCAACCCCCCTGCCGTGGGCAGGGACATCTCCCACTAGACCAGGTTGCTCAGAGCCTCATCCAGCCTGGCCTTAAGAACCATGGAGTGTTTATGTGGTCCAAATTAATCTCACAGGACAAGCATCTGAACCACAAGGCCTCAAGTAAGTGGGAACAGAGTAGACGGGCACTCTCCATCCTAAAAAACACATCCAGTGACCTCCAGCCCACAGTAGCGCCTTTCCCATAGTCAGGTGCTAGCTGCTGGGGGTTTAACCAGCAGCATGGTGAGTCACTGGGAGGGAAGGAGGCCTGAGCAGACCCCTCCAAGCACTGATCAACACAGATATTTCTCCAGGTATCTCAAATTGACCAACCTATTATCCAGGCTGGGATCAGCAACCACCTGGAGGCTTTCCAGAGAACTCCCATCATTTATATGCAGGAACAAAACTTCCTTCTGGGATCGGACAGAGCGGACCCAGCCCTAGAGGTAAAAGAAAAAGAAATTTGTTATTTCTTGGCAAAGACTCTGTGTAGTCATACTCTTCTTCCAGCTGAGCTGGACAGGCTACTGCAAGCCTATTTCAACTTCTTATTGAAATCAAAGGAAATATTTCTTTAGGGGCAACAAAAATAAAATATAATTAAAAAATTGTCATCAGCGTCAGTTTTTCTACTGACTTCAAAGCAAAGAGGAACAAATCCTTAGGCAGAGATATCAACTCCCCTCCTGAGTACAGCAGGGATAACTAAAATCTACCTGTGCCTCTGGGGAGCTGAGAACATGGAAAGCAACAAAGTGCTCTGAAGATGAAAAGCATTTTAGCAAAGTACATATTATTAGTGATGTTCCTTCAAAACACTTCTTACTGCAATAGGAGAGACCAGTAATGCATAGTTCTTTATGATGACACACTCAAGACTGTTTTGATGATTTTAGTACCAATTTTTGTTGCCGTTATCACCTGTAGGAAGGTTCCAACTGAAATTTGTTCACTAGTTGTTTACATGCCCTAGGTCACTGGACTGCTAAAACAATGATGCTGCAGCAAATACACTCAGGTGAAAAACTACATATTCATGCAAGACAAAAATCAAAACTAATGCCCTGACAATTTTGGATGTTTCTCCTTACACCTCAAAATCAAGACTGCTACACTGTCCCCATGGAAAAAGAAATATTAAGAAAAAAAATCCAGAAGCGTTCTTGTCCAGTTTGACTAAAAGAATTAAAAGAGTAACACAGCAGTTCTTTGTAACAGCAAAACAGTAGAATTGACCACGTACATGTCAGGATAACGTCTTGAGCTTTTCAATAAGAAATAACATTTCCCTTAAAAAGAAATTAAAATTTAAGTCAGTACCATGGCACCAAGGAAAAGTAACAGCATCCAAAAATACAACTTCCTTCGTTGCTTCCCAGCTCACAAGAGCCAAGACAAAGCTGCCCTCAAAAGCAAAACTACTCCTTGGGGATCTTCCAGCTCATCTTATAATAATACTGTAGAGAACCACCAAGAACAGTGCTGATTACACAACCAAACTGTTTTTTTTCCAATCAGTTTTATCTTTTGCTTAACTGTAAGTGCCCAAGCAGCTCCAATGACTTCAAACTGCAAAAGTGCTTTATGGATTTTATACCAGACAAACCAATGTGAGTTCATTTACTTCTGTTGTCTAGACTGAACAAACTGCAAGAATTGAACAGTACCAAAAGTAAAGCATTCTTAAAACTACAATATGACCACAGACAAGGCATTAGACAGGCTTGTATAACAGGGGGAGAACAACTGCATACAAAAACTATGGAGGATTTTAAAGCCATAAACCTATTGATTAAAGAAACTTCACCTTTTGCTCCAGCCTCACAATTTCAGACAGGCACAGGGTGTTCCACCCGAGGCAAGAACTAAGAGTTTAAAACTGAAGTCTGATCATTTGGGCATCCTCATATTCTTACAGCTACAGCAACAGGTATTTAAAAGGTATTTCATACAGTAACACACCTGAAGCTGTTGTGCCTACCCTCTGTATTCCAGTAAATGCCCAGAACACGTCATATACACGTTATACATGATGCATGATTTTAATGTATACTGGCAGATGTTTTTCTTCCTTTCTTTCCTCATGAGCACTCCTTAACAAAACACACAAAACCCCTGAACAAAGAAACATTCTCAAGACCTTTTCTTCCACCTCATTAGGCTGTTCTGGGATCTGTCAAATAAGGAGACGAGTCTTGCATCCTGCAATAGGAAATAAGAGCATATCCTCAGGCTTATACTGGAGCAGCAGAGGCTGTGGCAGCACTGTTTTGACCACTTTACACCATACCAGAAGCAATGTTTAGAGACAACCCTGACTCAGACCAGACTGCACATTCCAGTAACATCGCCATAATAAGGCTAGATTTAAGCCAGACCAGTTCCCCAAACCAGTTTACTATAAAAAACATTTTTGCCAGTACAGGGGAAAAGCAACAAAGCAGCAAGGAACTGGGGCACAAAAAAAAGGGGTATTGCTAATTTTAGCATCAGTTTATTACAGCTTGCATTATTCATAACACTACAGCTGAAAAGCACCTGTGCTGGATGAGCTTCTTCCTACGTTATTAGGGTTCACCTACATGTGTGCAGTAATATCAGTGTGCTACAAATTGTTTTTTGTGTCAGCAGAATCACAGGATGGTTTGGGTTGGAAGGGACCTTCAAAGATCACTCAGTCCAACCCCCCTGCCATGGGCAGGGTCATCTTCCATAAGACCAGGTTGCTCAAAGCCCCATCCAACATGGCCTTGAACACCTCCAGGGATGAGGCAGCCAACAGCTTCTCTGAGAAACCTGTTCCAGTGTCTCATCAACCTCATTGTAAAGAATTTCTTCCTTTTAAATCTACCTTCTTTCAGTTTAGTTTAAAACTGTTCCTAAGCACCCCAGCCCTTTACAGATTCATGCAGAAATACTAACTGCACAGTTCTAGCCAAGGGCCTTGCAATAAAACAGGGACTATGTTCTTGCAACCACCGCTCTGTCAGTCAGGAACACCAAAAAACATGGGGGCTCACAACCCTGTACTGAGGAAAAAAAGAGAAAGAGCTCCATTGCTAAAAAGCCAATTTATCCCAGTCTACTTTGATTCAAAACAGGAGCCAGACATGAACATCAATGAGACTGTTATCATTGGCTTTACCCGACACTGCTATAAACCTAGACGTGGAATGAGACCTAAAGCAAATCTTTAAAAACAGCACAGAGGTTCACTCTGTTCACTCTCCCAAACCAAAACTGGACAGAGCATGTTTCAGTATAACGGACCACAACACGTCTTCCCCTGCACGTGCCCCGAGTACCTTCAGAGCTTCATATCTGATCTCACAAGGGCAAACTGAACAGCGAGAGCTGCCTCTAGAGACTGCAAAAGAGATCAGTAAGTTTAGTAAATCACGCTGCAGAGGTTCTAGCTTTTCTCCCTGAGGTACAGGCAGCGGAACCGGCGTGGCCCACGCCGCTCCAGCTCCTCTCCCTTCGGCTGAGGCGCTGGGCCGGGTCATTACCGGGCACACCCCGACCTCCCGGCCACACACCTGCACTTTAACCTCGCCAACCGGCTGCCGGGCCCCCAGCGCTTCGCGAACCCGCAGCCGCACCGCCCGAGGCAGGGAGGAGCAGCGGCGAAGGGCCTGCCACCCGCCCCAGGCCCCCAGCATGGCGGAGACCTAGCAGGCCTGCTCCCTCCGGCGGCCCAGCCTCATCCCGCCCGCTCCCGCACCGCTCCCGTGAGGCGACGCGCCCGCCACCGCCTCACGTGACCGCCTCATCCAATGGCCGCAGGGAGGACTGCCCCAGTGAGCCAATCGGAACGGGGAGAGCACCGCCTTTTCCGCCGCCTGGAGCGCAAAGTCTCCTGGGAAATGTAGTCCGCGGCGGGTGGTTCGGGGGGATCAGGCGGCGGGGAAAGAGATCCTCATGGCGGGGTGTGAAGGGATCCCCATTGCTGGACTGAAGGGATCCTCCTGCTTTCTGGGACCTCGGCAGCGTTGTCGCTCCCTCTTCTGCCTCAGGAGCCTCGACTGGGCTCCTGCTATCCTCCATTGCATGAGGCAGGCTGGGGACGGGCCAGGCCGAAGCCTCTGGGGAAGAAGAAAACAATGGCGGCTGGGCTCTCAGACAGGGCAGGCTGCAACCCTGCTCCCCCTCGCCCCCCCCCGGCTCTGGGAGCGCTTGTGGGAGCCGGCTGAATGGAGAGGCTGCCCTCCTCAGTAACAGCAGAGCCTGGGGACAGCGTGCTGTGAATTTCAGGGACCATCTGCCACTCTCCCGTCCTCCTGGGGCCATCTCTGGGGGAGTAAGCCCCATATTGGCCCATGCTTTTCCTAGCCAGGGACACAGGACTCTGTTCTACTCTGCAAGCTCTGCTGGTGGACAAGACCCTTCTGTCCCTATATCTGCCTCCTGACCTTCTGCCTCTTCCAGCTCCTCTTGAGTGGCAGGTGAAAAGCAATTGTTGAGAAGGCAAGTGTCTCCAGTCGTGCAGAGAAGGACTTGGGGATACTGGTGGGCAAAAAATTCAACATGAGCCATCAATGTGCGCTGGCAGCCCAGAAAGCCACCCACAGCCTGGGCTGATTCCCAGCAGCGTGGGCAGCAGGGCGAGGGGGTGGATTCTGCCTCTCTGCTCCACTCGGGGGAGACCCCCCTGCAGTGCTGCCTCCAGCTCTGGGGCCTCAGCACAGGAGAGACACGGAGCTGTTGGAGTGGGGCCAGAGGAGGCCCCGGAGATGCTGGGAGGGCTGGAGCCCCTCTGCTGTGAGGACAGGCTGAGAGAGTTGGGGGGGTTCAGCCTGGAGAAGAGAAGGCTCCGGGGAGACCTTATTGCAACCTTTCAATATTTAAAGGGGGCCTGTAGTGACAGGACTAGGGGCAACAGTTTTAAACTGTAAGAGCGTAGATTTAGATTGGACATGAGGAAGAAATTTTTTTATGATGAGAGTGGTAAGACACTGGCACAGGCTGCCCAGAGAAGCTGTGGGTGCCCCGTCCCTGGAAGGGGCACTCTGTTCAAAGTCAGGTTCAGTGGGGCTTGGAGCAACCTGGTCTAGTGGAAGATGTCCCTGCCCATGGTAGGGGTGTTGGACTAGACAATCTTTAAGGTCCCTTCCAACCCAAAACATTCTATGATTCTATGAAAAAGGGGTAAAGTCAGTGCTGCTGCTCCACACAGCCCGGACTTTGCCGCTCTAATCTCCCCTTGGCCTGCACGTCTCTTTTCTGCACAATCATGCTGCAGGAGGGCAGCGGCTGAACACGTCTGCTGTGCTTGTGGTCAGAGGTTGTCCCATTCCTGTGCATCGATCTTTGGAGTATGGGGGTTGAAACAAGAGACAGCAGCATTGCGATGCCCCAGGGCCAGGAGGTGCTGGGAGGCAGCTTTGGCAGTGACACTGCCTGTAGGGAGACAAATCCCTGCCTTGCTGCAAAGTCTCAGGTAACAAAAAGAATTGCTGTCCGGAGACGTCATTTAAAAAGAAACAAGCTGGGCTCATGGGAAAGAGAAGAGCTTTGATTTCAGCTTTCCCCTGTGGTGCTTTTCATCTGTGCATGAAAAGCTTCTTGTCCTCAAAGTCCCCATGCTGCTTGCCAGGGCCTTCCTTCACCTCTGCCTTTGCTCCCAGTAAGCCGATGTCCCACCTGTGGCTCAGTCTAGACCTGAGCTCTGAGCTGCCTTGAAAGGCCATCCTGAGGAATTAGACCTGCAGAGCAGGGGCACGGGCATAACCGGGTGGATGAGAAAGATGTTCAGAGGAAAGACAGGAGACTGCAGGGAAGGGTAGGTGATAAATGGGCTAGAAGTGCATCCTCAGCCAATGAGGACAACTAGTCCAATGTCTATCCTCCGTGCTGCTGCAAGGAATTGGGCAGACTGCCTGGACACATGCTCCTGACTGAGCAAAATTAGTTTTGTTTTAATGCCAGTCACCATCCCCTCCTGTAAGGGCCAGCACTGAGCTTTGCTGGGTGTTGGTACAGCGTTGTGATGTGGTTTCTTGGGGAATCACAGTGGAGGAAGAAGCTGGTACTGCTGCGGTGTCAGGCAGAGATACAGGATGTAAATTGCTAGGAAATTAGGGCTCTATCGTTCAGGAAACTCCTGGCTTAATGTGACAATTAAATGAGTGTGTAATGACTGTTCAGCACACGTTACGTGTTCTCTCTGCCCAGTCACAGATGGTGCATTTATTACTGCTCTCAGATATAGGTTTTTCCGCTCTTGTTCGGCTCATACTGCCCAAAATATTTTTTTCCAGGGGTATTTGACTCATAAAACCCTCTCCAGGCCAGATAAACAATTAATTTAGGGAATAATTAGGGAGTAACACCAATGTTAGTGTCTAAATACACCAGGAAATGAGTAAGATCCTTCCCCTCAGACCCGTCTGCTCCAGGACCACCTGTGGGTCTTTGGAGGGAAGGGGGTAACACAGGAAAGTCTGGCCTCAGATTTCTAGGACTGGACTTGAACGTTTCCCAGCTGGCCAAATATCCTTCCTTTGAAAGACCAAATGGTATCACTTTGGTCCATCGGTACTCAAAAGAAAATGAGGATGAAGCACTATCGGAGTGCAAAGCTGATGGTCTCTCAGATGGCTTTTCTGCCCTTGGAGCTCAGCTCTGCATCAGCTGCTGCTTCATACACCCTGATCTGCTCCATACTCCCTTTCCTCACCTGGGGCTGATGCTCTGGGATTTACTTAGGTTGCTATGAGCCGTTCCAGACTCCTGGACTGCAGACAGCACTCGTGCTGCCAGGCACAGTCTCCAGCAAGTGTTTTTTAAAATGATGGGGATGGACAGGGGTTACTGTGTTCCCAGAGCTCTCCAACAAACATCGATTTGTTCCCGACAGAGCTGACCATCCTCTTTTCACTGATGGATGCTGTCCTCACTGGCCAGCAATTTGGCAACATCAGTACCATGAACCGTAGCCCCAGTGATGACCCCAAATCTCAGGTTGTTTCAGTCGGTCCATATGAGTTCATGCAGTGCTGGAGCTAACTCTGTTCCCTCTCTGGTACGTGAGCTGGGTGTTTCAGAGACAGTTTGGGTATCTGCAAAGGACACAATGGTGTCTGAATGTATATTTTGTTTCCTTCCCTGCAGAGCAGAGCTCTTCTAAAAGCTCTCCAGAGGGCACTGGTGCTGTTTGTGGATCAGATTAGTAATGAAAGTCTGGGCTGGGAGGCAGGAAACTGGTTGTCAGGGTGTTTGCAGGGAGGGAGGTTTAAAGGATGGTGCAAAATAATGATTCTCCTGTACTCCCAGCTGGGTGTAGGGGCTGTGGAGAAAGCACGGAGCAGTGGTGGGAAAGGGCTTCCACACAGGCAGTGTCCGTTTTTGGGTGGGAGCGGAGAATCAGCCTTATGCTTGTAGGTCGCCACCTCCTTGGCACCATCCATATAGCAATGCCCAGCCTTCACCTGGCAGGAGAAGTGCTCTGAAATGCCTCCTCTGTGGATGTTTCAGCCTGGGGCTTTAACTCCAGACTGTCTCTGCATGGGGCCTCCTCACCCATACCCTCTATATCTTTCTGTTCACTTTGTCTTTTTTAGCGGGTGGAGGAGGAAAGGCTCCACGCAGTTCTGCTTTTGAAGTGAATCTGTCCTTGTTCCCTTCTGATTCTGAGGCTTTTAGCCTCAGATCCTCCAGATCTGGCCAGGGAGTGGGACTCCTAAGAAAGGCAAGGAACAGGGTGGGAGTGGTATGAAGCAAGAAATCAAATTTTGCCTCCCCAAGATAACTGTCATCTGTCTGGTGCCTGATGAGACGAGCCTGGTTTGTCCACATAGTTCAGAAATGGAGACGCTGTTACAGAAAAACTCTCCCCTCAGGGCTGGGCATGAGAAAATCTTTTCTATCTCTCCTTCTGAGAGCCCTGAAGGTGTATTTATAGAATCATAGAATCATAGAATGGTTCGGGGTAGAAGGGACCTTAAAGATCACCTAGTTCCAACCCCCTGCCCTGGGCAGGGACACCTCCCACCAGACCAGGTTGCTCCAAGCCCCGTCCAACCTGGCCTTGAACCCCTCCAGGGATGGGGCAGCCACAGCTTCTCTGGGCAGCCTGGGCCAGGGGCTCACCACCCTCACAGTAAAGAATTTCTTCCTAATATCTAATCTAAATCTCCCCTCTTTCAGTTTAAAACTGTTGCCCCTTGTCCTATTGCTCCATTCCCTGATCCAGAGCCCCTCCCCATCTTTCCTGTAGGCCCCCGTTAGGTATTGGAATTTCCCTGGTACTGATAATTTTAGGTACTGGTACATTTGCCAGCAATGGCATCTCTTTCTGATTTGGAGGGCTCTTTCAGTGAGGGCTTTTATTAGCAGTGGTGTCTACTGTTCGTGGACCTCTGCTCTGAAGTCCTCAGCATCTCCAGAAAGTCCAGCATCCTTTTGACTGCATTGCCAGGAGATCAATTTTTGCCTTCAACTTGAAGCTCAACATAGTGCCATCTGGGCAGATAAAGGACTGCAGGACATGAGCACGTCCTCCCAAAAGGAAGAAGAGTAAGGCAGATAAATCCTTGTTAACCTGCGGATAATATGCAGTTCTTCAATCTGCCAGTCTCCCCACAGTTTTGAAGTCTTCTCAGTGTATCAGTGGATGCCCTTTGGTGTCCTTAAAGGTCCTAGTTTGAAACTTAGATGCACAAGATAGTCAACATCCTGCTGTGCCTACGATATAGGAATGGGAACACTGATTAGAAAGTGCTTTTTTTTCAGTGATGTCTTGGTAACACGAAATGAAGCACATTTCTCTTTATTCCAAAGTAAAGAATTTGTATTTCTTTGTTTCACAGCAGTAACTTTCCAATGAAATGAGATACAATATGTAACACATTCCTTCCAATAAATAAAATTGATTTTCCCCAAGCAAACCGCTAGTTTAGATACTTCACTCTTTCTGTCTCAACTTCCAGGGTTTTTTTCTGAACTCTTTGCTGAAAACAAAACCAAAGCAGATGCAAAAATTGCTTCTTACCATGCCTTGCTTTTTACCGTGTCCTTCAAAATTTTCTTTATATTTCCCAGCAGGTGAAGAAAAGCGGAGACCCTGTCCTTCTGTCAGAGGGTAACACATGACTTGGCCTGGCTGACTTCAGGTTTCACGACAGGGCCAGCTTCATGGTGCCAGTCTTTGCCCAGGTTGGTGGGTGAGTAAACCCCATGCTCAGAGATGCTCTAATCTTGTTTTGCTGGGGCTAGGCTGCATTCACAGTCCTCTGAGAGCTCCGGGGAAGGAGCCAGCCTAGGGATAACACCCCAAGGATGGGGCCCCGTGAGTTGCACAGCAGTATCTGAGCTGCTTTGTTGACTGTTCTGCTCTGATAGCGCTCATTTGTGGTGTCTGCTGGTGAAAGCCTTATTCTGCCTTCCTCCAGAAAAGATTCTAGTGAAAGGCAGGAATGGAATCCTTTCCTGTCTGGTTACCAGTGATGTTGCCCAATACTGGTACTGAGTGGATCTGTAGATCCACTACTGAGTGGATCCATCTGAGTGGATCTGAGGGGCTGTCCAGTCCCCTCAGTGTATGGGAACTTCCTCAAGTTCCTTCACTCAGAGCGTTGCTGAGAAGTTCCTGCTTTGACCTGCGATGTGTTTGTTAGCAGTCTGGCTCTCTCTTCAAGCTTTTTTTTTTTTGCCCCCTCCTGAGCAACAGTGGCCTCTCTGGGGATTCCTGGGTTCAAACCCTCCTGGTTTGTGGCTCTGATAGGATGATGGGGATGAGGAGCAGCATGGCTCTTCATGCAGACCCTCCAGGTGAGCAGAGATCCTGGATATTCTGCAACAAGGGATGGCAGCAGCAAGATGTCCATCCTGACCTTGTCCCATGTGTCCTACATGAATGGCACTCTACAGGTTAGGTAACTGGACAGGTTCATTTGGAACAGGCAGGAGATCTGTTCCTACAATAGTGAGCCAGGTTTCCATGTGGCCCACATAGAGCTAGGATGGGCAATTGCTGAGTACTGGAACAGGCTGCAGTGGCTTAGCTACCTGCGGGCTTCAAGGGAGGAATCCCGCAGCTATAACTGGAGGAGGACTCAGATGTGATGGACAGAAGTGAGTCTTTGGAGGGGAGCAGAAGAGGGGAGTGGCGTGGGGAAACTTGGCTTCCCCAGCTTGGGACCACGTTTACCCCCTCTGTCAGCTCCGTGTTTGGCAGCCACTGGATTTCAGAGGAGCTTAGTGGATGGTGGGAGGTAAGTCCAAGATCAGTGGGGCAGGAGGAGAATGAGTGCCATGGACTGGAGCAGTTAGCATCTTTATTATGAGTCAAAGACTGAAGGAAATGGCTTGCAGGAGCCCTGCAGAAAAGCATGGGACAGGACTCTCGAGCCTAACAAATGCCCCTCCTCTTCTGCCAATTCCTGGAGCAATGGACCCACCTGAGATGTGGGAGAAGACATGAAATGCTCCTACTAGATGTTTCTTGTAGAAGCAGAGTTCATCTTCTGTGATAGCCCTTCACTGAGGTAAGAAAGAAAGAGGATTAAAGGTGCATGTGGCTGGAAGATGTGTAATGCAAGGTCATGTTGAAGGCAGTGGGTCTGGATCAAAGGATGCGTTGACAAGTGTGTTTGGAGGAGAAATCTGTATCATGTCCATAGGTCCTGTTGCTAGGAATGATTCCTGAGGAGGACTGGCCAGCGGTCTCCATCTCTCTCTCTTTTTCAGTTAAACACAGAGTGAAAATTTCTCCCATGCAAACGGAGCTGTGGGGCTATCCCAGCCAGCTGGTTTGTTCTTCAACAAGGTTTTATCCTTCTGAAATGAAGATCAAGTGGTTCAAAAATGGGCAGGAGGAGATGGACAAAGTTGTGTACGAGGACCTCCTCCTAAATGGAGGTTAGTCTTTCCAGATCCTGGTCACTTTGGAAGTCATGCCTAAGCAAGGGGATGTCTATGCTCACTAGGTGGAATATGTCAGCCTGCCCATGCCCATCACCGTGGCCCAGGGTAAGCGACTGGAAATGAGGAGATCAGAAAGTCTTGAGGAGAGTTGCTTCTAGCTCTATGGGTTCAGCAGGAAACTAGGAAAGATATTTTGGGGGAAAGCAATGTCTAGCCTGGGCCTCTGCTCCCTGGACTGCTCTTCCAACAGAAACATGCTCTGGATCTGCTATGAGTAGTACTCATCATCTATCAGAAGAAAAAGAAAGGTGAATTATTCATGAACTAAGTAGAAACCCATTCTTAATGGTGCTGCAGAGAGATGTTTTAAAGCCTTTAAGGCTTCACTAGAATTTAGATTTAACATGATAATTTCCTTGGGTTCCCAGCATTCAAGTGGGTTTTATATGGTCTAATCCAATATCCGCAGAAGCCAGTGATAGCTTTTAATTTATTTTAACTGATGTTAGATTGGGCTTTCAGTGATGAGAAACCATTTTAGAACTATCACCAGCTGCTGAAAGGTCAGTCCAGTCATCTGAGATACAGTCCTAGGCTACGGTTATGGTTTCTTATGAGTATCAAATTAGCTGCTTCATTCCCAAATGTCTCCACATTGCTTTGTTGCGAGCATATTTCGTAAACTCCAGAAGCAAATACATGCATACTTATTTATAGAAGGATTAAATACTGTTCTTTTGAAGCTGTGCAGGGGAAAAAAGAACATTATCTTCCAGAAAACTGCATTCTTGTTCTCAAAATGTTGGTTTGCTGAGTAACAGTATCTTATCCTAGCCTTTGCTTTCTGCTTTCTAATTATTTAAGATTATTAGAATCACAACCAAGTACTGGGTAAGTCATTGTTGTGTGATCATCTTTCATGGTGCAACAAGGAATATCCCTCAGCTTAATCCTGTACTATTATTTTTTCCTAAGCAAACTCCTGTGTAGCCCTTCGCTCCCATAAATTCTCAACCTATGGGTTTAGGTCACCAGCATCAGGAGCACCTGAATTCCCTGCCCACCATTACACCCATTAATAACTAGGGAAGAAAAGGCTTGGTGCTAAAAATGCTGAAACCTCCTTCCTTAGACCCAAACATCAGTTTCCCAGTGAGCTATGGTGAGAAAGGCATACAGATTTTGGCTCTACAGGAATCAGTTTTCCAGCCTACCCAGAGCCTGGGCTCGTTGCACCCGTGTTGTTCAGGGCCCTGCATTATCCAGGTGATAAATGCTTTGAGTCGGTCTCCAAGGTCATCTCAGAGACTGGATTCCCCTGCCATAAATAAATCATCTACCGGAACAGCCTCTGGCAGGGCTGCCATGGGCTCTCTGAAGCTTGGCTGACCCCATGGATCTTAGCAGCTCTGCGTGGTGGGTTAGCACGGGACTACTGCGCAATTGGAGATGATGGGGAGAAGCAGCAGGCTGGTAGCTGCTCCAGGACTTCAGAGCAGAGATGCATCCACAGACTGTTAGGATGAACATCGAAACCACAGGAAGATCATCTAGGGGGTGAACGTGGGAGAGTCTGCCAACAGGAGCCTGGAGGAGCTTGTCCTGTCCCTCAATCTATCTGGCATCGTGACAGGCAATGCTCCAAAGCCTGCGTGAGAAGTTCCTCCACCCATTTCTGCTCTTTTTTCCTGCAGAACCGCCATGCCTGTCTGCTGCAGCCACAGAGGGAGGCGACACTGAGGTGGGGGTCGGTCTCTTCTCTCAAGTAACAGGTGGTAGAACAAGAGGAAATGGCCTCAAGTTGCGCCAGGGTAGGTTTAGATTGGATATTAGGAAAAATTTCTCCACTGAAAGGGTTATTAAGCATTGTAACAGGCTGCCCAGGGAAGTGGTTGAGTCACCATCCCTGGAAGTATTTAAAAGACAGGTAGACATAGTGCTTAGAGATATGGTTTAATGATGGTTTTTGTCGGTGTAGTGTTGATGGTTGACTCGATGATGTGAAGGATCTCTTCCAACCTAGGCAATTCTGTGATTCTATGACACGGAAAGGGACACACTGCTGGGTGGCTAAGTCTACATCAAACCTCTGTGAATCTGTTTCTGTCTCTCAGAGTTAAGAGGAGCTGTTGCTCCTTGCTTTTTTCCAACACTATTCCCTTTCCTCCTACTGTTGCCCACGTTAGCGGGGTACTGCCTCTTCCCCTCCAAAAGAACGGTGAATTTGCAAATTGGCAGGCTTGCAACTTCAACGGTAATCTCAGGGACTGATGCTGGGCCATTGAGACGAGGATGGAATCTGCTCCTGCATGAGGCTGCAGGAGGAAAGCTAAGAGCTTCCCAGCCCTGCACACACCTGGAGAGAGAAGAGGGGAATGAATAATAGCATTTCTGAGGAATGTTTTGTACTTTAAGCGATTTATCTAAGGGTCTGAAAGGATTTAATAACTGAGAGCTAATTAAATGTACTAATTAACCCAGTGTTTAATCTCAGCTTTTCGCTAGCTTTCTGTGCTGCTGAAGGAGAGACGTAGTCCCATATATCATGACATCCAGCCACTTTGCTTAATTGTGATTCCTCTGCACATGGTGCAGGCGCTCAGCCGCTAAGGTGATGAGAGGAACATGAAAGCCCACGTACGGGAGAAAATTAGAGGGGCAAAGCCAGGCCTGTGTGACTAACAACCTGTGAGAATATTTCCATGAAGAGGATATTGACAGTCTAATTTGTTTCCCCTTCCCATTATCACTAGTTTGTTCTCATTGACGCCACTGTTTTGCTAAGGGGGATGGGAACAATCTGCTTCTGGGCACACGATGACAAATGGCCATATTATTTTGTGGTCCTGTCCTTGTCACTGTGGCTCTAAGCAGCTCTGATACAACCAGGAGTAGGAGGCTGCTCACTTTCTCTTCTTACCACGCTTCCCCATGGTCTTGGTTTTCTGTGAGGGTTTATACTGGTGCTACTGGTACTATTTTGGTGTACAACCCGCACAGCCAACTCTTAGATCTCCATGAGCTGTTTCCTGGCTCTGGAGCTGTGGGGGACCCTGGAGCAGGTTGGTTGTGGTTGGTTGGTTGGTGGATCATGGTGGGCCCAGGAAAGGTGTGCTCCACAGGAGAAACAGAGATGGAGGACTCACAAGGTCCAAAATCCTGGCACATCATGAAGGGCATCATCCCAAGACACACTCCTCGTGGGTGCAATATTTAGTGGGGGAAATCTGAAATCTTGTCATTTCTTCTCACAGCTGTTATGGAAACTGTTCCTGAGAAGTTATCAAGAACCACAGACTGCCCAACCTAGGGCACAATAATTGCCTCCAACATCAGTATTTAAGCCGGCGGCTTCAGTTTGCTCCCGGCTGTAACTCCATCTCCACACTGTTCATTTATTACTGCTAACATAAACATGGGGTGGAGGTGAGCTTCTCTCAGGCTCATGACCTCAACTTGGGGTCATTACTCCTTCTTTAGGAGCTACTAATTCAAATATGGTTGGAAATGAGTCTGCACGAGCATAGGGTCATTAAATTAGCCGGGGAAACAGGCTGCTGTGGGGGGATGAGGTAGTCACCTTCATTGGAAATCTCCAAGGGAAAGCCAGGCACGCATATCTCCGGGATGTCTTAGGAGAATGAATCAGACCTGCCAGGATGTGGGGAGAGGGGGGAGACGACCCACCGGGGGCTTTTTTTTCTGAACTGAACAAGCAAACGATTTTACAAAACCGACAATCCCCCAGTGTCTCTTTGTGCAGCCCCATGCAGCCAGCGGAGGAAATTGGTAACTGTACCCAGCAAGCCTGTTTTTAATTAACAAATAATTATCTACAAATTGCTGTAATTATTGCCTTGGATTCCAGAGGATGGGGACGTTAGCGCGAGATGAGCACAGCTTCCTTGCGAGTGAAATATTTTCCCTGCCTTATCTCCAGCGCCCTGCTGCTGTGAGGTTTGGGGACTCAGCAGCGCTTTCCTTTTGAGAAAGTGATAAAACAGCTCAGGCTGGCTGGAAGGGGAAATGCGGTGGAAAAGGCACCGAAGGGAGGGCAGTTTCATACGTTTATCGGGTTGTCCGCCCTCGTGCTGGAGTGGTTTGGGGGATGCCAATTAAGACATAAACCCCGGCACCGAATGCTGGGAGGAGGGTGCGTGCACATTGGTGAGCTGGTGGAGCAAAAGGAGCATAGAATCATAGAATGTGTTGGGTTGGAAGGGACCTTTAAACGTCATCTAGTCCAACGCCCCTGCAGTCAGCAGGGACGTCTTCATCTAGATCAGGTTGCTCAGAGCCTCATCAAGCCTGGCCTTGAATGTCTCCAGGGATGGGGCCTCCACCACCTCTCTGGGCAACCTGGGCCAGTGTCTCACCACCCTCAGTGTAAAGAACTTCTTCCTAATGTCTAATCTAAGCCTGCCCTGCTCTAGTTTAAACCATTGTCCCTCGTCCTATCGCTACATGCCCTTGCAAACAGCCCCTCCCCAACTTTCTTGTAGGCCCCCTTCAGGTACTGGAAGGCAGCTCTAAGGTCTCCCTGGAGCCTTCTCTTCTCCAGGCTGAACAACCCCAACTCTCTCAGCCTGTCTTCATAGGAGAGGTGCTCCAGCCCTTTGATCATCTTTGTGGCCTCCTCTGGCCCTGCTCCAACAGGTCCATGTCCTTCTTGTGCTGAAGGCTCCATAGCTGGACACAGTACTCCAGGTGGGGTCTCACAAGAGCAGAGTAGAGGGGGAGAATCACCTCTCTCGATCTGCTTTTAGTGAGGAGGGGATATAAAACCAGGTTTGGAAAATTTGGGCTCATGTTAATTCAGATCACACAGGCAGCGTGGAGCTGCCCTGAGCCTTCAGCACTGGGGGATGCTGGTCTGGAGAGGGTGCAGTGCCAGCCATGACCTTCTGGACCACGTTTTGTAGGGAGAGTGGTGCACACAGAGCCCTTCCAGCACTTTTCCTTCATGCTCTGCTGCCAAACCTCATGGTAGATACCCACAACAACAACATTTTGTGGTTGCAAAGTGTCTCCCCCATGGTAGCCTAAGTACTAACACACAGAGAGGCTTATTGCCCGAAGGATTTGTACACTTTCAACAGGTCTAACGGGCAAAAATCCACCCCAGTTTGCAGGTAAAGCACAGAAAAACTGTGATATGGCCCAGGCTGGATGGGCAACCTGCTGAAGAGTTCCCGAGCCCAAACTTCAGCCTTGCTCGGCATGTTTAATCTCTGAATCCTGCCACCTCACAGGAAGCCATGCCCTTTTTTCTGTCACTCCTAAGCGATTCCCTTAAACGATGCTGCTCGCTGCCAGGGTTTCCATGACAGCCTCTGCTTCAAGCAACCGGGGTGCTTTTTATTATTCATCCGTGGTGTATTTACCTGAGGTGAGCTGCCTGTACCGTGTGCTGCTGTGAAGTGTTGCCTTTGTTTACCGCGTACTACATTTTTCCACTTCCCCCTGCAGGTATCGACCATTTTGGGCTATGGGGTCCTGCAGCCCCTTTCAAGGTGATGTGGGGTGCATTGACGACTCTCACAGCATCCCTTTGGCTGTAAGAAAACTGTAAGAAAACCCCTTCTTGGCGAAGAGATGTAGTTCCTCCTTGCCGCAGAGGAGCATAAAGAGCAGGGCAAGCTGAGAACTTGGCCCTGCCCTCACCCTCAAGTTGCCTTTACCAGCTGGACAACATAAGAGCCTTTAATCCTGCTCAGAAATATCCCACTTGACCTGAAAATATAGAGATGGCAGCTGATTTTCTGCTACTTTCTGGGGTAGAAGGAGGAGTTTGTTTGGATGCATGAACTCTGCTGAGGCTCAATGTGGTCCCCAGCATTGGCTGGTCTTGAGGAGCTTCATGCTCTTCAGACCCCTTCAGGTTTAAGCTCCTAGCATGAGCTCATCCTTTCAGAGCTCACGTCGGGACCTCAGCAGGCACAGAAAGGTGTTACTTAATCATTTCAGGGCTTCTTTGATGATTGTGTGAGCGAAAAATTACCTGCTGTGAAATCCGAGTCTTTGCCCTTAGCATGGTGTCCTAGATGCTGGGACCTTGTTGAGCATCCATAATGTTCCTGCCTTATTCAAGGCATGGCCGCGCCTCAAATATGTGACTCTAGCAGGAAAACAAAGAAAATTGGACCATGCTTTGGTGTTAGGATCACGAAGTAGCTTTTTTCTTTTTTTTTTTTTTTTTTAATACCTACCCCTCTCCCACGCACTGTGGCCTTTAAATAGATGGTTTCTAATGAATGGAAATAGTTGGACACGGACAAAGAAGCTGTCACAAGAAATGATTGATTGTGCTTAATATTTTATTTCCAAGACTTAAAAGAAAATCTCTGAAATATCCTTTGGCAGGTCTGTGAACCTAATGAAGTGATTCATGGAGATACAGAAGGAACCGAGGGCCCGTTACCAGCAGAGTGGGTCAGCGTTGGTAGTGTTTCATGCCCACTTTTGCAGCACAGCTGAAGAATACTGTGGGTGAAAGGCAAACAAAGGCAAAATTGAGATTCAGTTGCTTCATCCCTGCTGACAAGAAGAAAACTAAGCCTTTCTAACTGCTGTGCACCCATAGTATTTAAAAAGTAGGGAGAAGAAAACCAGCTCTTTGTTGGTAAAACACAAATTTTCTTTGAAATTGGAGTATCTGCAGGCTACTGTGCCCAGCATCACTGTGGTGTTTTAAGCCACCAAACTTTAATGCCTTTGGAGATTTCCCATGGGAAACCAGTATCCTGTTGTGCTACTGGGCTACACTGGTGAAACAACTTGTCCTAAATCACACAAAAGGTCAAGGTCACGCATGGGATTTCAACTACGACCTTCTGATGTCTCGTTCTGTGCACGCACCACCAACTCTTGTTTTTCTCATGCCTCATTTCACTCCAGATAGTTTCTTCTGCCTTCAACCCCTCCCAGCTGCTAGTCATGCTCTTTGCTGCCTCCAATGTGTCCCCACAGGGGACATGTCCCCATAGAGGACACGTCTGCAAAAGGCTGGAGGAGCTCCTTGCTCCACGTGAAGGAAGAAGCCACCTCGTGGTCAGCTGCTCTGTGGGATAGCCAGTTTGAGTTTTCCCTCTGCAAAATCAGCAAAGGCGAAGATAAGGGATAACAAGGTTTCTGGAAACATTCTGACCTGTTCTCCAGGTGAGTGTCATCTCCCAGTAGTCATAAGGGACAGCAGCCATCTCACCTAACTCTAGAGTCCTGCCATGCAGGTGTCTGTATCTGAGCTGTTGTGTACACTCTCTTTACAGCTGATGGAGACAAATAGGCTCCTCTAAGGAGCAAGATGTCCCATCCTGAAGTTGACATCTAAAATAGTCTAGGTGCATGCTTGCAGGATGGCAATCTCAGATGGTGAAGCCTCCATGGCTAGGAGAGATGTATGTTAGTTGATATCTTACAGAACATCTCAAATGGCTCTGCGTGTACAGGTGAGACCTCAATGCTGCTAGTGAGCTCCACGTGTTCAAAGTGCACTGTTTTCTGCTTCCCCCATCATAATTCTAGTGGGAGATGTTCCCGCCCATGGCAGGGGGGTTGGAACAAGATGATCTTTAAGGTCCCTTCCAAACCAAACCATTCTATGATTCTGTGATAACGTGTGCTGACATTTCTTTCATCCCAAGATTTTCCTTTCTTTTCGGTTACTTCTTCCTTTTTGTCACTAGATGACAGCAGAGGTCTCATAACATCACACCAAGGACCACTCTGAGCCCCGGGCTGGTACCACTTCTGTACCAGGCTGTTCATGTCTGGGACAGCCTGCTGTGCGTCCCAAATCATCCTGACGACTTTTAACAACTCTTTATCTACTTATTTATCTGGCAGATTATGTACAAATACGCTATTTAAGCCAAAACTGCCACCTTTTTTGTGGAGCTACTTGAATCCATTTTCCTGCCTCATCACCTCTGTCGTCCCTGTCCTATTTTTAAGAATTTCGCTCACACCTACTGGATGCATTTTGTTCTAAACTAGAATTGTGTTTTCCAAAGATGGACACTATTCACCTCATTTAATTTAAAGGAGCGCTCACAGATACGGGCAATCAGAGCTGGAAGCTGGGACACCCTCCAGCCCTTTACAGCCTGCTCCTATACAACACCTATGGACACAGAGCTGAGCTCCTAAGGAATAGGTGGCTCCTGGGGGGAGGATTTCTGTGATAATTGGGAATTGGCACATAAATATGAGCATAAATATTTCAGATAGAATGTATGTATGGATGGATGGATGGATGGGTTTTAGTGCATGCAGTAATTGTAATAAATAAATGCAATTGTAATTGTAATAAATAAATGCACAAGTCCATGGGACCCAATAGGATACACCCACGGATACTGAAGGAACTGGCAGATGAGGTCACTAAACTGCTCTCTATTATATTCCAAAACTCATGGCAGTCTGGTGAAGTCCCCACTGATTGGAAAAGGGGAAATAGTCTCCGTTTTCAAAAAGGGAAAGAAGGAGGAATGAGGGAACTATAGGCCAGTCAGTCTCACCTCCGTGCCTGGTAAGATTATGGAGCAGCTCCTCCTGGAGGTGCTGCTGAGGCAGAAGAATAACGAAGAGGTGATTAGATACAATCAACATGGCTTCACCAAGGGCAAATCGTGCCTGACAAACCTGGTGGCCTTCTATGAGAAGGTCACAACATCAATAGACAAGGGGAGACCAACTGACGTCATTTACCTGGACCTGAGCAAAGCCTGTGACACTGTCCCGCATGACATCCTGGTCTCCAAGCTGATAAAATATGGCTTTGATGGACTGACAATTCAGTGGAAAAAGAACTGGCTTGACGGCCGCACCCAAAGAGTGGCTGTCAATGGGTCCATGTCCAAGTGGAGGCCAGTGACAAGTGGAGTCCCTCAAGGATCAGTACTGGGACTGGTCTTGTTTAACATCTTCATCAGCGACATGGACAGACAGTGGCATACAGTGCACCCTGAGCAAGTTTGCTGACGACACCAAGCTGTGTGGGGCGGCTGACACACTGGAGGGAAGGGATGCCATCCAGAGGGACCTTGACAGGCTGCAGAGGTGGACCCAGGCCAACCTCGTGAAGTTCAACAAGACCAAGTGCAGGGTCCTCCATCTGGGTCGGGGCAATCCCAAGCACCGATATAGGCTGGGCAGTGAGTGGCTTGAGAGCAGCCCTGAAGAAAAGGACTTGGGGGTGCTGGTGGCCGAGAGGCTCAACATGAGCCGTCAGTGTGCACTAGCAGCCCAGAAAGCCAATCGTATCCTGGGCTGCATCGGGAGAAGCGTGGCCAGCAGGTCGAGGGAGGTGATTCTCCCCCTCTACTCTGCTCTCGTGAGACCCCACCTGCAGTACTGCGTCCAGCTCTGGAGCCCCTACTACAAGAGAGATATGGACGTGCTGGAACGTGTCCAGAGAAGGGCCACGAGGATGATCAGAGGGCTGGAGCACCTCTCCTGTGAGGACAGACTGAGAGAGTTGGGGTTGTTCAGTCTGGAGAAGAGAAGGCTCCGAGGAGACCTTATAGTGGCCTACCAGTACCTTAAGGGGGCCTAGAAGAAAGCTGGTGAGGGACTTTTTAGGATGTCTGGTAATGGTAGGACTAGAGGGAATGGATTAAAACTAGAGATGGGACGATTCAGACTGGACGTTAGGAAGAAGTTCTTCACCATGAGGGTGGTGAGACACTGGAACAGGTTGCCCAGAGAGGTGGTGGGTCCATGGGCCTCATCCCTGGAAGTTTTTAAGGCCAGGTTGGACGGGGCTCTGAGCAACCTGATCTAGTGGGAGGTGTCCCTGCCCATGGCAGGGAACTAGATGAGCCCTTCCAACCCTACTAACTAAACTAAATAGGTCCCTTCCAACCCTAACAATTCTATGATTCTATGATTGTAATTACTTCTCAGTGGAATATAGACTGGATAATTGAGAGAGTTAGATAAGGGGTGGAACGGGGAATTTTAAAAAAGAATTATTTCATTCTAAATGATTTGGTTATCAGGAATGTCTTTACCAAGTGCAGATAACAAGGAACAAAAGGCTAGGGTTTTTGAAACATGAGTCAATCAAACAAGTCATTTCTATACCTGGGATGCTATGGAGGGGGCTGATTCAGGCCGAGGTCGAGCAGAGAGCTCTGCGTGAGTGCATGGACCTTGTCTGATGATTAACTGAACCATGTCTCTGATCCATACAAAGGTATTCTGTGGGGGAGGGTATGATCTATGCTCTTAGGAGAGGCCAGGACACTTTAGGAGACATTCTGTGTGATTTATCCATAGTTTCATAGGAGATTCTGGGACAATATTTCACAAGGAGGATTTTCATTACAAAATTCTCAAACCTAAATCCCCAACAGCAGTCTTCAGTGCCTGCAGCTCTTGGGCATGGTCCAGGATTTTGTCCTTGTCAAAACCAGAGCAGGGGAGATACTAAGACCCTTTGAATCTTTCAGATATTGCAAAACCAGAAAATGTATTTCAGCATTCTTGTCAGCGACTAGAAGATTCTTCCACGTTGTTTCCTGTAGAGATTGTGGTTGTTGCCTTTGTTTTCCCTGCAGTATAATTTTTACTATCAAAACTTACAGATACTGATAGTCCATCATGATCAGTCGTTGGCCCCCTGCTCCTATTGACTTGAACCGTGCAGGATCACAGCCCTAAAGAGCTCTTGTAGTGCATTATGATGGAAAACTAAAACAGCATTTTCATTTCTGATGACTCCGTCTCCAGCCCACGGCTGGATGAAGGAGAGAGATATTGTTTCTTTGGTGTCATGCTCTAGTTGTTCCTGGTGGTGGAGATGGAGGTCTCTAGGGAGTTAGGCCCCTGAGTTCATTGTAGCCATCTAGATATTAGGCAAACTAAGCTCACAGTATAGGATCCCCATATGACAAAACAGCCGGGTAGATAACTCCCCAAAATGCTTCTGCCCTTCCCAAGATGAGTGTCTAAAATAGGAGTTAGGAGGCGTCAATAGAAGCTTGTGACTCTCAGTTGGCCATGAAGGGAAAGCTTAGATGAGTCACTTAGAAGAAATCCTGGCGCTCAGGTGAGATGAATCCCATCCCTGGGAAGGAGGAGCTCAGAGATCATTTGCTGTGTGTCCTGAGCAGCCCAGTGTGTGTCCACCTGAGTCCCATGGCATAGGTCAGGGTAGGGTAGGGTAGGAGAGCAGAGGATGGGATGGGTTGGAATGGGTTGGGATGGGATGGCACAGGCAGACTGAGAAAGATATTTAAGATCCTGCAGCTATAGGTAGGCGGAATATTCATAAACAACCACGCAGATACCTCATTCCCACTGAAGTCGCTGATTACACTTTTTCCCCAATGTCACATACTTCATCCTCAGATCTGGGAGCTGCCCTATCCCTAGGACACATGGCTCAGGTGGTGGCTGATGGATCATGGGGAGAGCCTGTCTGTATTTGGGAACTGACCCATCACCAGTAGAGGACCTTGAACATCGCTTGACGTGTCCCAGGGCATGAAGCGGTTCCCATGTGAACCAGCTGGGATCTGTCCATCTGTTTCATGTCCTTTTTTAGAAACTGTGAATCAAGGTAAAATCCAGCCTGGAGGTTACAAGTATCTAGGTCACCCTGGCCATGTCCACAGCTGGCAGACTGGTGAAGGGAGGGGAGAACGGTGACGCTCGCTGATGAATCAGAGCTGAAAGCAGACCTTTAGAGAGACTGGTACAGCCTGAATGTTATAGATCAGCCACTGCTGACCTAAAACATTCACCTTGAGGTTCAAAGGATGACTTTTAAGCCTTGTTACTGCAGGTTTGGGACTAAAAGTGGTCCCCAGAAGCCCCCACAGGCAGAGTCTCAGGAGAGACAGCCTGCAGTTAGGCAGCTATGTGTCTGTGGTACCAATCAAGCTTTTAAATATGGAAGCATCTGCCCTAGCAGTGATTTGATTTTATGCAATGTGTCTCATGCTACCGTATTGCTAAGCATGTCACTAAATCCTTGCACATCAAAGGAATGAAGTAAATCAAGCAAAACTGCATAAGCCACATTACAAATCAGTTTTGGCAAAAGGTGCTTAGACAACCCTGGAGGCTGCGGTCCTCTAGCTAGCAGCAGAACTCACGTAAGCCCAGAAGCAGTGCAATTTTTCCTGTACCACCAGGCAAAAGACTTGCAGCTAAGGTTGAATTAGGAACTGTCCTGGAGTCAAGTGGTCCAGAGATCTAGTCCTGAGTCTGATCATAGTTTTCCATGTGGATTGAAGCATTATACTTAACCTTTTTGTGCTCCCATTTCCTTGTCCATAATATTTTTCCCCTGTGGGGGAAGATGAGGTTGTCCAGAGAAGCTGTGGCTGCCCCATCCCTGGAGGTGTTCAAGGCCAGGTTGGACAGGGCTTTGAGCAGCCTGGTCTAGTGGGAGATGTCCCTGCCCAGGGCAGGGGGGTTGGAATGTGATGATCTTTAAGATTCCTTCCAACCCAAAACATTCTATGATTCTATAATTAGATAAGGCTGTGTAGTGGAGACCAAAAAGCTTTGCAGTTGTTAAAGACTCAGGTTTGCCCTTTGCTAGGCCAGCTCACTTGCGTTCTGTGATGGAGAGAAAAAGACTTCACTGAGAGGTTCAAATTAACAATTTATTTGGACTTCACTCATAGGTCCGATACGCCACTATTGCAAGTTCTTACGGATACAATGGAAGAATGCACTATTGCAATTTAAGGGGAAAAGAACAAAACAATTCACAGAATACACTATTACCACCTAACAAGTGATCCCGAAAAGTAACAACACAAACCACCAGCGCGCTAGACATGAATACCTTAAACGAGTGCACAAATCACGATCTTAGAGCATGCTAGACATCATACGTACGTTATTAAATTACTTACCTTCTCTCTCAGGTAAGGCCACTCAATCCCGGGAAGTTACCTTGCACAGCGTCCTGGAGAAAGAGGGGCAGAATCTCCTACGGGCCAGCTGTATCTTTGGAAGATTCCCCGTTTTTCTCCCCAAAACTTTGGATTTAATTATTCTTTTTCAGGACTGTGCTTGAATGGATTACACTATCTGGGATGGTTATCTCCGGTGGTTTGATGGCCCCTTAGATAGCAATGTTTATTTTGTGATGTCTGGTCTCACACTCACCGAATAGTGGTGGGATGTGACTCAGGGCATTTTGTTTGTTAAAGGCACCATTCGGGTGCCAGTTCTTGTTGTAATGCAGTGTTGAGACCACCCCAGGCTGAGCCATTTCCACAGCTCCCCCCAAGTTATCTCTGCATAGACAGGGATCAATAAGCACCTGCCGAGGCGAGATGGAGCTGAGTTGAATGATAACTCCCTGCATCTCATCTTTTGTGTTCTGAAACCAGTTTAGCCAGGTGCTCCTATTCAGTTCCTGGGAGTCAGTATTGCAGTGCGGAGTTTGACTACAATATTACTGTTAATATTCACTATTTGTACTCCCATTCATATGAGCGCTGATGCTTTTTGCTGCTTTGTGGGTGTTGGTGGGAAAAGGAACTGGTGCATCAGACGTCCAGCAGCTATCTCACTCCCTTGGGGCATGTTCCAACAGGAGAGCTGTCATTCACCAACACACACTGAGATAGTCCCTGGGACAGGTTATTCATTTGGATTTGATGGGTGACAAGCATGGATAGACTGTGTGAAGGCTGGGTAGAGGCCACCACGGGCCATAGTAGAGAGGATGCTGTGGTGGCTGTGGTGGAGAAGACGCAATGCAGAAAGTGGTGTGACTGAACAATGGGATGAACATCTCATTGTTCCCTCCAGTGATGATGGAGGAAGCCCAGGGGGCTGGCTTAGATTAGATGTCCACTACTAGATGGTCTGTGTTGAGGCAACGGAGGTCTAAGGCTCATTGCATTGCCTGGGTGGAAGCTCTTAGTGCAATACAGAGGTTGTGGGGTACGTGGGATATCTGAAAGGGGACTAATAGGTCTGACACAGAATCTGTGGGACACTTTGCATTTCTGGATGAGCAACTGGTGTCCAGGTAGGACACCAGAGCATCTCAAATGCCCTGAATACATGCATGCGCAGCTAAATAAAGTTCCTAGTCAATACACCCCATGGAGACTGGGGAGCAATTTAGTTTGTATGGAAGCAGACACCTGCATCTTCATGGCTCAGTTAGTCTCCTGATTCCATGGGTGTCCTGATTAGATGTTCACGTACTTCAGCAGGAACTCATAAACGTGGCTAATGTAGACATCTGCACATAGATGCCTATGTGCGGAGCTGATACCAACCTGTGTGTTCCTTCTAATTCAACTCCAGCAGCAATGCTGAAATCCTCCACAGAAGAAAAGAGAGATCCACTCTAGGAACTGACCATTTTTCCCTTAGCAAAGGAGGTAGGAGAAAGGTTCTCAAGGGATTTGTTCATGCCCCCAGATAGATTCACATTTGAGACTTTCCAGGTCAGGAGGATTAGGGGATGCCCAAGCCCTCCTGCCCAGACCACTTTGTACTCTAATTCCCTAGATTTCTTCTCTTTCTCCCTGAAGTCCTCTGCATCCCAAATCTAACAAAGAAACTCAAGGCCTGTGTTCCAGACATCCCAAGACGTCTTGTCCCATACTAACTCTCTACTCTTCTTTTTGCCATAACACATTGATAATGACATCTGTCCCACAATAAATGGACTGCAGTCACCAATCTCATTTAACATGAGTAGAGTCAAATGCAGTTGCAATGACTTTTGGTCACTCCTGGGCTAGAACATGTTGACATTTATAGACCACCTCCTCCATACAAAACACAAGAAATGCAACGCGTCTCCCAGGGATCTTTTTCTCTAGAGAATCCGGATGCTTTCCAGGCGCCTGGTAGCAGAACAAAATAGTCTGCTATTAAAATTCAAAAGCAAGTAAAATAGCCCTTCCCTGCAGGCGTTCTTTCTATGAGGCAATTCTGATGAGAATCCAGAGTCTCTGCGGAGGCCTGGCATATGAAATCCAAATTATATAGCTAGCATCCCCCTCTTTAGAAGTGGCTGTGTGAAGCACAAAATCCCTTTGCAATTCCCTCTGGTGATGAGAGGCAGCTCCTTATGTTTAGACTGCTCCTCTCAGCGTGCCTTGGGCTGAAGGCCTGCGAAGCTTGTAGCCCAGGAGCTGCCTCTCCTTCCCATGGTCCTCCTGGCTCAGGGGAGAGCCTGTTTCCTACATCCCTCAGAGCGCGGTGGAAGGTCCACATACAGAACCACCCTCTCACTTTCTCCAGCCCCCTGGAAACACCCCGGGACCGCGTCTGTCTTTCCGTCCCCACCTCTAGAGCCTTCCTGCTGACATCTGAAAGGGCACATCTACAGCGACATATTTTGGGCTATTTTGTCCATGGGGATAGGTTAAAAATGAGTCATGGTCATTTTCATGAATTACTCGCACAGCGGAGTTTTTCCACACAGTGAGCCATTATGAACCCATAGGTGGAGAAGATAATTATGACTGGTGTAAAGCTGTGCCTAATTTCCCACTCCATAAAGGGGAGACAATAACTCCCTTTCCTCATGGAGGTGTGTGACGATTTAATCACAAGGGGAGCTCTGTATTTATAGATTTTAAAGACACCACTATGATTATATAGTCCCACCTTCTGCATAACAAAGCACAAAGAACATCAGCCATTAACATCTTTGTCGAGTTCAGTAATTTTTTGCTTGAGTTTGTAGCACATCTCTTAGAAAGATACCCATGTGATAAATCTGAATATATGCATGTCAAGTTATGAACCCCATTTTCTTTGTTGACTTACAGACAGCATTGTAATTTCCATTTATAAATTCAGCTTGGGAGTAAAATCTCCATTTTCTGTTATCTGTTGATTTTATGCTTACACCCTGCTCACTGCAAGGTCGGAGTAATGTCACCCAGTCAATGCCCTGATCAAAGAACGATTCTGCCACATCCCTGAGAGATCATCATAGAGAAATTGTGGATATAACTGCGTATAGCCCCGGCACACCAGAGCGATGTGGCAGAAAATGTTCTTCCTTGGGCTGTGAATGACATCAGGAACTATTACTCTTTGCAGCTGGATGGGTCTTTGGGTTTAGCCCATCTAATACATCATTTGCTTTATGTTCCTTTACCAGATTAGAAAGGACAAAGGTTTGACTTTGTATTCTTCCCAAGAAAGTGAAGATAATCTTTATGTGACGAGCTCATGCATGAGCGTAATACTGGCTGGGATCTCTTGGTAGGAATGTGTATGGAGGGGACAAAATCAAATTTATAGGAAAGGTATGCCCACGCGGCTGTGAGTCCAGTTTAGCAAACAATAAGAATATACTTGGTGAGAGAGCTGTCTCTTGAATTAAAATGATTTGGATGTAGAATCATAGAATCATAGATTTGTTAGGGTTGGAAGGGACCTTAAAGATCATCTAGTTCCAACCCCCCTGCCATGGGCAGGGACACCTCCCACTAGACCAGGTTGCTCAGAGCCCCATCCAGCCTGGCCTTAAAAAACCTCCATGGATGGGGCCTCCACCACCTCTCTGGGCAACCTGTTCCAGTGTCTCACCACCCTCATGGTGAAGAACTTCTTCCTAACGTGTAGTGAAAGACTTGTTATTTTGCGAAATCAGTTTAACCTGCCATGTTTCAAAGGAGGGTCAGTTTTGTTGCTTGGCAGTGATAGGCAGTACTGCATTGTCCCCCCATGGTTTTTTTATTCTATTGAATGTGAGATCACTGTCACAAATTTGAGGGTTTCTTGCTCCTCTACTCTACGTGGGAGGAAGGGGTGTGCTTCCTGGCGGGGCACGTGGAGAAAATGGACCTGTGACTAGCTGTGAGAGATGTAGGGCTCTGAAAAGTTTATCTCTTGTCGTAATCAAGAAAGCTGATCTGAAGATACAGATGCCGGTTGACCTCTGAAATGCCAACGAGGTCTGGACCAGGAGGACAGCATCCTTGGAAACCTTCGGTTATTTGGTGAAGACTGTAGATCTCTAGTGCTTTCTAAAAGTGATGTGACACAGTCAAAAAAATTCCTATGTCAAATGTTTTTTTTTTTCCTTTTGCTTGTTATCATTGTGTCTTCTAAAGAGTGAAACCAGGAGCAGATAGGCTGAGTGGGGTGGGAGTCAGGGGGAAGGTGTGGAGGCTGAATGCAGAGCGCTATGCCTGGAGGAAAGGCTGGGATGAAAGGGCTGTGCCTGAGGGTCTGCCCCAGGAACCCAGAGCCAGGAGGACCAGCTTGAATCCAGACCAAAGGTGCTCTGAAAGGACTTAAAATAATTTTTGAAGCAGTTTGGTTTTGTATCTACTTTTGGTGACCTTCCTGAAGTCACCAAGACACACCAAACCATCATTTAAAGACTCCAGGTTTTGGAGACGCAGTTGTATTCGTAGGTAGGTCATTTCCCAGGAACCCCCTAGGAAAATCACTCCCTATTTCCATCTAAACTTTTTTTTCTGGCTTGACTTCAGCGTCTAACCACCAGATGTCATTGCTCCATTCCATTCAAACAGGGGCACTCTGCTAACACTTATCACAAAATACAAACTCAGTAGCTGCTCGTGGTCCCCAGGTATTTTCCACTGGTTGTCAATTAGAGGACAATATTACCTGCAGGACATCCCAGGACTGATAATAGTGAGGTCTGTACCTGGACAAAAAAGGGCGTACTCCTTAGAGGACCAGTGCACGGTAATAGGTGGAATAATAAAACCAGTAAGGCCACTGAAGCAAAGAGCAAAGAGAGGTTTATGAGGCAGCTGGACGTTTTTATGGAGAAAAATGGAATTAAGGGACACGGTGACAAATCAGAGAGGTGAGGCTGAGGCCCACAGAAACCAGAGAGGCAGAGGAAAGGGGAAATAGCTTTTTCTTGTTCAGTAGTTCCCTACAAGCCTTTTAATGCCCAGCAGAAAATGTTCCTTGTGGGAATGTGTTTTACACAACTTCATGGAGGAGCCTGAGATAGATGGACGCAACGTTGTCTCGTAGACGTTAGAAGTGCCTCGCTCTGCTCTCCTGTCTCTTGGCCAAGAATGTGGCGCCTTTGCTGTGCCTCAGGGCTGCGGGATGCTCACTTGGCAATCAAAAAGTCATCTCTTTGCTTTTCCCTCCACTCATCAGCATCCTTAAGCGACCCAGGCTTCCTCCCTCAGCTCCAGCCCCCTCCCATACCTTAATGTCTTCTTGAAAACACAGGGCACCAATTTGAAAGAAACGTTGAAAATCAAGAGTGATGCTTTTAGCTTTTCATAAGGATCTAGAGCGTTTGACCTATTTTCCTCCCACTTGGTTACTTCTCTCCTTTTAATAAATCAAATAAAACTGTAGGAGCACTGCATTTCATCTTGTCTGGACTGTTATATTTAATCTCCCGAGTGGGGGGAGGTAGGTATGTGCAGAGGGGAATGGCTCAGAAGCCTGAAAACATGAGAGATGACTCTCTTAAGCTCTTCTGATTTCACGGAAACTTGCCAGATAGGACTTTAATTAGGGCCTATCGAAACCAATCAGGAAAAGAAAAAGGTTTGTCAAGTTGTTAGCTGCTGCTAAGCTTTTTAGAGTTTGTAGGTTGTGGTGTTTGGTGGTGTTTTTTTTTTTTTTTTTTGCGCGTTGTGCACAAATTTATTCATCCTAACGATTTTACAGCTGTGCTCCCTTGCTTACAGCGCATCTCTCTGCATGAGAAACCTCTTCTATCATCTTTGCCGCTTGCTCAATTGGTAATTTTCCTGCTGGGATGGGCAGGAGCACTCAGGCGTTGCCAGGGTGGAGATTAGATTTTTCACTTTGCACTTTTTTTCTGGTGCTAAGAACATTTTACTTGTGCGCTGATAATGCCGTTATTTCTGTTTCATCTGCAAAGTAAGTTTGGAAGTCAACGGTCCTTGGTATTCACTTAGTGGTGTAAAACACAGGCACGATAAATAATCATATTATATAGCCTGTTAGGGAAAAAAGGGGAAACCAGCACAATTTTAAAAGAAAAATTAGAACTTTTTCTTTACCAGATTTTAGTGGAAAAGTTTTTTTTTTTCCCCTCCATTTTTAATTCTACAATGTGGTTCACATTATCTGTGGAATTATCTGCTCTGTTTGTTGGGTTTTTAGGGATTTCAGTCAATAGGGAGAGATTCAAATATTGAAAGTTAGGAACATCTTGAAGTATTTTGCTGGATCAGAGCTTTCATTATCAAGATACTGGTCACACTAGCCCTGACATCCGGGAATATTTCTTATTCAAAAAAACACAATTTAAAATAAAATTGTGAACTTTCGTGTCTAATACAGCAGCTGAAGGAAAATATGTGACAACTGGAGGCTGTAAAAACAGAGTAGGATCACTGAACACATCTGGAAATACTTTAATTACTGCACATTCAACTTTGAACTACTTGGTGCCTATGTAAACATAAGACTAGTAATTAAAGTACAAGATTTAGCTTGTGTGGATTGCCATCTTTTAGCTACTGATTTGGAGAAAGGAGGGGAAAGAGAAGGGGTAATTTTACATTTGTAGATTTTAAGGCCAAAAGAACCGTTAAATGTGTCTGGATGTGTAACAGAGTGGTGAATTCCACCCTGTTACTCCTCTTTTGAGCCCAAAGCCTGGTGTTGACTAAAGCATATTTTCCTGAAAGACACTTAATCTTGGTAGGAGAACATCAAGTAATGGCGTTACACCTTGGAGAGTGGAGCGAATACTTACTTAATGAGTTTTAAGGAAGCATAAAAGTAATTAAAAGCTTTTCAAGTCCTTTTTTAAAACAGTTTAAGGATGCATGACATTTTAATTTGATTTGCAATAAACCAGTTACAAAGAGCCATGGTTTTATCGGTAATTAATTATATATTTAATTTAAGATGCGCTAATAAAATAATAATGGAGGTCTAAAGGATATACAGTCAAAAATCAGTTGACTTGCTAAATTATTCAGAGGCATTACTTCAGATACGTTTGAATTCACTGACTGTGCCGTGAAACCTTGCGCAGTTGGCTCAAGATGACAAATGAACTGCGCTGTAAAAGTAAAAGTGCTTTAAACATCTTTTTGTTACATTAAGGAAGCTGCATGGAGATATGAGTATTTTTTTGCACAGCATTGGGGAGTGACTTGTCTGCTGGCCACCATTTTGGGTCAGCAGGTCCTTTCTATCTATAGGTTGCTGGGTGGTCTGCATGAGGGCAGCCTTAGACCTTTCTACGGCACATGCATCAGCTCTCAACAGACTACCAGTGAAACCAGTGCCAAACCACAGATGATACCACACAGCATTGCCTCTCTTGTCTTGAAATGCTGCACGCATTGGCCCTTCTGGATTTGCTTCTGCGCTCAAAGGATATCTCCGTGCTGTGCTGCTGGAAGCTAAATGAAATGCCTTCAGCTGGTTCACCAGGATATTCATGATCTAGCTTGGCAAAAGAGAGCTCTGTGGGTATTTGAGACTGGACCAATCCCTCCGTCTAAATGATTCTTCTCCAGTCGCTGTGGAAGTTGCCCAAGTAGCTAATTATGACCACCTGTCTAATTTTTTTCATGGTTAAAATTACATGAGGGAAACCATATTCCTTCTGGCTGACATCATTGCCTAAATAGATATACCCTACACAGCACAGCTAGTCCATCTGTGGCTAAAACCAAGGCAAACTCAAGGTGGGCAAAGCCACGTGGCCATTCTAGGCATAAAAGCAGCAAGACTTTTATAAGTCCAAATGTCCTTGGAAAGCCAGGACTGAACAAGCCAAGGAGCCTGGACTGGTGTGCTAGTAGAGACAGAAGAACCTGTAAAAAGACTGACTTCTGCTGTTTCTCCTGTGCCTGCCTTTTTTCCCCCTTCTGGAATCTAATGTAGAAAACTTGAAAATTTGGGGAAATGCCGGAAAAGCACTTTATGGGAAATATAACCTTCAGAATAAAACCTTGAAATTTTTAAAGTAACTATTATGATATTACTGCTACTACACTTCTACCTTTTACTAATAAATATTCCCAATGATGTCAGTGTATCTCGAAATGTATAGTATTAATAGCAATGACTTGCACAGATTTTAGACTTTACTACTGATATTTCACTGTGCTTTGTTATACTGAATTATACTGGATATATATAACGATGCCATTTTTCCCAAGCTTTCCTCCTAAATGATGAAGATTTGATTCTCCATTTGCGTGACAATGTAAGAGGATGTAATCTTTCATTTTTGCAAGTCAACAATATTGATGCTTTTTATTTTCAAGTTTGTTATTTCCCTACCTATTTTATCAGTATTTATACAGCTAAAACTTATACAAGCGCTCTAGTATGCAGCACTGCTGTATGTGTCAGGTGTATTTGTCTTTATTGGGAAGTAAAGAATTGAATTGAATAGCTCCGTCAAAATTTTTACGTGATATATAGTGATAAAGGGTATGTTGTTTATTAGAAAAGAAATTAATTAAGAACCATTTCAATAAGGTAAGCATCAATGCAGATTTATTTATTTGACATTTCAAGGGAGCATTTAAAAAATAAATGAACGGGTATTTGGAATTGAAATTTTTGTTCAAATTTCCTGCTGCAATCATGGGCTAAAAAACTGCGCAGCGATTTGCCACAAGGTGATGGAAAACATCGGGAGCTAAGTGTAGGCTAAGGAAGGATTAAAAGGGGCATTAGAGAAAGGACTAAAGTACAAACAGTGAGCTGCAAAAGGAGAAAACAGGGAAAATGGGAGGATAGAAAGGGCTTGGTCCCCGTTTCTTTAGACACTTGTTGCAGAAGACACAAAACCCAAGACATATGCAGTGATGTTCCTGGGTAGATCTCCCTCTGCAGCTGCTCAGACTTTACCTTTCAGAGCATAACCTCACGCTACGGGATCTCTCAAAGTGAAAACACGGGACTGCTGAGGAATACCAGCCTCTCCCCAGGATCCCCGTGGTGGCAGATCCACCCGAACATCAGTGTTACCAGGAAAGGGTTTTCGTATTGCAACATCTCATTGCATATCTCATTGGCTGGAGAGCAGAGACGTTTTTGCAGCTCCTCTTACACCGTGTCTCATGCGTGTCTCGAGGAGGTCTCTCCGGCTCGCACGGTACAATATTGTTGCAAAAATGTGAGATTGTGAAGTGATGCACTCAGAAAAACCCGTCCTAATTGTACATATACAGCGAGCAGCTCTGAGCTGACTGTCACCTCTCAGGGCTGAAATGGTAATACAAATTTCTAGAGAAAGCACCATCTCAATGCACAAAAGCTGTCAAAAAAAAAAAAAAAAAAGACGAAAGAAAACAAGCAAATTGAATCTTAGGAACTGTTAGGAAAACAATACAGATCAAAACAGAAGATAGCATCGTGCTGTTGTGCAAAACCGTCTGAAATGCCATGTGCATTTCTGCTTCCCTTGTCTCAAGACTGATTTAATCGAAGTGGAAAAGGCAGGGAGAAGAGCAGCGAGGATAATGAAAGATATGGCATGGTTTTTGTATGAACAAGTGAGGAGGAGACAGGAGTCTATAAAATCACGAGTGACAAGGAGAAGCAAAATAGGGAATAGCTAATTGTGGTTTCCAATGCAGGAATCGTTACATTGGAATAATGGGAATATTTCACCATTTAAAATGAAATTACAAGGAGCCAGGTTCCCAACGTGTACAAGGATTTATTTCTCCCCCCAGCAAGCAGGTGAAGTGCTGAAGTGTTTGCTGCAAAACCCTATCGGTGCAAAAAGTTCGGAGTTCAAAAGGGTATGGTCCAGTTAGACCTTTGGTCTGCTCTGATACGGCATTTCTACGCGAACATTGGGATTTGGTGAAAAATTCTTATTTATTTGGACTTGCTGGACTGGAATGTCACTGTGCAAGCGTGTCTGGTACTGGGTCTTCAGATGAGACATTTTATTTATTAATTCACAAGTGACAGCTTGTGGCAAAAACCTGACTCTGGATACCATAAATCCATAGCATCAAAGGGACTGACGATAGAACTCTGCCATAATGCAGAGTTTGTGGTTCCAGTGTCAGTCGTAGGGTTTGAAGTAGAGAATAAACCAAGAAAACAACTATTGATAGTAGATATACTCCTGAGAGTGTCTGATCAGGCTGTGCTTGAAACTGATACGGGGAACAGTGGCATACATGCACGTTTGATCGAAAAGAATTATCCAGTTTCAAAACCAACATGGAATAAATTTCCAGAAGCTGCAGCAGAGGGTAAGGCATTGCTGGAAGCCGTCAGGGTTGTGATTGTGCACTGGCCAGGGAATCACATACCTAATGGATATTTCCATTCCTGAATGAAGCAATTCATGGCAATGTATCTGAAGAAAACCACATTGATTTCAGAAGTTCTCTGTTCTTTGAAATGCTTCAGAAAAATACAGAAAGGATAGGTGGATGTACCAAGGGAAGGGAAGGGAAGGGAAGGGAAGGGAAGGGAAGGGAAGGGAAGGGAAGGGAAGGGAAGGGAAGGGAAGGGAAGGGAAGGGAAGGACAAGACTATTTCAGTTGAAATGGACCAACAACAACCATCTAGTCCAACTGCCTGACCACTTCAGGGCTGACCAAAAGCTAAAGCATGTTATTAATGGCATTGTCCAAATACCTCTTAAACACTGCCAGGCTTGGGGCATTGAGCACCTCTCTAAGAAGCCTCTTCCAGTGTTTGACCACCCTCTGGGAAAAGAAGTTTCCTTATGTCCAATCTAAACCTCCCCTGGTGCAGCTTTGAGCCATTCCCACACATCCTACTGCTGGATCCAAGGGAGAAGAGCTCAGCATCTCCCTCTCCACATGCCCCGCTCAGGGGGCTGTTGGGAGCGATGAGGTCACCCCTCAGTCCCAGTTCTCTGAACTAGAAAAGCCCTCAGCCGCTGCTCATAGGACCTGCCTTCCAGCCCTGTCACCAGCTGTGTTGCCCTCCTCTGGACACATTCAAGGACCTTCACATCCTTCTTAAGTGGTGGGGCCCAGCACTGCACACAGTGCTCCGGATGAGGCCGCACCAACGCCGAATGCAGCGGGACAATCCCCTCTCCTGACTGGCCGTGCTGTGTTTGATGCGCCCCGGGATGTGGTTTGCCCTCTCGGCTGCCAGGACTCACTGCTGGCTCCTGTTGAGCTGCTGCCCACCAGCACCCCAGACCCCTTTCTGCAGGGCTGCTCTCCAGCCGCTCCTCTCCCCATTTATACTTGTGCCTGGCGTTACTCCATCCTAGGTGCAGAATCCGGCATTTGGACTTGTTAAATTTCATCCCATTAATCGTAGCCCAATGCTCCAGTCTATGTAGATCCCTCTGCAAGGCCTGCTGTCCCTCAAGAGAATCTAAAATGAACTATTCAGGCCCCAAAATGCGAAGCGGATGTAGAGAAAATTGTGAAATCTGCTGAAAAAAACTACAGTGCAGACAAGAACGTGTGCTGATAAATCAAGACTTGTGGAAGCCACGGTCCACATGTGCATGATACAACAGTGAGTATTGCTTGGTTTTGTCTTATTCACTCTGTCCTAGGATTGCTTTAGTGAAAAATATAACACTAAAACTATCGTCACTCCTGTTAGTCTGCTATTCGCCAGACATAGGATTGCAGCAATAATTGCAAGCAATAACAACCTGCTGGTTCAGTGGACAAGACTTCAAACAATTTGCAATTGCTCATGGTTTTGAGTCCTTCTCTGTCCAAAACCATGCAGAAATCCTGGTGGAGGAAATCTGCAAAGGTAGATGTCTGCAGTGTGGACCCCAAAATCAGGCGAGAAGAACCCAGGGGTTCAAGACCCTGCAGTTGGCATACGTGTTGGTACTGCAGAGGCTCAGATGGTTGCAGAGGATTAGGGAGATACAAACTCCTGAGGAAGATTTGTGGAAGAATCAGAGCGCACTTGCAAGCTATCCTGAGTAAGAGGAATAGGGTTATGAAACCCGCAGAAATAGCCCTAAAAGTAAAGGAAAAAATTAGAACGTTGCAGAGCTGTAAAGGAATAAGCAGAGGGACAGAGATGGATGGGCCTCTTAGAAGAGCAGCCAGAACACACAGTGCTTCTGGGAGCTCCTGAGAGACTTACTGAGTGCTGTTAAAACAGTTAAAGTGGAGCTGAATGTGCTTTTTTTCTAAGTGCTGTAATACAAATTGCAATGTGAGCTAATTTGCCGCTGAAAAACGGGGAGTTGTGTTATGAGGATATTGACTATTTCCAGTACAAGAAACAAGGTGATACTGGCCAGAGATGCCCAGAAGGCAGCTGGGAGGCTTCTGGCGTCAGGTAAATGTTTTAACTATAACTTGACTGTTCTACTGCAAGTTCAGCATCAGGCTGCCTTCCTGATGGGACTCTTAGTTGGTGCCTTGCTTCTTTCTCCATCAAAACCACTACCCAAAACTTTCCCTTTGAGCATCGCAGGCTGGTGACAGAGCAGGACATGGCCTCTGGCTTCCTGTCTTCTGGCTGCCAGTCATGTAACCCAACTTTTGATGTTTAGAGTGGAAGTGTTACTGGTTGTTTTAGCTTGCCTCTACAATCAGAGGACAGAAATATGCTGCTCTGGTGGCGTCCCCTCGCACATTTTGCTGCCATGGCTTGATGCTGAGCTGCATGGTGACAAGATTTCCCAAGGATTTGTGCTGGAGCCAGACGTAACGTGGGGCAATGGGCACTGGTATGGACAAGATAAGACCCACAAAGCACAGATTATGAATTCTTGAAATAGGGTAATATCTTGTTAAGTGGGTGAAGTCCTCTTCAGCCCAGCTGGGTGAGCTCAGCCTGTCTGAGATCCACCATCTGTGGATCTTCACTTATCTACAGGCTTAGGTGGTAGGATGCTCAGATGTTTTTCACCTTCTCGTTATTCACCTCTTGGCAAAGTGCATGTGCTCTTCAACTGCAAACACACACACATCACTCAAGGAAGGAGCCCAGGTATCCTCATCTATGCACCTTCCCACCCCAAGTTACTGCCTGGCCGTTTAGCACACTCCATGCACCATTAGATGAGCATTGATTATCTGGCTTTAGCACCATCAATATTCAGTCCATCAACGTGCAAATGCTACGCTGGGAAATAAATATCCATAAATCATTTTGCTAAAACTCCCAACCAAAATAAGGGCAGATGATGCTACTAACTGAACTGTACAAGTGATTGGAAGTAAGAGCTTCTGAAATAGCTTCTTGATTGAGAATATATGTCTCATTAATCTTTTAAACAGAACAGCATGAGCTGAGCATGAAAAGATAATGGAGCCCCCAGCAGCACCCTTGGCCCTGCCCTTAGGACAAGGGCTGGCAGCACTTGGGCCTGATTAAACAAATCACTTAGGTGGAGACTTCATTTTCTGGAGGTTCTTAAAATACCACAGGCTGTGTTTACTGAAGGGCATAACTGCCCTGCAGGCAACTGGATGCAAAATTGAGATCCTCCTACTGTCCTGCATGGTTACTTCTCTTTCTCCAGGTAGCCATGTTCTTCACAGATGTATTTTTTACTAATTAACCTCCCTTAACACCCCAAATTTATTCCTGGCCTAAAGATCCAGAGTATTAGGGGCAATGAGTGTGAGCTGAGGTTGAGAAATGGTGTGGACCTTGACTATTTGGCTTGTGCCATTTTGCTCCACACTGAGCAGAGCTGGAGGAGTGGGTGATCCCTACCTCCACCGTGTGGTGGTTGGGGCACCCCTCCAGAGAGAGACACACATTTGGTTCCTCTTCCAGAGGGTTTTGCATTTGGATTCATGGCTGTCATCGTCCATTGTTCCAGGGTTAGTGGTCTCAGCGCCTCTCACTGGTATTGTCCCATGACATGTGGGGGCATCATGTCATCTGGCCTGAGCAAAAATGGGGGTCAGTTTGTAGCCCTGCACCGAGGGAGCTGCCTGGGACAGAAGGAGCCCAGAGCCTGGGCTCTGCTTCAGCACACATTTCTCTTTTGTGTATCATTGTCTTCACAGAAGAGACCACAACTGGGCCATCCATCTCGAGGTGATTCGGGATTCTTGCTAACTTCTGGCTTTCTGTGTTTCAGCTGATATAGTCTAGTCATTCTTCACCAGGTGAAATTGTGAGAAGTGAGATTAGTTCCACTACAAAACATCCAAAACTGAGGTGTCTAGAAAAGCCATCAAGGTACCCAGATTCGGACAGAGGCAAAGCAGAAGGTGGGTTCCTCACAGCTTGGATGACACCCCCACTGCTGTGTCACGGCTGTAAGAGGGACACGGCATCCTCCCAGACTGTAAACACAAGCAGAGCTTGGGGGCTGTCCTGGGAATGTTTAATTCCTTGGTGTAGGCAAAGCCTTAGGGATGTTTGGTGTTTCCATGCTCCCTTCTCATCCTATTATAAGGCCAGGAGCATTTCTGAACCACTTGGTCATCTCGTGAATACGTAGCACTCTCCTTTGGCTGTAACCTCCAGTGGAGACACTGCCAATAGCTCAAAGGAGTCTTGGCAAACCGGTGGACATGCCTTTCATTCCCATTTACAGCAGTGAGTCATGTTATCTTTGGCTCATTGGATCACTTTGATGTTTCTCCATTTCCTCAGGTGCTTGAACTCAATAGCCCAAATGTGGTATATACATGAAATTATTAACTGCTGTGGTTGCTTGTCCTTAACATGAATTCAGACATAAACACTTTACAAATTAGTACAGAACAAACAAAGCCGGATTAAAAGAACAGCCGAAGCTTTTCCTCTCTCATTTTTTTGAAGTGTGGTTTAGCAAAATCAATTCTAATCTCTTTTTAAAACATCATGCTGATAGCAAAGTCCTTCTGAACTTTAACGAGTATTTCCCAAATATTACTGGGAGACTCCTGCTATTTTCACTTGAATAACGAGTTTGGCAGAAGTTTTTTTTTTTGTGAAAATAGATGAAATATCCTGATCATAAACAGCACGGGATAAAATAAGGATCTTCTAAAGCAGAGTGAAAACTGACTGCTCTGCAGTGCAGCCAAGAGGCTAATGTTTGATGAAGGTTGCCTGCAGTGAAAGTCTGTTGGGCTATCATTTCTTAAATCATAGTGGTTTGCTCGATTTTCTTTTGAGGGAAGAGAAGGGAATGCGTAAAATTAATGTCAGCAGACCCCTAGTCTACCAGCAGAATGGGCTGTAAAGTGCGTCTTTGCTGTCCTCCATCTTCCCTCTGGAAATGGAGGATATTCTTCTCCCTTTATTGGGTTGCTGGAAAGCCAGTTTATTTTGCAATTCATCACAAGATTTTTTTTTTTTTTTCTCCCTTTCCTTTTATTTTTATCGTCCTGTGATGGCATGCTGCAAAACCATAACATTGTCTCTTCGAGCCACTGTGGGGAGAATCTAAGCGACCCATGGGTATTTGTACATAGAGACGTTTGCTATTCTGCAGGGCTCTGCTTGTTACCACCATAAAGCATTTGACCCAACACCATTTCTTTCTTAAAATGGCCTCTTACAGTATTTCAGTCTCAAACGTGGCTCTGAATTTGCTGATGACATCAATTACAGTTGCAGATTGGGCCACGCTTCTAGTTCATTGTCCCTTTGTGAGCCCTTAAAGAACCCAATAGCGACTGGACAGCGCGATGTGCCAGGTAGATAAATCTAAGTGTGATGGAGGACCTGCGGTCAGTCATACTGCGGCACAGGGCGATGAGCTTGAATGGAACGGAGGAAAGCAGAGACCGGACAGAAACGCTGGATCGGATTGTGCAGGTGATGAGGATTTACATCCATGGAGGATTTACAGCTGTTGTGTGCCCAGCTCAATGCAGGCAGGGGAGTCTTGTTCTCCATCTCAGCCAAGACGTCATCTGGGGTCCTTGGGGGTTTCTCCGCTGATTTTGGTGGATTTTAGATCATCATGCGATTAAAATCTCATCCTCTCCACTTCTGATGGAGTTCACCTGTAGCCTCCTAACGTGCTTCTCGGAGAAGATCTCTTCCCTCCCCTTTCATTTTCATTCCAGCCCTTTCTACCCTACTTCTCTTCCCCAAGGCTGAGGAAGGGGAGCTCAGGGCACTTCATCCTGCCATAAAGCTGGCTGAAACTTGCCAGATTCAGAAAGAATGTTCATGGACGTTCTCACTGAAGCCACAAGCAGTGAAACAGTAAAAAAACCCAACCCTGCAGATGTCTAACAATGTACCATTTTTTCACCAGTTGTGAAGCCACTTACAGTTTGGGAATGCTCATCAGAAATTCCAAATGCTATGAAAAAAGGCAAAAAAAAAAAAAAAAGGGCCTGTGACTTTGGGGGATGTTCTCCTACCTCTGTATGTGTTGTTCTCTTGACATCTTTGTTTCCCTCCCTACATCGAGGGGAGATCTCAGCCCCAGCTCAATGACATCGGAAAGACCTTGACACTGGAGGAAAGCCAGACTCAGGAAAGGGTCATAAAGGCAAGGAGAGGGACTGCAAATTGGTCTTCTCACAGTTCATCCCCTCCCTTGTAAAAGCCTCATTTCTACTGATTTCTTTACTTTTAAAATCTTGTAGTTTGCTGGGTGTGCAGGCTTTGCAGGAGAGGGTCCGATGAGGACCTGCAGACTCCATCTGACGTTGTCCTTGACCTTCTGCGAGACCTCCTGCTGCACACCCCATCCTCCTCCTCCTTGCCCAAGCCAGTTAGACAGTAATGCCCAGCACAACAGGTTTTGAAAGGCCACTGTAATAACAGGAACAATGTAATTGCCTTTGTTTATCATAAATTTCCTTCTAGCTAGCTATATTAAGGCTCTTGGGCTTAGGTGCTGATAAATTAACATAAATTGCCATCTTATTAATGGCTCCCACTAATCTTCCTTGTGATGAGAAAGATTGGGGTGAAAATTCTCAGCAGAAGTTGTATTTTCTGGCAGGTTGTTTTATTACTATTATTGTGTGGTTGTTTTGGGTGGGGTTTTTTTTGCTTCTGTCTAATTGTAATTAACCAACAGTTGAGAAAGTCAGCCTTGCTGTGTCACCTGCAATTGCTAGGGTCCAAGCTGCATCTGTAATTTAGAGGGCTGGAATAATCACTTAATTACTCTGCAGTGATTACGGGAGACTTGCATGGTCAGTGGATAAGAGAGATTAAATGGCAGTGGGAAAAAAGATGCAGACATATGTTGCTAGTTAAGTTAACCGCTTTATATTAATCCTGGCCCGCGCAGGGAAAGTGCCATACCTCTGCCAGAGGACTGGAAGCAGAAAATCCTTGCCCAGACTGCGAGGAGCATAAAGCCCTGGTGCCCTGGTTCCAGTGAGTGGGAAGATTAGTTTTAAAAGAGGAAAATAGGAAGTAGGAAGATTAAGTCCTGGAGTTCATTTTCTTTTTCTTTGTTCTGGCATTGTTAAGGCAGCCTTGTACACATTTTCCTTGGGATGGTGATCCAAACCTCGCAGGCTGCAAGAGGAATGGAGCACACCGGTCTGGAGCAAGGTCTGGTGCAGCGTTTGGCCCAAGAGGGCTTCGAAGAGCCCCTAGGAGACAAGTAGTCTGGTGACCAAATCATGTTGCTGCTTCTTTGTTGTAACCAGATATTTTAAACCGGTTCTGAATGCTTGACAAGGCAGGTTGGAGGGGCTTGAGGCTGGTGGGGTTTTCCCAAGTTGTTTCCCATGCAAAGACAGAAACATGATTTTATGGTTGTTACCGATTCTCTGTTAAAAGAAAGCCTGAAAAATGTGATCGCTTTTGTTAATGAAAGAGGGAGAATAGTGGGAATGTAAAGAGATGCTGCAGCCCTCCTTTTCATATGAGAAACTGTTGGGGGCATGTTTGTTCCCACCCCAGCTGGGCAAACGGGACCAGCAAAGCAAGGGTCAGTGTGGGCTCACCGTTCCCCTTTACTTGCCCCAGGGTTCACCCACAGGTCTGATCCTGCACAGAAACATGTGTCTGAGCTGAATGGCTGTGTGGCAGGTTTAGGTTCAAGGTGGCCTTGGGCTTCAAAAGGTGTTTGTGGGCACAACCTTGGAGCTGTACTCCCCAGGCACCCTTGGGTTCTGCAGGGTGACATAGGATGGAATAGAATAGAATAGAATAGAAATTTCAGTTGGAAGAGACCTACAATGATCATCTAGTCCCACTGCCTGACCACTTCAGGGCTGATCTGTTGTTAAAGTTAAAGCATGTTATTAAGGGCATTGCCCAAATGCCTCTTAAACACTGCCAGGCTTGAGGCATCTCTCTAGGAAGCCTGAACACGTGAGCATCCCTCCCTGCTCCCAGCCTTCTCATGGCTCCTTTGCTCATGAGACCTTTTTCAGGAGGGTAAATCCACTCGTGGAAGTGTCCATCCAGAGCTGCTGTCAGGGTTGACCCGGGAAAGCTGATGAGGGTGACCACCATGCATGAGGACAAGACTCAGCCGTGAGCAGGACGTTGCAGCTGCTGCACAGGGGTGACCGCTGGAGATGTTGGCAAAGACTGTGTTTCCCAAGGGGGTGGCTTGCTTTATTTCCCTAAAAGTTTAGGGCAAAAAAACTTCAAAGGAGATAGAAAAACTGCTTTAAAACATTGTTGGATGGGCTCCCTCAGTGGGGAACAGGGGCTGTCTGAAATCTGCTTCCCAAACACCACTGCGTTATCAGTTGCACAGGTACAGTGTACACGAGGTTAATGAAGACAGGATAGGAGGGGATTAGTAGTGCATTGCAAACAAGTTTGTGCTAAGTGGCTTAGGGTTCATCCTGTCCCACTTCTAAATACTGATTTCTGCTGTTTTCACCTTCCAAAACACATAAACTGTTGATTTTGATTAGTAAATGAATTTATACAGATAAGCTTTAGCCATCTGCTAACAAGCAGGACGTGCCCCACCACCTCATCCTTTGACATTCAGAGCTGAACTTCAGTGGTTTTGGTGCACGGTGTCCACACTGATGTGTATCTGAACAGCCAAACACAGCCCCATCCCTGGGCACCCCATCCATCATATGCGAGTGTGTAGCACATTTCCCTGCTCCAAAAATCTGTCCCAAGTCCTACAACTCATTCTCATAAGCCTTGACAACCGAAGTAGGACTACTTTGCAGAAAATGATGGAGAGAACTGAAGAGCCCCTTAGTTCCCATGGCCTTGTCTCTCTTTCTGGAGATCCTCTGCAACCGTTTAGGTCTGGAGTGTCTAATAATAGAAGAATAACTATATATAACTATTCTAGAAGAATAGAAGAAGTAACTAATAACAGAAGTCAATTAACGCTGCACTGGCACAGTTCATATGGAGGGAAACAGCATTTCTTCAGGCTAAATCTGGTTCTTGGCTTTGGCTTTGAGTGAGTTTCTCACTACTGTTTTCAATGAGAAAGGGCAGTTGCATCACATCTAATATTCAATGGGAAACTTGAAAATATTCTTAAACTCCATATCACCCTTCTGCATGCCCTGGGCCCTGCTTGATTTGATTATCCAAAACTCTCAGCCACACAGTGGATTCAGAAGCAATTTAAGAGCTCATTACCTCTAATTTGTTTTTAATTCTTCTCTCTGAAACCCAGAGAGCTGCTAACAGTCTCAGAGTGATTATAGGGGTCTGCTCCCGGTAAGTAAAACTCCTTGGAAGGAGGCAGAAGCTTATTTGCAGGATGTGGGGGGCATTTCATGCTACCACTTCCAAGTTGACCCCTTGCAGCATCCAATTCAGGTTGTGTCTGCGCAAGAGACTTTGGCAGCAGCCAACAGTCTTCGAGTGAGCAAGTCAGACTTTTCCCCACTTTATTAGGACATTTGGGGCCTATGAGCTTTTCTGTCCTTTGCAACAAGGGATCTGGTGGCTTTTGATCTCCTAACACAGGCTTTCAGCACCTTCATCTAGCCTGTCCTCCATCTGTAGCACACTGTAGGGCTAAATGCTTTGCTCTAATTAAAGTCATCCAATTTAATGTAGGCAACGTGTGGGAAGGCAATGAGCCTGTGATGTACGGGAGAGGGGCCTAGTTGGCCAAATATTCTTCTTCTGGTCTTGAACTTGGGTATTCTCCACTTCCAAGGCGAAGGGAAGATCTTCACCCTTTAATATTTGTCCATGTGCTCTGGTGCTGAACCAATGCCTCTATGCTCCTAAAACAGATGAGCATCCAGGCTGCCCCCTGACAAGGATAATGCCACCATCCCCACACCCAAAGCTTGCCCATTGCACAAGACCGTGGCAAGAGGCCCCAGAATGGTCCCGTCCTCATAAGCAATGGCTGCAGCCAACCTCCTCCTACCGCGCAGAGATGTTCTGACCCATGTAGATGGGGCCAAGGCACCCAGAGGACATCACAAGCTACGTAGTCGCGGCAGGTAATGGGGCATCGCCTGTCATCTCTTCCCTCCCATAGACCATTGCTCACCCAGTACAATCTGCCATACGCTCAATATCCACCTCTGCGGTGCCCTCAGGAGACTCTGGTGGAAGGGACAAAGCAGACGTCACTGAAAACGGGCTGGTGGAGCCATAACAGCAGGAAATGCCATCGCAATCAAAGAGCAGCAGCTGCAATACATGGGGAAACGTGCAGCTTTCCTGATGAAATGCAGCATACCCCGGTTCCCCACATCGCTTCTCCAAGTGCTAATGGTCACATCCACCCTCTCTGCTCCCCACCTGCACGTTTAAACTCCAAACCCACTTCATAGAAAACCTCTCCAGTCTCTGTAAAAGCTGTAGATGGAGCCATCAATTCACCTTCCGCGTGAGATGATTATTTCTGGGGTTAAAATATCAAACGCAAGCCGATCTCTGGTGGATGCCCTGGCATCGGGACTGCCCACCCCGGGAGGTGGCAGCCTTGTACAGCGCAGGGCTCTCGGGTGCTCGTCTGATCCCACCCAGCTATTCAGAAAGAGCGTAAAATATTTATCTGCAGATATATTTGGATCTGATTCTTTTTTCTTTCCCCCCACCTCTTTGTATCTGAACGATCACTTTCTAGCCTTGCCGGCACAGCGGTTTTCCAGAAAAATGAGAACTTGCAATCTTGTCTACTTTCTGACTTAAAGCCTGCAGGGTTGTGGGGTTTTTTGTTGTTTCACAGTGGGGGGAAAAAAAAAAAAAAAAAAGAGAAAATAAATTACTGTTAAATGCTTTAAAGCTAATCTGAGGTACCCGGTAAATAAAAATCATTAAAATCCAGCATGTTTTACAACAGAAAAGGTGAAGTGAATTTGCAGAGTGCGTATTTTCCCTTCCCCGTGCTCATATTAAGGCTTGCTCATAATATTGAATGAGCCTTTTGGCCAGAGACGTGCCGAGCCTTGCCCCTGTTGATCAACAGGGATTAAAAATGACGCCTGGGACTGCTCACGCCAAGGTAATGAAACAGGAATCCGAGGGCTCTGGAGAGCAATTTGGGAAGTTTCCTTTCTTATTGCTAAGGCCAGGGCAGGCTTTTCCCCAAATTTAGTATTCTGTCTGGGAGAATATAAAATAATGAGACTCCTGCTGCTTCCCAGGGGAGACTCTTGAATTGCCTTAGAGATATCACTGTCAGCCCGAGGTTTTTTCCTGTCTAAAGCTGACCTGAAAAAGGGGCGAAGAAAAAAGCAAAGGGGACCCGTGCCTGTTTTGATGCCTTCTGGTTGGCAAAAAAGACTTCTATTGTTTATTTTTTTCGGGGGGGCAGGAATTGTTTGTTGGTTCACTTTGTGTAAGAAACACCACGATTATGGAGCTCACTATCGAAAACCTTTCTCTTTGGAAAATGAGAGAAGAGGAACAGGGGATTGCTCACAGCCCGCTCTGAGGGCCTCTGAAATCGGTGGGGAAGGGATGCTACGAGGCTGGAAAAGCGCAGGATGTTTCACAGTTGTGCATTGAAGGGAACAAAAGCTGGCATGATAAAAAAAAGAGCAGCTGCTGGAGCGGTTGGGGGAGGAGAGGCTGCCTGCGAGATGCTGGGGCTTGCAACAGGGTGGCTTTAGGGCATGAGGAATGCAAACGCCCAGGAGGTGCTAGGAAAAGTCTCACCGACATATTCCTTGTGAGTCAGGAGGAGGAAAACCAAAGTGCCCTGTGCAGACGGCTGGAAAAAGCTGCTAAGAAGGAAAGCAGGTGCTGGCAGGCTCTGGCTGGGATTTTCCAGGATAAGTTATTGCTGCTAGCCAGGGAGAGGAGAGGACTGAGCATGAAGAGCAGAAGTCAATAAGGAGACACCCAACACTGCATTGACTTGCTTGGCTCTAAAGCTGCCTTGATGCTGAACACAAACCTGTTGTGCCTCTGGTGTTGCACCTTGGGCTTGCACTGTTGGCTGCGATCACCAACGGTACCCCAGGAAAGCCCTTATTTCACACATTTATGGCACATCAGGGGCTGCTCTGTGGAGCAGAGCTCTGCCTGGCTGCAGCTGGGCTTGCAGACAAGGTGAAAAGGCAGGTGTGCCTCCACAGTGGCCTTTTAATGGGGCCCTGTGCACAAATTAACCCTACCACACAGCCACCGACCCCCCCAACCATGCAGAAGAAATGTGAGAGGTTTGGCACCATCTCTGTTGACAAGTGAAATGGGGAGCTGGGCAAATCACAAAATCATAGAATGGTTTGGGTTTGAAGGGACCTTTAAAAGCCATCTAGTCCAGTGCCCCTGCAATGAGCAGGGACATCTTCAACTACATCAGGTTGCTCCAAGCCCCGTCCAGCCTGGCCTTGAATGTTTCCAGGGATGGGACATTTACCACCTCTCTGGGCAACCTGTGCCAGTGTCTCACCACCCTCAGCGTAAAAAATATCTTCCTTAAAATAATGGCCTGACTTATTGCATGAATTGCTACTGGTCATTTGGATGGTGGTGCCTGGAGGTTGCTCATCTTTCACCTTGGATGGACCTGGAGGTTCAGGCACTTGCAGTTGTAGCTGTAGGAAATGCCACCCAAACCTGGCTGCTTTTGGGAAGCTGGTTCCTGAGATTTGGGGTGGGAGAAAGCATGCTGGGAGCATTGGTCAGCTGTGGGACACCAGAAATAAGCAGTGGCTTCAAAGTGGTTTAGAAGGTTGGATCGCATCTGCCCCAGGGATGAGCCAACAGAGGATGGGAAAAGTTAAGAACAGAGTTTGCAAGCAGTGTTGGGGACTCAGGGAAGGAAAATCTGAGGATAAATCCCCAGTGAGAGCTGCTTCCCAGTCTCTGTATGCCTCTGGATACAAGAGACCCTAGTCCACGTGCATCCCATTGGGATGCTCTTAGGAGCAAAACCTGTTGTGCAGCTTGCGGAGGATGTGCCGGCTTTCTGCTGGGTATCCATCTTTGTATGGGCTGGTACGGAGCTGGCATGTCGCTCTCACCACCCTGGACCCTTTCTGAGCTGCTCTTTTGTTCGCTGGAGCAAAAAAAGAAAGGTCTCATGTGAGGGGCAGGGCAGCTGTGGCCACCATCTGAAAATAAAAGGCCCCAGGGATAAAGGAGAGCTCACGCAGCCCTGTTTCACACAAAGGGGAATAAACATATGGAATAGGTTAACAAGTGAGGTGGCTGAAGCCGCGCTATAAATAAGACTATAAATAAGTTCAAGAGGCATGTTGACAGGCTGCTGGGGGAAAAAAAAAGCCGGTGGGGAGGACGGGATTGAGGTTATTAAACGGGGGTGGAGGGACCTAAAAGGCAAGCTTATGATAAAGGGAAAATAAGACAGAGAAGCAGTCTGGTCTCTCCTTGTTCCAGCTGTGCTGTGAGTCAGAGGAGAGAGCTGTTTCTGACCGATGTGTTTGAACCACCAGTGATCGGTCCGTTCAGCAGGAGGCAGGTTTTGCCCATAAAATTGGAGGGTGTTGAAGAGAATCAGCAGCATGGTGTAAGGGATTGGGTGTTACGTGCCTCTGGTTTTGGAGCTGCTCTAAGGTGTGGATGTGTGGGTGTGGACGTGTGGGTTTGGAGGCTTGTATGAAATACATCTGCAAGGTGGGGATGTCTCCTGCACGGCATCCTGCTGAGAGGGGAGAGGATGAGGGCACACAGGGAAGGACCTCGGCTCTGGGGAGCACCTTGGGGAGGAGCAGTGGCAAATGAAGCGTGAAGAAGTCATGTTGTGATGGAGCGAGGTCTCATGTTGGGAGAGGAGCATCACTGCGGTGGTGCCAGAGGACTGGTAGAAACATGGAGGTGCAACACTTGTGTAAGACAGATCAGAGCTGACTCCTGCCTCAGCCCACAATAACATTCATTTCTCTCTGTTTACAGGGATACGTGGTCAACAGGCTTGGGGAGAAGGGAGTGATGAATTCAAGTAAACCACTTGGGTGTAGCAGATATTGTTTGGTTGCCTTGGCCAACCAGCTCTTAAGGAACTAAAGTGTGGCCAAAGTCCACCAAAGCCACCAGTCTCCAGGATTTTAAGTGATCTTTTTTTGCTGCCTAAGAGACCTCTTGAATAACCCTGCACTGGAAAATCCCAGGGCTTAAATCAAGCAGGAGATGCGTCCTGAGCTTTGCAAAGGAAGATGTTTCTAAAATCCTCACATGGACAAGCATCCCCTGGCCAAATGGAGAAAACATCCTGTGCTGTGATACTTACAGATCCAGTCAAACTGATTTTATTGGCTATAGCAGCCACTATTTTGTCTGCCATGGTGGGAAATGAGCTGGGAATCTCCAGAGTGAGAAGCCAAGGTTTGTTAAACCAGGATTTTAAGTCATGTTAGTGGTGGGTTGCACTTACAGGGTATGCAGCTGATGGGTTTTAGGGGATTTCTGATGCTTGTCCTGACAACAAACTCTTGATGTCTGCTCTGACTGCCTGGAGCCTGGCATCATTCACAACAGAAAGGAGACATTAGATCCCCTGCATTTGAAAATGAAGTTCTCTTGCTACCCAAGTGAACACCATAGAGATCCGTCTATCTTGGAAAGGCGATAGTGCCTCTTTTCATCATCTGGGTTGGGACTTCTCTCCCCACCTTGGCCATACCAGGCCTTTCTGAGTTTTTAGGCAAAAGAAAGCCCAGTTTTGGGATGCTATTGCAAATACTATTAGCTACAATCTGAACAGTGTGACCTAAGGAGCAACATGTCTCTGGTGAAACTTGCTGGTGAAAATTGAGGCATTGAAGGAACATTTATGACAATGACTCTGGTGCCTGTGAATGCTGAGATGCCTGGGCAAGTAGGTGCAGGTTTTGTTAGCCACTGTATTTTAGAATCATAAAATTGTTAGAGTTGGAAGAGACCTTAAAGACCATCTAGTTCCAACCCCCTGCCCTGGGCAGGGACACCTCCCACCAGACCAGGCTGCTCAAAGCCCGGTCCAGCCTGGCCTTGAACACCTCCAGGGATGGGGCAGCCACAGCTTCTCTGGGCAACCTGTTCCAGTGTCTCACCACCGTCACAGGAAAGAATTTCTTCCTAATATCTAATCTAAATCTCCCCTCTTTCAGTTTAAAACCATTACCCCTCGTCCTATCAATACCCTCCCTGATAAGGAGTCCCTTCCCATTTTTTCTGTAGGCCCCCTTTAAGTACTGGAAAGGGCTCTAAGGTCTCCCTGGAGCCTTCTCATCTCCAGGCTGAACTCTCAGCCTGTCGTCACAGCAGAGGTGCTCCAGCCCTCTGATCATAGAATCATAGAATCATAGAACATGTTGGGTTGGAAGGGACCTTTAAAGGTCATCTAGTCCAACCCCCCTGCAGTGAGCAGGGACATCTTCAACTAGATCAGGTTGCTCAGAGCCTCATCCAGCCTGGCCTTGAATGTCTCCAGGGATGGGGCCTCCACCACCTCTCTGGACAACCAGTTCCAGTGTCTCACCACCCTTATAGTAAAGAATGTCTTCCCAGTCATCTTTGTGGCCTCCTCTGGACCCACTCCAACAGGTCCATATCCTGCTTATGTTGGGGGCTCCAGAGCTGGACACAGCACTGCAGGTGGGGTCTCGAGAACTCTCAAAAACCTTATGAGATTTTGGGACTTCTGAAATTCCAGCTCAACTGAAATGCAGGCATGTAAGTCCCTTTGCAGATTTGTCCCTTGCCTTGGCACAAATGTTTCAGTTCAAAGTTTTCCCTATACACGTACAGAAAGTAACCTCATGTGATGTTAGCCTGTAGATATCATAGCCCAGTGAAAGCATCATCAGATGGTTCCTCAGAGTTAATTCATCCATTCATTATTAATGTGTGCCTGGAATTTCAATTTACTCTCATGAAAATGTGATTGATGGTGAAGATATAGCAGATTACAGTCACACTGCACCGGCTCTTTCCTTGCACTCAGCAGAACAAGCCAAGCGCTGCATCACGGACGAGATCAGGCCTTTTGCTTTGCTTTCTGTGCAAAAGTGGGGCTTTGCTGGTCTCTCTATAGTAACTGCTTTTCCTTTGCTCTTTCAAAACAAAAATTGCTGCTGCTTCATTGCCATGCTGTAAATTGACAGAAACGGAGAGAAATGCAGAGAAAACATATGAAATGTCACTACTGGGCTTGCAGTTTTAATGGAGGCACAGTAAAGAGATGCTCAGGGGGGTGACAGTGATGCCCCGATGCCTGAAGCTGGCGATGAGGACTTCTCCGCTGTTAAACGGAGCAGTCTGGCTGTGCCACGTGGCCACTGCCACCCTCCTCCTCCTCCTCCTCCTCACTCGGGCGGTGATTTCCCGCGTAGCCTGGCCAGGCTCCAAGCTGTGCTCCGAGCCAAACCCTGGCCTGTAGTTATACAGGAGTTAAGGCCTCATTAGTTTCTTATTCCCATGTCAGCAGGCTGTTAGCAGGCTCTGAATTGGCCAGCCAGTTTCTGGAGGCGAGCCAGCCGGCAGCCGCGCGGGGCTCAGTCCCCCGCAGCAGGCGCTGGTGCTGTTGGAGAGATGCATTTCACACGCGTCCCATGACACTGGTCCCAGCTCTTCTTCTCCCCAGGGATCCCACTTGAGTGAAGTTGCAAACTGGAGGGTCCCAGGAGCTCCGTGCCAGACTCCACTGTTGATGCAGGCTCAGGGGGAGATGTTTCTCCACCAGCTACTTTTCTTCTCGTCTGTCCTCTGCTCTCCAAATTCCCACGTGTCCTGATGCAGAATAAGCTCTTCTTGGCTGCTTGGTCCCCCGGAGAGCTGTCTGTAATCCTGTGTATTGTGTTGGATGGTGCTCTCCTTTGTGAAGCAAACATCTAAAGAGATGGTTACCCTTTCATCTCTGGAGCCAAATTTTCAATGCTAAGTCGGAGTCAGCAGGGTCTAACCTGGTCTTCACATCTTCTTCTGGGCAGCTCCAGCCTCAGCCTGTAAAGAGCTACTCTTTTCATCCGGCACAAAATGCAAAACCCACTGGCAAGAGTTTTCCTTCCTTTACATGCGAGTGGGGGGAGCACCGTTGCAAATCATGCTTAAAATTCAAGCTGGCAGGAAAGCTCTGAAATGCCTTTGAAAGGCTGAGCAAAACATTTATGTAAGGCTGTGTGGCCCGCCCCTGGAGAAAGGAGAACTTCTGGTGTCCCAACATGGTGGGGTTTTTTCACCTGTTCCCTCTTGATCTCGTTCATGCCTTTATTTTTTCTTTTTTTTTTTTTTCTTTTCTTTTTTTTCTGTGCTTAGATCTCCTCGGTAATATGGTCCATATGTTTATTATCCTTCCAGTGAAAGTGACACCAGTGATCCCATCGCACATTTCTACCTTGCAATGTTTTCCTGGCATGCAGCGCTTCGCCAGGAGGAATTTCAAGCCTTTTCACATTTTCCAAAGGTGGCAATTAGATCGCTGCCTCCCAACTGCCTCTTGCAGTGAAAATAAACTCCCGTTTCCTTTACTCTCCCTCATACCAATACCTAGGAATTTCCGAATGCTTTGAATGCTTTGGGTCATTCTCCAAAGCTCTGTCCCTCCAGGGTAATTGCAGAGTGTCTGGGACAAGGTCACGGATCACATATGCAGTTCTCTGGGTGAGGTGTAGACATTCCTTTGCAAAGCAAAACCTCTCCTTGTCCCTGATTTGCACACTCTTCCCATTGCAGCTCGACACCACCTTGGTTGCTTTCTTTTCTGCAGCATTACAGATGGGGAAGGTTTTTTGCCCTGGGGAATGAACTGGTTTAGATGCCGCATGAAGAACATGGGTATTTGGGTCCTTTGTGCCCCTCTTTCTCTGTTGTCTTTCTCCATTCCTCTGGTCAAGCAGGAGATACGATTGCTAAGCACCATCTGGTCCTCTGCGTACTTGGCATGTGGGGAGGTGGTGGTGGATTTGTTGGAGATGTGCAATTACGGATTTAGAAATGGAGGAGGAGTTTCCAGGCTGACTTTGGTGTCATCGACGACCATTTACTGAATCGTACAAAGTCCCTCATTCAGGCAAAATTCCAGCTCAGGACGGCAAGCTTTTACAGACTTAAATTTTACTGTGTCTCACTTAGTTTTAAGAGATGGACTCTGCAATGGTGTGAGCTTACAAGGGTGTTTCTGGGAGTCTCAAGGCATTCAGTGCCACTTTCTCAAAAGCTATGAAAGCTCAGCAGAGATTATATCAGATTTATCTGCAGGTAAATAAAAAATACAAAGACTGTAGGAGCTAAGCAGTTAAACAGGAGGAGAGAATCCAAAGAGACTGTTTATGAAAAAGTTTTGCAAATCCCAGTTAGAAAAGCCCAGTAATATTTTGGGGTAAGTGAAACAGAGATTTAATAGGAAGAAAATATCCCACGTACTGTGGAGGAGCCAGAAGTCTTGAGCAGAAGGGATCAAGTACAGCGTTTCTCTCAGAGTCAGAAGAAATTGCTGCTGAAAGCAAAGATATCAACAGTCTGTCTGAGTAGCCCTACAGATTGCTGTTCATTCGTGCTAATAACTTCGAACAAAGAGAATGCAACAGAAATTTCACCAGCAAGTGGCACTCCTTCCAGACCTGTGCTGTCAGGCAGGAAGCTCAACAGAGATTTGAGATGTTTGGGTCTGAAACTTGAGTAATACAGAAGACCTAATGGCTTTCCTGTCAGATTCTCTAAATTACAAAATTCAAATCTTCTCGCCACTGGCTGTGGCTTCAGGTATGCCAAAATTTCATTAACTGTTTCTTTAGACTCTTTTTTGTGAGTTATCAGTGTGAGATGGGAGCATTATCACAATGCCTTCATTTTGAAGAGCTGACACTTCTTTCTTTAACAAAAGCAGGGGATGCAAAGTTGGGAACGCGATGAGCCCTGTGGTTAGGGGCAAATTTCTGTCCTGGTTCAGGAAGAGTTTGATGGTTGCATTGTGTGCTTGAGTTTTTTTACAGGTGGACAGTAAATGCACAGGCTCTGAGATCATGATAAACTGTTTTTGACTTGCTGGTAAGATGCTTTCTTTTATGTATGATAATGACCTTTAGCCTCATACAAAGGGAAGCCACGTGACCAAAAATGTGTGATGGATTTCCTTCTCAACTGATGACAGTCAATGAACCAACTTTCTGTTGGGTATACCATAACACTGAAAACCAACATGAAGTAGCATTTGCTATTTCAATAGCAGTTCTGGTTTAGGCCCTTAGAAGGTCTCCTCTTTTTCTCTCATGTCCACACTGACTGTCCAACAGTAACGTATGTGTGTGTACGGATGTGTGTACCACATCCATGGGAAGACAAGGTTAAGGTAGAGCCAAACTCTGTGGGCACCAAGAGAGCGAGGAATCAGGCTTAGCGTTTATTTCACACTGGTACCATTCTTGAGCATTTAAGCCACCACGCAAAAGGAAACTTTAACTTGAAGCAAGTGTTGAGAAAGAGACTAATTTTCGTGTTGCAGGTGGATTCTGCACTTGATCAAAAAATATTAGCCAATCTCAAGAAAAAGTAGCTCTTGCATTGCAATGACTCTATAAGCCAAGCAGCAGAGGAAGCGGGGAGATGTGGCTTGCACTGTCATGAAGGACTCACAGCACAACCACCAGCTTCAGTTTAAGCCCGTGGACTACCCGCTTATTGGAAGTGATGTCGCAAAGAGTTGGCTCTTCTCTGAATTACACAAATAGATATGTCATGGCTTGCATGGAATAAAAAACAAGCCTTCACTTCCCAAAGGATTCTGGAAAGATCCCATTTTCCAAAGGTACTGATGGAAGCTCTGATGCTCAGCCCTGTACCTGATCTTATGCTCAAGGAATATTTTATACTCCTCATGGACATTTTGTATTCATGGAGTTTTCTGTGATATGGCTCTAGAAGAATATTGATTTTGTAGTGCTCTCTGGAAAGTTGCATTTCTCCTGCACCTTGGAGGGAAAAAGTGCCGAGTTAAAGTGGCTACAAAACCTTCATCCGTGCCGCTCATGAATATGGACTTCTTTGGATTATGACCATGCTTTATCTCCTGGATTAAAGCCGCCTTCCTTGGCGTGTGAGGTGGCTGCAAAGGAGACACGCAGAAGCATGTGTGAATGCACACTCACAGTCAGCTTGTTTTGTTGCTCTCTCACCATAGTTCATTCTTCACACATAAGGCTGTGTCTGTCTGTAAAAAATATCAGCTGGCAAGGGAAGGAAAACCTAACCCGACATAAAGACTTAAAAACTTCCTTGGAGCATGCCAGCTCCAAGCAAGCTGGCAAGGCTGCCCTCTAATTTTGGACTTTGGCACGCAAAGAGACATCTCAGTCCCGGCAAGCGGAGAAACTCTCCTTGGGTCTAGGTGTTAGTGGCATGGGAATGAATACATTGGATTTCTGTTTCCATTTGCCTGGGGACGTGGATGAAAATCTGAAACAACACCCGCTGACTGTCAAATCTGAATGAACTTCCCATGGGTGGAAAAAAAGTGGAGGAGAAGAAATCTACTGCTACGTTTGCCCATATTTTACCTTTGGCACTCATCTATTTGGTAAAATCGTCAGCTGTCTGGGAGTCTGCCTATTGCTTAGCAGCAGAACAGCTCTCCTGATGCTCTGGAGGACTCTATCTAGGGACATCTCAGAGGAAAAGATTTGGCCATTATTGCTCTCAAACAGCAGGCTTCTTTTTTACTTTATCCATGAATTATAACAGCGAGAAATTTTCAGAGAAAATACCTTGTTCCTCAGTAATTCAGTTTAAGGATGTATAGAAAGAGTCTTGATGTCTTATTTAGAGTACTGTGTTATTCACAAAATTTATCTGGGTCTTCTTTCTGTCAATGCTATCATGGGCAAGTGTTTGCACATTGAACAAGACATATGCATCGTTATGGTTTGTTGATAGCCTCATGGATCAATAGCTGTCAGTGGCTTATAGATAATCTGTGCCTTGCGTTATTGCTCATGGGGGAAGGGGGTGTGTGTGTTCAGAAATTCAGATAACACAATAAATAAGTAGGCATGTGGGCATTTGTTTTGTTCTGCATTGACATCCACGGGTACCACTTTATGGTTTTCCAGCTGTGAGGATGGCACAGAAGAAACAGTACAGGGGTACGTACTGGCTCTCAGCACAGAGCTCCAAAGTCACTTATACCATCGTCTGTTCCTGAGTACCCCACAACAGTCATGTGCACTTAACTAATTGTAAATCCCTTTCTGTCTCTTCACAGTCCTGATTGGCCAAACCCCATTTTGGAAGGTATACAAACTTTCACCCAGCACAGCTGGATGCAGCAGCTGAAGTAGCTGATGCTTGAGCAGATGATGAACTATTCATTTCAGAGAAAACAGATGGACGCATGGGACTGGACTGGAACAGAAATTCAGCCTCCATGCAGGTGGCCAAGTCCTTACAAACAGCACTAAAATCACGTCGTGTGTACTCTACTCTTTTCTACCACCTCCTCTTGGAAAACTTCATCCAACTTCATCCAGCTGTCCAGTCCAGTGCAGCCACTGCACCTTCTGCAGACTGCTCTTAAGGCATGCAAATTCCTGTCGGCTGATCTCAACATACGAGATGCTCTTCCATAAGGTCCTGTGCCTGGTGGCTGGATGTGCAGAGTGCCACCACGGTTTTTAGCACACCACCCCTGACTCTTCTTAGGGCTGAGCATCACACTGCCCATGGTGTTTTCTTGCAGCTCAGCTTCCTCCTGCTGCAGTTCGGTGCCAGAAGAATTAGAAAATCCCATGACTTCCCAACAGGCCTTCAACCCTGTCACGCAGCTTAGATGGGGAGGTTGTCAACCTTATTTACCCTGGGTACCAAAGGTTGCAGAGAGTCCTGGATCTGGCCCAGCCCCTCCTCTGCATTGCAGCCCCATTGCAAGCAGCCAAAATGTGCCTCTCGGGTTCCCTGCTGTCTCCCGTGCCTGTTTCCTATCTACTCTCTGCATGGGATATTCCTCATTTGGAGCAGACCTCCACCTACTGCCTCTCTGCCATCCCACCATTAATCCAGGAGCCAGTGCCAGCCCTGTTCACCAACTCACATCAGTCCCAAAGTACCTCCTGTTGCTTTTCCTCAGAAGAAGAGCCCACGGCCTTCTTTCTCCCACTTGACTTTTTGAACGTGTGCCCCAAACTCATAATTTTTTTTTTTTTTTGCTTCTGATGGCCAGCACACACCTTCCTGTTGGCCCTGGTGCGGCAGAGCAGATGGTACATGGATTGAGACCTGGCACACAGCAAACAGGGTGGACGGGCATCAGCTTTCTTACCCAGTTACTCTGGGATGTGTTGGCATCTGTTCAAGCACTTTCTTGCTCAACCTGGAAATTCCAATCTACTGCTGTAAAGGTAATGTTATGCAGCATCGAGGATAAATTCAAGGCCCAAATGATTCCATGTTGTAAAGAGGTATTTTGGACTTCTGGCGTTAGATTTAACTGATGGCGCCCGTTTGAATCGAGCATGTCGCTCTACACCAAAGCTCACCTCTTCCAGCTGGCACGGGGAGATCTGGCTGTGCTGAGTCTGCTTTGCACCTCATCAGCAGCGAGGATGATGCTGGAACCAATTTAGGTGGTGATGTGGTAGACAGCGCGTGAGGCAGAGCAGGATGTTGGGAGTGGCTCCGCATCTGTCTCCCATCACGGGGTCTGGCTGGGATTTTTTTGGCTGTCTGTGAGAAGAGCAAGCTCAGAAAGCCAGGAGCACATTGCGCCCGCAATGCACAGTCGCGCCTGGGATTGCAACTGGGGAGGGAGCGGCATTTAACGAGCGAGGTTATGGCATGGGGTTGGGTGTTGCAAGAGCTGAGCTCTTCCGCTGTGTCTGAGTCGCTCACTTGTGTGATTTGGGTTTGTTGCTTCAGCCCAACAGAGCCTTAAGTTCTTCCTCCAGTTCTTAAAGTGCACAAAATGGTCTCGATGGGGTGTGGTGCAGCTTAGCATTTGGAGAGAAGAGTAAGGCTGGTTTATTGGTGAAAGGAGCCTTAGGAAAGGCAAGGCGTTATTATAACCCTAAGTCGTAGAGTAACTGAGGTGGGAAGGGACCTCTGGAGGTCATCTGTCCAGCCCCTGACACTCAAAGCAGAGTAATGCTTGCTTGTTGTACTGCTAGCTTGCAGCATATTCTTTACTGGTTGTGCGCAGTTAAGTGAATTCTGAATTTTTGGATATTGTTTCCTTGCAAAATTCTTTCTGTTGCTTGTCTGGTCTGCGTGTCTCCTGAGTTTGAGAGAGCTGCTTGGGCTAAATTGTGCCAAACTGCAGAGTGGAGCCTTTCCTCTGCACTCCCTCTGCTCCATGGACAAATGCCTGGAAAACAGTGTGATTCAGAACAGATTTCAAGCCTGTGGGTCCTCAAAGAGGGACATGGTTTATACCTGAAGGCTCTGGTGCATGAGGGGAGATGGCACTGCATGCACAGAGATGGCTGAGCCACGTGAGGGCCAGCTCCTAAACTGGAGCAGATGCCACCCATTTGGCTTTGCCATGAAACCCTGTGCTATCAACAGCCCTTGGTTGGGCAGATGGACCCCCAGCGGCTCTGCCATCCTGGCAGGCAGGCAGAGGTGAGCAGTGGGAGGAGGTAACTCCAACAGTCATAAATCTGCCCACGACATCCAGGTCTTCAACGCAACTCAGGCCTTATCTCGCAATGAGACCCATTGAGGCGTGCCCTTGATTTGAGAAGGACCTCTTGGACAGCCTAGGCTGAGAGGGTTGGGGCAGATCTTTGTCCTCTTCTTCAGATCCGTGTTTCCTGGGCTTTTGAAACTTTCCTTCAACCCACACCCCTCTTAGAAGCCCTCAGCCATTCCTTCGCCCTCAGTTTAAATAATAATGCGACCTTTTTGGTAGTTATCTGCCTCCTACCCAGCGCTTCATCAACGGGGCACAGAGCTTATGTCTGCTTCACGTGGCCAGGCACCCTTTTTTTTTTTGCAATCTATGAAAGGCTAACAGAAGAAAGCTGGTTGCTATCTGTGCTGTTGCTTAATCCTCAGTCTCCAATTCCCGTTATCAGCACTATCAGCGAGACTTTTCTCTCTGCCACCATGTTGCAGAACGGCAGATAACATAATCCTAAATCCCAGGTACAATTTTGACCCTTCCGCCGTACCGAGCTTATTTTTGAAAGCAGTCTCTTGCATCAGATGAATCACAGCTGGTAATATTCTCCTTCAGCCTATATTTCCTTAGTATCAAACCAAGCCCCATGTGCTTTCTGCTGCCTTATTTTCTGAAACTATTTTCAGTTTTCATTTGAAAACGTCTTTTAATGTGGCCATGCATGTAAGACTTTCTGGTAAGAGGAATCAAAAAAATTCCGTGATGCATCGTTCCCTCCTAAAGAGCTTTAATTTATGACTAAGAAGAATTATTCTTGCTGCCCATAAAGTAATATTTCCAGCATGTTGGTTACACACAGGGTAAGATTAGTTCCAAATCCAGATAGCTGTGGATTTATCAAGCCATCTAAAATGCACATAAACATACACATGCACACGCACATATGTTTAAAAAAGATTCGGTGGGACAATTTTTTCTGTTACATACAGTAAATTCAATCAAATTCATTAAGTTGCCTTGGCTTGCTACCAGCGGAGTTGAGTCTGGGATTTGGCCCAGGGGCTGCATCTGTGTAGGTATTACCATGATCACCTACATTTGTCTTAGAACCGGACTTTTTCTCTGTGTGCCAACTACAAAACAATAGTAATATTATATGATTTATTTTATCATAGAATCATAGAATTTTCTAGCTTGGAAGGGACCTTTCAGATCATCAAGTCCAACCATCAACCTAACACTGACAAAAACCATCACTAAACCATATCTCTAAGCACTGTGTCTACCCGGCTTTTAAATACCTCCAGGGATGGTGCCTCCACCACTTCCCTGGGCAGCCTGTTCCAATGCTTGAAAAATGCTTTATATTAACATATATGGTTTATTTTATATTAACATGCTCTCGCAACCATAACGTCTGCTTTATTTACAAACTAGAATGTCTTATAGGAACATACTTTCATCCTTAACTGCATCACAGTAAAGGCACAAGATTCATGATGATATTTTTTTGGAAAAGCCCAAGTGGTTTGGGTTTAAGCTGTATGGAAAGTTATTATGAGTCAACCTCCAAAATCCCGTGGGTGCTCATGACAACTGTTCAGGGAAAGAATGTGGCTGAACTTCATGGGATAATGAATTAAGTAGAAAGGGTATGATGAGGCCTTTTTCCAGGGAAGGAGTAGATGCAGTGCTGGGTTTTCATGGAAGCAGTTGTGACCCTGCTGTCTCCAGTCATGTAGGCTGGCTTGGAAATCACAAACATTATTGGCTTGTGTGTGTATGTGGATCTAAAATCTTTTCCCCACATCCTTAGAGTGTGTTTAATTCTCCCCCAAGGTTAGGAAATTCTTTTTTTCCCCCCAACATCTCCAGGTTGTGATGCCCACTTGGCAGTGTGACTCACAGGAGCTGGAGGAGAATCCCCACACGTCACAGGCTTGGGACTAAGAATCCTGCGCCCACGCTGTTACCTCTGAACCTCCCCAGGCCCAGGCTGCTGCTCCTTAAACAGTTAGTTCATGCCACTGGCACATGGAGGGCTGCAACAAGCTCAAGCTCGGCAGATCCTGGCTGCTGTGGTTAACCCTGGAAGTGCCAATGGCATCTCCAGTTCAGGACTTGACCTATGTAGTATCTGTTGTATCAAAAAAAAAAAAAAAAAAAAAAAAAAAAAGGAAAAACCTCCCGAGCAACCTAGTCCTGTCCTAAATTATCTCGGATTGCTGTGCACAAGGGTTTGACCTGTAAATTAGGCAGTAATTTAGATAAAAACGTGATCTTTTACTCCTTAATGTGGTCACATGCTGCTAATGGGGTGTTGTGTCCCATGCACGCTGCAGTGCCTGATGGCACCTCCTGCTCCTGCAGCTGCCCACCATCAGCGGCTGCTGGAAACCCTTTCTGAGCCCTAAGCTAGTGCCATAAAATGGGAATAAAAGTTGGCTGCTTTAGAAAAGCCACACAAAATGGCTTCTGCATCCCTAGTATCTCTCCTTCTCAGCACAAAATGAAGAAATCTGAGCAACCTGATCTAGTTGAAGATGTCCCTGTTCATTGCAGGGGAGGCTGGACTAGAAGGCCTTTCTAGGTGGAAGGTCCCTTCCAACCCAAACCATTCTATGATTCTATGAAATGATTGCTTAAGTAGTTTGAAGGCGTATTTTGAGTCAAGTCAAATAAAGCACCAAATCTTAACTACAGCCAGGATTTTCCAAACTTGTTTAGGATATTTCTAGTTTTGGGTACCTGACTTGTGATCTCCTCATGGACAGAAGGCCTGCGCTGTGGTCCCATTGGCATGTGTCAGGTTGCTCACACAAAGACCTCTACAGTTTTCCAGCGACTGGAAGATCTTGCTGCGTGCTTCTCTTTGTAAATGCATAATACATGATTATAGAACCCCTACCTTCTGTTTCAGGTCTTTCAGGGCGGAATTAAACCAAGCCACACACAACAGTGTCTCTTTGGCACTTCATACTTAAACATTATTATTTTCCCCCTTGGCAGCAGAAGAGGACAAGGCAGTGACAACTGATGTCAGAGGAATTCGAGCAGCTGGAATCGGATAAAATCCAAGAAAACAACGAAGCTCCGGTAGATTTCCTCCCCGCCCTGGAGTCTGAATAGTTTTTCCATCCCACACAAATACTCATGGAATGGAGGTGCTTTTCTCTGCTCCCTGTTTGACTGTAACAAGGAGCATGCTGTGAATAAAAGGTGCTTCCAAGAGCATCTGGAAATATTTCCCACCCCAAGCAGAGACTGGTGGCTCCTGCTGCGAATGCTTTACAGCGTCCAAAAAACCAAGAAAAAATGTGAGGGAAAGAAACTCAGCTAGGACATTTTCATGGGTGGGATGGCAGCAGGTGGAGGAAACAAGGGCTGGATGTTGGGGACCAGTGGGCACCCCGTGGTGAGGCCGGTGTATTCTGCTGTGAATGCAATGCCACTGAGCATCTCTGATGGGTCACACAGGGTTCGTTTCCAGCTGTCCTGGTGCCTTTTGCAATGGGGACAACCTGGTGAAGAGCTAAGCGTGGGCTGCTGAACCTCTAGTGATGGGGGATGATTCCCACTTGGCTGGCAGGTTGGCAGTGGAGGGAACCCCCCAGGTTTTCGTTTACGAATTTCATTCATTCATTGGGCTGCCATTTCTGTGATGCTCAGCTGTCGGTGATACCTGACCACGGCCAGTTCGCAAAGTGGACAACAACCTGCTGAACTGATGGTAAGGATCACTTTGGTGTGTCTGATAGATGGATTCACCCCCTTCTATATCCAAATCTCTGCCATGCGCAAGTGTCCCTTAAAACTGGAGGTGCAGTGAGATCCTGGGACTGTGCTGCCTCTCCCAGACTGTTCAGGAGGAGCTCGATCTCTCACCTGACCCCCTCTTAGGTGTGGAAATTTTTGTAGTCAGTGTGTGAAATTGCAAGAACTTGGTGTTCCGTTGCCATGCTCTGACACAGATTTTCTTGATCCAGTTACTTGATCTCTCAGTGTTTCAGTTGCCTATGGGAATATTAAGGCTTCCCTTACCTTAAGGATGTGATCCTTATTGTCTGTGAGGGCCTAGGGGATCATGGGGGAGACGAATGCAACATGACTTGGCTATAAACAGCTCTCAGCAAGATGCTTCTCCCTTTCCTTTCTGCAAGCACGTATTTCGCTAGCAAAGCTTGCTGTTCAGCCCGGCTTGCTTGCAATATTTTTTTAAGAGCTGGTAAATATGGCCATCTAATGATACCACTTTTACAGAACAAGATTACCTTCGGAAGATGCATAACCTGACCATGGACTCATCAGTGGGTCACAAATCTTGTCCACAAGGGCACGGTTATTTACCCCAGCTGCTAGAGGTGCTCCAATATCACCTTGTGCTCCAATCCTTTCGCTTGCTGCCCCTCTAACCAGGGCGTGTTGGGTCTATTACTCTTTCCTGGACAATGTCAGCTGAAGATCAGAGGTGTGGGCTTTTTTTTTTTTTTTTTTTTATGACTTGCTTCATGAAAGCCTGAGATTTTCTGAGCCGAAGACCAAATAGCTTCTGTAACCTAGCGGAGGCTGTTCGGCACAGGCTGTTCACTTTTGCTGGCTTCCCAGTGGCAAACTCCCAGCAAGAGCCTCCGAGAGTGATATGTGGAGAATAGATAAAAGGCATAATATGGCAGAGAAGAAAATCCGAAAGTTTTCTCATGTGTGTGTCTGTCTGTTGGGATGTATTTATTATCAGTTTCATATAATTTTATATTTTCCAGCGTATTTCAGATATATGGTATGATATAAAAATATGGACTCTCACGACAGTGTTATAAATGATTGGAAATTACCAGCTGGGAAGTTTGTCATCTGCAATATATAACACAATGGAAGCATGTTGTATTAAAAAAATCTATATTTCAAAAATAAAATAATAAAAAAAAGAAACCCTTGTCAGAAGCAATCTGTTTTCCAGGAATATTCGGGATGTAAAGTGGAGATTTATAAACCCTGCAGCGTGTGCACAGAAAATGGATGAAAACACGAGCTGCTGGTTGGTGTTAAGCTGCGGTGGCGTTCCTGCAGCTCTCCGCATCCAAGCCATGTGTACAGCATGGACCGCTTCCAGCCGGGGATCCAGCAGCGCTGCCTTCTTCCTTTCCAAAACTTCGGAAGACTGCACTTCCCTGGCGGGGTTTGCGTGGGTACGGGACAGATGTTTGCTAGTCAGCAGTTGGCCTCCCTGAGCTTTGGACATGATTCTGGACTTTTTTTTTTTTCCTCTTTCTTTTTTTTTCTCCCCGAATCTGGGAAATGAATGGACTTAATTCAGATGAGGCTGTGACGAGCTGCTGTTCATCACAAAAGAAGGAGATGTTTGCATTTACGTGAAGGTAACTAGATTTTTGACTAACATATATTTCAACATAATTGTGCATCCATGGGAATACAATTCACATTTTTCTGCCAAATATCCAGACATCTGTCGATTGAAATAAAACTGAGTGCATTTGACACAATAAAGAGCAGGCTGTTGTTGCTAGGACTTGCCACCCAGAGAAGCTGTGCTATGCATTTGGCTATTGATAACTATTGGTGTATGTGACAATAGCAATAACCAAACTGGCTCATGGAAAAATGAAAAAATCCCCAGACTTTCATCCCAGTTTTGGAAACAGGCGGTATCTACCATTCTCACATTAGCCAACACACAGAGAGATACGGGATGAGCACATAAAGGGCTAGAAGTGATGAAAAACATACTTCACATTGCATTTCTGTGAAAAATCACCTGCGAGAGTGTGGTGGTGGGAGAAATAGGCCCACTGACCTGACCGGTGAAGACCCACACGAGTAGCAGCCAGGGGCTTGACTGGGGCAGGGATATAAACCTGCTTGTCTTGGCCTGAACAGATCGATGCTGGTGAATCCCATTCACCAAAAAAAAGGAATACCTAATATTTTAATTCAATGGATAGCCTGATGTAGGAGTCTTTTCATTTTATGGCATCCTCAAAATATCCATTTTTCCCAGTCTCTTAACCATCTGCTAGTCATTAATATCCCTTTAGAAAGCCAGGAATTTCTTTTCCCCCCGAAGACGCGTAAGTTTCCATGCTTCTTTGACTCTTCACAGACCCTCCAAGAAAATCTCTCCCAGCTACTTGCTAAAAACTATTTTTAGGGAATAGATTTACTGCTGAAGAATAACTCAAGTTTTTCCTTCCATGCACTCATCTTCCGCAAGGCCAGGCACCAGTCTGTTCACTTGGGTGGGATAAGAGCACATGGCCAAGGTTCATCTCCAGGAGCTGTCGGTGAGGGTGAGACTCATGGCAGCCAACGGCAACCACCATCTGAGCTCAGCTTCACCTCCTTTTATAGCCAGCGAAGAGAAACAGTCACTTCCAGAGTGTGAGGCATCTGCCCTAACGTAGCCCTCTGTCTTAGAATGAGACGGATCATGGCCCAATTTCTCTTGACTGACGGTAACGAGAGAGTAGGGCAATGAGTTGAATGAATGGTGGTACTTCAGGAGCCTAATGGTGGACAGGATGGACTCCTCCTTTGGTCACTTCTGTTGGAGAAGGAGCTATAACTACTGTATGTAACAGGTCTGAAAAGGGTCAGTGAGAGCTTTGGATTCAAGTGCGCGTGAAACTTTATCTGCGCTCCTGGATGGCTGGTGGCACAGTGAGCTGAAGGCTGGAACAAAATCCCAATGCCAAATAAATACCTGAAAATGGACAGGGAGGTACTTACGGGGCTGAGAGTGGATTCATTCAGTCCTTTTCGAATATGCTAAAAATAAGCACAAACGCTGATGGTCTCTTCAATGCTTGGAAAGACATTATCGTTAATGGACTTCTGTGCTCACTGTCCACTCTCTGCCTAAGATTTGTTTGGTGTCATTGGCCAAAGTCAGACAATATTGCCTAGGCTAATTCTGTCGGAGTGAATTAATGGGCAACATGGGCACTCCTCTAGAGATTTCAGGTGGCAGAGCTGTAAAATATTTCATGAGATAAGGACCGATACTGTTTCAAAATAGTCCAGAGCAACACATCAAAACCGGTTTTTGAAATGTCAGAACTATGTTCCCTGCACATCAGTGTACTGGTGTATTTTCTGCCCCCTTTTTTTTTTTCCTACAGAAATAGCCTTGGAGATTAAAAAAAAAAAAAAAAAGAAAGAAAGAAAGAAAGAAAGAAAGAAAGAAAGAAAGAAAGAAGAAAGAAAGGAAAAACCTCTAAAGCCTCTAAAGCCAAAAGCAGGAGGATTTGATGGATCTATATAAACCCTGCATTTATTTTATTCCAGCTCCCCCTTTTTTTTCTGGAGGCAGAAAATTCTGTCCTTGCAATTTATAATCTTGCAATATTACCTTTGCACAAAACTGGGGAAGGTGGGGGAATGCATTTCTGGTAATATCTAGCTGCTTTTATTAGATCATAGGCTAATTCCCAATCTTTGTATTACGCGGCCTTATATACACTACATTATCATTTCATTTATGGGCCCTTTGGAGCTCTCAATCACTTTGGGGAGCTCTCTAAATTTGCCTTTCATCACGTATTAATGAAGTGTTAATAGCTCACCCAAGCCATTTTTGAGCAAATACCACGTGATGCATTTGTTTTGTGCAAACAACCCGTGTGCTTTGCTAATATATGACCGGTGGGGACATGGCATACGCCACCTTACTGCTAATTTCTTCTTCCGTTGCTTACTTTGCTTGCAAACAACGTCCCAGCCCTTTGGGGGTCAATGTGGACCTCTCTGCAGCAGACTGGAGTCCTGAAGCTCTGAGCACCACGGCTGGTGGTAGAGGCCAGGAGAATGAGGCAAAGTCATTGAAAACTGGGCAATTTCTGGAGGCTGGTCCAAAGCAAGAGATCTACTAAATTTGCACACATCTGGCAGATGGCTTGACATCTACCATGGAGTTGAGCATTGCCTGGAGGAGCGAGGGTGGTGGATTCGAAAATGATGAGGGGACTGGAACACCTCTCTTATGAAGAAAGGCTGAGGGATTTGCGTCTTTTCAGTCTGGAAAAAAAACGACTGAGGGAGGATCTTGTCAATGCTTATCAATATTTAAAGGATGGGTGTCAGGAGGATGGGGCCAGGCTCTTTTCAGTGGTGCCCAGGGACAGGACAAGAGGTAACGGGCACAAACTTGAACATGGGAAGTTCCACCTAAACATGAGGAGGAACTTCTTTCCTGTGAGGGTGGCAGAGCCCTGGCACAGGCTGCCCAGAGAGGTGGTGGAGTCTCCATCTCTGGAGACATTCCAAACCTGCCTGGACGCATTCCTGTGCCACCTGCTCTGGGTGACCCTGCTCTGGCAGGGATGGATCTGGGCTAGATGGACTAGTTGATCTCCAGAGGTCCCTTGCAACCCCTGTGGTTCTGTGATTCCCTCTTGCCGCCCAAATTGGTGGGGCTGGAGGTCTGAGTCTGTGTCGTGCTCTTCAGCGTGTTCAGGGATTTGGGGATTTTGACTCACCTGTTACAGCCTGTCCTCTGGCAGTTAATTCTGTCAGTGTGTTTGCTTCTGGTTATTGATTTCTGGTGTGTTTGTCCATCCAGACTGAGAGCAAAGTTTCCAGTTGTTTTTTTTTATTATTATTATTATTATTATTTGTTTGTTGTTTTTTGTTTGTTTGGTTTTGTTTTTAAATGACCTCAGTGAATGAACTGAACTGGGTAAAAAAGGAAGATTTGCATTTAAGGGCAACTTCATTCTTCTTTGCTATTTTTTTTTTTTTTTTTTTTTTTTGGCAAAATGAGCAAGTTCCAAATGCAGGGGGAGGAATCCACCCCTTTTTTGCCAATTCCAACTATGAGTGAGTGTTTCATCACCCTTTTTTCCCCAGTAGTCATGAAAAATCTATTTTCCAACTTCCCTTCCACATCGCCTCTTGTGAGGTCTCCAGTTCAGGTGGGTTTGCTGAAAAGGAGCAAGAGGGTGAGAAGGGAATAAGAAACTACGTAAAATGTGTTACATTTTCTTACCTTCCCTTTTTTTTGTCTTCGGCTGCTGCCTGGCACCTTCTGCCCTGACCTGGCAGTGCTTTGGATTAGTTCTCCTGACATACAGAGAAGAATAAAATCTGAAACTCCAGGGGATCTGGAGCCCAAGCTCCTGGGCATCACGCTAACCAAGTCGTTGCAGGATCGGGCTGTTGCACTCACGCACGTGATGGGAAAAGGCGCGGTGATGTATTTTAAAAACACTTTCAGGAAGAGCTTATTGACAGGTTGTTAATAAATGCTCCAAGCACATTTCAGTGCCCTCTGAGAGAGAGGGTGATAAGGCTTCTGCAGGAGATTTTATTGTTTACTTTATTTTATTTTATTTTAATTTAATTTATTTATTTTATTTTATTTTTCTTGTTTATTTTATTTTTCTTATTGTTTATTTTATTTTTTACTATGAGGGTGGTGAGCCCCTGGCCCAGGTTGCCCAGAGAAGCTGTGGCTGCCCCATCCCTGGAGGGGTTCAAGGCCAGGTTGGACGGGGCTTTGAGCAGCCTGGTCTGGTGGGAGGTGTCCCTGCCCAGGGCAGGGGGTTGGAACTAGCTGATCTTTAAGGTCCTTTCCAACCTGAACCATCCTATGATTGTCCCTAAAGCAACCCTCCCTGAGCAATACCCAGCATCCTCTTGCTGCCAAGGCAGTAGGACAGGGCAGCAAGGAGCTGTGGTGGGGATAATGGAGACTCTTGTTCTGCATAATGGACCCTGATCACTTTTGAGGGACTTGGAGAGACGCCTTCCTAACGAGTAGACCTCATTACTAATTCAGCATTCCTGTTAGCGAGAAATGGCATTTGCAGTCCCCTCCAAAGGACAGGGATGTGTTTCTCCCAGCCTTTGCAGCCCTGCCTGGACCACGCTGCATTGCAAGATCCATCGTGGAGCTCAGCTGAAGGGATGTTGTAGTGTTTAAACACATTCAAAAAGCACGGTGCCTCCTTTTTTAATGTACCTCCCATGAATTCTCTAGGATACGTGACAGGATGCGACCCTCTTACAGCTGACCTTTTAATAACAATAAAATCACTCAACGGTGCACTTTATTGTGATTTATCATTGCATAACATAAAGGGATTATATATCAAAGGAGGCACTAAAATGATAAGACTAATAAGAAGAGACCAAAGGAAGATGGGGAATAGTACTGGAAGAGGTTTCATTGGTGTTTTCAGTCAAAAGAGATAGGAAAACACGGCTTATCTTGAATGGCCCTGGGAAGAATTTTTTTTCTCCTTCCCGGCAGCTGAAAATGCAGAGATCATGTCAAAATAAACTCATATTAAAAAAAAATGTAGAGGCTATGTAGAATCTATCTCCAATAGTTGGAGTACCGGACATTTTCTACAGGCTTCAGCTATGATATTTTTTGCATTTAAATTCTTTTCAAAAAGGAGATTTATCCAGAGCCTTTGTATATTTTGATTTTATTTCTTTTTTATTATCCATGCACTTTGATCCATTGGCATAGCAAATACAAAAAGTTAGACTGGCAAACACTGAAAGACTTTCTTTTAAGAGAAGAAGTTATGAAAGGAGAGATTATTACTCAAGAACTGCTATTTTACGCCCCTTCCAAAAGTTGGGAATAAATACTGGGGGGAGGTTCGTGCCCCCACAGGTGATTTGTATGGAGTTTGCTGCTGGGGAGAGATTCCCAGCTGAGGTGGAGCAATTCCCGTTGTCTTTGGTATTGCAGCAGGGCCTGAGGACCCAGGCTGTGACTAGATGCTGCACAGTGGTACAGGGCCTCTCCATTGGATCTTGCCATGAAGCACAGCCCGTCTGTGCTGGTGCGGGTGGTTGTCCATCTCTTAGCACCAGCACATCCACTGTTGAGTCTTTGGGCATGGTGTGGAGCACCCACAGAGAACCAAGGAAATTATATTAGAAGAAAATGGAAAGTGGATGCCCCATCCCTGGAGGTGTTCAAGTCCAGGCTGGATGAGGCTTTGAGCAACCTGGTCTGGTGGGAGGTGTCCCTGACCAGGGCAGGGGGTTGGAACTAGATGATCTTTAAGGTCCCTTCTAACCTGAACCATTCTATGATTCTATAAAACATGAAGGTAATCCCTTAGGTTTGGAGTGAATAGAGCCCGCTGGGATTCAACATTTGTTTTGTGCATGTGTCATTGAGTATAGAGAGCGCAGACATCGAGCCAGACTCGGCAATCAGAGATACCCCAGCAAGTTCCCCAGCTTCACTGCGCGAGGTGGTGAATCAAGGCCAGGAGCAGAGCTGGTCCCGAAGGTGGACCCACAAGAGCCAGTGCGCTCTGCCAGCTTTGCAGGTAGGAGGCTGAAGAAGAGAGATAGCAACCACGGTGCCTGGACCAAGAATACGCTTGTCAAAGTGACATGCATGGCAACCAAAATGATTTGGGAATGTGAGTGATGTTTGAATAGTTTCAGTAAGAGATGCCGGGAAAACTTTGCAAATGTCAAAACATGAGGGTTTTTTTTTTTTTTTTCCTTTATGGATTGCTGAAAGTGAGTATTTTGCATTTTTAAGTTATATTTAAAGAAATCCTCAGTCCATAACAGCCTTTTGCTTACAAAGATTGACTTATGGTAAAAGATGATATTTTTTTTAGAACATGGTCCAATCATTCTGTACAAAACTAAAGGTCTGGAGTGAGTTCTTTGTCATTGTTCACCAAGAGGCAGTCCAAATCTCCCTTCCAGTTCTACCTGACCTCCTTCCTCCTTCACTTTTTTCAGCAGGGCAAGAGCTGCACCAGAAAAGCTCTGCTACCACGAGGCTAAAATTCAGCTCATCAACATGGACACGGGAGGTCACCTCGTCCAGCCTCTTTCTTCTACTGTAAGCCTTAGAAATTGCCAAGCATTAATGTTTCATCAGTTAAGGGATTTGGATGGCAGCTCACACAGTAGCCATCTAAAAGCAATACTGGCTGCGATGCAAGTCAGTTTTTCCAAGGGTATTTTGAGTGCAGCTGCTGTGGTTAATTCAGGTGCTGGTTGTGTCTGTAAGACCACGGAGCCTGACCAGTCCACTAATGTCAGCTGGACTGCAGTCCGCTGCGTGCCTAGAAAGATGTAAATCCACTGGAGGCTGTGAAAAGGAGCAAACCAAACAAGAATGAGGTCTGAAAACACAAGGAGGAAGGTCTTGTAAGGAAAGAAAATAAGTATTTCTAAACAAGGTGATGTGTCGTGGTTTAACCCCAGCCGCAGCTAGGACCATGCGGCCACTCGCTCATTTTCCCCTGGTGGGATGGGGGAGAGAATCAGAAGACTAAAAGTGAGAAAACTCATGGATTGAGATAATGGCAGTTTAATAGGGAGAGCAAAAGCCACACACACAAGCAAAGCAAAACAAGGAATTCATTCACCACTTCCCATCGGCAGGCAGGTGTTCAGCCATCTCCAGGAAAGCAGGGCTCCATCACGCCTAACAGTTACTTGGGAAGACAAAATGCCATAACTCTGAACGTCCCCCCTGCTGCCTTCTTCCCCCAGCTTTATATGCTGAGAATGGATTCATATGGTATGGAATATCCCTTTGGACAGTTGGGGTCAGCTGTCCCGGTTGTGTCTCCTCCCAACTTCTTGTGTGCTCCCAGCCCGCTCGCTGGTGGTGCGGTGTGAGGAGCGGAAAAGGCCTTGAGAAAAGGCAACAATCAAACCCACCCCTATTCCCACCCCAAATCCAAAACAGCACTACACCAGCACTAGCAAAGAAGTTAACTCCATCCCAGCTGAAACCATGACAGGGTGGCATGCTATTTCATGGGCACCTGTCTTTGAGAAATCCACAGAGAGATGTGAAATGAGTGTTAATGGGACACTGGAAGATCACCAACACTGGGATGAGGAGGAGGAGGAGGTAGACAGCAGCCAGAGATGGAGAAAAGATCCAGGTAAGAGCAAGTGAGATAAAAGCATCTGAGCAAGTACTGGTGGGACTCTGAAGCTCATTGCAGCCCCAGCTGAAATGGATGCTTCAGCCCATTCCTGAACGAGGACGTTCACAAAAGATGTTTTTGGCTTTGCAATTTTATCCCGTTGGCTAGTTTAGGAGCTGAGTTCCTCACTGAGTGTTTCTTGCTATGAGACTGGGGAGCATTTAACCTCTTATTCCAAGAAGGGAAAATAAAAGATAAAGACGAAATGTCTGAGTTCAAAAGGTTGGGTTGGGTTTTCTCCGTCAAGTTCAGCTGACTTCATTTTACTGTAGAGCCGGTTCATCCACTTATCTGAGGTGCCTGCCTGAAGAGAATGGTCCCATGGACAGAGAGATGGCCAGAAGATGCAACCAGCCACCTAAGACCTCAATCACTTGTTCTCTGCTGGTTGTAGAGGAGTGTGTGGCAGTGAGCTCTTCCTCTATGCGCTTTAGCTGGAAGTCTAAATTTAGGAGGACAAGTTTGGCCATCTCTAAGTAGTTTTATGTTGCAAAATGTAGAAAAGAGGACTGCTTTTTATGCCATTTCATGGTGGAGTCTGCTTTTCCCTCCTTGATCATAGAAAACATCCTTGGACCTGGATCACTCCCTTGCACAGGTTCACGGCCAGGGCCAGAGCTTGTGCCAGCACAGATGGTGTTCTTAGACATGTGAGGGGAATAAAAAAAAAAAAAAGACACGAAGAAAAGTGCATTTCAAAAGTCGTCAGCCTCCAGCTTTGAAGTGGCAGGGCATGTTTGCTGCAGTCATTTCTCAAGGTCCCCACAGAATTGCTGAGAGGAAGAAAGTCGTGTTTAGAAAAGCTGCCAGATGACGAGACCTGGGGATGTCGGGCACCGACACGGTGCTTTGCTTGCTCAAAGCGCACCTGCAGGGAGGAGAGGAGGGGTGGGGGTGCGGGTGTGTGTCTTTGTGGGTGTGGGGGGAGGGCAGGAAGGGGTGGAAAATTCTCCTAAATGCTTACAAATACCTGAAAATCCATCTTGTGGCTGCTCCTCTTAAACATACACACATTTTTATACATAAGCTTATATTTCTATGTGAATATACAGCTCGTTTTGAGTTGTGGGCTGTGAGCAGCCCACTGAGCTGTGTGCTGTGTAGGTGTGAAGCCCTGAGTTTCCTGCAGGTGACCATCCTTGGTGCTGTCTCACCTGGAGACAGCAGGACACCTGCTGGAGGTGGCTTTTTCTGATGTGACGTCCAGAGGCATGTGGAGAGTTGGGAGGCAGCACGAGGGTGTGGAGGAGAGGCAGAGTGATGCTGGTGTGCAGTATCCTCTTGCCCCAACTACTTGCCCCAAAGCAGAGCTGGCACAAGCAACAGAACAGGACAAGCTGTGAACAGAAGAGGACCTTAGTGCAGAACATGTCCAGAATGACAGAAAAGACACTCTCAAGGGGTCTAACCTCTTACAGCTGGTCTTTTCGCCCCCTAGACCAAAACACAGGCATCACTGATATCCACCAGCTAATATCAAACTCTAGGGGCTGTATTTACACAGGTGAAAAAAATCTTCATATCTTGGTGCCACCCACCTGCTGGGCCCTGAAGGTCTCAGTGGCAAGTTGGTGAGATCCTCAGGGTAGGTAGACCTGAGGGCCACCCCTGGGACCTCCTCCTTGACTGTTGTCAAGGTTTGGTGTCTTTTTCTTCCTGCCCCAGGAATGCTTATCCTCAGCAGTATAAATAGAGAAACTTTTTAGGTATAGAAACAGGTAACCCCTGACTGTCCCTTACTCATGGCTTTACTCCAGTGCCCCCTGCCATGAGCTGGTTCATGTCTACAGGCTGACTGTGACTGCCATGTGCTGGGTTTGGACATCTAATAAGGAAGTTGTTCAAGCATCTTCTGAATTTTGAAGATCAGAAACTCCAGTTTGTTGCTGTTGATGAACCTTTTTCTCCCATTTATAGACAAGCTCCATTCCACAGTGAAGATTACACACAGGAAACCAAACGCAGCCAGTTCTTCTCCAACAACTAGAGGCTGAAATGCAGCAGACCCTGGGTTTCAGTCCCATCCTGGTGTGAAGAGGACCCTGCTCACCTCCAGTGATGAGAGGCCTGCCCAGCCCAACGGTGGGCAGCAGGGCTGTGCCCAGATGCTCTTTAATCCTTACAGTCTGAAATCAGCCCCTTTTAAATACTACTTTATTACGGGGGTGTGGGGGTAGCTCTAATTAAAAATGCCATGACTCAGATAGCAAAGTAATGAGACGTGATGAGAAGAAAACTCAGCCCAGAAGTCACGCCAGTGAGTGAATGGCACAGGGCCTTTGAGTCATGGCCTTTTCATTATTTATCCCCCAACTGTGTGATCTCAGGCCAAACATTTAACCTTAGTGCCTTATTTGTCCCACTTGTAAAATGGAGGTAATATTTTCTGTAGCTGGAAGGAGATTTCTGATGGAAAACACAGCGCAGGTACGAAATGCAGCTATTGCAAACGACTGCAAAGTCCTTATTTCTTTATATGCTTCATTTAAAAATCAGTTTTAGTCCATTTTTTCATGAAAATCTAGGACCGCATGGAGGAAGATTTGTAGAAGTGATTTCATGAATGTCTTTCTGGCTGCATCACAGAGGGTATTCGTACAACCTTCCACCAGCCTGTGACCCGACGTGGCTTATTAACCTGCTGCCTTGATTATCTCCATACCGCTGATGAGCAGTCCTGCTTGTTAAGGATGCTTTTCTGCCAGGCTTGTCACACTCCTGCTTCAAATTTAAGCCTTGAGGGTTTTGGAGCTCAGATTGATGGTGGATGATGAGGTCTGGTTATGTAAAACTCCTGGAGGACACGAGTATCTCCCGGATGGAAAATAACAGCATAACGATGGGCTAATGGAGCCCTCTCTTCTCCTGCTCTTGGAGGCAGAAATCAAAGCCGTTGCGTGGTCCCGCTGGCTCGCAGCATCTCACTTGTGGGACCGGCTTTGCCGAACAAGCTCGCTCTAATGATCTGGCCGCCGACTTCCCCTTCGCCTTCTTCCCCGAGAAACCCCCGGGGTAAGAAAACATTTTCTGAACTTGTGGTTAAAAAAGTCTGCCCTGTGACGCAAGAGATGGACTCGGAGCTGCTTGAGCAGCCTGGGCAACAGAGCTTTTTCTTTAGCTCTGATTCTGTTTTATTTAATTCAGAGAGTGGAACACGAGCTGGTTTTAAGCCAAGCATGCTGGGTCTTTAAATGCAAGGACACAGTGCTTGCCCTGTTCCTATATTCCTCCCCATCCTTCGTCGAGTAAATCCTGACAAGGATGTGCTGGCAGGGCTTAGGAAGGCTCATGTTTTTACAAACAGTATGCTGGAGGAGAAGGAGGTGCTTGGGCTTGTGGTTTATGAAGTGGGCTGATGGTCGGAGCAGTTTTCCAGGCAGAACCCAAGGAATACAGCTTTTAAAATATCCAAAATCACAATAATTCACACTATTTCCTTGCCTGGGCTGCTGCCGTTTCAGCAGGCTGCACTCAAGGGAACTCCTCTCACCCTGGAAATTTCTCTACCAATGATCGCCATGTAACAATGACTGTTCCAGACCAGAACTTTCATGTTTTGACAAAGACTGAGCTCAGTTGCTTCAAAGGACGCACTAACAACCAGATTATTTTTTAAACCAGGTCACTCTTTGCAAAAGAGTCTCCATCCCTGCTCTTAGCAGCGGCTCAACTTTTCTGTGTCTTGAACCTGCATCTTTCTGTAGGAGAGCTGAAGGCAATGAGAGCATTAGGTTGCAACCCTGGACTTTCCCCAGCCTCCAAGTGCAGCGTTTTCCTGTCCTCATTGTGTGGTGGAGGGATGGGAGGCTGCTGCAGCTGGTAACTACCTGCCTGGGCTGTTGCACTTTTGCTCCATGGGTGCATAACCCATCAACCAAGCTAAAAAGTCCTGGAGGGACCAATACTTCACCTGGGTTACGTGAAGCACTGTGCCAGGCAGTGGCCCTGGTTTTGGCCCTGAGAAGGGCCACCAGTCTCACCAGCTCCAGGCTGGAGCATTCGCACCTACAGGGATGACCCATCTGAAGGCACATCACTTGTGTTCTCCATGTGTCCATTTCTCCCATCTGGATATAACCACCGTTCTTTGTTTTCAGCGCTTTTCAAATACGCGTTGAGATGTGGTTTGTGGTTCAGGCTTTAGTTGTTTTCTATGAGGAATGTAGAAGAAGATAAATTTTTCTTTGCTCCGAGCTTAAAAGCAAGGAGAGTCTCCTTGCAGTCTCCTGAAAGATAAGCCAGAGGCCTCTGGCTATGGCCCCTATTAAAAACACGATGTGATAAGTCTACTCTGGCCTATTGAACTGGCATGGCAGGGCGGCTCTCCCGAAAGCACTCGATTTACTACCCATAATATTTTGATTAAAACATTGGTCTTATCTGTCATGACCGCGTGAGGCAGAGCCAAACCTGGTTCACCGACAACTTAAAATGTTGCCGTTTCCTTGACTACCCTCGGGGATTAGTCCTTGGTCCAATGCATTTCAATATAGTTATCAATGATTTAAAGCAGGGTCTTTTGCGATGATAAACCTCAGGTGGCACGATGAGTGATGGACGTCGGGTACCGGGGAGGGCAGGTCACTGTCTCAGGGTGATCTGAATCCCCTGGCTAAGCACAGCCCGAGAAAATGCCTGTGAATAACAGCCCAATGCAAACCAATGCATCCGCCTTGGAGCAAAGGCTGCAAATCAGACCCAGGGGAAACCAGAGGTTCCGGGGACGACATCAAGGTTGCCATATAATTGTCTCAATAGGCACCTTCTATGGCAAGAAAGAAGGGACTAACCCCTTCCTTGGAGCTCAAAATCTCTTACAAGCGCCGGAGCGAGACCCTGCCTTTGTGTGCAAGGTAAGTGCAACCCCCACACTGAAGGAAAGGTGGCCGAACACGCCAGAGGGTGGAAAAATTAAAAATATCCCGCAGCTGGAAAGTAGACTTTGTGCCGTGAGGATGAAGGAGTTTATCCTTCTCGGGACAGCAAAGAGGGGACTTGGTTGGTGTCAGGGGGACGTTTGCTTTGTGGGATGGCTGGAGAAGCTGCACCAGGTTTGGTGGCTGGAAGCTGAAGGCTGAGAAACTCGGCCCTGAGACAAAGCATCCATTGGTGGTGGACAGGATAACATTCCACCAGGAATGGCCAAAAAATGCGTAGAAACCTAAGGGAAACCTCCTGCGCGCTAATATCCACCAGTAGTTGGATAATTTAACTCTCACCTAACTTAAGACACGCACAGGGAGAGGTCTGAACTGGTCCCTCTGGCTCTGTTTAGCACCAAAGGAGAAAGAGAGATGCCATTTATTTGCCCTACCTCAGTCACCTACGTTCAAGGAGGGAAATTACACCCAGCAATTTGCTTGACTTGACTTTTCATCCTAAAGGGCCCAATTTCACCTGGTTTTGGAAAGCAGAGCCGTGACAAAGCAATAAATCTGCATGACCATGGAGGGACTCCCCGCTCCTCCTCCAGTGACTGCCACCCAGCCCTGTGCTTCACCTTCCCATTAGGTCATCCCCAAGGACCACGTAAGAATATTTTCCTCAATATGCATCTAGCCATGTTTTCTGAAGTTATTCTTAATATTTTCCTGAAGCATCAGAAGTTGCCACCACCTGGGCTGGACCAGGAGGTATTAAGGATCACACAAGGGTTTTCCTGGATCACTGAGGCAAGTGCTGCAGTGGCTTTTCTTCTTCTGGATGAACGAGGGTCAGATGCACGTCTCTACTGGAGCTATCACAAAATCTAATGATATCTTGATCTTTTTACTTTTTTTTGGGGGGGAGGGGGGGTGATAACTTGATTTTTCTTGTGCACAATAGAGTTTCCCCAGTTTGCTTACCTTTCTGCTAGGATGGGGGCTTCCCCAGTGCCCCAGGGATGCTCCGAATCCCTGGCATTACCTCCCGGATCTGCAAAGCCCCGTGGGCACCTGTGACCCTGCACCCCGTGTACAGGCGAGGAATGCTCAATGCTCCTGAAGGTGCAAATTCAAGAAGTTGGGGGGACATTTTGGTCAACTCCTGCACCAGGTCCATCTCCCATGAAAGGACCAAACATCTGAGGTGAAGAAATTCAACATTATCACAGGAAAAAAAAAAAAAAAAAAAAAACCAGCATTATTTAAACACAAAATATTCTTTTATTTGTCACCGAAGGCTACACACGGTCACTTCTGTCTGTTTGCTTTTTTTTTTTTTCTAGAAGGTATCTACATCTGCACTTATTTACAGCCTGGTTGTATTTACACAGTCAAGAATACAGTATTAGAAACACAAAGTGTCGAGAAAAAAAATTTCTCAAAAAATTAGTTCCAGACTTCAGGAAAATTATTACACAGGGTAATGACAAGAGTCTCCAGTGCTGGGCTTACAGATGCAGCTTTGATACAAAGTCCTCTTCTCGGCTGGAGCTGCATTAGAAGTCCTCACACAAAATAAACTTTTTTTTTTTTTTTTTAAATATAAAAGTGTGATTCTTTGATTGGTTGTTTCAACAACATCCGCAAATGGTCCAAAGGTTTTAATTCTCTTTTTGGAAAGTTCTAGTGTTTGCTTGAACAGTTTCCAGCTCTGAGGAAAAAAAGATTTTTTATATATATATATATATATGTATATATATATTTAGTTAATTTTTACTTGTGGTTTTCTATGCTTCCCTGCTCAGAAAGCATTGACCTCTGGGATGGGAGTTAACAGTTGAGCCATGTAATACTTTGCCAGGAACACAAGGTTTTGTGGTAATTAAAGGAAAGCAGGCAAGAGACACAAAAGGTTTCCCATGGGCAGGCCGGGTTGTTTCCAGCGCGGGTAGCAGGGGGTGGAAAAGTGCCGCCGGGAACGGCCCCCCGGGACACGCGATGTCCCTTCATCCAGGAGCGACATGGGCGGTCCAGGACAGGCCGCGACACGTCCCTGTGGTCTCTGTGTAAAGTTTGCTCTACAGCCGCGAGTAATTTTAATTTAAATGTACCCTAGAGATGGAAAAAAAAAAACAAAAAAAAAACCACAAAAAAGCTGGTTTTTTTTTTTTTGGTTTTTTTTTTTTTACAAAATGCATGAAAATTCTTCAGCATAACGAGGGGATTCAAATATCTAACTATTTAGTGATCATAATAAAAAAAGAGTGATTATATTAAAAAGAGATGTTGAAAAACTTGCTGTCCTGTGGAGGACTGTAACAACAGGAGCAAAAAAGCCCCGGGTCGTGCTCACCATGGGATGGAGGGCGCTGCCGGCCAAGTGGGAGCCAGATTTTATCCCACCAAACCCCAGCCCCGGCACCACAGCTGTATTTCCCAGGTTGATCAGCACCGCCGGAGCGAGGAGATAAACGGAATAAGATTTAACGAGCACAGCAATCTTTTTAGCCCCATTATTAATGTGATGGGTGCTTATTTCTTCTCCCCATTTAAAAAGCGGCCGTAGGACTAACCGAGATCCCTGGCCCTGGTTTCAATTACGCAGAGATTGAATCAAAACAGACTGCTGTGCCGTAAATACGAGGGGGGCCCTCTCTGTAAGTCGTAAAATTGAATTCTAAAATTTCATGTTAAGAGCCTTGTCTTTGCATAATGGATTGCGCTGCCATCTATCACGGTGACACTTACAAGTCGCAGCTGAAAAAGTACTTTATTAGATTCTTTTCTTTTTTTTTTTTAAACAATTTTGATTTATTCTGGTTACGCTGTCTGTATAATAGACTGAGCAGAATCTCACGCCGATCCCTGCGCTCAATAAAGCATCTACAGATATATTACAGAAATCCCTCACTGTTTCTAAGTTACGGCCAAATGGTGTCTCAGGGACTGCTCCCAATCATCTGTGTCTTTGAAACCCGAATCAAGCGTTGGGGCTCTTAACGACCTTCGTCTCATCGGCTCTCGCCTGGCGTTGTTTAGAGCTGTTGGCCCATTTTCATCGCGGCTCTGATCAATAGCTGTGATGACAAAGATATGATGAGCTGCATGATTCCCTCCGGTCACCGCTGCTTAATGATTTTTCCAAGCTCCAATCTTCATCGGAAAGGGGAAAAAAAAAAAAAAAGAAAAGAGCTCGGAGGAAACAAACATTGCAGCATTTCTCGCCATGCCAAATTAGTCTTGCTCCTCTCCCCTCGGGCTGAGCATGCAGGATGTTTCTCAGCTGCAGAGCCCTCATGGCACTGACTCATGCCTGGATGCCACAGCAAGTTGGTCCCATCACCGTGGTTCCTTCAAAAAGAGGATGTTTTGGTACCAGCACCAGCTATTGAGGGCTTGAGCTGTTGGTCCTTGGACTGCTGCTCCAAGGGACTGCTGACCCTTGGAGCCACAGCCCCTGCTCCAGACTGTTGGACTTTCTCCTTCGAGCTGTGAGATTTGACCATGATCCTTCCCACCACCCTTCGGACTGGAGACAAGCTCAGGAGTTCAAAGTGATTTAAGCTACGCCTTTGCATTTTGAAGGGGAACTCCTTTTGGTGGAGGAGCATGTCCCTCTTTTTGGGCATCAAGAAAACAGCGACTTCTCAAAGTCAATCCATAAAAGCACGTGAATTCACGGTGACATTTTCCCTTGGAGATGGTCTGGCTTGCAACCAGCCTTTGAAAGAGCATCTAGAGAAATGGGACATCGGGGTGAGCGACATGGGGTTTGCACCCAGGACCGCCCAGTCTTACAGAAGCGAGGATCTGCTACCCTGCTGCCCATGAGCAAAGCAAGAAGGGTCGGGCAGCCACAGCCCGGCGCCATGGCGTGGCACATCGGGCAAGGCAAGGGCTGGGAAGGGGCTGTGGGGCCAGCAGTTGAGTGGGAACGCTTGTGGATAGCAGAGTGCAGACCCTTGGGGAATGCACGGCTCTTGGTGTTCACAGCCCTTTCCAGCAAATTCCATGGGGACACACTTGAGATCCTGCAGAAAAAGCATTTTTCAATAAGAAAAGGGAAAATTTAGAGCTTCAGGACTGAAAATGCTTGTTTCTGGTTTTGCTCTCTACGTAAAGTGGAAAGGGTGAAGATTTCACAAAGGCTGAGGGTTCATGAACTGTCTTTGGACAGGTTTGTCCCCAGCACTAGACAGCCATCCCTTTTAATTTTTTTTGGTTAAAGGCTTTTGATAAGGAGAAGAGCAACACATACATATATATACGTTTACATATATATTTCCCCCCCCGCCTTTTTTGACACAATGTCCATAGTTCTCACACCAGGAGAAGACCCCCATGGCCCTGGTGGGCAGCCAGGCACAGTCGCATCCCACCACAGCTGGAGGATGCTGGGAAATGCAACCTGGGCTGTCTTCGCCATGGCGCAGAGCGGGATGGCTCCTGGGTCTAGCCATGCCGTACGTGTGCGGCGGGACCATAAGACTCTTGAAAAACGGGTGAACTCCTCAAAGTCATTAGCTCGTGTAATAACCTGAAGAGTCTGTGTAAGGCTGTCGAGGTGCCGTCTCAGGCTGGCAGGGTTCCAGTAGGAACATTTCACACTCAGATCCCTTTCCTTGGCTGCGTGGAAAGGTGGCCCATGTACTCTTGCACTACTCCTCTTAGCATTGTAACACATGGACGGGGATGGATATAGAAGCACCACTTCTCTTCAGAGCCGCTCGGGCGGGAGCAGTGTAAATGGGATACGCGTTGAGCTCTCCCTGCACCACAGGTCTTCACTGGGGTTTATGCCTTTTGAACCAGTGTCCTAGGGCTCTGTTTTGCTCCGTGCACGCTGTTTTAGACACTGAAAGCCATCACAAAGTTGAGGTTCTGGAGGGATTTTTCCCTGGTGTGACTCGGGGAGGGGGAAGCAGGGAGCTGGGGAGCCCTGGGAAAAGGGTGCTGCCTCCTTCGAGTAGGTGGCAAACGTTGGTTTGGCTAATGCTGCCCCTAATCCCCACCAGCGCATCCTCAGGGCAACCAAGGCTTGCCAACAGTTTGATACTGGCAGTGCAGGCGGTGATGCCACGGCCTTTTAACCATCCCTGGTGGGCAGCTGCCCAAAGCAACTGCTCCCTTGCCAAAGCCTAGAGCTGGCCTGGCCAACGCGTCTCCTCCCAGCCAGCTCTGCCAGAGCAGGATACCCTTCCTAGCCCAGCTGCCTGCGATTCACTCCTGCCAAAGTAATAAAGGTTGTGTGCTGCAAGGGGAGGTTCAAAGTACGGCACCTGGGCTACAGCACCAGCAAGGTCACCCTTGCTGCAAGCAGGTGGGACCACCGTAAAATCAGACCATACCAGCAGGTGGCCCCAACGTGGGTCAGCCCTGGGGCTCTGCAGCCGCCAAAAGTCTGGCCAAAGGTATTAAGGATTGGGAACTGGAGGAGGAAGAGTCTGTTGGGGGATTTTCCATCCCATCACCTTCCTCCTGGCAAGCACTGGGGAACAGGCAGGCGAGGCAGACGGAGCTGGCAGCCGGCATCTACGGGGGAACCGCCGTAGCCCTGGGGCTGCCAACGTTTTTCTGCTGGAGGGGTGCGTGCCCAGCGCGTGCCCCTGCTTTATCCTGGGGGCTGGAGCCTGCAGAGCGGGATCAGGCTGTGTTGGAGGATGTCAGTGGTGGCGGCGGGAGCGCAGAAGAGCTGTCTCTGGGGACACGGGTGCATTGCAGGGCTCTGAGTAAGGAAACAGCCTCGGCACGGATTTGCACGTCTCGGGTTATCTCTCTGCAGAACTGGGAAGCAAAATTCAAAGTGGATGGAATAAAAACATATAAATAAATCAAGACTGAGATGTTCCCAGAGAGACACGGTGAGGGCTCTTCGAGTCAGGATACATGCAGGTGTCAGTGTGATAGAGACGTCTGTTTGGGAGCAGGGTTGGCCATCTCCAGCCGGAGCTCCAGAGGTGGGGTAACCCCTCTGCCTGCGGGAATGGCCCTTGCTATCACAGGACTGTTTCAGGCAGGGAAGAGGATGCTAAGCTCATCCCCGTGTTCCCTTGAATTTCAAGGACTCTTGCAAATACCAGAGCACAGAGGTTATGTGAATACAAATTACATTAGCATGCCGAGTAACTTTGTCAGCAGTTTCTTATTAAAGCACTTGGTCCCCTCTGTAGTGGGCATTTCCATTGAGCCTCCCCCTTCTTCACTGCTAACAGTCAACTGGGCTCTCCCTTTAACTCGAGCTCGTGTAAGAAACAGTGAGAGGGTTGATTCCAACGGTCCCCTCCTTGTCCCACCACGCACAAGCTGTTGCTACTTATTAAACATTTTAAAATCCCTGCTGCCAAAGTCCCCGGGAGACATTTATCTGCCATAGTCACAAACGACTTGCCAGCATGCTACTCAAAACTGCGTTTCCCAGCCAACAAATACAAGCTCCAGAATCAGGAAAAGCAGGGTTTGGCTTGCTCTAATTTTCAGTGGTATGTCACTGGGATACTATAACTACTTTTAAATTCAAATCAGCTTCCTAAAAATTAACTGGTTTTATCAGATACAGCACAGTGGACTGTTAAACACGTAGCCTCGTGTACTGAAACACTATACATTTAATGAAGTTATGCCATTAGCAAATGTACAACATGGGTGCATTAAATCCACCTATGGAACAGCTCTACGTATGAGAGAGAGGATTTATTTCAGCTTTTCTCAATAGAGCAGGAGTCCCTTTCTTGGCTTTTGCTAGGTTTTTTAACTAAAACCAGGATTTGCACATACACAAAAAAACCCCCCGAAGTATCTACTCTCATAATGAAAAAAGACTGATTTTTTTTCTTTGTTTTATTCCAGTTCAGGAAGGAAGAGAATAATCTTGCAAGTTAATATAATCAGCTCCTTTGCCTCTATAATCTACTTCTGCTCAGCAGGAGCCCCCCAAAAAACACTTTATGTCCCAAGTGAAACATGAAAACTACTTGTAAGGTCTCTTTTGAGGCACATGATTCGGACGGTCACTTTTGGAGTATCGGAATCAGCGTCATCTTCCATCTCCTTTCTTCTCGGGAAGAGCTCTCTGGCATGCCGCACGCTTCCCGTCTTTTGGGTGGAAGGCTATCTGTCCCTGCCCCAAATCAGAAAGGGTTAGGATGACACAAGTTAGCACAGACACCCATTTCGCACTTCACACCTAAGGACGTACGTTGACGACTCCCCACTTCAAATTCCTCACAAAGGGGGGGGAAAAAAAAAATCAACCCAGAATCGAAAAAGGACAAGAGACAGTAAATTTCACTGTGATCACACTACGGCAAAACGTACCTTCTGTTCATTGCAAAAAACGCGTGAAGGCCAAATTAAAGAGGAAAAAAAAAAATAGTATGTTGCATGAGTTACAGTGCAACCGTATAATTCCTTCTCTTTCTATTTTCCTCCCCCCCTGCCTTGTTCGGTTTAGAAAAAGGATTGAGTACAACACAGTCAGGTAAGTGGCCACAAAAGAGTAGCTGTCTTTGGCAAGAAGTCACCGCATCGACCCTCTCTGTCACCTTCTGCCCATTTCGCTCTGTCTCATGAAGTGGATGTTGTTGGCGCTGTCTGAGAGTTCGGGATACTGCTCCACTGAGATCACAAAATAGCCGTCGTAGCCCTGTACCCGGCCCGTGTTTAGCACTTGCTGCTTCTCCCCTTCTGTCCACGAGCGAATCCCCTCCTCCCCATCCCGCAGTCTCTGCTGTTCCCGGGACCAAGCTTGGGCGACAGCGCGCTGTCGGGCCAGCTCCAGGACGCGGGCCTTCTCCTCGTCCAAGGTGGTCCCGTAGCGAGTGTTTAGACACAGTGCACCGTACTGGAGCTGGATGTCCGTGTAACGTCTAGTCCTTCCACTTAGCACTGTGTTGATCTGGGACACCGTCACGTTCACGCCGTTCTCCAGGGTCCTCCGCCCGCCGCTGAGGCCCAAAATGGAGAGGTCGCCCTCTGACGGCCCTTGCTTAATGAAATAGTGCGTGTCCACCCCGTCGATGGTGAAATGCAAGTTCTCCAGGTAATGGGCGTTGTTCAGGATGGCTGCGATCCTCCGCCCATCCTCGTTGGCCACGCTGATGATGTCGGTGGCCACACGCCCATCCTTCATGGCAAACTTGACGCCTTTGCCAAAGATAGAGCCTCCAGAGGCAAAGTTCTTGTTCTTCCTGACCTGCCGGCACCCGGCGATGCTGGAGCTGTAGATCCGTTCGAAGCGCTCAAGAGTGACAAAGGCCTTCAGCTGCTTCTGCACTTCACATTGGACCCCCAAAATTGACTGAGCATGGAGAGAAAGAAGAGAAAGATGTGTTAGAAAGAGAAGTCTGATGATCCAAAGGCATTATTAGCATGCCGGAGATCAGCAGAACATCTTGGTGTCCTGGTTCGAGGTAAAACAGAACCAGTTTTCTGATTTGTAATGTTACTTTTTAGCTGGACCTCTTCTAACTGACTAAAGTCTGAAATTAACAGCATATTGTTCAGAAACTGTTCGCTCTCAGAGTGATAAGACCTGATTATACCAAGGAATGGTAAGCACAGAGGCTCTTGCTTATACTTATTGCTGTAACAGCCAAGGTCAGCTAACTTCGCTGTTTGCCCCATTAGAGGGTCAGAAGCAGAGAAGCGTAGAGGGGTCCCACCTGCAGGGAGGAGCGGACAGGGCAGGTGACCCAAAACTGACCAGCAGGGTATTCCATCCCATATGCATCACGCTCAGTATAAAAGCTGAGGGATCAAAGGGGTAAGGCTGCTCTGGCTCGTTTTTTCTTCAATGGCCGACGTCCGAGGAGGACCCTGTCTGTTCGTCTGCCTTTGATCCCGATCCGAGCATTCCTGACTCTAGTTCTGGAATTCAGCTCCTGTCTGTCGCTGACTCCAGTCTGGGACTTCCCCTGTGTCTGCTGGTGACGCGATCGTCATCCTGGGAGCTGGATACGGTTTTGTATATATTGTATACCTTTTTTTTATTCTATTATTATTTACTATTTTCTTATTTATTATTATTTTCATTAGTTTAGTTCTTTTTCTAAACTCATAAATCTCCTTATCTCTTCCTCTCCTGTCTGGGGGGGGGGAGGGGATCTGTCATTCTGATTGGCCAATCCGGCCAAAACCACGACACTTGGAAACATCTAATGAGGAGATCTTATCAACTTTTATCAACTTTTTCCAGATTTTTAATTCTTTTTAGTAGAAGAGACATGTTGCCAAATTATTCCCCCTAATGCTCATCATTTCAATAAATTGAACTGTATCTAATCTCACAGACTAAAGGATGTAGAGGTTGAAAAGGATTTTGTGCCTCAGTGGTGTGAGGGTCTAGTTTGGACATGCAATTATTTTGTGCTTCAGTGTTCTTCATCTGCACATAAGGAATCATTCACCTTGTGGCCGTGATGCTTTATAAAATGCTTTCAGATTTTCTGTGAAAAAGTGTGGAAGTATTTGTAAAAGTTCCCTCCGTTATAACTTCACATTGTAACTCCTTGTGCTGCCTTCAAAAGCCCTGCATCACAGGTATGACCCTCAAAGAGGCCATAACCTGTCTATAGCCCATTTCAACCTGGCCAAAGCAGGTTGTTCAAAACTCAAGAAAGGCCCTAAATCCAACTCCAATTTCCTGCAAACCTTCTACAATGGTTCAGGCTCCCTGAGCTAAGGCCAGCCCCACCTGATGCTCGAGTTTTCGCTTCTACTGGAGCAAAAGCGCTGAGAGACAACAGCCTGGATCATTTGCAGTCAGGTACAATACAAAGTCACTTTTGCTGTTAGCGTATAATGGAGCAAGCACACAGCGAGTCAGCAGCTCATCATTACTGCAAAATGTCTTTGGAAATGCTCTCATCAATTCATGGCAGCGCAGGCTTCTTACAGACCCCTGTTCACGAACAATTATTTGCTCAAATTTCACAAAAGCAAGAGGACGCCACGACAAAACTCTCCTGGCCCTGCCAACGGCTCAGTTCAGATGTAATGACATCCAGGATTAAAAATAGTCTACAAAGAAAAGTTTGCTGCACTCCAATTATTTCGAGGAAATTTAACATCCATGAAGGATATTGCCTTAAACCATCCACAAGCTAAAGGCTCACATCCTTCCCTGGGTGCCAGAAGACAGTTCAGACGATGCAGGCATTTCAGCGTGGACCTCTCAACTAAGACTTGTAACGTGGCGAGGGAAGGGAAATAAACCCTCATTCCCATGGTGGCCCCTTCCAGGGAAGGGTCTCAAAGCATTAAAGAAATAAAATAAAGGATTTAGCATTGCAACTCGCTCAGAGGTTATGAGCGGCTTTGCTCTATAAAGGAGAAAAAAATAAAGGAACAGAGGTACACAAGTTCAAGAGCATGTTTTGGGTTGCAAAGCATTGAAATGCCCAGGACTGACTTTTATTCAAAATGCCAAGCAGGCTGGCATAGCTCCTCCTTTCCCCCTTTTGATTAACAGCATAGTAGTTGGAGCAGGAACCAGTAACCTACGGAATAGGAGCTCTTGCTGGTTCTCCCCATACTGCCTGTGGGGGACCTCACACACAGCCTAGAGAACGATATAATTAACAGACCGATAGGGAGCCAAACCCAGCTCCCCCACCAACTGCACGAGTGCTCTAATTATGCAAAAACCAGACATAATTAATGTAGATGTCACTGATGATGGACATGAAGCAATTAGGTTTCTAAGCTCTGTGAAACACTGTTCTAAATAAGTGTAGCCTGCACAGGCTTGGTTAGATTTTTCCTCTTTAGAGAGGTTTAAATGGGTAGGGATTCTTCTCAGGTGCATCTCATATGGATTGACTCTAGGTGGTCCCTCCCCACCACCCAACACGCCTCATTCCTCAGATAGGAAAGGGCATTTCTCATTATTCATGTTGAATCACTGTTGGGTGCGAGCTCCTTCATTCAGGGATGTAAATCAGGTCTTCTGCACTACATTGCTATGTCCTGTGCTCATTTATGTATCGCCATCTATGTATACATCACCATGTTTACCAACACTTGAGTGATAAGGGGTTCCTGGACCATCTACTGATTGTCACCTTGGGGAAGGGAGCTCTGGGAGGTCAGACAGCACTGGGCATGGGAGAATTAGTCCTATCACAAATCTCCCCCATTCCCCTTCTATTTTGTCTTCATCGCCTTATTATTGATGAGCTGCAGGAACTCTATCGCCTTTTCATTTCTGAGCAAATTATTAGGTACAGATCCCCTGTGAGTACCTCCAAATGAGGTTGTCCCAACAAACCAGTGGGTCTGGACACCACTCCCTTGTGTTTTCTTCTGACCCCAAATGAAAAGTGAGTTTGCAACAAGCTCTGAAAACCTGCTGATGCTGAAAGATAGACACTGTGATATGACAATCTACTGTGCTTTGGAAAAGTGGGACATGTGGTTTGTAACCACATGTTTATACTGCTAAATATAAAATCAATATTTTATAAATAATATAATTTTATAAAATTTTAAAAGCAAATACTGCTAAAGAGAGTGAGATGTTGTATTGCACCTCTTATTATTCACACTGGGTAATTTTTACTTTAACTCCTGGTTTGGTTTTGGACTCCTCCAACTGCTTTCTCCAAGGCATGTTTCCTAACTCTCCAGGTCACTTCCACCTAGCCTCAGGGCCAGGGATTGGTCTTGGACTTCTTTTAGTTAGCTGTAGAGGCATACTCTAAAATGGGGTTAGGGAGCCTTGTGAGGACAACAAGTTTCAAGTGTGGATGGTGTCCTTGGGTTTGCCATTAATTCAGGAAGGATTGTCACCTAGTTGGCACAAGCTGTGATACAACAGGTATCACAGCCAACAGCTCTGCCATCATCTACCACCCTCAAGGTCCATAGCTCAGTACCTGGGACATTCTGGCCTGAGATAATTTTCAGTTTTCCATTTTATGGTCAAATTCTGCATAGCTTTGAATTTCAGATCAGTAATTGCCCGATAGAAAAGGAAAACCTGATTTTTAATTTTTTTTTTTTTTTTTTTTTTTTTTTACAATTTATGACCCAATAATAGAATATTGGACCTTTCCGTGATCTAGTTACATACTGCCTTCATGATATTATATGAAGTCATACAATTTCCACAGCTCCGTTGTTCATCTGGATGCCATTTAGAAAGAAAATAAGCAGCACCCATCCTGCTGCTGTCAGGACTTGGAAATTTAAGGGATTACACATGATCTAACAGCAATGGCACTGTCATTTCCTGCCTAAGGACACCAATATAGGATACCAGGCCAACTGCCTTGTTGGTGTCCTCTTGGTCTCCATCCAGGACAGCTCCTCCTCTATAATGGGAAAGCATTTCTCATGTTGCGTGTGCAACTGTAGGACTGTCACCGGCACCATTCCTGGTGGCTAAAACACAGATAAAATGTCTGACTCAAGCCACAGAATTAGGAATCTCTTGACCTCCAATTGTGTGCCCGCTTAGAGACACTGTAGGTGGGAGGTTTGTGAAGTTAGGGGCTTGAACCACCTTCGTTGGCAAAGAAAATGAGACCTGTCAATCTGTGTGTCTCCAGCCTTCTGTGCTGTTTCTCATGCACATCGTGGTTGGTGTTGACTGCAGGACTGTTTCAGTTGCCCATACATGGATGCCCAGTGTGGTCTGAGATGCCCCAGAATGCCTTCAGCATCCGCACAGGGCAGTCAGAAACCGAAGATGATCTGGGAGATGTTTACCCTTCTGGAGTAGCACCTGGAGACCACTTTCTTTACCTGGTCCCTCTATGGGCAACTGAATCAAACCCCTACTTTGCACAGTCAATGGATCCTACAGCGTGTTCAGCTTGGTCTAAAATTAATGCCTAGCAGGTGGACAGCCCTTTAAGTGAGCTCCACTGCCTCTATGAACTACACATTGACAGGCTACAGTGGGTGCACAGTTCTAGCACTCATGGAGACACCTCGTCACGGAGACACCTTAGTCTTGAATTCAGTCCTAGCTCCCAGCATCTGATCATCTGAACTGTCCTTTGGCCTCCACTGACAAATCACCCAAATGGGTGGTGTTGAACATAATTTTTGACACTACGGGGAGCCCTGCTGGGCCACAAGGTATTGCTCTAGAAGGGTGCAGGTAATCCATGCTGTAGACGTGCTTCCATGAGGAAGTTCAGGAAACTCTAGGGTATCTCAAATGGCACCAGCAAGTGGGTTCATTGTAGATCTCTGCTGGCTATTATGGAAGCTTGGATATCAAATTCACAGACAGGGACCTACATTTAGGTGTCTTACTCAAGAAGAAAATCACATCCAAAGGGTTTTCCACTGGGGACTGGTTGCAAGGCCTTCTGGGTTCTTCCCATCTTTTGTCACATAGGGAAGTAGGAGATCAGACGTGCAAAGCTGTAATACTGAACATCATCATCACTAAACTATTACAACAACTAAACACATCTCTGTTACCTTGAAAATGAGCCCAAGATGACTTTGAAATGACTTTTTGAGTACATTTCTTTGATAGAAAAGTGTATTTGGGAACAGCACTTTTTTAAAGGAAAAGAAAACGCATCCAACAGAAAAAAAAACAAACAAAAAACACAACAAATTCAGGCAAACCAGAGTACAGCTAGCTTGTATGTGCTGCTGGGAATATAAAGGGGGTGGAGGCAAACAGATTATATGTAGTTCAAAGAGGCAGTGTATCCCTGACTTTGAAATTACTGTTTCTGTTTCATCTTAGAACTCATTTTAATGAACTGGCAAGGAAGAGAAACAGAAAATTTCCATCCAAGGCTGCAGTGGCATGTGGTATTCTTTAAAAAATGCTGCTGCTTTTAGCAACTGTAAAACAAGGTATCCATAAAATCAGTTTTACGGAAGAAGGGAATTCATAAGTTATTTTATTTCAATATTTGTTGCTAGATGTAAGTGACAAATACGCTTGGTTTGTTTTTCCTCACAGTCTTTTTTAATCAGATGTCCTTAGGTGACATTTCACTTTATCTAGTAACAACCCATCGGAGAGAAGAGAACGACCTTCATCATTTGTTCACTGCTGCACAGAGCTCCAGAGAATGGCACATTACAGAGATCTCTGAATAGCCTCTTGCATTTTGCCGGCACCTCTTGAGGATTCGAAATACCATAGCCAGATACTATCATCTGTTGTTTTTAAATACTGCCTTCCAGTGTGAGACTGAAAGCTTTAATTTCCCATCAAGGATTCAAGATGTGAAATACGTGAACATGTTTCCAAGTTTCTCTATATCCTTGTGCCATTATACACAGATAGGTGTTTCTCTTACCACCATATGGCTTACAACACAGAAAGCCACTTCTTCTGAAAGGCTTGGAAGTTATGACTTTGAAATATTCTTCATCATTAACTCCTTCTTATTTACCCCCTAGCTCTCTGTTAACAAAACCACTCTTCAGAAATCAGCTTCTTCCCTCCATTCCACCTGTCCATCACCTGAAGATGAGTCCCCATTCGGATGTTCCCCACCAACTTGCAACTGGTGGAGGAGCAGGAAGAGACCATCAACCACCACAGCTTATCAAGCCCCTACCCATCAGCATGGCTACACTGCACATGGGTTGGCTGGGAGGCAACGTGCCTGCTTAGTGACCTGCCAACCATGAATTCAAGTGGGATGACGGAGCTGAGTGAGTTTGGGATTGTTCAGCCTAGAGGAGAGAAGGCTCCGGGGCGACCTTATAGTCCCTTCCAGTACCTAAAGGGGGCCTACAGGAAAGATGGGGAGGGACTCTTTGTCAGGGAGTGTAGTGATAGGACGAGGGTAACTGTTCTAAACTGGAAGAGGGGAGATTTAGATTAGATATTAGGAAGAAATTCTGCACTCTGAGGGTGGTGAGCCCTTGGCCCAGGTTGCCCAGGGAAGCTGTGGCTGCCCCATCCCTGGAGGTGTTCAAGGCCAGGTTGGATGGGGCTTGGAGCAACCTGGTCTGGTGGGAGGTGTCCCTGCCCAGGGCAGGGGGTTGGAACTGGATGATCTTTAAGGTCTCTTCTACCCCGAACCATTCTGTGATTCTATGATTAATGTCTTTGAGACTTCAGCTCCTTTCCCTAAATCAGATCCCGTGAAAATTTGCCACTACTTTTGCAAAACATAACTAGGGGCTGATGGACAGACATACAGACAGCATGATGGCCCAAGCCCAGGACAAAGCACCTGCAATGTGAGGATGCCCTCCCTGAATGATGAACACTGGCAGAGCCAGTCCCTCCAACAGATTGTCCTCGGGAGAAGCTCTGCCAGAAAGCACAGTCCTCCAGCTCACTCCCTGGCTGAGCATCCCAGAGCAGCCCGTGTCGCCAAAACGCTGCTCCATAAGGGATGCCAAAAGCTGCTCCTCCAGCACAGCATGTAATGGGCACTGCAGAAAAAAGGACCCTTCTGGAGGCACAGTGCTCATGGGATAGAGAGAAGGGTAGTTAAAAATATGATGTAGTTAACGATATAAGCACTGACTCCAAAACACCCCTCCCTGCAAATAGAGTTGTTCTGGCTCCAGCAATAACCTGACAGTTCAACAAGACAAAAGAGAAGGAGAAAAAAAAAACAAACAAACAAACACAAAAACCAACACAAAAAGAGAAATTGGATTCAGATGCAGCAGCTCCACAATATGCCAGAGGTCACCCAGAGTCCCCTGGTGGCCAATAACACTGAACTTGTTCAACAAACAATTTAGTGACAGCCCCATGGTCGTAGGGAGGGGGGTGGGGGGGGAAAGTGCTGCACAACAGAGTATTGGATTTTAAATGTCACTCCAGAGCTGCAGGGGGTTAGCGCAAGGTTTATGACATGCTGGCTGTTTCTAAGCTGGTGGATGCTCAAAATCAGAATTATCTCTCCCATCTTCCAGCCCTGCGAGGCAAGTACCAACAATGTTTTGGAAGGAGATGCTAGAGCCCTGTGGTTATGCACTCTGAAGAGATACGAAGCCGCCATTTATGGGGAGTAAGTTGCTTTGCTGTTGTGCTCCTGTTGTTCATTCCTCTCTGATAAAAGAACTGACTCAATCTGCTGGGCCACAGCTTTGATCAGCGAAGTCAGTGGAGTAACTCAAATTTACTTTGGTCTATCGCAAGGAGATATGGGACCCAGAGAAACCAGGGACAGGAAGACAGAGAGATAAGAAAGCTGTGGTTCATCATTCAGAGAATATCCCTGGATTTCCAGCAGGATGGGCACTGTCCAGTGCCTTGTCCAGGCTACTTTTCAATGACAAAAGATCTGGAGCTTCCTCTATATGCTCTGGAAGATCACTTCCCAGTTTGCTCTGAAAATATTGTCTGAAAAAAATTGTTATTGTCTGAAAATATTTCCTGTGCTTTCATTTAACTCTGCTTAATTCTGTCATTTGCTAATGTGAAATTTTCAAGAGTTTATATTTTCTTCTACATGCTTCATCAATAAATACAGAGACAAGCAGTAGGAAGGAGGGCTGGATTGTGTCTGGGAGCGCGTATGTGTGCCTGGAAGGTTTGGGAGCAAACACAACTACGTGTGAAACATCAGTGTTGAATGCACGGATAGGCTTAGGAGAAAATGTGTTCAGGTACCATATGGGACTGAATTTATTTTATGCAAAATATATGCCTATAATATGCTGGATGTGACAGAAAGGAAGGGAATCCTGCTCTATAGCATTTGAGAGCCACTTGCCATCACAGCATGATCCTGCAGCTGCAGACTAAAATAAAAATGCTCCTGTTTTGTTGCTGTCATAACACAGGGGAAGAATATGAAACAACCTGCAATGGTTAAATTCCACTTTCAACATGTGAGTGTAAAGTGACTCATCTGGAAGCACACTGGCTGCATAAAGCCCTCTTTTACCAAGCAGGTCCCTGCACAGGCCTCGCTGCAGCTCCTCGCTTTAAAAACCTGAAGGGGACATGGAGATTTTCGTTCCCTCTTATTGCTCATTCAAGCAGACTCACCTAAAGTGGGTGGGCTTTACGGAAGGGAGGGCTCGTTGGTTTTATTTTCAGCCCAGCTTGCCTGTATGAGCAAGGGTCAGTCTTCATCTCAAGCTGTCACTCAAGTTACTTGGCTATTCAATAAGCCTAATAATAATAATGAACTAATGATAAAATAATGATATAATAATACCACCACCACCAATAATAATAATAATTTCTGTTGCAGTTCTGCAAGAGTTATTATCTACGGCACAAAACAATTTAGAGACAATCTTTTGTGCAGTCTCTGAACAAGCCTTCCCTGTTTGCCTTCTCCTGTACAGCTTTGCCTGGGGAGACTGTGTCACATCAGAGAGGAAGAAAAATCCTGAGACTATTTCTCATCAGAGAAATCATCTCTATTAGCATCTTATTGTTCAATCCAAGGCAGAGAGAAACAAAAACGGAGTCTTTGAGCTCCAAAACACAACTGAGTGACTGCGGTGGAATGGTTTTCAAGAATCAGCTGAGCCATGGTAGCAAAAGGCATAGTTTGTTTGGTCCCCCTCTATCATGAAGCGATATGTCTTAATAGAAATCTCTCGTTGAAGTTGAAGCTGGTACATTTTTAGCTTGTTTTCACCATAGCTATGAGGCTGAGTATCAAGGATGGGCTGACATATGACTATTTTATTAACCCACAGTATCTTGTTCATACCTCTGAGTGATACCTTTTGTGGCTGGGGAAATGCGGCACTGTATTTCACTCCTGGTTTAATACGTGTACAGGACCTCAAGATTTCAGTGAGCTCTTAGATAAAGAGGCTAGGAGGGCAGCTGGGATCAATTCCACTCCCTACTGTTATCATGTCATTAGCAGAAATGTTAAGAGCATACCCTGATCTCCCCAAACAAATGGTGCCGCACTGCTCTCGCGATGTTCGAATACACAGCAATAGCAAGCGGGAATTCAGACTAAAGAGGATTCAGACTAAACAGACAAAAGCAACCCCAGGATAAAATCAGGCTAGGCGATAAAAGAGTATCCTGAGAGGTAAATGACTTTTTCAAGGTCATATAACCAATAAGCAGTAGGGCTGGGAGTAACCCAGGGCTCTCGGATCCTGACCGTGTGCTAACCTTTAACAGCGCTGCCTCCATCTTTCAGCTGAATAATTCCCAACAGGAAGAGAGGGGGAAACGATTGGGCTATAAAAGCTTTTTTCTTGCCAGTTTCCTCATTGACTTTTGTGCTGACATTTACCAAAAATGGCTTGTGATGCAGGCCTGTTTTTAAAAGCAGGACACGGTGGCTTGGAATTCAACTCAGGTAAAATTAAAGTTAACTATCAGCTAAAACTTCTTTCTGGTGAGACCCACTGCAATGCAGAACAGTTTCCTAGAGAAGTACTGGGACTTGTTGTTTAAGACATTTTAAACCAGACTGAATAAGTTTCTAGAAAAAAAAAAAAAACAAAACTCTGTAGAAAATGCTCCTGTATCAAGATTTGCTTTTTTTCACTCCCAAGAATCCTTGGTGCAAAGGCTGTGAACTTAGCCTGCAATATGTGATAACATGGCCTCTTGCGGGACAAAGAAACAGTAACACACCATTTCATTGCACAACCACCAGAAAACATCATAGAGAAAAGCACCATAGAGTCATAGAACGTGTTGGGTTGGAAGGGACCTTTAAAGGCCATCTAGCCCAACCCCCCTGCAGTCAGCAGGTACATCTTCAACTAGATCAGGTTGCTCAGAGCCTCATCCAGCCTGGCCTTGAATGTCTCCAGGGATGGGGCCTCCACCACCTCTCTGGGCAACCAGTTCCAGTGTCTCAGCACCCTCATTGTAAAGAACTTCTTCCACCATGACAGTAAGGAACTTAAGATGTGATTATTCAGGCAGATTTCACTGGGGACTGACTTGCTCTTAATCTCCCAGCGTACCTGGGAGAACACGCTAAGAGAGGTTTAATAAAGATTTCAACTGGATAGTTTGCTGCTAAGGGTGTGAGATAGAGTATGGAGTTGCATGGGTCACCTTGCTATTGTCCCATTCTTGGGTTTTCATCTGTGTGTGGATTAGCTCATAGGACGGCTCCATTGCATCCATGTCTGGCTTGGGGTAGCCGGGGATGACATTGTGTAGCTGGAACCCAAAAGTGAGCAGCCAACTGTTGACATCTGGAAGGGAAGAGAAGAGAAGCATAAATTAGATTATCTGATCTCCCAAGCATGGTTGCCCAAGAGAATGGCACAGAGGAGGATCCTATGGTGCCCGACACTGTAGCAGTCTGGCCAAAATGATGAGGTTCTGCTTTGTGTGAAAAGCACAAAGCTTAATGGTCCTTGAAAGAACCATGTGCCAAAGCTGGGCTTTCCACCTCCAACCACAGTCCAGTTCTGCACTTTCCCAGTTCTGAAACAGAAGCATTGCCAGTGACCACATGGCCCAAATCAAAGCCAACTCCACGTCTGCCCTTTGTGAAGCAGGAACCAGGCACTGCTCTAAGGCGATGCAGGAGAAGCACAGGAACAACAATACATTAATGGAAGCTGAGATGCTCCAGCCAAATGGGAAGTGTTGTCCAGTCCTACAGTCGGCTCTGGACATCTCAGCCTCAATACTTCTCTTCCCGGGGCGTCTCAAAGGGACTGCAGGCTGAAAACTAAATTTAGGGCTACGTGAGCCAGAATACCAGGATATCTAGAAAAAACAGCATGGTCATGCAGCAGGTGCTCATGGAAGAGGCTCTGGATGTATCCTCTGCTTGTTCCATGGCACTTCCACCTCAGTCCTGAGTTTCTTGGCATTTTTCATAAGAAGGTGTAGTTTGAGTATTAAACCAGTGAAAAGTCATATGCCATCTTTTACAGTGACATTTAAATCAGCCTCCACACTGCCTGCAAGGTATATTATAGCGCCAATAAGCGTAATGATACAAGACTACTTTGCTTGGGAACTTTTCACAAATCCCTTAGAAAAAAATCCATGGATGGTGAGAAAACTGCTGTCTTCAAGCAATTAACTATTGTCCTATGCAAAAGGGGGACCACTGGCACTAAAGGGGACACGATGGAAAACCCAGCCATTCGGGGCATCATTCCTGCATTCACTTGACGGTACAGACTGCAAAGTCTTCCCTGATTTTTGATCGCACAGCTATTAGGAATAGCAGCTGAAGGTTAATCCGCTGGAGGAAATAATGAGCCTGGCTAACTCCTAGACCTGCTCAGAATCAGCATCACTTGATGATCTCACCTTGTTTGCCTTCACTGAACTCTAGAGAAGGACACACCTGCTACAGTCCTCAAGCAATATGGTGTGCATTTGGGACACAATTGCAAGAAAAAGAAAAGTATGAAGGTAAAGTTTAACTAATATCAGCTCCCAGAGGTCTTAAGTGTTTGGGATGTTACTGGGATTGTGTTGGTGATTGCTCTGCTTCAAGCCAGACGTAAAAGGGGCTTGATTTTCATTTTGCTAAACTCAATAAAAGCTGCTGAAACAATCTGAAAAAGGGACCAATTTAAATAATCAAATATGCATCTTCGAATATTTTTTCTCTATTCCCCATGAGACCTAAATGAGTGTTTTGAAGAGCTGGTCGGAAAAGAAATTATGGATGCAAGCGGCAAATAAGGCACTTCCAGATGACTGGAGAACCAGGAGCCAAACAAACGCACTATCTGTTGCTTGTTTTCTTGCAGGCCAAAATGTTGAGATTGGGCAGGTGTCCAAAAAGCCCTTAACGACAATCCATGTGGAAGGGGGAGGATTTCTGTAATAAAAACACTTCTGTTCACTCAATGTACGGATTGTTTTTGGAGTGTCTTTGAAACAGAGAGGATGGGGGGTGGGAAAGAAATTAAAAGGCTCATTTGATTATTTTTTTTTTTGCCTAGCGCTAAGCCAGCCTGCTTCCCAATCCTTCTCATGTGAAATGAAGACCTTTGATGTACATATTGTGGACCAGGTGGTGAGGAGAACAAAGTAAAACTGTGAAGGTCGTCATTGGTGCGGGATGCATTTTCCAAGCACTTCACAAATGCTAAAAAGGATACAGAGCAGGGACGCCGAACAGCCGAAAAATGTGTAACGTGTCTGGAAAGACTCAAGACAGGCTTTTTTTGATACTTCTCAGAAAATGGACTTTCAAAACATTTGCAAACAGGAGTTTGTTCTTTTTGGGAAGAGGTGTTGGAATACCCAGAACAAAAAAAAACCCAAACAACAATGACCCAAAAAACATGGGAGGAAGGTGTGGAGCTGAGAAAACAGAAGGGAAAATACTAATTTGCCAAGAGGCAGTGACAACTTTTTTGACAGAAAAGTACATTTCACATCACAGAGGTTTTTTTTCAGCTACAGTAACCCTGCCAACACTTTTCGCAGTAAATTCATTTGAGGGCAACGAGAAAGAGTGCTTAATGCAGACACATGTAATGGAAATGTCAGTTCAATCCATCAGGATTGCTGAAGCTGGCAGCAGAGCTCTGAGCCATGAAGTGTACAATCGCTAAAATATTCATGTTTGACAATGGGGTCTCTCAAAACGTAAATACCTGCTTCTGCTCTCCCCTCCGCGCGCCTCCAATTTGTACCCACGAGCTCAGAAACCTCATCGGTGGAGACCGAAGCGTGCGTCGTTTGCCTGTGTCCTGGGCGCTGAGCTCTTAAGGATAACACGTCCCGGGGCAGGGAGGGAGGGAGGGACAGAGAGCGGTTCCCTCTGCCTGAATCTGGGCTGATTTGGTTATGACGACAAGGACACGCTCATCGCGGGTCCCGTTCATGGGATGCCTGAAAGCTTCAGCAGAAAGAAATGCCCGAGCAGCAGCCTTGCATCACGGCACTCATCCCGCTACGTGACCTGTTTCTTCCGTGCACTGGGAGAGGAGGAACTTAAAAAAAATGTATTTGGGCTCTGTATTCTTAAAAGACTAAAACCAGAACTTTTAAGACAGCGGAAAAAGTTATTCGGTGCATATGAAAAATTAAAGTATCAGATTTGGACATCTTGATGTAATCATCGGAGCTGGGTGGGAAACTGTTCACCTGTTCCAAGCCAGGATGGGAATTTTTCTCCTGTCTTAACTTGAGCGTGAAAATAAAAACCTGTTAATATGTCACGAAGCAAGTCTTCAAAAACTAGATCAGTTCAAGACAATGATTTCAAATTAAGATCTTCCATTTTGATTTTAACTCCTTAATTTTTCTTTTCCAGCTTTCAATCATTAGTTTACACTGAACTTGAAATGGTTGAAAACCAAAAAGGAATTTTTCTTTTAGGCTGTTTTGGAATTTGTCATTTAGACAATTTTGAGAGCTGTTTACAACATTTCTGCAGAGAAATCTCTCAAGCTCAACCTTCTCCCATAAACAAATTCAGTTTTGACAAATGAGCATTTTCTGATAGGAAAAGTTATCTCAAAGAATTCCCTGCCAGCCTTAATTATCAGAGTGAGGCCAACACACAGGATCTTAGTCTGCATCTTTTGGCATAGTTTACTTCCCTCATGGCAACATCTTCTCAGCTCTGGAGAAAACAGCTTTTCATTAAAAAAAATATAATCTAATCGTTAGGATTATTGCAGAAGAACCTGAAAGCATGAATCCTAATGGCTAGAAAAACAAGCGGAATAGAACAACCCAGGATTTTTATTTTGTAACATTTTTTTTTTGCTATTAAGCCAATCCCCTACCTTAGGGGAATGCAAATATTGTTGTATAGGAGAAAGGTGTGATAGATGCAGCAGGGGCATTTAAAAATTAATTATATCTCCTTAAGAAGTACGTACATTTAATTTGTGATTGTTTCACCTGGTTTTCCAATGGGAAGAACATAGAAAAGAGTCTCACCAAAAGAGTCCTCTCAAACATCACTGCCAATGTTGCACAAAGTATGAATATAGGAAGGACATTTAACCTACAGAATGATTTGCTGTATAAAAAAAAATACATAGAGCTCATATTACTGCTGTTTTACAAAGTCCCAGGGGAAGCAGTTCAGAGGTGATGCCAAGCTGTGGGGTAGGTATGCCCTAAAATCTGGCCTTTGAGTCTAACACACCTGCTTTTATTGACTTTTAGTGGAAACTGTTAATTCTGTGGGGCAGATTAACTTTGAACTCCATGGTTAGTGTACTGTGCTCTGAAACAGCTGACTGTAATTAAAGGTTTAAGGTGCTGTTGCCATTCTGCTAAAACAAATCTGCATGTCATTTGTTTAGTTGCAAATAAATCTCGAGGCAAAACTGTGTAAACAGCTGCCCCTCTACAATGAGAAAGGTTATCAGGACATTAATTGGTAGCTAAACTTGGGATAGCTGAGGGAACGAAAAAACAGAAGTAAAATAAAGAGAACAAACACCAAGGAAGAGAAAAGGAAAGAGCTTTGGGGATTACAATCTCCATCTACGCTAATGAATTAAACATACCCTGGACATAAGGGTCAACTGGCAGAGAAAAGCTTGTGTCCATTATATTAAACACTGGAAAAACTCATGGTGACCAGGATACTGAGAGAGAAGAAACCTATTCATTGGTGGCAAGCTTGTGAATATGTTAATTAATTTAAATGTCTTACCTGTCATGTAACATTTGATATCCTGAGAGTTGCTAATGGGGTTATTGTTTTTGAACATATACAGGTTGAAAGGCATTATGTTATTGCTACTCAGATGCTTCCACATATCATGGTCTGGACTCGTCCACCGACCCGCTAGCACGTCATAGTCTCTCCGTCCCATGTGGATAAGCTTCGTGAGGGGATCATACAGTCCTCCGTGGTAGCCGATGATGATCTGGAAGTTGGGATTGGTGTCCATATAGATCTCCCCATATGCCGTGTACAGTATCTGCTTAATCATTAGGCCAGTCCCACTGAAGACAGCCAAAGGAGTGCCAATGTTATCGCAGGCTATGTAGAATTCATCACCGCTGCTGAGCTCCATCGCAAAGAGGTGGCCTTGGAGGTCATAGTAGAGGGAGGTGATCTCAGAGCTTGAGTGGTTGTATAAATGGGTGACCTTGGTTGGGTTGGTCAGGTCTGCGTAGAAGAACTGCAAGTGATGGCCGTGGCTGGTTTTGCTAGAGACTCTCCTTCCTAGGCCATCATAGCGGTATTTGACACTCCACCCACTAGCTTTATTGTAGGCTTTGATGAGCAGGCCAGCTGAATTGTACTCAAAAATGTCATTGCCCCTTTGCTTCAAGAAGCCGTCTTCATCCATTTTGTACTGCACATCCCCCAGTCTAGTAATCCTATCCCTGAGGTCGTACCTGAGGGGTGTAAGGCGGGCACTATTCCCTGGACTCAACAAATGGAGGTTTCCGTTTAGGTCATAGCTGTAACGCCAGAGTGGTTTGTCATTGATAGACACTGTCTGCAACTGGCCATCAGCATCATACTCATATGAATATCTTGTTGTGTTCGCATAAGGGCCAACCTTCAGCTCTTTCTTAACCACTCTCCCCATGTTGTCATACTGCACAGTCATCCAGTACATCAGCGACCGGAATATCTCGTACTGGACCTCCTTCATCCTGCCATAGGCATCAAAATGTTTAGTGTGAGTCATGACAGCAGTGGTGATAATCTGGTTGATATCGTAGTAAATGACTCCGAATTTACCAAATTGCTCAGTTTTGCCTGACACGTCATCGTACCTGTAGAGGTCAATGGGTAAAGGTGTCTCATTGATGACTGCTTGCATGCTGGTCACCCGAAAGCTGTTGTCATAATTATAGTCAAAGCGTGCATTCACCATGCCTTCCTCAGTGAAGCGGAAAATCTGTCGATCAATGAGGGGTCCTATCTGCCTGTATCTGATTGTACATGTGAACCCTTCATTCTGCAAGTTTATTGTCTTCAGCATGCCAGCAGTTTCGTCATAGGTGAAACTGATCTTTGTGGTGTCGTAGAGCATCTCGGCTAACTTGGACAACTTTCCATATTTGTAGATGACACGTCTCCCTGTCCCCAAGTACAAAGTGTGGAGGAGCTGCTCATCCTCTGTGAAATCCTGAATTACCGAGGCGTTGCCTTCCGGTGGCCGGTAGATGTTCCTGTAGTAACCAACGGAACGAATGGTTTCTAAAGTCTGACGGGCAACGTTGGGCATGGTCACTGACGACAACCGGTCGTTCTTATCAAACTCAAAGATGTACTGTCTCTGGCTGTGAAGGAGCAGCACCATGGACTGGATGGGAAGGAGAAAAGTATAGGTTATATTCCTGGTTTTCAGGCAAAATTGTACTCTACTCTCATAAACCCTGCAAGATTCTCCAATCCAAAGAGCAGGGCAAGTGAGATAAATCTCTGCACTCATCAAATTAAATGGTGAGAAGCATGCAGCTGCTCGGCATATCGAGTATTTCCAAGCAGGAGTGGGTCAGAGGAAGAAGCAGTTAATGCAGTGAGGAAGGTCTAAGTTCAGAATGCTCAGTTGTTCGAATCGATACCCTGTAGCTAGCTGTCTCTACACAAATTCCCTGTGCCAATAGCTTTTACAGACTAAATAAATAAAATTGGTAGAACTACTTAAACAATGCTTGAAACAGTACTCCCTGACACCTTCCAATGCCTAATTAATTCCCTGTGTCTGCGTATCTTCCATTACTCCCTTACTGCAAATTTCTGCCTCCATGCTTATTTGTTCTGGGATTTTTTTTTGCATGTAACAAACAATTCACACATAGTGTATAATATGAGGGGCAAGTCGATACTTTTTGCTTTTTAAAAGCTATGTTACTGTAGTTTCCGTAAACTGCTGTAGGGATAGTCTCTGTGCAAAACTCAGAAAAAGAAAATTCCAGCCCCAGGTATGCAGTATATGGATCTATAGGACACAGGGCAGTGGAATGATGAATGTTAATACCCGCAAGAATTTAAGTCTCGTGCCAATCTACAGAGTGTAGACTACGGAAAACACTGCAAAGTGTGCTACAACAGTCTGGCTGGATTCATGCCTCACACTTTTTAATTACATGTATTTCCTACAAAGCAGGAATGGGCCACTTGAAGAAGGCAGGATGTCAGGCTGTATGAGTTGTTTTCACATGGAAAATCCTACTGGAAATTCCTACTTTTCACTCCTCTGACTTTGCCTGAAGATATTTTATATTACAGCTAGATCAGCAAAGGAATGTTGTGCTTAAAAAATCAAATGCCAAAGCTTCTCAGCGCTAAGACATGCTCTCAGTGTGACTGGGAAGAAACTTCTCAGGCTATTTTCAACTGCTTTATTGTGGTCTGGCATTAAAGTTACTATGTGCACCTTAGTATAGGCAGGAGAGGAGTATTGGACCATAAGGACCATCAATCAGCTGATGTGAAGAACTGCAGCTGTACTGAAGTCAAAGGCGTAAAGCCCATTTGCACCAAATGCACCATCTCTGGGCAAATGCACCATCTCTGGGCAATTGGACTCGATTGTTACCTTCTCCAAGTAAGTGTAGCTCCATGATTTGCCATCAGCAAAGATCCTGGATGTAATTCTGCCAGACTGATCATACTCCATCCTTTCTGACATTGTGCCCCTCTGAATCCCTGCAATGTGTCCTCCTGGGGAATAGGTGACATTGACCCCGTTCAATCTGCTGCTGGGCGACCAGAGACTGGGCCTCCCTGCCTGGTCGTAGAGGATGCGGAGCGTGAACTTGCGGTGGTCATCATAGATTTTCTCTGTCCTTGTCACACGATCGAAGTCGAGGGACAGCAGGTTTCTGTTGTGAACCTACAGGAGAGAGATAAAGAATTGGGAAACTGGAAACAGTTTAAGTTACAAAGACTAGCCTTGTTTCACCAAACACCTCTTTAGACCCCACTGGAGAGTATCCAGCTGTTCATTGCCTCTGGGTAAGAGCAATTCTCAAAGTAAGGAGTTGTCTGAAATGCTGCATCTGTTGACTTCTCCGAGGAGAGAGGCAGAAAAACAGAGGGTACCATCAGCATGGTGATGGAAAACCTAGTAAAAGCCAAATCTAGCCTTAGGACTGCTACAGGAGATGTTATTATAGCCAACAGAAGATGTTGTGGGGAATATTTGTGAGGTACTCTGCTTATCAAACCTGGAGTATCATAGAATCATAGGTTACCAGGGTGGAAGGAATCTCAAGGACCATCTGGTCCAACCTTTCTTGGCAAAAGCACGATCTAGACAATATGGCCCAGCACCCTGTCCAGCTGAATCTTAAAAGTGTCCGATGTTGGGGAACCCACCACTTCCCTGGGCAGATTATTCCAATGGCTGATTGTTCCCATTGTGAAAAATTTCCCTCTTGTGTCCAGTTGGAAACTCCCCAGAAGTAACTTGTACCCATTACCCCTTGTCTTTTCCATGTGGCTCCTTGTAAAAGGGGAGTCTCCATCTTCTTTGTAGCCACCCTTTAAATACTGGAATGTGGTGATAAGGTCTCCCCTAAGCCTTCTTTTCTCAAGGCTAATCAAACCCAGTTCTCTCAGCCTTTCCTCATGTGGCAGGCTTCCCAGTCCTTCGATTATCTTGGCGGCCCTTCTCTGGACCCTCTCCCGCCTGTCCGCATCATTTTTGTATAGCAGGGACCAAAACTGAACACCGTATTCCAGGTGTGGCCTGACCAGCACTGAGTAGAGTGGGATAATGACTTCTTTATCTCTGCCGGTGATGCTCTTGTTGATGCAGTCCAGCATCCTGCTGGCTTTCTTTGCTGCAGTAGCACACTGCTCACTCATATTGACCTTGTTGGTCAGGTCTCTTTCCACAGAGCTGCTCCCCAGTCAGGTAGATCCCAGTCTGTGCTGCATTCTTGGATTATGTTTTCCCAGGTGTGAGACCTTACACTTGTCCTTGTAGAACTTCATAAGGTTCTTGTTAGCCCACTCTTCCAGCCGTTCCAGATCTTCCTGCAGGGTGTCTCTCCCTTCTAAAGTGTCCACTTCCCCACTCATCTTTGTGTCATCAGCAAAATTCATCAGGGTACACTTGATCCCATCATCCAAATCACTTATGAAGATATTAAACGGCATTGGGCCCAGTATCGATCCCTGGGAAACCCCACTTGTGACAGGTTGCCAATTTGAAAAGGAGCTATTGACCACCACCCTCTGGGTATGACCCATCAGCCAGTTCCCCACCCACCACATAGACCACTTGTCTAAGCCGTAACCCCTCAGTTTCTCTAGCAGGAGGCTGTGGGGAGCTGTGTCGAAAGCCTTGGAGAAATCCAGGATATATAGTCTTTTGCTTTCATGCACATCAAAAAATAACACTTGTAGAAAAAAAGATGGATGTTGTGTCAACATAGTGGAAATCAGAGCTTTTCTCTGAGTTTACTGAATATGCTGCATGCACTGGAGATTAAGCCTTGCCCCTGAGATGAAATATGGAGGCCTTGACCACTGTAGATGTTACACAGAGCAGGAACTTTTCTGTGAGAGCTGGAGTTTTAGCTTCATTGTCCTGGGGGGTTATTCGGTGTTGCATAATTACACTCCTGTTACCTCCACTGCCTCTGCATTTCCAAAGATCAAAGGTATCTACTTCAAAGGTAAGAGCAGGAATACATTTTGATTCAGGGACTGTAGCGTGCAGCAATACAAAAAGGAGCTGATAATACAGCTCATGTTTAGCTGCATGTGCAAGGAGCACTACAAAGCCACACAGCAGCAAAGTACTGAGCAAGGATGAAAAACCCACAGTCCCAGTATGACCTTGCCAGTGAGGACAGCTCTTACTTCATCCCACCACTTTCGAACCTCTTTCAGCTGGCGAACCCCTCTTTTCTAGAATGGTGAAGATTCTTACCGGATGAAATTCAAACTCCAGAGAGCTGACTTGGTTTTCGGTTCCCTTTGCAGCCTTTCAGCTGCAGTCAATAAACTTCTGTTTGCTGCAAGGTCTTTAGATCAAGTTAAAACCAACGCCTTATCCTGCTCTGGGTAAAGCCGACACTCCTGATCTGAGTATTGTTCTCAGCCCTGGTCCAGCTTTGATCTTGGCCATTACTTTTGGGTGTATGATTGAACTCCCACTATGTTTTGAGGGATGGGGGAGTATCTGAGATCTAAACAGCGAGAGAAAGGATGGGGTGGAACCAAGGGAGAAGGGGTTCCTCATCCCTGGAGGAAAAGGAGAGGGAAAGGCAGCACCGCTGCGTGGGCAGACGTCTGTGCTGAAACCTGGAGAGCGTGGACACTGAGAAATCAGAATTCAGAAGGCGGCACCTCAGGAGCTGGGGCTGGAAGAGGCAAAAACACAGCTGAGAAAACGTGGAAGCGAGCTGAGGCTGCGCGTGGCCAGAAGAGAGAGAAGGAATCGGTGCCACAATGTAAGTGTAAAGATGATGTAAGAGGAGGCAAGGGCAACAATGATTTTCAACTTACGAATAACAATGGTAGAAGGCGGGTATGACTTGAGGAAAGGAACATTGCGGAAAAGAAGATAATGATGGCCCAATTAAGTATGTGTAAAAGAGAATGTAAATGGGCGATGGGAGAAAGAGCAAATCAGCCAGAAGCCCACTGTAACAGGCAAGCTGGGAAATAATTAAAAAGGTATCAATTAAAAAGGTATCAAAACTCTAAGTACAGATGCACATATGTAACTAACGGAGCAATTTGATATCTCGTAGGTGCTTGCTGCTATAAATAGAGAAACAGAAGTGGCAATTGCTTGCCAAAAAAAAAAATAAATAGCAAAGCAGGAAGGAATAGCATCTCCGCCTTCCGCCTATGCACAGAGCAGCTCCAGCCCGGCAGCTGCAGCTTCTACTGCTCCTGGTCTCTGCCAAGAGAGCTGGAAAGAGCTCTTCCAGGGCTGAAAGTGGCCTCCCTGATCCATACGCCAGCAGCGGTGCCATTCACCGTGCTGGAAGGACCAAATAACAGGTCCCAGGATAGCTCTTAAGCTCAGTCCAAACCTCTGCATCCCATTACCGGTGCCCTAAGTCATTCCACCCTCCCCATGTTCTGGCAAGCAATTTCTGCAGGTCTAGTTGGAACCAGTCTCCCTTTTCATGATTTTATTTTTTTTTAATGATTTGTTTTCTCCTGCTCTCTTGCTGCAATCTCTCTTTTCCCTGAAAAGTGCTGCAGCGCCAACAGCCGCCCCTCAAGGTGACAGGCAAAGTGAACCCTACCCTGCCAGATAGCCTCTGAACAGGGGCTAAATCTTTTTCATCCTTGTTCAAGGGCATGCCCTGAATAGAAGCGAATTTTCTGCAGCAGCACTGACAGGGCTGCAGGCTTCAGTCCAATAACTGTGTTTTACGGTGTGCAGCTAAATAAGGTGCCATCCTACATCCCACAGTCCTTATCCTGGAACAGGGTCTGAAAAACTCATGCAAAAAGCTTTTGCCCCTCAGAGTCTTTGACAAGCACAGGACTGAGACAGGTTAAAATTAAATCCATAGTTCATAGTGTAATTGACCTCTCCTCTGTAATGTGTGAGAAGCAAAATTTAACCCCAAACTCAAATTCCACAGAACTTTGTTCAATCCCTTAGCTCGCTTTGTAAAAGCAAGAGGATAAACGTGCCACCATCTCTGATTTCTCCAATGCTTCTTACAGAGCTCTTTTAGCTTAAATTATAATTAAACAACATACATTGATCTCCCTGGGAGCACAAGAGCACAAAAAGGGAAGATTTCTCATGAAAACACTCTGGCAACCTTCAGCAGAGGAGGGCAAACAATATATCTGCAATGAGAACTCCAGGAGCCAACAACATCCATGTGATAAACGGCCGCCTACAAAGCAATTTCCCCAGCGAATTGCTAAAACCGTTGGGGTGGCCATACCCAGACCTCGACACCTTGCAGAAATCGTGGAGGTGATGCTGGACTGTCCTCGTTAGTCAACACACCAGGAATGGTTAGCAGAATATCGCAGGAGACCTCTCCGGTCACGCTGGTTCTGCGGATGTCTGGGACACTAGGTCTTGATGCCACCATTAACCTGCTGCCAAGGTCTTGGGAAAAACAAAGTGAATTACAACAGGAGTTTCCATGGTTAAATAAATAAAAGAGCTGAGCCAGCAGCTCTGTCTCTTTTGGCTGTCCTATTTGTTCTACTGTCAGAGATAATTTTACATCCTTTATTGAGAAACTCAAGTTTGTTTAAAAAAAAAAAAAAAAAGGAGAGAGCTCAGTTCCTTGGAGCAGAGTTTACCTAACGCTCTCACTGCAGATGGAGTCTGTGCTGCCCTTGGCCAGCGATGGGTTCGTTGGTAGCCAGCCAATTTGCAGAGATATCTCACTGCTGGGTGGGTGGATCAGAGCATCACAACTTTCCGTGGGGTGTGTGGGATATGAGAAGGAAAAGGGACTGCTTTAATATATTTGCGTTACTGTTGCCTGGCCGAGCGCAGAGCCAGGTCAGCATTGATGGGACTGGGGAAAAGGCATTAGGGTTGGCTCCTTCCCCTTCATCCATGCAGAAGCCCCTGCCCTGTGCCTTATCCCTGCAATAAAGGAACACGTGCACTGTATTATTTCTTCTGGAGGGTCAAGGAGGCAGCTGTGAAACTGGCCTCATCGTGCTGGGAGCTGGTTGAGCTCATGGCAGCAGGTCATCAGTCCCCAAGAATACCCTGCAACCGTGGGAGGAAGGGCCACAACTCATAAAATGTGGATTCATGTGATGGCAGCAGAAAGGATGCTGGTTTCGGGGCAACTCTCTCTTTTACAGTAGTCAGATCCTGTTCTCCTCATCTTAAAGGCTTCATGGAGTGATGCTGCAACCTCTCTGGGCATGGTCTTTCCCCACGGAGCACCGTGTCTTTACTGCTGTCTCATGGGAGCAGCGGGAAAGTGGTGATTTACTCACATATGGCAGAAAATGGTAACGTTTCCCAAAATGAACAAAACCATGTTGAACTTAACTTCCCTAAGCAGCAATTACCGGTACGAGGGAAGAGGAGAACATGACACACAGAATATGTTAAATGTCGAACAGTCCCCAGGGAGGCAATTAGCACCTTGCACATTTATGTCTCAGGGGTGCAGATGCTGCCATGCGGGTACGAAGAGGCAGCTTAGAACTTCTCGTATAGCTACTTTGAACCCCTGAACAGAGCTATAACTGAGTCCGTCAACCATGTAAGATGCTCTTCTGCTACACTACAAGGGCCCTGATAGGCTCAAAATGTGAATAAATACTGGCAGATTTATAGGGACACAAATAACCAGCCTAAAAACTCATTTTGCAAGTGTTTTTCCAATTGCAGTACAATCTAAAACAAAGATGCATTCTGCGTTTGAATCTACTGTGAAAATTTTGGAAGATAAAACTGACACGGGCAGCTGAGCTGCGGCTAAATGAGTGGAAACCGCTTTGAACACCAAATAGCTGTGACACAGCTGCAGATTTCAGGAGGCTCTCTCCTTTCAGAAGAAGACCTATCTGGTAATTTAATTGGTTATTAAAATAAAAATAAAATAAAATAAAATAAAATAAAATAAAATAAAATAAAATAAAATAAAATACCCAGGACAAACCAAACAAGAAGGCTGCTGGCAGCTGATCTGCAGATGTACAGCAGTTCCCACTGAGGGAGCAGCTTCAGCTTTCACTAGTGTTTGCGGTTTTTTCTCCTGATAACAAAATATGAGGCTATTAATGCAAAGGGAAAAGAGCAGAAGCTGGGCTGGAGAGGGTGAAGAGCAATACTTGACAAGTGTGAGCGAGGAGAGACGGGAGAAATCACACCATGGTGGCAGGGGTCACGCTGCGGGGAATAGGGAGAGGTGAGGAGCAAGGACTGGGAAACACATATTCCAAACCCAGAGCATTAATATTTCCTGCAAAGCTTAAGTGCGAAAAAATAGCTGCAGACCTTTTGCTGTGGTGGCATTAGACAGCACTAAGTGTTTTTCTCAGAGGGTCTGAATTTGCCAGGTGCTGAGCAGCCTCCCAGGAACTGCTCATCAGCCCGTGACTCCGAGACTAGCAAGGTACAGGGTGACGGTGCAGGACTTGCTAGTACAAGTCACCAGCCTGGCCAGCAGTTAGCAGAGGAATTACAGGCTTATTGGGCAAGAAATTTAAACAGCCCTGATAAGTCTGCGGTGCGTTGTGCGGAACAATGTTTTCAAAACACATCAGCCTCAAGCACAGAAAGGACCCTGCGCTCCTGGAGGAGAGAGTACCGTCAGGCTGGAGCTGTTTATAACACTTTTGGGGAAAAATGGCAATTGTGATGCAGTGTCCTGTGAGTCTAGCTCTACAACACGTTCAACGGGTTGGCAAGTTTCAGGAACACAGAGATTTTTTCTGAGACTGCCTAGTGAACAGTAGTCATAGAATTTTAGAATGGTTAGAGTTGGAAGGGACCTTAAGGACCATCTAGTTCCAAGCCCCTGCCCTGGGCAGGGACACCTCCCACCAGCCCAGGTTGCTCAAACCCCTGTCCAACCTGGCCTTGAACCCCTCCAGGGATGGGGCAGCCACAGCTTCTCTGGGCAACCTGGGCCAGGGGCTCACCACCCTCAGAGTGCAGAATTTCTTCCTAATATCTCATCTAAATCTCCCCTCTTTCAGTTTAAAACTGTTCCCCCTCATCTTATCACTATCCTCCCTGACCAAGAGTCCCTCCCCATCTCTCCTGGCGCCCCTTGAGGGACTGGAAGGGGCTCTAAGGTCTCTCCAGAGCCTTCTCTTCTCCAGGCTGAACACCCCCAACTCTCTCAGCCTGTCCTCATATGCTTACAAAACTTTTGATGCTCAGGTCTATTACTGCCAGCAGCACAGGCAGAAAATACCTACACTAATTGGTGCACTATGTTATAGTTATGATCGTTCCTTGCTTGCTTAAACAGCCTGACATGATGGTTAAACCCGTGGTGTCTGATGGGAGGTCATGCGTTCCCAGTGAGACAGAGGACTTGTAGGCAAATCAGCAATGCTACCCGTGATGGCTAAGAGAATGTCAGCACATAAGGAGACATAAGGATATATTCAAGTCATAAAGGTTGGGTCACTGAGGATGAACAGAGCTGGCTTTCTGTCCTGGAGCCTCATGCCTATTGCAGACGACACAAATCATCCTCGTCCCTTTCTGTCATGAGACTGGGGACTGATGGAGTCCAAAACCGCCCACGCTGCTCACTTACCCTCAGCCGACGTCCAAAGACGGTGACCTGCCCTCTTGCTTGCTCCTTCCTCTGCCTCCACTCCACGAGGTTGAGGCCGTTGTCGATGGGCAGAGTGACATTCCTCTTCCCCACCGTGGGGTTGACGGTGCCAGCCAGCAGATGCGGCTCGGTTTGCAGGGCCACCTCCATGCCGTTAGCGAGCATCAGTCTGAGAGAGCCGTCAGCGCCAATGTAGTAGCTGTTTCGGACTTGGTCTGAAGAGAGAAAAGAGATCTTTTCAAATGGTTGCCCAATGATACAGCTCCAGCCTTTCGTTTGCTCCCTCACCCAAGGCTTTTTCAGCGTTTCTGATGGCTGTAAGCAAATACAGTCACCCACCCATCCCACTCACAGTGAGTAAAACATTTGTTTCACCAGTGAAAGTAAAGATTGACAATCTCTTTTTCATTCTGATGGGTTCTGCATCTCAAATTCTTGCAGAAAACTCTTACACAGGTTAAAAAAGGCACTGGTGGAAGAGCCATGCAATACCCTAGCCAAGGATATGGTTCAAACCTCTTTCTCTAGGCTAAAATGCTGGGTGGTGAGATATTTGTTTTAAATCACAGTCTGGCTGAAAACCTTCCACACTTTTATATCCTAAAGATCCCAATTTCACTACAACATATGAAAAAGCGGGGCCACCTACTTTCCCCAGCTTATTCACCATCTCACAAGTGACAGGAAATTGCACCACGAGTTAATGCTAACCAGTTCCCCAAACAACAGCCAAACCCTCTCACTCGGGAAAGCTTTCAGGAGGCAACCCAAGTCCTTGGAGAGAAAGCAGAGGCACTAAGCTCCCACACAGCTCTGTACATCTGGCCTCCACTAGCTCCTGAAAGATCAGCAGGTTTTGAGGCCAGGATGTGGGAGTTCAGGAGTGGAAGAGAAGCACAGTATCCCTTCCATATCCTTCAGGAACTAGGCAGGCTGCAACCCTGTCCTTTGAATCTCCAGCTGGCATTGCTCTCTGCACAGAGGAGCTCATGAAGAATAAGAAAGCACGAGACTTGCTCAGTGCAGAATGACTTTAAAAGCACATTATACAAAGACTGCCTTATCTGAAGCTCCTCAAAAGCTGGAAAATATTACCATTTTTGTCTCCCAGGCTGCCATAAATACCTAATTGTGAATAAAAACACCCCGTTAAAAATTCATGTCAATTGTTTTTCCGTTCTAAGGCAAGTTGGGTTTTGTTCACTAGTTGCTCTGCCATAGCTCAGCAGGAAACAAGGTCACAGCGAAATTATCATCTCTCGTCTGGATGAAATAGACCAGCAAAGAGCACAGTCTGGTATAATTAGGAAAGGAAACCTGACACCAGTTGGGTCTTTTTTTATTGTGAGTCTGATCCTGCTGGTGTTGGAGCCAGCTGGAGTCTTGCCACGCTGATCTCAGCAGGGCCACAACTCAACCTACTGTACACGGTAGGGATGGTGTGAAACTGCTATGGCACTGGATTTTGACACTATAAACATATAGCAGTGGTCCACAGTGTAGATCCAAGTATTTTAGCTGTTGTTAAAGCTAAGTACATCAAGTACATTAAGTAAAGTTAAAGTACTTTAGTACTTTAGTACTTAAAGTAAAGTACTAAGTACATTAAGTAAAGTTAAGTACATCAACTGAGTACTTAAGTTGATGGTCTTTTGACATAGACTCCAGCAGGATCAAACCCACTCCTGATTCTGCAAATGGAGAGAAGGGGGACAGTCACACTTTTGTTCTTAGATGCTTGGTCTGGTGAGAAAGTGGTAGGAGATGCGCTTTAAATCACGTCAGTGAAATACCTCTGCACAGCTAATATATTAGCTAATATATTAGCTAATATATTCCTCCTTCCTTCATCCTTCACCAGGAAGCAGGGGAAAGCTTGAACGTCTGGACATGTGATGTTCCCTTTGTGCCACATAAGCACTGCAGAGGGTTACGGTGGATTGTCACCAGCAGTGTGGTGCAGCGTGGTACAGTGTGGGGAATGTAAGTCCTCCACCTTCAACGTTTTGCTAAGAGAAGACTCCTGCCTGGCTTTGGAATGCTCTTCTTGAGAGCTACATGAAACCCAGGTGCCATCGCATGCTGTATTTTATGCTGCTTTGGCAATAGGCACTAGTGGCCTATTTTGGCCTTGAACAACTGTTCACTTTGTCATTAGTCCAGAGGATAAAATCCCACAGAGGTGCTGAGGTGCCTGTTAGTTGTAGAGGCTCCCAAATCCACCCTACAGGAATCTGTAACCTTCTGGAAATGCCTTCTCAGATCTCACCTGTGATCACGGAGTGATCCAGGTTTCCTGAAAGGTTCACCAAGGATTTGTGAAAGCTGGCCAGAGCTGAGTCCAGAAGGAAAATGCAGGAGCACCTCTCCTGCAAAGGGAATCTGCAACATGCTGGAGAACAAGAGTGAGCAAGACACTCACAGACCTTGAGAACGGCTCCAGCTCCATCCACTGGAGAGGCACTTGGAAGGCAAATTACATTTCAGCTGTGCTCAATACATCCCCGGGCAACTCCAGTGGCCCTTATTTCAGTTTCTGCAGTGCTGCTGTGAACAAAGAGCTACCTCAGTTTGGGAATTCACAGTCCCTAATGCCTGCGGGAAAGCCACCCTCAGCAGGTCGCGGGCCACCTCTGCTGCAACGGTATCTAGATCTTCATTTTAAGACAAGTGAGTTTCTTCAGACCCAGACAGCTTTCGTAATTCTATGCTTCCGAAGATGGTTAAGCTGTTTGTAGTACTGCATGTCCTGATGGCAAGAATGCCCCTGTGCTGGAGGGCAGTACAATGAGATAATTGACCGCGGCACCATTATCTAACCGTGCCTTCAGCTCTGGGCGCATAAATCACATTGCAGTCAATTATCTCACTAACGGGCCCCCAACAGCGGGCTCTATTGCTTAATTAGGCTCTTGAGGTGAAGCCAACCTCGTGTCTGTGCAGTTGCCAGACGTTTTAATGGGAGTGGACGGGATGGGGCGGGGTAGGTTGGATCTGCTTTGCGGGCTGAAGTAAAGAATAAGAAAGTCCTTGTGTTCCCCTCCAGGAACAGTGAGTATGGCTTGGAGGGGCTGGCACCCTCTCAGCCACCCTCTCCAGAGGCAGGAAAGGCAGTGTTTAGGCATAGCAGGCACTGTCTTTTAGGAAACCTTGCTGTTATTATAGAGAGGGGGAGGGAAATGTGTGTCTCAGAGATGTGGGAACAAATTGTGACTCTGGAACATGTTGCTCTCACTTGGAGCACTTTGTTCCTCACAACGACAAATGATGTTTGACACCCCATTGCCATCAGGCACAGACTACAAGTGAATGAGAGCTGGGGAGTGAAGAAAGCAAAGAGTCTGATGGTCCTTTTCCTTCCTCCAAGCCCCAGGGAGCAGGAGGGAAGGCTCACCCTGACCCTAAGGAGGCTTCAGCCTTCAGAACTTGGAGATCCAGGTTGGCATGGCTTGTGCCCTACAACTTTTGCCCCTACCAGTATGTCAGCACGGTGCTCCCCTGCTATTTATTCCTCTTTTCTTTCCCACTTCATCCCCTTTTCTTCCAACTCATCAATCCTCTACATCGCTGGTAGATCTGTGCTCATTTCCTAGAGCCACAAACTGGTCCCACCAGGCCTACCCTGGCTGCCCACCTCTCCATCCTCCTTTGTGCCTCTTCATACCATCCCTCTTGCTTAAATGCAGGCCTTCGGGGGACAGGGATTGTCATTTTTCTGGATGTTGTCTTGTGAATGTTTGAACAGCCAGTGAACAAAGAATCAGAGGGATCTCCAGCAACCAGCTGGAAGCCTGTTCCACAAGGAAAGTAACTGTGAAGTTCGAAGCCATTAAGAGTACGAAGCAAAGGCGTCGGCTGGAAGCGCGGCTAGATTTATGCAACCCTTTTTGTTATAACAATAATGGTAATGATGATGGAGGGCTGTACAGCATGAGGGCTGCACGGCAAGGGGACTGGTTGAGAATGAAGCAGAAAACAGCTGCAGAGCAACCACGGCACTAGGGAATGTGGCTAAGTAGGTGTGAATGTGCATCTGCACCGGCGTGTGGGGAGCTCTGGGGCGCTGAGGATGCAGGTGATTTTTGGTGCTGGGATTATCAAGACGATGCCTGTTTCCTGATGGATAATCCATAGTGTGCAGGTTGGCTGGGAGAAGGACAGTGGCCGAACTCACCTTGGAGCAGGGTGTAGAAGGCTCCCGATGCTGACAAATTGGTTGTTATCGTAACATCATCCTTGCTGGAGGTTTCCACCTGGACATGCACGGAGCTGTCGGTATCACTGCGGAAGCTGCTCACTTGGCCAGTAGGGAAGGTCACATTGGTCAGGCGCCCAAAACTGTCATACCTGAAAGGGAGGATGGAGTGAAGTCAACAGCATCAACAGAGTGGGATAGAGGAATCATCCTACAAAGCACAGACCAAGTCTCGAAGTCTTCACCCAGATTATTCCCAGAGAAAAAAGTATTGTCAGTCTGTCAGGCTGTCTTGACTTTTTTGGCTTCATGAGAAGTAAATCACAGCTTTTAGCTGAAGAAAATCAAGTAAGGAACAGAAAATGACTAAATAAGTATTTTAACAACATTTTTCTGATACTTATCACCTGCACTGTGCTTCTTGTTTACAAGAGTAACTTTACTTCCCATCCACTGTGCTGTGACTTATGGAAAAGCACTGGCCCATGCATCCTGTCTACCAGAACCAGGAGTTTCTGAAGGCCACCAGCTGTTTTGTCTGCTTGTGTCCTGAGCTCTTCAGCAAATTTTTTCTGATATAGTTTTTTTTTTTCCCTATCTTATTTTAAAAGCTAATGTTAAGGTAGAAGCAAGGACCTGTCAGATTGGTCACATCAGGCAGAGAACTGTCTATTGTGAACACGGTGTAGAGCCCTGAGCACAGCTGAGACTCCCATGCCTACCATCTACTGTTCCTAAGACCATCTGGAAGGACTGATTTAAAAGTGTAAAAAAGCAGTCCAGTTTTCACCCCTACTGTGTCCTTGGCTTTTCCAGTGAGGGAGTTAACATAACCAACATCTGGGAAGGCTCCTCTGACGTGGACACCTGTGTACCAGGACCCAGATGAAATAAGTTACACACATGCAGGTCCCACAGCAGTTAACAAGCTGGGGGGGTTATTTTTCAATCAAAGGAGAAGCAGACATCTGTGTCAAGCAGCCTCCCGAGTCGACAGAGCAAACACACCATCCTGCCTCCCATTCGCAGCATTGCAAAAAGGGTGCCCTTGGGTCAGAGACTGAGCTAGGAGCAGAGGGTTGGCAAGGGACCTTTGCAGTGTAGACTGAAATGGAGAGCAGCAGGAAGCTCTACTGGCTTATCTCTGGAGAGCTGTTGGACCCTCTGATGAGATGGACCTTCAGGGAAAGGATATTTAAATAGTTAGGGAGAAACAGTAGAAAAATTCCAGCAAAAGCAATCAGTGATAAATGTTTGACTTTTTTGAAGTGCTGCCCGCATATCATTTAAGAATGATTTATATGATATATAAGAAGATCGTATCAAGAAAACATATCACTCGGGGATGCAAAACGAATGGTGGGTGAGCAGAGAGGACTCGTTCTCCTGCAACACCCAGTGGTAAGCCTTTGATGGAGCACAGTGTCCAGTGAAGGGCACCGCTCCTCAGAATGATAAGGTAATGTAAATGATACATTAAGACTACGAAGCTTAGAAAATATGATCTAAGAGGGAAAGCCAAAATAAATGAGTTGATTTAGAAGAGGGGAAACAAGGAAGTGGGAAGATGCCAACCTGACAATGGCTGTTCTGAAGAGGATTATAATTAATTGTTTGTCATGTCTGCTGAGGATGTGACAAAATGTAACCAGCTTGAATGGAAACGAGGAAGGTTCAGGTCAGAAGATGGAGAACATTCTCCAGGCCCATGGTTGCTCGAAGTAGAGGAGGGGAGGGGAGGGAAGGGAAAGGGAAAGGGAAAAGGAAGGGAAAGGGAAAAGGAAGGGAAAGGGAAAAGGAAGGGAAAGGGAAAGGGAGGGAAGGGAAAGGGAGGGAAGGGAAAGGGAAGGGAAAGGGAAGGGAAAGGGAAGGGAAGGGAAAGGGAAGGGAAGGGAAGGGAAGGGAAAGGGAAGGGAAAGGGAAGGGAAAGGGAAGGGAAGGGAAGGGAAGGGAAGGGAAGGGAAGGGAAGGGAAGGGAAGGGAAGGGAAGGGAAGGAAAGGAAGGAAGGGAAGGGAAGGAAGGAAAGGAAAGGAAAGGAAAGGAAAGGAAAGGAAAGGAAAGGAAAGGAAAGGAAAGGAAAGGAAAGGAAAGGAAAGGAAAGGAAAGGAAAGGAAAGGAAAGGAAAGGAAAGGAAAGGAAAGGAAAGGAAAGGAAAGGAACAACCCATAAGAGACCCAGGAGCAGCCATTGTACAGGCAGAGAGAAATTCATCTCCTCTTCCATTGCCTTTTTTCCAGATTTGTACACAGTGCTGATACTTCGCTTGTGACAATAAGCTAGCAGTGACTTAGCGTGACGAAGGGCTGGTTGAAAAGGTAACTTTTGCCCAAGTTTAACATTTAGTGTGTAGTGACTATGTGGGTGAACTCATTGCAAGTCTCTCCAGGCCTTGGGTTTGGAGACACCGTCACGTGAGGTTTTTCTTGCCCACTGGGCAAAGGGGGAGGCAGGAAGGTAGAAGAAAACATTTGGCCCTCTGCAGTGTCAGCCTATCAGTCATGGAATTATCCACGCATGGAGGACGAAGCAGCCTTGCCCTTTCCCTCCAAGATCTTGGCGATCAGTCAGCCACTTGTGAAATGGAAAAGAAGAAAGAAAAAGAAAAAAAAAAAAAAAAGAAAGAGAAAGGGATGAATTCAGGACTGCATTGCAGGAGTTTGGCAGGGACCAGTTAAAGCTTTTCCAAGCAGCTAGCAGCACACAGCTTGGATCTGAATGGAATCTTGCAGGAGCCAGAACTGAAGCGCTCTCAGCACCGAGCGCTTTGCTCCGTGGCTGTGGCGGCCCCATTTGCACTCAGGTACGCGTTTTGGTCAGGCTTTCTGCACAATGATCTGCACATCTCCTCCTAAACCCGTACGTGAGTCTTAAACTGAAAACAGCACAGGAGATATCTTTACCTCATCTGCTGAGACAGGGCATGAGGGACATGATTTAGTCTCTCCCTTGAGCAGAGAAAATGCTGTTATTGCTAAAGGTGCGTTGTGTAACACCTCAGATTCTTTCTACCACGACATCAATAGTCCTATATATAAACCAGTCTGAACCGTAAGGGTAGACTCAGATCCCCAAAACTCTGAAATTTAAGGAAGATGGATCTGAATTTAACACCATGGTCCAGAGGAGGCCACAAAGATGATCAAAGGGCTGGAGCACCTCTCCTATGAAGACAGGCTGAGAGAGCTGGGGTTGTTCAGCCTGGAGAAGAAAAGGCTCCAGGGAGACCTTATAGTGACCTTCCAGTACCTGAAGGGGGCCTACAAGAAAGCTGGGGAGGGGCTGTTTGCAAGGGCATGTAGTGATAGGACGAGGGACAATGGTTTAAACTAGAGCAGGGCAGGCTTAGATTAGACATTAGGAAGAAGTTCTTTACACTGAGGGTGGTGAGACACTGGCCCAGGTTGCCCAGAGAGGTGGTGGAGGCCCCATCCCTGGAGACATTCAAGGCCAGGCTTGATGGGGCTCTGAGCAACCTGATCTAGTTGAAGATGTCCCTGCCGACTGCAGGGGGGTTGGACCAGATGGCTTTTAAAGGTCCCTTCCAACCCAGCACATTCTATGATTCTATGACCTCTGTCTTGGTGGTATTAGCAACTGTAAGGCATTTGTTTGTATTGCTGTATTTAAATTTTAAGAAATGAGATGCTCCTGAAATGGAGCCTGATTCACCTCCTAAAAATAATGGCACAACTCTAGATGTGCTGCACTGAAGTCTGCAGGGTGAGTTTGGCGTAATACAGGTGTGTGAAAGGAAGCAGGTCTGCAGATCAGGGAAAGAAGGAGAGTAAAAGCCAGGACGGAGGCAGGGAGCTTGTTCATGTGATGGACATGGCTGCTATTTCACATTTGAGTGCTGAGTCAACGTCCTCTAAGTCATATGTTTTATTCCAATTGAACAACATGCAGCACCATGCCGAGAGTCACCACAAAACCTTACATGCTCCAAAGAAAGCCTGAAAACCCTGTAGATAATCAGTTTAAGAGCCCCAAGAAGCAGCAGCAGATACCAAGCTCTGTAAACTCTACTCCTGGAAATCCAGCTCCCAGCACCCTCACAAATCAGTCTCGAGCTCTCTGTTGGGCAAATATGCAATATTTGCAAATATGCAAGTAGGCAAATATGACAGTAACCTCTTCCTGTGCAAAATGGGTAAAAAAGGCAAGAAAAAAGACCATGAAAGAGTGTGACGGTGCCTAGACCTTTGTGCACATATTTTTCTTTTTAAGTCAACATAATGAAGTACAATATGCATAATTTTCATGGTTACGTTTTTACAGCTGTACAAAACTCACACTACAGGGGACAACTTCACCAAGGGCAAGGATTTCTATCTGGGACTTTGGGTCCTGAGAAGTCAAGGCTCGTTTTCGGCCAGAACAGTCTGGAAGGGTGTGCTGGGATTGGTTTAAGATGCACGTGTACATTAGAATTTTGGCACCTCCTTAGTCACCCCATTCGCCTCCGTCAGAAGTAACCTGGCACCATCTGTGTTTTCTGCATTTGCAAGAGCTGCTGCGATTCTGCCCAGGAGCGAGGAGGGGACCTTCCAAGCACTGGCTTTTGGGGTGACAGCTCACCTATCTGCAGCTGGAAGGAGGTCATGCCTTACAAGGGGAGAAACGCGAGAAGGTAGCACAATTAGCCTGTTCCCATTTTTTATTATTATTATTTTTAATTGGTGGCAGATGAAGTGTAAAACCCTCCTGTCCAGACAGAAGCTCCTTTTAGCACTGCGGTAGCAATGCACAAGGAGGTGCGGGAAGCCAGTGAGCACGGACACACACAGCACTCTCCTCTTGGCAAGCAGTTCCTTTTTTCTGTTTTTACTCAGGACTGGAGCATTTTCCCTTTTTCCCTTAATAGAAATCACGCAGCACATACCTGAGATCATCTATCACATACCCGAGATCATCTATCACATACCCACAGTCTTCCAGGACGCATCGGCTTGAAGGCTGCCACATCCCAAGCAGATAATGTGCTTAATGAGTTAAACGAGTCGGTTCCTTCCACCTCTGCTTTCAGCCCTAAAAAGGCACTTATAGGGCACAACCTCAGCTGGGAGAGGAAGGCCAAGCTCTCATGTAGCTGCAGGCATGCCCTGGTATTTGCAGTAAGATAAATCTCTCCTAGTCACCTCATTTTGCAGCTAAGCTGCCTAGGCCTGTTTCCACAGCCTCGGGATTTAGGGGTGGGCCAGTTTTCATCACAGCCTAAGACTCCCGTGTTCTCCAAATGCTCTGAAAGCACCAGAATTAGGGCAATGCTGAAACACGGGAGCGCGCACACAGCAGCCACTCGGAGCAATGAATTCATCACCTGCTAACACAGCTGCTGCCTCCCATTCAAACCTGCTGCAAAGACTCTGCGCTTACAATTACAGTGACAATTATTAGGCCAGCAAAGGAAGCCGTTGCCATCCATTCCCAATTGGAAATGTATTTAGCTAAGGTTCAATGCACAGAATTAAAATGGTATTTGGTGCTTATGAGGCCTAATTGTTAGCTTGTAAACATTCAGAGCTTTCATTTATCACATTACCATTGTGTAGAGACCTGGGCCTTGGGAATTACAGAGAGCATCCTAAGTACCGTCTATTCAGAAATCAATTCCTTGCCCGAGTCTCTCAGTTTCCTCATTTTAGCTTTTTCACATTTCGTCAGCCTTTTAAAACTACAAGTCAAGTAGATTGGAAAAAAATCACTATAATAATATTGCATTTAGTGCCAAAGTGTCCTAATGTACTTTGCAAACTATATTTTGTGTGCGATTATACAGACATGCACCCGCCGCCTCTTCACAATTTTTCAACCAACATTAAACACAACATTAAAAACAACATTAAAAATAAATCTATAACAGACAAACCGATACTACTCAAATATGTATGAAGGCAAGTCCTCTCCCTAATGACACCAGGCCAGGTTGCAGCCAGTGCCTGCAGAATTTTCTGACCACCAAACGAGAAGAGGAAGATCTCTCTCCTCTAGCTTTTATGATACTCATAATTCCCTTGGTTCTCAACTAAACTCTGACACCAGGCATTCATTTCAGGCCAGGCCAATGGCTCAAAACACGCCCTCACAGCTTAGTGAGAGTACTGCAGAAGTACCACTTTACGTGGCACTTACCGGAGTTTCACTGTAACTTCTTCAGAGGAACAATGAAGAGAATCCAATTATTTTATCATGAAGAAATTGTGGAGCAAAGAAATCTTGCTAAAAGAGGAGGGAGGGCAAAAGCCAAAGGTGGCTTGTGTTTCGCATACTCTGCTGGAGCAGAAAGAGAGCCTCACTTGAACTACTCTAAACCAAGGACGCCACCAAATCCCATAAAACTCAGTGTATGACCTGAGATATCATCAGGTGATAAAGGGATGTTATTAATGCCGTAAGCTAGCTTTTCTCTGAGTCAAGAGGTGGCTGCTCCTCTATAGCTAATAAGTGTTATTTATCTCTGTTTTTGACTCAGAGAGAAAAAAATTGCAAAGCCTTTATGCCAACTACAAGGCGGACTGAGTCTGCATCTCATTGTGGGATAGATGCTGACCATGATGCCCAGTTCTGGTACCTCAGTTGACCAGACCAGGGCATTGGCTGGGGCACCAAACACTGCTGGTGCTGGGGTGGGACCTCTGCTGAGGTCTGGGGGTCATTGGGAAGCCATCCAAGGTCCTCCTGCATGCTCAGTTTGGCTGGCTCCTACAGCGTGTGAGGTTTGGCAGAGTTGGTTCTCTGTAAAACAACATCCTACGTTATGGGTCAAAGCTCCCCTTACCGCCCAGCTGAAGATCTGGCCCCACAAGACCCTTCGCCCTCCAGGCAACCATGAGCCACTTCTTGGGCAGTCTGTGAAAAGTTTGAATTTCTGGGCTTGGCTGCAGTGCTGTGTAGTGTATTTCATTCTGTGTGGGAGGAGGTGACCTTCGAAACTAATTGGGCACACAAAAGACCTAAGAGAAAGAACCTCATTTGGGCTAAATAATGCATAGAAGATTTGACTTTGTCTCAAAGGGAAATTGAATTAACGTACAGTGATACCATCTCAATGAGCTAATCAAGATAATTGTTGTATTCTTGATTTAAACAAATACATTAATAAGAATTTCCGGATTGTGAAGTAGATAAACAGCAACTGCTAAGAAACTTTGTAGAGGCTGGTAGCAATTTTTTTAGGTCAAGTGAAAAAGCAGCAATAACAAAGAAGCAAGTAGTCACACAGCATCCTTTGTCTTTGACTCGAGGAGTTGAACAACAAGAAGCTGTTCCCCTGGCAGAGTTTCCAGATCAACTTCCTTTGCTGCTGATTATCACTGCCACAGGTTCAATGGGAAGGCAAGTCTTTAATCCAGTTACTGGACAAGCTGAGCTGCATTGCATTAATTGACAGCGAATGTCAAGCCCTCTGCAGAGGCAGAGAAGGTCTATATAATTCTAAAACCCTCAAAGAAGTCATAGATAGGCCTTTGGGGACAGGCTAATTACTGCAGGGAGCTAAGTTTCACTCTCAAAAGAAACTACACACCATTATACACTGAACCTTACTCAGCGCTGAATCCAACAGAGCAGGATTGTTACAGCAGGCTTTCGTGTGGGATGTGTGAAAGGAAGAGCTGTAAGTGCTGCGAGCAAGTCTGCCACCACCTGAAGACAGCACCTGTCTCCTTCCCCTACAGAAGTGAAGGGACAATGTGTCAGCCCAGCCTGAAGCCTTGGAGGACCCAGATGTGCCCTGGAGGCAGACCTCCAGTACTGCCTCAATGTATTCCACCTCCTTCTCTCCTCTCCAGAGTCCCAACAATGTGCCCACGTGTCACAGCTCTCTGCAGCCTTATGATAAAGGCAGAGAAATGCCTGGGTGAGAGCAATAACTGAGGGAGAACCAGAGATGCTGGACATGGACACATGTAGTGTTGCCACTCTTGCAACACCATTGCTCTTTCATGGGGGGTGTCTGCTTTACGGTCCTCTCTAGACAGTCAGGTAAAGGTAAATCTTATAAAGATGTTCTTCACAGGCCCACTGGTGCAGTGTAAACTTGCCAGCTGGATTTACATTTACTTTTAACTTTTTAAACAGTGGTGTCCAGCCTGCCCTAGCCCATAAACAACTTTTTTTTTGCTGTGAGAAACATGAAGCTTTTCCTCAGAGTCAGATTTGATGTCTTTATTTCCTTGGCCACAAGTGAAACAGAAATACGAGCTTCACCTTCCCCCTCAGCCAGGACTGAAAACTACTCACAGCACCTTCCAGCTGTTCATGATCACAGGATTTCTCTAAATCACTTAAACTTCCCCAATGAGAGCTTCCTGATGTTCTGATACATAAAACAATAACCTGAAGGTATCGAACGCTGATTTTGTTTACACCATCTTCTTTGGCTTCTTGGATATCAACGAATTTAGATTTCATCCTGCCATGCCTGCGGTCATCCCTGCATTGAGTTTGACTCATGCAAATCTGTTGAGAATATATCTTATGAAAGGCATCCAGAGTCATGATCTAAGATACCAAGAAATGGAGAATATATTGCTTCTCATGGTTGGTTGCTCTACTGGTTAGGTAACCTCAGCCTTAAAAAATCACGCCTTCCTGTCAACTTGAATGTTTCAAGCGTTGCTTTGCAGCCTCTTACCCTTCTCAAGCCTGTCTCTGCTAGACTGAGTCCCTCTGTAGGTGATAGTTTTGCGCTGACACGCTGTGATCTAGACACTTCCCAGTCTTCTTCATGTTAAGATAAATAGATCAAGACTTAGTTCTCCAGCATAAAGCGCTTTCTGCCCACGAATGCATTTTTGTAGTGTTTTGCTGCTCAGCCTTCAATTTTCATAAACTGCAAACCTCAGAACTGACAGTATTAGTCTCATCAATGCTGCACAGGGACAAAATCAGCTTCCTACTGTCCACTACAAGCAGAGTGGGATGAATAAATGTACTCATTTTTTTTGTCCATCCAAGCAACAAGTTAGACGGATTTGCCACAGAATTATTCTGAGAAACGACACTAAATAGCTTCATGCTTTGCTCTCTACGACCTGTGAGAGATTGCTCACCTCCTTCTTTAGATTTGACCTGTTACGTGTTTACGCTGGCATGAGATTGTGTAAGAACGTATTTTGTTTAAATGAAACCTACTTTATCAAACAATCTATGTATCTCACCATTATTTACTGACCTTCTAATTTTATCAGTTCGGATTTTATTTTTCCAGATGATGCATGCAAAACCTGGGTAGAATCAACCCCTGCCAATTCACCTGAAACAACCCCCTTGGACCATTCCCTATTGCTGATTACCTTTTGAGGGCTATCACAGAGCAAGTTCTTGAGCCGTTTGATAAGTACATTTCGCTGCTGAGAAGAACAACAGACTGATCTGCTTTCCAAGTCCCTAGTGGACGGGTTAGGATAGGATCTGATTGGATTGGATTGGATTGTATCAGATCGGATCGGATGAAAAGTGACAGTCTCCGATTCAAGCAAAGAAGATTCAGACTGAGCGTATAAAAAGCTTTCTAACAATAACAGTAAGATCGGTGAATACATTGTTATCACTAGCAATATTTATGAATAGCTTAGATGACTTTGATAGCATCCATTTTGTAGACCAAATTGTAGACATCTGCAATGTAAACATCCGTATCTGAGCCAATCATTCTGGACTACCTTTGCAGAGAGAAACTTTAAGAATACAGCTCGTCTCAGCCCACCCTAAAGCAGACACCTGACATAACTCATAAGAAGCTCACCTTGAAAGTGCCTGTTTCTCTCCATCGCCTATACAGGGAGGCTGCGGTAACTAATTCAGATACAGACTTTTACCCTGTAGTTCTACAAAGTTGCATCAGAATCTGTCAAGAACAGTTAAATAGAGATAACTGATCACAGGTTTGCATGAGCTATCTCTGAAGACACATTCCCAATTCTATTTTCAGTGATGCTGTGCTATCACATAGAGCTGACTAGCTCAAGACGAGATTTCCATAGTCTAACCACTGGAGAATACTGTCTTCCATTTAGCTCTAAAAAGCTTTCTTATGACTCTTCTGAAGTGCATAAAAGGACCAGAATGATGACTTTCACAAATGCTCTATTTTGTTGGATAGCAAGAAATAATGGATTGCTGTTATAAATATATCCACAGAGCAAGTTGGATTTTAGCTTCTGTCTCGTTTTATCTCCTTTATATTTTCAGTCACACTTTTAAATAAAAGAGTAGGTTTGAGGTATAAATCTGATCGTTATTAGCTGTAATGTTTAGTTTGCATCACTGTCCGTGGCTACGTCTGTTTTGAAGCACAGGAACTATTGGCTTCTTTGCAGCAAGAAAATATCTCCTTGATTTAGCACAATGGTCCTGACAATTTAGCAGGCTCCCACTCCTGTAGAGAAAAAAAACCCCTATCTTTGCTCCCTAAAGCCTCCCTCAAGCAAATTCAGTGTAAGAGATGGAAGGGCATTAACTTTGATTCGCGGAGGAATATTGCTATAGTAATTGCAAGCAGAACATTGACGGAATGCAAATAACCTTTCAAAAGATTCATCACAGAGTTTCCATCAGTTCTTTTTGAGGCAGGAGGAGCGATAGTGAGTATTAAGCAAAGAAATTTGAAACTGGGCCTGGAACATTTTAAAGAAAGAACCAAAGCAACTGCATGGGTAACACACAAATATGTGGGTTTAGCCTGCTCTCCTTCCCCGAGTCGCTCTTTTTTTCTTTTTTTTTTTTACATTTTTTTTTTCTCTGTAATCTTGGGAACTGTCTATTCTATGCAAATCAGACTCTTACAATGGGTCTATTATTATGGTAGCTGAACACTTCCATGTAACCATTCAAATCATATGGGAAATTACGCACTAAAAGGAGCGTTTCAAAGAGGCTAGACTTGAAAATAAAAATGAAACTAAGGAAAAAGGAGGGGAAAGGGTTCTCAACAGCAGGATTAATTTGCAGACCATCCTTCTAGATGCCCCTCATTCAATTATCTACCTTTTTCCTATTTGATATCAGAAGTGTGTTGTCTTCATGGTACTCATGAGCGGGGGCTTGCTAACAGTAATACAAAAAAGAAGTAAAAAAACCTTCCATTTCTGGGTTTTTCAATGCAACCTGTCTTCTCTCAGTTTAAAAACTCTTTGGGGCAGGGATGGTCTTGAACAGTTCTGAGGCTATTTTTAAAGCTTAGTGAGACCAATTTCAACAATAGAAATCGAGCAGTCCCTTAATTACAGAACCGTTTTCTGAGCAAGCTGTCATCAGGCCTTGCCAGTTGCCATTCTACATCAGCCATTTCAAAGAAGCTCAAAAAAGACACCGCAGCACAGGGAGTAGGTGAAAAGTTGCAAAAAAAGAGGCTCTGGTGGAACTTTCACACTTCTAAGGTTTTCAAAGCCAAGCAAAATTCTCTGACATGCAGCCTAAATCCCCGGTCCCGACTACAGTTAAGGAGAACCAGGTGTCCAAATTACTGAGCTGATTTAGACCAACTCAGCAGAAACTCTGTCTGACTCTTGACTTGATAGAGGGAGCTTATTCAAACTCTAACGCACTTGCTTCTAGTAAGAAGTGTTTGTGTGAGGTCTAATATTCTCTGTTCTGGCCATTTTATTTGGACAATAATTCTGTTGGGGGTATTAAATTCTATCAATCCTGCATGGCTCAGAGAATACAGAATGAAGTTGGCAGCACAATATTCATAACACACTTACTCATAAAATGTTGTCCAACCATTTTCATTGCTTTTGGTGGCGAGGAGACCGGAGTTGCCGTGGTACGTCATCATGGCCACTTCATGTCCCTGTGTTGTTACGCTCTTCAGTGCGCTGTTGGTACCAATTGTCACCCAGTAGACTTGGCCATCGGGGACCACCAGCCAGAGGGGCATCCCTGTGGAATCTCTTCGGATATTGACTAAGTTGCCATTATTATCAGTGATCAGGGTTATATCTCCATCTCCGGAATAAGTAAAATTGTAAAGATAATCTCCAGTGGTAAGGCTCTGAGTATAAAGGTGCTTACCACTGGTGTCAAACAAGTAGAGTTCCTGGTCTATGGGTGAGGATAACTCATATAGATTTTGTGTGTTGAGGAATGGCTTGTTTTTCCGAATAAAGCGGATTCGGATATTTCCAAGATCAGCGACATACAGCTCCCCATCTGCACACACCGCAAGGGAGGATGGCGCATTGAGTTTGGCATCCTTGGCGTAGCCATCATCCCCCGAGAAGCAGTCACAGTTAGCATCATTCTTGCAGTCACAGCTGCTTGGCGCACCGGCAACGAGAGAAATCTCTCCATTGGTGGTGACCTGCCTGATGCGGTTGATCTTTTTCTCATCGGTCTCGGCAATATACAGGACCCCATTATGCGAGACAGCCAGGGCGGTAGCAGACTCCAGGGTGGCATGGATTGCCACCTTGCTAAGGAGAAAGTGATCCATGCCCGGCACCTGGCAATGCATGGGCCTCCCCGCCACGATGCGCACTTGGTGGTTCTCAGATATCTGTAACACAACATTATTGTCGAGCACATACAGTGAATTATCCATCGGATTGACTGCCAGATCCGTGGGCCATTCTAGACGAACCTTAATGGTAAAACAACACAAGAAAATTATTATAGCAAGACCTTTATTCACCGCATGATTGCTGTAAATCAATTGCAATGAGGATGTTTCAATGTAGATTAAAGGGAGAAAGGGTAAAAGAAACACAGCTAATTATTACGGCTTGATATGGTGGCCACAGAGGACACAACTCTGGTGTGAGTGAGGGGGCTTAGATCCCCGTCGCATGAGGGGGACACACATGGACACCCACGCTCTGCATTGCAGCAGTGGTGGGAGCCAAGGTGATAGGCAGAGGTAGACCCTCCTCAGCTTTTGCTCCGCTCCATGGTTCTCTCTGCTTCTCCACCTTGGTTGAGGTGTCAGGGGCTGTGGGAAGGGGCATCAGTGCCCAGGGAACGCAGCAGTAAACACAAAGACCCAAAGATTCAAGTGGGATTTCCCCTCTCCAAACCATGCTATGCTCTTTGAACCGATAGGGCCTGGGCCTGATTCCGGCGACTGGAAATTTTGTTGCGTGAAGTGCTGTGAAATCAGTCAAAGAAAACAATAATCCTTTCACTAAAGGATTTTCCAGACAAGTGGCCCAGCTCCTCTGGGTAAATTATGAGGAAGGTTAGACACAAAACTGGCAGATGTGTCAGCATGTATATATGTCTAAGTTACAACCACCTATTTTCTGCTTGAGGCTGCAAAAATGCAAAATAGGAATTCACAAGAAATTGAGGCAATTTCAGTTCATGGAATAAAATACTCGTGTCTTCACAGCGGTTTTCACATATTTTTTCTAGTAAAATGGAAGAATGGGCTTAAATAATAGTGACACATCACAGCTCTATACTGATAACTCATACACACAAATAAGCTGAAAAAGTGACTGGTAACACCATAAGTGACTGAGCACAAGAACGTCTCTATTTCTAGCTCTACTGCAATATGTTGTCTTTTCAAGGGAGTCTACTCTTTTAGTTGCCAAACCTCAGAAACGTTTGCCAACAGAATTGAGGGTAGTTTAATTTTTTTAATAAGGAACTGTAAGGTGTGCGCTTTTTTGGTTATTTTAGTTTACTTCACATTTATATAGAAAAAAAAGAGGTCAACGTTGTGCTGATGGGAACCAACCAATGCTTAAATGTTTTCCTAATGGTGTATCTTCCCCATAGTAGAGGTGTGAAGGGTGACTGGAAATGAACAGCTGTGAAGAATGCTCTTGGTCACCTCCAGCCAGGCTTTTAAATAGATTTTAAACTACTTGGAAAGAATAGCTATTCCGGTTGTATATTCCCTTTCAGTCAGCCAGGCAACTCTAAGCTAGAGCAGATGGACTTGATATCTAGCAGTTAGATGAGAAACTTTGGGCCATTCTCCTTGCACCCGTGTGGTTTTTTATTCTGTACCCAAATGCACTGTGTGCTGTGACTGAGAGCTCTGGGATTTGGGCACACTCAAGGCTGTGCAATTCCAGGATCTCCCTGTTTCTTTGTTTCAAACCTTCCTCTCCCATCATCCATCAGCTCAGTTGCTGCTGCTTCTCATTTGCCTGAGGTGGCTAAATTTGGGGGAGTATTTTGCATCTATAAGGTGGCAACCCTGTTGGGAGGAGGCGGCTCAAGTCCAGCAAACCATCTCTCACTGTGGTTTTATTTAAAAACAAGATCAAGAAGAGGCCGGGAAAGCTCTAGAGGCACACAGGAGATTCCTATTTTTAAACCCCGTAGTTGAACATCTCTGCCACAGACATGCTTCACTTTTGATGCTTCTATTCGTATTTAAATCCCTTTTTGACTTTTTTTTTTTAAAAGAACCAGATGCAAGGTATTTAGTTTATTGTGCCTTCTAATGGCTGGGCTTGTGAAACTGAATTTTCATGGCTAAGCAGTGTGCTGAGCTCTGCCTAGTCTGGTTCTCTGTTTCCAAAATTTCATTCCTTTTCTCAGCTCCTGGCCTATTTTAACCCTTCCTGTAGTAAAACATTATAGCCTGTGGTTTTCTCTTTAATAATGCATGCCTCCATCCCTTCCAGTGGTCTTTAAGCTCTGCAGCCTTGAGTTAGCATCAAGAGCAGAGTTTATTCTGAACTGACAAGGGAATTTTCAATTTCTTAAAAACCACTCCTTGTCAACATCGGCAGCTAAATATTTCATGTCCTCATGTCCCAGGGAGCCTCAGGGACCTGACAGAAAAGACCCTTCTAGCCACTGTAAATGATGAAAAGCTACTTCCAAGGCTGGTGTTTGGGGTTTTTTTGCCTGTTTTGGATTGTTTTGCCTTTTTTTTTTTTAATTAAACTTGTCTTCAGTACGTTTGTCCAGAACAGTAGTGGTTAATCTGCCCATCACAGTACAGGCTAATCTAAAAATGGCTCCTGTCATTTTGTGAAGGGAAAGAGTCTTCAGCTGATACACTTTAGCTCATCTCAGAAGTGTTTAAACATGACATTGGTACACGTATAACCCACATAACCTGCAATAAAATAATTTTTAAAGCCTGAATCCACAATGGTCTTGTAATTGCCCCTGAAATTCAGATAAAGAAAGAACTATGCCTGTAAGATGAGAAACACACTACAAGACGGCCTTTAACCAGCAAAATTTGCTTCTATAGAAGGCATGAGAGCTTTTAAACTCATAATTTCAGCTTGTTCACAAATTGAGGACAGTGGGAACCAGTTGCAAAGAAGCAAGAATAGTCTTTGCAAATTAGAGGGAAAAACAAGAAGAACAGATTCCATATGGGAGCACGGAAATTATCTAGGTAGTTACAAAAAGGAAACCCCATTGACATCTATTGTGGCTGAATACCAGTACTCAGCCCTCCAGCTACGAACTATATTTTCACAGGGGAAGGGCAACGTTCTTGTAGCCAGGCACACAACAAGTGGCACAAAGGTTTCAAAGGACACTATCTCTAAACTGGCACAATTTGACAGGTTGGTCAGTGCCCCACAAAACTGAGTGCTGGGCTGCAACAGATTTCTCTTCTGTGCCATCCAGAAGCAAAGCAATCATCAAACTGAGATTTCTTTTTTCTTTTTTTTTTTTTCTTTTTTTTTCTTTTTCTTTTTCGCTCTCTCCACCTTTAAGCAGCAGGACTTAAAAGCCCAGCATGATGGTAGCTGCAACCAATTTACAATCTGATGCAATTCAAGATCTGTGTTTTCCTGCTGTTGCTAATTTTGGCACCATGGCCTCCAATCAGTATTTCCTAGATGTTAATTTGATTCAGGTCTAAAACTATGCCGGGCCAAATTAGGATGGGGGGAAGCAAAGGAAAAAAAAAAAAACACGTTTAGTTAAGCTGTTATAACAGGGCATGCCGTATAGCCCTACTAAAAAGAGTACTGCTGTCTGGCCTTTTTAGTTTAAAGCAACTAATTTTTTTTGAGAAATGAGCCTAATGAAACCTGCTTTCCCAGGAATCTGTGTCTCCCAGCTGATCGGGAGCTCTGAAAGAAGTCTCTTCTGTGGCTGGGACATCTTTAACATCTCTTTCCCCAGAGGTCTCCAAGTCAGGTCTTTCCTTCAGTCTTTATAGGATTTTTCTTTTTGACCCAGTCATTTTCATACCACAAAATATGTAGAGATTTAATTCTCCTTGAGGCCTTACCTCTTTATCAAACCTGAGGAGGCACACAGACATGCAGATAGGGTGCAGGCATCAGCTTCCGTTCTGTAGAAACCCAACCAAAACATTGTCTTACCTGAGAAATGTCCATGACAGAGTCACAGCTGAGAGGCCGAGCAGATGTCAAATCGTTGGAACCCAACACAGTTGAGATGATCCCATTCTGATCAATCCGCCTGATCATAGTGCCATCCACAAAGTAAATCAGCCCAAACTTGTCCACGGTGATGCCTGGGGAGGGAAAAAGCAAGACAGTCAGAAAGGAACGGCAACCTGACAATTTTGAGATGAATGGAAGACAATGTCTGGTTTGATGCTCATACAAGAGTAAGACCGCTGGTTTGGTTGGGAGCAATATATTTCACGTCATTCAAAAGGGATGAGATGAGAGCTGGACGTGTGGGAGTCCTGGTTATCAGGAGCTTTGAACTGGCACCATTCCCTGGAAGGCACTTCCAGCTGGCGTACAAAAATCCCCGCTCGCTTCTGGAAAAGGGCACGGCATTCGGTGAACCACTGAAAGGAAAAGATTTTCTAAAACCTACGTGTCTGGCATGTTCAGAAACATGGTGTTACTGCTCATGGTATGAATAATAAGCCATGCCCATGAAAATGTTACGCTGTGAATCTTTCATAAATGGCAATGAAAAAGGCTGCGTAAGATCCATCAGGCCAACCAAATTCCAGACGGATGAATGTGGAAGGGTTTTTCCTAGGATCATCCTCCTAATCTGTAGTATTTCACCTGTTTCCGAACTCTGCTAGGTGATTCCTTTCATTGCCCAAACCTCCTTTGTAGACATACTCCTGTCGGTGGGTTTGAGGTCTGATGACAACAGTTACAGACTGCTGATTCCCGTTCCCTCACCTGCAGACATGTGCCATTTCACTTCCCCCTAAGCGTCATTTCTCAAATATTTGTTATGTTAGCATAACCTCCTTTAATCCTCTTTATCCCAGGCTAGCTATACTCTGCATCTTCCATCAGAGGATTTCATAGTGCTTTACACTTACTAATTAGACCTCATAGCAGTCTGTGAGCGTGATCATCCTAATTTTACGTATCCGGAAAATAACAGATAAAGCAATTTTCACAAGGTTACAGAGAAAGTCCATGACTAAGGCAGGAATAAGATGTTAAGGGCCCCGTTCACCTCTCTTTTATGCTAGTATAAATTAAAAATAACTCCACAGATACTAATAGAGTCATCCATCTCTTCTGCCCTACGGTGGCAGAATGCCTCTCAGCATAATATTTGAGTGTCTTAAAGACACTAAAAGAATGTAAAGGAACAGCAAAAGAATGTAGTAGCCTGTAACACCATTTTCTATGCAAAATCCTCCTTGGAATATACGAATATCAGGATCTTCCTGTTTGGTTTCTTTCACTAGCAGGGTAGCAATCACTTGGCGAAAAGCAGATATCTGCATCGTGCATCCAAGCAAGTATCTGGAGCTTTTCCAAACAGAGGAGAGAAATACCTTCTTCTAGGGTGCAATTCATATCACCCTAAAGCAGATATCCATAAGAGATTACATGAATCCTTCAAGAAACACCTTTTCCTCCCCATTGGCTATAAAAAGAGACTACAGCAACTACCTCCAAAGCAAACATTTAGCCGTAGACATTAAGTTAGTGAGATGAATCCTCACTACAGTGGTTTTTTTGGCTGTCATCATGGTGACAGAAATGATGGAAAATCTGTTTCGGATAGAAAGCTTTGAGAATGTTTCTGAGAAGTGATCAGATCTTGTGTTTCGCTGTTTTACAGCCAGATCCCCTTGTTTGAAACATTTACCTTCAGTCTTCATCCACTGTGAGCTATGCTGTGAAGTACAGATGCAGCAGTTCACAGATCAGAAATTTTAGGCTTTCACGTAGCAGGGACTAATCCCCTGATTGCTTTGGCAATTAAAATCATGGCCTCTGGCCAGCACTGTAACTATTGCACGGGCTGGAAGCCACGGAGGTGGATGATATGTGGAAAAACACGCAAATTTGTGAAGCGTTCCATATTTTTTAACATGCTCTAGTGACAGAGATTGTAGGGGGTTTTTGTTTGTTTGGGGTTTTTTTTTGTTTTGTTTTGTTTTGTTTTTTGTGTGTGTGTGGTTGGACTCGATGATCTCAAAGGTCCTTTCCAACCATGAAGATTCTATGATTCTATGATTCTATGATATTTGGTCATACAGAAATCCACAGAAGACAATCTAGCCTGCAAGTAATGGCAGGAAAACCTCAGGACTAAGTCATTGTTTGAGAGAAAGAACAAATTTCTCCGTTGAGCTGAGGTAAAGGAAGGGATTCAGGCAGGGCTGCAAACTGTTGATTCAAAGTCGATTAGGAGTCAGGGAACTGGTGTTTCAGCTCACTGAGTTGAATGGGAGCGGTGTATTTTTGCTAGGAGGTAAAACCAGCATTTTCCTTAGTCCTTCGCAGCATCTCCCTGTCTGAAGGGCACCATTTTGACCTGGATTGGGTATTCGACCATCACAGCAGCGAGGTTTCAGAACAGCCTCTAGGGCAGCGCGGAAAAAAATTACTTGCTGCTTTTAAGATGAAGTTCATTAATTTCGGAGGGGATTATATGACAGGATTGCTGAGATAATGGATGACAGAACTAAATGACCCAAAAGATTGCTTCTAGTCCTACATTCCAATACCTGTGTTTAATTCATGCCAAGACAGGACTGATCTTTTCAGGACCATGAAACAAGGACCTTGAAGAGGAGCGGTGGGTACCTGTTGCATATCTGAATGCTATGGGAGAAGACGCAGCAGTGGTGGCCATTTACTCTCGCTATACAATATAAACACATCAGTCGTATCTTGGCACTTTGTCAAAAGCTTGCGGAGGGATCGGGCGGCATAAGCATCAATCCCTCACTGGCATCCATGGCTTTCAGGAAGTTGTCTTTACCTGCCGTGAGATCTAGTTGGCATTTCACCCCAGTTCCCACAGTGGCACAATGTTCAATGAGTTATCCAGGATATTGGCACATGTCACCTCTCACTGGCATCTGCTGTTGAAGGTTACTGCTCCTCTAATTATTTTGCTCACCGAATGGCAAGTTCTTTAGTGTTTGTTGGTGTTTGCTTGACAGCCAGGGACACAATTGAGCTCTTTAAGCAATGTGGTTGGTAGACATGCTTTTTCGGAAGAGGCACAATAGAAGGTTTAGTTGATTTTAATTGGCTTTTGTCAAACACAAGAGGCTCTTACCCATTCCTAGGTTCACAACGAGTATTTTCCAGGGTGCCTGTCCATTAGCCTGTGTGACAGGCCAAAAGCCAGTGAAGGGTGGCAGGCTGGATAATGTGATTTTAAATGAGGCAGAATGTTCTCTCTTAGCTTGTTCCATATGTATTGGATTGGATTTATCAGCAGTGTGTGGTGACAGTCACTCACGGTGCTCAGTGCCGAGGTCTGATGGCTGGTCTGATTAACCAGTTACAGTAATAAGAACCTGTAGGTACTTTGGCTCTCGAGCCAGCTCTGATGAGTTGATAGAGCACAACTTTATTTTGCATTCCAGCTTAGACAAAGAGCTCGCACACCGGAATAAGTTGAAGCGGGATAGCAAAGTTACCACTTATCATCCTGCTCCGGGGCAATGGCATGTGCATGTGGTCTTATCACAGAGCACTTTGCTTATCCCTCTTTCACAGAGGCTAAGCAATCTCAATTGCCTGGCATTTCCTAGGATGTTCTGCAGGGGAACACAGTTTTCAGTCTGTCAAAGCCTTAAATTCCCTTTCGCATATGCCAAAGCCACAAATTCCCATTTGCACATGCCCCTCACACAGCAACTGCTCCAATCCCTTCCTGCCTTTAGATGATTGTCTTGGAATCAAATCTAATTACGAAAAGGAGCCCTGCTCTCCCACAAAGCGTCTTTGGATGGATGACTTCTGCGGAGAGGGAAAGCAGCATCTCACGGTTTCTTTGCAGCAGATCGTAGAGGTTAGATTGGACTTTGCTGTGTTTGCTTTCTGATGATGGCACAGTTCCAGCGCTGGGAGCTGGCTCCTGCAAATGGGCACAGAAATGGGTAATTCGCATGTTACGCAAGTAAAGCCAAAGGCCTCGGCTTGCTTTGGCAGGAGGCTCCTCTCATGTTTCCATAGGAACATAAGGGAATTAAAGATTTTCCGCATACAGCTCGAAGTTCAATCTCACAGTTACTGAGAGAAAATATCTGCTGCCGCTACCCAGGTAGCGTCGCAGATCCAAGCTTTAAGCTCTGAGATATGAAATACATACGTTATGAAATCACGCTGGTGCCTCTCGGATGGTCGGAGATCCCATAAGAAACACGAACTTGTAGCACCACGTGCATCGCACCAGTGAGCTGTGCCGACAGAGAGCTGTGACGCGATGACACTTGCTCGGAATGTCAGGACTTCGTAGTGTGAGGAGGTGACGACAAAACATCATGCTGTAAATAGCTACTGGGACACGGTGGGTTTATTCTAGAAGATGAACTGCTGAAAGTGATCGCATTGCACACGTAGCTCTACTTAGGAAAAAAAAAAGGTGTGGGGGGAACTCTTTTAACTAAAAAAAATAGGTGCTAAAGGAATCCAAATTTGGAGCATTCTTGTCTGGCTGGATGCTGAATGACGGAGTGATTCAAATGGCAGATGAAAATCAATGTCAATAAGTACAGAGGAACTCACAGGAGAAGGAGTAAGTCTAACTACCCATATGCAATGACAAGCTGTAAAATAGCTCGCAGGAAAAAGATTTCGGAGTTCCTGTGAAAAGATTTCTGCAAAGATCAGCTTTGTGCTCGGCAGTGGTCAAGGAGGGAGGTAAAAGACAGGAATGGATTAGGAAAGGCACAGAGAGAACAGAAAACAACTATCTGGCCTCAAAAAGACCACACTTTTGCATCCCGTAGCTAAAAAATGTAGAAATTATGAGTTTATTAAATGTTCAGGGAAGTTTCTAGATAAATTGATGGTGGCATCTAAGCACAGGTCCAGGTGCAACTTCTTCAGCAAGTGCCCTGAATGTCTATGACTAGAATTTGGTGCGTTAGCAGGGAAAGGCCATTCTGTCATTTCCCCTTTTCCCTATATGTCTTCTCTGGCCACAATAAGAGACAAGTTATTTCGCTCGGTCAGCCTCTGGTCTTCCCTGAAATGGCCTTTACATTATTATTTGACAACAAAAATGTTAACAGATTGTGGAAGGATGAGTTTCTTCTTTTAATTCTGTCAGGTTCATGAATACTTATTGAACAACTGAGATTTTGTTTACACATTCAGCAGGACACGGTGAAGGAAGCAATCTGTCCCCAAATTAATTACTTCATTTTACATTGTTTTTGTGGTGCCAAATGAATGAGATGCCCCCTCCCCTCCACGTCCCTTCTTCCTATTGTGTCAGACTTGTCACCGCAGTCTCTCTTAATTGCAGGCTCCTTGGTAATTTCTCTGCCACAACATTTTCCCGAGGAGAACCACTGGTGAGTACTCAGATGAAAACAAATGGTCTGACAAGCTGGAGTTTTAATTTTTCTTTAGATTGCTTGTAGAAGGGGATCATTATTAGCAGATGATAATTAGAAAGTGGTAACACTTTAATTTGCAAGGATATATTGAAATTCATTAGCATCTGAAAGCTTTGCTGTGCTCTGTGGCAAATGAATTGGAAGAATCAGACTGGTTCCTAATAGCTATGATAAATCCCCTGACCAACCAACTGCCACCACTGTTGCATCTGTTGATCCACCTGTCCTGTATTTTTTTAGCCTGTCTTTACCAGAGAAGCCAAAGACAGGGCAAGGGTGAAATTCCTGGGGTAGGTTTTATCCCTCCTAATATCTTGTCTAAGCTGATCATCTAAAGGGAGTTCTCTCTCCTTCAATGGAGAGGGACAAGAACCTCTATGCAGAAGGTATTTCAGATAAATTTATTGATAGGGCAAGGACTAATGGTTTTGAACTGCACGAGGGTAGATTTAGATTGGCTATGAGGAAGAATTCTTTTGTGACAAGGGTGGTGAGACACTGGAACAGGTTGCCCAGAGAAGCTGTGGCTGCCCCATCCCTGGAGGTGTTCAAGGCCAGGCTGGATGGGGCTTTGATCAATCTGATCTAGTGAAAGATGTCCCTGCCCATGGCAGGGAGGTTGGATTAGATGATCTTTAAGGTCCCTTCCAACACAAACCATCCCATGGCTCTATGATTCTATGAAATTATCCATTCTGAACTCATGGGAGGTGAGCTGGGACCTGGAAGAAATGATCAAAAACTGTGGAGAAAAGGCTCCTGCTCCAAAAGTGGAGAACCATTCTGAACAGTGTTAGCTGGGGCAGGGACCTCACCCTTCCGGCTATCATCTCCAGGAGGAGATCAGCACTCCCGGAATGTGGTTCAAACCACCCTGGACACATGCATTGGCATAGAATGAACCACCTTCAAGGTACCGGTTTCTTTCCACTGAGAAGAGAGCCAAAAAATCTACTTAGACCAGATGCTTGACTGGTCCAAGAGGCTAAAGGTAGATGCAAAAGTACACCTCATGACTGATTCTCCAGTCTTTATGAATTACTGTTTTTCATCTAGCAGGAGTGTATTGCCTCAGTATTTTCCAGCAAGTTGCAATTATCAGCTAATTAAAACATCCTGAAAATGGAGGTGAGAGCTTTTTTCCTTACAATTTTTGAACAAGTGTGAAGATGTCCTTAAAATACAGAAATCCTACTTTGCATGAAGCAATTATCCTCAGTCAAAAAAATAGCTTTATTAGTAGAGTCCCGTGAAGAGCGGTGATTCTTGAAGAACTGAACTTTCCCAGTCCTTCCCTGGCCAGCTGATATCTCCACAGCTACAGAATCATTTTCTAATTTCCTCTGACCATTCACATATGAGTCTTTATTCCCCTGCCAAGACAGGGGAGCAGAGGGTAACCTGAGGACTTCTGGTTACTTGTACAATAAATCATTTTTATTTTGAGCTATTATGAAATACAGTCTCATGAAGGAAGAGCATTTGCTGGATTTTTCTGCAAGGATGAACCTCCGTGAAGGTATAAACAATGCTGACATTACATTGTCAGTGAGAGCTTTCACTGTTCATCATTTATTGAGGTGAATGGGAAGTGAGTCACACCTGCCAAAGCTTTTGTCTCAACAGACTTTGCAAACTCAAGCTAGAACCAGATCAGGGAACGCCGTTTACGAACTTTCCATTGGCAGTGTGGGCTTTCTGGATTATTATTTTCTTGTTGCCATTTTGCTCCGTGTCATTTCCTCTTTCACCTTCAATTTACTTCTATTTTGTGAAATTTCGGAGCTGTGAGGAATGAATGCATGCATTTTGCCGTTATATGATTGAGGTGGAAGAACGGCCTCGTGAGAGCTTGAATTGCCAACAAGAAGGATTTCAGTGCTGAAAGCTTTGAACTCCAGAGCTCTGTTTCCCATAGCAAGGCAGAAACATAAGTCATCTAAACCTTGCAACATCCACCCATGTAGGGAAATGAATAATATTCCTCTTATCTTGTACAAGGGAGAACAGAGGTCCAACAAAAGTTGTGGGTTTTTTTTTTGTTTTTTTTTGTTTTTTTTTTTCACTGGTTGAACATCAAAGTGGTGCAGAAAATTGGATTACAGATTTCTGGATTCCCTGATCTCATGACTCATCTGCTGGGCCGCCTGAATCTCTCTGCCCAAGTCACTTAATTTTCTTTTCGCTCAGCCCTCTCATTTCAGTGAGACAATTTCGACGCTGCAACCTGACCACAGGTAGCTGTTCCCTTTCTATATCTGTGCCTTTGACAACACTTTATCCCAATATAATGGTCACTGCATGGGAGTCCGGAGTGCTTGGAAACAATGCTGAGCCCCTTGAATATTATGAGGGTAACGGTTTGGCTTTCAGTGCTTTTTGGCAAAAAGAAAGTCTCCCAAGGTATATTTTTCTGCATCCTGCCAGGAAACAACTAGACCACATGCAACAGAAAAAAAAAAAAAATAGCACAACTAGAGCTGACACAAAAGGTCGCTAAATCAGTTTGGGTTTCTCGGAATCAGTAACAGTAATGTCATCTCTGTGTCAAGAAAAATAACTTCCTGAGAAGTCTAGCCAAGAAGAGAAACAACAGCTCAGCTGTCTTCGTCTTGCCTGCTCTTTGTGAAATAACTCGTGAAGGGATCCCCAGGTTTTGCTGAGGGGTTGCTTTACAAAGAGCTGGGTTAGGCTTGGAAATTGCTGTGGTGAGGAAGGAGGGACCCACCACTCCCAGATGGAAGGGAAAAGGAAACCGGCAGCACATTGATGCTGAAGCCAAGAACGTATAAATAACTCCTCGCAATCCTAACAACTGGGCAAGACGACATACAACAGGCAAAAATGCCACATTCCTAGAAGCATTCCTGCATGGGCATCCTTGCCGCTGTTCGCAAACACCGCAGAAGGTGTGTACACCGGCATTATCGTCCACTTCATCTCTACACCCTCCGTGTGGGTTTTTTTTTTTTCCCAAGGAGCTGTGGACAGCTGGGAGGAGCGACATCCTCCGTATGCAGAGCTTGTTACCTTGAGACTGCCAGACTGAAGTTCTTGGCTGCACACAGGACTGCATATGTTTGGCTAAACCTGTTTCGAACAATTTAGTTCACAGTCATGAAGGCTGTGTGGTGCTTTTATTCTCATTTGACTGTGCTTTTATCACATTAAGTAAGCTAATCGGGAGCCAGGTGAAGTTGTGCTGAATTAGGCCATTCCTGTATCGAATTAGTATCCATCCCCCTACAGGATTTAAGCTGGATGCCATGATACATAATGTCAGTGTGTAAACCTCAATATACTTATCTCTGAGCTGTATGCTGGTTTTGTTGCTATTTTATATATATAGCAATGCATACAGAGCTTTTTGATCTTTTTAATGCCAAGAAAGCCTCAGTGAACTGAACGTAAGTGAATCCAGTCCAGATTGGGAAGGACCAAACACAGTTATTTGCTAAGGAGGAGTAGTGGCTAAGTGGAGATAAAATTGATGGGTGGTTTTATTCTATTGCCCTTTGGTGTGCCCATCACTACCGCCCTCTGGTCTGGCACCCCTCCCAGCCACCTCAAAAAGAAGAACCAGAACTGGATGAGGGTGAGACAGACCCACTTATTTCCAGAGGCAAGCCTTTAGGATGTGTTTGTGGGTTGACTGGGAAAGGCTTGCAAAATCCGAGGGCATTTTGTGAATTGGAGAGGAGAGCAGTCTCCAGCATGCCTAAACGAGTCCCTTTGAGAAAAGACCCCTTTAAAAAAGCCTGTGGAAAAGAAGCAGTCTCACCCCTGGGATTTGTAAGGGTAGCATCAGTGCCTTTGCCTCCATCTCCACAGCGGGTATCATCGAACGGGAGGCACTGGTCCCCGGTTCCAGCCAAGACCTCTGAATTCTTCACAATGTCCTTCACTGACGTGGTTGACTTGATTTTATAGATACGTCGGCTGTTGGTGTCAGAGAGGTAGATGGAGCCGGTGATTGGATCTGTGGTCAAGTAATACTTATGAGCTGGGCTGTGGCTGAAAAAACAAGGGTATGAAGTTATTATTTTTTTGGATGGTTTGTTTCCTTAAGTCAAGAGGCAATGCAAACACTTCAGAGGATAAAAATGCACAGGGCAGACAAACTGGGAAAGTGAGGCAGTGCTGTACTGGACAATGTTAGTACACGGTGTGTTACAGCACAGGATCCGGAGCTATATCTGTTCCCAGTCGCTGTGCCTGGGGTGCTCTCTGGCATGAAGTGCAGTTACGGAGGGAAAAGGCTCGCTGGCGTGAGCCAAAATCATGCCAGGAACTGCTATAGTTTGAGTCCCGCTGCCTGAGTTCCCCTAATTTACTTGATATAGACATTATCCTGAAACCGGTGTTAGTGCTGTGCCAGAAAGTGAAGGGAAAGCACTGTACACCCAAAAGCAGGCTCTAGAGTATAAAACACTTGAAGATACGCTCTTGAAGATCAAGGCTTATCTGGTGCTCTTGCTGACTCCAGCAAAGACCCTAGAGTCCTGTCCCGCCCTCATGGAGACTAGGGGAAGTCCTGCCACTGAATTCAGCTGGATCTCAATGAAGAGAGAAACAAAATGGTCCTTGGAGTGTCACATTTTGCCCCAAGTAAAACATGACCTAGGAGGAGGGCTGAGGAACCCGAATGTCAGTCCCCTGCTAAACCCCACTCACTCACTGCTGCCTTTAAAACCAGAAAGAGTGGCTGAGAAAATGGGGTGAGCAGACAGAAAGATAATGTTTTTAGTTCCATGACTACAACATTAAATGAGCCCAAACCTGAAGAAATGAATAAACTAGCATCCATTTTATGGACAGCTTTCGATGGTACTGGCCAGAAAAAACAATCAGATGAGTTTAGACACAATTTAAAAAATTGTCTTTCAAGGATTCTATCTATAGATATTAAACTTGTTAACTTCTTTATTAAAATTAAGTGTTTACTACTAGCGTGTATTGAGCTGCATCTCTCCTAAGCCTGAAACCAAGAGATTTAACTTGTAACACCTGCTGCCTTAACACAGGTCTCCTTCCTTCTAAGAAAGGCTAAGTAGTAATTAGGTCAAGTAGGAAAAAGCCTCTACTTTTCTCCAGAACATCTTCAAGCTGTCCAAACTCATCAGGTCCCAAGAATTCATAATAAATGTATAGGCCATAGGTCATGATTTTGCACTTAGTGGAATTGTTCCAGGAGAAGCTGGTTAGAAACCTGAGTGTCGATCACAGTTGACTCTATCCCTCATAATAAGAAATTTCCTCTTTCTTTCAACCTGTATGTTAGGAAAATTAACCCCTCTTCAGACACATAAAAACTCCTGAATTATTCTCTGCTTAAAAAAGCTCTAAGTTGGTTCTTCATTCAAATTACTTAATACTTTTTTTGGAGAAAAAAAAACCTTTCTGATGTATTCTGGAATATCCCTTGTGATTTATCCTATTAAAGTCTGAACAGATTTCATCTCCACAAATGACACTGATTCTTGCTAAATAAAATGCTCTGACCTTCAAGACAGCTCCAGCCTGACAGTTCAGTCTCCATCTGTATTCCTTTCCAATGACAGCAGGCTGGGAGGGTATTATTTCATTTACCTGCACGTCACTCACACTAAGCAAGTGGCTTCAACCCTGGTGGAAGGAGTTCCCCGTGGGAATCCATCATCCATTTTGATCAGGGCCTTGCATTTTCTGCTGACTGTCCTAACAAAGCCCAGCCGAATGTCAGTCAGCTTTTGAGCTGTTCATAATCTCTATTTTGCATGGGAGGTGGACAAGAGGAGGACTTTTCTAATGGCACTTTGCAATTCTTTAACATCTTCGCCTGGAAAGCACTGATAGCTTTCAGAGTCTTACAGCAGGCCGTTTGCAGATGGGCAAAGGCAAATGACTTTCCCAAAGATGGAGAAAAATGGTGCCAGAACCGGAGGTTCCTGCTCCCCTTTCCCAGCACTACCATTGTGATTTATTTTTTGAATTTTGTAGCCTCACTCTGATGGATTTTATTATTGGTTACAACCGTCTGTGGAAGAGAGAGGTCTTAAACTATATACTAATCCCACCTCCTGTGTAGACTGGACACTGAAACCAACGCTGGTCTCTTTTAACCACGGACCAGAGACCTGGGTAAAAGCAAAACATTCACCCACCAGAAAAGCTGAATGGTACTTCCCACCTAAATTTACTAAGTAAAAAAAATTGTCATATCAAGGTAATACTTTGAGTAGCTGCTGGTAACCCGAGTTTAGTTTTATTAATGATGTCCTAAATATAGGTGCCGAAAAAAAATTGGCGTGAGTTCAAAGTGCAAAATCATTAGAAAATTAGCTCTGACTGGTTAAATTTTTAATCCTTTGCATAGCCTGATGCCACAGAGGCACACGTACCTTTACTACCAAATGTGCTTTGGAAGAGGTAGAGGTAGAAACTTAATGGTGGTTAAAGTTATGTTGGCATTGGACTAGCTGATCTCCGGAGGTCCCTTCCAACCCCTATCGTTCTGTGATTCTGTGAATCTACCCGTGGCGTGGTAATAATCTTGGGTCACTTAAAACCTGTTCTGGACTTCACCTGCTGAGCTGATAGCAAAACTCTCCTAAGAGATCCAATTACTTTTCTAAATGTAATGTTATTAATGGTATTGGCAGCCCCAACACAAACTCCATCTTTTCTGCTGCGTGGCTCCGTGTGAGTGATAGGAAGCGCTGGTTTGTTTTTATCCATTAGACTTTTTATTTTTATCAACATGGCTTATCGTGGTCTCTTACACACCGCACCATGCAGAGGGCTTTTGTGGGCGGAAGGGCCCCTGGGGTGGCTTAGGCGATGGAGTATTTAAGCTGGAATGCTTTGGAGCAAGGATGGTAAAACACAAACTGTAAAAAATGATCAAGCTTAAATTTGTTGGCCTCTGCCAACGGTTTTCCCCGGGAAGGTGTCACACCCTGCCCTTGCACAAATCATGTAGCGTTATACGCTGGAGCTTTTGTTTAACACTTTGAGATACTTCAGGAGGGGAGATGCTAAATAAACATACATTAGTAATGTGAAAGTTCCCAAACTGCTTCCCTTCGTCTGTGATAATGCATGAGCACTGGAGCCAGGAACACTGAGGCTTTCCTTTTTATTTAAAGCCACAATCAATAGGCAAATCCAAGTGGCAAATTGGACTGAACTGAACAGCAACTGAAATAAATCTGCCTGGGGCAAAGCTGAGAAGATTTTTTTTTTTTTCCCTTTCATCCTGTCTCATTGCTCAGTTAGATAACGGACCAAAACAAAAGACAGGACCTTTTACTATTCAGAGGACTTAATCAGTTACAGTATTTGTAGTCTTAGAATATTTATCCCCCATATTGACCTGCCACCACCAAAAAAGGGCTGCGGGTGAAAAGCTGACTTCCCATTCCGAGTGTTCCTTTTGCTATTGAGGTTTTTTAGAAGAAACCCTGAGTGCTGCACTGATATTTAATTCGCTGAAGCAACCAACCAAAGTTGCAGGGATGGGGTGGGCTGGTCCCTAGCCAGGAACAGACACTTCACTGGGTTTTAGTGGGCATGATGGTGTAGTCACTGGGGATGAGGACAGTTTCATAAGCAGAAGTTCTGCAGGCCAAAGTGAAATGGAGGCGAGATGGCTTCCTTGTACGCTTGTGATACAGTGACGCGCTGGGAAAGCACAGGGAAATCTTCAAAGTCCACAGCGATCCCAGATGTTTGAGGTAGCATATAGGCTCTCCCATACATCTGCCCTGTCCCTTTCTTCATTCTCATTATTTGGACAGGATAGTGCCAGCACCTTCCGGAGAGCTCTGCAGATATGTTAAGAGATTCAAACTCCATTTTAAAGTGCTTTTGCTTTACGTGACTCCTTACACATAGGCATGAGGAAGGAAAGTGATAAGAAGCTGGGCGAATGTGGATTGCTTCAGACACTGAGGTGCTGGAGTGTGTCCAGAGAAGGGCAACGGAGCTGGTGAGGGGTCTGGAGCACAAGTCTTGTGAGGAGCGGCTGAGGGAGCTGGGGGTGTTCAGCCTGGAGAAAAGGAGGCTGAGGGGAGACCTTCTCGCTCTCTACAGCTCCCTGAAAGGAGGGTGTAGCCAGGGAGGGTCGGTCTCTTCTCCCATGTAACAAGCGATAGGACAAGAGGAAACAGCCTCAGGTTGCGCCAGGGGAGGTTTAGGATGGATATTAGGAAAAATTTTTACACTGAAAGTGTTATTAAACATTGGAACAGGCTGCCCAGGGAAGTGGTGGAATCGCCACCCCGGAGGTATTTAAAAGCCGGGCAGACGTGGTGCTGAGGGACACGGGTTAGTGGTTGTTTTGTCAGTGTTAGGTTCATGGTTGGACTCGATGATCTTAAAGGTTGCTTCCAGCTTTGACGATTCTATGATTCTATGCAGTACTATAATAGATGCACATGCTTTAAGCAAAGGTTGATAAAATCCTCTTGGGCCCAGAGCCCATGTTTTGCAGGAGTCTGAGGAAGGAACCTCCTACTCCAGAGTGGGAAGCCAGTCCCTAAGGAATAAAGAGAAGAAAAGGGAGATGGTCCCTGGTTTCAGCAGGTTACCTACAATGAGTCAGCATGGCAGACTGCACCTTGTCATCGGGTTCTGTTCAAAGCCAGGGGACTCATCTCACCAAGCTTCAGAAGGTTGCAAGGTGGATGCTTAGATCTGAACTGGCTGCCTTAGCTCCCTTCATAGGCAGTGGAGAGAAACAGCATCTTTGGGGGTATGATTTGTCTGACTTATTTTCAACTTTATCTTACAAGATGAACTGCATCTTAGTTTCTGAAATGCAAGGGCATCTACCATCTCCTCTAAAGGACAATTCCTGTTAATGGTAACAGCGTGGCTCTGGCTCCCACAGTGGTCAACAGACGGGAGCAGTCACAGCACCAAAGTTAGTTACCCATAACAGCGGATCTGAATAAATCCTTGGGGCTTCTTTGCATCTGATGTCTCTGTTTAAGGACACCCCTTGCTGGCCACATGCTTTTGCTGGTGACTAAAGAGCAACCGAATTCTTGCAGCCAAGCGTTTTTTGTTCGTCGGGGCTGTGTTTCCATGGCTCCATGCTAAGCACCCTGCAGCTCACAAACAGAGGATTTTATTATAGCTCGTGTGAGGTACTGGTCTTTTTTTTTCCCTGGGTGACATTCAATAGATTAATACATAAGGAGGCCACACAGCGCAGTGAGCTGAATTTACACTTGGCCTTTTAGTGTTTTCAGTTTGTGTGCGATGCCCAAAGCTCTTCTAGTGTCACAGGCTGGATAATAAAACTTCACAGCAATGCCATAAGCCAGCCCAGGGACTGCAAAGGACTTTTCATCCGATCCTAGGGCAGTTTGCTAAGACACCTCTCTTTCCCACTACTTACAGATTTGTCTCTCTAAGGTATGAATGGAAACAAGAAAGGAAGAATATATTTAAGTGTGGCCACTTTTTGCATATTTGCAAGAAAGAAATGCCTCACTGCCGTCCATGTTCTTGCAAAGAAAAGATCATTAACTGCAAATTATTATTTCCATGCCTGGAAAAAGTTATTAGCTTCTATAAGCCCGTCAAGACAAAGCCATACACAGACATACTGGAGTAAGTTCCTATCAATCTATTACTGAATGACAGATGGGTCTAAAATTGGGACGGTTTAAAATTGGTGATGCTTTTTAGCTTGGCTGACATCCCCCATGTTGACACACAGCCATTTTGGCTGTTGCAGAGTTAGGCCTTGGCTACCTACACCGTGCTGTAGAGCCAAGCCTCTTAGTTGGTAGCTCCAGAACCTCTGGAGATCAAGCTCACCACAGGCTATGTAGTAGGAAGGAATCTTTTCCCCTGAAGAGAGGAAGCTTCTGCATATGGATTGCAGCTTTTCCAAACCGCTAAGATTCAGTCCTTTGCAACTGTTGCCTGTCAATGGTGTCAAGCTTAGGACCTTCTGGAACTCGAAGCACTGGAGGTTTAGCTAAGACTACACCCACTCATTTCCCTGTGGCTCAGGAACGAAGAGGCTTCCTAACAAGAAGAATTATGGCAAATGCCATGGAACAGCTGCTAACTCACATGGATGACTCCCTTAATGTAGTCACAGATGGGAACAGTTGATCTAGAGCTCCTCACCTCCTTCCTCCCTCACTCGTCCCCTTTGGACTGCATTGAAGCAGGCATGTCTTGGCTTGCTTTCATTTCATTCCTTAGATTTTAGGGATTGCCTAAAGGCTGAAGCCCTGCCAACATTGTAAGGCTCTGGTGGCATCTGCAGCATTCGTGGCCAGTCCATAGATCTTCACTCAGTTATTGCCTTCATATATAAAAGCTCTTCTTGTAACAGGTATTCAGCTGCTGCCCTTCACTGTCAAAGCAGGTGCACTTTAGTGGCTGCGTATTTCTCGGGCATTAAGGATACAGCCTGGCTGTTCCAAAGAGAAATGAGTTTTTCTATTGCCTTCAAATGATGTGAAAGAGGAGCTGGGGGGCTGGAACTCAGCCTGATGAAGACAGTCAGTGCAGAGGTCTCGTGTACCAACCTCCCAGCCCTGCTAATAGATGCTTTGGGCCAGTCCATTACGCCGTTGAAGCTCAGCCCTTCATTAATGTTCTGGCAATAAGACAAAAAACCAGTTTCTACTCTACTGCATTTCCAGGCATGCGGATAAAATGAACATTTCTGGTTTCACACAGCCTCTATGAAGTCAAAGAAACAGTAAATAAAAAGCACGTAGCAAGAAAAATCCCCAATCCCAAATGCAAAAAAACAAAACAAAACAAAACAAAACAAAACAAAACAAAACAAAACAAAAACCAAACCAAAAAAATACCCCATCCCAACTCCACAGTCTAAGCTTCTAATTTAGCAAGTAACTGGGGAGAAGGATGGGGAACTTGTCAGAGCCAGAGAAGCCCTTGCAAACACAGACAGTGACAGGAGGTTGACATCTTCCTGAATGCAACGGATTGGATCAAACCCACTGAAACGCCAGTCAACCCAAATGACAAATATTCTTAGTGACAAAGCTCCAATTTAGGAGTCTCTCTTTCATCTTGTTTACTTGTCGTTACTCTTTCTCTTTTTTATTGCATTTCCTGGCTAACGTTCTGAGTCACACTACCTCCTACCTGAGCCTGACACACTTTCACATAATGCGAAGGCTCTCTGTGAAGAGCTCAGCCTGACAAAGAGTTACAAAAACTTACTTCCCTACATGGGCGATGCTGGGGTACGTCTGACCCTTCGTTATGCCTCTTACACTCCCCAAACTCAACAAGAAAACATTTCACCACGTGAGAATTATTTTTCCGTCATAGCTATTCCAGTGACCTGTATCCTGACGTTGTCCCCATTTGACTTTTTTGGGTAATTCCCACCCGTTATTCCTTCCACCCTCCTCCTCTTGTTACCCTGCTTCTCGTGTCTGTACTTCCCCTGTCTACAGCTATAACAGCTCACGCGGAAGTCTCTGCGACTCTGCTCCTTGATTAATGGCTCCCAGTTCTGATGACTGATCGCCTCCGCCAGTTTTAATCACGCCAGCTTCATTTGCTATTGAATCATCTGGAAATGGCACTTGTGGCTCACTGTGTAACAACATGCAACAAGACAGGGAGCGGCATAAGAATTCTCCACTGGTTGGCTTACCTATGTCTGAAATCTTTATTTCTGACAGAAGACAGGAAAGCAGGGAACAGAAGAAAGAATGAGGTGTTAGCAGCTCAGTTCGATGCATTATTAGCAGATTGAAAACTTGACAGTAACTGTATCATACAATGCAATAATAAATAAAGACTTAGCTGGAATGACACTGATATATTTTATATTAGATATTACTTGGCAGTGAGCTCACTTATGTACCGCTGCGTATCACAAAGGAAGCGGGATCTCACCTGCTTGGAGTTATTCACTTATGCAGGAGATAGGACCAGGCAGACTTTATCATTCAGAGCAGTACTGAGCTAAATATATGTAGATGCAGATATCTTTACAGTTTTTTTCCACTCTCAGGGAAAGCAATACCTTGTGATTTACAAAGGTAACGTAACAGTTGCAGTTATGGGTGGCAGTTCATTGCCATAACCTCATGAACTCCAGCCCAGAGGACTGAAACTATGCCGAGCTGGACATTTTTCATGGGTCTAGTTACACACTCAGCTGCAGTTATCTGTGACCCACAATGCATTTGCTTTTCTCTCTGCAACAGAACACTACGCTCAACCCCCTCCTCCCCAAAACAAAACCCCAAAAGCCAAATAGCAAGGGTGTTAATCTCCAAGGAGATGCTGATTCGAGAAGACACAAGCAAACTCCATTTAGTCCAAAAAGCAACGGCTTTCCTCCATGGCTTTTAGTCAGCCGGCATCTGAACCCACTTATTTTATAGCACACCAGAGTGAAGAAATGTTTATTAGATCCAGTAACCTAAACGTTTGCACAGATGAAGCAGCAATCGTTCCAGCAGATTTAACTCTGTGGCTCTACGCAAAAGCCAGCAAGGCTACTCTGTCAAGGCTTCCAATTTTCCCTTTTCCAATCAGGAAATACTCTGCAAAACCTCCGTTGGGTCTGGTATTTCCACTGACAATGAAACCGGGATCGGGTTTTCAAAATCGTACTTCTGGGAATGAGATATTAATCCCACTCAGTTGCAGTGGGATTTGGGCCCCAGATCACCTAGGCTCTTCTGGAAATCTCACCTTTGGTCATTAAAATAACTTTCTGGCACTGGAAGAACATTACATTCTTTAACGTGGACCAGGTCTCAAGATTTAGCCCAGCTTCCCACCTTACAAACGTGAGAGACGTTATGTTCTCGTATCTCATGTAACAGAACAGCAAGAATCAGGTTCTTGCTTATTAACTCAAAAGGTCCCCCAGCCCTCTGAGATGTGACTGTAAACACCTCACTGTGGGCTTCCAAATTCAACGATTCCTCCTGATTTCCTTGTCGCCCTCTGAGCACACCAAGATACATATTCTGTAAGTGCCAGCCTTGTTGTGGCTTTCCGGATTTCTTTTCTCATACACCATGATCTACAGCAATGGTTCTTTGTGCTAAATAGGACCTTCAGCAAGGTCTAATGACTGTAGCATGTTTGTAACAAGGGACTAACAGGATCTTGCACTAATTTTGCTGTAGATCAGCTCTTTCATTTTTACCTGTGGCCTTGTGTGGCAAATGGGAATACAAAGCAACGCTACAGGGGACGCTGCTCCTCTAGTAAGCTGTCTAGTAACCTTCCACATGGGAGTCCTTGCAGAAATGGAGCCTTACTTTTGTCCTCAGCAGGCAGGACACTAAATCTGAGTAGAGCAGGGAGGTTCTTTCTGGAAGATTCTCACTTTCAGGCCAGATCTTGAGAGGTGAATGGGAATGTGAACCTTGCTACCACGCTAACCTCATATTGACCTCTCAGGACTTTAGGTCAGGTCCTTCGAGCAGAGAAGCCTCATTCACAAACACTGGTTTAATTCTATTGACTTTCCTGGAGTGAGTCTCGTCTGGTCGCAGAGTTCAGAATCGGGCCCTCACACTGTGAAGTGGGTAATTGTATTTGTTGTGGAAATTTTAGGTAGGAAAAATATCCTGTGAGGTCAATTTGAAATTTTGATTCAGTCACAATCTATGTCTTTTCCTCAGAACTTGTGACAAATCTATACTTTTCCCTCCCCTTCTTTGTTTTTAATGGATGTTCCTTCACAATCCTCCCTATTTCTCCTAATATATTTTTTCCTTTGTTATTTGGGGTTACAAGGAAACACTTCACTTTTACTTTCAGATGATCCATCTACAAGTTCACCCTGATGCTGCTGTTCAGTTGGGAACTGAGAGGGGTTGATATGTTTGTCTCTAAAAAAAAACAACTAGAAAAACCCAGTTTGTGACTCCCTAGGTGATCACCCTGTCTTAATTATGAATGATCATCTGTCCTGATTAACCTCTACATATCATCATCAGCGCTGTGTCCTTCCAAGTTTAGGTTATCTCAGAGGCTGATTATTAATTTTAAGAATTCCCACTGGTGCTTATCTACACCAAAAGGCAGACCTCAACACAGTTTGATTTAGCAGCTCAGAAATGTATCAATATCTTTCGTGTGTGATTCAATTCTGGAAGAATTTGTTAGGCCTGTGTTTCTCTGGTGTAAATCAAAGTCAGCAGAGTTGCAGAAGAGGCAAATCTGGACAGCTTTTTTTTTTTTTTTTTTCTTTTTTCTGTTTTGCTGTGGGTTTTTTTAAGAGTTTTGCTCATTTTCCTTTTGGCTACTTAAGATTTCTGCAGAACTTAAGGGCATAATTATAATGGCCACACTCAGCACAGTGTACCTCAGTTCCAGGATGTTGGTGACATTGCCAGAGGGAAAGATCCTTCGGATGTAGTTGAAATCTCCAACATAAAGACTTCCATCAGACCCACACGTTAGGGCAACAGGAGCCAGGAGTTTGTTCCCATCTGCAAGACCATTGCAGCTTGGACAGGAAATGCTACGTCTGCGGCCGTTGCCCATAATGCTTCCAATTACAGGCGGCTGCTGGGAAATAAACTGGTTTTCCCCATTTCCTTTATGCAAGATGCCTAGAGAGAGAAAAGAGTAATAAGGAAATTAAAGAGAGACAGGGAAACTCAGACCAAAGGGAGCCCAAGCTGGCAATGCTGGATGCCAGCTGGGGAATTTGTCAAGTAGTAAGGAGGTTTATCGTTTTTCATAGTATTTTTTTGTGACAGGTTCAAATGAGGAGCCCGTTATCTGAAATAATTATTTTCTATAGACCCATTATATTTCCTGCAGAATAACAGTATGTAGGGAGAACAAGGTTTTCTTTACCTTTGAATGAAATACACTTTTCAGCACCTCATGGATTTTTACCTGCCCTTTCTGTCCCTCCTTGCCCTGTAATTTGCAGCATACCAGGTAAAAAAAGAAATGAAATAGCTCATGGAAAGGTAAGGGACAGGAAGACCATGGTGCATTCTCTGGAGAAATGTTTCATCTGCAAAGCTTTAGAGGAGCTCTGCTTATGTTCCCTGTAAGTGCAGTGCTTTCAGCAGCGCTGTGGCCTGAATTAGGTGTTTGCTCCCATACCCCTGCTATCATCCAGAGGGACACAGTGCTTCCATCTTTTGAAAGTGTTCTGATCAGCTTTCAGGCCTCCCTGCTGCAGTCTTGAGCAGCCTTCAAGGACTCTGGCATCTTCCATTTTCCCTTATGACCCATGAAGACTCTCGTGCCCGCAGTACACTTTGCACCGGAGGATGTGTCTGGGTGGGTTTATGCTCAATAGGTCCAACCTGAATAGGCTCCCCCTTGTTATTTTAGGAATATTTTCCTTGTTAATACCCTTCTTTTAAGACACTACAAAGTTAGACACGCCAACATTCAACTACTTCATGATGTCCAGCTTCTTTTGCATTTACACACACCAAACTGCTTCTAAATGTAGATTACTAGAAATAACTGGTTAGTAAAATACATGAGAGAATATATGTGTTGGTCGGGTTTCTTTCCTTTCCTTTTCTTGAATTCTTAGCGATAAGAAGCAACTGTGCCTTGCAACACTGCATTCTTCCCGTCATGTGTTACAGAAAACCTACCACTTTGAATGTTGAGGGCATGGTGTTTGTCCAGGGACCATCCTCCAAGTTTAGAAGCATCAATTTCATAACCCTGAAGCACAGCTGTCCTCTTCTCCCACAGGATCAAGTCAGGACAGGATTCATACTCATAACCTACTGAAACTACGAACAAGAGAGAAACAAAAGACCCCCCCACGTTAGTAACCCAGAAACGCACAGTCAGCACACACAGAGTTTCAACTGAGCAGGGGTAACAGCATTTCTACAGGCAACTGCCAATTTCATTTAAAATGCCATCATTGTAATGCAGAGTCCTAATATTTTTCTCTTTAAAGGCCATCCTGCATTTAAAAAGGTCAACACAGTTGTAGATGTTGGGCAAATGTGCTAAATATTTAAAAGGCACCGGTATAAAGACATGTTTTAAAACAATGGGTACTCGAGGGGGTAAACCACTGCTGGACTCCTAAATGGGAGCATTTTACTCCTATTTACTATTTTTGATCAAAGACTGCACGTCAGGAACTTGCTAAAAATCATGGTCTTTCATGGAAAGTAAAGACTTATTCACATGAGGCATGGGGCAGCAAGTCCCTCGGAGGCAGCAGTCTTGGACCAGTGTGACTTCTGGTCATTGTTAATGTCAAAAGGGTTTGCTTGCCATGATGTCTAATCAGTGCCCTTCAGGAGTAACTCTGCGGAACACATTGGAGTTGCTTAAGAGTAAAATGATGTCCATAGATGGAAAATTGTGTTTTTGACAGAATAATGTGTCCTTTATGATTTTCTCAGGAGAAACAGGACCAGTTTCATTGGGATGTTTTTCTTCTGCATTGCCTGATCTTTTCAGCGCTAACAGCTGAAGCAGAGCAGAACTGCAAGTTCTACACAAATGAAAAGCAATTACATAGCTCTCTTTTTTTTTCCCACTAGATAAAAATAAAGGTCTGATCTTACAAGTTTCCCAGCCTCCTTGAGAAGTGCTGAGCACTGGGTGAACTCAGGATCCCCCATCAAATATAGCCTTTTGCAGAATCAGACAGTATCAGAGGAAGATGTAATTTAGGAAATGAAGGCTTGGTATTTCCCACTGTTCTAGAGGTGGGGATCACTGAAAACCTGAATGTTGATGTCCTCAGAGCTGCTACTCTGGGGCTGCAGAGCTGCACCATGGAGCACTCCGGGACCCCACCGCTGATCTAGCATCTTAAAGAGTATGTAAACGTAGTCTTTCAGGATGCGCTAACAGGACACGTTTCTCAGTGTGGACTCCAAACTGGGTACGGCTCAGCAGGTTGTATCATCCAGCCTACTCTAGGCAGCTGAGCCTGAGTGAGAGGAAGGCACCCATTCTTCCTCTTAGAAAACAAGGCACCCTACAGCTCCTCTAGAGAGACGTATCTTCAGTTGGGCTACGAGGCATCAGCGAACCACCCTTCTGTCAACAAGAGCTCCATCTCCTTGGCAGCCTGAAGGGTCTAGTCTAGATTCTATTGAACACCTGTAACTACTGTCCTCTGGTTGTTGATCGGATGGGAAGCAATCACCGCAGAGCTGCACCACCTCTGCTCCCTATACACTCAAAGTTCCCCCTTCCCTCTGGCACCATCACACAGGGCTCACTGGGTGAGGCCTGAGATGGCAGCAGGAAGAGGAATGAAGTGTCTCTTTGCATGCATCCACAGCACATCCTGCCCCAACACGGGCTTCAGCTTCTGCCCCTGTAGAGTGGGCGGCATGGGCCATAATGCTTGGTGCTGGGGATGTGGCACGTTGAGTACGCAGACCCTTCCCATTCTCTGCCTTGCAGCTTCTGACAGTCTCTTGCAGATGTAAATGAACGTACAAGGTAGAAGAGAGAAGACCATCATGCCCCAGTTTGGGATGGCTTTCTTGAATGGGTAACGAAGGGGAAACTGAGATTAGAGCAATCCTGAAGGTCAGGCAGAAGGAGGAGTGGAGATCCGGGCTCAGTTCTAGGGATTTCTTTCAAAGCAGTGCTGACAGCTTTTGGCTATGGGTGAGAGGCAGCCAAACGCCTCTAGTCCCAGTTCATTCCTTCTCTATGAATATGATGGTAGCAGCTCAGGGTGTACGTGCTGGGCCATGAGCCAGAGAACAGATAAATATTCATCTGTTGGGGAAATGTGTGCTGTCTGAACAGCTGGGCCCAATCCTCTCCAAGGAAACAGCAGGGAACCGTCAGGGACCATTTTACGTGTTAGCAGTTGGACCATACCGATCTAGGACAAGGTCTGTGGGTTGCCACTTAGCTGCTTCTAAAAAGAGACGCAAGCCCCGGGGTCACTTACCGAAAGCTTCTGAGAGCCCATACACCTTCTGGCTGTAGACGTCTGTCTTATCCCAAATGAAATAATAGGACAGGTCCGGAGCAGCTGCAAACCACTTTCTGAAGAGGCGTCCCTCGACGGCCACCATGAGGTGGACTTTCATGAGGTTGAAGGGGATGGTGGGGTGGGTCATGCTGATCCTCAGGACTGATTTGTAGCCAGCTGTGCGACTGCTCAGGTAACTCACTTTTATTTTACTACCGGAAACGTTAATCTCCTCCTGTAGAGCCTGTGGAAAAGCAATCCAGGAGGTGTTAAATCAGCAGTGAGCAGACAGGAAAAGGCAGCAAAGCTGTAATTTATCAAACACACCTTTATAAAAGCTCTGGGAGACACGTGTAAAAAAGCACACCTAGTAGGCATCAAGTATGAAATCATATATGTAATTTATAGGGGCGGTTGTGGAAGCCAAGAAATGCCCCTCTCTCTCCATCTCTGTTACATGGCAGAACGGGAGACTGAAGTATCACATGAAAGTCAGTGTTTACAATGGGACTCACTGTTAAAAGGAGTCACAGGACCCATGGTGAAAGGAGCTTGGGGTCTGAGATTATTCCATCCCATCAGTTTAGCTTCCATTTTCTGTCTTTTATTTGGTTGGTTTCGATGACTGCTTATTTTTGTCTCCTGGCTTCTTTTTCCCAGTAAAATATCAAGCCCTACTTGGCCTGTATCCTTATGGACGTTCCCTGGCCCTGATCAAAACCTGCCATTCTCTCCAAGTCCTCAGTGAATCCTGCTTCCACCCTCCCTCGATGATGACTTACCCATCTCTCCTCCTTTGAAACTGCTCCTCTCCTACCTCAGCTCTGACTCTCTTTTCCTGATCCACCTCTATCTCACGGGTCTCCATTCCAGTACAAAACTTCACAAAAGACTAGAGAAAGAGCAGGGAAAGTTTTGCCTGCCCCTGTTCTGCTTTGAGAATAGAGAAGTCTCAGTAAAGATGAGATTTGCAGCTAATTTACCTGCTAAAGTATAACTGGATCTTGAAATTTCTTTGGTTTTAGTTGGAGAAATGCAGGGAAATTTTCTGGAAAGTGCTACAAAGTGCATCCCCGACACCATGCTGATTCTCCCATGCAAAATACTGATACAAAAGGGCATTTCTTTCTTAAATCTTAGGAGACAAAAAAAAAGAGTTGTTGTTACTTTCCAGAAAATTTCACTCTTAGGTAAGGATTCGACATGGACATTTTCAGCGCAAGCCGGCAGCCTTTGGCAAAGTTTGAAAGATGAAGGTAGAAGCTTAGCAGTGAGCTGGAAAACTTGGCCTGATAATGGGATGTGTCAGAAGGTCACAGCTGGCACCGTTCTCTCCTGCACCACTTCTGACACCACTTCGGTGTGCTGGACCCTAAGTGAGCTGTGAAAACACTTCCCCAGCAATAATCGGCTTTCGTAACACTAAGGGCACGGAGGCTCAAAGGCAGGTGGGTCAAGAGATCCACCCCTCAGGAAGGGATCACAGCCGTCCTGGTGTCCTCCAGGCCACCTGGCTCCTTTACTCAACTCCTCCTCTGTGGGAGCAGCAAAACTTCCCTGGCATGACAAGTTGCTCATCTCTTACAAGTTTTCCGGCTAGAGTTATAAATAACGACAAATCTTGTAATCTGCCCCCTGAAAAGACCTCTTCTAAGCTATCATCCGAGGCCCACCGCTTCTTCAAGTGATAACTTACAGCCTCTGAGCGTTGCAGCGCTTGACAAACGGACACATCCAGAAGTTAAAGCGCCGTTCCACCGTGCTCATAAATATTTACTTTCTCTAACGCAGCCTTTTCAATTTGCATATCTCAGTGCTTAGGAGGCTGAAAAATGACAGAACTGGGAAAACCCATGATTTTTAAAATATATTTTATGAGCTCAGCAGCAAGCTGGGCTGGGACCAGGCTCAACCAGAGACCAGCTGGAGTAAAGGTGGTCCCTTGTATCAGATCTGTCTTCAGATGGAACCCCTCTAGGAAAAAGCCAGGCAGAAATAATTGTCACAGAGGTATTATTTGCAATGTCTGGTTCAAATCCCCGTCAGAAATAATTATTTCCCTCTGTCATGATCTGTCTCTGCTGTCTGCCATTGCGGAGAAAGGGCCAGCACAGCGGTACCGAGGCGCCGAGCAGCACGAGGGGCTGTGTTTAAAGGCGCCTGCTGGAAGAGCGGGTTCAAATGGTAATTCAGATTTTCGGAAATGCATTTGGAGTTTGTCAGCAGCGCCGCACTAGCAACAAAGCAGGCCATTGATGGGAGGAATATAATCCAGTAGGACATTGGTGGGAGAAGAGGGAAAAAATAAGCTTTAAAATACTCTGAATGCACCAAAAGTAACGACAGCTGAATTGTGCCCTTATTTCTATTTGATAATTGCTGTTTGGACTGAATAAATTCATATGCTGGTCTGGGGTCCTTGTGGGGTCACTCTAGTGCTCTTAGAGTTTATCACAGCCTAACCGATATAATCTGCTTTTTAAAAGTGGTCCAGCCATGAGGCTGGTCGGGTCGAAGATCTGGTTCTTCAGGCTCACTCAGGCTTACAGGGATTTTCACAATTTAGCAATTTTCACTGCCATGTTCCATGCGCTCCTGGCTGTTGATCTACACTTGTGTTAGTAGCAATCCTTCCACCCTTTGCATGAGACAATGTGGAAAATCTTGTTTCTGTGTGCTGGGCGACACATTTCTCTTACAGCTACTCTTCACTCTGCCAGCAGAGAAGGCAAGGAACAATCAATCTTTTTTTTTTTTTTTTTTTTTTTAATCTGATGGTCAGAAGGAATATTGAGAAAGAAAGGCATTTAGGGCCTGAGTCAGGGGCCTTAACATAGGCATTGAGTGCTTTTGAGATGTTCGATGGTATCCAAAACCTCTGCAAAGGGATGGCAGATCTGACGTGGACCTTCTTGAGATCTCTGCCTTTCTGAAGCTACAGCTGGAGGCCTGAAGGGACACTTCGGAGCATCTTGAATGGCACTAAATCTGTCTTTGGGCACCTGAATCAAACACTTAAAATGTATTATTTGCTCTTTTGAATTAATCCAGTTAGAGGACACTGCATTTATTTGTTGAAGCTCATGAGGTTCCTATCTGCCCACTTGTTAAAACCCCTTTCCCAGCCCTGCCATCCACTTGTCACCTCCTCCCAGCTATGTGCTCACACCTTTTATATTTAGCATTTCTCTACTGAAAACTGCACATTACAAAATGCAGCTGCAGAAACTGACAGTTAGGTTATTTTTTATGGTATATATATCCAGTATAGGAATGAAAAGTAGTCCATTTATGTACTGAAGTATAGTCAGGACTCTGCCATAAAATCAGATTCTCTTGTATATTCCTGCACCACAAACTTTGTTAATCTTCAACTGTCAATATTTGAGCTGGAATACTGTTTTACAGGTTTTAGCTCCATCATTTGGCACATGGGAAAAGTACTGCTCATCATGTACAGGATTCATATCTAAACTTAGGAACATAAAAGTTAGGAGTCTCCTCTGAACTACTCCTCTAAGTGTCTTTATGGCCAACGGGCAGAGACAGGCTCTTTAGAAGGTTGATGTTGCTGCGTAAACTCAAGAGTGGGATTCAATTTCAGTTTAAGGCATCTAAATCCAAACGTCGACATGTGTGTGCATGTGAGGTAGACACGTAAGCATCAATCATAGTCAGTGGAGATCTAACTGATACTGTCAGTGGGAACTAGATACCTTCAAGATGGTCAGCTTAATTGGCCTGTAGGCTCCACTGATGATATTGATTAGGTTTCTGCGAGCTTTAATGGGAGCTCAGACATCTAGCACACATCCAGATGACTCCGCGCGAACAGCTTATTTAGGTGCCATAATCTTAAAATGAATCCCACTTAGGTCTTAATTAGATTCCATTTTTATCTTCACAGGTAATCACACAGGTGTCTAGTGTGATTTGGGATGTTCAAGTTATCTGTGACATTCACAAAGGGCCGGCAGATATAACGCAGGACACTGACAGGGGGATCATTGGCAGTTGGAGGCCAAACACGATATCTGCAGGATATTTCAAATGGCACTAAACATCTACGCTGAGGGTGGTGAGACACCGGAACAGGTTGCCCAGAGAGGTGGTAGATGCCCCATCCCTGGAGACAGTCAAGGTCATGTTGGACGGGGCTCTGAGCAACCTGATCTAGTTGAAGATGTCCCTGTTCATGGCAGGGGGGTTGGACTAGGTGATCTTTAAGGTCTCTTCCAACCCAAACCATTCTATGATTCTATGATCTATCATCAAGAAACTCTATCAAGCCATTGCTGATGATCTACATCCCTGTCTGCTTTCACAGTTGACAGACAGACACGCACTCTTATTGAAGAGGAGTTTTAGAATGTTTCAGTTCAAATAGATATAACTAACACAATCTAACGAGTATCTTATCCAACAATGAGTGAGGTTATGATTATAGTTTCATTGTATCAGACATTTGCTTTTCTCCTAGGCAGCACTGAACATTACCTTTCATGGTGGTTGTTGGTTTAGGAAACAAGAGATGTGAAAACTGAACCAAGAACTTGCAATCTGATGGACATTACAAGAGATGGGACTTCATTAGTAATTATGCTGGGACAAACACATGGAGACAGTAATTGGAAATTAGCGTGAAAAAGGATCACAGGATTTAGTCCAGAGGGAAAGGTAAGGACACCACTAGCTTTATTTGTTTCTGGGTTCAGTACCTGGTGTATTAAAATTAGAAGACAGAAAGTCACTTCATTCCTCATTAATGCTACTGCAACTCCAATGGAGTCACGTAGGAAGCACACAATTTCTTGCTACACTTGTTATTATTTCTACCTTGGCAGATTATTATTTGTCACTAATAATGCCGAATGCTGGCATCTAAACCCCAGGGAACAACACACCCAAGAAAGGAAAGCTTGACTGCTGCTACATCCATGTATTTTAACAGAGTGAGTATTTTTAAGGAAGATGGATAATTCAGTTGCTTGGACAAGTCAGTTTAAACCCATCTTTCCTCCTGGCGAAATACTTCCAATCCACAGCAGGTTGTTAAACTACTTTATCCGACTCGAACTTCCATAAAAAAAAGGAAAACTGGGATGAGAAATTCAAAGTAACCCTCTCGCTTTCCTCATCTACCCCAAATGTCATGAAATGCAATAAACCCCAGGTGCTCGGCAGCCTGGCCACTTGCCAGCTGTCTGCTGGCTGACTGCACATCTCAGCAGCTTTGTAGAGCAAGGCGCATGCCTTCAAACCCTGAGAACCTTCATGCCTGATACTCCACCACCCAGGTCCGTCATGCCCGACGGGTGAAATTTGCTTGTGAACAGAAGAAAGGCATCAGAGCATTAAGAGGTCCATCGGCCTTGCGCTGGGCGTGTTGAATGCCAAAGGGCTGCCCGAAGGCTTGTTGTGGGTCAGGTGGGGGTCCCAGCCCACCTCCTGCGGATGGGAAATGAAAGCAAAGCAGAGCCAATGTAGGTTTTTGCTGTCGGCCGTGAGCGCTTTGCCTCCATCTCTCAGGCATAAGGGAAAAGAAACCTTCTGGCTGCGTGCTTGTGAGACAGAGCTCCTGGCAAATGGCTGAAAAATGGTGCAACAAACACAGAATGCTTCATTTAAGGGCTACCAAGATGATGAGGGGACTGGAACACCTCTCTTAGGAAGGAAGGCTGAGGGATTTGGGTCTTTTTAGTCTGGAAAAAAGAGACGACTGAGGGAGGATCTTATCAATGCTTAGAAACACTTAAAGGACGGGTGTCAGGTAGGATGGGGCCAGGCTCTTTTCAGTGGTGCCCAGTGACAGGACAAGGGGTAACGGGCACAAACTTGAACATGGGAAGTTCCATCTCAACATGAGGAGGAACTTCTTTCCTTGAAGGTGGCAGAGCCCTGGCACAGGCTGCCCAGAGAGGTGGTGGAGTCTCCGTCTCTGGAGACATTCCAAACCCACCTGGACGCGTTCCTGTGCCACCTGCTCTGGGTGACCCTGCTCTGGCAGGGGCTTGGACGGGATGATCTCCAGAGGTCCCTTCCAACCCCTGCCATTCTGTGATTCTGTGATTCTGTGATTTTAGCAAAGCAGGGGAATAGAGAAAGACACAGAATAGTTGCATTCATGTGTCTCAAAGCAGGGAAAAGAAGCACAGAAAGGAGACGGATTATTTTCTCCTCGGCTCAGACGATTCTTACCTGGATTTCAGGAATGATAGGACCTTTCTCTGAGCAGGAACTTGCAAAAGCTGTCAGCGGGGATGGAGAGACCACGGGGTTGGGCCGGGCAAAGTTACTGAGGTCACAGCTCGGGATCTCGTTCTCTTCGTGCCTCATGACTATGGTTTCCATCACGAAGAAGCGGTCCCACGGCAGCCACAGCGTGTGCTCCTGGGTGATGAAGGGAGCCCGCTCAAAGTGCAGGATAATGGAGATCCCACCAAGGGTTACCAGATCGAAGCTGTTTTAAGAGATGGGATACAAAGTTAGTGCAAGCACCACCCCCGCCTGTTTGTAACAATTCCCTAGCAAGGACTCCCAGGAAAATAACTGCAAGAAATATCATCAGCCACACTTTACAAGTGTAAAACCTACAGCCCAAAGAGCCTTTATTTGGGTAAGAGCAAGTGGCAGAGGCAGGAGCACAAACTCAGCCTCTTTACATTTATATTAAAAACACACCCATCCCTTTTTTTGAGACAAATGTTTATCTTCGTTAGTGATTTTCTAATGTTATTTGACCATACACGCTCACTTTTTCAAAAAAAAAAAAAAAAAAAAAGTATTTGTCACCCAAGCGCAGTCACAGATTGGATCAACTCACACGATGAAATAAACGATTTGGAAAGTGGTTTCTGCCACGCACCACCAATACAAATCGCCTTGGCATGGCTGCTAACCCGACTAATACCCAATGCAGCCCAGGGAACAGGTGGAGCCCAGTCACGGAGCCACCGTGCGAGGCAGGTGGGAAGAAACGGAGACCACGCAGGCAGCCTCTGTACCGCAGCACTCTGCGCATCGCCTTTTCCGACTCTTGATCCTTCAGAGCAGGGCAGAGAACTCACTGCCTGTGGTCTGCAACTTCGCCCTACGCTACCTCCAGCCAAGCGGCTTTTCTGCCTGCGTTCATGTTGGATAATATTATGTCGGGCTAACAGACAGCCCTCCAGAGCTGTACAGAAGGACGTTGCCTCCATAAGGAAAATATTTCTCCTCTTAACGTAAAGATGTTGGAATAGGGTTTGGGGTTTCTCTTAGATTTGCATTTAAACTTCACATCTTGTCAGAGATGGAGAGTTTACGGAGGACGTACCTACTATGTATAGACTCAAAATAGAGGTGTTAACTGTGAAAAGAAGAGATTTAAGCACAATTTGAAGACCTCTCGTTTTTGCTTCTTTGTTGTTTTTTTTTTTTTTCTCAGTATCTATTCAGTTGCGTTGACAAATGTGTTTCAGGGGAAGAAAGTTTTCTCATCTCTGCTTCTCACTTTCAGCGCTTGGCACTAGCGTATGACAGTCTTACACAGATTTTAAGCATGAGAATAAGCTCGCTGGCTTCAGGGCAGCTGCTCATGCGCTTAAGAGCCACGTGCTTAAGTACTTCTCTGCGCATGAGAACCAGCCCTCTGACAGCCCACAGCCAGACTTGATGCACCTTGTAGTCACAAGGTAAGAAAGAAGCTGAAAAAAGTATTTAAAATTATTTTTAAAATTAATTATGAGGCTTTCAGATTGGCTGAAAAAATCCCCGAGGAGCAAAACCGGGTATGAACTATTTCTTAAAAAAAAAAAAAAAAAAAAAAAAAAATTCTTTGGCAAGCAATCATTCAGGAGAACCTTTTTTTTTTTCCTTTTTTTTTTATGGCTGACAGATTGAGGTGCCATTTACTAAATATAGTTACGAAAAGAAAGTTATTCAGGAAACAATGTTAAATGGAGTCCATGGGAGGGAGTGGAAAGCATTTTAAAAAGCTAAAGACATGTTTGTTCCACCACTCAAGTGGGGGCATCAGCTTCCCAGACCTATGGAGCTTGGCTCCCAACAGCCTGACGAGTAACTTGCTGGTCCTTGGCAGCAGAGTTATGCAGCGTTTGTGCTTTGATGAGAACATTTTTAACCGTCAATTAGCGTTTGGCAAGTCCTTCAGCTGGGAGGGAGAAGCTTGCCCTGCATGGATCCAGGCGCTGAAAGGGGCAATGGGAGGAAAGAAACAAACATTACAAATGACACTCAACAAGTTTTTAGGCAAGTGGGAAAGAGATTTTATTTGGAAACGCCTCCGTTTCGCTCATTTGCGAACAGCCCTTGGCTTCATTGAGCCTGGGTCAGGGATGGTAACCTGCTGAGAGGAAGCAATCCTTGCCTCTCCTGCATCCCCAAAACGGGACGCGGGAGGGAAAGCATCCCCTCCACGTCAGGCTCCAGCGGCTGTGGAAACAGGGACAGGCAGCATTTTTGTAGCAGGCGCTGCTGCTCATGAGCTGTTTTTCCCAGAGTCACAGGGTGCAGCTTTGAAGTTACCTTGATGAACCAAACAAAAGCTAAAACCAAAACCAAACAGAAAAACCCAAACTGAAAACACCTTCCTCCCAGCTTCCCTTAGCGAAATTAGATTTAGCAAGAGCAAAAACGTCTTGGGATTGAAGGAATGAGATAATTTTATTTCTGGTTTTGCTGCTGATCTCTGATGTCTTTTTTATCACTCTAAAAAATCGTACTTGCTCTACAGTCTTATTGTTCTGTTTGTCTTAAAAGACTCTGGAGAGACAGGCCAAAGGATGAAATTCTCTATTTATCCACAAAACAAGCTTAAAAAAAAAAAAAACAAAACCACAGAAAAGTGTAACGCTTTCTCATCTCTTTGCTCTGGAAGTCCATATATTTGGTCCTTCTGAGAGAGCCATGCCAAAGTTGCTAAATGTGATGGCAGGTACACAATACTGAAAAAGTCTGGAGACTTTCCCGCTGTTTTATTAACGCTATGCTTACATTACAACAATGGAATACTGAGGACTTGCAGCCTTTATAAACTGCCAGTTTAATCAAACTTAATTCTTTATTCTAAAATGTGGTTTATACCAATACTTCGATCCATCTATTGACTTTGCTTTACAGAGAAACCACACATGCAATAGACTGGTTTTAGATCTGCCATTTTCTCTTCATGCCTTGTTACCTGAAAAAAAGTTTGTCCCCCAATAATTAGGCTAAAAACACATGCAAGCCTCGAAGTTATCAAAGTTTTGCTCGATGTAGGATCAGGATTTCACCATTAGAGGCTGTATCTGAGTACTGTAATAGGTGCAAAACCTACTTGCAGAGACTCAGAATACAGTGAACCCACTTACAGGGGTGGAATATTCAGCGCACTGCAATTCTAAAACTGAAATTTTACTCACTCATTTTGAAACTTGGTCATGCCAAAGAAACCCACAAAACCCAAACCTGAAGCAACAAAATCAGCTTAGGAACCAATCTAGCTAAACCGATGCCATTCTGCCTTTAATCTCCCTTACATTAAAAACACAGTTATTGCCCTGCTATCAATAAACTGATTTGCTAAATCAATTTAAGGCAATTCAGTGCACCTTTTCAAGAACAGATATTCCTATGGTGAATATGCCAAATAATAAAGGCAGTGAGTTTTATGCCGTTATCTCATAACCCTTGGAACAAGGTAATTCTTGCATGCGCGTTCCCATTTTTCATCCAAACCAGAGTGACACCAAAGACGGTCCAGTGACCCCATACGACTGTGCCCTGCCATGGACTGGGAATGCGTGCAGTCTGCTACTGCAGTTCGGGAGAAGTCACTTCTTGCTTAAGAGCATCAACGTCTTACAACAAAGTGACTCAATGACGTGAAAACTGCACTGTGAAAAAGCTGATGAGAGTCATGCTCTCTTCAGAAAATTACTGAAAACCATCAAAACACAGAATAGAAATTATAATAGCAATAATTCCTTATGTGATTTTGAAAGTGCTTTACACATCGTATTTAATAAATGCTATAACAATCAGTAAAGGCAAGTAAATGTTATCTCCCTTTCACAGGCTGGTTGGCTGGCCCAGGAAGGTTAGGAGATGCATCTAATGCTACATGCTAAATCAGCAGCGAGCCTAGGATTAGAAATAAGGGAAATCATTTTATGCCTTGACAATTTAAGTTTGAATGCTCTTAAAAACTTCAAGGTAATTTTTAGAAGACCTCACTGCTGAGGAAGTCGCTGGATTCCAATGTTCTTTAAGAGACGGGCTTTCACTTGTCCATTTGTCACCTCCAGAGCACACAGATGCACTGCTGTGCCCATTCATTTGAGAAAATATCTGCATGTTTGGCTCAGACCATTTCGGAAGGTATTTTTATGACTCAAGAGACTCAGCAGTGCAACCTGACAATTTACTGAATGTCAGTCGTGCGCCAGACCTCCACAAGGTTTCAGCAGAAGCAGATTGATTTGAGGGGAAGGTGAAGACAGAGAAATCAGAAGAGCTGACACCAGGCAGTCTGGGCTTAGACTGACCACCAGCAGCTGCCGACAGAAATCCCAGCTTCAGGATGAATCCCACTTGGTCACAGATTCCCGTGTCCGAGACAGTGGATCTCTCTCATTTTTTATCGCTTGGAGCTGAGGATCTGTCGGGGGCTGAGTCAGCAAACCGCAGCACTGAGCTCCTTGAAACTAATTTGAGTTCTGGAGGCTGGCAGCCGGCCACGAGGAACCAGCAGCCCTCTGCAGTCTGGTGGAGCATACTGATGCTCCAGCCGCATTGCTTTCTGCCCTGGGTTCCCTGCTTGGCTGGAGGTTGGGGAGGACATGGTGTGGAAGGAACATCCCTGGCTTGAGTTGCCAATAGAAGTTGGTTTATATCAGGGGGGGATTTGCCCAGGAATTGGAAAGAAACAGTTATTCAAATATTACAAAGGTCTGGAGCTTGGATAGCAGCGCTCACCTCCGTGATCTCGTCCTGTTTCAGCAAGAGCTGGACAGGCTGGAAAGTTGGGCAGAGAGAAACCTTATGAAATTCAATAAGGGCAAGTGTAGGGTGCTGCACCTGGGGAGGAATAGCCCCCCGCACCAGTACAGGTTGGGGGCTGACCTGCTGGAGAGGAGCTCTGTGGAAAGAGACCTGGGAGTCCTGGTGGGCAACAGGATGACCGTAAGCCGGTCAATGTGCCCTTGTGGCCCAGAAGGCCAATGGCATCCTGGGGTGCATCAAGAAGAGCGTGGCCAGCAGGTGGAGGGAGGTCATCCTCCCCCTCTACTCTGCCCTGCTGAGGCTGCACCTGGACTACTGTGTCCAGTTCTGGGCTCCCTGGTTCAAGAAGGACAGGGAACTGCTGGAGAGGGGACAGCAGAGAGCTACCAAGATGATGAGGGGACTGGAACACCTCTCTTATGAAGAAAGACTGAGGGATCTGGGTCTTTTTAGTCTGGAAAAAAGACGACTGAGGGGGGATCTTATCAATGCTTATAAACACTTCAAGGGTGGGTGTCAGTAGGATGGGGCCAGGCTCTTTTCAGTGGTGCCCAGTGACAGGACAAGAGGCAATGGGCACAAACTTGAACAGGGAAGTTCCATCTCAACACGAGGAGGAACTTCTTTTCTTTGAGGGTGGCAGAGCCCTGGCACAGGCTGCCCAGAGAGGTGGTGGAGTCTCCGTCTCTGGAGACATTCCAACCCCACCTGGACGCGTTCCTGTGCCACCTGCTCTGGGTGACCCTGCTCTGGCAGGGGGTTGGACGGGATGATCTCCAGAAGTCTCTTCCAACCCCACCATTCTGTGATTGTGTGATTCTGTTTAGCTTACTGGTATGTTTGCTGCCTAGAGGTGAAGTTTAAGATAAAGCCCCTCTGTGATAGGTACAGCACAATTACAAAACAAAGAAAGAGATGGTCCCTTCCTCAAAGTACTTGTAATCTAAATGAAAGATTACACACAGTAGTTGGGTGTCGTATATATGACAAGGGAAGAGACGAAAAAAATGTTATAACAGGCATTATTGTCCAGGAATTTTGCAGGCAAATTTATCTGTTCTAACAGACAAACATTTTGTGCTGGTCTATACAGAGCACTCTGATCTTGAGAGTGCAGTTTGGATCTCACTTTGATGCAAAGTAGATTCAATAAGGTTGACAGAGATACTCAAGAGCATAAATGTGCAAGACTTTCTCCTTTTTGCGGTAACGCCTAAACTACTGGCAATACAAAGGCACCAGCTTCAGAGGCATCCTTTTCCAAAGGAGATCACTAGTTTTCTGGGAATGCCTCTTTATTACCTGGATTTTAGCGTCATATCATCCAAGAGGTGGAGCATCACTTGGAAAGCCTCCTAGTCACCACCAGCGTTACAGAAGGTGGAAACTCCCCCAAGTATGAACAAGGCAGCACTAAGCACACGTTGCCAGCACGTGTTCCTCTCTCTCATTACAATTCTATCAGCCTCTCTGGCCAAGTCAAACCTTTAATGAAAGTTGTGGATTGGAGAGGTGCTAAAATCTATAAATCCTCTCCCAAGTGCTAGTGGTTAGTAGTCAATAAATAGAGCATGTGCAGCTGGAACCCCTTATGTTTCATTTTTTTTGTTCTTACAAGAAAGGGAGCCAATTAGCACTGACAGACAAGAGATAAGATGAAAGACATTCCCAATTTGCAATGCTTTTGTTTTGGTTGAGCGTGATTGCTCAGATTTTAAGCACTTGTCTCTAACACAACCGTAATCTTAATGACTTCTTCATAATGATTTCAACATGAATTAGCAAGAACAGAGCTGTTGGGAGGGGGAGACATCTTTTCTTTACGTGCATGGGCACTGCATTGCACAATTGTTGGCTAAAGATTCTAGGTGATACTGCAAAGTTAATAACAATTAATAATAAAAATAAGACTGGACTGACTAGACTAGAATAGACTATTTCAGCTGGAAGGGACCTACAATGACCATCTAGTCCAACTGCCTGACCACTTCAGGGCTGACCAAAAGCTAAAGCATGTTATTAATGGCATTGTCCAAATGCCTCTTAAACACTGCCAGGCTTGGGGCATCAACCACCTCTCTAGGAAGACTGTTCCAGTGTTTGACCACCCTCTGGGAAAAGAAATCCTTCTCTTGTCCAGTTTGAACCTCCCCTGGTGCAGCTTTGAGCCATTCCCACACGTCCTATCACTGGATCCAAGGGAGAAGAGCTCAGCATCTCCCTCTCCACGTCCCCTCCTCAGGAAGCTCTAAGGAGCGATGAGGTCGCCCCTCAGCCTCAATTCTCCAAACTAGATGAGCCCAAAGTCCTCAGATGCTCTTCATAGGACCTGCCTTCCAGCCCTGTCACCAGCGGTGTTGCCCTCCTCTGGATGCATTCAAGGACCTTCACATCCTTCTTAAGTGGTGGGGCCCAGCACTGCACACAGTGCTCCGGGTGAGGCCGCACCAACGCTGAATGCAGCGGGACAATCCCCTCTCCTGACCGGCCGTGCTGTGTTTGATACGTCCCGGGATGCGGTTTGCCCTCTCGGCTGCCAGGACTCACTGCTGGCTCCTGTTGAGCTGCTGCCCACCAGCACCCCAGACCCCTTTCTGCAGGGCTGCTCTCCAGCCGCTCCTCTCCCCATTTATACTTGTGCCTGGCGTTACTCCATCCTAGGTGCAGAATCCGGCATTTGGACTTGTTAAATTTCATCCCATTAATTGTAGGCCAATGCTCCAGTCTATGTAGATCCCTCTGCAAGGCCTCTTGTCCCCCAAGAGAGTCAACAGCATCTCCCAGTTTGGAGCAAACTTGCTAATGGTGCATTCAACTCCTGCATCCAGATCATTGATAAATATATTGAACAGCACCGGCCCTAAGATTGAACCTTGAGGAGCACCTCTGATCACTGGTCACCAGCCAAATGCAGCCCCATAACAACTAACAATAATGCATCAACATCTTCAAAACGCATCAACAATAAACATGCTCTTGGAAGGAGTTTCTCTTTAGTGTTGATGGTAATAATGCCGTAACTGCTGCTTGAACACTGTAAATCCTATAAAGACATCGTACCTGCCGTCTTGTCGGCTGATTGTGTATCCAAAAAGAGGATTGTTGACAAAGCTGATGTTCACTCCAACTAGAGGGGTCCCATCTGCTGTCATCACCTGGCCTCGAATGACACATGCGTGCCTGCAAGGAGAAAAATTATAAGACATAGTAAATCTTTTGACAAATTCAGGTTTCCTCTACTTCTGTGGCTGGGAATTCTATGGATTAGCAAGCCCAGGCCCTTACGTTCTGGAAAGCTGGGGGCCATGTTGTGTGTCTTGATGGTAGGATGCTGCTCTTGAAGACTTTCTTGGGAGTTGTGTAAGATTCAATACCTAAAATAAGGTTTACTTTTATCCTACTCTTGAAAAGCAACTGCTGCAGCATATACTTCATTAACTGTGGACTTCTGTAGTGTTCACCACGTCACTTTGGAATTTCCTATAACCGAATCTCATGGTGTCTTGAAAATATTGCCCTAATTAAGGGCAAAGCAAATTTTAGAATCAAATGGAACACAAACCTACCAAGCACTGCATGGACACGCTTAAGGCAGAAAAGCCACAGAAACACCCTGACCAAGGCTTGACGGCTCATTTCTTCCACGCTTGGGAAAACCACGACAGATAATTTGCTAGGTTCAGATAGCTTCCCTACAAACTGCTCAGGGAACTGAGCACACTAACAGGACGGGCTTTTTCTTCCCATCTTCTTTCCAAGTTTGGTAGATTGCACTATTTTATAGGCTACATCTATTCCAATTACTCTGTGCTCTGTAATGTGCTCTTTTATCTAAGGATTTCAAGGATCTTTACAAACATTGATTAATACTGCAAGATAGGTATTTTACAGAGAGAGGAAATAAAGCACAGAGTGATTTTCAGTTGTCCAAGGTCAGTCAGAAAATCTGCAGTAAAGCCAAAGACAGATTTCCTAGGTTCTTATTCCAAAGTCTGTTTCCAGACCTCTAAGTCATTACTACATTGCTACCTTAGGAGCTTCCTATAAAGACAAAGCATCACACGTCTCTGAGAGTGTCTGAACCCAATTTTTGGCTGAAGGTAACTATTTTTCTGAGCTGCAAGAGCAAATTGTGGTGTCAGCGTGCTAACGTGACCCAGTGAGTGATTTTCCTAACTGCTGTCCTGCTGCAGAGCAGAGATTGAAAGGCAACGTTTCTACAGGTGCAGGACCAGATCTCAGCTAGAGTAAATCATCCCAGCTGCACTCGCTACCCACCCACTTCAAGTGAGAAATGTCGCTTTACTGGTTCACTGAGGCAAAGGATGAGATCTGCAGTGTTTTGTAAAGATGATTTCATGAACACGGATCATCAGGGAAAGATGAAGTTATTTTCTTACAGTCCACCTAAAAATCTGATATTGTATAATGTAATGAGATAAAGTATAGCTTCTATTTAAAAAGGGCTGCACTATTTGTATATTCCACAGTACAGAAAACCGACCATTTGTCAGGGAGTCTTAAACAAAACTCCTACTGATCTAAATGGAGAGCTCCAATATTAACACAAATTCTCGAAGCGTTACCAGAATGTGTCGGCAATCTAAAATGTGACTGCATTCATATACAATTTTGGAACGGGCCACAGGAAAATGAGATAATGGAAATTATTTTTCTGTCACTGAGTTTTCTCTGATATATCATCATTGACTTGTTAGAAGTCATGTTGGAAAAGACTTGAACCCAGCTCTGGAGCTAATAATGGTCTTCATACTTTTATTGTTTCTTCCATTGAAGGCTCTAATTCAGCTTTCCATACACTACAGATTTAAGACAATATTCCGGTACAGTATTATGCACATCGCACTCTAACAGGCAGGCAAAGCATAACTCTAAGGGTCACGATGCCATGGAAGATGCTTGGAAAGATGTCAATGCTTGGAATGACCCCACTGAAGTCAACAGGTCACCAACTGGAGTGAAATTTTACACAAGGTGAGAATGTCTAACCACGTGCTTGAGCTAAGAGCAGAAGCAAGACCTTCTCTTCCCAGATTTTTCCATCATCCCCTCCCTCCACCTGCCCCATCTCCTTTTCCATCCTTTAGAGAGAACTGATGAAGGGTTTGAAACTGTTTTCCCTCAGCTTCTCATCAAATGGCTGCACATTTTGTGAAAGGCAAGGAATCACCATAGACTGCTGCTTGAAGACTAAGACCTGAGTGTGAGGGACTCGGTATTCTGAATTACTGATAACATACTGAAGCCAACACTGGGACTAGGAATGTTTTAAAATTCTTGAGAGATAAGATCATACGTTTTTGTGAACCTAAAAAGAATACTTCCACCTGTTGTTTCTTCCTTCCAAGAGTTAAAAGCAACCAAAGGACAAAATACAACATGCTGCAGGTGTCTCTCCTGCCGTCCTACATAAAACACGTGTCCAAGCAGTTGCAAACTTCTAAGTAATATTGCAAGCACCTTGGCCTAGATCCTCAGCTCATCTTAATGGGGGGACGTGCTTTATATCAGCAAGCATCTGGTCCATTACATATCACTGACAAGTATTTCTTCAATAACAAGCACCAGCACAAGATGCACCAAGAAAGAGCTTCCTCTCGCCTTGGCAGCTGTAACAAACGCATTTGAACTCCCACCTTCCAGGAAGAGACTCGGTTCCCATTCTAGACGATGCTTCGCAGCACCGCACTCCATCTACGTGCTGACTAACTCGGACCACGCCGGCATCTCGTCTCAGAGAAGCAGCTCGTCAGCAATCCCAGCTGCATCCGCCGTCCTCCCGAGGACTATAATAATTGCATGCTATGAGGAAAGATGTTCCCACAAAGGGGACACCTTTCCCAAACCACAGCGATAAAAAGAAGCTGGAGCAACATGCAGAAATCTGAACTCGGTTAAAAGCAGGAGGGATGGAAACTGGAGGAAGAACAAAGCCCACACTCTGCCTGATTAGAGTCTCAAATCTTCTCCTTCCCTGGGTGACAAAATTTGCCCCACTTGGGAAAGACGGTTAATACAGTGCGCTGGAAGCAGCTGGCTTCTCGAGTGTCAACATGTCCTTTCTGGAGGCAAGATCGACTACTCACAACACATTGAACCCCCCAGGAACCTGGTTAATGCTAATTTAGTCAGCCCTTTCCTTCAGAAGACCTTGGTCTAAATGCAATTACACTGCAAACAAGTTAAGTGGTACTTCTAAGATGCTCAGCTCCGCTAGAAGGTCTCCCAATGTAGTTACATAAAATTATCTCTCATGTTAATAGAAGAGATTTATTCCATCAGTCTAGGCCTGCCAGTTCAGAGTGTTTTCCGCAGTTGAACAAAATTGAATTTCTCATAGCCGGAGCCTCATCTTCCCATTGAATTATTAAAAGATTCCGCCTATTGCCTCTGTTTTCTGGCTTATTTTTGTTAGGTTTGTTTCCTTCACTACTTTTACATGAGGTCGCATGGATTCTTGTTTTACAATGAAAAGCAGTCTGCTCTTTTCTTCTTCAATTAGACTTTTCCTTTCTTTTCTTCCTTTTTCTACAAAAAAAAAAAAGTCCATAAAAACTTCCCTGAAAGACCAAATCATTGTAAAAATGCTATCTAGAACGCCAGATAGCATATCAGACAACTTTAGACCATCACTTTCTGAAGTCATTCTTTATTCCCTAAGAAATTAAATTAAGTCTTCCTGGTAAGATCTGGGCCACAGTGGCAAAACAGACAGGGATGCATCGATGCCTTTACTTCCCCATTGCTCAGATATAAAGAAAGTTTGACAGGCAAAATTCAAGCAGAAAAAAACAGCTTTAAAACAGAAGCCAGAAAAGTAAATTCCCAAGAAGCCATTTCACATTATGGCAGTACATTAAAGATTTTTCTTTAATACTGACTCTGATCCAATGGCTCATAACTTAGACATTGGCCTTTCCAATACTTCTTATTCGTAGATATTTTCTGCTGACACTGCGCTTGGCACCAGGAAATAGACAAAAATACTGCTTCTGCTAAACATTTTCATTGGGAAAAGAAAACTCCATGCATCCTACCCCCCCTTTTGCCACAAGAAATGTATATTCTTTCCTTGACTGAGGATAGGCCTCATGGGAAGTCTCACCCCAATGAATTTCTGCATCTCCTCAAAATATTTCCACCATAAGTCATTGTGCCTTCTCCTCTAAAGGTTTCAGATGTGTGGAGATGGTTATCATGACCGCTTAGCCATCGCCAGTCAAATTATTATTAATAAGTATTTTAATTTGCCACTATAAATCTCTTCATCTCTTTGGACCTATCACTTCCATATTTCATTGGTATATGTGTACTTACATACACACATATGTGTATATATATGTCTGTGTGTGTGTATAGATAAATATATATATATAAATATATATATATATATATATATAGGATTTATCCTTCTTCTCTGGATAAAACTTCAACAGAGCCTCATAGACTGAAAATCTAGAAAGTCATTACTCATCAGGAAGAGCGTTATTAATGAAATTAGGTGATTTCAGTCCTATTTCTTCCTCTGCTACAGACTTTCTGTGTGACACTGGTCATGGCTAGTCTGGGTCTGTGTACCCCACCTACAAAACAACAATCGAGGCACATCCCCTCCTTACAGAGACATTAGAAAGATAATTGTAGTAATCTGCTAATCCTTTGCATAGGGATTTTTACATTCTCATGGCACTTCATCTGTGATATGCTCAGACCTTGCTCGTAAGTGCCTATAAATACAGCCAATTGTTACAAACACAATCTCAACGGCTTTAGCTGCTGTGACCTTTTTGCTTGATAATAACACGGGATGAAGCAAAATGTACCTCGTCCATTCTGGGTTGAACGCACCTGTCTCATGTTAAACAACCCCAGGGCGGCCAAGTACTAGGATAGACAGCAAAAATTGGTAGAAAGCCAGGTAAAAGCTAAGGGCGTCGTGATCAAACACATGGACATAGAGAAAATGCCTGAGTTGACAGATGAAGGACAAAAGAAGAAGAGGAAACAGCGGAACGTAGACCTTCAAGTACATTGCTTGTGGCAGTATTTCCCTCAAAGGCTGTCTGTAAGAGAAAAGGCCTGCCCGCTTGCCTCTTAACTGCACAGAAAAAAGTCCTAATATTCTTTTCTTAATCTGAGTCAATCCCTGTCTGGCTTCTTTCACTCAGTTTAGCTGTAGGAAAAGCTTAAACTTGAAACCTACCTACTGATCTTAGCTGCCATCTGAATTAAGGAATTAAAGTTAGGAAAAAGAATGGAAAAGATCCTGCTGAAGAGTTCCTTGTTAAACAAGAAAGGCACACAAATGAAAAAAAATGGGAATTAAAGAGTAGTCATCCAGGAAGATCCCCCGCGCCACAACCGCAACCGTGGTTGCAGGGCCCCGATCTCATTGCAATTACTGCGACGTGGTGGGACAACTCGCGTGACTGGAATGCTGTCATGGGTGGCTATGTCCTTTTCAGGAAAGACAGGCCAGCGAGGCGAGGTGGTGGAGTTGCACTCTATGTGAGTGAGCAACTGGAATGCATCGAGCTCTCACTAGGGGTGGATGAAGAGAGGGTTGAGAGCTTATGGGTAAGGATTAAGGGGCAGGCGAATATGAGGGATACTGTTGTGGGTGTTTATTACAGGCCACCTGATCAGGATGGGGAAGCTGATGAGGCTTTCTACAGACAGCTGAAGGTAGCCTCGCAATCCTAGGCCTTGGTTCTCATGGGGGACTTCCATCACCCCGATATCTGCTGGGAAGACCACACAGCCAGGCACGCACAGTCCAGGAGGCTCCTCCAGTGCATTGATGATAACTTTTTGACACAGGTGGTACAGGAGCCAACAAGGAGAGGAGCACTTCTAGACCTGGTACTGACAAACACAGAGGAGCTGGTGGAGGACATTAAGGTTGGGGGCACCCTAGGTTGTAGTGATCGTGAAATGATAGAGTTCAGGATCATGCGTACTACGCACAAAACAACAAGAAGTAAATGACAACCCTGGATTTCAGGAGGGCTAACTTCGACCTCTTCAAGAAACTGCTCAGAGAGATCCCGTGGGCTAGGGCTATGGAAGGCAAAAGGACTCAAAAAAGCTGGTTGGTATTCAAAGACCACTTCCTCCAAGCTCAGGATCGGTGCATCCCTAAGAGCAAGAAATCGGCCAAGGGACGCAGGAGACCTGCATGGTTGAGCAGGGAGCTTCTGAAAATGCTCAAGTGGAAGAAGGAAGTTTACAGTAAGTGTAAGAATGGACTGACCCCTTGGGAGGATTACAAGAATGCCGCCAGAGCATGCAGGGATGAAACAAGGAAAGTCAAGACCGCTTTGGAATTAAACCTGGCAAGGAATGTCAAGCTCAACAGGAAGGGCTTCTACAAGTATATTGGAAGCAAAAGGAAGACCAGGGAAGTTGTGGGCCCACTGTTGAATGAGACAGGAGTCATGGTGATGGAGGATGCGGAGAAGGCAGAGTTACTGAATGCCTTCTTTGCTTTGGTCTTTACTGCTCGGCCCAGCCTTCACAAGTCCCAGGCTTTGGGGGCAACAGGGAAAGAAGAAGACTTCCCCTGGGTTGAGGAGGATCGAGTGAGGGATCAATTAGATCATTTAGATATTCACAAGTCCATGGGCCCCGATGGGATGCACCTGAGAGTGCTGAGGGAGCTGGCAGAGATCATTGCTGGGCTGCTCTCCATCATCTTTGAAAGGTCCTGGAGAACAGGCGAGGTGCCTGAGGACTGGAGGAAAGCCAATGTCACTCCAGTCTTCAAAAAAGGCAAGAGGAAGGATCCAGGGAACTACAGGCTGGTCAGCCTCACCTCCATCCCTGGAAAGATGATGGAACAGCTCGTTCTGGGCGTCATCTCAAGGCATGTGGAGGAAAAGAAAGCTATCAGAAGTACTCAACATGGATTCACCAAGGGGGAATCAAGTCTGACTAATCTGATAACCTTCTATGATGGCATGACTGGATGGATAGATGAGGGGAGGGTGGTAGATGTGGTCTACCTTGTCTTAAGCAAGGTGTTCGACATGGTCTCCCACAGCATCCTCATAGGGAAGCTTAGGAAGAGTGAGCTAGATGAAAGGACAGTAAGGTGGATAGATAACTGGTTGAAAGATAGAGCTCAGAGGGTCATGATTAGGGGCACAGAGTCTAGTTGGAGGTCAGTGAAGAGTGGTGTTCCCCAGGGGTCAGTACTGGGTCCAGTCCTCTTCAATATATTCATCAATGACCTGGATGAGGGGATAGAGTGCACCCTCAGCAAGTTTGCTGACGACACAAAGCTGGAGGGGGTGGCTGACACACCAGAAGGCTGTGCCACCATCCAGAGAGACCTGGACAGGTTGGAGATTTGGGCAGAGAGAAACCTTATGAAATTCAACAAGGGCAAGTGTAGGGTGCTGCACCTGGGGAGGAACAACCCCATGCACCAGTACAGGTTGGGGGCTGACCTGCTGGAGAGCAGCTCTGTGGAAAGAGACCTGGGAGTCCTGGTCGGCAACAGGATGACCATGAGCCAGCAATGTGCCCTTGTGGCCAGGAAGGACAATGGCATCTTGGGGTGCATCAAGAAGACTGTGGCCAGCAGGTGGAGGGAGGTCATCCTCCCCCTCTACTCTGCCCTGCTGAGGCCGCACCTGGAGTCCTGGGTCCAGTTCTGGGCTCCCCGATTCAAGAAGGACAGGGAACTGCTGGAGAGGGGACAGCAAAGGGCTACCAAGATGATGAGGGGACTGGAACACCTCTCTTATGAAGAAAGACTGAGGGATTTGGGTCTCTTCAGTCTGGAAAAAAGAGGAATGAGGGCGGATCTTATCAATGTTTATAAATACTTAAAGGATGGGTGTCAGTAGGATGGGGCCAGGCTCTTTTCAGTGGTGCCCAGTGACAGGACAAGAGGTAATGGGCACAAACTTGAACATGGGAAGTTCCACCTAAACAGGAGGAGGAACTTCTTTACCCTGTGAGGGTGGCAGAGCCCTGGCACAGGCTGCCCAGAGAGGTGGTGGAGTCTCCGTCTCTGGAGACATTCCAAACCTGCCTGGACGCATTCCTGTGCCACCTGCTCTGGGTGACCCTGCTCTGGCAGGGGGTGGGACTAGATGATCTCCAGAGGTCCCTTCCAACCCTGTGATTCTATGATTCTACCACCACAGATAGCACAAGTGAGTTTCTGAAAGGGTTTGGCACATGTTGGGCAGCTGGGATACAAATTGTTAATTAGGCTGAGCAGAGAAGCTCTCCAATAAGGGGAGCACCAGAATGCCAGGGTCAATCTGACAAAAGGACTAAATGCGCTGACATTCGACCAAGTCCCAAATGGGGACTTGCTAAACTAGCGCTGGCAGACGTGGTTTGCCACAGATCCTGCCACTCAACTTCTTGAGCAGCTGATGGAGTGGGAGACCCAGGAGAAAAAGAGTGGATGATGAAGAGCAAAGTTTATAGAAGCTCTGACTGGGTTCAATAAAAGAAAGTCAATTCTAAGTTGTTTGCAGCAAGAAAGAGTATCTGCTCTGTTTGTTTAACCTACTCAGTGAAGCTGATTGTAAGGTCTCATCACTGAAGGGTCAGGAGATGCTGATGATTCTTCATGGGGGTATGGCCCTTAACTGTTAACCTTTTGCAGGAAACCTTCTACAGTCTTTTAGATATTCTTCAAAGCACACAGTAAAGCCAATGGAATGAAATGCTCCCGTGAAAACGCATTACTTAAATTGTCCTAAGAAGGATGTGACTAATGAAGTTGGTATTTGAAGTATGGAGGAAAGAGCTTATTAATCAATATTTACAATAATACTTCTAGATGCAGATTTTTATTCCCGTTGTCTCTTTAGAGTCTAACCTCACAGTATCAAAACAGTGGGTCTTCTTCACCTGATATTTTTAGTATTCATCAGCAGGACTGGTTTTGTGACCAGCTGCGGTCCAGTTTCTCGAGCTCCCCCCTGCATGCATCTGCCTGAACTCTGCTCCATGACGACCTACAAACTGAGAGTTCAGAAGCCTCCTTTGGCATCATCTTTGATAGCAATATTAGTGACTGCTAGGTGTAGCTCCTCAAAAGGGAAAAGAAGGCATTTTTATTGCGTGACGGTTCAGTAAAAAAATGCAGCATCATTTTAGCATGACCTACCACTTCTAGAAACCCCACGATCGGATGATCATTGGTCTCAAAACAATTCCCTGCTGGCTCCATTCCTGAAAGACTCAGGCCCTTATTGCTTTGAAAACTTCTCCCAAGATTTGAACCTCATTCGCCTACTTGATATGTGTCTTTTTTCTCTTTATGAAAGCACAATTTTCCTCTCTGATCTGCCAAGCAATCTGGCCACTGTTGGAAAGAGATGCCACTTCTGCCATCCAAAACATCTTGGGTCTCTATGCCTCATTGACTCACTGTTTTTGCACCCCAAGGTTTCTCAGTTGAGCTATAACAGGAAGGTGGGAGGATAAGGGATACAGGAAGGCTGCTTAGCAAATAGGAAATAAAGAGGAAAACACGCTGATGCTGCTCTCTGAAATTATAAGACTGGCTCCAACTATAATATTTAAGTGAAAGTATTTTAGAACAGAGTTTTATAGGAAATGCAATGCATAATAAAGTTGTGCTGTGCTGTACTGCAAATTTTCAGTGAAAAATCCTTTTATTCACAATGTGGTTCACTAAGTTGTGCTTTAAAAGTTGATGATTCTTTCCTTTACTCCAGTACAACCAAAGAAACACTCTCTTGCTTTGTGCGAGTTCTCAGAGAAACAGAATCACACTCCTGGTTTTTCAGGTCTGTAAAATCCAAGCCAAGCGTTCAGTAGCTCGTAAGGTGCAAGACAATTTTTCCACCTAATACTGAATTATGCTCATTTCATAATTTTTCGGAAGTGATCCTATAACCATTATTTCTATGAGAGGTACGGACTTTATGATGTAATAACTTTCAGAGATGAATAATGTATTCACGTCAAGTCTTCACAAAAAATGTCTGCAGAATGTACCAGTTCTGTATTATCATAGTATTTTACGTCTGGTATTTATTTTGTAAGCTGTGGCCAGGTAGTCAGCTCTGTAGAAGACGCAAAATAAAAACAATTCCTACCAATGAATTTGAGGCACCAAAATTGAGCAGAACAGAAGGAAAAATACATTATTTCCAGGTTAATTATAAAATGAGGTCTCTTTTTGATGATCATAGGGAAAGTTCTTTAACTACGCATAAGCTGTCTGATAGTTTTGTAATGATCCGAAGGAATTGGGCAAAAAAAAAAAAAAATGGTTCAATAAAATATATAAGATTTTATGACTGGGATTTTAAAATTGCTTTTTTATGTAGGAGGTTTCAACCAATTTAGCAAGTAAATGTCACATTCAAAGGACAGGCTCTTCCTGATATATTGCAAAGGGTTGAAAACCGTACGTGGACTCAGCTGTTGGCATCCGATGGCTGGAGGCGAGTGCCCCAAAGCTGATCTGGCAAGGCAGAACCTCACCCCGTCAGTGCCAAGCCAACGGGATCAGCCCACACCTGTTTCCCCTGCAGGTTTCAGTGGGAAAGGAGATTTTGCACTGAGGTGGACAAGGGGTGCTCAAGCTCTCCAGTCTGGTCTGGGGTCAGCAAATCTCTGCAGAGGTGAGGCAGCAAAGAGCTTGGGGCAGAAAGCTCCAGCTTTTTGGAGAATGAACATGCGAGAGTCTCACGTGAGAATCATTACAACAGTGAGCCGGTATTTAATTTGAAGAAGCCTTATGCAGTAATGAAATAATGAAATCTCTCTACTGAATGGGATGTGCTGTTTCCAGTGACGTTATTATACCGAATGGGGCTACTGACTCAGCTCAGAGTTATCACGCCAGATACGTCCATCAACGAGTAATGTAAAACAACGAGCACGTGGGTTGCTCCTTTTTTCAGAGGAATGTACCTTGAATATTGAATAAATATTAATGAAATATCTATGTGCCAGATCCAAGAGAATACATCAGCATCTATACTGTAGTTTAGACCCCTAAAACCAAATGTGCACGTCAGCACCTGCGTAATCCGGCAGGTACTTAACTCGTTAGGAGTTTTGTTTTTCTGCTTGGGAGTTTCCAAGGCTTGAGTTTTGCTTTCCGCACCCTCCAAGAGCTCCTGGGTACGCAGGTATCCCCCGAGACCCTTTTAATCCCAGGTACAGGATGGTGCAGCATTTATATCAGCTGCCGTGCCTGATCCTGGAAGCAAGCCCAAATCACACTAGGAAGATCCTACTCAAGGGTTTGTGCTGGGTAATAAATATCCAACTTTTTTTTTTTAATATTTGCTAAAACCTGCACCCCAGTTTCTCTAATGACTGCACGCAGGACTTCCTTCTACCGCCACTTGTGAAAGGGGAATTTAATTACATTATGATTACACTATCTATGTTACGGAAAGAAACAGGACAATGGGTAAGAGCTTTGCTTTCATAGAGTCCTGTGGGTACAAACTCCACAAAGTGGAAGTAAGGAGCTGCATATATTGCGCTAGTTTATTATATGGAAATAAAGCCATGCTCAACTCAAAAAATCACTTTAAGCTGAAATAATGCTACAGTATGTAATTTAAAATCAAAAGAAAAGGGCAAACATTGAAAAGGCATATATTTATATATGTCCTGTACACTGAAAAGGTAAGTTTTAAAAGCAAGCTTTCTTGTGTTTAAAAGGAATAATTACCAAAATAAAAAATGCTATGTATTTGAAAATTCCTCATTATTCTTCTGTATTTCAAAAAGCTCTGATTTGTAGCTAATAAGTAGTTCATTGAAGAAGAAAACAACAAAAGCAGAATGATGCCTTTGGAAGACAGTAATTCTGGGAAGGAAAGAGTTTGAAGAGGTGCTATGTTATCTTGGTTTAAAATATGGAAAAATATGACCCTGTTCTCATCAAGGCAGGTACCGTGCTGTGCCAGGAGTGCTCACTCTCAGGAATGCTGGATGGTGTCTAATATCTATACCACAGTCTTAAACAGATGCAGCGTTTATCTTCCAAAGCTCTCCTAACCCGTGGAGCTGCTGTGCTCCACGAGCTCCTGCACCGCCTCCGGGGTAACCTGCACTTCAGTAGGTGCATCCAACCCAACGGAGCCGCATCCTGCTGGAGCCGGGCCAGAGCCATGGGCTGGACCAGCCAACTCGGGAGAAATCATCAGCAGAAAGCCGCACCTGGCGAGTTTGGGTTTTTTGACTTCTAACTTTGTCTTCGGCTAGAGAAGAAGCGTTTTGTAATTCGCTGTATACAAATGACGCCAGGAGTCTTGAGGGAAAAGTACAGAAGTGACAGAGCACTTTGGTTTCCCTGTGAAGGAGGCTCAGGAAGATCTGCAGGGGTGAACCCGCAGCCCTCCAGATGCGGGAAGAAATGGGTGAAAGGAAAAGAGAATGTGCTTTGAATGTCTTCCTTCAATGATACTAAGACATCATCGTAATATTCTTCGAAATCACTCAGAATTGAGCCAAATAGACTACCAAAGTGTTTTGAAAGGCAATTTGATCCTCCCCTATTCTCTTACTTGTTCTTTGGCCATGATCAATACTCATAATTTTGGTTTTGATGGGGCTTGGGATCGATGTAGTTTAACTGTGACAATAAAACCCATCCCTTTATTTATTTATAGTAAAATGGATTTATAGCAAAATGGATTTATAGCGTACCTTGGCATCTAACAGTGCTTGTGTAACCCCCCCCAGCTGCATCAGTAAGGTGTGTTGTACCTGGCACACAAAGAGATGGAGCGACTTGTTTACAGATGCCTTGTCACTCAGTGGTGGAAAAAGAAATGTGCAAATTTAATTCTGATCATAATTTTAAACCATAAAAACTTACTACTTTTTGTACTTAGACTACTGACCTGGGGGCAATAAGGGACCAGTCTTGCAGCTGATAGTCTTGCTGCTCTCTGATGTATCTTTATAAATCAGCTGGTTATTTCTAGCTGCCCGGGTAATTGGGATGGGTTAATACTGCTGGCAGCAAGTAAATATATGCAACTTGTCCCAAAAAAGAAGGGGTATAAAACACACCTACTTAAAAATCACCGGATTTCTTTTCCAATATTCTTTACAAAAAAAATGCCAATTCTGCACATGGTTTTCTGAGGTACTTTAATCCTATGCCAAGGTTTAACATGAAAGACTCTGTGCGTCAGGACTTCAGCCTGTTCTTGCAATTTTCTGACACTGGCCCTCAAGAGAGAACAAATATATCAGGTGTCCTACTTGAAAGTCAACAACTTGACACCACTGCATCTTGTGCTGCTCCTTACAGTGATGGACAACTAAGAATGGCTTAAAAATACAAAGCAAACAGCAAGACTAAGTGGTTTCAAAATCAATACAAGAACGATCAAGTAGCAGAAGAGTACTTGTTATCTGTTCATCAAAATGATGTGAAAAGACATTCTATGCATTCAGAATTTAATTTAGCTACTTGCTTTATCATCATAAACACTCATTTCAATATGGACAATGATTATTTTTTCTTCCCAAACATGAATAATATATAATTGCTGGTATTTTGGAGGAGACAAGGTCTTTACCTTTATCCATCAGGGTAATTTATCATTGTCTTTCTTTTTCTTCTGCAGTGGTGAGAGAGCTTGTCAGCTCAGCTTGTTCTTAAAAAGCTGGAGCGTAATTCAATAATAAATTCACTCAAAGGCTAGCTGTCACGCGGCATTCACTTATTTGTATCCATTAGGTGATCTGCACTGCTGTTCTCTCTAAAGGGTAGCTAGGCTGCGTTTCTGAAGCCCGGGAAATATATTGCATAGATATTCAGTCATCTCCTTCACACTGCTGCCACTTCTGCAGAGGTCACGCAGGAACGTCACCGGGCTGTGGTTCCCCCAGGGGTGATAATCAGCCAGCCACCACCTGGTAAAGTTCCGAGGAGTAGGTCGTGGTTCCAGAAATCCCTGACCTGAACGATGAGTGTGCCTGTGCCACAGGTGTCTCTGCAGGACAACAGACACGCCGGACACAGAGGTCCACGTCACCTGTGTGTTGCCTGCTTACGGGGGACTGCTCACAGCAAGTGGCATAGATCCAACCCCAATCCTACCCCACGAGGATGATGACGCTGGGACAGAAAGATGTAAGATGTCCTGCGGCCAGCAATCTACGGTCCTGATCTACACCAAGAAGGAGGAGGCTTCATGAATCACAGCAGCAGCAACGGAAGGGAGAGGGCTGTCCTAAGGCAGGATGCTGGAGCCCTCCATCAGAACAAAAAGATCATAGAATCATAGAACGGTTCAGGTTGGAAGGGACTCTAAAGATCATCTAGTTCCAATCCCCTGCCATGGGCAGGGACATCTCACACTAGCCCAGGCTGCTCAAAGCCCCGTCCAGCCTGGACTTGAAGATCTCCTGCCCTCCCTCCTGTTGGACAAGCTATTAAGCCAGCAGGTGGAAGGAGAGATGAAAATGGCTCATCTTGCCCCCAGCTGCTGCTCTGATCTTCATGGAGACACCAAGTGGTTCCATGGATAAGAGGGATATTATCACCTGCCTGTTGTAAAAGCAACCGGAGGAGACTGACCAGTGAGCACACTACTGAAGAAAGGGCATATCCATATGTGCAAATGCAGTCAGTCTCATTTGCCCAGACTAATTGGGTCCCAGATGGTCCCAGTCCATGCTCTTCCATGGAGCTGTCACTGTCTGACCACTGCTGAAGTGCTGCCATTTCCAGGGTGACAAAAGTGCTGTTTTTAAAGGTTCAGCTTCCAAGGTGGTGGAAACAGACAATTGAAACTACAAAGAGAAGCCAAGTAAGCAGAAAACACTTCCAATGGTTGATTTTATCCAGATCTATAGGATCTTTAAGAGCTAACGGCAACGCATGATGTCTTTTAACATCCCAAAAGAGTAATGGCATTTTTAGCAACCTAACAGACCGATGAGCTGGGACTGCGTGCCGTGATGCTGTCTCAGGGGAAAACACACCTTCTGCTGAGGTCCTTCACTGTTACTTGCAACCACTCTTGTGATGAGTCAAGATATTTACCTTGAGAGATGCCATACAATCACAGCTTGAGGTGACATATCTGTAGACCCAACTTAGTGATACACACTCTCTGTTGATATTTTAAGAATGGCAACCTCATAAATCATCCCTATCTCTGTATAATTCTTTGTGTTAAATTAAATGGAACAAGGAGCCCCATTTATTAATTCCACTGCAGTTAATGAAAAGCAATCATTAAAACCCTTCCTATTGATTTGAATCTTCACATTCCCCTCACTCTAGTAATCTATATGCCAGATAAACATTTCTGCTAGCAGGTGTTCCTTTTGAATCACAAATCTTCCTTCAGCAGGACATCTACAGATGGTTAGTAATTCCTTCCTACACAGAGATGTACCATCAGACCTGTGAAACACGTGTAACTCCCGTAGGAGTTTATGTGGCCCTAAATGACACACGCTTTCGCTGGTCCTCTGCTGGCACTCCCAGAAACAAATTCACTGTATAAATTAGAATTTCCTATTATTTTCCCCCACCTCTGTGTGCTGCTGAATGCAAGCAGCCTTTAAAGAGAAGTTGCAAATTTATTTATTTTTTTTTTATCGTACATGTGTGAAGACTCTTATAGTTCTTTAGTTGTGTGGAAAAGTTCATTAAACGCGGACATGTGTCTACCAAAACTCTCTACCTGTCAGAACAGACACACATGGATCTGATACCAGAGTCCTCTGTGGAAAGCTGAGGAATTGCAACCCTAAATATACCAGAAAAATGAAACTGTGAGTGTAATCTATTTTATATTTTGAGGCCTGATTTTACATCAACAAATCACAACAACTGACAGCAGAGAATTCTCCATGCTAACACTTAATCCAGAGCCTGGATTGTTCGGTATCCAGACCCTGCAATCTTCAGAACGCTGACGAAGTACAAGAGTTTGCGACATAATGAACGTGTCGTGGTTTAACCCCAGCCGGCAACTAGGACCACGCAGTTGCTCACTCACTTCCCTCCCCCTGAGTGGGGCAGGGAGAAGAGGCAGAAATAGAAAAAAACCCAACTTGTCGATTGAGATAAAGACAGTTTAACAGAACAGTACTGGAAGAGAAAATAATAATAATAATAATGTTAATGATGATGATGATAATAATAATAATTAATAATAATGGTAAAAGAATATATCAAATTGTGACACAATGCAATTGCTCACCACCCAGTGACCGATTGCCCAGCCCGTCCTGAGCAGCAGTCGCGGATTCCTGCCCCCTGGACAACCCCCATTCATATCTTCAGCTCTTTTGAGACCTGTAATAGTCATACTATAGATTGTAAATATCACTCTAGTTTCCCTCCCTTTTGGCTCTGTCAATGGAAGAACTTCTGCCATTGGTGTTTACTAGATACTTCTGGAAATTACAGTCACTTGAACTGGAAGAGCCCTGATGAATGGATGGCTTTCACCCCTTGAAATAAGAGAAGGCAACTGCCCATGTGCGTTGGGAGGGAAACATCTTGTCTTACTGGCTGGTAGGACATTGCAGATGAAGAGACAGCCAGTAGAATTACACCAGCCACAAAATTCTTCAGATACCCACTTCCCTTAGACAGTTTCCATGTTCTGCATCTTGCTGCCATTCCACATCTTCCCATGGCCAAGCGGCTCACGCTTCACCGCTTACTGAATGAGAACCAAAATTCACTTACCCTCCTTCAAAGGGATTGTCTCCTGGGATGACATGAGTGCTGTCCTTGCCAATCAGGAACTTGATCCTGTCGTAGAACGAACGCAAGCTCTGCTGGGAGACAGGGGCTTGTGTCTCCTGGATGATATCCAGGGGGTCTGGGGAGCCCAGGCACAGCGCGTTGACATGGCACAGTGGCTGCAAGCAGCAGTCTGGGTCCATGCAATCCACCAGGCCATCTGCAGAAGGGTGAGGAAGATTTAGAGTTATGGTAACACGGAGTGTTGCAGACTTCAGAGTGAAAGAAATTTTTCCAACAGAGAAATGCACGTAGAGTAAGGCATGTTTCGTTAAAGCCCCAATAAAGAACCTCAAATATGCGTTAATATGTGTATATATAAAAACATACACAAACACATGAGGTTAGAAGCTAAAAAAAACATATTTGAGGTTGGTTCTGGGATAAGCCATTTCACATCTCAATCACTCAGACAACTCCAGAGCCTCAGATGGTGGGTTTTTTTTCTGTGCATACACCAATGGCTTTTGTACATTGGTCCTGTTGCCTCTACGAACTACAGGCACATTGCATCATATCAGAACTATTAGGGTCACTTTTAGCAGGACTAAATAGTAAAGAAAGCCATGGTTTCAGAGAGATCCATGCATGCGACCCCCTGAAGATTCTGGCTAGACAGATGAGAAGGGAGATTTTCCTGGGAAGGTTTGGTCTCTTTCGGCTTTTGTCACCTTTATTCCACGCAGACACAGAGTAACAGTTGACCTCCAACTCTCAGGATACAAGTCTTGTACTTTCAGCACCAGTAAATTAATAATAACAACAAGAAGAATAGCGGTGGACACGCATGAGAAAAGCTTGCCGAGTGTACTCTAGTAAAATGAGTGTTTGCGTATCTGTCAAGTCATCAAACGCAAAGCCAGCCCGATTTCCCCTCCCACAGCCTCAGCAGCGCTCCCCAGTTCATTCTGAGATGCCACTGCTCATTGCAAACAGCTTAGTAAAAAGCGGTGACAGGAAAGGAAATCCAAAAGAAAGCTCAGAAGAGTTTTGATGAAGCATCGCATCTAGAAATAAAAGTTGTGAGCATGTAGGAGAGATGGATTTTTGAATCAGATATGGGAACTGGATGTTTTTGTTCTGGGGTAATGGGATATGGAGCCCTTCACTTCCAACTCATCAGTTTAAGCAAGACCCTTTGATAGGGAATGAAAACTGTTACCATGTGGGCGCTGTTCAAAGACCTACATGAAGTGAGCAGCTGGTCTCAGTGTAGTTGCTGGGAGCTCTACATATCAGAGAAGCCACCACCTTTATAGTCAGCATCCTTCTGACGGTTTCAGCATAAAGCCAAGAAATGAATGTACTTGGAGAGCAAAACTGTCCTGAGAGGTGGGTCTCTCCTGAAGCGGGATGAGATTTGGAGTTGTCAGGATAATGTATTTTTTATTTCAAAGGAACAGTAAATTAAAACAAGCCCATTTGTTATTATTACAGATCACGAGCTTCAGTTTCATCCCGCTTACACTAGTATGAATTAGAAGTCCGTTCGCTAATGTTGTTCCCATTACTTTGAATGTACTGTAATATAAATAGGATGAGAATCTGATCTGTTATTATTGCTGTAGCACTTAATGATGGCTTACGTGTCATGGTCTAGGATTCTGTTGAGATACACCTGTGCCTTTCTTGCAAGATTTTAGTGCCATAAAACATCACTGGCAACATCATTTCAAGTGGTTTCCCACACACAGAAAGCTGAACAAAAAGCCCGTCCAGCGTTCCCAGAGCTTCCAGTCTACGCGTGGGTCAAAGTGCAATGAATATCTGCTCCACGTAGACGCGCACACACACACCATGAGTCATTTTCACAACTGCCCTGCACCTGCCATTAATGATAATGGGAGTAGTGTTAGATTAGCAAAAGTGCTTTAGAAAAATCCCATCCATTATCCTTACCTCTGTCTGTTCTGATATCTCTACATCTTTATAACTCCTTGCAAAATTGCCACAAAAATTTATCAGCTCGGGCACAAAACCTACCCATCTGCCTTTTCTCTTGATGACTAGTGATAATGAAAAAGAACCAATTACATTTTATTTGCCCATTAAAAAAATGACTTGCTGCAGACGATTAGGCCAGTAGGATTCTGGAAGGTCAAATCTCAGATGGAGTTTGAGAGATCGTTCACAGAATAAAGACCTGCCTAGATGTGATATGCTTACCCATAGGTACCTAATAGGAAAAAAAAGAGACGGAAAAGAAACAACAAACCAGCCCTGTTACTATATCGACTGTAGTTTCAAGCAAGATAAAATGTTGTCATTTTCTCCCACACATTAATAATGTTTTCTAAGGCTACAGACACTCTGCTGAGAGGATGGAAAACCAGCTGTACCATACCTCTTCATTGCTCTGTCTTTATTCCAGGCATCAGAAATGCGTTTTGGGACCTGAAGCTGCAAGACAGCAAGGAAATGTTGCCTTTGCAGGAAACAGTAGATAAATGTTTGAAAAACAGATGCACAGGACAATGCTTTGTACAGGTGGGAAGGCCGAGGTCTCATCTGCAGATAAGCCTTTCACCTAATGTGTTTCAGGCCTGTATGGAATAAGTTGGGGGTAATTACACCAGAGAGGTTTGTCACTGACATCTTAAAGCCATTAAGGTCCTCAAGAGCTGAAATGGGGTTTAGCTACTCAACTCCCTCTAACAACAACAGCAGTTTCAGGGCAAAGCATGTCTTCAGCTTAGAAAATGTAAAGGCCATTTTTATCTGAGATGCGGAGAACAGCAAGAGTTAAGTTAAAAACCAGATCATAAATAGTGGTGTCACCATCTGAATATTGTTTTCTTGTCTTTTTTGTTTTTTTTTATTGTATGGTCCGCAAGCGATCCAAGTGATGCCCTACAGCAAATTTTAAGGAAATATAATGAAATTGTACACAGCTATGCCCCGAGATCTCTCACTGGATCCATCAGAAGAGTAAGGATAAAGCGACATTGGCAAGAAGCTCCCTACCCATGAAGAGTGAGAAGTTCAGGGACCTGCATGGATTAATAGAAAATAAAATCAGAGCAAAATAAAACTCGTGCTTTAATGGTCCAAATAGACAAAACTAAATGTGGGAAGCCAGCCCCAGCAGCAAAGGAAACAACAAGGTATGACCTCACAGAACAATATGAAGTCATAATACAAAACACCTTTGAAATTTATAAAGCATCAAGGTGAATTTTCCTTAGAACACGCTGCAAAAATTTCAGAGAGAGGTAACAGAAGGTGAACACGGGATCAGTGACTTCTGCACCCCAAGTTTTGCAGCAGCAAAGCCACAGAGAACCATGATCTGTGTGTGGATTCCCAGCTCCAGTAGGTCCCAGAGCGCAAATAAGCAGCACAGTAAGTTCTCGGTTATGGCCATGTTTATACAGCTCTTGGTTTTAAGAAGTGGCAGTTCCCTTATTCTACATATAGCCATAATACGACCATGGCACTTCAGCCCAGAGGACAACTGTGTTGCTGAATTATCTCCTTGCAAGGTTGAAAGTCCTGTGTAGATGGATTACAGTAATTAATATGCTTTAAGGTCAAACACGCTACTACGATCAGCTTGTCTGACCTCTCATATACATAGGATGTTCATTTCCCCCCCCCCCAGAACTGGAATAAAGCCTGTCTTTTAGAAAGATGTCTCTTATATCAAAGACAGCTGATTACAGTGAGTCCACCACTTCCTCCGGTAAGCTACTGAAATGCTTAATTACTTCTAGGAAACTGCATCTAATTTCAAGGTTGAATTTGCCTAACTTCAATATCCCACCACTGGAACTTGTTTTGCCTTTGTCTGCAAGATCACCAATATTTCCTTCTGCCCTCAGATGTCTTGTCCAAGTGCAAGTCCCTCCACACAGAGCAACAATCCATTCCAAACCTTTTCTCTGAACAGCTGAGGAAGATTAAACTTCCCATCGTAAGGTTCGTTTTCTGGATGCTGGATTTTTTTTGGTGCGTGGCATCCTTTGATCTCTTTCCAGTAATTTCACATCTTTTGTTATGCGTGGGCACCAACACTGGACACGGAACTGTGGCAGCAACACTGGGTACAGAAGAGAGACCACTTCCCAACTTTTGGGTTTTTTTTTTTGTACTTCTAGGGTTCACAGTAGCCTTTTAACAACAGCCTTGCACTGAGAACTCATGTTGAGACAATTATCTCCAGTGACCTCTAAATCCTGTTCTGAGTCATTGCTTTTCAAGCGTCTCCCACCCCGTACGTATAACATGCTTTCTTTGTTCCCAGGGGTATTATCTTGCATTTTGCTGCATTAAGACACATTTTGTTTGATTGTGACCTTGTGGCAATGTGAGTCAGATCACTCGGTATCAGAATGATCTGGGTACGTTATTTACCACCATACCAAGCTTTAGGTGACCTGAAGATTTTGCCAGAAGAGATTTAAACTACATTCTAAGACAATGATGAAAATGCTGAATAGGGTTGGATACAACAACCAGTTCCAAGGGATCCTTTCAGAAACAGCTTCAGTCACGGCTGCCTTTCAGTTAACAAATTAATTTGGAGATCTGACACTGAGCCAGATTTTAAGCCATCTCTTGTTTTCCTTATTATTTCCATGTAATAAGACTTTTAACATCTTTGAGACACTTCATGCCTTCTATATAGACACACGTGTCCTTAACACCCAGGCTGGCATAACTGCCAAAAATAAAACTCTTTTCTACAACTTCTTTGTGTAAAACCATGAAATAAGGTCCCTGCTGACTGGAAGCTAGCCAATGATGTTATTCCAACCTACATAAAGGCCATGAGGGAAGACCCAGGGAACTACAGATCAGTTAGTCTAACCTCAGTTCCTGGAAAAAATTACAGGGAAGATTACATTGAGAACTACTGAAAGGCATTTAAAGAATAATGCAGTCATCGGGAACAGTCAACATGGGTGCACGCAGGGAAAGTCCTGTTCAACTAATTTGATATCCTTCCACGATAAGGTCACCTGCTCAGTGGATGAAGGGAAGGAGGTAGATGTAGTTTTTCTGGACTTTAGTGAGGCTTTTGATACTGTCCCTCACAGCATCTTTCTGGACAAGTTGTCCAGCTGTGGGATGGGCAGGTTTATGGTGAGCTGGGTGAAGAAGTGGCTGAAGGGCAGAGCTCAAAGGGTTGTAGTGAATGAGGCTACACCTGCCTGGTGACTAGTCACCACTGGCATCCCTTAGGGTTCAATACTACGGCCAGTCCTGTTCAATATATTTATCAACTATCTGTATGTGGGAGTTGAAGGCACCATTGGCAAGTTTGTTGATGATACCAAACATCTGGTAAATAATACGATCAATGGGCAGCATCTTTAACTACGAATCATGTAATCATAGAATAAGTAAGACTGGATGGGACCACTAAGGTCATCTTGTGAGCCCTGTCTCATTCCCTTCAGAGAGGGACAGACATGAAGGAGAATGAATGGGACCAGCAGAAAATGTTCCTTTTCTCCCATATAGGATTAAGCAGCTCCAATTTATTCAGTTAACATTATTTTTTAGGGGACCAAGTCCACTTTGATCACATAATCTGCCCTCTGTACATCACCAGACAGCCAGTTTTACTTTGGGATTACTGCATCTAGCTCATTTCTTGTAGGTGGAGTTGGAATACTGTTTTTAGAAAGATGTTCTATCTCATATTAAAGATTGCAAATCTATCGATCTCTTTAGTGAGCTCTTCCAAACACTACCTTAAACTCTAAACTCTTTGGGAGCAGAGACTGTCTTTTTATTTTCTGTTCACAAAACATCTGTTCCAGTCCTAAAGGGCTCTGACGTGCCAGCACAGCCCAATGAAATAACCACAATTCTCATTAAAGATCTATATCTGTAGTGTATCTTCAGCCTGTTCTCCACGCAAGGATTGCTTCAGGCAAGCGACTAGACTCTGAAGCTAACTGTGCCTTCTTGGAGTAGGACCTTAGCCTAACAAGCATGACACTTGCTTAATACCAGCTATAAATCAACTGGTATTAAATGAATTTAAATACTCTCACTGTAGAAACTCAACTACCTTAGACAGTGACAATAGATCTGAATGTTGACCTTATTCAGCAGGAATTTCGCAAAACAGTCAATGTCATAATGGCCTTCCATAGTCACTTGGATGTCGTACTTAAGATGACCTAAAGTTACTTGGCTTCCAAACACTGCTTGTGACCCATCACTTTCTGCAAATCATGCCCTTTATGATGTTTAAATAGCATGCAAAAAAATACAGTCACCCAAACCAACCAGACGTTTTGAAAAGCTGGACCTACTGGGGTCAGTGTGGAGGTCTCAGGGCTGTGCCTTGCTTACTCTGCCCACCAGAGCTTCAGTAGTTACCACACAAAGACTTGCAGGATCCAAGCCAAAAGTGGAATCATAGAATGTGTTGGGTTGGAAGGGACCTCTAAAGGTCACCTAGTCCAACCCCCCGCAGGAAGCAGGTACATCTTCAACTAGATCAGGTTGCTCAGAGCCTCATCCAGCCTGGCCTTGAATGTCTCCAGGGATGGGGCCTCCACCACCTCTCTGGGCAACCTGGTCCAGTGTCTCACCACCCTCAGTGTAAAGACCTTCTTCCTAATGTGTAATCTAAGCCTGCCCTGCTCTAGTTTAAACCATTGTCCCTCGTCCTATCGCTACATGCCCTTGCAAACAGCCCCTCCCCAGCTTTCTGTTAGGCCCCCTTGAGGTACTGGAAGGCAGCTCTAAGGTCTCCCTGGAGTCTTCTCTTCTCCAGCCTGTCCTCATAGCAGAGGTGCTCCGGCCCTCTGATCATCTTTGTGGCCCTCCACAAGAAGCACATGTCCTTCTTGTGCTGAGGGCTCCATAGCTGGACACAGTACTCCAGGTGGGGTCTCACGAGAGCAGAGTAGAGGGGGAGAATCACCTCTCTCAATCTGCTGGCCACGCTTAATTTTCTTCTCAAAAGAACCAACAAATAAACTGAACCTGTTCCGGGTGTATTATGACAGAAACAAGGCCACCACATCTGCCAAGTGGTTGGTTAAATGAGACATACTCCTTCCCACCCAAGCGTGCAGGATGGGGCAGGTGCTGAGTAACTAAAAGGGTTTTGTGACTGTCTTCCTTGTCTGTAAACCTTCACGTCCAGACTCCCTGGCTTCCCTGAAAGCCTCCTTTGCTATGAATGGATTTAGATCTTAAGGCACACAACCAGCCACGAACTGATAGGAAAAACAGTGTGCCTATTGAACACCACTGCTTATTAGGAGAGGCAGATCTTTTGCCTTACTACTAAACTATGATGAGATGAGTGTGACATATTCCCTCCCCAGAACAAAATCTAATTGTCACGTTGACAGCAACTACTATCCTGCAAAATAATTGCTATCCAGCAGCAATGGGGTTACTGTCCCTGCATTCCTGGGGTTGCTGCTGCACTCGCTGGCTGCAAAGTGCTCACAAATCTCAAGCAGTCTCGTTCCTCTCGTTCCTCTTTCAAGTCACATGTGGTCTAGCTTCCAAGTCCCTCACCCACCACCATGCAGCACCAACAAGGTGTCACGGATTAGAGTTTTGTACAGAAGCAAAGGGCTGTTTTTGAGAGACTGCTTCTGCAGTAAACAAGATCAGCCGAGAGCTAATGAAATTTCAAATTAGCTGTGACTTTTCATGGCCCCACAATTGTGTTGGCTGATTTAATGGGCAGCATCTTAGCTCGCTGAGATTGAATAATTGAACATTTCTACAGAGTTATGGATGCTGCAACAAAAATCCGTCATGCTAACATCAACAATGGAATGCAAATACCCTTCATCCAGAGGCGTTATTATGTGTTTAAGCAGACTCTGACAGGTGCTGCATGTCAAGTGTCGGGCTGGAACAGGCAGGCCACAGGTATGGATGGACCTGTTTGTACACAGAGAGCATCCCGTGGAGCGTGACATGCACTGGGAACCCCGGACACACAGGCAGGCAGGAGGAGGAGAGCCTAACCAGCCTCATTAGGGTAAATCTCGGAGATGGTACATGACAAACCTAAGGATTGCTCCTGCTGAAGATGATGAGAATTTTTGCAACTGACTGCAGTGGGAAGAGCCTCTGTGAGCTCTAGGCAAATCAAAACTAGGAAGAAAAATAACAATAAAACCCCTGGAACAGGCTGCCCAGAGAGCTCGTGGAGTCTCCGGCTCTGGAGATATTCAAAACCCACCTGGACGCGTTCCTGTGCCACCTGCTCTGGGTGATCCTGCTCTGGCAGGGGGTTGGACTAGATGATCTCCAGAGCTTCACTCCCCCCATTCAGTGATTCTGTGATTGTCTTTCAGGAGTATTTTCATTGCCAATGAAAGCATAAAATGCACTGGTGACACAAATAATTGTGTCTCTCTCCTCATCCAGTTCTTACCTTTCACTTTTCTTTCTATGCCATTCACCAGGCAACATTATCACTTTTTGTGGGGACACTGTCTGTCTTGTATTACTGGGAGAGTTTGGATGGGGAGGGCTTAAAATACAGATGCTCAAAGGCAAAGCTAACAAAGTGTTCATCTCACCCTTGAGCAAATCAGATTTTCCCCTTCCAGCTCCAGTCTAAACTCTGGTGAAGGAAGACTTTAAAGGAATGGCTCAGTACTTTTGCACAAAACACAAATCATTGTTCCTGTGAATGCTTGTGATGAAGAAGGTTTACAGGAGAAATGATGTTCTGCCCTGAGCTGAGGACCAACACTCAATTTACTTCAATTGAATTTGGGGAACAAGTAGGTTTTACTCCTGCACTTTGCAGAGAACAATTTTACCTATTCAACAAAAGAGTCGTAGCTTTTTGGTCCCACCGTAAGGAATCGAAGGGAAAAAAACCACAAAAGTAAGGGACAATAGCAATGTGACTGTCAATGCCCTGTGACAATGTTACCTATTAATCTTCTCTGTCCCTCTGCTCTGTTTCAATTTTGCCTGAATAAGGTTCTCACGGGTTGTATCCTGGCTAAATTGGATTGCTGGCTGCCTGGGAAAAGGCTCGCCCTCACATCTTTCTCCAAGTGCTCAGCACAGGTTTGCAAGTTCAAAATAATATAGTCATAAGGAATAGTAATCACGTATTTGAACTGCAGCCCTCCTTGGGCGCTAGTGCGAAGCAGAGCTGCAGTGCTAGTCACTACAGACACGCTTCGCGAAAAAGTCCATCCTAATCCAGACCTACACTCTTGTTTAACAAAACATCTGAAAACAAAAAGAAGGGAAGAGGAAGGAGGAAATGGCAGAAAACACATGATAATCACCACTCGCTGGGCATGAACCAGAGCTATAATAATGTGTTTAGAGTCTACAAGTTCACAGCATCCCCCACATCATCATTGCTCTGGAGGATACAGTTGATGCAGCTGCATGGGGTTCTTCCTTTCTCCAGGCAGGCTTTTAACAAAGGGATTTACGCATTGCACGACCGGCAAACAGCGCAGAAACCAGGCAATCTATGTTTGGAGTGAAATTCATGAAGCTGAGCAAGGCATGTGAGGGCCCTTCTCCGCAGAGAAGAGACTGGCATTCAGGCAGGGCAGTAAGTCCAGGTTGCTTAACTTGACCAGGGTCATGCAATATCGTACCTGAAACTCCCTCCTTCAGGAGCCAAAGCACCTCTCAAAAGCGATTCTTCTGAGAAAAAATGCTCTCAGAGCTTAAGAGTTTTTTTGTGGGAGCGACGGGTTCACACCCTCAGCAGCTGAGATATCCTCGTCACCAAGGTCTCTCGCTTTCCCGGCAAGTGCTGTAAGTGTTAAGCTGCTGCTGCAAAGTTCACCCCAACATATTCTGTTGACTGAATCCAAGGCAATTTGAGCAATCATCTGAGCACAGTTTGGAAAGCGGTCTCAGATAACTCAGACATAGGCATGTTTCTCAAAGCCTGGTCAAGAGGAAAGTGCCCATGCACTCTATGCACCCTGAGCACACTCAGGGGCAAAACTTAAGGTTTCTAAGAGGACTTTCTGCCCCAAAGGGGAGGCAAGAGTTTGCCTCAGGTGGTAAAGCAGGTCTGGCAGAGCTTTCCTGAATTTAGCATTGGTGCCCAAACTCTGTTTAAGCATATTTTCCAGTGCAGAAATGCTTTGTGAAACACGTGTCCAAGCCTGTCTTTTCTGAAGATGGTTCGTGTCACCTTTCGTTACATCTCCTACAGCAGCAGTGCCTCCTTCCCATCAGTAACTTCCCTCATTTCAGTAGACAATGGTATGTTTCTCTCGACACAGAGGACAACTTTAATGGTTTCTTTCTGAATCTATTAATCAAACGCATCTCATTAAGGACTAGTCAAAAGTACCAGGGATTCGCCTAAGCTGCCACGACAACCCACAGTCGCTGCTAGACCCTCGGTTCACAATGCATCATCCTCAGTAATGGCACAACCAACACCTCCTCTGGGTGCTGTAATACATCCACCGGGTTCACACCGCCCTCCTGACAGCCCCGGTGCTAACAGCCGGCTGCGGGTGACACCCAAGTGTTACCATCCAACACAGAATCAGCAAAGAGCTGAAACCTGGAAACGTGAACTACTCATTTTGTTCTCTTACTTGGGGAAAGGTGGATTATCCTAAAACAGAGGAAGAGAAGCTGGGTGATTTATAACAAATCATACCAGCTAGACAATCTTTTCAGGTACAGTCGACTTTCTCATCTTTTTAGCAGTGCTTTGTGGTTCCTCCAAGATGACCCTGTTGTTTGACTGGATCTGTCTGTGACGGTAAATGCTAATTCATGACGGCTGTTCTCCCAGGTGTGTTCAGATCTCAACACCTCCCTTCTTAAATGTAGCAAGCACAATAATGCATCACTTTTTATGGTTTCGAGGAAGCAGACAGCTCCCATACCATGCCCAGGAGACAATCTTCTCGTGCTATAAAAGCCTTGCAGGCATGAAGTAAAGGTTCATAACATTGTGCAAAAACAAAAAGAAAACATCTGAAAGGACCTCACCACCTGGTCTGCAGCTCGAGCATTTGCAAAGACAAAGGTTTGTGTTCTGGGGTTCTCCTGTATTCTTTACAATTCCCTTTACAACCCTGACACTACCTTCAGGTGTAACCCTACGTACTGGCAGAGAGCAGCGCAGACTCCTGGCAGCTCTCTAACGCATTCTTTGGCATGTGGTAGACAGATGGTGGACACATGGGTGTTAAGAAGGCCAGTGTGCAGAGCCAAAATTTCCCTTGCCAAAGAATTTGAAATGATGCTGTCCCAAAGCATTATGCAAGTCTCCACCTTACTACAAGCACTACCTGATCCTTGAATGGGGCAAGCAAGACATGAAGCATTACTCTGTGGAGCTGCAGCAGTGGGCCACGGTACAGTTAAACAAATAGCATCGATTTCACAGCATCACAGAATGGCAGGCGTTGGAAGGGACCTCTGGAGATCATCTAGTCACCAGAGCAGGTGGCACAGGAACGCGTCCAGGTGGGTTTTGAATATCTCCAGAGCCGGAGACTCCACCACCTCTCTGGGCAGCCTGTGTCAGGGCTCTGCCACCCTCACAGGAAAGAAGTTTTTCCTCATGTTTAGATGGAATTTCCTGTGTTCCAGTTTGTGCCCACCGCCCCTTGTCCTGGTGCTGGGCACTGAAAAGTCTGTCCCCATCCTCTTGACGATCACTCTTTAGATACTGATAAGCACTGATGAGATCCCCTCTCAGTCTTCTCCAGCCTATACAGACCCAGCTTTCTTAGTCTTTCCTCAGAAGAGAGGTGCTCCATTCCCTCGATCAGCTTGATTTGCCCCAGAGAACGCATTCCTGAATTACATGGTCTCTGAAGCGCGAGTCGGTTTCCAGAGGCAGCAATAACGAATACTCAGGGCTGCAAGTAAAGGCAAAAATCTCGTGTGCGGTGCCTTGGCGGCTCTGACTTGCTCACTGCTCCGGGGTCTGAAGACTAAGGCAACTTTTAGTTATTCTGGCCCAGGAGGATAGAGGGAAGGACAGCATAAGGATTGCTCCACCTGCTACCTCTTGGGTAGCGTCTGGTGGAGCACAGACTGAACTTGCAAAGGCAAAACGGGGCCACATCTACGTTGGGACCCTGCGTTCGTGCTAGGCTAAATGCATTGCGTGCACCTGTCATGAATAAGACATAAACTGAGGGGCAGACACTTCGCCACTGCAATTCTTGCAGAAAAAGAGAACGGGATGGTTTATTTTCTTCACTCCCAAAGGAAGGTCATTGACCAGGTGACATGTAAGAAAAAACAAGTTGCTCTACTTCTATGCAATGATGTGCAATATATGTCAGGATAGGCCAGCATTATTTGACTGGGAAGATTATCTATCTGTCTGTCTATCCATCTAAATTATCCTGCAGCAATCACTAGCACAAGCCCTTGGACTGTTTAAATTGGGAAGAGGCAGCAGAGAGCAGCAGACAACTGAACATCAACCTCTAATGAATGTGGAGGGTTAGATAATACTAGGGATATTTATAGTCCAGACATATTTTTCAGCTGGGAAAGACTCTTGCCTTTCACAAGTAAAGTCGATTCACTTTGTTTGGGGGCAGCTCAGCAGATGTTTAACAAATAGAATTGTTCCAAGCAGGAAAAGGAAGATGCAGCCAGATCCGCTGCCTGGAGAACCAGCAAGCTTTGCCCTATCTGGAAGACTTGTCTACTCTGGAAAAGCCCAAAACAAGGACAAAGGACCTGAAGTGAAGTTACTGTGTTGATCAGACAGAACTTTTAGACCAAAAGAGTAATTTAGTTTAATATCTGTAATTCTCCTATGGTATGAGAACAGTGGGGTGTATCCAGGCAATAATACGGTGAATTGGCCAACTCTCTGGCTCTCAATATGGAGGGAGTCATACAGTTAGATGATTTCTCCAGAGCAAAGATGGTTAACAGAGCTTTGCTGCCCAGTAGCATATGTGTGAGACTGTGAAGAACACCCTCTCCTCTTCCCCTCCATTTTTCCTGTACGCTCTGTTCCTAACAAATGCAACAGAGCCCATATTTAGCCTTTGGAATATCAGCCTCTTCTCAAGGCTTTGTCAAATGCCATTAACTCCACTTCTAGGACTTGTCACAAGATAATTTCCTTGGTCTTTAAAACCTTCAAACTTCTTATTCTTCAAGCACATGACAGAGCACTCAGTGCGGGGTGAGAAAGGACTGCTCTCAGGTAGTGAGTGTTTGCAGCCATGAATGCAAGAAGTTATTTTCTGCCAAAGAGAGGCAAGAACCACTTTTCTCAGATTCTTTTAAGGAAACGTCTCCCATTTGTTGTAATACAGGTGGCTTCTTAGGTCAAATGTGCAAAATCCTAGCCTGTTACCCAGATTGTTAAAGCTCTGTCACTGCAGTGTTTCCCCTTGACTGATACTGGATGATCACCTGCTTGTAGTTACTTGCTACAACTCCTTTCAAGTTGGCGGGCTTTGTGTTTAAAAGTGTAAATAAAGTGGACCAGGGTGTGAAACCTAAGTGCTAGCTTTGACAAATGACACATGTGGGTGGAGAGGGGATTGCTCTCCCAGACATCTTTTTTCTAACCTGAACCGGGATTGCATTTCACCGAGTCTCTCTCTGAGTGACTTCTTGCTTAGCTTGTTTTTGTTTATCTGAACGCCCTCCAGATGTACGAGGCAAACATGCCCTGTAATTTGGTACCCGTCTCCCTCAGGGTATGATTAGGCTGGGATCTGATGAAAAAGATTCTGACTTCAGCTGCCATTATCCCGAGGAATTTCCGGCTGCAAGGATCTTGATTAGCAGACATATGATACTACAGTGTGGGAACCGGCTTCCGATGAGCTCAGGCAGAAGGAACAGCCCCCCCACCCCCACCCCCCCCATAGTGTGAATGGCCCCACCGTGGTGTCTCAGCCTCAAGAGATGCTGCTCTGAACAGAAAATGACTTGAAGGGCAGTGGTCACTAACCAAAAGTAGGCACCTACGAGGTAATATCTGAAACAGCTCAGAGAGATGCTGCCCTAAACCTGTTTCTCTCCACTGATAGCACCCACAGTGACTACCTCAGATATTTGACTTCTAAAGCTTTATAAAATGACTCTTATTTCCCTTGCTTACATCCCTGTGTGTAGGAAGACAAATGACAAATTCAGCAAGTAGCTCGGAAATCCTTCATGGTGAACAGTCAAACAAACCACCTTTTCCAGCCCTGAGAAGGCATCACTCCAGAGAGAGTGATACGACCCCAAAAGAGGGAGAAGCCATAGTGCTCACACACATACTACATGCTCTTTCAAGAGGCTGTTCAGGCCTACATCTCTCCAGTGCTCTTCAAAGCACATCAGTTTCCCAAGGTATAATGCCTGTGGTGACAAAGTGGCTGCATCAAATATGGGCTCAATTCTGCTTCCTAAACACAGACGCCTAGTGTTATTTGACTTGCCTTCGGATATCTGAGAAATCCAAAGGCAGCTGTCACACGTGAAACATATGTATATGCTCTACTAGATGTCCAAGCTACTGTGATGGGGAAGCTAGAAGCCAGCTGGGGTACTCTAGGATGTCTCAGACGGTGCTGGACAAAAGGCAACAGACAGAAAATTATGATTAGGTATTAGGAGAAAAACATTTACTATAAGGATGGTCATATATTGGAGCAGGTTGCCCAGAGAGATGGAATCTCCATCCTTGGAGGTGTTCAAGAGTTGACTGGACACAGCCTTGAGCAATTTCATGTAATTAGACCTGGTTGTAATTAGACCTGGTTGAGCAGGGGGTTGAACTAGATAAACTGCTGGAGGTCCCTTCCAACCTAAATTATTCTGTGGATATTCTACAACAATCTCCAGCTGTCTAGCTATAGAAATCAGCATAAAAACTAAGAAACGGGTCCAGAATCAGCCTTTCTTCATGAGTCCATGTAACTAAATTTGAATCCTTGTGCTAAAGAAGGAACTCGGGCTTCACAGCAGAAGTGCCTCACCACTGCTGATGCCCCTACATCTCAGGGGCTGAAATTCTAGACTTGAGCCCACAAATACAAATGATCCATAAAAATGTACAAAAAATCAAGTCAAGAAGGTAAAGGTATTCCACCGTTCCATTTTTCAGCTGAGGAGAGCCCTTAGCAGTAACGCAGCAAAATCAAAGGAATAGCATAGTGTACGACATGGATTATTTGTAAACTGTAATGCACACCACGTACATGCATTGGTTTTTTTAGTGTGCCAAGAATAAAGTCAACACTCATTTGTGGGCTCCGACACGCGAATAAGCTGTCACAAGGCAATATGTTACAACCTATGAGTTGCTTTGCTCTAGCTGTGTACACCACTGCTCCACACAAGTTCACCAAATGCAAGTTAGCAGCTGATGTGCACAAACTAGTAAACATGTCGATGCCTTTTGTCTCTCCTGTCCACATCTGCTGTCCTGCAGGCTAGCAAGGTGACAAACGGCTCGTTTCAAGGTGAGGGTAACCCAGTTACAAGGTTAGCACCTTGAAGGAGGTACGAGGAGATGGGGTTCCACCAACCCTTTGTGATGTTATACAGATGTGGTCTACATTGTATGTTAGGCTGCATTACTCCTTCTTCCCTCTCTTCCTAAAAACTTCACAGGGTTTTTGTTGGTTATTTTTTTCCATGGAAACTGGGATTATCCTTGGCTCTATTTACCATATTTTTACACATCTGATGTGATGAACTTTATTGCTACCCTGTGTCAGCTATAAATAGGAAAGACGAGTATAGTGATATTGTTTCACGTGAGGCAAAAAGCGACCTTTGTTTTATAGTGTATTCTTTGTATGGTTCTCCAACTTTTTCCATTTTTTCTACAGGGATAATTTGGTCCATTTGCCATGCCAGATGTGCAGAAGTATTTTAAATATTCAATCAGAATCCCAGTTGCTGTGAAGCAGATAATCACAGTCTTGGCTTGGTTATTTTTTGTTTTTTAAATGTACTGTTCTTGTGAATATGATAAAACAGAGGCTTGCAAAATGCAGTCTCCACTTCATAGTCTGGGTCCTGGCCCAGACTTGTGGTTTGCAAAGCCTTTTGCTGAGTGACAACAAAACAAATTATGCAGTCTCCCTTATGCCTTAAATTTAATATCTCATCTCCTGCCCTCTAATTCAAACCTTCACACTGCACCAGGGTTTCCTTTGTAATGAGATAACTCTGAATATTAAGCTTGCATTATGCAGAGCTATTATTCACGTGCCTGACATCATTACATATGGAACCATAATCAATAAAACATGGTTCGAGAGGGATTGGATGGCTTGTGGGCATGAGGATCAGTCACTGAAGCCTCTAAGTTTCTGCAAAACATCCATCCCAAGTCAGCAGTGACCTACCAGAGAGCCTTGATGAAAACCTCAGGCGGTGAGGCCAAAGTTCGAACAGTCAGGGGCATTTGTTGTCTGAGGTGGTCCCATCGTGTCACTGCTGAGCTACCCAGCCAGCGTGGAAGGACAGGACGAGAGCATCGCCTCTGCCTGCTCTCTGGTACGTGGACTTGATTTGAGGATAAACAAAACCTCCCTCTTCAGCCCTGGCAGGCCAAGTCCAAATCCATTTCATTTGAATTCAAATCCACGCTGGCTGAGTCAGCCTGGCAGATTTCGCTGTCTGTTCTCCACCAGCTGTCAAAAAACAATCTGCCCTGCAGAATCAAGCCCAGCTGACTGTTCACTGTGCACGGTTTACAGGCTCTGCGAAGCCTGACATCTTGCATGTGCTCATGTCCTACCTCCGTCGTTGTCTTTCCCATCGCCGCATGCCGTCTCCATGGAAGTATCGCAGCCCGCTCCTCTCCAGCCCAGCTGGCAGACGCAGTGCCAGCCGTTCATGTCCAGAGTGCATCTGCCGTTGCCGTTACACAAGCCAGGGCATCCTTCTGCAAGGCAAACAGCCACACATTCAAATGCGCTGGAAAGACAAAGCAACGCAGCCTTGAAAGAGGCCAGTTAAACAGCTTTTTCCCTTTGCCTTCAGCTTATTTCTCCACTCTCACTTGCTGGCTTCCCACCTGAAGAGAACTGTCCCAGTTTGGTATTGGAATGGTGGTGACCACTCAATGGGATGCTGTCTCCCAGGAGGTCCTCACAGCACAGCCTCACTAATTGGATCGAGGGAATGGTGAGCTTCAGAGAGGCAATTAGATCTTCCTGCCCTCTGAGTCTCTCAAATAAGACCAAGATGTGGAGTTACCTAAATTACATGGGGGGTTAAAGTTCCCAACACCCATCGGGATAAAGCAGCTGGCTTTCAGCAATACTGAGACTGGTAAGCAGTCAAAGCTGGTTGGAAAGGGAAGGCATCTCCTATGTTAGAAAAGAATCGGAAAACGCCTAATTTCTCTACTGTTGTCATTTTGGGTGGGATTCATCTCATTTGATTCCAATTCATCCATAATGGAGATACCTTCAACGCTCTCTGTAGTCAGCAGAGGAAAAGACTGTCCCATGGCATAAATCCCCTGGTTAGATGTTAGATGCCCGTAGTGATGAGCAGAAGCCCGCTCTGGAAACACTCATTTCTCCCCACTGACTAGGGAGAGAGCCCGGCACAGAGGTAGGCGTTTCTTTTTTCAGCAATAAAACTTAGGGAGGATGAAGACCAAGCTCCCAGTCTGCTCACTAAGGTTTGATTCTCTCATCTGATGACCTCTCATCGAGCTTTCAGCCCCTTTTTTTCCGTCACCAAGAAAACAGCAGAGTAATTTCCACAGTGAGCAGTGGTGTCAGGGAGGCTGCTCAGCTTATACAGTTCTGGGGGCTTTTTACCTGCAGAGCTCAAAACATCTTTACCGAGAAGCAGTCACAAATGTAAGCCATATTTTACAGCTTAGGAAACTGAAGTGCAAGGAGCTGAAGTGACTGTCAAGGTCACTCAGCAGGACTGATTATACCAGGAACACAATTCAGTCTTCCTAAACCCTGTTTTAAGGCCCTCTCTATTTATACGTGTGTTGTGCAATCCCACTGCATAGTTTGAGGTTCTTCAGGCCCTCAGCTTCGCAAGACAGGTTTGTGACACTCTGCAAACAACACAGGCTGATCCTGTCCTAAAGGGTAACAACAGGATGGTGAAGAGGACTGAAAGGTATGTGTGCAACATCTGGCATGGTGCAGGAGGGTCTGCCCAAGAAGAGGTGAGACACCACGTCATGGTGTGTCCTGCGCTGGGGAAATGTCGTTCAGAAAAGCCTTTTAACTTAAAGAATTCTTTCAGGGTGAACTTCACATCTTTTCTAGCATTGTTTTTCTAACAAGGGACGGGTTTACAGGGACCAAATGGAAAAAGGAATGAAAGTTTTAAGGAAAAGTCCTTTGAAAGGCTCTTCAAAAAATTTTTCATTGACAAACATATTCGTTGTATTTCAGTCTTTTAAAATGTGTATTTTTGGAGGGGAGACATGTAACGTGTGTGTCTGTGTGAGCATGCTTGTGTGTGTGTGTATTTTGGTATTTATATACCATATTACTATTTATATACTACAGAAGAGCTATTTATATGCAAGGCTACTTGAAATTCTCCATTTTAATATCCTGCCTTCAGTTACTTACAACATTGCCAAACTTTTAACCATTTAATCTCATTTTTTTTCCACGCTAGAGCTGATTTATGTGTTTGTTCCCTTTACTTTCAGTACAAGCTGAAAGCATTCAGCTGTTTTGGAGAATGAAAGAGGAAGAAGTGTGTTACTTGTTAAACAACCTGCTAAAATTACTTAGCTAGGTAGGGTAGGAAACCCCACTTTGGAGTAGATAAATTCAGTTTGGATGGGACTATCCTGATGGCAGAGCTAGGACATTTTTTTCCATCTTTATAAATCTGCTTGAATTTGTCTAGCTGAAAAACCTCTGAAGAAATCTCACTTTATGCGTATTCTGCAGGGCTCCATTAGAGCTTGGCTGGTGCATCACCACTGAGCACACCTCAGGTTTTACTGCTTGGACTCTTTATAACCCATCCTAAAAAGTTATTTTTTTATCCTGCAGTTGCAGAGGCTGAACAGGAAATTCCTTGCAAAGGTGCTGTGGTGTTGACCTGGACAGGATCATCGTGAGAACCAAAAAGAGTTGGGTGACGAGAAATTGAAGACCCCACTGTAGAAGGACGAGAGAAGAAGGGTTGGATACCACTAGATTTTTAACCCATTGAGTAGCGGAGCAGACTCCTATTTTCTGCAATGGGAAGAAGATAGTTTTTAGAAGTTTTTTCTGGGAGCTGAGAGAGCTGGGGGTGTTCAGCCTGGAGAAGAGAAGGCTCCAGGGAGACCTTATAGTGACTTTCCAGTACCTGAAGGGGGCCTACAAGAAAGCTGGGGAGGGGCTGTTTGCAAGGGCATGTAGCAATAGGATGAGGGACAATGGTTTAAACTAGAGCAGGGTGGGTTTAGATCAGACATTAGGAAGAAGTTCTTTACAATGAGGGTGGTAAGACACTGGCCAAGGTTGCCCAGTGAGGTGGTGGAGGCCCCATCCCTGGAGACATTCAAGGCCAGGCTGGATGAGGCTCTGAGCAACCTGATCTAGTGGAAGATGTCCCTGCCGACTGCAGGGGGATTGGATTAGATGGCCTTTAGACGTCCCTTCCAACCCCACACATTCTATGATTCTATGATTCTATGATAAAGACAAAAAAGCCTCCTGGGTTTGGTTCCAAGCCATGTAGGAATGGGGTTCGAACCTGAAAACAGTTCAAGTTAGGCCTATGAGGTTTCACATGATGAAAAAAGAGGGAAAAGAGGGATTTCGTTTTATTGGTTTTGTTTGGATTATATTTTGCATTTTATAATCTTTGGAACAAAGATCTCAAAAGCAAAGATCTAACATTATTAGACAGAAAAGATACTGTAGTGATTGATTGCTTGGCCTGAGACTGAAAAAAAGCAAATGATCTTCAAAAGTCTCATGTGAGGAGTGTCCGGCAGGTACAAGGAACCATTAATATAACTGTGAAAATTAGGAGCTCATGTGGAACTGTATGTGCTCTACTCTCCCAGGCCTAGGAAAGGGGGAATTTGGAGTGGCAGAAAATGGCTGATATAATTAGGATGGGAGCACCTTCTGCACCCGAGGAAATGAGAAGAACTTGATTTCTCTACTCTAGCACAGCAAAGGCTGAAAAGACTATGATTGTTTTCCACAAATTCATGAAAAAGATAAACAGTGAGAAGGGAAAACAGCTATTTAAGCTAAAGAGAATAATGCTGGCATAAGAACAAATGGATGTAAACCAAGCATGAATAAATTCTGGCTGGAAATTTGAAAGAAAAAAAAAAAAAAAGAAAAGCATTTGCCAGGATCAAAGGAAGAAAGTTTTGGAGTAGCCTCCCAGCAGGAGTATTAAGGAGAAGAAGCATCACTGATCTGTCCATAGAGCTTGGTAAATTTATATAAAGTTTTACACAGTGTGGCTGACCTTGACAGTAGAAGACTGGATTCTAACTGAGCAGACCTCTTTCAGTCCTATCCCTTTCAATTTTGTGTGCAATTCACTGTCTTTATGAAATGTATTTGAGATTATCCGAGCGGACTTTCGTGATTTCCTTTGAATCTTATTGATCTGGACCCAGAGAAACTAAAGCAAGCATCTCAGAAGGCAGACAGACAGACAGAGGAAAAGCATCAGTCAAGAGAGGAAAGACAGAACAGTGACTCTCATGAGATGATGCCTTCCCAAAATGTCTGTTCCTCTTCTTGACTATTAAGGGAATCCAGTGTGACCAGATGAGATACAAGCATCTAGATACCTAAAGTGGGATAACTCCCAGCTGTAATGTCATACTCCACTCTCTTGGCCTTTCAAGTCTAGAAAGCAAGTTTACCCCTTCCCACCAAGGAGAGAGTCAGCTCTGGTTCCTAGTGAGATAAACCTCTTCCAAGGTGTCAGAGAGAACTGTTTCCTAATGAGATAACCTCTTCTTCACAGATCCATGAACATAAAAGTTTTCAGATATTAACCATTACATTACAAGGTATGGTAAAGTGTCAGTGCTGTGAGGATTAAATCGTACCTTTCTGGTGTCATGGGTTTGGCAGGAGAGCAGACAGCTTTCAGAAGTAATGAGAAAGGAAACCATTAATAGAAAATATCATAATTAAACAGCAGCTGTCAGCAAACTCGTACCTTCAGAAAGTTAGAAGATAACATGGACATGTAGGCCAATATATATAGGAGAATGGACCTATAAGTACTACCATTTCTGAACTGGTTCACTGCATAAAGACTTGACCATCGCTTAACACTACAGAGATAGGAACATACAGTATTCCCCATTCCACAAACAGTGCACTTCAAAGCACCTGACGAAAAGGCGATACAAATAAACTTTATCCTCTCCTTGCCCCCATGCTGGGGAATAAAGCAAAAAGATCATCTTGTCTCCGAAGTGCTTCCGAATATCAGCACAGCGGGATAGCTTAATCCTCACAGATTTACCCCACCATAATCTTGCAGCTCTCATTTCCCATAGCTAGAGTCACTAATGATCCATTATTTCTGGTTGTGTTTGTTAACTGTATTTGGGTGACTCAGAGAATTAAATATATGAATAGGGCTTTTTGAGGCGGGGGAGGAGGGAAATCCTTTATGTGAGTTACCAACTGAAGGACGCAAAAGCGCTGCTGAAAGATGATGATGCCGTGGGACATTCACAAAGATGTCAGGTCTGCCACGCAAGAGACAGTACAGACCAGGGAAGCAATATAAAAATGGGACTAATTTCGAACTAGACAAGAAAACAGTATTAGAGTCAAAGGACATTGTCACCAGTGTAAGAAATTATCCTGCCATTTTAAGACTGTTCGTAAAATAATCTGCTCTTAATGATCTCTACAGTTAAGGCCTCCTCTAATTAGTCCAATTATAAACCATGTTCAACGGGACTTTTCTTCAAGCCAAGCCTCATTGCCACTTGAAATTGGACTTACAAGATAAGGCTATTATCTTTCCTCCATTGTCGGTAGGAAAGCACTGATGGATGTTCTAGCAAGTCCCAACATACAGTGGTTGAGCTCTGAAGCGAGTAGGACATGGCTGAAGGCAACATGTGAGGATGCACACCGGGAGCTTGAGAGAACAATCAGTAAGGGACCCACAGAAGTTCTGTAGGACTGAAAGAGAGGAGCAAAGCATCGTCTGATCCCTGCAAATTATGAGACACCCGGTAAAGCGTCCTGAAAAACACTCAACGCAAACCACCACCATGATGTTTTGTGATGGTGGGAATCCAGAAACCCTTAATCAGGTGCATTCTGTAAAATGAAGATTAAAAAAGTTACTTGCCAGAGCTCCTACTGCTCATAACTCTACGAAGGAGGGAATCAGCTGTGGTCAGACCTTGGGTTCTCACTGTTTCTCAGGAGCAGCCCAAACCTTGCAGCCGTCCCTGAATTCAAACGCTGTTCAGCATCTTTGCATTTCAGTCTAGCTGTTGACACGCCTCACTACAGCGTCAATGTGGCTACTTTTTAAGAGCGAGAATTGATAACCAACAATAGAAATTAATTACACTGATGTACCATCAGCTCCAGTGGTATTCTGGATGGAGAATCGCACTCTAAAATCACCACCTCTTTAATAGCCGGCACCTCTTTCCATTTTAAGCATTACAAGTGTTAATTAGGCCTTAGTTTAGAAGACGCCACTCCAGTTCCAGTTAGAGCTTCTTGTTTTAATCATGTGGATGTTTGCTATTGAAACTTGCCCTCCAATTTAGAAACAATTCCGCATCTTCACTGACTTACTGGTTTCTTGTAAAGCTGTAGGAAAGATTCAGCAGTAAATCAGGCTCACCCTTGACAACACAGGATTACTGGGAAGGGATTTCAACCAGAAAGATGTTAATAATTAAGAAAGCCAAAAGGGCATGAGCAGTTTAGTTTTGAAAAATGCACACCATGCAGTTAGCCAAGTAAAAAACATGTACTTTTAATGTTTCAGCTATTGCTAATCTTCCAAAAGAGGCCACGCATGGTAAGAGACAATCTTTTATTCTTAGCGTGTTGCTTAACCTGTTACCCACTGAAATACTCACTAAATATAATGTGTCTTTATTCTTGGGCATAAAGGCTGTCCAGAGGAAAAATGACAGCTACAGAAGACTTAGTAAAAAAAATTGGGCCACTGAATGGGCAAATCAGTACCGAAGGTCCCTGGACCCAGCCTCTGCAAGTTGATTTCTCATCTTTTCTATCCCCGTGGTGCTTATCTGCTACCTTTTGGTCCAACCTTCCCCAATACAAGTTGAGATGAAAAAGGAGTCCTGGGGTTTTGCAGTGTAAAACACTGAGGTGTGGAAGATAAATAGGAGATTCTGATCGCACTCCCTGGTGATGGCCCAGATCTTCCTCTAAGGATGCCAACCACCATTACTTCATAAGGGTTCAACAACTGACCCTCTTCCCTTGATCTAAGAAGAATATAGTTTTTTCTCTTAATTTCAATAAAGTGAAGCACGTTTCACTGATGCTAAGCAATGAGAGAAAACAAACTGAACTACCACTACCACTGAACAATCCACTGATCTATCAACAGGAGCCCAAGGACAGCTACCAGTTGCTGCATTACACTGAAGATGAAAGGCCCCTTATTTAAACTGTCCATTTCCTTGTTGTTAATATTTGTTTGCCTGTTCAAAGTTTTTCCCTATTTGCAATTGTACCCAAACCTGCCTTTAAGCCTCAATGGAAACACGAGAGAAACATTAGATTGTAAATTTATCCAGAGAAGGGAAGTCAGTAGGGCAACCGTGTTTCTTGTCACACCACAAGAGCCCTATATGGCAGAGACTTCATTTTAACTGTTCACCGGACAAATATTTTGGCAAATCTGTCCTTCTTCATCAGCCTCTCACAGCTGCTATTTCTGATTGCTCACAACCTGTAAAGGCGGGTAATGCTATGGAAGAAACTGATTTGTTCAACCTGATTTTTTGGTTTGTTTAACCAGCAAACATACGATGCTGTGTGGTGTCAGCGCTGGGTTGCTGTTAGTGTCAAATCAGCCGTGTAGAAAGATATTTGCGTCCAACTCAATCATATTTATTGTCAGGTTGTTGTATTTAACTAGATGTGTGCTATTTCAATATTTTTAGAAAGCTAAGTGCATTGTGGAACTGTCTATTTCTATTTAAAAGTCCTAAATTAATGTAGATCATTGCTCTGATTAATAAACAACTGAGATTTTTTTTTTAAGATAGCAGATTACCTCTATTCTGTAAGAGTTCAATTCCCTTTCTTTGCTGAAGAAAGACCTGGGTCCTAGACTTGCTTTAATTTTACAAATAGGAACATAGGGTTGGATTTTGTGGCAGTGCACATTAATGCAACGTCATTAATTTCAATAGATTTTGCGGATTTATACAACCAGAGGCTTGGAGGTCATAACATTTTTGTATTAAGAAAAAAAATAATAAACCGTTACTCAAAGTTCCCATGTAAGACTTTGCAGCCATGGATCAAAAACATGAAGACTCCACACAGAAAGTCCACTCACCTGCTCGTTACAAAACAGATCATAGACATTTAGTTAAAATACATCACTGCACAGGGCTCCTGCTGTACAGACACTTCACGGACACTTTTGTTTCCTCCTGACTTGCCTTACCTGGGTAGGAGGGGTGAGGATGAGAGATGATTTGGAGGGGAGGGCAGGGACAGGGGGACGGGTAGGAACACTCATACGATGTTAACACAGGATCACAGCACTTACGGAGGTATTTCCTACCTAAATGACTGGAAAGTTCCCCCTTCCAGACATTAGGGAGCACTTTTTGGTGACAATGAGGAAGAGATGCAACCTCAACACAGCATGTTCACGGTGCATTTTTTAAAAAAGAAACACAAAGACAATAGGAAAAATAGGAAGGAAGAGCATACCTTTCACTACCTTATCCAGATAGTGAGCTTGGGAGATAAAAGACAGGACATTTAAGGTAGGATTGAATAAGTGCATTGCGGCTTACTACGAGACTGTGCAGGTGCTAGAAAGGCAAAGGAGAGTTCGCTGTGATATGAAAAGAAAAACCTTGATTATGAGGAGAGAAAAAAAGGAAGAAGGGTGAAGCACAGCCCTCCTCAGTCAAAGAGCTCAAGAAGGCTGTGTGTAGGCATCCAGTCATCTTTGCTCATTAAGATCAGGAAGAGAAACAGGAAAGTTTTATATATATATATATTCTGTGTTTTTATATATAGATATAGGTATATATATGTATAAATATATATATATATATGGCAGAATATTGTAATTCTCTGCTCATTTGCAACAGCCTACCTCTGTTTTACTGACTGCTTTTCTTTTCATCAGGAAAACCAGAGTCATTTGAAGGTGCTCCACCTCACCTCATTGTCTTATATTTTTCCGCACAAAGAGGCACAGTTCTGTGACCTTACCAGACTGGGAGAGGCTTTTCCCTGGATCTTCTTAATGGTAATACATCGCATTTATACAGCATCCTCTAGCCCCAGATCAAATTACTTTACAAATATTAAATTAACCTCATGGCAGCTCTACCAGGTAGGTAAGTATTAATATACTCATTCCAAGGAGGGCTAAAGGAAAAAAAAAAAGAAAGTTATAGATCTAGAGGGAGCAGTCATGTGCCCAATTCCCACGGAACATTAATTTGGAAAACCACCTTCTAATTGATTTTCTGGGGTCAAACAGAAAGTTGGTGGCAAAGACACAAGCAGAAGGCAGGAGTCCTGCCTCGGAGAGCCCTTGTGCGTGCCAGCAGGCGGCACTCTCTGGTCTATATGAATAAATAAGAGGCTCCGAGTCTTGCATTTCTATCTTTCATTACCTGCTTAAACGTTATTTCCCTTGTTCTCTTGTCCGCTCCCTGCAATCTCTCCCTCAGTCGTGTCCTGGTACCCTTTTGAAGAGGTTTTTGTTTCAGGTTCGTTCACGCAGACCACCCACCCGGGAGTTCACAGCTGTCGCAGGAATCATTTCTCCATGCTGTGAATCTAATGCATCCGTTGATGCATTGTACTCTTAGTACGTGGAGAGGGCTGGGAAGATCAGAGCTAACCTAGTGCAGGGCAGTTATGAGGCTTGGGAATGAGATTAACTAATCACCCCGGTGTAGCAGTAGCGATGTGGGAAGCAGGGCATCACCATCTGCTTGGACAGTGGCTGAAGCCTGGGAATGAGCCTCTTGGATCTTGACATCCGGAGCAGCCCAACCAGTAAACTCGAGCAGCAGGCATGTGCAGATGATGGCAGGGGAGGTAGTTGCCAATGCCAACCGTATGCCAGTTATGTGTCAACATTTTCTTGTAATGTGAAAAATAATGGAGGCCACCTATGGGAATATTCCATGGTAGCATGAATCTTCTCTAAACCTATATAGTCTCACTCCCATGCTACACTTTTGGCATTAAAATATCATCTTAGCATCTACAGATGCTCCTTTGGAAACCCTGCAGGCATGTGGGACGTGCTGAGGAGCTATACAGGGCTACTTTTCTAAGGTGTCCTTTGCACTGCACTCAGCTCCGTGGCACCATCCCTGCTCCTGGAAAGCCACTGTCCCTTCACATCTGCTATGGGGGGAGCTCATGTGAGAATTTTTTAGTCCAAAAATCCTCTCATTTCACCAGTCTGAGCTAATTTGGTTTGTTTTGTCCGAAACACGTTGGGAAAGATCACATGAGCATTTCTCTTGGCCCATAGAGAGGAAAGAGAGAAGTAAGAGATGCTGGGAGCAGGTCTTCAGGTAGGATTTCTTCCCCAGCACACTCTCCTTCTTCATTTTCCAAATATTCTTTTTCCTTTTGTCTTCCCCGTAGGGAGAAGTGGACAGAGTGAAATGACTGGAGTTAAACTGAGATCACACAAATTTGAAGGAGAGGAGAGAGCAGCCGTTCACTGCTGAACCAGCGACGGCACAAGTTTATGCCACAGGGGCAGGGAAAAAGACTGCCTTTGAAGTTCATCTGCGCTTAGTCTTTACTGTCAAATATTCTGCCAAACTACTTAAGGCCAGATTACCTTCAGCTTGATGCAAAAACATGCCGGAACAAAGCAGCGTGCACATATTTTCCACTGACTGCTATAACCATGGCCTTGTCTTGCCCCAAGACACCCATCCCCACCGGGCAGCGTGGTGCCAGAGGGGCAAACACAGCTCAGTTCCTGCTGCAGAGAAGCCTGAGCGCGGCAGAGAGCTGACTGTCTCCTCTGTTGGGCTGAGGGTGGTAGCCAGAACCTTCACCAGACACTGGTGGGCTTATTTCAGGTTAGGCTGCACGTGGACCGAGCTGCTTTATGGATTTAAATGGTACAAGTGACATGTTGGAAAGCCGGGGAAAAGAGACCAGGTTCCACCTGTAATGTGCCTTGTCTGGAATCCAGCTGCTCCGGCAGAAACCGGGAGGCACTGATTACAACCCCGGCTATTCAGAACATGTGTGATTATTTATGCAAGAAGGCTGATGAAAGGCAAACTTAAAGGGGCAGATTTCTGAAAAAAAAAAAAAAAAAAAAAAATCAGAATTTTGCTAAGTAAACCAAAAACCAGCGGGATGGCGCCATAAGCAGAAGCTCGTGTGGGACGGGCTGTCTGCCTGTCTGTCTGGGCACTGGTTATCACACACATCACCAGCGCGTGCCAGGAGCAGATTTCCCAAAGGAGTTAAGCACGCAGCTTTTGCAAGACATCAATGGGAATTAGGCACTGAGGTGCTTTGAAAATCCTGCTAGGTAGATCCTTGTGTGTTTGGGGAGCTAACTGCTGGTCCCTCAGCATTCTTGAGACCCCGTAGTATTCGGGTGCAGCAACTGAATTTCAAGGGATGGCTTTGGTCTTGTGTCCAGGATGTTCAAGGATGATGAACATCCCAACTCCACCACACAGGGAAGCCCTCTCTGTCATTATTTTTCTAAATCATCTCAATATGAATCAAAGGATTGAGGCTCCTTGCTAGTAAAATATACACAGAGATTCACATATCGGGTAACAATCTCAGTGCACGGCCCACATGCGAAGAGTGAAGTCTCCTTTCGCATCTCTGAGGTGGGACACGCAGCACCTGGGGCACCATCCAGGCCATATCACCAACTGCATCAAATTTGAGGCCAGGCTGTTATGGCCCTGGGAAATTTCTGGAGTTGTTTATTAAAGCCAGGAAATTTTCAGTGGTGCCATCTGTGAAGCAATCCCATAGAGGAGCCCACCACAGAGGTGAGCTGTAATTTGGCCTTTCAGAGCCCAGAGTACGAGGCTTTATGTCACCTTTCAACTCAGCGCTCCTAAAACCCACCATGATCCCTGGATGTGGTTTGGGCTAGAATAGAAGAAAGTTGAATTCTTGCAATGCCTCTAACTGGGGGCAAATTTGGAATGTGCTGGAGAGCCCATCATAGCAGCATTGTGGCTGCTGTCATGTGGTTTTTCTCCTTTAAGAAGTTAGAGTAAATCGGTAGAACCTTTCTGCTGGGTTTCAGGATTCCTGCGGTTGTATCATCAGCTTTCTGTTCTACTCCTTTGCCTGGATGCGCTAAGTTCGCTGAATTAGGATGATGAATGGTTGGGAATTATCTGGGGTTCCTCTAACGAAATCTCTGAGTGTCAGCAATCAAGCTAGTATATTTGGTAACACCACCCTTTGTACGAGCAAACCAAATTAACCCACTGGGATCAGAGTTCCCTCGAACACCGTAAGAGCGAGCCTCCTACGACCTACAAAACAAAAGGGTTTCTTACTCTCAAACATGCTCAACAGGAAATGGAAGAAGTGTCCTTTACTTGTACCATCCATTTCTACCATGTCACCTGCACACACGGCAAGATTGTTAAAGCATCACCGCAGCGATGGGGTTTTTATGCTTGTCAGTGCTAAAGCAAACCGGGCCATGACACAGACAGATAAGGAATTACTGTCAACACAACAAGTTGCCATGCAGGGAAATTACACACGGACAAGGGGAATGCTTTCCACATACTTAATGTAATTCCAAGTCAATGTCCTTTCATCTGTGCCAATATAACTAGCTTGTTACTCCTTCTAAAGCCATTCAATTTTCTTGGATATTTATGACTTTGCCAAATCTCCTTTACATTCTACACATTTATCAATGAAATATTCTGTAGGAAATACAATTTACAGCTTCAGAGGCATGAGACTATGTACAAATTTGTTGCTAAATCACCATGCAAGAAGATCAGGGGGGTGTGTGTGTGTTGGGGGGGGGTGTGGGGTGGTGGAAGCGAAAAAGAAACAGAATTGCTCCAGCACTCAAAGTATTAAAGAATTATTCCTAAACCAAGGCGGCACTGCAAGAGGAAGGCAGCACCACACGAAACGATAGCGTGCACCAGGAAAATCTCGACACTGACTGCATTGCGGTGCTGGCCTTTCCCATGATAACACGGACTCGTTATACTTAGAGTGAGGAATACCACCAATAATGGGGTAAATTTAATTACCATGAAAGATAAAAGCTTGTTGTTCGAAAACAGTCTGGGCATATCGTCTGTGCGGAGAATTATCATATACCGAACTAGTGGCACTTTGGTTTTGCAGCAGAACGAATGAAATGGCACTGAGTGTGAATCAGGCTTTTTTCCTGCATAAATGACTTTCATATAAAATTGTCCCCTGGATTTGGAGCTTTTTTGCTAAACTTTTTTTTTTTTTTTCTTTTAAAACCCTTTCATGAATCTGTGTTGCTTTCTAAATCAAAGTACTTGAACAAAAGGCTATAAAATAATATTGTAGAAACACAGGATTCCAATTGACACAGGACTGCTCTCTTTTCATTTTAGTGTCATTTAAGAGAGGGTTTTTTTTTTTAATCCCTTCCTCATGAAAAGAAATGAAAGCTGCTGGGGACACAGAAAAGAAAGCAGAATGCAATGTCTAATGAGACAGAGGAAGTTTTAAGAGCTAGATATTTTTCATTAAGGGATGCATGTGGAGACCGTAATGTGGTAGGGTGACATTAGCATACAAAAATGATAAGTAGAATTGAGCCACAGATATGGTTTGTACCATTACCCTAATGCCAGAATTAAAATATTGTGATCAGGCTTCATTTCCTGCCTGTCTTTGTGTGGGCAAACTTACCTGGTGTTCAAGCGAAAAAAGTGATGCCTACGGATAACCGAGTTGATAATCCACACGGATAACTATGCCGACATTTTCCCAGGTATTGCTAGTGGTTAATTTTGATATAGTGTGATTTATATGTATCGTGGCATAATGAAAGCAACATAGAGGTAAATTTTCTTATCTTTAAAAGAAGCCGATTAAAACAAAACGATTGGAGGAGAATTCTCACTCTGGAATAACTCTTCTAAAGTCGACTGATTTTTTTCAGGTCCACACAGTCGTTATTGAGAGCAGAACTGGATTCGCTAATTTAGTTTTCCATTAGTGTATAATAAATGGTATCTGGGGAGTTTTAACGCTACTGATTTTATAGCATGACTACGGAATGGAGACTAAATGGTTGAATGCACGACAGTCAGAAAAAAGGGAAGATGTATCAAGGAGTTAAGTGAAATGAAGGAGGAAGGAGGAAGGTAAAGCCAAGGAGTTCATTAATGATGCTGCAAATTCAAATTGCTTAACTTGAGAACTGCACCTCTTTGCATGATTTTGGCATATTAGTGGCACCTTAATAATAATAATAATAATAATAATAATAATAATAATAATAACAACAATAATAATAATAATAGACATGACACTGAGAGTTCAAGTGCCAGGAATACAGAACCAAAGAGAGAGGGAAATGCAATGGTTAGAAGGGCAGCAGATCAGACAAGGAATAAGCACGACAGAGTTAAATACCAGCCAGAAGTTATCTGACCGCACTTTCCTCTTTTATACTGGCAAGCACAGTGGCAGCGCAAATAATGGAGCAAATAAAAGGAAAGAAAACTTGAAATCAGATGCATGTTTCTGAAAATGCTCTCGCCATGGGAGAGAGAAATCTTGGAGGTCACAGAAAGACCTTTTGAGAGAGGCAAAGTGGGATGTTTTTAAAAGCATCTACCTGACATTTGATGGCTTGTCTCTAGGAAATCACACACCACATAGGTGTACTTCACGGCAGATAACAAAATATATATATATAGCCACGTCATCAACAAATGAAAGGACATTTTGTCTTGTTCCCACATGAAAATGTACGATGTCAGAACTTGAAATCCAAGAACAAAGGTGCTCATGCTACACTAAGTCACACATATTCAATTAAGCATGCACCTTTTCTCCTCCCTGATCATCAATAATTCTTTTAAAAGTAGTCGGTTTTTCTTTCTCCCTACCAATAGTGCAGTGCTCTCCGTTCCAGCCGGGGCTGCATTCACACTTGCCATCCCGGCATGTCCCGTGCTCATTGCAGCGTGGGTGACACGCTCGCTGATCACAGGCTGCGCCCATCCATCCCTCCTCGCAGCGGCAGGTGCCTCCCACACAAACGCCGTGTCCTCCGCAGTCGGCTGCACAAATCTCTGTGGGAGAGGAGAGAAGAGAGAGGAGGGGATTGGGGTGGAGAGAAGAGGGGGGGGGGTGAAATCCAGAGTGTTATTGTTAAGAAAAGCAGCCACACTTCACTACCTCGCCTTACGGGGCAATGAAAGGCATTCCTGGAGCTCGTAACACTAATCCTTCCTGACAATAAGAATCTAATAAGTATATTACAAAAAAGAGACGGACACGGATTGCAGAGGTCTGCTGTGATTGATCCTCCTATTTGCTTTCTAATTCGCTTGCGCTCCTTGAGCTTTTGTGATCACCAAATCCGAAGGGGAAGGCTCTTCCAATAAACAGAACAAAAGTCACATTTAATTAAAATCTGGTTAAGTGTGGAAACAATGTGCTGATAAACTACTGATGCTAAAGTTAAGCGCTGGTTTATGGCGGTTCTAGGGACAGGATTTATTAAAATACTTCTTCTCTCTTTAAAATTAATACAGAATATTTCTATTTTTACTGAGTCTGTGCATCGGTTATGTCTCTGTTCCCCTGCCATCCCATTAAAAATCCCCTCTCAGGCATTTGGAGGTACCACCATGCTCTTCTTGTGAGCTACATGAGCTGGAGTTTATAGGACGGTGCTTGTTCCCAGGTCTTATTGGAGTTAATGGAAGCATGGAGTTGCAGCTGGCTATTTCAGTACTTACCTCCAAAAAAGAGAAGAGCTAAAGGACACTGGCTTTTCAGAGGTGCTGCCCTTTCCACCCTCCATGAGCCCCAGTGGGCATAAGGACACAAATATACATAATATTTTTGCCCAGCACTAGACTTCTGGCTAAAACCTGACATGCCCTTGGCATGAATTTGGGAGACTTCCTGTTTTCATCTGCACTGTATTTGTTTGGAAAAATCAAGGTTTGGTGGATAACCCGTAGTCAAGAGTCGGGTGTTAAAGTGCCTGTTACCGCCATTACTGTGCAGGACTGATTCCAAGGAAAAAAACCAAAATCAAATACAGATGTGGCGTTATACTGCAGATGAAATGAAATGAATCTATTTCTTCTTCTCCAGGCTCATCACCTGACTGCTCACTTTCAACCTCTCATAAACCATGACGGCGATCTCCTCATTCAGAGGAGAGGCAGTTCAGACTATACTTCAGGCTATCAGGTCTCTGACTTCTGCCTGGCGCATCTAAATTGGATCAAACTTTCCCAAATGCTTTGGACTCAAGCCTTCTGCTTGACTGAGCCATTTTATAGATTTTACGGGGTAGGGACACATTTCCCTTAGGGGAAAGTGGAGAGAAGATGTGAATGGAAGAAATGCTGAGCAAGGTTGGGCTGGAAGCCCAGAAAGGGGTACCAGAGTACTCTGCGGAGCACATTTTCTTGCTCTTCCCCCAGATATGTACCCCCAAAATTAGTATCTCAGACACCAACCCATCTCCACTGCCTCTCTTTGTGCTTCTGAGCGTATTAAGAGCAAGATTCCAGCCTCGAGTCTTGTGGTGGAGGGGCGACTGGTATTATACAAGACATTTACTTTGGGTCAGTGGCTGCATATAAAATATTCAAAACTACTCAGCCTGCATTAACATCACACCTGACTGAAATTCAGGCCTTACTAAAGTTGCCTTTAGTCTTTTGCTAATTAATACCGCCAGTAACAGGAAGCTTAGGCTGCTCAGGGGCTTTTGACACGCTCCTGACCTGGGGCTGGAACATCCACTTCAACCCCAGGAGGAAGGTTTTGCGTCATAGGGGAGAACTCAAAGGTCTTCAGCCTTTTATGCTGAAATGGGCTCTTCTCTCCAAGGATCAGAGAGCTCTTTAGACAGTGGAAACTATGACAGTAATAACAGTAATGCTTTGCATGTCTCGAAAACACCTCATTTTCCAAGTGCGACATCAGCACAATATTTAGCTCCTGGTTGCTACAACTCAAGGTGGTCAAGCAGTTTCCTGTCAAACTCCTTTTGCTGCAGTGTCTCGGATGTCTCCAAACCCTCTCAAATACTTAGTCTTATCTATCTAAATTTCTAATGAAAGAACTTCAGAGTTCAAATGTGCTTAAGACACTCAGGAACTTGTCTGTCCCATTTAGAGTCAAGCTTTCAAAAGTATTTGGGCAGCTTGGGTGCTTAAACTGATGATCACAGAATCACAGAATCATAGAATTGTCTAGATTGGAAGGCACCTTTCAGATCATCGAGTCCAACCATCAACCTAACTCTGACAAAACCACCACTAAACCACGTCCCTCAGCAATACGTCCACCCATGTTTTAAATACCTCCAGTGACGGAGATTCCACCACTTCCCTGGGCAGCCTGTTCCAATGTTTGGTAACCCTTTCAGTGAAGAAATTTCTCCTAATATCCATCCTAAACCTCCCCTGGCACAACTTGAGGCTGGTTCCTCTTGTCCTATTGCTTGTTACATGGGAGAAGAGACCGACCTCCGCCTCGCTGCAGCCTCCTTTCAGGGAGCTGTAGAGAGCGAGAAGGTCTCCCCTCAGCCTCCTTTTCTCCAGGCTGAACACCCCCAGCTCCCTCAGCCGCTCCTCACCCGACTTGTGCTCCAGACCCCTCACCAGCTTCATTGCCCTTCTCTGGACACGCTCCAGCACCTCAATGTCTTTTTTGTGGTGAGGGGCCCCAAACTGGACACAGCACTCAAGGTGGGGCCTCACCAGTGCCCAGTACAGGGGGACGATCACTGCCCCAGTCCTGCTCACCACACAGGTGGTGAGCATGTGCAGGATGTGCACGTATCTGTGGCCTAAATATCACAGAATCTAACATAAGCTTTACTGGAAGTTGGTAGAATTTACCCCATCACTTAAGACACGACTGAGGAAGGACTCTTGAGCTGCTGTCAAAAGTTTTTACTTTGCATCTGGCATTGAGACACAGATTTTAACAGCTCCCAGATGCGAGGCAGGTAATACCATACTACAGTGCCCGTTATGAACATAAGGGATGGGCAATTATTGACTTGCTGAAGGGTTGGAGCCCAGCCGTGTGTGTTTTCTACCCCTTTCCCCAACTGCCAGACAGCATTGCAATGGAGCGTGGGCTGGTCAGGATGGTATGTGAACACTTAGGACCTGCAAGTTAGCTAATGTAGCAATAAAGCTGTACTAAAAAAATTAAAATCAAATCAAATCAAATCTCTCTGGCTGACCTGATGAACAAAGTCTGGGGGAGGATAAAGGAAAAAGCAGATAAAAAAAAATAAAAAGCTAGATTCATGGTACTAAAATTTCAGCAAGCTGAGAAGAAACACATTGAGAAAGTACGAAGTCTGAGAGTGCTGGTATTTGAAACCAAACTAGAAGAGTATTGTTGCAGCCCCTGGTGCTTCCCAGCAGTTTTTCACCATAGGGCTACTCTAGCGTTGGACTGAAATAGCTCCTGTGGTTATTGGTTTACACTCTTTATTCATACGTGTTGAACTTTGCACATCAGAAAACCAAATAAAATGTAATTTTTCCTGCTCCCAGTTCACTGAGCAACCCAAAGAACACCAGCTCGGTTACTTCACATCTTCATTATGTCCCGTTGCCCAGCTGTGACCTTCAGGGCCCCATCTCCAAATGGAGGACAGCACTGGTATCCTCAAGCCCAGTGACGTGCACTGCGAATAACCTCCACTGCTGACTCTGAAGCTCTGAAATTCCAAAGTGACAAATGTCTCCAGCGACGGACGGGAAAATTGGCATCTTGAAGGACTTGGCCCCTTGTGACTCCAAAGTCCATGTGAACATCTTAAGGACCTTACTATAATTTACTTAATACTTTATCTTGGTTGGAGAATATTAATGAGTCTGGCTGAGTACCAGTGGTTATTTTTTTGATGTTAAGATGTTATTTCTGTTCTGACAGATAAAGTAAACAAGGCACGAAGAAGTAAGAAGGATCTATATGTATATGTGAACTCTGTGACAGGCACAGGACCTCCCCAGATGTCCTGATATCCAGCCTTGTGCCCTGTTGAGAAATCAGGGAAATGTCCGTAGGTCAGACATCTATGGTTTGGTGGTGCAGGAAAAAAAAAAAAAAAACAGGGACAAAAGGAATCTATTTTCAGCGATAGTCAGAAGCGTTCCTGGAGTTATTTAAAGGTGTGAAACTAGGATAATGGAGTGACATTCAAAAATGGTGAAGAGAGAAAAAAACCACCGCTTTCTGAAAGGCAGAACCTCTGTGGAGCCATTCCTATGAAAAGGGATGGAAAACCCACTGGGACATTTACATCTCAATTGAAATATTTCCCAGACAACATGCTGCCAAGGAATAGTTTTGCACACGCGGGCCAGGGATTGCATGATTTAAACCAAACAGATCTTAGGCTAACCCAGAACAGGAAGGCTGGGAACATTTTGGGTTCCATCTCCCACCCAGCTGAGACCCCAGCCATACCACCACCCACGGGTGCCAGAGGGTGCAGGCTCCAGGTTCGGAATGTATAATTCATATATAATGGATATATATAAGGTGGTTTGGATTCCCAGGCCCCAAGAGCTGTAACAAAGACCCTCAGCTGTGAAAAACACTTGTGAAGCAAACTGCTTCCGACAGTCTCCCTAAAATGTAGTTTAATTATTTCTGACAGGGAACCAGGAGCCAGGAACTCTCAAATCTAAATCTTCCATTTAGCTGCCAGTTTAAAGACAGACGGGAACCATACAATTTAAATAGCCTTACAACACACATCCTGCTGTACGGCCTGGTCCTTTATAACATGGAGTTCTTAAACGCTCACAGGTTTCTAATGGGTGATTAAATAGTCAGAGTAGCTTTTACTTTTCTGGTGGCACTCAAAGAAATGATCAAAACGTATTTCAGACTAAGTTTCCACTTAAATACAGGTCTTTTCGGGCAGCTCAAGATGACTAAGGCTGATTTACAGAAAAGGGCAGGTGAATCGTTCCTTCATCATTCGGTCCCAGGGACAGAATTTGCCACCTCTGTTCTTATTACAAGCTGCTTTTTTTTTTTTTTTTTTGGTACATTTCCCAATTCTGTTGTTAAAATTAGAGGACATAATTGTCTACCATCTGAGCTGCGTGAGCAAATGAGAAGGAAAGCTTTTAGTTCTCCTATTACAGTGTTCATAGACTGGCCAGCTGCACTATATCACTCCTGCCTGTTTAAGCTTAGTTAGAACGCTGTCCTTGTGCATAAAAGACCTGCCTGTTAAATATTTTCACACCAGCTGTTTCCAAAAGGTGACTAAATATTTCCTTTCATCTTTAATGTCTTCCACTGTTTGTATGAACAGCTTAGCCATTCCTTATCCTTTCCTAGAGGCGCACTGTGTTTTACTTCATCTTGCCGTGCAGCTCTCAAAGCTGCGTGTAGTTCCTTGAAGGAAGGGGACCTTCTGAGCAAATCTGGTGCCTGGTTCTAAGAGCAAATATGAGGCTTACTGTCCTCAAAAGGTACAATCATAGAATCATAGAATGGTTTCCGTTGGAAGGAGCCTTAAAGATCATCTAGTTCCAAACCCCCTGCCCCGGGCAGGGACATCTCCCACCAGACCAGGCTGCTCAAAGTCCCGTCCAACCTGGCCTTGAACACCTCCAGGGATGGGGCAGCCACAGCTTCTCTGGGCAACCTGGGCCAGGGGCTCACCGCCCTCACAGCAAAGAATCATAGAATGTGTTGGGTTGGAAGGGACCTCTAAAGGCCATCTAGTCCAACCCCCCTGCAGTCAGCAGGGACATCTTTAACTAGATCAGGTTGCTCAGAGCCTCATCCAGCCTGGCCTTGAACGTCTCCAGGGATGGGGCCTCCACCACCTCTCTGGGCAACCTGTTCCAGTCTCTCACTGCTGCGAGGGCCAAGCTCTCTCTTGTATAGCAAAAGAAAACTTCCTTGTGATGAAAGACAGAACGATTCAAGGTCAAACATGGATTGTTCTGCTTATCATATGGTCATGAAGGTACAGCAGAGTGTAAGCAAAAAAAACCAGGATTGTCTTAAAGACAGTCTGATGTGCTGCTCACCCACACAATTCTTCTACTGTCGAAAGGTAAATTAAGAATGTTTTGTCTTTTCCTCATCACCTCATGTTACTTAAAGATCATCTAGTTCCAACCCCCCTGCCCTGGGCAGGGACACCTCCCACTAGACCAGGTTGCTCAAAGCCCCATCCAGCCTGGCCTTGAACACCTCCAGGGATGGGGCAGCCACAGCTTCTCTGGGCAACCTGTTCCAGTGTCTCACCACCCTCACAGCAAAGAATTTCTTCCTGATATCTCATCTAAATCTCCCCTCTTTCAGTTTAAAACCTATGCACCCCTGTGGGAAATATGTGGACTTTGAGTAATACCCTATATTTTGCTCCCCAACACTTGCACTTACCAGGGGGCACTGATGGACATTAATTGATTCATGGGTTCAGGGTTTTATCTAGAGAATCAAGTTCATTTCTATTCTACCATCTGGGTTTTTGCCATGTTACTGTCTAGGATTGGTGTTTTCCATTGCCTGGATTCCACCTCACCTGATGTCACACTCTTACAAGAACTGCACTGAGCCTTTGTTGCCCTCTGTGGGTCAAGGAGGAAAGGCAGGTAGCTCCAGAGGATGATTCACCTGAAAGTTCTTTCATGGAGAACTTCTGGAGCAGACTGTGCTCAAGGCACTGTTGAGTTTTGGTTGGTTCACCCAGGAGTCTCAGGTGCATTGTAAGCATTATCCTCACAAAAGGATAATGCCATTCCAACAGGATTCGGATTCTTTTTCATGCAAATAATCAAAAAAGAAATGACTCATCTTCAGTTTCAGGACCTGCTCTGTTCCATCACTGCTCATCCCCACCGGGAACCAGTCCATGAAACCAGCCTCCATTGCCTGCTGGCTAGTTTTTAGACAAATGGCTTTTTTTTTTCTCATTATCCCCTTATCATTAGGTGAGAGATTTCCCTCTGGTCCATAAGGGCTTCCAGAATTCCCCAAGGATCTCTTAAAAATCCTAATCTGCCTTGAAACCTACCCAAAATCTTGACAGTGGCTACTGATGTGCCTTAACTTCTCCATATTGCGTTGATGAAAACTGTCTTGTAATTTCATTCTACCTCCCTCAGCGTGCCTCTGTCTGACTTAATGCTTAAAAATCTCAGCTATCTGAGGCCAAGATTATCCCTTTTTGTTCTGCGTTTGCACCGTGCCAGGTGTAATGAGGTCACAGTCCATTAACAGCACTTCAGAAGTAAGAATACTAAAGCAATTACTCATACAAATAAAAACCTTGTACCTGAGTCTTTTTTTTTTTTTTTTTGCTTTTTGCATATCCTGCTAAAAACTAACACAAATCTGTCCCCTTAAGAATAAAAAGTCTGCTATGTTGCCTTTGACATTTCAGAAGAAAAGCGGGAAAAGATACCTATCACACACTAGCCACCAGTGTAACGCTTTGTTCATGGCCCTTTTTAATTGATGTAACAGACACGGTTGCTTCCAACACAGGAAGTGGCATAATCCAAAATTTCATATTATTTTCACAGTACATTAAAGAATTGGGTTGGGAAAGGGATAATGATGTCAATTTGTGCTTCATTTATGGCAAATCCATTTTTACGTTTACCCCTATCCCCCCCCAAATCCTAAAATTGGCTTGACAACAGTTTAAAGCTCTCCAGCTTAGAGAAGAGCAATGCAGATGAAGATTTTTCTTTAGCATTCATGTGATGCAGAACCGGAGATTTAGCTGCTTCTGACCTGCCTGCTAAATCCTTTAATAAATATGGATTTAGTGCTAAAATATAAGATCAGGTGAAACTGCTCAGAGCTTCCTGAAAACTGGGGCAGTTCCACTGACCTTCAACACATTAATAGAAAATTTAATAATTAAAAATCTGTCTTAACTGGGATTTTCCCGTTTCAAGTTGGCCCATCTGAAGCAATTTCCAGACGGAGACAGATCTTTGCAGAAAAGAAGCAGAGAGAGGCACCGCACAGAGCTAAAAGGCTGAGTTTGGCGAGGAGCTAAGCCTTGTTTTCACAACCTGCATTTGCTTCAGAAGGCAAGTTACAGGGAATATCTGGGAAAAGCATCTAATATAAAGATATGGATGGAAAAACCAGAAGGTTCATGATAGGCATGATTTAGATAGATAGCAGCGAAGTGCTAAATATATCCTTCATAATGAAACACATTCTGCGGTGTTATGAAACTCTCATTTATGTGATCTGATAACCCTGTAGTGACATATCAATTCCTCTGTTGGAACTGAAGAAGATATAAAGCTCGTTAGCTTTTAAAACCGTCCTTTTTACAAATGTTATGAGGAAAAGTTCAAACGATGGAGCAAGTCAAATCCTGAAAGGAGAGATCTGAATTTTCTGTCCTTGCCAGTAACAAATCTGCAGCATGAAATCCTCTGAAAACCATCTTGTTTCTGTAGCGACTGGGGAACGCTGTGCAACTTGTGTTAGTGTCACTAATTGAAGGTCATGTGTTTTTCAATCAGAGATCATGTCCTAAACGCAAGTTCTGCACAATTTAATGCCTTTATACAAATAATCTGTTTACCTGTTTTTAAAACATGCATCAATTATGTAAGTATTACTAATGTAGAAATAATAATTATTATTTATGTCAATAAATATAAACCCTGTTTGCTTTTATGAGTGTAATTAAACTTCTGGTGCTGGGATGATTGTCCACTCTGCTCAAGGATCTCAATGCATTTTACATAGCTCGGAAAGCTGAATACATATGAAAAGTAGAAGTTATTTCTTTTCTTTCCATGGATGAGGATGAGGAAATTTCTTTCCAGGGATGAGGAAATTAAAGGATGGTCTCCAGAGACCAAAAATGAATCCATCAGCTTTGCTATCATCCCTCGTCAGGAAGAACACTGACCTTCAGCAATGGCTTTGAAATGTGACTCAGGACACCAGCGTTTTCCCCTCCTGAGCCTGAAGCCCTGAGCAGCGCCCTGGAGCGCCTGCACTGGGGAACACGTATCCAGCGTTAAAGCGTGACCCTAACCAGGATACCCAAGATGGCCTAAATGCTGAGTCTTGCCAGGCTCTGCAGGAGGAGGACTGAGCCCAAGTCTTCAGTACATGTGCAGAAGGGACAACTCTGCACTTGCAGAAAAGGCTGGGTATGCACAAAGGAGGTCTAAAACCTGTGAATGACAGAAGAAGAGAGAGCTTTTACGCTAAGTGGTTGAGCTGACTTAGCTGTCTATCTCTAGGAGAAGGGCTGCTGGAAATCCCTAATAAAAGAACGTACCCATCTCTGGCCCTCAGCTAGACACAACAGATTAACCCCACTTCAGCCCTTTCCCCCATTTTCCTCCTGGTATTTAGTCTTTGCTTGTATAAGCAGCTTTGTGTTTAACTGAAAGGCTTCTGCAAATCCTCTTCTCGGTCTCATCTCTCTCTGGAGATTTAAATCAGGAATCTAGATGGCTCTGAGCTGCCTAACTTGGAGATGAAGATTCCACAGAGTAGCTGCTCACCTGGTGCTGAGCAGATCCAGGAGACCTGTCCCATAACTGCCCTGAAACCCACCTTCCATCTCTAAAATGAGTAATGAATGAGTTTGGCATAGTAATAGATTTCAACTGATGTCTGTCTGTCCTCTAAGACTGAGCCTCTTACTCTGTAAACATACAGCACCTACTACAATGGGAACCTTGGGAGTTCTTGCTAGAAATAGTAACAGGAGCAGCCAAGGTGCAAGGTCCTGCACCTGGGTCACGGCAGTCCCAAGCACAAATACAGTCCGGGTGGAGAATGGCTTGAGAACAGCCCTGAGGAGAAGGACTTGGGAGTGTAAGTGGATGAGAAGCTCAACATGAGCCGGCAATGTGCACTGGCAGCCCAGAAAGCCAACTGCATCCTGGGCTGCATCAAGAAAAGCATGGCCAGCAGGGCGAGGGAAGGGATTCTGCCCCTCTGCTCCGCTATGGTGAGACCCCACCTGGAGTACTGCGTCCAGCTTTGGAGTCCCCAACATAAGAAGGACATGGACCTGTTGGAACAGGTCCAGAGGAGGCTACGAAGATGATCAGAGGGCTATGAGGACAGGCTGAGAGAGTTGGGGTTGTTCAGCCTGGAGAAGAGAAGGCTCTCAGGAGACCCTATAGCAGCCTTCCAGTACTTATAGGGGGCCTATAGGAGAGATGGGGAGGGACTCTGGATCAGGGAGTGGAGCGATAGGACGAGGGGTAACAGTTTTAAACTAAAAGAGGGGAGATTGAGATGAGCTATTAGGAAGAAATTCTTTCCTGTGAGGGTGGTGAGCCCCTGGCCCAGGTTGCCCAGAGAAGCTGTGGCTGCCCCATCCCTGGAGGTGTTCGAGGCCAGGTTGGATGGGGCTTTGAGCAGCCTGGTCTAGTGGGAGGTGTCCCTGCCCGGGGCAGGGAGGTTGGAACTAGGTGATCTTTGAGGTCCCTTCCAACCCAAACCATTCTATGATTCTACAATTAGCAATCCCCATGCTAATCGATTACAGCTCTTACCCAACCTGTGCAGCTGCGCAATGTGCAGTGGTACAGCTGGGGTGTCTGTTAAAAAAAATCTCACTTCTAAGTGCCATTTCAGCTGGCTTCATATTTGCATAAAGGTTTTCCAGCTCCTGTCTGAAAAGCTATAACTCTGTGAGATGAAATTCCATTAAACTGGTCTGCTGCCTTTTATCAGCCTCTGGTTTCTACAATATTTATACCCTATTTTCAGCCTTGCCTTAAATGCTAGGGACTGACCATCACATTGTGTCTAAAACATCTCCTCTATAGCTGTGATTTACTTTTGTACTTGTGTCAGTCTTCCCTTTATTTATTATTCTGAACTTTATTTTAAACTGTCTCTTGCTGTTGAATAGCAGGACATGAAATGCCAGGTATTGATGGACTTCAATCTTGGAGCTGAGATTTGTTGAATAAAAATAAATATCCCAAAGTGCAGGATTATGTTTTCCTCTTTGATGCTTAATTGGATCTCTCTGCTTTCTGGGATGTGAGTTAAAGCTTCCCAGAGAAGAAACAATTCCTAATGTATTAAATGAAGTTTCTAACAAGGGTTCTTCTCTGTACCAATTTTAATTTCCTCTCTTTGTCCATAAGGAGGAGATAATTTGACAGTAGGAAAGCCTTTTGCTCATGCTCACAGTCATTAAAAAGAACTAATTTCTTTTCTAATTCTGTAGTTTGGTTTTGCCTAAAATAAATTCAACAGAGCATTTACAAATGTGTGTGCTGAAGTAATCACAAGCTAGATTTGCTGGGGATTCCCTTATTCAGAACTTGGCACTACTACACAGACAGTCCCAACATGCTTTCCTTTTTCTTCAGACAACAATTCAACGAGGAACTTAGGCATTTTTATTGTTATTAATCTTGTTCAAAAGGAGACACAGAACATCTACGAAGCGTGCTGGGCTGACATATCCAGAACCTCGATGTCTGTCTACCCACACAAATGGGACGCAGTGGCAGCTGCTCCAAAAGCTTTGTGTCTGCTGTGCTGTCCGTATGCCTCAACGCCGGTGCGGAAGGATCACCGTCACAGGAGAGATGCAAGGCTCTCTCCAAAGCCCTTTCAAAATTTCATCTGTCAGGATCATTGGAAAGGTTCTCATTAGTTCAAATTGTGATGATCGTTTTTAGAGTATGAACACCTTGTAACTTGGAAGGGGGCAGAGAGGCTATACTAAATCCGGTGTATCCACTTCAGACAGCTTACGAAATCATGGGTTTTTTGGCCTTCAATAGCCACTGATCAACCGTACGACAATCACTGGTCTTACATTATTTTCGCTCCCTCATTTTTTACGTTATTCTGTTTTACTGACTCCTAGATTATTGTCCCTATTATTTAATCTCAGCCATTTCAAATTGGAATGAAACATGATTTGATGAAGCTGAAAGCATCCAATAAACCTTTGCGGAAACTGTGATCATGATGAGCTCCAGTTGGGTCGGAGTGTAAGGTCAAAGTCACGGGAAATATCCACCAACAACAGCGTGGAATTGAGTGGAGCAAGTGGAGAAGGCATGACATGGAACCTACAGCCATCCTCACTGAGCCAAACGAGTGAGGTATGAGAGGACAGTCTTCATCCAGCCTAATCAAGGTAGATCGCAGGCAGAGCCTGACTACACACAAGTATCCACCCTGCTGATATTCCAGCAGCATTCTGGTTAAAAAAGGGAATAGTCAGAAGCAGAGGTCTAGACTCACAAAACTAAGAGGATGTCTACACAGTCTCCTGTGAGATGGTTACAAATTGATTGGTCAACCTTATTGAACGTCCCGTATCTCCAGTTCAAAAGCTGCACAACTGCCATAGGGCAATTCTAAGCCTCCAGAAATATACACTCATTCCTAGTTTACGAGCATGAGGTATTCCATGCAGTGACTATAACGTTTCAGATTCTCAGCTGGCTTGATCAGCTTGGTTTTATCTCCAAGAGAACTTGTAGAACCAGTTCACATCACTCTTGCAGGACAGTAGTTTTGTCCTCAGTGACAGCTGGATTACACTTACTGTGTCAAAGGAGGGATTTAATATTGTTTAAAAAAGCAGTAACTTCATGACAGATATTCTATTGTAGAGAAGGGGCTAAATGATGACCGGCCCCCATGTTGGCATGATGTAAGTCCAGAAACTGTGAGGACTCTAAGGCTCTTCCTTTCAAAAACAAAGTCAGAGAATAAGCCAAAATTTGTCATATGAGACTTACAATTTTTCAGTGATACAAGCAAACATGCTAATTGCTCAGCCATCCTCAAAACACGCTATTTTAATGATAGCCTGTTTTAACTGTGGAATTTAACAGCTTATTGTGGTGCTGTGAAACATCTATTCTTCAAATCAGCCAAGTTAACATGAACCCCACAGAGTCTGGTACATCGCTGCTGTTTTCAGTCAGAAAAGACCGCAACACAAAGCATAATTCATCCAAACAAAAAGAACTTTTGAGCTCATGGTGTGACTGCTGAGGTCACATTTGGAGATGGGGAAGAATGCTGAACTAAAATTGGCATGCTGGGAATTAGACCTAATTGTTCTAGAAAACAAATAGGGAATGGAATATTCTACCCATTGCCCTTCGAGGCAGTCCATAAATTGGCACTGATGCTGGAACAGCTGATATGAGATAAAGAAGGTTTACTCATCGTAGTATGCCTAAGGTCAGAGAAGACCAGGGATTGCTTGTTACACCACTGGACATACACTATTCTCAGTCTGAGACATGACCTAATCGGACCAAACGTTTTGTGACCTAATGGTCAGAGCCAGACTGATGATATCATCATTTCCACTGGTTTTGGCCAAGTTTGAAATGACAGCTAGAACGCAAAGTTTTGGTTCCTTTAATCTCTCCCTTGGTCATTGTATCTGACCAAGACTGCATGGACTGCTGCAAACAGAGAAGTGGCTAAAAGTAAGATCCTAAACACATCCTGAAGCTGACAGAAGTTTGAGGGATCTCTGGTTGACCAGGGAAATGTGCTAGAGACAATTTCTCAAATATCAGATAGAAACATAGATCATAAAATTGTCTAGATTGGAAGGCACCTTTCAGATCATCGAGTCCAACCATCAACCTAACACTGACAAAAACCATCACTAAACCATATCGCTAAGCACTACGTCTACCTGATCTTTTAAATACCTCCAGGGATGACAATTCCATCACTACCCTGGGCAGCCTGTTCCAATGCTTAGTAACCCTTTCAGTGAAGAAATTTTTCCTAATATCCAATCTAAACCTCCCCTGATGCAACTTGAGGCCATTTCCTCTTGTCCTATCTCTTGGTACTTGGGAGAAGAGACAGACTCCCACCTCTCCACCCTCCTTTCAGGGAGCTGTAGAGAGCGAGAAGGTCTCCCCTCAGCCTCCTTTCCTCCAGGCTCAACACCCCCAGCTCCCTCAGCCGCTCCTCACAAGACTTGTGCTCCAGACCCCTCACCAGCTCCGTTGCCCTTCTCTGGACACGCTCCAGCGCCTCAGTGTCTTTTTTGTGGTGAGGGGCCCAAAACTGGACACAGCACTCAAGGTGGAGCCTCACCAGTGCCCAGTACAGAGGTACAATCACTTCCCTAGTCCTGCTCACTACATTATTCCTGACACAGGATAGGATGCTGTTGGCCACCTTGGCCACCTGGGCACACTGCTGGCTTATATTCAGCCAGCAGTCGACCAACACCCCCAGGTCCTTTTCTGCCAGGTAGCTCTCCAGCCACTCCTCCCCAAGCCTGTAGCGCTCCATGGGGCTGTTGTGACCCAAGTGTGAGACCTGGGACTTGGCCTTGTTGAACCTCAGATTGTAAGTAAGAATCCGTATTTGAAACATAAGTTGTATTTTCTATCTTATTGAGAGTTTTCTCCCTCCCTTTAGTACATCCTTTTCATCTGCTGACCACGATGATAGTTGGACTTTTGAAGAATTGGACTCCCCACAAAAATAACTACGGCTCATCTCAACTACTACTTTTTTTTATCACCGCACCAGGGTCTCCTTATGCACATTTTCAATAAGCAAAGGGAAAGGCAGTAAAAGGGCATTCAAATGAAAGCCTTCCTGAATACTTTTATTTCAAATATTTTGGCTGGTTTTAGTCTTTTATTGCATTTTTAATAAAAAGCTTAGAAGACTTTCAAGGATAAGTTCATCTTGGCAATGGGTAGGCTAAAATCTGTACTCACAATCCAATCTACATCAAAAAATTTATGTTTTGTACAGTGATAGTTCTTGTTAACACTGTTGATTCTCTGGATTCACTTATTCCTTTACAATTCACACAGCAGATATCCGCCAGGCAGAGCCTGTGATAGCCTTCTGTAACAGCGCTGGGCTGCGCATACTTTATTCCCTCAGAGAGAAAACTTACTTCTCTCCACGCAAACAAAATGGGGAAGATCACAAGTTCACAAATCAGCATGTTACAGTTCTGTAAGGTTAAGGATGAAATCCCTGCTGGTACAAAACACTTCCTAGCCTTCGATGACTGTTAAATGACCAAGTTAAGGCCTTCAGGAGTGGGTTTGCAATTTTAGTATTGAGCCAGAACAGATTTTGATGGTATGTTCTGAAACCCAGCTTTGAGAACCCCGGAATCTCATAATTTCAATTGCCTCAGACTAATGTTTCTCACTATGCTGCCGGGGTAGCGAGATGAACAAGATACAGGTTGAAGGAGGATCATTCGAAGTGGCATTTGGTTACATAGCTATGCCCGATAACTTTTCCGTAACTCATTAAGATCTAAAATATACGGATGTTTATCAATTTCAGCTGATGTATCCTGAGGTTTAGTTCTCTTGATCTTCCCCACATGTTGTAAAGCTAAGAAAAAGACAAATCAGTGATTTCTCAGCATTAAAGGGGGCCCTAGTCCAAAGTAAGGTACAAGCATGTATCATGTGACAGCTGATGTAATACCCACCTTTTACAGAGAAATTTTTACCCCTTAATGAAGAAAATTATGACTTAAAGGAACAATTATATGAACACCTTCCAAGGATGGATTTTTAGCTCAGTAGCCTTGGGCATGACATGAATTTAACATGAGATTTTGCTTTGTAAGGTTGACAGCAATAAGCCCAAGGAACTAAATTTTTATCCACATGTTGTGTTAACCCTGGTGCTATTCGACCAATGGGATATGAAGTTGTCTGGCACGGTATGTGAGAACTGTGTTTCTGTGTGTCTGTATGTGTGTATGTGAAATAATCTGCACAATTCACAGAATCACAGAATGGTGGGGTTGGAAGGGACCTCTGGAGATCATCTCATCCCGCCCCCTGCCAGAGCAGGGTCACCCAGAGCAGGTGGCACAGGAATGCGTCCAGGTGGGTTTGGAATGTCTCCAGAGATGGAGACTCCACCACCTCTCTGGGCAGCCTGTGCCAGGGCTCTGCCACCCTCACAGGAAAGAAGTTCCTCCTCATGTTTAGGTGGAACTTCCCATGTTCAAGTTTGTGCCCGTTACCTCTTGTCCTGTCACTGGGCACCACTGAAAAGAGCCTGGCCCCATCCTACCGACACTTGCCCTTTAAGTATTTCTAAGCATTGATAAGGTCCCCCCTCAGTTGTCTGTTTTCCAGACTAAAAAGACCCAAATCCCTCAGCCTTTCTTCCTAAGAGAGCTGTTCCAGTCCCCTCATCATCTTGGTAGCCATTTGCTGTCCCCTCTCCAGCAGTTCCCTGTCCTTCTGGAACCGGGGAGCCCAGAACTGGACACAGTATTCCAGATGCGGCCTCAGCAGGGCAGAGCAGAGGGGGAGGAGGACCTCCCTTGACCTGCTGGCCATGCTCTTCTTGATGCACCCCAGGATGCCATCAATTCCTAATGAAAAAATACACTGGAAGGTAAAGGTACATTTGCTCTAGCTTTTCTCTTTAAAAATTCATTCTTCTTGGTCTCCTTATCTACTAATTGGAATACAGAAAATACGCCTGTTTCAATGAACTGTACAACTTTGTGGTGGGGAACTCTGTTGGGTGCTGTCTAAAAGACTTTCTCCATTGTTAATTTATACAACTAAATTGGTATTAAAAAATTCAGTCATGACCATTGGCTGATACAGAATCTTAAACCTAATCATTGTGCGTGGGCTTGAATTGACCCATACTCCTGCAAAGTAAACAGGAGCTTTTCCATTGACTTCAGTGTGCTGTACAATAATTTATAAGAATATGGCTTCCCAGCAATCAGAGACGTGGATACACACACCACGCTAGATTTATTTTAAATCCGGCTTCTCAGCCTACCAAATGCAGTAAAGCCATGGAAGACTGTTGTACAACTGCTGGGTAAATACCTGGTCTTTTGCCAGCCCTATGGATACCCACTCTATTTTCCCACTGTGCTTGGAGGATGGATTTATCTAGGCATACCTGCAAGGACCACGATCACTACATGGCATGGCAGTCTGAAGCCCCTTCTAAGCTGTTTTTATCTGATCACACAGGCTAAAAGAGGGTTTCCTACTTTTTTTATGTTAAATGCCACAGCCCTGTAATTGCCTCTCTCCTGAGGAATCCGTGATCGTGACGCCTGCTGAGCCTTCTACAGTTATTTGGCGGAACTGAGCATCTCTCAAAAGCTGAAACCCAGACTGCTCTAAAGTAACCAGAAGTAACCAAATAAGAAGGCAGCTGAATTGATGAGGAATCAATTAAGATTTCTTTCAAGGATTTCCACTTAACTAAAATCTGAACAGCCCTCTGCAGAGGCTTCTCTTCTCTAGGACAGCTATCCCACTAAACTGGTAATGTGATGGAAAGCCTAAAAGCAGGAGAGGATGGCATGGAACTGGCAGGAATCTAAACCCATTTTTTTTTTACTGTCCACTAAAGACTTTTGTAACATTTCTAGCTGGATTAAGCGTGGCCAGGATGAGTGCTGCAGTGCTGCAAATCCTGAGGAGATGGGCGGTCTGGAACTCTGTTCCTGTCCCAAAAGACAGGCACTCTGTGCTTTAGAACAGTGCCCATTTGACGTTAAAATTTAGGGCATGAAACCCCTTCCTCAAGTTTGGTATCCCTTTGGATCAGTGGATCAGCCCAGTCAGCTCATTCTTCTCTTTGAGATGGCTTCTTGTAGCATCTGCACTGACCTAGTAGGTGGGATGCTCTCCCAAGAAGTGAGAGAGCATCTCCAATGATTTCTCAGCCTGAGGAGACACCTGCTGTAGGTGCCACTGCAGAAATTTAGGAACTTAAGGTAGATTTCCAATAGAGAGCTGTAGACAGTAGGATGTCTCAGAAGCTGAGAAGAGGTTCTCTGCAAAACTCTAGTAAAGTTAGATAATCTGCGTTTGCTTAAGGTAAATTGTAAATGCCTAAATGTCTCTGTCATCATAGACCTTAGTAACAAAGTTTGGCAACAAGTCACTGGGAAGCAGTATTTCCCCCCTGTCACAGAGTGGTAAAAGGGCAGTCACAAAGTCTAATTACATGTCATTATCTGTTAGCAGCAGAAGTGATGGGAGAAGCTATGAATAGGATCAAACTACTTGATTTCATGAGATATGGTCATGCAAGTTCCGCCTCGGCCTCTGGCCAGGCATGCTCTCTTAGCCTTTTCAAAATGTGAAGTAAAACATCATAACTTACAGTTTCTTTACTGAGTCCCAGCTTCCAGTTCCCAACTCTTATCATTAAATGTACAGCCCATGATTTTCCATCTCCACTGCCAATTTAGGACCACCATATACAAAGTACTATTCCCATTACTACCCTTCTCCAGCACACTTCTAAGGATCTCAAAGTACTGCACTGGATGTCAGCCGTGCATAAAGCGAGTCATTATGAATGAGTGATTGAGAAGGAATCCTTATCTATATGCAGGTCAATGTACAACCACTGTCAACGGCCCAGAAAAAGTCAGTACGCTTATTACACAGAGAACATAATCTCTATTGCTGCTTCGTATAATCATCTTTCCGATGATTCTGGTGAATATCATGCATGTCAAGATGTCAAATACCAAACAGAGAACAGTGTGAAAAATCACTGATTTAAATTTAAGGAGAGTGAAGGACACCACCAGATAACTTAAATCCTTTAAGAATGATTTTGGATCCAAGCATGACACTGTTTTGATGGGGATTGTATCGATGTATCAGTGAGATCCCGCTGGGAAAAAAAATGTGGATAACCTGACTCACCTGTTCATTCCACTGCACTCAGCAAGTATGTCTTATGGTACGTGTTTTGTTGCCTGTTCATTAGCCAGAAATACTTGGTCCTGTTCAAATAGGTCAAGAGTGAGACTCTATCACATATTAAGTTCTGTTTTACGTTGCAGCACAGGCCATTTCCTTCTTCCCGCTATGCTCGGACAATAAAAGGTTAAGAGAGCTGCCCTATAATGGCTTCATTAGTTGCCATGCTTGGAGAATGAAGTCCTTTGCTAGGGCTCATTAAGAGGTGAAGGGAGATAACACGCCAAAAGCCTGGGATACAGAGGATCTGTGATGGCAGACCCCGGAGAAAAGGGGTTAGGATGACTGTTTCCTTAATTATCATTCTTGTACTAGGCATTGCTTTGGACATTTTAGCTGAACTGGGTTATAAAGGACCTTTTTGTATATGCTTGTGCAACAGTACTAAGATGCAAAAGCAAAGGGATTTCATTCTCCCATGGAGAAATCAAAATGCCCTTTTTGCTGCTCAGTACGGGTTATCTCTGGACTTATCTCTGCAACTTTCACTAAAAGACTGTATTTGGGAATCCACCAAAAAAGAAGTGCATACTGAGGGGAAGGAGATCCTGAGAAACTATCCCTTGTATGAAAGGCTGACGTGTGTTTAAGAAGCATTTTTCCAGAGTGAAAAATCTGAGGTAGTATGGCAGCAGCCCAGTCTCACAATATGCCGGCAGTGGGCACACACATAAAGCAAAAAAACCCACATCATGACATCTTCCTACGATGCAGTGCAGAGTGGAATTCACAAGAAATTGAATTGCACAGCTGGTCTATGGAGACACAGGCTAAGTGGGATGAAAAAAGATACTATAAACAGAAAGCAGAAATCACCGTAATATTATTATCTTGTGAAAAACTAAGGGTTTATCCAGCAATCTGTGTTCCTCTAAGTTTCCTGCTAAAGGCAGGTGAAATCTACCTACGCAGCTGAAAGACTGAGTCTAAGGTTAAAATATAATCTGATCTTATTTTCTACACGACAATCCCCAGACTCTCACCCAACTGCTTCCATACTGGCTGATACCTTCTAGATGAATATAGCATTCCGCATTTCAGACAGGCGTTAGTCTTGACTTCAAGGTGTTAAAGGCTGTAAAACCTGCTGTGCCTCCTTGTATATTATTTCGTTTTTCCAGATGATTAGGCTGCTCTCAGGGTCTGCTTCTCAATGTGGTTTATGAAGGGATGATGATCGTGAGGATGATCAGAGGGCTGGAGCACCTCTCCTGTGAGGACAGGCTGAGAGAGTTGGGGTTGTTCAGTCTGGAGAAAAGAAGGCTCCGAGGAGACCTTATAGTGGCCTACCGGTATCTTAAGGGGGCCTACAAGAAAGCTGGTGAGGGACTTTTTAGGATGTCGGGTAATGGTAGGACTAGAGGGAATGGATTAAAACTAGAGATGGGACGATTCAGACTGGACGTTAGGAAGAAGTTCTTCACCATGAGGGTGGTGAGACACTGGAACAGGTTGCCCAGAGAGGTGGTGGAAGCCCATCCCTGGAGGTGTTCAAGGCCAGGTTGGATGGGGCTTTGAGCAACCTGATCTAGTGGGAGGTGTCCCTGCCCATGGCAGGGGGGTTGGAACTAGATGATCTTTAAGGTCCCTTCCAACCCTAACAATTCTATGATTCTATGATTCTATAAGGGGCCTGCCCTTGCCGTTAGCACACGTAGGACCATCCTATAGATTTCACTGGGACTGAACACAGTCCTACCCACTTTGCTGACCTGAGGTTGATTTAGGCAAGCACTTAATTCTGTCACTTAATATTTTTTTCTGTTCTGCTTGTCCTGTTTTATAGGACAATAAAAATCTGGCCCCTTTGGGCCCTTCCACGGAACCTCCACCCCACTAGGTTAGTCAGTTTGTTGTTATGTGTACTAAAGCGCTTGCTCACTCTATTTTAATCATGCAAGAGGAGTACCACGCACCCTGTGAGTAAATCTGTCTTCGAATCAAGCCATCAATTCAGTGGAAAGGTCCTGGTTAGAAATGGAAGTTTACAAATCACCTTAGCTGTGATTTTAGCTGTGAGGCACAATAACCTGAATGTTACAAGCAGCTCAGCGAGGAAAAAGGTCTTGGAATGATGCTCAAGTTTGTCTCAAATAACCTCACACTGCCAAAGAAAGTTTGCACTAGATGGATTTATAAAAGCAGTATAAGGAAAGCTTATAAATCATCTGCACATGACCCTGCAGGTTAACAAAGGGAAAGTGAACTCTGTTTGCGTGTAGAAATGAACATTTTTCCAAATCCATCCCTGCAATCCTCAAGCCTCCATATAAACTCAGAATAATGACTCAATTATGAACTATGCTGCAAAATCACTAGAAACACACCACTACCTTTCCCCTTACGGTGGTCTTATAAATGAACTCATAGAGTGTGGAATTGAAGATGTTAATATGGGGAAAGGAAAAGCCTGACACCGAATTTATCCTCCTGTCAATGCAGGATAGCTTCCCTCCCCGCATCTGCAAAAGTTTTGCTCAGCCTAATTTTAGCCCCGGGCAAGCAGGCCTTCTCTTCAGCTTGTTCTTCAGCCCAGTCAATTTTACTTTATGACAAGCTCCCTAACATCTAACCTCAATGATGATTGTCGAAAAGGTTTTCTTTTTATATCCTCTGTACCAGTTTGTTCAGTTTGCCCCATCCTTGGAAGTTAGTCTCTTAAAATACTTGCAAGCAGTTAACCTGGTTTTCTTTACACATAATAGTAATTCCTCAGTAAAAATGTTGTTTCTGTGATTTTTCTACTATATGCACTCTCCTAATAGGTTTGGGGGTTTTTTTGTCGCTTTGCCGAAAATTCATTTCATTTCATTTCATTGCCTACACTGAGCTGCCCTGGATATTTGGCCTAGTTCCACCCCAGCTGTGTACGGGAAAGAAGCCGTTATTGCTGTGCTCTCTTGTTTGTGAGCACAATATAGAGCACAAAAGCCAACTAATGTTCCATAGGTTCTGCCTATTTAATGTACTGTAGCATTTCTCAGTGTGGCATCTAAAAGCTAACTGCATTTGGAAGAAAAGAAAAGGCTCCTGAATAGTTCTTCTTTAGCCTTCATTTCAGATACCTGATGTAGATTTTTTGCAAGATGCCCATTCAGCCGAGGAATGAAGGAAGGTCGCCAAAGTTCCAAAACTCTACACAAAACTGCCCATAAAAATCTGTCTCCTTGGTAGCTGCTTGTACTATTAAAGACTTCTACTCAGTAAACTTATTTTTTACTTGATAGAGGACAGTGCTTACAGTCTTTTAATATGAACCACGTGTGACACTCATCCTCCTCTAGCTGAGCCCAGAAAATCACAGCGCCGAAACTCTGAAGGGAAACGAGACCTGCAGGATTGCCACCTCTTCCTTCTTGTTTACAGCCACCTAAAGAATATTTAGTCATCTCTTAAAAATCAAAACACACCCTTTGGTGGCTACTGGGACTCATCAAAACCTACAGAACAAGCAGTTATATGTAGACTATCAATTACATTTGTAGCAATATAATGAACGATAGCAAGCCTAGGTGGCTTTAATGGGGTTATTTATTATATTACTCTACGCTCAGCAATGGAAGCAGAATTATTTATGTAGTTGAGCTCTGGCATTTCTGCTTCCAGTCATGCCCAACATGTGCTTTACTGGAACACATTTGCAGCGCTCTTTTTGCCGATCTGAGTCTGAATATTTTACAAAGTTTAAAGAAAATAAAAAACAACAATAAGTCACTGCTGACGTTACCGATTGAGCAATCATGCCCGGTCCAGTTGGGATCGCAGCTGCAGAGTCCAGTGTCTGGCAGGAAGGTCCCGTGACCGGAGCATTGGTCCAGACAAGTGGCTCTTGGGGTCTCACAGTTTGTTCCTCCCCAGCCGACCGAACAGTGACATTCTCCTCGCACGCACACGCCTCGTCCCGAGCAGGTAGGATCCATGCAGTCCACTAGATGCGAGAAGGAAGAGGAAGCAGACAGGGAAAAGAAATGGCAATTTCAGAAAAAAAGCTATCAGACATCGTGCCATCTACACAAACTTATTTATATAGTATCTCCAGGCTCCAATCAGGAATCAGAGCCCTGTTGTGCACAAAACAGATGCTTCATGCATGAAAATAGTGTCCCAAAAGGGCAGTGAGACCTAAAACACTCACATGAAAAACAGAGAAAAATGTAACGATGAAATCCATCCTTTTATCCAGGCCTACGCTAACGAATGATCTTTCTAGTAAGAACAGGCTAATATCAATTAAGAAAGGAATAAGAATAATATTCTCTTGCACACATATTGCACCCCCATTTATTCCAGTAGAACAACCTAAATTGCTAATACTAATGAATTCAAAGCTGAGCTCCAGTTTTCTCAGAGAGAATTTTACATAAAGATTCAGCAGAAGTTGACATCCTTATTCAGCAAAATACATGCTTAAATTGAAGAATGTGCTGAAATCTATACAGGTTTCACAGACGCTTAGATAAATTTCATGTTAAACATATCCTTAGATAGTCTTCTGGAGTAAGGATCAAAATAAAATCATGTATTTCTGGATATTGTTGTTTTTCTGGTTTTATTTTTGATCAGCTAATACTCTTTTTTAAATGTTTGTGGGTGTTGGTGTTTTTTTTTCCCAAAGAGACATGTTCCTAACAAGACTGGAGACTGTTCAGTCAGGTGTATGGTATAGCAATGTGCACCAAAAGACCAAATCTGCTGCCTTATTTCTGAATTACGTGTTTTGTAGGCAACCGTCAGCTCCTTTGCCCGTGGGGGAATTTCACGCAGGAGTCGAAAAATATGAAACGCACCGTACACCTTCCCAAAAAACGGTCTGGAGGAGTCGTTCATCTATTTATATACAAAAGCATATAGGACAGCCTAGAGAAATTCTTCCCGTCTCTTGAAACGGCATGTGGCGGTGCCCTGGGGAGCGGTGACAAGTGTCAGCCTGGCTGAGCAGCACGAGGAAAGCTGCCCAGCTCCTGACTCTCCTAAAGAAGAGCAGAACGCGGCCACCGCACACGCAGCAGGTTTGCAGTTCCCTTCTTCCCCCCCTGTAAAAAGCTAATAAGAATCCCAATGACCTGTTTAAGATCCAGAAACCTTAAAAGGAAACGCAACAGCTGCTCTGATAATTCCCTGGATTCTCAAAACCGTCTCAGCCTGACAAGTAATGGCTCAGCAATTACTGTCCCAAGGCATGTGAGAGCATTTTCTGTTTTGTTTGATTCCTGGAGCTCTGCTCATAGCTGGAACAATCCTCGAAAATTGTAAGAGGCTGGAAAGGATGAGTCTATAAATCTCCTTCACTGTTAGCGAGCTGGGAGCTGGGGTGCCAATTTTAACATGAGACCCTTGAAGCCCTGGCCCTGTTCTTTCTCAGCAGTAATAAGTAGGAAAAAGGACTAAGAAATGGACCAGCAGCCTTGTAGGTTCTCAGCAGATGGCTTGAGCGTAGAGAACAAAGATCACAGGCTAACTGACAAGAGGCTACCTCCAGGCAATTAATCATCCCCTCTGAAGGTCAACTGGGAAAAAGGTGAGTTTTACGGGGGGCTCCATCACAGGAGGCAGACAATCTGCTATCTCAGCTCTAACACAGACGATTATAGGAGGGGAATGTGCATGTCAGAACCCCCCATTTATCATAATCCCAAGGCCATTTTTCATGTTGAAATGAGCCCTTTCAGAAAATGTCACACACAATGGCTACTTTAATCTCAGCCTCACTAGCTATATCTCTTTAGGCTTTCTGCACCATCGGAAGGGCCCTGGGACAGGATTACGGGCTTCTGCTTTCTTCTTAATCAATTGCTTGGTGGATTTGGAGCACAATGGTATATTTTTAGGGAGTTCTGCTTGAGAAATTTAGCTGCTCAGCTCTGGGAGAAGCGGAGATGGGGAGTGGGGCAGGAGGGCAGAGCTGGCAAAATCTAGTATACTTGGGAAAAGAAAAATAAAAAAAAGAGTTTTGCATATATATCTGTGTCGCTGCTTGGAAACTGTCCCAAGTGGTCTAATTCCTGGTTGGAAAATGCCCCATTTGTAGTGCAGCCTTGTGCAGAACCTTTGCCAGGGAGATAAATCATGCAGCAAGCAAAGCTAGCGCCTCTTCTACACTTTTCCCCAATACGCTTCATGCTTCATTGGTCACACAAGTTATTAGGCTTATTTGGTACCCAAAAGAGTAACTTCTCATTTTTCACTGCTTAAATTTGCTCCCCTCCCTTTAATGTCTCGCTGGCTTAGCCCATGCCTTATAAAATATGGGCCAATAAACGAAGCAAGGAGAAAAGAAAAACTCATGTAAGATTGTTGGCTGATGTTTTATAAACATTGCTGAACTTCTATGGGGGGAAAAGAAAAGACAGAAGAAACCCTGGAATGAAAACCCATTTTAAACATGGACTGAACAGTGAAGCTACAAGAACTGAGAAATAATAAAAAGTAATCAATACCAGATGGTCCTTCTTAGAAGAGAAATTAAAAAGTAAAAGCAATTTAAAAAATAGTATAAATCAACTTTTTTACTAGATCTAAATATATATATGTATGTTGTGAAGATTTCCCACATGGCATATTTCTGAGTTACTTCACCCCCTCACAACACAATACAAATTATGCCTTGAATATGAAAAACAAACGCATACTTGCATTTAAACAGCTCATAAGAAAAATCATGTTCTCTTTATTCTTCATTCTTTTTTCAAGCTTTTACCTAGTGGGACTGACACTGTCCCCCACTACATTGATAACATAAAATAACTGAGCAGTATCTGGCTTTTCTGCTTTAAATGTGACCAGGGAAAAAAAGGTTCCTGTTAGAAAAAGGGCAAATCTTACTGTGATTTACACACATTAAACATGTCTGGCTGCAGGCGAAATCAGGATCTTTTCATTTCTGTTTATCCAGTAAAGATATGATCTCGTAAATACGAGGTCTACGGAGATGCTTTAAAGATACTTCAGTAGTCACCATCTTTGGGTTTCGAACGCCCCACGGCTTCATTGAATTGTGCTTTCTTAAGTCAAAATCAAGCTGCCTCAAGAGATGGCTTATTGTCACAGAGCTGATACTGTCTCCAGCTCTAACATTTACTGACACTGAAGCCGTGTTACGTCAGAGATGTCCCACTCCAATACATTTTAACGCATCAAAAGAATTGCTTGATTAGATGCCATTTGAACGTCTGAATCCAATTCAGCCTGTTTTCATTGTCTGTAAAATAAAGCCATTTCAGATAAATCTTTATCCCACATACATGAAGACAACCATAAATTAATTCAAGCCACTGTGATTCTTATTCATGTATCAAATGGATGTCTTAAACTATCAGGTTGTGCAGAGGCCTTATAGATATGTATTTGTAGAAGCACAATATAAACATAATTATTTTTCAGGTCATCTGCATAGGATTCTGAGAATAATTTTCAGAAGTGCTGAACATTATTCTGTAAATCAGGCACTTTCTGGATGCATCTTTATAACTGCCCACATGATCTGTACACTTACAAAACTGTTCACTTTTTCATTTGGCAATAAGAAGCAGTCACAGACTCAGCAAGATAAAGGTTTATGGTGGCAGGTGACTTCCTACACAACAAGATTAAAGATAAGTGCTAAAAGGCACCGTATTTCTGAGCCACAAATCTAAATGTAAATGAAAAATGTTTAGGGGCTAATGTGAGAAAAAAGCTATGGAAGAGCCATTAAAATAATATCTGATTTTGAAGCCAAATTTAATTCAAGTCCTGAGGATTTCTAAGCTTTTAAAGCTGACAAGAAGCAGGGACTTTCTCTCACACGCCACCATTTTGTGTATGTAAGCAACTGAAATCGCCTGGCATAGCACAGCAGAGAAGAAAGCACTGTAAAAGTAATTATACGTTTAGATGTGTAAATGGAAGCGATGCTTTAACAAGAGCATTTGAACATATGATTAGATGTTCTGGTCTTTCAACTGGATTTGTCTATCTGAAGCATTTGATGGCTTTTCATCCAATTATTGAACAAAAATGATAGCTAACGACAAGTTGTTACAACATATCATTTTTATGTTGCATCCATCTATTGTATCTCTAAGGTGCCTATTACTGTTCTGTTTAAGTGCCAGTCCTATTCTGAATGGCCTCCATCCACGCAATTATACAACGACAATCAATGCAAAAGGCTAATTGAACATGTCTTGCAAATACCTTCTTCGCAGCTCTCGCCTTTGTATCCCGGGTTGCAGATACAGGTCCCCATGATGCACGTGCCGTGGTTGCTGCAGGAGACGTCGATGCACTGGTTCGTGGGGACATCGCATTCTGCTCCTTTCCAGCCGCTATGGCACAAGCACCTCCCCTTCATGTACTGCCCATTTCCACTGCACAGCACTGGGCAGGAGGCTGGGGAAAGGTAACAGAAATCACATTAAAACCCAAGTGTACACGGCTCTCGCTTCAAAAAAGAACACAAGAGACCAGCATGGGATGTATATTCTCCATACGCAGTCTTCAGTGGGATATGTTGTTCTTTTCTTTGCCAAAACCAATTCTTTTACGTGGATGACACCCAACTGTTAGCTGTATTCTCCTACAAACGTTTAAAACAAACAAACAAACAAACAGCGCTTTCGAGTTACAATATCTCCTCGCTTTGTGTCTCTGATACTAAAAATTCAGAATTGTCTTGTATTCTGACTTTTCAGTGTACTGATGTCTTCTTTCAGCAGCGCCACTGACCTTACATTGCTTATCCCTGTCCCCGACCCTCTGCCAGACTTCATAATTTCCTTGGCTCTGGACCTCAGCTGGATACAAATCACTCCCCTGTTTTTCTGTCGTGATTCTCAGCTTTACGGGTTTCAGTTGCTTTGCTCAGAGTCCAGAATGCCACGTTGAGACTATTTCCTCGATTTAGCTCATTTCATGCCATCAACTGAATCTTCAGCCCCCTTTTTCTGTTTTGGTTACCACCAGCACTGGACTCCATTCGCCATCAGACACAATGTAAAACTGGCCTTTAGTCTTTCCAAGCTCCCTGTAATAAAAGTTTTCCAAATCTAACCTCTGACTTTTGTATCAGTTTATAAAGGATTTTTTAACTATCCTTGTTTCTGGCAAAGTTCGCTGATTCTCAAGGCCAACCAGCTACAGGTTTTCTCCCCTGTGACAAAGGGGAAAAGAGGAAGATGACAAGCTCAAGCTGTGGCATGATGGATCCCGGGATTAAACATTTTCTGAGCTGAATTTGGAAAACATCAGGCAGAGTGGGATGGGATGAACTGAAGGATACAGAGCAGGGTCCCCAAGGAAGGAGAGAGCAACAAGGACCAGACTGCAGCCTCCGTGACCAAAGCTTTTGCTGCTCTCTAAGCTTCCCTCAGCTCCTCTCCGATTACGTCTTCTCCCTTTTCCATTCTCCACACCTGCCACCTTATGCTCCTTTTGTCCTCTGTTCTGATTTTTCCAAGGAAGCTGCTGATTTCTGTCCCTCAGAAACAATAGCCTTCCCCTGTTCGCTATCCCTTGAAATTTCTTCTAGCTTAAGCCCTGTTCTCTTCAATTTCATTTTGCTGCAACTGAGCTGCAAGGACACATATTCAACACAGACTTTTCTTGTTCACTGTTGCACATCATCCTCAGGTGAGAGCAGCTGGGCTTCTCATCTGCCCCTCAGAAAGGCAATTTATGAACAATTTTTCTGCAGGACAAATGTGAAAGGAATACTCCAGTCTGCTGCTTAATTCAACTGCTTCAGGTGCATGATGAATACAAGGTACCTCTTTTGCTTCATTCCTGACTCTGAGTATCCACAGGAAGAGGTATTAACATGGTTAAGGCCAACATTCCTCTCCTTTTGCCACCTTTCCGGATAGCAATCACGTAATGCCCATCCTGTGTTGTTTCCATGTGTCATTATAGTCAAGCCTCTTTGAGCGTTACAGAATTTTAGCAACCTCAATACAATACAAAGCATTGCCAGCTCTGGCTGTTAAGCCAGTTTGATGTGCAGCGAACTATATTTGCCTGACCAAGATAAAAGAGGTCTAGAAAAGAAAGGAATTTGGCAACTGTTATTACTAAGGAGCCCTCTGTTCACTTTAAAGGAAACAGACTGCAGCGGCGAGTTTCAAGTGCATCATTTGCAAGGAGATATCTACCTATACAGTACGAGGCACAAATTGTTTAAGATACACCGTGTTGTGTACATGGTTCACAGGAAACTCACTCTGTAATTTCACTTTTCAGCTATGCTGATGGAATTTTCCACCCCCCCTGTCTCAAATTTCAAATGCTCAGTAACGGAGCCTGTCCTTTCAAGGCACTGGAAGAGGATACTCTGCAGCTCTTTTCAACAAGAAGAAAGAATAATTGCCTTTAACCGGTGAGAGGTGGCTGAGAAAGACTTACATGTTTTCTGACAAGGCAGCTGATCACTCAGTACAAGATCAGATAAATTACCGGCCATCTGCAATGAGACTGGTACGCTACAGAGTTCTCTGTGGAGAACACCTTCAGCATAACCTGGGAAGCACTGCTGCAAATGTCAAAGCAATGGCAAGAACAAGACCTCCTTTGTAGCATACCATAATGAATAAAGACAAAAGAGGTTTCTGGATTTTTTCCACTGCTACTTGTGCAACTCTTTTCCTTTTTTTTTTTTTTTTTTTTTTGGCATCTGAATGCTCAAACAATAATTATACAGAATCTGCGATTCCATGATTCTATATAATTATTGTTTGATCATTCAGTTGCCAACAAACAATATCTAAGATGCCAAAATTATAGTAATCCTTTAGTGTGGTTATGATAGCAACAACCCAAATGCACACCACTTCTCTTCTAAAGTTTAGTATCAGAGAGAGAGTAAGATCATTTGTTTGCTTACTTTATACAGGACTTTAAAACACCATCTCCCGTGTTCATGGAGGCCTTCAAAAGGCCCATGAATACACCTCTGGTGATTTGTTCTCATTTACTTGGTTTAAAATAATTGGTTAATAATACATTAATAATTAGCTATTATTGAAAACAGAAGGGCTTTCTGCTCTGCAGTTTCCCACTCATTTGTGTGGTGAGTTACGAGGCTGAGTTGAAACAAAGGCACACCCAGGAAATCCATGACCTAGAAGTCTTCACGTGGGCAGAGACCTGCTTATTTACGGATTACTGCTCAGTACAGGGACCGATATACGGCTGCAGACGGATACTGTAGCAGCCTTACACATGGCGCAGCTGCTGCCCTCTGAGGGATTTGTAGGTCAAAAGCAGCATCTTAGATTCCCCTGAAAACCAACAGGAAGCTAACGCTGGGGCCCTTGCACCTCATGCTCATGGCAGGATGATCCATTTAACAAGCCCACTGGACATGCATGCACAATTAGCATTTTGACACTCCAGGTATTAATGCGTCCTCCTAAAGGTGGGCAGTAATCTGTGATCTAAAGCCAGATGATTCTGAACCGAAAGATTGACTCGAATAGAAGGTGCTCATAGCAGCCAGAGCAAGCTCTCTGGTGAAGTGGAAGATACTCACGTGGCTCAACTGAAGTGCCTGAGAAAGCTCGGTTTATAACCCACGAAGGGAGGTAAGCTCCTCTGAAAGTGGATTCAGAACAAAAGTTTAAATATTCTGACTCACAGCGAAGGAGCTTCTCCTTCTCCACTGACTCTACTGGAAGCCTTGCAGGGAACAAAGCCTGAACTTCTGCCCCTACCTAAAGTTAGGAGGTGTGAGTAGGAATATGCTGTGGGAGATGGAAAGAAAACTCCTTTTGTCTCCAGCTCTTTGGATTTGAAAAGGGGCTTGGAAATGCAAACCAAGTGTAAGGAAATGCAAACCAAGTGTAACCTGAGTCAGCAAGAAGTTTGCCATAACAGCTCTCGGGGATGCAGACTGCCACATCCATCTTACTGGGCTGTGAACTCTGAGACACCTCTGGGGTTTTTAGCCCGGACCACACCGCCTCAGCAGCCAGCTCCCCGCCTGCGGGGTGTGCGGCCGTCCTTATCTCTTGGCTGGGCTACAGGGATGTGACCCAAGCTCAGCTGGAGGGGGAGAGGACGTGGGGTTGGAGAGAGTTGAGCTCTCTCTCTTGGGAAGGAGCCAGCCTGCTTTCCAGAGGAGCAATGGGCTGGGGTGAAGGCCTGACCTGTTGCCTTAGCAAAAGCTCCTTGTGTGGGCACTAACTTTTTACGCTATATCTCCCTCCCCAGATGTATAAATCTGCATTCAGTTTGTTGGACTGTTTGAGCCAAAAAAGGCCTCGAAAAGGTTGATGCACGGCATTCTGGCATTTCCCACATGCAACGTTTTCATTTCTCGCTCTGAAACATGTTTTTACTAAAAGTACTTCAGTTTGTTTTTAAATGTTTAAATAACCTAAAAAATTCAGGTCAAATGAAAACCCTTCCAAAACCATTTATTAAAAATACTTTTCACCTGAGCATAAAAATGTATTATATTGTTTGCTGGGGTAAGCCTCCTTCCCAGTCGTCCCGACGTTTTCATTTTTGGCCAGAATATCCAGTTCTTCCTGCCATTACTCCACTCTCAGCCTTCCTCTAACCCAGCCCCGCTCCCTACAGCCAGGCTCTCAGCGATCACTTAGAGCTCAGGCAGACTTGCAAAGCCCGCAGCAATGGAAAAGGTACCTAATTTTTTTTTATATCTTAAAAGACAGTATCATTATGGGGTTGCACCACACAATGACAGAGTGCTCTGCTAAACAAACAGTAATGTCATGTTTTCAAGTGATGTCTTCTAACGTCGCTCCCAGACAGAAAATTCCCAGTGTGACACTTCGCCTGTCCGTAGGCAGCTCAGCGCTTCTGCTGTTGCGAAGGCCGCAGCAATCATGACCAGCAGCAAACAAATCCAGAGATCCCACTCGCTTCCATTCTACCGCAGCATCCCCATGCTGGGTGAGGTGCACTTTGAAAAACGCACAGGCATGGACATAATTTCCGCAAGGAAAATGTCAACCGAAGGGGAGAGGGGAAGAGTTAATCAAGTATAAATTCCTACCTCTGCCACAGTCAGGGCCCAGAAAGCCAAGGAAGCAATGGCAAGTCCCAGACACGCAGTCTCCATTCCCATAGCAATTACTGGGACAATTATCCACTGATTCTGGAAAACAAAAGAGAATTCAGATACTTCTTTAGGCCTCTGAGTTTGGGAGGGCTCTGGATGGCAGGACAGCTGAAACGTCAAAGCGATCGCTGCACGTGGGGCTGAAAGCATCAGTCTGAGCTCCACTGAACAGCGCTCAGCCCTTTACATCAACGGACGGCTCAACCCTAATGCATCAGTGCAGAGCGACGGCAAAGCCTATGATTAAATCGCAGCTGCTCAGCACCCGCCAGGCTTTGTCCTCACTCAGGACCTGAAAACTTCCAAATGCCTGTTCTTTCTGCTTATTTTTCCAACCGTCTTCCCTCTTTGAATTTACTGGAGAGGAGCAACACGCACCGTTCTCGTGGCAGAACGTACACCTTTGGTCCATTTTGTTGACTCGTGTAAGTGAATTTGGTGCCAAACAGAGCTGAGCTATGATAGAAATGATCCTCTATGAAGTTCACTGAATACAGACTCTTGGTTCACCCTCTCTGCCTCTTGAAGGATTATTTCTAACCCAATGCCTTCTGGTTTGTTCAGCAATATTATACAAATACCCCAAAGCAGTGGGGCTAATACTGTATCTTGGTGGAACAGCAATGGGACTATTCACGCTTTCTTCTGTTTCTAGTTATCATCTTAAATTCCCTGACCTTGGCAAAAACACTGGCTATGCATCTTTGAAAGAAAGTTAACAGGTAAGCAAAATGTTATCTAGCACTTTTATTTTGAGGATAGTGCAGAATATTGGGGCTAAAAATTCTTTCATAAAAGGAGAACACAAGATGGTAAACCTTACCTCTCAAAAAGAGAATGAAAATAATTTTATTTTCTTGACTAAACTGTGAGTGAAGACTGAGTACACGTGAGTAGGGCTTGGAAAGATGATGGAATACCATGGTTCATTCCACACTATTATTTCACATTTTCTCAGAGATGTGAATCAGATTAAAACTGGATTCAGTTACGCAGGAGGGGCTCTGGTGGTGCATCTGTCATGGAGTGGGGTGGAAAACTCAGCCACGTGCCTAATGGCTGTGCTTTCATAGACGTAACTTCACGAGGCTTTATGGTGGCAAAGACATTTGTAAACTGCCTATCGGTGAAAGGGAAGAGAAGCAGCTGCAGCAGAGATTGTGCAGATTAGTTTCTAATCACAAACGAAAGGAAGCCTGTTTCTGGATGGGCGTTCTCCAAACAGAGGTTTCTGAAGGACATTTTAAAGGACGTGGTGTAATTTCATCATTCGTAAAGGGCAACAGTGGTTGTAAATAATAAAAACAGTTTTAAACATTTATGTTCTAAGTCTCGGCATCAGATATCTCCTAATCAGATCGCTCCATGCAGCAAGGAAGGTACAAGGAAGTGCTGTCAGTTTTCTGACACTTAAGGTCTACGGTTAAGCAGATATTCACTTTACGGTGCATGGAAATACATTCACAGCATGCAGTCAACACTTTGAGCTTGAGCTGCCATCTTCACTCCCATCAAATAGCAGCCATGCTTCCTAGAATAAAGGAATAGCAATTCCGGCCTTGTGCGTTTATACTGATATTTAAGTATACAAACTCTCACTTGGTAGCAGGTATAAACACAAGTCTATCCTGTAAATGAAAGCTTAATATTAGCCCGTATGTATGCAATCGTCAGAACTTTGTGATTTTTTAATTTCACCGCTGAAAAGAAAGAAAATAATTTTACTTTATGTATTTTTTCCTTACGCCTTTTTTTTACAGTCTTTATATCCTTCTTGTCTTCAAGAAATATATGCAGAAATTTAGGAAAAAAAAGTTATTAAAACTGATGCACATTCACATATGAAGAACACAGAGCGCGTGAGTACTGTGAAACAAGATAATGAGATGGGTAAGGAGATTTAATGGCTCCTGTTGCTGAAAGGGTCAGTCCTTTTCCTCTAATCCTCTCGTCCTAGGCACAAGTCTAAACTCCGTCTTCTTGTGCTGGTTCTGGCACTTGTCAGACCCTTCAATGAGTTGGTTGAGCTCAAAAGGGGGCAAAAATATTAATGCAGCAGAGAAAAAAAAATGAGTGAACTGTTTTCTACTGCCTGAAAACTGGTCTTGTGAAGCCCCACCACCACACTGTCGCTTGGATGGGGGTCTGCAAGCTGTACGACACTGCGGAGAGGTTACACGTGCACGGCCTTTGATGTCAATGGGAACGGCTGTGTCAGTGCTTGATGCAAGACAGGCTCCTAGTGTTATGGCAACACCTCTAGTATATTAAAACTTTTTTTTTTTTTAAAGGCTTTTTTCAAGCTTTTGCTTTAAAAGGACTAAATTGAGTCCTTGAAAAGGAGTAAAATATCCATACAACTTTCTTGGTATGCTTATGTAATGTACTAAGTAATATTTATGCAAAATAAGAAAAAAATCAAAGCAACATCAAAAAAGCAATGTAGCATCAGGCCTGGCAGCTGTTCCAAAGCGTTAACAATGCACCACATGAGCTAAAAGGAAATCTTTGTTACTGGAAATAGTATTTTCCATGTATAGCATGGCTCAGCTGATGCACTTGTGATGCCCAGGACAAGACCGGCAATACTCAGTACACCAATTAGATGTCTACTGTAGGTTAAACCGAAAGACTCTCGTCCACTATATTGACTAGGTATAACGAGATCTAGAAATTCAGACTGACCACAAAAATGCACCACACCTGTGTTTAGGTAACCAAACTTTCCTGACTCTTAGGGTGAATCCACATAATGAAGTTTATTCCAGTAGTGCTTCCTTTCCTCCTCTGACTAGTTGAGATGTAGATATTGTCATTAGATATCATGTAGATATTGTTAGGACAGGAGGAAGTGGCCTCAAGTTGCGCCAGGGAGGTTTAGATTGGATATTAGGAAATTTTTTTACACTGAAAGGGTTTTCAAGCAGTGGAACAGGCTGCCCAAGGAAGTGGTTGAGGCACCATCCCTGGAGGTATTTAAAAGACGGGCAGACGTAGTGCTTAGAGATATGGTTTAGTGATGGTTTTGTCAGAGTTAGGTTGATGGTTGGACTCGATGATCTGAAAGGTTCCTTCCAACCTCGGTAATTCTATGATTCTATGAATTCTATGATTAAAGACACCTATAATTGGTCAGATCCCATCCACACTGACTAACAATAATGAATGGCAAAAAAATATTCATGTATATTTTGGGGTTCATCTACAGATCTGGCATTTCACTTTCCAAAAATGTAGTGATATGCACACTTATCATTTCATTTATCACTATCTTCTCAGTTCTTGATTTCCCAGACTCTTCTTTGCAAGTGTGCCCTAACTGCATCATACCATACTGTGGCCAACACAAAAGGAATAAAAAAGCCAAGTAATTTCAACCCATTGTACCTTTTTCACTAAAGCACCTCAGTAACTCTTAATTGTGGCCTGAACACCCTACACTGTTAATAATAGAGTAGGCTCTTAAAAATCCCTTCATTCTACTTCCTTGCTTCCTCTGATGCTCCTTATTTTTCTAATATAGCCAAAAGTAACATTTCTAAGGTACTCTCATTTTATACTAGCTCATGTTGCCCTGGAATAACCCGCCTGACAGAGAGGAGATGAAGCGAAAAGAAACTTCCCCCCAGTGGCTGGTGCCACTTACCATTTTTCAGCAGTTAAGGATACAAACTTGCCTGGTGGGACTCCGGGCAATTAAGGTCTCTGCACGCTCCTCAAAGTTCTTCACTACTGAGAACCAACTCCGAAAAGCGATGAAGATTCGTGTGGTACATGCCCTAGTAAACTCCCCACCCTTCCTGTAGGCCCCTTTAGGTACTGGAAGTGCCTCCTCTTCTCCAGGCTGAACAACCCCAACTCTCTCAGCCCGTCTTCATAGGAGAGGTGCGCCAGCCCTTTGATCATCTTTGTGGCCCTATCTAATGGTGCTTAGGTAGAAGAGAGCAAACTCTTTAACATTCAGGGAGCCCCTAAGTTAGTGGCACAAAACAACTGTCTGTCCTTTAAGTATGTCCACAGTCAACATTGCTACAGAGGTGACAAACTGTCAATCAATAAATAAAAACAGGTCACTGCAGTTATGGCTAGGTTCTAGTCTCCATCTGTAAGCTGTTCATGTAATTATAAGAATATTTTACAATATATACAGAATTCCATATGGTGTTTTATGAATAGTGCCATGGGAACTGCTTTAGCGGATCATGGCAATGTTTTGTTTTGTTTTATTTGATTGTCAAAGTTCACTGTAAGACCATGGACAGTTGTTTTTTAGAAAGAGATAAATGTTCTCTGTTTTCAGTCTGACTCCCACAGCTTTCCCTTGGCTTCCAGATCTCTGAAGTGATCTGATGGACACCAGCTGGTAAAGGCAAAGATTATTAATTGGAGGGTCAGCCAATGGATGATGCATGATGCTTTCATATTTCATAGGGCTTTGCTGTCGCGTCCAAAGAGACCATTGACAATTCAGCTCCCATGCCACCTTTCAACAACCACCGGCAGCAGGAGCAAACCTCCTGAAAGCAAACAACTCAACTGGGGCCAGACCTGCAAAGCTTGAGGTGGTGTGGCTTCTAATGGGGACTGCAGAAGCTTGCGTATGGAAGTGATTGTTCTGTCAGCTCCAAAATCTAATTACCAACTGAAAAAACAAGTCATTTCCCGAATAAATATGGTAAACATCCAGATCTCCTCTGAGAGAAGGAGTAAATGACATCATGAGACACACAGTCTTCAGACTCATGCTGTCTCCTTTTGGAGAACGGTACAGCAATGCCCTGCCTGACACAGAGGTATTCCCGACCCAAGTCCAGCCTACCTCACTCAGGAAAAATAGGATGTACAAAAATGCTTCTATATTAATAAAAATGAGAGATGGAAAACATCTATGAAGTGTGAAAGCCTAGACTTCTCCAAGAGCAAAACTCTTCTTCTGAAGTACTCTTTAAGGTCCTTCCTGCTCAAGAGCTTTAATTATCAAAGCAGAGAGAGAAACATATCATGGTCTGGAGACAAAACAGCTTTACTTCATGCACCATGTTGACTTACAGCTGCTGAGGATACTTTGGGATTTTTGCCATTTGTCTGAGGGGACTTTTTTCAGTATGAGTAATTTCACAGCTGGTAGATTTTGAGGGAAATTTGGCTGAAACCTTTCTCTCATTGCTTGCTTTCCCACTGCAGTCACTCATCCTGAGAGAAGCTACAAACTGGCATGATCCTGCCCGTACCCACAATAAGACTTCACACTACACTATCTTTCAGTTACGGATATCATAGAATCATGGAATCATGGAATCATAGAATGGTTTGGGTTGGAAGGGACCTTAAAGATCATCTAGCTCCAACCCCTGCCCTGGGCAGGGACACCTCCCACCAGACCAGGCTGCTCAAAGCTCCATCCAGCCTGGCCTTGAACACCTCCAGGGATGGGGCAGCCACAGCTTCTCTGGGCAACCTGGGACAGGGGCTCACTACCCTCATAGTGAAAAATTTCTTCCTAATATCCAAAGTAAATCTCCCCTCTTACAGTGTAAAACCCTTCCCCCTTGTTCTATTGCTCCACTCCCTGATCCAGAGTCCCTCCCCAGCTTTCCTGTAGGCCCCCTTCAGGTACTGGAAGGCCACAATAAGGTCTCCCTGGAGCCTTCTCTTCTCCAGGCTGAACCCCCCCAACTCTCTCAGCCTGTCCTCACAGTAGAGGGGCTCCAGCTCCAGCGGGCCTCCTCTGGCCCCGCTCCAAGAGGTCCACATCATTCTTATGTTGGGGGTCCCAGAGCTGGAGGCAGCACTGCAGGGGGGTCTCCCCCGAGCGGAGCAAAGGGGCAGAATCCCCCCCCTCGCCCTGCTGCCCACGCTGCTGGGGATGCAGCCCAGGCTGCGGGGGGGTTTCTGGGCTGCCAGCGCACATTGCTGGCTCATGTTGAGCTTCTCACCCACCAACACCCCCAAGTCCTTCTCCTCAGGGCTGCTCTCCATCCATTCTCCGCCCAGCCTGGATTTGTGCTTGGGATCACCAAGTTCAATAGGAAATTGCTAATTGTTACCATTCCCACTTTTTTAGGTGGGTAACCTGAGGCATAGACAAATACATTTCATGTAATAAACTGACTCATGTGACAGTGAGAAAGCCCCCAGGCTAATGGTCTGCTCAAGGGACCACTTTGCTGCTGATAAAAAGCCCCGTGAAAGCCAACTCTACTGTGGTGAGCTCTATAAAGATCTGCCAGCCTGGCTTACAATTACCTACGTGAATTACCTTTATCCAGATGAAATACAATAAACATATTAAGGAGGCAGACAAATTGTTAGACTCGATGGACTTCTTTTTCATATACTCACCACGTTTGTTGGTCAGCAGCATAGCTACTTTAACAGTATTTCCGCCTTATTTATTTACTATGCAACATTCAACTTAATAGCTTGTTTCTGTATCTTTGGGCCAGAGGCCAAGGCAGATGTTTGCCTGACACCAAATCCTATTAGAGGCTGCAGTAACACAATTGTGTGTTAAAGATAAATATTTTATAGCCTACACTTGCCACCAAGCATCATCATTCCCTAGGCATTTAGAGGCAACTATCTATTGGCAAAGAAAAAATAGTTATCTCGCTGGCAATTGAAGGCAGTAGCTTTCCTGGGAGTTAATAAGTACCAGGACTGCTTTCTAAGAACTGATTACACGCCATTCAGTGCAGCGTGGTTGTATGAATTCAAATGTAACTATTTCCTTCAATAAACTCAAAGAGTTGTTCTCTCAGAAACGTGTGGGAATCGCACCGCAGTAGGAGAATTAACGCTTTAATGAATCAATGCTGATCTCAGGTTCTGAAATGAAGGTTCAAAGAAAACGAAACTTGTTCTACCAAGGAGAATATTAAATATTAGAAGTGAAACGCTAAGAAAAGAGCAGGGTTTTTTAGGTAACCTCACTGTTTGACCTCTTCAACTAGTAGTCTACTTTGCCTCCGCACAAGAAATGGCCTCAGAATCTTTTGCTCTGGGCTGGGGAGCAGATGCATGAAGCTGCTGAGCCTGAAGTAAATTGCCACATCTTCCAATCTACCAACCCAGGGGGATACAGTATATATACTGACGGGTGTCATAAAAGGTTTTACCCTTTCCTTAGAAATGCCAACCCTCTATAGACACAGTTGCATTAATTTTAAAAACGTAAGTGAATTTAAAAAAATACTGGATGTAAAAAAAAGTACTTTGAGGGGAATTGCTTAATGTATCACAGAAATACATATATATTTAATGTCGCACAGAAAGAAATTGTTCCTGACTGTCTGCTGACTTATTTTCTTCCTAGTCACATTCCCCTGGGTAAAGAAGATGCTTTGCTGGGAGGGAGGGAGCACACACGGAGCGGGGAAGCAGGTAGGTAGATTCCATGGTTTATATCTAACCTTGAAATCCTCTGTGGGAGCCACATCCATGTAAAAGGAGCGCACAGCATCCCTCTCACGCTACGATGAATTACATCCCGTGGGAGAGGGATGGGATGGGATGGGATGGGACACCACATTATTTCACCTTATTCTCTGCTGCTGCACCAGAGCAACCACAGCAAGCCACATATTCTTTCTCCTAGACCTGCTGGTCCTGGATAAAGCTGTCACCTACCAGCTCATTGCAATAACGTCTCTCTTTCACAAAAATGCTCCCTGTCGCTGCCCCGACTACGCTAGCAATAATTTTAATAGGAAGTCAGGCAGTATACCATGAAAGGCAAAGAAGGTTCTGAAGATCTGTGAACACATTTAATTTACTTTCCAGTTGCAGAGCTTGCAGTCTTGTTTATTTTTCAAAGAAATGATGCTACTCGATTGAATTTCACTGCAGGGTAGGTTGGATTCTAAGCCTAGAGAACTGTCACCTGCCCTTGTAATTGTGATAACAATGCCAAGGGAGACGCAGAGGTGAGAGGGGATAAAACAGGTTTCAGATTTCTCGAAATATCAGACTTGACGTTATGAGCCACAAAAAAGAAAAGGGAAAAAAAAAAAAAAAAAAGCCCTGGAAACAAAGGCAATGTGGAAACGCCGGGTCTGGTATTCTCTTGCTCCTCCTCTGCCTTTCTCAGCTGAAGTTTGAAACCACTGATTCCTTCTTATGGTACATCCTCACCTGCTGAGATTTCAATTTTGCTGCTTCATTTGTGTTTTATAAGGCTTTTACATTTCTAGCTCAAGTAATCCACACCTGGCAGCCAGGGATGTGAAAGTCTTGACAGCATCATGGAAACTCAGTCATTATTTCTGAGTGCTCTTTCACAGTTTCCTCTTCTGTAGGGCACCTAGTGTGATGCTGATACTGCTAATGCCACTTGATGTTCTGCCAGATTTTGATTTTTTTTCTCTTTTTCTGAAGGCTGGGAGGTCTGTTTTAATTAAAGACCCGTGTCTATAACCCTCTTTGCTCTCATATCCCCAGTGGAGCTCCAACCTTCACATGCAGGTATCAGGATGCTAAATTAGGAGAAGGGCAACAGGCAGGCAGTCCTTTAAACAACTGCTTAAATCTCTCCTGATTCTGCAGAGTCAGAGTGAAGTACAGCAATCACAGTATCCAACTGCGTGTTATTCTCCCCCAACTCTTTTTCCATAAGAACTTTCAAAACCAAAGCCGTTTGCAGTGGCAGATCCTCCACATCTCCATCGGTGGAGACTGCAAATACTTGCCCCAGCCAGCAGTGACTCTAGAGGCTGGAGCATTTTAAAAGGTGATGGTGAAGCACACAAGGTTTGGCGTACAGGATCACTTTGGGTTGTTTATTGAAACCATCAAGAGCTGCTGAATTTGCCAAATTTGACAGTACATCATGTGAGCACATTTTCCCTTGAGATGTCTGTACTTTTGCTTCTACGGCTGGCTTGAGATACCTCTCGAGGTACTCGGGTGGCTCTCACCGCAATAATGTCGGTCTCTCTCAAACTGTGTCAAGCACATTCAACTCCAAGCCCAGCTGGAAACACTACAAACCCAGCTTTTTGGTGCCCTATTTTTGAACTTCTGTGCTACAGAAACAAGGACCAAGTGGGAATAGTTTGGGGAGTAAATAAAGAAGAGAACAAGCCCGACCATTTCAGAAGTTTATGCCACATTTGGTCTGAATTTGGTTTGCCCTTTGAGAGCGAGCTTTATCTCCCTGATTCATTCCTTTCGCTTACTTCATCCTTTTTAAGAAGAATTTTTTTCAGTGCAGAATGCCTTATAATCTAAAGCTATCAGATGGTTGAAAGCATAAGGTATAATGGGATTTCAAAAGCACTTGGGCACTCGTCTATGTATGCCACCATTTAAGTTAATGGTAAAATCTCCTTTGACTTCACCGGGACCAGAACGAAGGCAACGTTTAGAAAATCCTGCTAATGTATTTCTGCTGTTCATCGGGATATACAAGGAATGCTGTTTTCTTCCCTGAGAATGTGAGCAATGCTAAAAGCATGAAAGGGTCTATGAAATACAGTTCTTAAGGAATCGTCCATTGACCATCTGAAAAACCCCTCTGTTCTAAATCACTTGAAATGTGATCACAGGTTGGAAGCAAGCTGGGAAAAAAAAAAATCGGTGAATGATTTTAAACAAAGAGTAGCTGTGGGCTGAAGCCTTCTTCTTCCTTCAACAATGCAGCTTCTAAGCACAATAACACTTCAATCCCAGGCTTGGAACATACATACGACAAGGCTGTGGAGATCTAGAAAGACACCTTGCGAATGTTTCTTTTCTTCCTAGTTTTCCTTTTTTGCAGGTGGAATATTTTTAAATCTGAACTTTGTTCCCGTAAATGAACCTCTCATATCCCAAATTTGCCCAAGGGACTGCAAAGAAATTTTTTTTGTTGTTGTTCCTTCCCACTCTCATAAATTGTTACAAACTAATACAGGAAACAACAATTATTCAGCCTTCAGGGTTCAACTTCTGGAGCTGCACTAGCAAGCGGGAAGTTACTTCACGTTCAGTATATCACAATTTCTGCTCTTGTAGCTCAAGGCAAGGCTAAAGCTGGCCTCGACTTTCATTTTAAATGATGTTGTAAGTTGGTGTATTCTGGGGGAAAAAAACCCAAACCATTCTTGCATACACACACGGGGAGGGCCTCAAATGTGATCTCATTTGGTCAAACAAATGCCATGAAACCTTGGTGATGTTCTACTTTTGGGTGCATTAAAGATTAAGTTTCATTTTACATAAATTCTTTAGCAAATATATCCAGCTGGATAAATACGGATGCACCGGCTGGAATGACTGATGTCTGAGGTGCAGTCAGGTAGGTGCCTGGTGCTGGGGACACGCTCTCGAGTATGATGCCTGGTCTACAGCCACTGCTACAGAAGGACCCGAGTCTCCTCTAGGTTTTACATCAGATCTGCCCCCCTCTAGAGATGCCCTCAGTTCCCTGGGGCATCTCAGGTGCTGATAGATGCTTGTGCTCACGCCACGGCATTAAGCTCTCAGTGGTCTTTGATCAGGGCCAGAGAAAAAGCAGAACTCGCGGCTCCGTTTCTGCCTCTAGCAGACTCATTGCACAAACCTTGGCCAAATCAGGTTCCTTCTCAGAGCCTCCAGTAGCCCTCTAGAAATCAGATTACCAGAATTCGTTTAACTTTTTCTGAGACAGTTGTAGCACTTAGATAAAGAAATCAGTCACACATCCAATACACAGATCAGCCATTATAATTTAAAAAGTCAACATACGCCAGGAGTTATTGTACCGACTGTGCCCTTCTCATCCCACCCCATGCGACAGTGGGGATTGGTCCAGTAACTCCTGAGGCGCTGATGTTCTTGGCTTCTGTTCCCTTTTGTGGTCTTACATGCAAGTACACACACTTTAATGCAGCCTTTAGAAAAATGAAGTCTTAAAAATTCCATTGTTCTAGTAGAGAAAGGGTTCTCCTTTTATTTGCGAAAGTGGACGAGTAACTCCCACAACCTTATTTCTGTGCTTTAGCAGGGGAGCATTCATGGAAAGAAAAGCCTGCCCAGAGCTGTTCCAGCAGCTCGGTAATACGACACAGGAATAAAACAAGCTGTGCTTACATTAGCCTGCAGTCTGGGGTGCACGGAAAGAGCTATATACAAAAGTGTAAAAACGAAAACCATATGCACTGTTTTACACATTTCTCCAGAAACCCTGCGACAGCACTATGTGCCATGTTATTAAGGCAGAATTCTGCTGTTCTGGAAAAAAAAAAACAAACCCAAAAAAAACCCCCCAAAAAACTGAACTGAAAAAACGGGACAGAAATAACAGAATGAAAGAAAAAGGCTTTAACTTCAGTATTAAATAAACCTTTTCTTGACCCTAAAACTAAAGTAATTACCCCAATCAATAAACCTTTTGTACAAGCTCTGTCAGATCAAGAGAACTTGCCTGCCTGCAACCAGCACGCTGACAGGCAAGTTCAAGGCTACCAGCCCATGCAAGTACAGATGGAGGCAAAGGTTTTCAAAAAGACAAATCTACCTTCATTTTTCTACCACTTTAAAGCATGATCAAAACCAGGCAAAATCTGGATCATTAAAGACATTCAGAACTCTAACTTCTACTGAGATGAACACTTATTGGCATCCAAGCAAACTTCACAAACACGCTGACTTTCTTTTGTGCAACAATATAAATGAAAATATGTATCTGCTTGTCTATTTTTCCCACCCCAATTATCACTTGTAATCATAAGAGCTATGGAAAGAGGAGTGCACATATACGAACCAAAATTAAAAAAAAAAAAATAATAAACAAACCAAGGAAAAGCTCAGGTGTAACATTAAATAAACTATTCCATCTCTGTTTTAAAGCTAAGCTAGCTTTACACACTGTCATTTCCTACTGCTAGTTTTTACTCATGGAGCATCAACGAAGAGACACGCTCTGTATGGAAAGAGCAGCTGTGGAAGTTTTTACAGCCAAGCATCTGACCTTTAGAGGCTTTTTATTATTTAATTATCTTTGAGATGTGTCCCTAATTTCCCCTTTATTAGAGATGCCTTACGTCTTCAAAAGAAAAATCCTGAAATAATAATTTTGCCTGCCATCACGTCTTGAGAAGCAGGGCTTTTATGTAAGAATTGTTGCAGACACTTGCAGAGAGAAAAAAGGTCATCACAAATAACACGTTGGTTTGAAACGATTCTTCTGACTTCAGGTTTCTTGGAAGTGCTGCAGCTCCAGCAGGCACGGTGTGCCGTAGGATAGCGTACAAACATTACTGAATGAAGCTGAAGGGGACTTAAGAACCAGGAGCAATGGTTCATCTGTTAGGAGTCATCCGAAAAGGCAGACAGGGAGATAAACTCCAGCACTGGGACACACTCGTCCCCTTGTCTCACTTCACTGGGAAATGAGACTGTTCATCAGTTTTGAGGAAAAAGGTGAAAAGACTTAAGGAGGCACTGATGAAGGTATTGTTGACTCCTAGGTGCTGAAGTGTTACGGGCCGTATCACTATCCATCTAAAAACATCATCACTGTTTCACCAAGAATAGCAAACAAAAAACCCTTGGGCACGGGGAGTGCAAAGTAATATGGAGAGTTTCATCTCCACACAGCCGTCCTTCCATTTCCAGATGAAGGCTCAGGCTATGTTTGCTTTTTATTAAGCCCTATAAAGCAACCAGATTAGACTTACACATAGGCTGGACGAAAAAGTGAAATCTCACCAAGCGCACGACTACACCTGCTTGGAGAGGGGAATTCTTGCAGCTCATAGGAAGCTCAGGCAGAGGGACTTCACCCCACATTTCTGTCCCCCCAGATGATACCCCACCTATGTGACTGGGCTGGATTTGGCTAGGATGGAGATCCCTCTGCTCTGCCCTGCTGAGGCTGCACCTGGAGTACTGTGTCCAGTTCTGGGCTCCCTGGTTCAAGAAGGACAGGGAACTGCTGGAGAGGCGACAGCAAAGGGCTACCAAAATGATGAGGGGACTGGAACATCTCTCTTATGAAGAAAGGCTGAGGGATCTGGGTCTCTTCAGTCTGGAAAAAAAGACGACTGAGGGGGGATCTTATCAACACTTATAAACACTTCAAGGGTGGGTGTCAGGAGGATGGGGCCAGGCTCTTTTCAGTGGTGCCCAGGGACAGGACAAGAGGTAACGGGCACAAACTTGAACATGGGAAGTTCCACCTAAACATGAGGAGGAACTTCTTTCCTGTGAGGGTGGCAGAGCCCTGGCACAGGCTGCCCAGAGAGGTGGTGGAGTCTCCGTCTCTGGAGACAGTCAAAACCCGCCTGGACGCGTTCCTGTGCAACCTGCTCTGGGTGACCCTGCTCTGGCAGGGGCTTGGACTAGTTGATCTCCAGAGGTCCCTTCCAACCCCTGCCATTCTGTGATTTTGTGATTCTGTGAGATGGCAATCTCTTGTCGTCTTGCCATCATTCTGCATGGACTAATTCAATTCTCAACAAAGGACCTTAACTCCTGTGGCCAGCTGGATGTTTAGTGGAAGGCACCTTGTAGTGCTGCAGCTAAACCTGGACTTACTCTGTGGATAAGTGTAAGTTTTCAATCAAGCAGACCCATCAACCTAATGTTATCCAGGAGACCAAATTCACAAGACAAAAAAACCCCTAACACAGCCTAGCAGGGACTCATAAATGCCCTTTTTGCCTCCAACCTGAATTGAGTGACTGTGTCTTTTCTAAGTATTACCTGACTGAGACCTACAACCTTTAATGCGCTCAGAGAAGCTGGGTAAGAGCAGAAACCAAGAAACAAAGCATCAAAAAGAGGGAGCAGCAACAAGAGGGTAATCAAAAAAGGCACTGACCATCTGATAGAGTGTCTGTCAAGCAAGGGCTTGTAATGGGACACACAGAGCTGGAGGCAAAAAACTATTTGCAGAGCATGCAAAGCTCTGCTGTTATTTTGCCGGAGAGAGATCAATAACATCAAAAGCGGAGTTGTGATTTTCCTCCCTGCCATGGTTCTCATATGCTGCTATATTTCTTCTGTGCAGAGCAAGAAAAAAGTTGTGAGTCTGGGAAGGAAAAGGCTACTAATTAATTATCTCTAGAGGGTTACCACAAGGTGGAAGTGCTCCGAAGTCCCTCTGTGAAGTAGGGGAAGGGCAAAGACGACCATATTCATAGGGGAGAACTACACTTGTAGTAACTGAGCACTTCCATGGAGCAGCTGGAGTCCCATTTACAGTTAAAGGGACAGTTAAAAGTTTAGCAAAATACTTGTTAAACTTTCAGCCTCTTTTGCTGGGTATAGCCTAAGGAGAAGTTCAGAAAAGGGTAGTTGGGACATTAAAACCCCTTTTCCTCACTCAGAGTCCTGAAGATCTAATCATACATGGGGGAGTTTTAACTCAAGCAACTCAGGCATTAAGGAGCTAAAAGAAAGTGTACGCCAGAAAAGATGCCACCCCATGTTAGCCTGCACACCATCCTGACTCCTCAATATTTACATGAAACCAATTTAGACTTTTCCAGACATTAGCAAAGCAAGTGTAAATAAGGTGAATGGCTCTGAGACTGCAAGTGGATCACACTTATGCATCTCCTCTGAATTGGAAGTGGATAGAATTTAAGTTAGCCTACACACAAGCAGCAAAAGTAAGAGGTGCAAATCTGAGCTATTCAGGCTGTTCTTTTTCCCTTTGCTAAGAACAAGCATTTCCACTCAGAGCTAAGGAAGAGTCATTCTTATCACCTCTCACACAAGGAGTTCATAGTCCCACGCTTGCCTCTGTGCCCTGTAATTTCTTGTTTTCTCTCTAAGCTCAGTCTACTGCAAAGTGCTCCTCTGTTAGTATCCTCCTTGTGCGTGAACTGCTGTCCCGGGGACTGGATGGGGGTGGGTTATATTTTAGGCCATTGCAGGAAGGGAACTTGCCTTTTGATGTATATTGCGAAGTGCTGTATGTGCCGGCAGCCCCTTATAAATAACACCTCCGGCTCACTTTGCACTTTGATGGAGGAAAAGTACTTACAGTAGTTTTCTTTATGGGTGGTGGAGGGGGCAGGAGGAACAACGGTCCTTTACTTAAACTTAAGCCTTGTCTCTCGCAGAAGATATAAGCGAGATAAAACCTGGCATCCTACCATGGGCGTTCTACATGTGTTCCCTGTTGCTTGTTGGGTGACATGCTGGTAAACAGAGATGCTCTCCTCTCACAGACAGCTCATTTTGCTTTCCCTTTTGATTTCTCAGTGGCCCTGTGCAGCCAAGCTTGCCTGAGCTCAGCAGTAACAGCTGCTGGAAGACGCTTTCTCTCTGACTGTGGATGCTGTTTTCAGCCTTTCAGATGTTTCTTCCTTCCATTGAGCACATTTTTGGCCAACATCTCTGTCTCAGATGTGCTCATTCCAGCTGACTCCTCAGCCTACTATTTTGCTCCACTTACACAAGATTGCTCTGAATAAATCACCATTATCAAGCAGAGGTGAATCCACAAGGCACTTTCCAGAGAAGTGTTTCTAGTAGAAATTTCAGAAAGTGCCACCAATGTAATTTACAGAAAGGTTAATTTATTATTGAGAGACCTTGATTGTCCATTCCTTTATAACGTCTTGCATTGTAATTCAGAGGAATGGGATATAAAGATGCTATTAAAAGATGAAAACTTTCCCAGAATAATCTTTTATTTTCCCCTCCACATGAATTGCCTGTATTATGCAGACGTATAAGCTCTGACAGGCATAACGATGCTGTATTTTCCCCAGGTTTACGTGCAGTGGAATGGAACAGGCACACGATTTGACACCACCTAACTCTTTAGTACAGATGATTCCACATCCTTTTAGAAAACAGGCTAAACTGCCATCTCCTGCCCTCAAAATCAGCGCTAATATTCCTGAGTGGATTTAGTTATAGCTATATCCAGGTTCCAAAACTGTATGATGGACAGCCTCACAATTTAGGAAATTAACTGTCTGTTATCAAAGCGGGAATACAGATGCTTTTTTTCCCATTTTTGTCCAGTTTTCTCTAGAATAATGGAGGCTAAATCATTCCAGACAAGTGCTGCACAGTAATTGCAGCTGATATCGTCATACAGAGCCTGCGATGATTTTATTGGGTCTGAAAAGCTCAACCTGTTGGAACACAGCAGATGATACACTGGGAAAATGAGCACCCTTTCCATTCAACATTTTTACGGCTGGAGTAAAAGCGATGGTCCTTTCCTCAGGTGAGCCCTCACTCACAGGGAGGGGTTGCCTGAGGAATGACTGCACGGTTTGGCTTTATGAACTTATTGTTGTGATCACCATTATCAATTTTGTGCTTTCGACTATTATCCGTGATTATTAATTAATGCTTAATGCAGTTTCCCAGCAGTTTTATCAACTTCGCAGCATCTCTGGGGAAATGTCCTTCTCCACAGTTTTACACAGTGGGCAGCTTGAAGCATGAGCCTGGGCTGGGTCGGAATTAGCACATCAATCAGAATTCCAGAGTTCCAGGCTGCTTGTCCTCTTCTCAGATCACCGGATCCTACTTCTTCCTGCAGCTATACTTTTCAAACACACTCTCCCTGTAAGCACCGTGTCTGTGCAATAATAAAGGGAGATTTTTCTATATGCTCCTGCCACAAAAATCAAATTAAAATGGCAGCTTGCCTCTGACAGTCAACACAACTCCTCTGCAGGTTCCTCACCCCACACAGAAAGATCTAAGGTTCCCATCACGTGTGACTTGATTTATTTGTTTGGCATGGCAATTTTACACCCTGTTTCATAAACACTGTGTCAGGTTGCTGTATCCTCTTTACTCTGGCACCGACAAAAATTATAACACTACAGTACTATAGTATTTATAGACTTAAAAGCTAGCAACCATGTCTTGCCAGACCTCATGAATACACTAGAAAGGTTCTGAAGCATTACAGTACATTTACACAGAACACCTGCCTTGATTTATCTTTTTTTTTTTTTTTTTTTAAATAAGCTGTTGAAATCTAGGCTAAGAAAGGTACCAAGTTGTTAAGGCTATTACATTTTTTTATGGTACTTATAAAAGTGCTGCACTTCTCTGGCCAAATTCTAGCCAAGAAGTCACATCTTCCTATCTAAAATTTTTACTTATCTCAAGTGAGTTTCAAAGTGTACAGCTCGTACCTAAACAGTTTCCTGTACACTGGAGCTTTGTGTTGCTATACAGCTGCCAGTGGGCAACCTGATTCCCACATACAGAATCATAGAATGGTTTCCGTTGGAAGGGACCTTAAAGATCACCTAGTTCCAACCCCCTGCCCTGGGCAGGGACACCTCCCACTAGACCAGGTTGCTCCAAGCCCCATCCAACCTGGCCTTGAACACCTCCAGGGATGAGGCAGCCACAGCTTCTCTGGGCAACCTGCGCCAGGGGCTCACCGCCCTCACAGCAAAGAATCATAGAATGTGTTGGGTTGGAAGGGACCTCTAAAGGCCATCTAGTCCAACCCCCCTGCAGGAAGCAGGGACATCTTTAACTAGATCAGGTTGCTCAGAGCCTCATCCAGCCTGGCCTTGAATGTCTCCAGGGATGGGGCCTCCACCACCTCTCTGGGCAACCTGTTCCAGTCTCTCATTGCTGCAAGGGCCAAGCTCTCTCTTGTATAGCAAAAGAAAACTTCCTTGTGATGAAAGACAGAACGATTCAAGGTCAAACATGGATTGTTCTGCTTATCATATGGTCATGAAGGTGCAGCAGAGTGTAAGCAAAAAAAACCAGGATTGTCTTAAAGACAGTCTGACGTGCTGCTCACCCACACAATTCCTCTACTGTCGAAAGGCAAATTAAGAATGTTTTGTCTTTTCCTCATCACCTCATGTTACTGCAATGAGGCCAAGAGAAAAGTCTGTCTAGAACATCACTTAGCATCACTTTGAAAACAAGAACAACTAGTGACTGTGCTTTAAAAGTGTTTTCTGCTGTGACATCCTTACTGATTTTCCTGTGATGGGAAGTTTTAAACTGGAGACATCCTCAGACAAGGAAAAAAAGTCACTTTCATAAGAATACCTCGAGGTTCTTTTGGGCAGAAGGTGGTCAGTGGAAGCAAAAACTCAAATTGCTAAGGCAAACTAAATGAAAGTAGATCTGCATTCTATAGAGCAAGACTTCAATGTCATAAGCTAACATGCAACTGTTTCTGGTGTTGCTTAACTGTGAAAAGGATTGAACATGTGCATTTCCAGGTTTTAAATTTAAATAGCAGTGTTTCCACTTCTGCATTAAATAAACTTTAGTGCTAAAACGGAATATTGGGATCTTAATGACTTTGCTTTAATAAGACTTAAACTTTTAATTAACCTGCCAAGACAAATTACAGCCCATAGCTCTTAGGTAACTATTGCAGACAGCTGAGACTCAACACCAATGCCTCTTCTGGGAGAGGGATTAATGGCAGCTCTGGAATGAGTCTGCTTTTTTCAGCAAAGAAAAAAAGAAGTCCATTAAACAATCACTGCGGCTAGAAGAAAGCTGAGCGCTAGCTTTATGGAGCAATCTTTAAATTACAAGCAAACGAATTTGGGTATATGAACAGTTTCAGCAGGTCAGTCAAATTTAAAATGAAATATTATTGAATGAGAAACAGAGGAAGAATATCCAGTGTGCTCAGCTGTCAGGCAGCCCACAGGCAGCATCCTTTCCTCCTCGGACAGCAACAAATCAGTGCCTTTGCACTGACCTGGCAGCGTGCTTCACTGCCAGAGAAACCGAGAGACCTGTTTAGTTAATTTGTTCTTCTTAAGAAATCTCAGCTTCTTTCTGTTAGCAAGGAGAAACAAAGGTTCCGGTTATAGTGGCTCCTACTATCAAGCATTGCCGTACTCTTTATTGGAGTTTTAAAGCCAGTAATCTGCCTGAACTCCAGCTCGAGTAGTTTTGACAGCGCTCAAAGGCAGGACTGTCTGTCACACAAAACTGTTGCACGGTGCTGCTGTGTGCTCTTCAATCATTCCTATACCTCTGCTCCAGAAAGAGACAAAACCCAACCAACCAACCAAAAAAACTAAATGAAAAGGAAGATCAAAGGAATAAAAGGAAGCAGGGAATTTCAAGCTTGTAATCCATCTTTGGCACTGGGTAGAATCTCGTTACGGATATAGTTACTAAAAAGGCCTACAAAATAATTACGAGATATTTATGGCCTAACAGGATTCAGCCTGTTGCTAAATACATGCATTCTCTCTGAAACCACACAAAGCTCCCCTGCAATTTGAGTATGTGCGTTAATACCTGGCCTCAAGGCATATTTAGGCGCTTAGGAACAATACAGGAAATCCTTACCAATAGCAGTAGTAAGAAAAGAAACCACTTCCGATTCCTTGCCATCATTGTAGAAGGCTAAGTGCCATATTCCTGAATCTAAATACTGGATAAAGCCTGTCTCATGGCTGGACAAGGGCACAAAAGCTCGGTGTTGCCGCTGAGGTCCTTCTAAGCTTCTCGCCTCCTGTGTCAGTAGACGTCTTCCATCAAGGAGCTCGACAAAGTCAAACTGAAACATAAAAAAGAGTGATGGCTGTGTGTATTTCAGGCCTCCTCACACTTAGTCTCTTGCTCTGGGTCTGTCTTATGAAGGAGACAGACACACTTCACATCAACTATTAGAAACATACATCTACAGAAGCATCATAAACAGGTTTTCTCTGGTAACTCAAGTATGTTGATGGATCTCCTGAAAGTAACCATTTTGCAAATAGCTTGTATATGAATGTATTTTTCTGTAATTATATGAATTGAGAAATGATCTTTATTTAGAATGTGACTTAGGGCATATTGACCCTACTGATGTGTTCTCACTTAGGCAGGGAAACATGAGGTCCAGGTACCATGCCTAAATTGCACTGTAAGTATGACGATAAGAAGCTTATTTTTTAGCTTCTTTATGTCGTGGATAATAAGGAAAATAAATAGACAGCAAAATGTATCTAGCCTAGCTGGGGTTGTTTGCCAGAATTGCTATGGGTGTCCAAGAAAAAGACAAGAGGTATTTGTAAGTAAATTCTAATAGAGGTTTTGCAGACGTATCTTGCTTAGCCAGCAAGGGTTAGCAATATCAAAAGTGGTTTAAAGATCATAGAAAATGAAGATGGAAAAGAGATAAAGTAATATATAAAAGTCCCATTTAGGGGGTGGCTTTTGGACGTCTTCCTCAAAAGGACATATTTATTTTCTGCCAGGGCAACTTCAGCTGAACAACTACTTTGATTTTGCTACTCGTATTGCAACTACCTTTAGTTCCCTATTTAAATAACTTCCCACCGACTTTCTGCAATAATTGTATTTTGTCTGGTAATATATTAATGGAACGAGTCAGATAGATAGAAAGCTAGCAGACACCACAGATGTTAAGTGAACCTTCTCTAGCATGACTTTTATTGTGTGTGTAGGTGAACAGGACACCCTGCGAGCAGAACCCAGCAGCTGAGGCACAGCTTAGATTTTTCGGTTCCCTGACTCCACTCGGTTTTGCTTCTTTCATCCAGTTGGTCAAATAAGCTTGTAGTTTTTGGCAAAAAGGAGGAAAACAGGCAGACAGATGTAACACCGCTTATTTTTGTACAGGTAGGTCTTGACGCACTGAATGGTTGCTGAGTGCGGCAACAATATTTAGGCTTCTTATCCCTTTCGACTTTACTGTAGCAAAATTTGGGTGCTTCTGTTATAGTACTAAGTTGTCTGGTATGGTCTTCAAAGTCAACCAAGACAAGGACTTGATGACATATTCTTTCCTCTGCAGTTATTGCTAAGTTAAAAAAAAAAATTAGAAGTGTTTAATTCCAACAACATTTGGAGAAATAGGCTATATATGACATAGCTTGCACGTGAAATGGCCAAATTTGTCCCTAGAGTTTTTTAATTACTGTATTGCTAATTATTTATTCCCATGATTTTAATTATTTATTCACAAATAGATTTTGAGCCTTGCTTTAATTTTTTTGCTATATTTCTGAATAGGGATGTCTGAAATTTGGTGCTGAAGTGTCTTTTGAGAAGGCAAAAGCTGGTACACCTGCAAAGGGCATTCCTTCTGGAGGTCTATCCAAGTTAGCTTTGTCAGAGACGGAGTTTCTGTTTTGCAAAAATATAATGTAAATACTAATTATAAAAATACACAATATAAAAATTTAAAATATAATGTAGATACAAAATCTAAAAGTATAGAATGAAAAATGTAAGTTTCTGTTTTGAAAAAATTATAATGATTTAGTGATTTGAAGTTTAAAAGGATACTAGTGAGGGGTTGGTCTGAACGACACTTTGAGAGCCAGATATTTGTACGTGCTCTGAGGATGAGCTATTGCCTTGGCTGATCCCTCATCAGGTCTCAGTGTGGGTGCGACTGACACAGCTGAGACGGGCAGTGACAGAGGACATCACGGTGCTGTCTGGTTGCTGGGAATGTCTCAGTGGAGTTGAGTTTGACTGAAGAACACATTGGCCAAACGTACAGAAGAAGTTAAAACCAATAAGAGAAAAACCTACATCTTTCCATTTCCATTTCCATTTTGGAGCATGATGGAACAGATTCACTAGATTTTTAAAAGGTAACTGCAGACACCATAGGTAAAGTTCATCTCACCAAGCTCTGACATCTCCCTGGCAGCCTGAATTAGTTTTCTGGAACCTCCGGACTGCAGTCAAAGAGAGAGACGCTTCTGGAATGCAGTCATCTGCTTCATCCTAAAGTTGACGTCTAAGAAATGTCCCACGGATTGTGCCTTATGAGCATCCATTTATCATAGAATCACAGAATCATAGAATGCTTTGGGTTGGAAGGGACCTTAAAGATCACCTAGTTCCAACCCCCTGCCCTGGGCAGGGACACCTCCCACCAGACCAGGCTGCTCAAAGCCCCGTCCAACCTGGCCTTGAACACCTCCAGGGATGGGGCAGCCACAACCTCCCTGGGCAACCTGGGCCAGGGGCTCACCACCCTCGCAGCAAAGAATTTCTTCCCATTTCTTGCTATGATGCTTGAAGATGTAAGCATCTTACTTGCAGATGCTTAAAGCTTAGTGAGATGAAAACAATTTCAAGGCACCCAGCTACGGTGAGCCGCTGTTACAGTCCAGTTTGGGTTATGCTTACTTAGGGCTTCCTACCAAAAGTGAAAATTTATTTTTATAAATATTTGCAGGATGCTGCTGTGGATGTTGATGACTTTGCAAAGTCACTAGTTACTAGCTGTAAATTGAACCACACATGAATTGTGCTTTATTGCATTTTAATATATTCAGAGATTTGTCATATGCAATTAGAGCTATTGCAAGCAAGGAAATTGTAGATAAAATATCACATTAATCAATTCAAATCATACAAATGGAAAAATGCCTCCCACAAGCTGTGATGGCCAATCCCTAAAATTTATGATTAACAAAATTTGGCCTAGGTTAAAAAGAGTTTAAAAAATGATTTGATCTAGGAATATTAAATCTAATAGACTATAATAAAATTGTGTAACTTTTATTATGATTTGTTGAGAAGAATGACAAGAAATGCCTTTAGTTAACAGTAAACTATTTTAGGCTTCTGCAGGATCTATTTCTAAGACTACAGAAATTTGGGGCTCGCAATTTCTTCCTACTTGTTGGGGTCCATGGTTGCTGGCAACCTTGACTAGAAGACAGATCACCACAGGCAGAGAAAGTTTCTCAACCAGAATCTGGAATAGTTTGTTGTTTTAGCATGGGTAAACATGACTTTTAACATTTTACCGAATATATTTCAGGAATATATACTAAGGCTCACACTACAGAAGATGGATTATCTAAACGGAAGAAATACCTGATTAACACAGAAGACAACCTCATTATCAGCTAGAATTTTACTACTGCCATCAACTAGATAGGTTGGGGAAAAATAATTGACCCTTTATTAAATTCATACGAGGAAGACTGTATCACTGATCTAAGCAGACATTTTGCCAAAGTCTTGTTTAGGAAATTCCTTACAAAATTTGGAAATATAAAACTCATTGAGTAGATTTATGGGGTGCAGGAGATACTCTGGATTATGCAAAAGAAAAGATGAGATTTGTGTAATATGTATTAACTATGACAGACAAGTTTACAATTTCAACACAGAAAACAGGTTACCTATTTAATGACTCCTAAGACTCCTAAGACTAATAAACAATGGTGAGACTGAACATCACATAAAAATATACAGAAGGAGAACAATGTTTTTATTGACAGCAGGTTTATAAAATAATAAATCTACAAAAAGGGATAATTTAAAAACAAAATTAAATATTAACAAGTAATACATCAATATAGATTCAATATCTGCAGCTTCATTGAGTTATTTCTTCAGAGCAGGACCAGTTTTATGACCTATCAGTCTACTATGATTTTTATTGTTTGAATAAACTGTCCCTCTGGTTATTTTTGGTGATATTTTGGTCGAGAGGATGATTTTTTAATAGACTTGGCAGCTCTCAATTAGTGTCTACACAAAAAGCAGCACTTAGGAGGATTCTGAGCAAGTGCATCGCCTCCTCCAGAATGTAATATTGACAAACACGTGCCACATCCCACACTGAACATCTCATTCTCAGCTGAGGTGTCAACTGAAACACAACCACTGGTACACAGCCACGCTGTTTTAAATGGGAAAGGTCCTGACTCTGACAAATCGCTCAGAATATCCCAGCAAAAATGAGGTGACAGAAAAAACCCAACAGCAATGGTGAAGTCGCGTGGGCTTCTTAATTGCTCACGGCATTACTATGGTTGGGTATAGTGCCCTGCTAAAATTAAAGATTTTGTTTTAAGGTCAATAGACTTGAGGTTTAGGTGTTAAATTTTACATTTGTTATATAAACAATTGAAACTATTAATGTAATAACTCCTGATCCATAACAAATTAATCATGATAAAAAGCAAGTAAAGTCAATACAGACTTGTGATCTACAGTTAGTATTATGCAACCATGAGTTGGGTTTTTATTTAAATAATACAGGAGCTTTAGGTTTTAAACGTTTGAATCTCCCTGTAAAAAGACACTGATTAAAAATGGGCAATAACAGCACTACTGTGTGACTGAATTTATGACCTGCTGATCCTATTGAAATATTTTAATTCTGCAGAAACATAGGCAGAGAAAGTGTAGATTTATGACACCTCTTCGACATAAATAAGTTGCAGGTGTGTTAATATGTAGAAAATACCATATTACCCAGAAAGATTGTAATAAATATATTTGTTTGTTCAAAAAGAAAGAAAAAAAGGCAGGGTATTTCTGTAAATCTGAAATAGTTGTGTTGGTTGCTAGGCCTTTCAGCTAATAATGGAGGGCAAGGGTATGTTACGAAATTAATATAAACCTGGTAATACTTTGATAACTTGCTGATGCAAGTGGGAGTAAGATGCTTTGCATTGCCAATGAAAGTTATACCCTAATGTATTAATCAATCTATCTGGTTAAGAGCAGCTTAGAAACTGAAATGGAAAGTAGAGAATATAATATACGAAATCCTTATTTAAGGGGATGGCTCTTCGGAGTTTTTCCCAGAAAGTGATTTCTTGACATGGTTTTTGACAAGGTGTGTCAAGAAAAGCAACTGCTTTCATTTTAGCCCTACAGAATAATAACTAAATCTTGATTTCTGCCTAAGATTTTGTTGGTTACACACCAGTTACTGGGCCCTGACCAACCTCAGTCTAATCTGACAGTCAACATGCATAATGTGAAGAGCTGGCTCAAGGCATTTCAGCGCAGAAGACACAAGTGAATCTTGCTCCCGTGAGGGTAAGTGACTGGGGTCTTGTTGCTCTTACCGTACAAGGGAAAAGGCAGAGGCTGAAAGAGGGAGACAGACCTGAGATCATAGAATCATAGAATGTGTTGGGTTGGAAGGGACCTCTAAAGGCCATCTAGTCCAACCCCCCTGCAGTCAGCAGGGACATCTTCAACTATATCAGGTTGCTCAGAGCCTCATCCAGCCTGGCCTTGAATGTCTCCAGGGATGGGGCCTCCACCACCTCTATGGGCAACCTGGTCCAGCGTCTCACCACCCTCAGTGTAAAGAACTTCTTCGAGACCGCTTAATAGATGATTCTTTTTGATGCAGTTGCAGCGTGGCTTGCTGCTGCAAGGGGCACTGGGTGGAGAAGGTGGTATCTCACGCTGGTAGGAGCAACCAGCTGCTACCCTCAGTGACCACCAGCCCACAAAACCCTTTTCCTCCCCTGGCAGCTTGCTGCCTTAGGCAACTGCCTGCTCTGCCTGTGCCTACAGCCCACCAGGTTAATGTCTGTAAATTTTGCAACTGTCACTTGTTTATCTTTCTCCAGGTAGATGACCTTTGACATCTTGCAAGCATGCAACAAATTCTTGAAAGAAATAGCAGAAATAAAACAATAAGCCATAAAACCCATGCAATTTAAGACAAGTAGTATTTAATCGAAATGAGGTCCCATTACCTGTGTATGTGATGGTGGGAGGCCTTTTCTGCCATAGATGCCAACCAGAGCAGCCTTTCCTAAAGACACGTTGAATTTCAGATGCACTGGGTGGTCGATGAACACCTGAGATCTCCAAAAGATACCAGGAGGGATCTTCTGTGTGGCTCGTCTGCCAACATCAATTTCTCCAGAGTCTATAAAACTGTCGTCTGGAAAGAAACTACTGGGCTTTCCTGCCAAAACACAGGAACAAAAATCTTGGATTAGCCTGAGATCCTAAAAGTAATCCAATCATATTGGTATCTCTGACACTGATCTTGAGAAACAGCCTATTAGTGTCCTCAGGTCTTCAGAGTACTTTGTGTAGGCAATCCATACGATTATGGGAGGAAAAACTGCCTGGGTTATTCCTGGCTTCAGTAACTGTTTTGTTTGAAAACATGAACATGGGAAGAGCAACCTGGAGAGAAATGGCCTTTTGTTTAAATTGTAACATCAGAGAGTGTGTAATTACATTGTGGAGATAAGAATAAATCATCTGACGTTATATCCTAAGTGAATATAGGCTCACGGATGGAGAAGTCATTATTAAATTAGCAAAGAGAAGTGTAGTAGTAGCGAGGTAGACACGTGTCACAGAATGGAATGGTAGCGTGGAGAACAGCAGCATGAACGATGCCTAAGTGGAGAAAGGAAAATGTTTCTCTATTAACTCAGTTCTTGATGGTGGTAACAGTATTTGAAATTTGTTCAACAGTCCATAAAAAGCTAAAGAAAAAAAAGGACTGAGAGAAATGAAGGAAATCATACCCTGCACTTGAGCAATATCTGCTAAGAAACACGAGAGGTTTTAATTGGGTTTCAATACAATCTGTAAAGTGTGTTACGATTATCCATCTTCTTTCAGAAGACGAGCAAATGGAGGCATCTGTTTCTTAAAGCGACCACTAGGCTGGAGAGCCGGGGTATCCGGATGGCAATCGGTACATGCCATAATGTCCAAGGGAGTCAGCAAGGAGCTCAGCATCCCTGAAAAACACGCCTGAGAAATTCCGGGTTAGAAATTCATACACTCACAGTTCTCAAAACTGGTGGCCGCTTCAAAAATCAGGACCCAAAGGAAGCCCAGGGAATGAAAAATAAATGCCTTTTCAGCCTTTGCTATAAGCAGCGGCCACAGCTTTACCTGCAGTGCATAAACACCATGACAAAGGCAACTGCTTAGCAAACAGCCTTTATTTAAGGACACTTCTAGTTAAAAAGTATGCAGGAGTGTCACCTGAAATATTTTGGCTTTAGTAAGGACAGCATCATGTCACCAACAAGGACTAATTATTCATTTTAGAAATTCAACTGATTTTGTTGTCTTATCTCCCTGCCATTACAGCAAATTACTCTCTCTTTCACAGATCAAGCAATTCTAACAGAATGAGAAGGAAACTTTCAGAAACACACAAGCTTTTGTAGAAAAATCACATTGTCAGATTTTTTTTTTTTTCTTCCAGAACCGACATTTGGGAAATGGGAAACAAAAATACCTTTTCCCATCCATCATGAATTCGAGTCAAATAATCTTAGAATTGACTTGTTGTGTTGAAAAGGTGATTGGTAGAACAACCTTTCATTGTATTGTTTCAAATTATAACATTTCCTTTAATATTATGTAATATTAATGATAGTATTTCCTTAAACTTCTCCATATATCACCCCAATATAAACTCTCCAGGAGAAACAGATATAAATTGTTTCTAAGATCCATATAGAAATTATATGCATATTAACTATTAACAAAAGAAGCCTCTGAAGATGTTTCTTTGTAGGATGGAGAATTTTTCTTTTTTTTTTTTTTTTTTTTTTTTTTTTTTTTTTTTACTTCTGTAAAACTTTTTAGCAGAACTTTTGGTCCACATAAGACTAAGCCCTTATTTAAAGTTAGCAACTGCTTAAGTCCAGTGTTGGAGCAGGACTTGATGGCATGTTTCATTTCTGTGCTATCTTGTGGCAGAAGTATCATACATAGCAGCACAGTCCAGAAAGCAAAGGGTGTACACGTGTTCATAGAAAAAATGCTACTGCTAATTTTATAACATCCTCATTTATCTTCGTATATCGCATTCAAATAAATACAGGGGGAAGATGTGCTGACCCTTTAACCTTTTTTAGTCAAAGTGTATATTAATAGAGATAATCGGAAGCAGCGTAGGTAAATGAACATTCTTTCCGAATCATTTTGTGCTGATACAGTACAATTGTACAGTGAAAATCAACTCGCTTGATTCCGAAGGGGATTACTTTATCAATTGGATTGTTAGTATTTATTTGACGTAGTAAAATTATTTTTCACACTGTCAGGATTAAAGGAAAGTTCCCATGCCTTCATGCAAAGTTTGTTATTCCATTATTGTAAGATGAAAAGATTCAGGATTCTATTAAGAAAGAGCTAAAGACATCCCATGTTTTGGTTCAAATGAAGGATATATTTTTTCTGATTACTACTGACATGCTTTACAGATTCTTAGAAATTCAGATGAAAACCTAAAGCATTTGATATGCGCCCTGATTGCTCATTAATAAAGATCGTACAGCGGAGTGAATCAGGGAAGGTGAGAACGGAATATGATAGACGTTGCTATGCGAGGGGTAGCCTGCAGAAAATGAGCACAGCACGTATTCTGCCTGTACAGAGAGCAGCGCTTGCCCAGGCGAGCAAAAATGCTTCTGTGATTGATTCAGTTGCACAGAAATAATTGTTTGTACACACAATTACAAAGTTTATGTCTCCTCTTGGTGGCCAGCTCTATGCCTGAGGAGCTGATATCCTAAGAGCTGTTATATCATGTTGCCAGCGGGTGACATTTATCCCGAAGTAGAAGCCCAAAGGAAGGCTCTCTTCACCAGGCTGAATTCAGCCCCTGAAATCCATCCCCATTTCATCAGTTTTAGCCTAGAGTAACATCAGGCCCTATGGACTGGATACTTCATAAAGAAAGTACAATAAGAAAGCCATTTCAGCTCCTAATCAGAAATTAGGTTTTAATCAGAATATCTGACTCCCTAAAATTAACTTCAGGTCTGAATTCTTAATTGGGCTGTCAATTACTTTGCTCTTTCCACACATTTACCTTGAACTTTCTAGTTGCCGTAGCAACTATTCCTAATTTATTTGGATATCAAAATGAACTATTTTCATTTTGATGGATCTGCTCGTATTTTTGACAGCAAGGTACCCTGACTCCTCAAAACACTTAAGAACTGGCTTCCATTTCTCTGACTTCAATCGCAGTTAATTACATGCTCAAACGTAAGCGTGTGATTAAGTGCTTTGGTAAATAGGGATGGGTTTGAACACAGGTGAACGCAGTGCTGGAGCGGAGCCACAGCTGAGAATGAATGTGGAGAACTGGCAAGACATGGGCAATGATTCATTCACATCAGCTGTAAGGAAATTCTAATGCGTTCCGGCCGATTTCACTGTGATCAAGGAGACTTTCAAATATATTTCAATATATATATATTTTTTTTTTTATAAATTTCAGCATTCCGGTTTAGAATAGCAGCCATGCAACGCTGCTAGTCCAGAATTAGTTGTATGGTCACCTGATGGGGAGAGCACTGCACTTTAAGGCTGGAGAGGATACTCCTGCAAGAAAGACCTTCTTCTAAGGTGTTTTTTAGTCAGGACAAGCTATTCTCCTCTAAAACCCACACATTCCCTAAGATCTGTACAAAGCACTATCTTAAGGGGTCTTCTAATGACATAACTAGGGTATTTCCCAGATTTCTCTTTTAGCAGAGCTTTTTGGCAGCAACTGAAACTTCTACTGCTGAAAAAAGAAATCAAGTGGAGGTCTTTGGACTTGGATGGCAGTTTGGGATACATCCATTTATTTTCATTTGGACTTTTAAAAGGAAAAGATGTTTCAAAAATAAAACATAAGGCAAGTTGGAGGGCAAAAAAAAAAAAAAAGATCTGTCATGAAGTATTTTTGAATACACCAGCAGGGATATCTGCAGCTTGCTGGAGTGTCCAGTCAAGTTTGCTGAGAATATCCCACGTAGCTGATTTTTCCTTGTAGCAACTTGATGTCAGCCATCAGTTGCCAGTAAATACACTATTTTAAGGAACACACATAATTATGGCCTTTGTTTGGACTAATAAAGACAGATAAGCTCTTAAAGAAAAAAAAATACTACAATTAATTTAAATTAAACATGTAAACATAGGCTTTCAGCCAAAGTCTAGGGAACTCTGTGGAAATTTTTGAGTTCAATGAGTTGCCAGAACAGTAGCACAATTCTTATCTCTTACCCACAAACCTTCCTCCCCCAAAATAACTACCAAAAATAGCCAATTACTTCAATTTTAGTGGAATCTGTTAGCCTCACATAAAGAAGCGTGACATACAAACAAAAGAGCTTTCTGAAAATTTGAATTTCTCATTTCTCCAGCTAAGTCTTGGGAGGAATAAAACACCTCACCTTTGCAGAGCCTGCAGGTGGTTTTGGCAGTGCCGCCTCTGTAGAAAGCCCAGTAAGTTGTAAAGCTGCTGGATAATGCACTGCTGAATTGGCAAACCAGCAGTTGCCGCTAATTTGAGTTAAAATTGCAAGCTGTCGACATTGTGACAATTTGTGGAGATTCCTTTTATCCGGCCACTTTTGCAAAACCATGTCCAACTCTGGAGTGACAAAACTCACAGTGTAATAGCTCTTAGTAAATATTTTGGTCCTCAAAACATTTGGTACTAGGTGGCAGTGAGTAGGCAAACCCAAACATTTTTGTACTGTTGTAGAGAAAGCTCGATCCAATGCTCATGGAATCATTTAATTTTCATGACACATTTTTTTTCCCATGAAAACAGCCACTTTTCATGATGGCCTTCTGTAGCCTGCGAGATATGGTGCAAATGGTTCCACCTTGAGCATGCCTTAGACGTGTGGCGAGGGTTGCACACAGTTTTATCACATTAGTGGACATCAGAAGAGTATGAAACTTAGAAACATATGGAAACAAGACCGACGACTACTAGTTCTAGATGTGAAAGACTGGAAAAAGCACCTGATGATGTCAGCATTGAGGGTAATGGAACATGAGATTGGATGGCTGGAGTTCAGAGGGAGACAGAAGACTCACAACATGGACACACACCAACCATACCTTCACTGGTTCCTTTGCCTTTCCTGTCAGGTAACTCTAACCCTGTGCCCCCTGAAGGATATAAGGAGACGTCCGTTGGCACTGGCCAACTGCTGGCTGTGTCTTCCGTGATTTCATACATCTGCCCTTCCATCGGCTGCAGGTGCCAGTTTAGGCCAAACAGGTGCATGGCTGTGGTGAGTAATGAGAAAAGTCATCTTTTTCTGTTTGGGAGAGTTTCAGAACTATAGGGGCACTTTCTAAACCCTGGCTCCACTGTCTTATTAGCGGTCAATGCTTCAGGATAAGAATGGGATTAATATAATTAGACAGCCCCTGCTGCTTTTACCGTACCAACTCCCTAGGTCTTTCCACCCCCTTAAACTCATGTTAGATCAGCTGTACCAATCCACTCTGCTTCTTCCAGTAGAACCACTCCTGACTCATGGCCTACGTGAGAGAATAACCAGGTACAGTGTTTCAGAAAGCTCCCAATGCTGGGGTGACAATGTGGTGAACACAGAAATATAAGGAGTATTATTTATCAACATACCAATAAATCCCAGGAAACTGCACTTTGGTTTGTTTTGCTGTATTCATAGCATTATTTTTTTTCCCCCACCAATTATACACAGAAGCTCTTACAGACATCTCTGTCAGTTTTTCCTGAATAAGACCAAGTGAAAACTAAGGCAATTTAAAATCCATCTTGCACACACGCCTTTGTGTTCAGCACCACAAAAGCGAGCGACTACGACTGCGCACTCCTTAGCACAACTCTCCTATTCAGACCACAGCTGTAGCCTCAACGTTGGAAAACGAGCAGCACCATTCAGAGCTGTGTGATACCAGGGCATAGCTCTCTGTAGGTTTCTGGGCCATGCAAAGTCATCCAGCGCACATGTGGATCTATTTCAAGGCATTCAGTAAAGACAAGTGACGTTAAGGAACAAGACAGAATACTTAAAAAGCAAACACATGTATGAGGAGTATGGAAAATCATATGCTTATACAACTAATACTTGCCCCTTGAATGTATAAACCAAAGAACGTGGCTTCCCATATCAGTTCTTCCGTCCCCAGCATAAACTTTTCATGCTCAATCAGTATCCAGTTTAGCTTCTTCAGGCTCTACACAACTAAATGATCCGATATTTGCTACACTTGTAATGACATTTCTTTTTTAAGGGAACACCTTGGTATTTTCCACTATAATTTCTCCAAGAAACTCTACAATGACACTAGCATCACTGCCATTTAACATAAACAAAAAGAGTAAAAAATAGAGCATTTCCATTGCCTGTAGTTCTCATTTTATTCACAAAGATACAGCTGAGCTTGGCAAACATTGTCAGGGACAAGTGGTTAGTGTATTTAAACCTGTGCATCAGGAACAATCTTTTCAAGAGGACTGAAAGGTAATCTGAGCGGTTTTCCAAAACCAGCATGTTTAGGCAATTTAGCAAAATCAGTGATTTTTTCCCACTTCAGTCTCAATTAGGTCATCTATCATTGACTAACATGAATAAGCTTGTCTTTGCACTACTACGACATCACAAAACAGGAGAGCAACGCTCTCCTTTTACCATGTAAGTGGGGACTGGGTTTGTTAGCAAAGTCTTAACCATCAAGAAAGAAAGTACTCTCCTAAAACTCCCACAGAGCAAGAAAGCGCAGCGAGGAGTCTCCCGACGACCTGTCCAAAACTCGAACATTTTTATATGCGTACACATACCAAGAAGGAATGCCACCAACGCAACTGGTAATTCAACCAGGATACTTTAGGCAGGGCGGCCAGTATTTTCGTCTGAAAGGAGTATATTTACTTGGCAGAGAAACCGTGCAATGGAAGAGAGGAAATCAGGCTGGGAGGAAGGAATTTGCATCAAGTATTTGGCATTGCTCACTTGCATAATATCTTTGTGCTTATACAGCCCCCATCATCAGAGTGCCTGGGCACTTCATAGCTATTAACCTCATAAAACCTCATCAGGTAGGAATCTGCTATTTCTACTTCACAGAAAGGAAAAAGAGAAGTACAGCAGATTAAAGGACTGACTCAGTTCACTTGTTTGGGCATTAAAATGTGATTGTGTGTTAATTCACTTAACTTATTCTACGCTCACAGGCTCACAAGCCCCAACAGGCATTTCATGCTCCCCTCCGCCAGCACTTTTTGTGCTAAGCTCAGTACTGGATGCTGCCTGGGAATGCCATCCAGGCTGGACCTCTCCATGGACCAGAGCGTTACCCAGGTGCTGCTGAGCAGTTACAGAGCTCAGGGGCTTAGGTGCTCTGAGCACGCACAAGTTCTCATGTTTAACTACAGGGACGTTTGCAGTTCCAAGCAGAATGAAAACTGTACTGTTCACTCCTCCTCTGCTGGCCCTAAGTGCTTAATCCCAACTCCATCTAACAGATGTCTTCATATTACCACTCGCATGAGCTTATACTGGGCATCACTGGTGCAGGCAGGAATTGAGCCAGTGTTTTTTTTCCACTAGATCATTTGAATTGCTCTACCCTTTGGATATCATAGTAAAGTGCCACATACACTCTCTTAGGAACTGAGAGGCCATTGTTTCCCTGAAAGGACATTGTTTCCCCTCCTCTCCTTAGGAGGAAGTTGTTGCTTGTAGATCATTATTTACTGCAAGAAAATGAAGGTGAAGAACTCAGCATTGCTTCAGGTATAGTGGGAAAGCTATGAGCATTTCTTCCAGGCATGCAAAATGCATTTAAAAACACCTGAGAGGACATGTCTTATGAAGGGAACATCTTGCTTCAACGTAACGACAGAACTGGTAGCCTGGAAGCTACAGCTTTTCTGCACATTATCCATCCCCTTGAGCAAGTGAATCAACCATTCCATGTCACCATTCATTCCTAAATGTTTGCAAAGTGTCTTACAGTGTCCCAATGTAGAAAATATGATAGAAATTTCTGTAACATAGGTACTGCGTTATCACACAGAGATAAAAGGCCTGCATTAATATGTTAACTTTTGTCTTTGGCTAATAGATTTTGTCTAAAGCAAAAAGCTTCTTGTGTACATTGATCCCATCATCACATAGATCATAGAATAAAAGAATCATAGAATAGTTTAGGTTGGAAGGGACCTTTAAAGTTCATCTAGTCCAACTCCCCTGCCATGGGCCATTTTGCACTAGATCAGGTTCCTCAAAGCCCATCCAACCTGATCTTGAAGACTTCCAGGGATGGGGCATCCACAACTTCTCTGGGCAATCTGTTTTAGTGTTTCACCACCTTCATAGCAAAGAATTCCTTATATCAAATCTAAAGCTCCCCTCTTTTCGTTTAAAACCATCATCCCTTGTCCTGTAACTACAGCCCCTGGAAAAAAGTATCTCTTCACCTTTCTCATAAGCCCCCTTTAAGTATTGAAAGGCTGTAAGAAGGTCTCCAGTAATGACCCACGAGAATGAGATCTATGCACAGCACGCATACGAAAGCGCAAAAATCTGAGAAACACCGAGAATTATTTGAAGAGCATTTTGATTACTGAGTGGTTTAAAACTAATTCAGAAAACTGAGTGCAAAAGTTTTGAGCTAATGCTCTATTTGGGGTTTCTGATTTGATGTTTCTAAGCACAAAATAAAAGCCTCTAAATATTCCCATCCATAAGGCAAACAGACATCACGCAATTTCTGCTGCAGGTAGGTATTAACCACAAAAGCCTTCCTGAAACCAGAACGAAGAGTCTGATTTACTGTGGAAATGCACTCTAGTAGCAGGTATGTTATTAGGAAATAGCAGGTATGTTATTAGAAAAAATTAAGTGTTTATCACTACTATCTTCCAAATACCAGTAGTGTCTGATTGGCAAGGGGTCGGGTGGAAGATGTCTTCTTCTGCTTGCTCCCCCCAACTGCCATAGTCATGCTAAAAAGTCAAGCAGTAACAGCAGTGGATGTTTTGGGTCTCTACATCTCAGTGCGATGTGTAAAACTGTTGATGCATACAGTTGTTTAAAGAATTTAGGAGAGGCACAAATCAGCCTGGTTCTTTGCTAAATTGATGCAAAGTCCTTTCTTGTAGAAAAAAAAAAAAAAAAGAGAAGACCATAAGCAGGGAAAAACCCTGGAACCATGGATGAGAGGCACAATCGTATACTTTGAAGTGTTAATGTTCCTAAAAGCAAAGTGAAGCTGTAAAAATAGTTTGAGATTCCTGATGTTCTCAGTCTCCAGGTCGATTGAACCCACTGTTGACATTTTCTCTGACTTTTTTTGCTTTCTCCTCTGCTCAGCCAGATGTAAGATGGGGCTCACAAAGAGCAAATGCCCTCCTAAAAGCCCCCCTGTCCTTCTCCCTCTCCCTCCTCAACATGGCTCTCAGTAGATACTCCGATATTGAAGGCTCCCCATGTATTAAAAGAGCACACTGCAATTAACGATCATTAAAGTGTACCCTTTTGTAAAATACCGTGTAGCTTTCACTGCCTAGGAAGCCTCATGACACGCTCTTTGCAGAAGCTTTGGTTGTATTTCCCATGGCTAATAAAACTCTTTTGTCTGCCTTCTCTTGGAATGGAAACAATACTGAGGGGAAACCCTGCCTGTGTCCTCTCGGGGCTGTTTCGGCACCAACAACTTAGATGATACAAAGGCATCTGGGGCTCGTGTTTTGACATCAAATCTTCGGCTTGCACAACGTTTTAATGGTAGCTAAGTGCTAGCAAAAAGTGCCCTGAAGCTTGCTGAGTGGGTAACAGAATTTTCTGTGGCAGAATAAAGCACTTTATCCTCAGTCCTAAGTCACCTCTGGCCTCCTTGTTGGTGGGGAAGAGAAGGAAGTCGAACTCCAGTCCTCTCAGGGTCTGGTTACTTTGCCGAGTTCAGCCACGGCAATGCGATGTGGCTATTCATTTGCTGGACGCAGAGTCACTTTAGCAAAGCAAATTTACAAATACTTTAGCATCAGTGGAGCTATTTAACCATTCAAATAAATCAAAGTTCATATTGGTGGAACCAACTATTCAGGATCATGATTCCTTAGGTTTTAACGGATTATCTTGTCCTGCACTGCATTATTCCTACTCCATAGCTGTTTGTGGAGGCCATAAGCAACATTAACTGATGCTATTAAGCCAAATAAAGAGGAACATTGTTTACAACTTTGTTTTGAAGAGATCCAGGCTTTTTGGTATCTTTGTATTATTGCCACTTGCTTATGACACAGCAAAACACCACAGTCAAAATAACTTACTCAGCAGAGTAGAGAACAAAGAAACTGCAACAGCATTTAGAATGAAAAAGGACAAACAAAGATAATAATTCACATGGTCAACAAAATGGACATCTCTTGGGACAGGCTGATGGAGCGAAGGAGTTAGCAGAGAGAGGCTGATGATTGTGATAGATCACAGGGAGAAGAAAAGGCGAGACATGCTTACTGAAGCATATGAGACCCCCAGAAACCACACCAGTCAGCAAAAAATTGAAAAACACACTGCTGGCCCTTTATTAGCTTGTTGCTTTGCCCACAGCAGCAAGCTAAGTGTAATAAATAACCAAACCAATCAATTGCGATGCTTGAAATTAAGGCTACGGCTGAAGCCACCAGCTGCTTCAACCGTGTTGTTGAATCCATTCTCACAGCAGCTCACAGGCGCTGCTGCTGCCTTCTGCCTCTCAGAGCTACGTCCCGCAGGTACGGCTGCTGGCCTGGTGATCCCTCACCTGGGCACAGCTCCTAAAGAAGCTAAGGAATGAATAAAATCACAACTGTTCTATGGTTACCAACTGATCTTGCCCCGAACGGTGAACAAAGAGCTTCTCAGAATGGAAACTCAACAAAAACACCAAGTTAATCATCACCACCATGAGGCTGGTGCACAGCCTGGATTCACAGCGAGCCCAGGGAGTAAATGGCACGCAGGCAAGATAGAAAGTCTTTTGGGCTTCTCCTCGGAAAAACCAAGTCAGTCTTTTTACACTAAGAATGCTCCACCTTTTGAATCCGTATTTATCTAAGGATGTCAGTATATTTTGCACAAATAACACAGGGGAGTGCACAAGCCTTAGGAAAGCCAGGCTTCTCTGCACAACCGCTCCTCCCTCCTCAGCTCAGCTGAAACAACACTGGGCTCGACCCAGAGGAGAGTTTGGTTCTACAAGCACTGCTTTCTGCAAGCACCTCACTGCACTGGTGACAGCAAAGCCAAAGCCAACACAAGCCAAAGGACCACTCCTGGTAGGGAGAATGGTTTTCCAAAGCTCCCCCCCGGCGCGGCATGGGGCAAAGGAGAACATGGGAAAAGACAGCGTGAGAAGGAAGAGCTGGAACGATCAAGGATAAAAATGAGAACGGGGAAGAAAGTGAGAAAAATACGGGACGAGAGAAACTGAGAAAAAGAAGGAGGTTAGGAAAGAGCAAAGGAAAGCTAAGAAAAAAAGTAAAAGGGGCTTGGAATAGGAAAAACAGCTGGAGCTCAGTCAGCGGTTGAGAAGACATTTATATGGCTTGTTTCTTTGCTCTCCCCTCTTTTTGTGGAATCAAACATAAGATATGTGGTGGCTGCATTTTCCTCTCTAACCTTCAGGTTCGACAGTCGGACTTACAATAACGCACCCTCTAAAATGAGACCTGAGGTTCGCTTTTTCTCCTAATTGAAAAAAAGCTGAATTCCACCACTGAATTACTCAGGGCTAATTTTGACTCAAGTAAATGTATTGCTTTCACTCCTGTCTCTGAAATAAACTTGACTGTAATTATCTGGATAACTGTCTCTCTCTACACTCAAATTATACGATTTCTGTAAAGTGGGAGAATTGACTGTTGCAGAATTAATCATATTTTTGTGACATTCAATGTTATGAAAAGAAGCCTTTCAGCACAAAATAATCACTGGTTTGTCAATCTTCAATAAATCGAGGAAGAGGCACGCAAGATTAAGGAGAACAGAAACAGTAAAACAAACATTAAAAAAAGAAATCAACCTGTTTGTTTTTCTCTTACAGCTCTGTTCCATTTCAGTGCTGGACGAGGGTCCTGTGTCCCAGGGTGGCAGGGCATACCAACACAGCAAGGGTCAAGGATTGAAGTGGCTTTATGGCTCTACTGGTGTCAGAAGAGGGTAACAGCAGAAAGTCTGGGTGCAGTATGTTGTACCCCACCTCCTTGTCTGTAAGATCAAGTCCTGGACCAGACAGATCCAAGCTAGCGTTGATCTAAGGGCGTGGGACAGTTTGAGTATTGGAGTCATTTAATATCCAAGTACCTAACAGTTTCTCGGGTCTGGAATTGAAATCTATGATCCTGCCCAAAGATCCCAATGGCCTGTAATATTGTGAATTCACACCATTTACACATACACAGCGGGTCACTGAGCCAGAGGCTGTGGGGCAAGGAGAGAGGGATTCCTGCACGGCCAGTTCTTGCCTGGACTTCTGCAGTTACCTGGTGACCGAAAACTCTGCACAGCACTCCGTGTTTCTAGCATCTAAAATTACTTCCTATGATTAAATACTCTCCTTCCACTGTGTAAAGCTCTTACTTGAGGAACGAAAAACCTGATTTCTGCTCCTCTGCCTGAACGAACGCGCACACAGCACTCTCCGCAACCCAGCTGGATCAGGGCCGCTGTGCAGCTAGACATGTAAAATTAATAGGTCACAAAGGAACGGAGCCCAAAAGGCAGCTTGATTACATGTTGTTTAAGTGAAGGCTCTCAGCTTGTGGCTGGGAGGTCCCATGGCTCTGCTTCCTGGCCTGCTGATTTTATTTGACACAAGACAATAGTTTAGAAATATAAAAAAAAAGGCACAGGGAGGGACATCTAGGGTAATGCTCACTATTGTAAATTCCCCATCTGGCCCCCTTCCTGACTGCTCAGTGATCCACCTTCAACGAGAAAAAAGGCTTTGCAAGCCTTCTTCACACGCTGGGGATAAAGACGCTGTGCCAGGCCGGGCTGCAAGTTCCTCGTGCTGAGAACTGGAGAATCCGTATCCACCCATCCCTGGGTGAAGGGATTAGGATGAAGCATTTAAATGATAAAACAGAGAGATAGCTGCACTGTGTTTGTTTGGGGGATTTTTTAGGACCTCAAATGTCCTACAGTAAGAGGTAGGTGCTTTCACAGCCAGCTCAGTACAGACACAAGCTATGGGATACAGCCACGTTCCTGGGATCCTGCCTGCTGCCTGACCACTCCTTCACGTTCAGAGCTCAAACTACGCAAGTACCAGAAGTGGTTCTTCCAGAGATAATTCAGGTTTCTTCCTTCCCTCAATCAGAATCACCACGTGCAAAGCAGAAATTCAAATGATGGAGAGCTTCCTACCTCTTAAAATTTTGCCATCAGAGTGGGAAGTGCCTCTCAGGAAAGCAAAGCATTGTGGTAATCACCCAAAATCCCGGCTGTAAATGCTTTTACTTGCTTGGATTTGACATAACCCAGTTATTCTTTGACCCCTCCTGACTGAAGTGCTGTATCAAAGATTTCCAAGACAGAAGCAGATGGTCTACCAAATAGTATTAGTTGCTTCTTAGGAGAACACTTCATATTTTAATTTAGTTGCCAATTGCTCTTAATAGGGAAGGAAAAAAGCTTCCAGCAGAAGCATCACATTTCTTTGAAATCTTCAAGGAAGTGACTAGAAAGGCAGGTTATAAAACGAAGCAGTTAAACTCAATGTTTGTTCAATGCAAAGTCAGCACTTCCTATTCAATGTCTTCCTAATTACCCCCAGGGATCAAAGACTTTCAAGTGATTGTCCATTCAGACCACTAATAAATGATCACTGGTCCCTCCAGTGCTACAGCAGCTTGCTGGATGCTTGTAATTTTCGGCAGGAAAAGGAAAATGCAGTTTTAAATGGGTATATTTAAATATTTTTATGGGTATTTTTAGGAGGATTTTTTAAAGTGTAAACTTATAGAAAAAAGAAAAAAAAGATATAAAGGTGGTGTAGCTTATCCAAGGAGCCCTCTGCTTAAATACAATCTGTAATTTCCTTCACCTTCTACATCACTGTGAAAGTAGAATAGGAATTTGGAAGATTGACCTCAGCAACACTTTGCTGCTATAAGGCAGCTTACTGCGCTGAAGAAGCTCATTTCAGCCCCCACAGCTCTACTAAATTTGGTGTTACACACGCTCAGGCCTTTCTCAGTAAAATAATATTTTCCCTTCTAGATACCCTTTCTGGCAGAGACCGTGTTACTATAAATATTACTGAGATATTTCTTCAAGATCAAAGTCAATTATAAGATGGTCCCACTGTACCTCTAAATGGAGTTTTAATTTGTGTATATCATACCAGAAATAATGGTTTTCCCATTTGGGTACTCACTTCAATTAGAGAAATGAGGACAGGCAGCCCTACCAGAGGGCCTCCTACCTTGCTTTGCAATTACTAAAATTCTGGGCTAGCCTGTTGTGGACACTATAATTTTACAAATGCCATTTCATTACACACATATAAACCGTGAGACCCTAATCAAAAAGGGTGCAATTTACATAGGTAAATCGACAACCTCTCACATGCTTCCTTCCTTATTATCTCTGCCAGATATTGTCAGAAAACCTGCTTTCCCAAATTAATACAAGAGGCTGCCTGAAGTCTAAAAAACACAGTTTGCTGTTTAAAAGTCACCAACGATACCTGTCGTCTTCTATCACCCCAGCACAAGAGAGGTGGGATCAGAGTTTATATCTAGTATCCCATTTTAAGGGTTAAGTTCTAAATATTGTTGTAGAATTTGATGCTTAAGCTGGTCTCCCAGATAGCTGTCTGCTCATCTATCCTTCTGAACACGGACACGATTTCATTATAAAGATAAGTAAATGATTTCAGAGTGCTGCTCGTGACTTAATCCTAAAATCAGCTGAAAACTGCATTAGTGTTATTAGTCACCATGCATGTTCCAATAGCACCAGAGCCCCAGTTGGGCTGTGCTAGTTGACGTAATAAAAATTAACAAAATGACAATCTCTGAATCCCTTGATGTCCAAAGCACAGGTTTAACTTGAGCTTTGCTTAGCCTGAGTACATCTAGCAACTTCAAGAGCGTGCTGGAGGTGCTTCACGTTCAGTACAAATTTACACATGTTGGGGATCAGGGCCAGAGGGCTCATCAGCATCGTCAAAACTGAGCTCCAAAGCAAAACCCTACCGGCTTGGTGACTTTTTGAAGAGATGTGAAAAAATTTAACCTGCATGTGTTCAGGAGCATCTCATTGTTTTAAATGCTTTGGACGACAAATACACGGATATGTTTAAAGCAGGTTAAGAATCTTTTCATTTATTTTCTAATTTTTCTTTACATAAACTTGAAAAACAGGCAGATTGTTCCAACATTTCATTTGGAGAGGGAAAAAATCTTTTTTTTTTTTTTTTTCTTCTTTTTTTCCCCCTGTATAAAAGCTCGGCAAATGGATACAAATGTAGAGTCTGGGAAAGCTGATCCAGTGGGTGACACACCACAATTAATGACACTAGAAATATTTTTTTTCTGTCCAGAGACCACGGGCAAAATCCAGCACGGTACTTTCTGCTACTATAAATCTAAGCAAATGGTTCAGATCAGTGTGAAAAGCTCTCTCAATAACGAAACTTAGCACAACCTGATGATTTGTTCCCTTGGACTTAGAACTAAATCCAGCACATAGATTGAGGCAAGAGCTGGCAAGTGCAACCCACAGTGTTCTCTTAAAAGGCCCACAGCCATCTTTATGTTTAATTACACCTAAAAAAAGCATTTGCTAAAGAAACTCAAAGTTCGCCAAGTCAAGCACTCAAAAGTGAGCAAAGAACAGAATTAAGATTGCTTGTGTGATTTTAGATCAGCCCCTGTATGCATATGTACTCTGTAATAGCCTTTAATTCCCTCATCACAGGCTATTTTTTTTCCACTGGCCCAACGCTGAGCAGAACAATTGCACAGAAATTGCCACTCAGCCCTGGCAACTCCAGCACTGACGCATGTTCAATTGCTTTCTAGGGATGCCATATGTGCAGCTTGGTTGGTAGCAGTAGGAGGGGGTTGGAAAGGGAAGGAATACACTCAGTGCAGACACTTTTGCCACTGCACTCTAAATAGGTCCCTACCGAGTATGCACGAACTCCGATTTTCTAGTTCTGTGGCAGCCAACTCTGGGTGGATCAGGGATATGGTAAAGCACACGCTATTGTTTGTTCTTCCTAATAGAAAAGAGGTGTCATGATTCTTCCTTACCTCCACGCTTCTGCAATATGAATATAAAATAACAGTAGATCCAACAGTAGCATTTTGCACAAGACCACACCGGCAGTCGTAATCCAGACCCCATCTCTCGCTGGTTCCCTTGAGAGCACTTAGGCCATGATCATTTTGTCTCATTGTTAAATACGCATTTATCAAAGTTCTTGCTCTGGGACATAGTACACTGCCTTGTTCCATCATCCCCAAAGACTCCTTTGATAGTAGTGAATTAAACAGTACAAAGCAAAGGAACTTGACAGTCTATAACACTAGTTTGTTAGAAAGGAACTGACAATGATTTTGGCCCTGGTCAGCCAACACCTTCTGAATTCCTGTGCACAGTTCAGCTAGCAAGGATGAGAGCTCATTCTCAATAGACAGTTTGGGTGTGACCATCCGTAAGAGTTATACAAATGCACCCATTCTGGACCGTCTGGATGCCCAGAATGGTCCCACATCCATGTTTCACAACCTGGAGTAGCCCATGATCCAGCTTAACGGGAGAAGGTACACTAACACAAATGAACTCTTACTGACCAGTGTTTGGAATATCATTATGCTTAGATTGTGGGATTTTTTTTTTTTTTTTTTTTTTTTTCACCAAAAGCATCAGGAAGCACTTTTGATGCTTGATTTCATTATAATTTCTGCCATAATTAAACAAGATTCTGCTCCACTGATAGTCCAATTAGAGTTTCTTTTGAAATACTTAGTGTAAGCATAGCCATCATCTCTGCTAACTGCCTTGCTCTGCTTTGCTTTTTAAAGAGTCTCTTTGCATAATGAAGTGCTGCTACAGTTGTCCGAGTCAAGCAAGGTGCGATGTTGCTGCTGGGTTATGCGCTACCATATTTGAAAACAGCTAACATATGCTGTTCTCATCATCTTTCTAGGCAAAAGCTTCTGACTGCAATAAGGACAGGCTTGGAAGTTCAGGTACAATAAAATCAAATCAAGTGGAAGACAGGAAAAGCTGGCGATGGTGGGAGAGTTTATTAGTTTTTCACTTAAACACAGAGATTCAACAACCTCTAAATACCTATTTATTGAGCATCAGATTCTGATATCTCACAGCGAACTGCACAAGTGGTTCTTTTGAAGTGTTTTAAGTTTCAGCATAAACAGTGGTAGTGAAATCTTGTCGCAGAGGGAAACAGTGGATTGGACTTTTTGTTCTTTATTTTACAGGTCATCTGGTATCTTCCCTAGGCAGTATACTTAACACCACCACTTCACTTAACGCTATAAAGATGTATATCTACCACATAGTTCAACTTTAACTACAGGTAAAAATGCTTAGCGAATGCATCGCTGCACATATCCAATAGAAATGTATGACCCGGCTGCAAATCAGGCGTTGAAGCCATCTTCTAATTTATGCTAGAAAAGGACGGGAGAGAAACACTAAAGTATAACTGGGGAATATTTTTCGCTGCCAGTGACATCCCTAACCGAGCTTACTCTTACAACCAGCTACCCACAAGCATGTATGGTATTAAAAAACACTGAAAGAAAGCCCATTACAGGAAACATTTCTTTCTGTCTCAACTGCAATTAAATTATGTTATTTCACGCTAATTAGTATGAAATAAAACAACACGGACTCGAGGAGAACTCTTTCCAGTAGGTATCAAGATCTGTAAAATTGATTCCTTTTCAGCGTCTGTGTGCAAAGGTCAATCTAAGCCGTGAAATGAAGATTATAGCAGCACATCTGTGTCACTGTCATAAAGGCAAGGGCAGCACTTTCGGTGTGAGAATGCTGTTATTTTCTTTTCTGGGGGCTTATAACAACTATAAAAACTCACTAAAAGCAACTGATAAAAACTTATAAAGCTGAGAGCCCTTATCTTACCATTTAGTAAACAGGTGAAATTCAACTCATTCCTCCTTGTATTAAAGATTCTTAAATTTAAGAAAGGATCAGGCATCTAAAGGGCTAAATTGTGATGTAATGTGAGTGACGTGTGGTTTCGGGGCGCGCTGATGCAAACTCCAAGATCAGCTGGAGGCCTCTGGATATACAGCCTCGACCTGCTTTCGACCAGTTAAGGCACCAGTCGTATTGGTGGTCTGCTTCTAAATGGACGTCATTCTTCCAGAGATCCCACAATGATGAAAGAGGATAAGGCTTGGACAAAAGGAGCTCTTCATTCAGTGTCAAAATAAAACAATAAGCAGAAATAAAAAAAAAAATATATACATAAAACCGAAGACCAATAGGGAAACAGAGAGTAATCTATATAAGACCATGCATAGATAAAGGAAGCTGAAGACATGAAGAAAAAAAATGCATGGCTTGAAAAAAACAAAGCACAATAGAACATTTTTAAAGGGCATTGAAAGCTAGTAAACTGAGCAACAATACAGCTATTTACTTGATGGAGATGGGGAAATTGTTAATAATGTTATAGTAAAGTCTAAAGTGTTCAGTAAGAATTTTTGTTCTCGTTTTTGAAAATAACTATTGTAATGCAATTATTTCACAGGAAATAAGCTTTTTTCCAGCCCATTAATAACCAAGAATTATATTAAACTACATCTATTCAAGGACAAACATTTTCAAATCTGCAGGCTCATTTAACGTGTACCCAGTAAATGAGACGAGCTAGAAGAAGAGGAATCTCACTCACCGATTAATACTGAACCAGCTACCAAGAGATTAGAAGAGGGTTAGTGATGTACAAATATTTAAGAAGGGAAGAAAAGAGGATGCAAGTCACTTAGTTCGGGCAGTCTGGCATCTATTACAGATAAAACAATGGAAAAAATAACACAGAATTCAACTGCCAACAAACAAAGAAGGTGAATGTGTGGTAACGCAGGCCAACCATTGCTTTTCTGAAAAATAGATCTTAAGAAATAAACGGTTACTCATTTTTTGACAAGATTACAGTTTAGGGAGACATATGATTTAATTTGGTATGACTTTTGATTAAAGAAACAAGCTCTTTCCAATGGCAAAAAGCAACGTATATGCGTGCTTAAAAATTAACTTAAAGACCTTAAAATCATCCTCACTGGTGAATAACCATCAAATGTTAAAATTTCTTGTGAAATTCAACGTTTTATAGTCAGTCTGAAATTATCCACCATTTACATCAATGTTACATAAGTAAATATAAAAACATGGATGACTAAATATGCAGATGACTCAAAGACTATACAAGTGACAAATACAATGATGAGGACGGAACAGATAAGTAGAAGAGCTGGACAGCTACTAAAGTTGAATGATTCAAACAAAACGTGCTTCATTTTCAAACCAAATGCATCAAAGACCAGACAATGGATCTCAAGTTCATGGACTCATGGAATAGTTTGGGTTGGAAGGGACTTTTAAAAGCCACCTAGTCCAACCCCCCTGCACTGAGCAGGGACGTCTTCAAGTAGATCAGGTTGCTCAGAGTCCCATCCAACCTGGCCTGGGATGTTTCCAGGGATGGGGCCTCCACCACCTCTCTGGGCAACCTGGGCCAGTGTCTCACCACCCTCAGCGTAAAAAACTCTTCCTTCTATCTAGTCTAAATCTCCCCTCTTTTAGTTTAAAGCCATTACCCCTTGTCCTATTGCAACAGGTCCTGCTAAAAAGTCTGTCCCCATCTTTCCTGTAGGCCCTGTTTAAGTACTGGAAGGCCGCTATAAGGTCTCCCTGGAGCCTTCTCTTCTCCAAGCTGAACCCCCCCAACTCTGTCAGCCTGTCCTCACAGCAGAGATGTCCGTGGAAGGGAACTAGAAAGCAGAGACTGAAAATGACTTAAGGACTAAGCACAAAAATCCTAATGTAATTTCTATGGCCAAAAAGAGCTAACGAGATCCTTACATGTGTAAGTTGGTAATGGTAGAGAAAATATCTGGAGTTTATGAGCCTTCAGTGTCCTAAGAGGTCAGTCTACATTATCTGACAGTGTTTATGGCTTTTAACACTGAAAATTAAGACAAAGATTTAAATAAAAATTATGGGAATCTTTCTACTTCTTCTGTTTTCCAATAAACACCAAATTAGTTCCTAAAAGACGCAGTACTTGACCAGGCTCTTTATCAGTGTAGACCTTGAAGAAGTGTTAACCTCTTTGCCACTGAGTTTCAGAACATGTTGCTATCAAATAGAATACCTAAATTTTAATACTTCCCAGTTTACCCACACTGGGCAACTCTAACAAAATTAGTGGGTTTATATTATCTTCTACTATCTTTTTCCAGTAATATTTTCTGTCAGTGTCTCTCTTTCAATAGTGTATACGCCATCGTATATTTCTCCTACCCTAACACTTTTAATGTCAGGTTACAGATCTTATTTAGGTCGAAACCGTGAATGTTCTTTAATGGAGTTTCCATGGTGAGTTTTTTAGCACCCACCTGAATGAATTGATCTTCACAAGAATAGTTGTAAAGTGGGATCTTGTACCTTTATCACCTTTATTTTAAAGCTGTGGTTAAATCACTTGTACTTCCTTTATTCTAAACTATAAAGCTAACAGTAGCTGCTATCCAAACATACAATACAAAATCCAAATCAAAAAAGATGCAGACAATCCTCTAATAATACAAACAGCTCTTCCTGACTTTGCAGATAATGGAAAACAAGATCTGAGTTACAATTCTTACCTAAAGCTGCAACTAAAGACAACAAAACTGGGGGAAATATAGGACCAAATACAGCTTGTCTTGGTTTTAATTTTGTGTCTTTCTCATCTCTCTGACAATTATTTATGTACAGGTACAGTGCTAACAACCAAATGCCATTTCTTGGTCATGTCAGGCGAAATCTATACATAACAATCCTTAATGTAGCTCTCCTGAGCTGTACTTTGGGGATCTATCTAAACACGAGGAGAAGCTTCTTTCCTGTGAGGGTGGCAGAGCCCTGGCACAGGCTGCCCAGAGAGGTGGTGGAGTCTCCGTCTCTGGAGACATTCCAAACTCGCCTGGACGCGTTCCTGTGCCACCTGCTCTGGGTGACCCTGTTCTGGCAGGGGGTGGGCTGAGATGATCTCCAGAGGTCCCTCAGAACCCCTGTCATTCTGCGATTCTGTGATCTGTCTGTGTTTTATACACCACCGTGTGTCCGTGCACGGGGAGAGGAAGAAGGGGGAATGTCAGTAAAGTCACCGGGGCTGAAACATTTGAACGATTCACTAATTCTTTCTGAATCTGACCGGGGAAAGTTTCTTTTGCCAGATTCCCGCAGGCAGCTTTCCTGAGCTCAGCGTCACTCCACCAGCCTCTTGTAAACTTTACAGGCAACAGCTGCCCACACTCGTTCCTTAACAAGAGTGAAGTGTGACTGAGACTAACACAAAGCCCTGTGATCTTCCCATCCCTCTGCTATGGAAAAAAAAAAAAAAAAAAAAAAAAAAAAAAGAGAGAGATGCAAAAAGATTCCTGAAACTTGTCTGAAATCATGCACTTTTGAATGATCAGCCGGAAGCTCACGTTGATGGCATCCACAGGGCTGAGACTATTTTAATGTTTTAGCTTTCCTGAGATAATTTTCAGGGGCAAAATCTGGAGCTGAACAACCAAAAAGAGAAGAAAATCATTCCAAATTGGATGGCAGGGTCAATGTCTGTCTTGACATATATTCTGTGTTCAGTCAGGCCAATGTCCAGAATCAGGAATACATAAAAATATACGTAGACTTTTCCAGGGTCGGTCCAGCTCCAGTTGCAGACACTGGGACCGAGGCCGTCGACTCTGACCGCATCTGAATGAGTGCTGAACTAAATGGAGTAGCTCCAGTTTAAGAGGAGCTTGTGCAAGAGAGGAATAAAGCCCATATTTCCCAAATGTCACTGGGTATGAAAGAAAGAGCTAGATGTCATTTAAACTGTACGAGTTAGTGAGGGAGTGGCACTAACCACGCTTGTATGCATTTGGTACAATGAGAGCCAGCTTTAATAGAAAAAAAACACATATTCAAGATAGAAATGGTAGTGTTGGGCTGTGATGATGGTCCCTCTTAACCAGTACCCTGAAATGTTGTGTTTCACAAACATGTATAGTACGTAAAGGTATTACTGATAATGCTATAGCACCTTTCAGACTGGATCTCCGAGTTTTATAGATTAAGGGTAAAATGAAGTAAATGAGACCCAAAGTTACCGAGTGAACTGTGTGCAGTAATTTTGTGAAGATGTGAAAATACCAGGAAAAGACCCGGAAGCTCCTCTTTAGGTGACAGATTGACTTCATAATGTAAAGGCTTTGCTAGAACAGATTGTTTAGCTACCGTTTCTGCATTTTATCTGAGATACAATGGAAACAGAAAACATTGAAAGATCCCGTTCAAAAGAACGAATTGCAACACTAGCAAAATAGAACTTAATCTGGGATCAGAAAAGAAATATTAAAGCAGAAAATGAAAGAAACTTGTTGGCAGGGTAATAAATTGGTTTATATTTTAACTTGAATAAAAACCTTAATATCAAGGTATACATGTAGGATTAATAGATATAGCTCAAGTTTAATAATTAAGCATTAGCAACTTTTCCTATTGATCTCAAGTGGCATGTAAACACCACGCTAATTGGTATACTACACATCCACAGATAACTAGTTGGATAGCTAAGAGCTTTGGAGAGCTGCTTTAAATTGGGTTTATTACATAGCATCAAAGACCCATGGACAAACTGAGCTAAATTTAGCTTTCAGGGTGATTTTTAGACAATAAAAAGAAAGACACTTTATAAACACATCATAGTCCTAGCACAGTTTTACTGTCAAAGCATTTTGCCTGTAGCAAGCAACACTGTTCTGTAAGTGAAGCTGCATCTGTACAGAGTTCAAAGGAACACAGAGCTGAAAAGTAGAGAGAGCTCTGACTCCAATCAAACGAATGACTGTTTTGGCTGCATAATATGTTTTCCAGCTCTAACTGTAATCTAAATCAAATGCCCATCTTTCTTGCTGTTCATGGAATGCAACCGCAGCACATGCTTAAGTATAGGAAAATTGCAAGTGCCTAACTACATCAAATTGTACTTCCATCTAGTCTGGAATCTACATCAGGCAGAGGATAATACCTTCTGTTTCAGAAGAAAGAAACTATTCTCCATCACTAACTCATTTAGAAACTGTTCCGCGCATCGAGCCAAACAGCTGCTGGGCATGGAGATCTGGACAATCAAACAGGTCTTTTCTGTTTCTAAACTCAGAAATCTTCCTCCCGAGCAGTACAGCAATGTCAGAGGTTCTTTACAGTGCTATGCTAGCAGGCCTGGCATCTACCAGGTACAGAAAAACTGGCAAAAGTATTTTGGATAGCAACATACCAGGTGGTATTACCTCCGCCACAAGAATCTGGCTACAAATTAGCCCTTCAAGGCAGCACTTCATGGCATACAGACCCCTTCACATCCCAGCAAAAGTCATGAAAATTTTCCTTGTCTAGCTGTCAACTGAATGGACAATCCTAAAATGGGAAATTTAATTTTAAAGTGGTGTCTCTCCATGACCTCCTGGAACCGCCAATTCACAGGTCAGTTACAAGCTGCTTAAAAAGGCCTTTCATTTCAGGGGTTCCAGACGTTCCTGCCGTTTTAATGTTACAGCCCTGATCTGCCACTGCTTTTCTCTTTGGTCTTCTCGCCCCACGAGACAAGCTTCTGCGGAGCTCATGGGATTTGCATAAGCTGTGTGTGTGCAAAACTTTGATGTGCATGGTCGCCACTGCCTTAGTGTGTGCCTCAGAATATTTGAAAAGGTGGCAAAAGTCAATCAAAAGCTGGTTAATTCAAATGAAAACCAGCTTCTGGTGCTTAATACACCCTGTTATATTTTGTTTGTCATTATCTCTCCAGACCAGTGACTCAGTCCTGTAAAACCTTCAGCTTGATCACAGTGTTGACACATGATACCAGCAGTTCAGCTTCCATGGACTTCTATTTATGCCTCCTCTCCTCTTCTTTGAAAAAGTCCAGCAAGATAAATGAACCTGACTATTAAATAGCATAAAGACTTTCATAAAATAATAAAAAAAACCTCTGCCTTTTACCCTTAAGCAAGCTATTTTGCCAATGCCTCAGAAGAATTTTAAAAAATGAACTGGCTTCAGCAAAGACCTTCAGAAATGACCCAATGCCTTGTGGTTTCCACGCGGCTCTGCCTGCCTCACACGGCCGTCCATCACAGTTGTGCCTGAGCACCTCTCACACAAAACGCATCGCCAATAGCAGAGTCTCTCGTGGATCTCCTGATGTCTCTAGCTCCATACACTTGTACAGGTAGATAAGGCTTGTGATGGGTAGGTTTTGATATTTAAATCATAGAATGCTTTTAGGTTGGAAGGGACCCTAAAGATGCTCTAGTTCCAACCCCTCTGCCCTGGGCAGGGACACCTCCCACTAGACCAGGTTGCTCAAAGCTCCATCCAGCCTGGCCTTGAACACCTCCAGGGCTGACTGTGACATGCCCGATGCTGTGAAGAGCATCCTGAAGCCCTAAACATTATTCTGAAGTATTTCCATTAACCAATCAGTGTATAAAAATATACAGTAAATGCCAAGCCACTGCCATGGGACCCCATCCAAAGTCCATTCACTTAAATGGGAGCCTTTCCAATGACCTCGGTTTGCTTTAGAGGATGAAAATGGCCATTAAAAAGAGAATTTCTATGGTTGTTTTAACTAACAAAAGCAGGTGGAAAGTAGCCAAGTTCCCAGTGCTCGTGAGCTGTTATATATAGATTAGACCTTCTTACTCATGATTAAGTTACACCTTACCACTCAAATAGTCCCCATAGCATCGAAAAGAGCAAGACACCGCTTAAACGAGGAAAGGTATCGGTAAGAAAATGCAACTACGCAAATATTGGGGGAAAAAAAATCCTGGAGGAAAACCAGTAACTTGTTTTGCAAACAGACCAGGTTATTGAAAAGAATGCACAAGCTCCTGTTAAGAACTGCGTAGTTTTTATGGGAATGCAAAATGTCTCAGCTTAACTTAGTGAAAATACAAACATTTTGACTCTCTGATTCCTTTTTTTTTTTTCTTTTGGGTTAGGTGATACAATTCTCATCTGCAACTTGACAGGATGTAGAAAATAATTACAAATGAAAAGGTTATTCATAATTTTTAAATGAGTTAATTAGTAAACCCCGCCAGAGTCACTCATTACAGTAATTAATAATTGATTATACTTGAAATTAAACACAATTTTTCATCAAAATCTAATTAAATATCTGCCTTTTTGCTTGTTGATTAGAACACTGGGTCTGGTAGAGACAATCTTTGCTAAATATGTTTATGCTGAACTGAACCATCAAATTTGATTTTTAATAATTGATAGTTCCTTTAGAAATTAGTAATTATGACCCATAATTACAGCAGTTCAACCTGATCAGCATTTCTGGCACCTTGCCAGCCATCCGTGGAGCCTGGCAAATGCCACAGAATTCATCTGCATGTGGAAGAAAGGACGGGAGAGCACTTAGTGGACCTACCTTTTAACCACATTAACTGCGATTTTAAACAGGAGCCTCATCTTTTCAGAACTCTGAAAAAGGGTTTTGAATTGGAAAATACCGAATGGCAAACCAAAGTCTTCTCAATCTATCACACACCTCCTCCGTCAGAATTAACAGGCAGCGCTATTCTGAGTTATAATGGTACTCCTCTCACACACTGAGATAATGTCCAAAGGAACGATGTTCAGGGCATAAGGAGAATACCAGACAAATGAGAAAGGTGAGTCCAAATGTACATAGTAAATGATGAAAATTGACTGCATATTTCATCAAACTGCTGCTAATTTAATGTTGGTTAATTAATCATTCCTGCTTCTCTTACAGGAGGCATAAAAGTGACCAGAGCATGATGCAAGGCAGAAGTGGAAAAGTATCAGTCATTAAAGAAGTGTACATAAAAGGAACACAGTAAAAGCAATCCTTGGTGGTAGTGCTAATTATACTCATGTGAAATGAAAGCAAAAATCTTTCGATCCAGGCGAAGATTTGTAATTCTAACCACAACCTTTTATAGATCATTAGTGTACAGGAAGTCACAACGAAATCAAAAAGACTCATTTGTGCTATGAGAAATGGGCTTTTTTACCTATGATCACATCTGTAAGCGTCTGACAACTAGAGTTTGCACCACTGACAGTTTAAAACAGAAGTCTAGGACTGGACCTTTGTAAGACATTTATAACACAAATATCAAATCTAACTGAAGAAAATGTAATGGTAACACCCCAACTTTACAGGACGAAAAATGTAATTTTCACTTCTAACATTTCAATTACTTTTGCCACAAACACTGAGAATACTTTTTTGCAATGAACAATGACAACTCTTATAAACCAAAGGAATTCAGACTATGCACAGCACAAGAAAAATCCACTGCTGCTCCACCCAAGTAGCAAATTTCCACAACCCCCCTACTCAGTGAAGGTTCTGTTGGACCACAATCTAAACCCAGTCCTTCCCCATCTTCCAGATCACCCTGTGAACTTCAGTATCATTGATTAAATGGCTATGATGTGCCACCAAAAGACAGAATAAAACCACATTTTTAGGTGTCAGGATCTTGGTTCTGACCCTGCTCCTGTCAAAGTCAACATCAGAGAATTCCCATGGACCTGGATGCGACTGTGACTGGGACATGGACCTCACTGCCTGTTTTAATGGGCTGCTTTGAGAAAACCTGGTGGATTTGTCCTGTGCCGGGTACTTTCCTCTGCAGAAAGTAAACAGTCCATGCCATTAAAGGGAGGACAATGTATGACTCATAGAATCATAGAATGGTTTGGATTGGAAGGGACATTAAAGACCATCTAGTTCCAACCCCCTGCCCTGGGCAGGGACACCTCCCACCAGACCAGGTTGCTCCAAGCCCCGTCCAACCTGGCCTTGAACACCTCCAGGGATGGGGCAGCCTCAGCTTCTCGGGGCAACCTGTTCCAAGTTCATGTTTTACTAAGCTCTCCTGGCTCTAGGACATGTGTTAGGCTCCCCGCCATACCACTGCAACCTCAATGAAGTCAACAGAGGCCTTATTTCCCCGTTACTTTGTACCACGATATGGACTCTCCAGTTCCCAAATTTTAGCATTATGGGTGGGTTTGTAGAGAAACAACAGAAAAGCAGAGAAGTAAAATCCAGAAATAAGCTTACCTATGAAATATGCCAGCAGGATCACCAGCGTGACTGAGATGACAATGGCACTCAGAGCAGCGCATTTCCAGTTACAGTACTTATAGGGTTTCTTCAGGTTAAAGGCAGGCCTAGAGAAGGTACTTCTGGGAAGGGGCCTAGGGGGAGGTGAGTACACAGTGCTGGACGTCAAGGGATATCCCGGCGACGTGGTACAAAAAAGGGGAGAAGTGCCTCCAGGTTTGAACAGGAAGTGCCTGAGGGAAGAAAGACCAACAGCAAGTGATTCCTCGCACAGATCGAAGCGGAGGGAGACGTGGGGTAGGAGGATGGCGACTGCTGCTGGGACGAGGAAAGCAGCTCCACACAATGCTGGCTACGGACATGGACGGCATGCACGAAAGAGAAGAATAAAAAAATCAAAGGCAAGTCACACAGAGTAAAGGAAAACAAAACAAAACAAACAAAAAAAATCACAGTGCCAACAATGCCACAGGGAACTCCTCAAGGGCAGGAGTCCCCTCTGTGGAAGAGCTGACGTTAGAGCGAGATGAATACCCCAAGCAGAGCTACGACAGACTGGTGGCACGGGCAGCACCGGGGGCCTGCTCACGCTCCCACAGAAATGCCCTACAGAGATTGAAGAGGAGCATGGATCGGATTAAAGAGGGGAGGGCGTTTACCAATTCATTGATCGCTGCATGAGAGCTTTTTTTGTATGGCGTCGGTGAATGGAGATGGGGCAACAGAGCTTAAGCCATTCCATAGCACCCAAATTGTCACAGAGGGGAATGTTCACACTGTCCCCGCCCAGCAAATTTAAGTGTCGGACAATGGGACTGTTAAAGCATCAAAGTCCAGAATTCAAGTCTTGCGTACGGCTAGTGGGGAGAGGCACCTGCTTCCAGAAAGCAGTGCAGAGCACCGCAGTTTGATGCCTACCTTTAAAAAGTGTGAATTACTGTCAAAGGCAACAGCGTTTCCTGTCCAGTGACACGTTGGGAGGCACTGCATTTTACCCGCTACTACGAACGCAGCCTGAGAGCCAGCCTGTGAGGACTTTGTGTGAGACTCATGAAAGTCAGCACAAAAAGAACCCACTGCAGACCATGAGCTCCTGAAATGAAATGTCCCAATGGGAGTTCTCTCCACGGGAACCCTAAATGAAAAACCTAATTTTGGTGGGACATCATGAAGTACGAGGCATTCAGATTCCGGGAATGAAATTGGGAAACGGATCTGACTCGTCTGTCACCATGCTGACATCAAATAAAAACGAAGCTTGTGAGGACTGAGAAACAGCCCCAGTGCAGTTTGCACCTTCTCCCATGGTTTATGGGGACAGATTTGCAGCCAGCGTAAACGCAATCAGCATGGGTCCATGGGAGTCAGTCAAGCCAGTGGGTTATATCAGGTGAAGACGTGACTCGATTTTCCCCTTGAAGCCACTTGTGCAGTCACGGAGGGCGGGGGGGGAACGACACATGCAGAAACATCACCATGCAGAAAAGCCACTGATTCACGCAGTGTAAAGTAACACATAATTCTCCAAAATAGGTGTTTGTAGTATTACAGCCATGGTTTTATTGGTACTCTAAGCATGACTGCTGAGCATTAGAGAAAGATTCATTATTTCTACTAACGCTCTACATCAAAACATTCATTTTTACAAGAGTCAGATACTGTCCTGTTTTGGAAGGTTCTTACTTAGACACAGATGTATCTGTTCTGAGCAAAGAGGTACCTGCAGTGTTCAAGTACACCAATTAGATCTTCAGTTAATGATGGCTACCAGATTAGAAACTGCAAATGCAAGGCCAATGCTTTTGGCATTAAATGTCAAGTTAAAACCTGCTTATAACTTAAAATTTAAGTGATCAAAAATTAGATAAAGATGCCAGAAAGGGTGGTTAAGTCAAAATCAAAGGTTTGGCTTACATACACCACAAGTGGACATTTGTAAGATAAATTCTGTGGAAAATATCAGTTTAACAACGGACTATCAGGCTGCCAGTACAATAATGGTTTAAGATTTTTGCAAAAATTAAATTAATCTTAGTTTATATGGGACTCAAAATTGCTGTAGGTACTTCTTACTAATGAAATGACTTTCAAAACAACAAGGGAAAAAAGCAAATGGCATGCTGTGGCTCACTAGCATATTAATGAGTCTGCCATTAATATGTACAGGACACAGTGCTCCAAGCTCCAGAACCTCATTTTTTTTAAAGCCATCTTGACGAGGCCAGCAATGGTGTTGCCCTTAAACATCATTGATGTGACCAAATGCTTTCATGCAAGGATCATAATGACCGTACAGTAAACAGGAAGACCACGTAAGTGTCACATACCCATCATTGTAAGCACCGTCATGTCGGGAGGAGGTGAGAATGTCCATCTCAATGAGGTTGTCCTGCAATGTCTCTAGGAATGTCTGCTTTGCTATGTTTCTACATACATATGGAAACATGAATGAAGCCAGTGAGTCATGCATATATGAAGTGTGATCTTATAAACCACAATGGTTATAGTGCAGTTGTGCATGGAATTAGAAGGATGGACCATATATTTATATGTATAAGATGCTACACATATACATATATAGCTTTTAAGAATGTTCACTTCTCGCTGTATACACTATATATATGCATATACACACATATAAGCACACACGCCCATGTGCACGTATAAAAAAAAGTTGATGTCTTTGTTCATTTCACATTATTTATTGCCAGTGACACGTGAAACCTTCTGAATTGCTGGATTCAAAAGACCAGATTTCAATCCAGCACAGCTGTAACTTCGTTAGACTCCCGCATCCGTGTTACTGTTACTCCAAAAAGGCACAGCACAGTACCTATATCCCACTGCGGCCAATACCTTGGTAGCACGGTTCCATCTAACACCCTCATGGATTTCCAGTGAAAATCTGTCACTCCTTTGCTTACGTTTCAGTTTTGCATTCGAGAACTTTTTAATTGCCAATTTGATTAATTTGTTTTCCTCTGTGGAACAGTAAGTTGTTATTTAGAAGTTTCAAAATGCAAATTTTACTCAAAATGAGTATTCCAAATAAAAGTCCCTCAGTGATAAGCAGATAGAAGCTGGAAAAAGTTCTGCTGTAACCCAAATTCCAATACCAGAAAATTGGCTGTAATCTGGATAATAGAGGCAATAAGAAAGATACTTAGGGCCTGTATGTGAAAAAGCCTGGTTTTGACTTTTGCACCCAATAGTGGAATTCTGCAATATCTTGCCTCCCCAGCATGTACTTTCATGAGTCACATTTTGACCTGTATATGCTAAACTGTTTTGTACTTTTTTAAGGAGAATAGCAGGAACATAAAGAATTAAGTCAGAGGCACAGCTGGGAACAGACTGTGTCTTTCTCACCTTCAGGCTTGTTTCTCAAGACCTGGCAAAAAAAAATATTCTTCCCATCTTTTTTTAAAACAAAAAACCCCAGTCCTGATTTTGCCCATGTCTGTTTTCAGCATTAGATTCCCTGGCCAAAACTAGCAAAAGGAACATAACAGCATTGTGGCACTTTATCACTTACGCAGGATTAAGTGCTTACAGGATATGTGACATGATGTGAGCTCAAAGGAGACCTCCTCTGACAAAGAAACTGGATCAAGGTAACATGCCCTACCACGAGAAACCAGCCCCGTCACATTATACAAACCTTGATACCGTCTCTTCTAAAATGTCCTCAACCTTAGTTTTCATTTCTACTTCCTCCTCTTCCTGCTGCTAATGCCAGCGCTTGTTTAGCTCAACTCACTGCTTTTGGAGGCCTCTGGTCTGCTTCGACAGAACAGATCTACTCCTCGATCTGAATGAAAGTAAAGCGACTCCTATTCATAGCTTTGGAGTAAAGCGGGTCAACGTGCATGAGCTGTGTGCCATGGCACTTGAGACATCAATCCATCCCCAAGTGTTTGCGGCTTCCTCACATTCCCCGGGAATGCAGGAAAGGTTGGATGTTGAATTCAATGCAAAAAGAAGCAACATATCTGCATGCGCTGAGCATTTAATGGGTAAGAGGCAAGGCATCTAGCAACACACCAATCAATAAAAGTTCATCAGTAGTTAAAATCCATGTCAAATTGGTTCCATGAATTTCAGTTGCGGGTTGTCAATAAAATAGAAGAGGGGAGGGTTATATAATCTTAAAATATACGTATTTGTAACAGCGAGGTCGCTGGGTCGCTGAGGTGACTAATGCATGACCATCCTCCTCACTGAAGGCTGGCCAGAGGCTGCTCCCTTGGAGATTACCTGTGCAGAGCTGTCTCGTTACAAACCACTCTCCCTTCTCGTTATGAGTTGTGGTGGCAGAGTCTGACCTTACAGGATTACCACATGAAATTTCCTGGGAATGGAAGTCTCCTGAAAGCTGTTGGTTTGTCAACTAAATGTCCATCTAGTCGGCATTTATTTGTTCCTGCAAGGTTAATATGTAAAGGAACAGGCCACAGAAGAAGGAATAGTGAGGAATAAATATGAGGGGAACTGACTTACCTGTCAGAGTGACTGCTGAGCAAAGATCTTCTCATCACACCCTTGATAATATATTGCTTTTAAAGCAACAAAAAAGAGAGCAGACAGGAAAAGAAAGAGGAAGGAGAAAGAGAGAAAAGGGAGGAAAGGGAAACTAATGAAAAGAAGGGAGAGAAGAGGAGGGGGCTCTTCCTCTTGCCACATAGAAAGTTCTCAGACACAGGATATGCTTATTGTGTCAGTTGTAGACTCCTGCTACACATCTCTGCTTGCCTTTGCAAGGATGGAAATTTCCAGGCAGCGACAAACCATCCTAAATTCCCAGTCCTGAATACTGCCTGGAGTCCACGGCAGTCAAAATCGAGCCTCTTCAAACTCTGGGGTACTTAAAATCTGTAACTGCAGGCACATTTCACAGCCTGTGACAATCCCTGTTTAAAAGACGTAGCTTTTTCTTCGTGTTTTCTCTCTCTGTTGACTAATACGGGATTTAAAAAAAAGGGATATTCAACAGAAATACAATTCCATTTTTGACATGAGATCTCTATAATCTCCTATTGCTTTACTTCAAAGGCCTTAATTCTTGGATTAATGTCTCTTAGCCAGGATTTATTTTTTTACATATTGGACATGTTATTCTCTTAGGTGGAGGTCTTTTTTTTGGTTCTAAAAATATTCGCAGTGGGGAAGGTCGACTTCATGGAAGAGGTGGAATTGGGCATCCAAGTTTGCTAAACAGCTCTGAAGCCTGGTCTTTTATGCCTACAGAATTCCCACCAAAAGAAATGGAAAAAACTCTGCACGTCGGAGGAGCAGACTATTAGAGTGGAGATTTGTCACAGATTTACTGATCATCTATGCAGCACAGCTGCTTTGCATTATGACACCATTATAACACATTTCATTTTCTTAATGCTGTTTAGTGAAGGAACAAAAGCCTGTCAGTTGTGCTCTGTAAATGTGCTGATTTGTTGTTTGGCATAAAATTACACGTTCTTTTCCGACATGTTCGTTATCTGAAGGGACGCTGGGCAAAATTACACCATTCCCACTAATGTGTCAAAAGCCAAAACATCAGTCTTGAGATGACCTGTTAATCTGCCTAATTAATAAAATGGTTAAATTAAGGATCAATTACAAATGTGACTGATTTGTGAGGCAAGCGAAATCATCAAATGATGCAGAAGGATCTCTTCATGCAGGTAGAACTCCAACATGGAGTCTGGTTAACAGCAATAATGTGACCAACCCAACTGGCAGAAAGAACAGTCTGCTTCGGAGCTTGAAAAAATTTCAGCCACAATGATTTCATGGAGAAGAAAGGAGAGAGTTTTTAGGGACGTATTCACTTACAGTTCAAGAGGAGCAGTCCAGGACTAACAGGTAAGTGTTCTGTCTATGAACTCCTGCATTCATTACGATGTGGTAGGGTTGTCTCTCCATCTCCCTCTCTGATTGTCAACAGAATTGGACAAATGGGGGCAGGATGTTTTCAGTAAAGACCTTTTATCTCTGACATTCCTCAACTGATCCAGCAGCAAGGATGCTCCTTCTTAATTGGAAGGTGGTAGGTTCTGAGAGACTCCAGTCACATATGAGGATGTCTTGGCACTATTAGAACTGTATATTATCTCCTCTCCAAAGAGTTCACAACCTGGTTTTGGAAAAGGCACAGGGCTTCCTCCAGAATTATAGAGGATTATTCACAAAAGGGCTGCAGAAGTGGGGCCTAAGTATTTTTTAATGTAATTTCTTTAATTTCTTTTTTTTTGTTGGGTTTTTTGGTTTTTGTTTTGTTTTTGTTTTTTTTTTTTCCCCAACAGAAATGACACATAAAAGTCACTGCTTGGGTATATATGCTCAAGAATTAGAAACACAATATAATTACTGAAACTGTTGCCAAATCGCATGTGCAGTACTTGCTTGTAATTTTGTCTTAATCTTTTGGATACAGCTTCTTAGTTGGGTCTTTTTAATCAAGCAGTCGCAGAGAAATTAATTACCCTTAAATGCCATAAAATGTTAGATTGAGGTCTGTTTCGGAAGTTTCAGAGGGCCAGCAGACATAGCTCATTCTCACAAAAGATCGACAGACACATTCATTTTTAAAAGCTATTTTCTTAGCAGAAGCTGGCAAAACTGGGTACATTTTGTGGCAGGATACAGACACAGCTACCACTGATCTCAGTGAGATTCCCGCGGGCAGTGACGTGACCAATTTGGCCCCTGGCTCAGTTTTAAGTTAGTATGTATTTTTTGCTGTCTGTCTAAAATCTTTCTTGTTGGTTTGAGAAGGTGAGAAAAACGAGGGGAAAAAAGGCAGCTAAGTGCACAGCGTTAGGCCTGGCAGACTTCTCTCCAGGCTGAAAAAGATACCATTTATGGGGGCTAACGACTCCAGCATCTCCAGTGGTTTCTCATAAGCAAAGGAAATGGTGAAACAAAACCCCTGGAAAATGCAAAAACTGAATTTCAAGTGGGACAGCAAGAAGTAGATGCACTCACCGTTGGATGGGAGGACTGAGGCCGAGGAGTATGACAAGTCCCTTTTCCAGAACCTACATAGAACCTAAACAAAGCTAAGAACTAGAGCAACTCAGTGCACCTTTGTCACATCCTTTGTGTGTTGCATAGCTGTAAATGAATTTAAATGCTAAATGGAAGCATCATTAATTGGCTGATGCCCTGCTACCCAGTGTTTCATGCTTCCTGGAGAAATGTTGTAGGATAGTAAAACGCTGCAGCTGACCTCTCCTCATTAGGTAAAACAAGATCAGCCTTTCCTCAATGATGTGCTACAAAAGTATCTGCTTGATGAGGCACAGATAGAAGGCTAAATTTTTTCAATATATTGACTGATTTCAGTTTCTTAAATAGGATATTGATTTATCCTACCACATAGGAAGAAAGACATTAAAGAAAAATAAAAGAAAGAAAACCAAGAACATTTTAATCTATGATCCCAATTCCAATTTTAAATGAGGAAAATAACCTTATGAGCAGCTGTTAAAGACAATATTTTTAGTTTGTGAAAGAAGAGCAATTTCCTCTTCTCCTAGTCCAAATAAAAAGACACAAGGAATAATAAATACAACTCAAAACACTTCAGCCAAACACCAGTTCACAGACTGAATGGCTAGCTATACGGATGTATAAATGCAGATGTTATTTTCCATAACATCCTTAGCACACACACTCAGAATATTTTAAAGTATTAAAGACAATGACCTACCTAGTCTCCAGCGGGATGTTACTGTTAAGTAACCAGTTGTCCTGAGCATGGGCTGGCTCTTGAGTGCTGGCTGGTTGTTCTCCAGAAAGAGAGTGGTCCGTAGGAGCTGGGCTGGGGTTGCTGCGTGGAGTGAAGTTCCCTCTGTTTAGGGAATTGATGGAGGCCGCGTGATGTTGATTTGGGGTGTGAGCATGTGATATTGGAGGTGGTGGAGTTCTAAGTCTTGAATGATTTTGAAGATTTGGAGGATGATCTAAAACAGAAGTAAAATATTTTTAAGGTTCATGATTTGAGTTGTTCCACACATTTCTGTCCAGGCACTCCTAAAAAGTGTGAAGGTTGGGATGCTACATATCCTAAATCAAACTCAAAAGGGTAACAAAGCCTTGTTCCATATGCTCTAATGACACACACATTGATCCCCCAGCTGGTTAGAAAAAAATAGTTCAGTTTCATGCACAAAAGTTATAAAAGCTTAAAGCACTGCAAAAAAGCTGTCCTGACAGCCAAGTTAACTCCAATGAACAACTGCAGGTTGCAAACTGCAATCTGTCTGTGACACTGAGTTGTGATAAAGCATGAAAAATACAACCACCCTGGATAGATAACACTTTAGAGCAATTTTATGATGGATATACAGCTCCCAGTGAAGTTTATTCTGCCTGTTTTGCCAGACAACTTTCAATAGTTAAGTCAACAAGAAGACTGAGAATACATTTAATCACAGACCGAGTTTAGGTAAAGCCATAAAACTGTGTCAGGGTTATACAATTTAACAAAATCCAATAGTTTGTATTGTTAGAGACGTACTTAAACTGAGTAAAAAATGTATGAGGCATAAAAACTGAGGTGCCAGGAAAATGAAACAGGTGAAGAAAGATGTAAAGATCAAAGATCTCAAACTCAAAAGTATTTGTTAGCCAAGGTCTGAGGGAGGTAAATTGGGGAAGGCAAACATTTAGGAAAGACCAACCTCGTGCTGATTATGTTAGTATTTTAGTTTTTTTAATTAACTACCAAGGGTATTTTTTCACATGTTTTCTGGAAACAAAGAAAAACTAAAATATTTGATGGAACTGGAGGGAGACTGCCAGTTCAGCACACTGGATATGGGATACAGCAAACTTATTCCTCTCTGATTTTAGTAGGTTTATGCTTGTAAATCATTAATGCACAACACTTATCTGATGCCTTATCTAAAAAAAAGTATATGGTATCAATCTGATACTTACCAGACAGACTTCTGTACCATGAAAAACTAACACTCATGTACTAATTAGAGATCTCAGAAGTGAACAAACTGTACACAGTCCTAAATTACAATAAATGCTAAAAATTACCATGACGTTTAATGACACTTCTGAAATCTGGATTAGGACTCGGATTCAGAAGAGGAACATTTACGATATCGCTGTAGCCTCTTGGATATTTAGACACATAAAATATAAAGATGTGTGAGCTACCTCCCACCCCTTCCCTCCTTACCCTGTATGGACTCACACTACCTTGCCTTTAACTATGGCTGATTATACCAAAATCTTACGGTGGTTGAGGGGATCTAGCAAAAAAAGAAGGTGTTAATTACAAAGGTGCCATTACTCTGAACTTGTATCCACCTCTGGCTTTGTGAGGTTAGACATGGGACTAGGGTATGTATTCCATGGGAGAACTGAGTGTTTTTAGCGTCCCAATTCATTTTACCCTATACCCTGAGAAAGGTCAGAGGAACACCTTAAAAGTGCTGTTCTGTCTATTGCATATGAATACAATAGAGAACAAGCAGCTCAAAAAAAGAGGTCCATACTGGTCATCTACATTTGGACAGACAGATTATTCCCAGGAATCTAATGGAGTATTCATAAGTCTGACCTAGGAAAGCTCACCCAAAATTAATAGTGCCATACTGGATTCTGATTTAATACTTGTTAGCCCTGAAAAATTCTGTACATCCGCCAGCGAACTAAAGGGAAGGACAGAGCAATGACCGTGGACTGTACGGACAAGGTATATCAGAACAAAATCAGTTCTGACCTCAGCTCTGCAGCACCATGTGAAGCAAGGCATCCAGCCATCCTTGGACTGAATGTTACTGGGGAGTGCCGCTTAACTGAAGCCCTGAGCATGGAGGTAATAAAAACAACAGTGGAAGAATCCTACTGCTGGCTTAGTTAATTTGGTGACTCGTTTCCCACTCAACGTACAGCAGCCATGACTGCTTGGCTAAGCCCTCTTTGCTGAGAGGCAGAGGAACACGGGAAGATAGTCACGGAACACACCAAAAACTGCAGTCTCGGGAATATGCTGCTTGCAGACAAAGGAAGACAGGAACAGTGTATTAATTCCAGGCTCAGAGAGATGAACACAAATAGAGGATTTCCAGTTTTTAGGGCTATCAATCTATCACTGTTCACAAGAACTTAATTCATCCCAGAGAAAATGACTCGTCTAATCAGGAGCAACACACCAAACGTTTCCAAGACCAGTTATTTGCGTTTTTATTACAACTGATGCCTGAGATGAATACTCTGCGCAGACAGGAAAGGGGGGCAACGGGTGAATCCTGGAATATGCAATAAGTGGTTTGTGAAGTTCTCCTGCTATCGGTTGACTTTCCCTACTGGAGACACCAATTTCAGACTGTGACTCGGAGCCTGTTTCCAAAGATCTGTTACATAAATTCCAATTTACACCCTATTATTGCAGACACATTGCAGATGCTATTATGGATAATGCTTTCGAATCAAGTAAAAATGTGTCATTTTCATTCTCTATTTGCATACCCTCTGTGATTTCTTTGCTAAGTAAAGACAGCACATCTATTTTACTCTGGTATATGTGATTTTTCACAGGATTTTATAGCTTGTATTTCTTTTTTTTTTCTGACGTTTAGGTAGCTTTTCCTCCCAGAATATTTTTAATTTCATTCATATACAAATTCTGAACATTATGTCTGAGCATCACTGAATTTAATATACCTTGACTAGGATTAGCAACTATTTCCCTTGCCTTACAATCCCTTTTTTTTTTTTCCCTCTTAAGTTAAGGAACGTTAGAAAAAAGGTGCAGATGAAAGCACAAGCTATGAAATCTTCCTACTGAAAATTACTGCAGCTGTGCAGGATTTTCTTGATGCGACAAAACTATTGAGGTTCTTACCCTCTGCGGTCACCAAAGATCTTACGGGATTTGCAAAAGATAAGGGAAACCCACAAAGTGAATTCTTTCTTGATTTCCTAAAATTGCAACTTTCCCTTTATTTGAACACGCTCTTTTTAACTTGTTCCATAACGTTTGAGTGGTATAAAGTGTGTGCTTATATTTCCCCACAGGAAGGAGAACCTTAATGGTGGCTGCAGTGGCTCTCTTACATCATTTATGTGCGTGCACCTTATACAGTGGGAAGATGCACTGATTATCCTGCTATATATTATATATAAATGCCGTGTATTTTTAGGTAGCACTGAATTTTTGCAGATCCCACCGCATAGGTGGGATTCAGGGGAGGTCAGGTACAGCTTTCTACATCTAACAGCAAGCCTTTATTGGGGCAACAGCACCACAGGAATTCAGAATACTTTATAGAGGAGCAGGACACCATGGCTTCTGCACGAATTGTACCAGGTTCCCCAAGACCTTTCTTAAGCAGCTATAAGATGATTAACTGTGAGTATTTGGAAGTTATCTCGGCTTACTCCAAAAGAGGTATTTTTCAAAATTTTCCTCCTTGCAGTTTTCCTCTTTGGTTTCCAAAAACACATGGAGTTTATCATTCCCTCTCTACTTCTTGTCAGAATGAAAAACCCAAGAAATGCTATTCAGAAGGGCCAGCTAAGCTAACAAAGCACCGAGGAATAAAACAAACACCTTGTAAAACAACCACCCCCTCCAAATTTCCAATAGCCTCCAGAGTCGAGCCTATGGGATGATTTCTGCTTTGAAGGGACAGGAAAAGAGATCTATCAACAGCAAAGGAGTCCTCTCAGTCTTGGACACCAGGTGCCAAAGAAACAGAGTTCCAGACATAAAGTCCAACATTTCTAGAAGACAGGCTGGCACTGTGGAAGTCTAAATAGCTCAGAACTTAACGAACACCCCTGTAAGCCTCATTTTCTCTAATGGGGCTCCAAAGCATGTCAAACATGAAATATGTCAGCATTCAAATGTAATGAAACATTGGAAATATGATTGCGAAAACCACCAATAGACATGTAGTTGCATTTGTGTTGCTTTTTTGTTTTGTTTTTTAGCATTAAAATGCCATTGACTAACATTGGCTTGGTAACCACAGATAACGCAGAGCTGAAAGATAACTCAGTTAATGAAGCTTGTACTTGGCACATATTAGAGAGCCTTGACAGAATCCTGTGAATGAAGTATTGAATAAATGTGAACCATAAAATGATTACCAATGAGGAGCTAATATGACAAAATTTGAATAAAAGGTCTGAACCCCATGTTCCTTTTCTTTCCCTTAATCTTTAATGAGTAGTACTGTTTTGAAATTAGTCTATGTAACAATTACACTTTCTGATTCATTAGGTTTTGGGGATTGTGTTCAGGGCAAATGTGCTAACCTCAGCGTGAAAAATACATTCTCATCTTTTTTTTCCCAGCTTCTCCTGTTCCTCCGCACATTTGTCATTTGTATGTCTGCTCATATTCAGACAGCCTGATGCCTGACTGGTGTCTGGGTTAGGTACAGGAAATATTTCTCTTTACTCACTGCATATAGTGCCAGGTGGAATGAATCACTCATTGCTCCCTTGAACTTAAACTCCACAGTAGCCGTGATGACTAACTTGGTAGTGTGACTTTGGGCAATTGTGCTTGTACCCACACACAGAGAAAAATCTTCCCTCCACCCCCCCCCGTTGCAGAGAAAACAATCTTTTTTTAAAATAATGAACTCTGCATTCAACTGACAGAGCAGCTAAGAGCTTTGCTTCAGCTCCAGGACCATGTTTCAGCCTGCTGCAGATGTACACCCACAGCACTCACACCCCCAGCCAGCTGAAATTACCTTCAGAGGCTCCCCGTCCCTTTGGGTGCCATTGGTTATGGGACCTGGGGTGCCTTCCCTAATTAATCTGATGAGGCACCTAAGGTCAGGTGGACCATGAAAGACTGAACTGGGTCTTCCTCAGCACCCTTGTAGGGGGCACAGAGAGCTTGTTGTTAAGAGTCAGACAGTTTGTCAGAAACAGCTTCCCTGTCAGACACATGGCAAGGCAATGATGGCATCTGCAAAATGAAAAGCAAGCAGAATATTTAACCTCCAAGTTAGCAGATAATGGAAAAATATGAGGATAAAAATCAGAACGGGAGATGCTGTCTGCTCAGAGGGTACCTTGGTGGCTTCTAGTGACAGCCAGGATCAACTAGATGGACTATATGATCTGAAAGGTCCCTTCCAAACTAGGCAATTCTATGATTCTATGAACTCAACTGCAGACCAAGCTTTTCTCCCATTTGCATAGAATCCAGATGAACGTACAACATATGGACTGAGCTGAAGCCATGTGCAAAGGTGGCACCTCTTGTACCAAGCAGGTCCATCTCGGGGCTGTTACTGACATTCTGCAATCTAGAGAAGAATTTCCTCCTTCAAGCAATATCCTACAACAGGCTCTGTCTACATGGGACAGTGAGATAGTCTGATGAGGAAGCCACCCTGCAGGATGGTGACAGAGATGGAGACAAACAGGTCACTCAATATTCAGATGATTTAGCTGCAGAGAGATTTCTGTTTTCCCTCACTAGCACTTAAAAACTGGAATTAGTGATACAATCTGAGTGACTGAATCTCTCCTTAAGAAGCATATCCACTGAATCTGACTTAAGACTAGCTTCTCCTACCACCAAGGGGAGTGCGAAATACATCTTTCGATGTAGCAACATCTTGTGCTGCTGTTTTTCAAAAAGCTAAGCCACAAAACGAGATTGAATCATAAAAGAAAACAGAGAACTGATATATAATCTCCATTAAGTCACAAAACAACAATATGAAAGCTACCTTGATGTTTCATCTCTATTTTATTTTAAGTAACGGCATAATAGGGAGCTGCTGTTCCATCAAGGACTCTCATCAGAGAAAAGCGTAGTCCTCACCATGCAGTTAAAATCAGCAGCGTGTATGTCCTGGTTCTAGAGAGTATTCTGGTTCAAAGAGTCTTCTCAAAGTTGACCTCCTTGAATCCCAGTCTTTACAGCCTTGTATCTCACTGGTATTTTGTCATGCTATATGCATAGACACGCAACTCACCATGTTTTATGGATGATTAAGGCCAAAGAAAAATCTTCCTGGACACACCTGTATTTTAAAATTCGTGCAGTCTTTTATCTAGAAAAAATCTCACAAGCATTGGCGACTATTTAATGGAAGAAAACTTCTATACAGATGTAAATAGTTTTGAGTGTTTTTCTAAATGTGCAAGTTGGACACTGGATTTGAAATAACCAGTGCTACAATAAGTGGATATCAAAAAAGTTGCAGAACATAAAAACCGTAATGAATTTGCATGACAACACTACCTACAGTGTCCCTGTGAATGTCTCCAGCCACTACCCACAGCTATTTCAGACACTGTTGGTAAAGCTACATATCCCAGGACCAGTAAAAGAAGGACTCTGTAACTATAACAATCTAAACTTGAACTCCAGCAGTGTACAATGTGTAAACAATGCAATCACTCTTCATCTTGCAAACAGACTGTAACCAGCAGCAAGCGGAAATGTAGGACCTCAAAACCAGGCAGCAGGGAAAATGGCACCGTGTTGCCGATTGACAAGCCTAGGCGTCGGAAACTATGAGGACGTCATTTTGAAACATTTCCAGTTATACCTATACTTAAGTAACTTCACTTGTTTAGATGAATTACAGCAAAAGTCAGGCCCACCTGGATGGTATGCGTGCACGTGTAAAACTACTTGCAGCTCCTCTCTAGCTGCACACATTAGCACTTCATTGGTTTTACTGCTTATAGAAATCAACAGGTGCACCACATCGAGTCCGAACAAGCCATCCCCTCTGCATTTTTCTCATCAAATGTGTACATTACATGCAAACTTTCCTCCCAAGTGCCAAAGTGCCTTTGCAAAAGCAAAATATTGACTTTGGGGTTTTAAATCAATTTTTTGTTTGATGCTAGGCTGTCAAGCCTTGGCTGTGCATAGTCGAGGAGAGCTCTGGGTGGTTGTTTTTTCATCACTGCGCATCTGGTTGAATTGAACGCTCTATAAGTAATGCTTTTAAAAAGGTCCTGGTCACTATCAAAGGATGATATGCAGACTTTTAACCCATGGTGTTCCTTATTTAATTTAATAAAAGGGAATCACAGAGTAATAAAATGAAGGCAGAGAATTACTATTTAGACTCTGACAGTTTATGAAGAATCATTGTCTTAGAGGAAAGTGGACCAAATCCCAGAATATCTAGCAGAGTGTAAATAAGTTACTTAAATGTAAATAACATATTTAAGTTCTTAAATGAATAACTGGAAACATGGGAAAGTAGCCTCTATAGTGCTCTACTAAGCAAATTTTCTTGCAACCCTGGAGAGACTGGATTTTCTGCTGGGCTTACTGAAAAGGAACACCTTTCACTACCCTGATACTGTACACTGCAGGCAACAGTAGCCTTTGAAGGCTCACGCTGTTGAACTGATGGCCTTTTTGGTCTAGGCATATGAACAAACAAATAAACATACATTTCTATCTGTAACAATGCATCATGATAGCTCCTTCTCTCTCAGAAATGCCCCAAATGCAAAAACTGAGCATGAGCCTCACCACTCTGATGAGACGCTGCCGTCACCCACATTGTGCCCTCAGCCCCTCAGGTCTGGGTTCTCATGTCTGGAAACCCATAATTACAACTCTTCATTTTCAGGAGGATGCTCAGATCACTTTGCTGTGCCATTTTGACAGCACTAATGGCTTCCATGAGTTCCCTTCCAGCTAAGTGACTGAGGATACCCCTTCTCCACTGCATCTTAATGAGGGACAGCATCCTAATGTGCAGCGAGAAAATCCATTGGCCTGAGTGAAAGACGGCGCATCCATGCTCTGATTTTGAGCTGCCACAAATCACACTCATGGGATGTTTCTAAACACGCGTGCCTAAAACTGCAACCTACCTCCTGAAGGACTGGGAGCCTGCAGCTCTCTCTTTTCTAAGTAAGAGATGTAGGAAGTCAGTACTTCTGCAAATGCAGAAGTGCCTTTTTTGAAGTGTCAAAAGGTGTATTCAGTTCCCTACGTTTTAAACATCGCAAAGTACGCTATATCAACCCAAAACCTCATCTGCAGTCAGCCAGGATAGCCCAGTGGCTGAGGATTAGGCAATGCCTGTGCCACTTGGATGATTACCCCTCACGAGTCTCCTTTCAGTAGTGTCCAACTTGCACAGGCTCAGCACAAGCAGCTGGGTGCCATTCCTCATGCATAAAAGGTCCGGAGAAATGGAAATAACTCTCATTTTTGCCGGACCCCCCCACTGCACATTTAAGAAACACGACTGATTACACCTAAGGTTACCCTTCTTGAAAGAAATGTGGCGCATTTCTCTGATGTCTGCAGTTTATTGACTGGAGGCACTGAAGAACTCTTCTGTACAGAGAGTTTAACTGGTTTCCCTGCGTACACTGTCTCCCGTGTCTGTTGTGTGGTTCTTTCCTACAATAACATATGGTGACAAATATATAAACAAACAGAAAACCCCACAGTTCAGCCTTGTCCAAACCAGACATGATTAGCTGGTATAGTTACACCGGCAAATTTCTGAATTGTTTGTGTAAAGCAGTTCCTCAAACTAAACTACATCCACAAAAGGTGCCTTTGGCTGCTGTAATAGCACATAAACTCAGGATTTTGCCAGCTCGGCTCCGTCAAATATTATTGGCTTTTTGTTTTCATATATCTATATTGGAAAAGCTTTGAAATATAGACCCGATCTTTGCCTGTTTCTCACTAAAAATAAAATGAACAGTCTGTATTTTGCTTACGCCCTTCAAAAATCTTATCTAAACTGCAGTGCTGTTGTGACTGAGCTGTACACAAACAAACAGGACTGACAGATCCCCAGCTCCATCAGCAAAGTTGACTGTTTACGGTAGCTGAGGAAATAGCCTGTTTTATACAATTTTTAGATCCAGAGACCGTCCTTCTGCAATTATGAAGCGATACGACTTCCATGCAGTTCGACTGGGTGACAGGACCAGGTATGCACTCTTAGTGGCCAGGGTGAAAGATTATTATGCGGCAAAAACATTTAAAAATTTACTGTATTCAGTGTTAACTTGCAAGCTTTGGGTCTTGATCCCGATCTCCAAGAGGCATGTAATTCCCAGAGCCACCAGGGAGTCGCACAGCACAGACATCTGAAGGAGGGGTTTGTCCCCTTCTTTTTTGTTTGCACTTGTCCCAGGGCTGGTGTGAATAATCAGTCTCTGGAAACACACAATTCCGTTATTTCACAGCAAAGTGCTTATGGAATGTGACATTATGTGGTGTAGCACAATGCCAACAAGCACTAAGGACTTTAGTTATTTACTCTAGAGCAAGAAATAGGGAAATTTCACATTGGCAGCAACTGAAATAAACTATTTCAAGTCTTTGCTGGCAAATGCAGATTTTTTCATGACTTCGGATCAACTTCTGTACATACTGCCACTAAGATGCCACCAAGCAGAGCCACTGCACACCACAGAACTGGTTCGCCAGTTTTTCTTTAGTTACCCCTTCCTTACACCATCCTCCTTTTTTTTTTTTTTTTTTTTTTTTGCTGCCTTTAAAGTTTTAACAAAGCCATTTCTGTTAAATACCTCCAAAGCCCAACATAAACTGGTGACAATTCTATCTGACAGCTGTGACTGACATGACGTCTGCCACACTGATTAATACCTACGTGCCCTGCCCCATCCACTGCGTATACAAAAGCCGACTGATTTCCGTTGGTGAAAACCATGGGTGCAGTTAAGTGTAAAATTTCTCTGCACAGGTGGAAAACCTTATTCCCTTTGGCACAGGAATCTGATTTGTGAGAGCTGGGCTCCATGACCTTTCCCTTCAGGTTCTATTTGACATTCTCGGCAGCACGATGGCAGAAGGCTGTGCTCCAAATAATTCTGAAACAGACATAAAACTTTTATATTTTTATTAACACTTGAAGAGGCCACTAAAAGAAAATCAAAACTATGAATCTGTCAAGACACCTCTCAGCAATGCCGCACTTTGTTCACAAAAGTACCATGACGGAAGGGCAATGATGTAGTTTATCCAGTGCGTATGTTTGTCTGTGTATTCATAACGCCTCCACCCCTAAATATCTCAGTAGTAATTAATACAGTCCCTCTGGCAACACACTTCTGAGAGGAAATATTCATGATGAGTCTCATTTACGGTTAGTCTCATTTATCACATTCATTAGTTTTGCTTCTACGTTTTTACCATATAAATCTCTAGCATGTAACAAATATCAACAAAACTATAAATAGACATACACCTAAATATTAATAGATCATCAAGACATTTCTACATGTTCTGATGTTAATTTTTTACCCTGTGTTTCTGAATGTACCTTTGTGTATCTCTCTGCCTTGTTACAGACAGACAGATGTGTGGAAATGTATACGGTGCTACAGAGACAGAAAAAGCATGTTATAGGTAAAAGATTTTGATCTTTTCTTAATTCCTGCTCTTTTTTGTTCCCCTACCAGGAGGTACTGCCTTTACTGGCATCGTACATTAAAGTGATGCTTGCTGCCCATCAACTTTCATCTGGGAAAATGGGCTAATTGAAAATGAATAAATAAAAAGGTTTCTGGTAGAACAAAAAGACTGCCTTAGCTTTTCTGAAAAAAATTGCAAAAAAAGTTATTTCAGAATTATTCTTTATTATCCTAGTGCTTATTGAGGTTTTCTTCTGTACAGAAGAAACTGAGAAAAACCACTGTACAAAAACCACTATACAGCAGTTATTGTCAAGTGCAGAAGACAGAAAAAAGGTTAAAAGAGACCTATCTATTTCTGCAAGCCATACTTTGTAGACACCAGTCTACAAACTGTCCATGTGTGAAACTGCCACTGGGTTACTGATGGCTCCAAGTATGCCAGTAGGGAGATTTTCAGATGCACAAGCAGAAGTTAGGTACAATCTCCCATTTACGCCCATGGCACTGTGCCACTCGGTGACATCTGTGAGCTTGAAAAATTCACCAAGAAGATTTTAAAATCAAGCCCTGAATTAACAATATTAGTGCGGACTCCTGAAGACTTTGCTGAGCTTGTTTAATAACGTGCCTTGGAAATAGCTAGTCCTAGCGTTAACTGAAGTCCAATATTAGCTGAAGATTCCCCCAGCGTGTGGCTGTTGAGGAGAGTGACAATGCACTCAGATAACACTTTGGCATGAAGCGTGTGACTTGAAAGCTCAGTCAGATTATCATGAAAGATGAATTTTCTAAGGTTCTTTTCATTACTTTCTGTAAGTGCTCTTGACATTCTCTGAAGCAGTTTAGGAGCTTCCTAGGAAAAATGTCAAAATAAAGTAATAATTTTCTTATAATATTGTTCAACAAAATGTGAGCACGGCATGATTTAGCAATGACGATCAGCAACTTACGAAGACGGTGCACACATGCACGCACCTATATATTATCGAGGGCTTTAGTGTGATCAAAACAATAAACAATAATTTCATATGTGCACTGTCAAAGGAGTAGAACAACTGGTTGGTGTAGAAAGGGGATTTTATATGACCTTCAAGTACCCCGACAATATACATTTCAACTATATAGGAAACTTCCATTTCAAACATTGGTAGTTATTCACTGAGCAAAACAATTTATACTGGCTTCGTACTGGAAGCATTTGCTATAAAATTTATACCCCTTCTAACTCTTTTTAAACAGAACAAATCAAGTTCAGTATGGAGTCGTATTAAAATACTGCCTTGCTTTTTTAGGGACAATCGTGTTAGAACTAGTTTACTATCTGCCACAGGCACCAACTGGCACAACTCCGTGAGGGTGACAAAATTTTTTGGTTTAATTAAAGAGATGATCATAAAGATATATTTTACTATCTGTAACTCAAGAACTACGCGTGATGAAGGTTTGGGTTTTTTTTTTGTTCTCTTCATAGTCGCAGAGCCTCCCTGGCCCCCTTGCTGAATGATGTATGGTCTGGAATGGACCCATCATAAACCGCAGGCTGTAAATTAAACAGTGGGAAGGAATAACAGGCTGGAGGGTTTCAGGAATGCTAACATACATAACACATGTTATTCAGTTTACTGTGAGGGAACTTCTTTCAAAAAAAACACTTCTGAAGTAGAAGTACAAATACTTAATAACATAATTTAAACTAATAATGACTGGATATTTTAAGCTGTTAAGGCTTAAATTTCACGGAATATGTTTATGCATAGAACTCTGGATTACACACTTTTACCCTAAAGGTTCCTAAAGCACTTCACGTATTTAGCAAATTGATATCCAAATTACAGGAGAGAATCATTTAACTCATCACCGGAAGGCCATCACGCCTGTTGAAGAACAAGAGAGCTGCTGCATGACGGATGAAGCCCTGGCTCCACTGAAGACAACTGCAAAACTCTGAAAGACTTTAGTAAGGTTGGAATTTTACAACTCGTTTTCTGCAAAAAAACCCCAACCTTAATACTTGAGGGGAACTTTAATAGTGGAAAACAGACAGGACTTTATTCTTCAGTTCCAGTGATCAAACCATGACAGGGACAGATCTGTGTTTGCTGTTACGAATCTAGCAGCTTACCTCCCTGTCGGCGTAACCATTTGGAAAGAAATGTGCAGGAACTCCCACAGAGATACACTGCCCTTGATCTGCAGCAAAACCCCTGTATTGTCAATACCTGCCTTGATCTGCAAGGTAACTCTTGATGTCAGCGGCAGTTTTGTGCACGGGGTGGGCAGTATATGGCTCCCAAGGAAAGGTTTAGAAGCTGGGGATGCATTGAGATTAATCAGCATTTGATGCCTCACTGGAGAAAAACAAATGAGCAGGGTTTGTGGATACAGTCAGTGAGGAACATTCAACTGCAGCCAGAAAAAAAAAAAACCCCATCACACTGAAAAATACAAATGAAGCCAGAGAAGAGGAGCAGGGGAAGGTTAGCCTTGAAGAAAGGATCATTGACAGAAGAAGTAGACTGTCTTAATCTCTTCCACGGTTTTTCTTCTGAAATATCAATTTTCTTCTGGAACATCCCTGATCTTCCCCCATCAGCCAAATCTGAACTCCCCAAGCCCTGCCAAACCCTCCTTAAAGCCATATCTTATAAGCTGTATAAAGCAGAGGGGTTGGAAGTGGATGCTCAAGTTTCCCTGCGTCTCCCTCCTACCCAATCCAGTCTGTTATCCACTGGAAGATCCATAGGCAAAGCACCACATTGCTCCCTGAAGTGAACCCAGGGACCCAGCTCTGGTGGGATCTTCTGGGCCAAGAGATGGCCTGACCTCAGAGAAAAACTCTGGGCAGCAGGGAATTTACACTCTCCATTTCTCTAAATTCACAGTAGTAAAGCTGCCAGTGACAAACGCAAAAGCTTCTGTGTAATTGCACAGTGTCTAGTGGAGGAGTAAAGTGATATTCTCTCTATTTGGGACATGATGCTTTTACAATAATCTGTTATACACTGAGAGCCAGAAACATAAATAATATTTTTTACTCCATAGCAACTTTCACCCTCGATTATCCAAGTAATTTACAGCATTCATTAGTTAAGAGCATCTGATAACAGGACTCCATATTAAGATGATTATGACTATAATTAAAAGTAATGAAATGATGAAAGGACCTGTGCTCAATTTGTACATTAAAATAGTGAACTCTGAAGTAACAAAAACAAAGTCGAGCACAAAGATTTGTGACTAAGTACACATGAACTTCATTTCTGGGCCAGTCCTGCCTCTAGCTAGGAATATGTGTGATCTGAAATCTGAGATCCGAAAGATTTGGTAAAAGCTTTGCTGTGGTAGAGAGATTAACACCAGAAGAGCAGCAAAAAACCGAGACCAGTAAGGCACGCAGGGTTCTGCGGTGGCAATTCAAATTGGATGGCTGAGCTCAAATATTTCAGGCTTTCAAAAGGAACTGGTTTGGATGGCAATAACAGCAATTCTTCAAGATCTGTTGTCCATTTTGTTTCCAGCATTGGCGGACATACATTGCATGCATTCAGGATCATTATCTTTTGGACAGATACATTTCCTGAGACCAAGGATGCACCTTGAATAAGCTTTTATTCCCACGTGTGAGGCACAATGGGCTGTGCGGACCAGCAGTTCCATGGTCCCTCTGTAGCTGCCGAATCCAAATACAACATGGTGCTGCTGTGGCGGGGTAGGAAGGCTGGCCAAGAGACAGCTTCCCACAACGGTCAAGAGTCCTTCAAATGCACTGAGGAGAGACAGCACAGAATTACGGAGAATACCTGTCTGAAATTATGGCTGGAACCCAACTTTCTGGAGGTATTTTTTTCATGACTCTTAGAAACAAGTTATTTCCAAACCAGCAGAAGTGATAATGTGTAACTTTCCGAATGGCTGGCTGGTAGCACACATGTTTTGGCTGACCTGCAGGATGCTGACAAAAAGAACGGGCATCAGTGTAATTCTCCTTGTCCTTTCTTCCACAAATTCACTAATTTAGATCATGCTGCTCTAACCCATTTTCCAATTTCTACAAAACTTGTAGGAATTTGGTATCTTTGGGATCTCTGTTCTCCCATTACGCAGACGAAACTGGCCAACAGCTTAAAAAAATACGTGCAGGGTGTCAGGGAGACAGGCAACACAATTATTTAGGCCTTAATTTCTTAGGAAATACATTTGAAAATTAAGGTGATTTCATCAGGAGGACAAATACAGGTTGTTAGATGATTTCTGAAACATTCTTTAACAAATCTGCCAAAATTATTGCTTTTCTTTAGTCACTACATATGCAGACAGTGTATGGTCTTCTTTAGGTAAAATGCTTCCTCCGTCTTGATGAGTTCAATATTTTATGGGGAGAAAAAGAAAGTGGTGACAATCTCTTTCTGTCTTGGAGGAAGCTCCATTTTTTTTTAGGACCTTTAGCTGATGTGTCCTTCACCTGAGTGTTTTTCAGGGCAAAAAGAACCTTCTTTTTCTTCCTCCCTCTAAAAGACTTAGGATCTCCATGAGATCATCCACAGAAGATAGCATAGACCTTATGATGAAGGACTTCAGTCAAATGGCCTCCTCATCATGATGAAAGGTGCCAAAATTGTGAATGAAACAGTGGGATTCATAGAAACATAGGGAGGGGGTGTATTCTCTATATGCATACTACAGCCACCAAAGTTTGTAGTAATTCTAAACTCTGCTCTGCAGTCCAGTGGGAATCAATGGATTCTGAGAATTTACATTAATTAAAAGTTTGTATCACCCCACAGATGTCTGATAATTAGCCATTTAGAATTGAAGGCTGGCAGATTAATAACACTTGTATCCAAATAAATCAAGAAACTTTGATTCATCCTCTCCAGAAGCTGTCTCTGGCTGTCACTACAGGCATCCTTCACTGGAGATCACTATCTCTAGCAAATCAAGCAAGGATCCATGCACAAGTATCAATAGTATTTCTGTCTCTTAGCTGACTTGGATTTACTGATAAACATTCTGCTGACTCCAAAAGGGTTTCTACCTACAAAGCATGCCAAATGAACAGGTATGGAAGCAAAAGGAAAGCTCTGGTTGACATGAGCGTTGTGGCTCAAAAGAGCTTATCTGCAGATGAAGGCAACTTAGCCGTTGGAGCTGTAGGAGCTGTGGAAGGCTATCCAGAAACTCAGCATCTGGCAAAATGAAGAGAACGGAGTGGTTTTCTGAGGGAAAATTAGCAAAGCCTCCAGTTCACTAGTGATCTGAGCAGCCTTTCATAAGCTTTCATATGCTGTAAGTGTCTGATACAGAGACATACAGTGCTCTAGGACGTGGTGTGCAAGTGTAGAGCCTGCCCCATCTGCCTGATGCCAAATGCACTCACCTGGGCAAAAGAGATTGCTACCGAAGGGGTGAGGGCTGCAGCAGCTGGCACAGAAGTGTTTGATGATGGGGTATGATACCAGGATGGTGTCTACCCCTCAGATCTCAGTACCAGAAGCAATTGGGTTTTAGCTCTGAGCCAGGGTCAGAGTTACGCCAACGTGATTCCTCACAGCTCTAGTAAAACACAGCTTGAGCCACGGGGACCTTTGATCAGCAGCAGCAAGGAGAACTGTGCCTCTTTATATGGAAAAATCCCAGGGCGGCAACTCGTTTTTTTTTTTTTCTTGTAGCTACAAAGGCTACTCTATAGACATGCATACCTTATTGTTATGCATTTCCTTAAGCATTTGATCCTTGGGCATTTCTGAAGAGTTTGGATACTGCTCTGACAAGATTCATAGAGCTAATATCCAAGGCTAGACAAGTTAAGATAAGACTGGAAAGAGGACTCCAGCAAGATGTAAAGGGGGAGGAAAAGGAAGTGGGTAGAGTACTCCAGAACTGCCAGGCATCCAGAGCAAAGTATTTTGAACTCATACAAACACGTGAAATAATCAGACAAAATCTGCGCAAAATTGTGTTAAGATACTATTGGTCAAACACCTGCTTCTACATCAACATCGAGCAAAGATGCAGCTTAGGAGCACTCCAAAAAGAATTGTGGGGTTTGGTGATTTTTTTCATTTCAGATTCTGATTTATGCGACGCCTACTCCCACCAGCTCAAGTCTATGAAACAAATAACCTGACTTGTGGAGCAACTGAAACACATGGAGCAGTCATGTTCTCATCTTTTGGCTACTACTATTTCCTTTTTCTAATTTATGTTACTAAGTTGTCAAGAAAAGAGTCCTCTCTTGGCAAATACGAATGAATGCAAAGGAGCAATCGACAACATATCTAACACACAAATCTTTACACCTAGCCTCCCAGGGACTGGAAGCAAGTTCAGATTTAGACAGAATATCCCCAAGGATTTACACCTATAAATATATGCAATAAACTTGGTAAAAACATGAAGTGTGAAGTAAGCACTTCATCAAAGGCTTATTTTGGTTTTCAACAAATAGGAAAATTAAAACTCCTGCTGCCCACATGAGTCTGTGTGTCTGCATCTTTCTTGATAGATAAAATTATTCATGGTATATTAGAGCCTGTCACTATGTTTAACCAGAAAAAAAGATGTATCATTCCTCGAGGAGATCTAAACAACGTCATTATAAAAGCTGTGAGGGAGTCACAATACATTAGGAAGAACAAATGTAGTCTGGAGTGGTTTCTCAGTTCTTTCTACACCATTGACTTACCACAGGAAAGTACTACTAATTACACCTACTTGCATTGATTATTTTTTTTCTTCAGGATGGATTACCTTGTCCTCCTCCGAATCTAATGATTTAAATTAGAATGAAACTGCAATCTGATGGAGGAGGAATCTGATGAAGGTTGGAAAGAAAGACATCAAACACGACATTAAAAAAAAATGCTTTTTCCCTATTATGTGCCCTTCCAAAACAGGCTGACTAAGTTTCAAGTGATGTGATTTAGCGAATACTACAGCAACATAATATGCCACACATTACAGGAAATGCCAGATATATTTCTCGTGGCTAGATAAGGTTCGGTGATCCAGATCTGGATCAGATATGATCCTGTTTACACCAATGTAAATCCAAAATAAATTGCACTGAAGCCAAGGTATTAGTTAGATCAGAATCTAGTTCATTAAATTGTAAATGATTACATTCTTAGGCATAGTCTTCTTATCTGTCTCCTCCTTTTCCCCTTACAGACTCTCCAGTTTAGCTGCCAGGACCATGAGGATCATCTAAATGAAACTCATATGCTGTGGGTCATGGAATACCTCCCAATCATTTCTACATCAAACCCAGTCATTTGCAGTTGTGATAGAAAAGATCAAACATTTCTGCTGATTTTTTGTTTGTTTTTCATTTGTACTATCCCTGTGAGAACTCACTAATTAAGAGACAATTGCCATGGTAACTTATTACGCCCAAACCTGATCATAATCAAATCAGTGGCACAATTTCTATCAGGTTCTTCTTAACAGTCTCCCTCTACTCATACAAGATTGTATCTTTCCTGCCAGCCTGGGACTTTTGTCCGACTCAGCTGTTGTGAGGTCAAGCTGAGAGATGGATCTTAAAAGAAATTTCCTGACTATTATGTGCTTCATCATTTGCAGGCTATTATAGCAATTACAACTGTCGTTTTCCATCCCCCTCCTCTTCATACCCTCTCTCTAGGTATTCACAGATCATCTGTGCCACCCTTGCCGTTTGTAATCAATGACAAAATACTTCTTATTTCCTGGCTCTATATTCTTTGCACAGACAGTTACAGTGCATACTTTCCTATGTAATAGCTACTATTAATCCATTAAAATGTGAAAACATTACAGCTGCTCATTCAGCCATAGGGTGGGTGCAGACGCAATCAAAAATCCCACGAAAAACAAGGACACTACAACAAATAGTCCAATACGCATTTAACGCAACTGATTCAGTCGGGCCTTATATTGTAACCTGACACAAAACGGGCAGTGTCAGAGGTGTCGGCAGCATATTGAAGGATTTGGGGGGACAAGGGGATGGAAGACACTACAAAAGCTTATCTGGATATTGCATAGAACATATAGGAAATGACAAGTAAAGATCTGATAGTCAATACCTAGCACAGGAATCAATATATGCCAAGTAAACAAACAACTGTAACTCTGAAATGCCAAAGAGCAATGAATCCCACATGTAGTTAGACAAGTGCATACATTAACCTCAGGCTGGTGTGGAGCTAATGTCATCACCTGGATAAACACACATTCAAGCGCTTTTTTTTTTCCCTGTTATCATAGTATCATAGAATGTATTTTTAGATTTTTTTCTTTTTTTCTCTTTATCCTGCTCTGTTAAATTGACAATAAATTAAACTAATTTCCCCAAGCTGAGTCTGTTTTGCCTGTGGTGGTAATGGCTGAGTGACATCCCTGCCCTTATCTCGACCCACGAGCTTTTCATTGTATTTTCTCCCCCTGTCCTGTTAAGGAAGGGGAGTGACAGAGTGGCTTGGTGGGCACCTGGTGGCCAGCCAAGGTCAGCCCACCACACCATCAAACCCACATCTCTCCAATTTAGTGACAAGGATGTTGTGTGGGATCATGTCAAAGGACTTACAGAAGTCAAAATAGATGACATCAGTTTCGGGCCCCTCACCACAAAAAAGACATTGAGGTGCTGGAGCGTGTCCAGAGAAGGGCAACGGAGCTGGTGAGGGGTCTGGGGCACAAGACTTACAAGGAGCAGCTGAGGGAGCTGGGGGTGTTCAGCCTGGAGAAAAGGAGGCTGAAGGGAGACCTTCTGGCTCTCTACAACCTGGAGGTTAGTCTCTTCTCCCAAGTAACAGGAGATAGGACAAGAGGAAACGGCCTCAAGTTGCGCCAGGGGAGGTTTAGACCGGGTATTAGGAAAAATTTTTACACTGAAAGGGTTATTAAACGTTGGAACAGGCTGCCCAGGGAAGTGGTGGAATCACCATCCCTGGAGGTATTTAAAAGACAGGTCGACATAGTGCTTAGAGATATAGTTTAGATTAGTGATGGTTTTGTCAGAGTTAGGTTGATGGTTGGACTCAATGATCTGAAAGGTCCCTTCCAACCTAGGTGATTCTATGATTCTATGATTCTATGATTTGCTCTTCTCTTATTCACCAACGCAGACACTCCATCATAGAAGGCCACCAGATTAGTCAGGCATGATTTGTGAACCCATGCTGGCTGCCTCTAATCACCTCCCTGTCATCTATATGCCTTGACATAGCTTCCAGGAGGATCTGTTCCATGATCTTACTGGGCACATAACTATCTGACTGGTCAACAGTTCCCAGGGTCCTCTTTTTTACCCTTTTTAGAAATGGGTGTGATGTTTCCTTTTTTCTAGTCACTGGGGACTTTGCCTGACTGCCATGACTTTTCCAATATGATGGAGAGAGGCTCAGCGACTACATCTGCCAGTTCCCTGTTATCTGTAAGTCATTATCATATGAATAATAATGCTCAATATTGTCCTACGGAATGAAAGAAAACATGAGAAAGTCCAGGCACTGAAAACCAGGGGCAGCCTTGACCTTATAACAAAGTTCTATTTGCCTTGACTGACCTCATACATCTTTTTTGCTTTCTTTTTCATATATTTCTATTTTCTGCAGCCCCCACTAGCTTAAGCTTTATATAATCAGCACTTTGAAAGCTGGGAGAATTACAGGCTCCTGAAATCTCTTTCCCTGTAGATTATTTTCTTCATCTGGGTGATCTTAGTGACATGTGTAAAAATCATGCCCTAGATTTTAATGATGGTGACCTTTGGGAGTTACAGTTGAGTCAATGCCATTTTAAACATGAGTCTGCTACTGTATTATATCTTTGTAGCTGTAGCCAAGTGAGAGGGTGACAAGAGTAATTACCAGCTCTTTCTGTGAGGGCTCCTAGTCTGAGAAAATGCACGAACGTTTACAAAATGAGTGCATGGATGTGCCACGATTTTATATCACTAGCAGAAGTGGAAGCACTCTATTTTTCACCGGTTTCAAAGTCAGATGCATTTGGTGTAGAAAATAGAAGTATACAATACGTAGTCAAGAAAGTGAAAATGTATTGCATTATACACTATTACATACATTTGTGTTCTCTTGGAATTAGAAATGCTTTCATAGAATTGCTTTAAATTGGTATTTTGGAATACTTGCAACAGCGTTCAGGTAGAAAATAACACTGTTTATAGTTTCACATCAAGCATGCCCAGTTTACAAGTTTAACTTTACAAACCACCTGACATAACTTGGACAGCAAGAGCTAAACTGACTTGTTTGAACATACCATCACCAATAAAACATCTGAAGCCAAACTGATGTAAAGACAATTTATTGATTTTACTGGGTCTACTCAATTGTATGTGATTGGAATGTGGTTAATTATTCTACCAAGGCAGCCGAAGACAGAACAGAGTCTGCAGAAGCCTCAAGATGCCATTCCTTCCCTCCTGATCTTCTCCTTCACATTTTCTTCCACCAGCCGGTGGTGGCCCTGAGGCACCTATATCATAGCATTGAAGCTGCTGTCAGAATGTCAAAATCCTACTGCTGCCTCTGTGGGAGGTACTTGTTTGCAGAGGAATAAGTGAGAAGAAAATTTAGATTTCCATCTAAACTAAGACAAAGTGTTTGAAAATGTATCAAGGTTTGAAAAGTTTCAATAACGAGGACTTCTACGTTTATCAGCAATTTTAGAACATAGAAAATTATCTCTACGGTGCTAAATACTTTAATCGAGTTTTGATCCAGCACTCCATGTCTCTAACAACAATGACAGAATTATTTTTAGCACCCACTGAAAGACATTTTTAAAGGTAGGCCCTTGAGCAACAGTATTTCTTAAAAACTAGTACAACGTGCACGCGCAGGGGAAATTGTGGCTGAAAAGAAATTTGACAAGTGCTGGGTATTTCTCAGAGATGTTAAATGTCTCCGTTCCTGCAGAGTTTGGGTTTTGTTTCAACATCCTTTTGCTATTCAGTGTCAATGCACAGACTAATTGTATGTTACTGTAGCAATTTTCACCGGGGAGCTATTTCACATGCTGCATCATATTTTATAGTAACTTGCATAGTTATTACTGGGTCTGACCAGAGGAGAACTTGATGGTATAATGAATTCTGTGTGAAAGAGAATCTGATCTGTGGCACACAACGTTAGTCTAGAATAAATCTGTTAACTTCAGCAGACTGGCGCTGGTATAATTCAGACGCGAGTTTGATCCACACTGGGTATTCATACAACCACTTGCTGCTGGAGGGAATCAGACCAGCTCATTACGTGTCACAGAGCCTACACCGGTACCAGTCCTACTGCCAGCACTGTCCTGTCCCAGCCAGCAAGTGGGAAGATAAACACATTCATGTAAAGTGCTTAGACACTACTTTGCTGACAGAGACTGCAGAACTACCCAGTAGCAAGCAAGAGGCTCAATCATACTGGTGACGCTGGGCTTTACTCGCCCAGTATCTCAAGCGCATAGTGGTTACAGTCAATCGCAGTCACTCAGTCCCTAAAGACCGTGTACCTCAGGTTGATGTGTGCTCTTTAGTTTCCCCTTGCTCCAGTTTCCCCTTGCTTGCAAAGCACTGAGAAAGTTTGCAGGCTGGACTTCCTCAAAGGCTACTGCAAGTCACAGAAAAATCAAAGCTGAGGTCCTACAGAACTTCTAGTTAAATTTTAAGTAAAAGTTAGGATTACTAATCGAAAATCCAAGGAACAGCCACAGTGACATTTATACAGTCCCGTTTATATAGGACAAGAGGAAACGGCCTCAAGTTGCGTCAGGGGAGGTTTGGATTGGATATCAAGAAAAATTTTTACACTGAAAGTGTTATTAAACATTGGAACAGGCTGCCCAGGGAAGTGCTGGAATCACCATCCCTGGAGGTATTTGAAAGATGGGCAGATGTAGTGCTTAGAGATATGGGTTAGTGATGTTTTTTGTCAGAGTTAGGTTGATGGTTGGACTTGATGATCTGAAAGGTCCCTTCCAACCTAGGCGACTCTATGATACTATGACAGCCAAATGATTATGTCGGTGTTAGCCACTTACAGACTAGCCCTCTACTCTCAGCCAGTTCTCTAGGCTTCTACAGATGATGGAGAGACCCAAACATTATTAGATGCTTTTATAAAATGACATGAACAACCTTAACTTGTGCTTTTTGACTACATAAATGACTTGCAACCCATAAATGACTTGCAACCCATAAACTTGGCATTTATGCGATTTTACTTGGACAAGGGGATAAATTAGCTTCTTGTGGACAGATGGCTGAAATGTTTTTTCAGCAAGGATGTGAAGGAGGTGGGTTAGTAAACATGGCTAACCTGGGCAGGTATCCTGAAGCCATCAGAAGGACAGGAGCGCCTGCAGGGGAAGGTGGCACTGCAGCTGGCATTCCTGACAGGCTGGAAGGCTTATAGGTCAAGGACAAGGGTCTGAACAATACTCTGGGGCTTGAAAAGCAAGTAATGGAAAGGCAGTGGAAGAAGTTAATGAAGAGCCGGCGATAAACAGTATTAGTCACAAAGCTCTGAGTAGGCAGAAGGGAATTCTCTCTGGGTTGAGGAGCCCCACAAAAAAAAAGAAGGCTAGAAGAAAACAGAAAAGGAATAAAGGAACACGAGTAAAGCAAAGCAGCATAGACAGGAAAGCCCAGATGCTGCATTTGGTCACAGGCATTGAAGAGTTCATGAAAGCTGTGCACTGGTAACCGCAGGCAACCATCAGCTCTGACATCTGCATTGCCATATTCCTACACTTTTGGAAGATAAATAACTTATTTTGAAGGGAACACTTCAAATAATACTATAGATATTGCTGTAAATCATGGTCTTATTCCTCAGCTGTATTTTATCAACTTTACCTTATGTACCATCTTTCTATCATATGCCAGACACAATGTTCCTCTATCCTATTACCTGCTCACAACCATTCCTAAATTCAGTATTTCATAGTCCTCTAATTCTGCTGTCTTTGAACCCATCTATAAATGTCCAGTTCTACAGGCGAGTGGTAATATTTCTATAATTGTCCCCAGCAGCTCTCAATGCCAATGCAAGGATGAATAGAGTGAAAAAGCCTCGCTGTACAGTGCATTCTGAGCAGGCTTTCAATGCTTTGTAGCCATCAACCTAAATCACCATTCTTATTTCATATTTTTCATGTAGGTAACTCTCTTAATGCTTCAAGAATAACTAGAACAAGAAGAGTGCCATCAAAACATTTTTTGTGAGTGCCTGTATAGTTTGCTTTTGAGTGAAGGAAATATTTATCATATTTATTGAAGTTCATCAGCACAAGATCACAAATTCATGTACAACCCAAGTTTAATTACAGGACTGAGCCTCTCGCAGATTGGGTCTCCTACACCAAAACACAGGACAAGTCAGCTCCTTTTGTGATTTTTGAGAAATGGGGGTGTTGATCAACTCTGAAAATCAGGCTCTTCTATGTCAAAAAATCTTGATGGGACATGACTTCCGCCCAAGTACAAAACAGAAAAAAGATATAAACTATGCTTATGAGGCATTTTTAATAGCATTTCTTGACCTAAAATGTCATTTTCATACTCCTTGTTCACTGCTTACTCAGTACCTGCATAGTAAATACAGATAAGCAATCCTGAAATGTATTCTAGCTGGTCTTAAATGTAGCCTTCCTTTTTCCATACTGATTTCAAAACTGCAAGACTGGCATCAGCTCTGCTTGAATTTTAAAAACTTTGGTCCTTGAGCAATCACCCTTCTTACCATGTAAATCCATTATAGTATTTCGACTAATCCTTTTGTCAAAAGGATTCCTGGGAATACCAAGAGGCAGCTACTTTTACTATGTTCTTATTCTAGGCAGTGCCTGAAAACTGGATGTGGGGCTATTAAGAAAGTAAAATTCACTGAGAGAGAGCTCCAAATAAAGAATAATCTCCCACATCATCATTTCTGCAAGTCTGCAGGAGTAGGTCTAAGGTTCAGTAGGTGTCCTAGAGCTTACAACCATGCCTCTTTGTTTCCCTTGCTTGAATAAACATTTGATAAAGGAAAGATGAAGAGAAATGTTAATCCTGAATTTGTATCTCAAGACATGCAGGGGTGAAAGAGAGAGAGAGAGACAGAGAACTGGCTAGATTTTCTTACAAGGTTATAAGACAAATAAATCCAAAGATACTAATCAGAGGAATTATCTCTCCTCTTATCTAAACAGCTACTTTAATGCAAAGTCAAGAAATAACTGGCCTTCCAGGAAGACTTATGTTTGCATAAAAAGGGAGATATACAGGCCTACTCAGCTGAAAAAAAGCCCCAACAACAGCAAAGAATGGGTACAGCTTCAGAAATGTATAGAGTTTGGGGACAAATCATGGAAGAGGCTGAATGGCCCCAGAGATTCCTCCAGCAAATTACTAGTCAAAAAAAGGTCTAAACATAAACCAGGGCAGCATGAGTCCTCCTCTCACCACTGACTGCGACTATCCTTGTAGTCCGAGGCAAGTTATTTAACCCATATAAATCTTTCCATCTGTGCAATAGGTTAATAATATTTACCTACGCACGTCTTTGGGATTAAAACACTATTATTTTTAAAGTACTTCAAAGATGAATCATGCTATGTGATTGTTAAATATTATTATTACTAAAAATGTGACATATTGTTTGACTTAAAGAAAAACGTATATCTTTATCTTAAGAAGCTTGTCAGTGCATAATGAACTAAAATTGTGATTGCTTAATATAGTTACTGCAATTTCTAGTCTGAATGTTCTGTATTTATTGTTTGCATTGCACTGACGTATATTAAATTAACAAGATTATACTGTATGATTGCTCTCCCCTTGAGACCCTTAGGAAATGAGGCTGTCCTAGGGAGCACAATTTTTAAATAAATATTATTTTATGTATTAGTTTATAAGCATGGACTGTCGTTTTTCTGCATCTTCAGATGTGTTTTTAATGTTATCTAATTCCACATTATGTTTAAAGGAAACTTCATTGCTTTGAATATTAAAGACAAAAGAGTACAAAATATATAGAAATGGAACTGCAGGAAATAATGCTGCAATGGGAGCTGAAGGGACCGATTGTTCTATTTCATTTTTTCTTTTGTAAATGTCTATTCTCTGCTGTACCATTCCTACCTCACATACAATTAATACACAGTGGAGAAAACAACGTTCTCGCTCACTTATGCATTCACAAAAGCATCTCCTATTCTTTCGATATCACTGAAAGAAGCACGTGTTAGAAACCCATCACCCTGATGTCTGACTGCACACCCACTGGCACGCCGCTTCTGTTAGTGAGGCGGACGATATCACCAGCATTTTCTGCTATAGTTTTGGCCACAAATGATTCAAGAGATATCACAGTCCAGGAGCAATGCCTAATGGTCTGTGCACACCCTGTTTTCTAGGCTAGCAGATTTATTTGCATGGATGCAGGCAGTTCCTCGACACCTGGCCTCAGTGCCCAGGAAATTTTTAGTTCCGAGTGCAGACATAACCAGACTGGAACCTCTGGAGAGGGCTGCACGAACATACCGACAGCAGCTGTGGCTCTCAGAACACAGACAGCGCTATTTAGGCACAGCCAGAACTAAGTTAAATACAGTTGGAGTCAAAAGGCTCAATTTCCTGGCTTAAACAACACTGTTACCATATCTCTGAATTTGTCAGAGAGTGTGGAATCATTATTCAAAGTGTTGGTGGTTTCCATACACCTTCTGAGGCATATTTCTGAGGCAACTTTTTATTCTTGTTGAATAGCATTTACTTCCCATATACCCCCAAACATTCTACTCAAAGCAAAGGTTAGAGGAGCTGGTCCTCAGTATATAGATACAGAAGCCTTGCATTCCACTCTTCTGTGAACTTAGATGTATGTTTTACTCTTGTTTTAGAACCTTTTAAGGCTGCAAATAAATCTAGACCACCCCGACATGGCTCCCACTGCACAAGCCATTCATCTAGAATAAATTCAGCTGTCATTTAAAGTTGAACTAGATCAGACAAAGAAGCAGCAATCAAGCCATTTCCATGGGAGGCAGGTAATTACAGAATCTGTTAAATTATAGTGATTAGATGCTGCTAAGAAGAAGCTCCAAGAAATCTCAAGCAACTTTTGAAGGGGGTGGGGGGTGGGGGTGGGAAGTTTAATTAAACAGCTGCAGGGCTCTTGCAATTGATTTGATTTTTCCTTACCCCCTACCCCCCCCCAACAAAAAGCAAGCAGGTTAACAAGAGACAAAAGGCAGATAAGGGAGTGTAAGTGGATCAAGGGGAGCCTTGGGAAATCCTCAAACAATAGGTCTGAATGTGGCATTAAATGGTTCATTTGGTGGTAAGTGATTAAATGGGAGAGGACTTTCTTTATCATGGAAATTGGTCCTCTATCCTGTTGGACCTATGCTAATGATCTGAAAGGAGAGAGAAGGATGACTGTGTCATAATCGTTTATAATACACTATTTCGTGTTGGACTAGCAGGAACGTTTGCATGAATACAGTCATGCAAGGAATCTGAACAGCAAAAGATTTTTGTTTGGCAGGAATTATTCTCATTGGGGTCAAAAGTTCACAACCTAGAAAATGCTGGCTGGCTATACATCACCTTAGAGCAAAATGTGCCATTTTTAGTCACAACACTGAGAAGAACACAAAGGCCCTTCATGGGATCCTATTTTACTGAGAGGTCTCCATTTCCAAGCCTAATTAAAATTAGCCTGGCGATGGGAAAAATTACACTGTAATCATAGGGGGAATCGCAAACCTGTATTTAAACCATTTAAAGCCTTTATAGCCCTAATTTATATTTTACAAGGTAAGCTATGTCAACAGTGATATTCCTTCAAAGAAGGAAGGCCTACTTGCTCAGCACATCAGCTAAGAGTTTCAGAGCGATCGGAGCTCCTATTTCCAAATTCATTTGCTAATTCCCTTGCCACTATGAGTGACTTTAATTTAAGCTCTCACCCTATTACTTCAAATGACTTCATATATGCATGCAAAATCTGGGAACGAGGGCTGAAACGCCTTTAATGTCTCACTGATGCAATACCAAAAATACTTCAAACTTTCAAGTGAAGAAAAGGCTGTTTCATGTAGTTGTATGACCAGTTGGATGGAATCAAAAATAGTAACACATTCAAACCCTTAAAAAGCCGGAAAGCATCATTAAAAGGTCATCCCTTTCTGCTTCGGCTTCCTAGATGCCAGTGGAAGAATAACAAATGGTTATGGTTTCATTTTACAGTGTAGCAAGGAGGATTTGAGAATCCGCAGGGCCTCATCTGCTGTTTCTTAAGCAAACATCTAATGTAATTTTAAATTTCACTTCATCATTGTGATAGCTTCAAGCAAGCCTCTCCTGTGGGCTAACCTTCCCTCTCAATGGCGTACAGTCAGTGTTACAGAACTGACAGAAACAGCTCCCTCTAAATTAGCAGCAGCTCCCCTATGGCTGTGATTTGTGACACAAGGTACACTTGTAGGGACACAGCTCCTCATTCTTTTTCATTTGCTTTTAAGTAGCACTTGGTAGTTTGTGTGTACGAAGCGATGAAGCTAGTTATTGTCACGGTGGTAAATTATCAGGTTTAATGGGGTGCAGGGCTGGGTTTACAAAGCTATTTAGGCATGTGAAAGTGCAAGAGATAAATGATGAGGTTAATACTTCTAAAGCATTGGAGATGTATTTTCTTGAAAGCTTTAGGCCCAAGTTAGGCTTCATTTTCAAAAGTAGTCCATGCATTTCAGAGTCTAAGTGTTCCCAAAAGTTACTGTGACTTAGGCTCATACATCACTTGGGCACTTCTGAAAAGCATACCTTTAGTAAAATGTATAAAAGTGTCTGTACCAGCGAGATACCTCTCTTTAAGCGTCAGGAGAGCGAGGCTGCTTGCCTGCTAGGCACTTTTTATAAATCCCCTGGGAATCTTTCTGCATTTTTATGTGTGTAAATAAATCTCACCTAGTCCTCTAGTATCCTTTAAAGCAACAGGACAACTCATCCAAGGCCACTGTGTGCGTATCGATAAATCCCTGATAATCAAATCTCCTAGTGATTACTGATATGGACTTGCTGCTAAGGCTGGAGCAATGCCAGCTCCAACGCAGCCTCCCAGCCTCAGCAGCCCAGGACACAGACATCTAGAAGGTGATCTGCAAAGATGAGAAGAGTTCTGCTAACAGAGACACATCTGGCCAGCCTGATGGCTCTCGCCATTGCAACGACCATATTCCTCTTGATGTTCAATGAATGTACAGTGAATAAGGGCATAAGCACTAATTGTCGCTCTTGGTGCCCAAGGAGGTCTTAAGATGTACTTTCGTGGGCACTGAGCTGGAGAAGTAAAGGCACCATGAGGACAGCATTTCTCCGGTACTGGCATCCCCACCATGACAAAACTCCTGTGCCACTCAGTCTTCCTGAGATTTCCATTCCTTTACAGTCACAATGAACTAGACAGAAACCTCCTCCCTCTTTAAATCAGGTTGTGATGGCCACTGTTCGAACACAGGACTTTTGCCTCTACACTAAATCTTCCTAAAGAGAATGGAATAAAGTTCTGAACACTGAAAATGAAATGTTAAGACTCAACAACCCAGGAAAAGTCTTTGCTTACTACTTCCCAACTACATACCAGCAGGCCACACTTGCTATTTCTTCAGCAAATGAAGATTTACAGTCTCTGCATAGTCTAGAGAGAATGGAGTGGATGAAGAGGGGGAAAAAACCCCAAACATGCCCCATCAGTTCTCCCTTAAAAGAAAAAATTACCAAGCTAAAGCCTCATTGGTCCCTGGGTCTTTTTCTGGGTTATCTGACACTAAGTATGTGGCTCCAAGCAGCAAATATGAAAGTACAAAAAACTCCCCTGAGATGAGCTGCAGTCTAAAATTGCAGCATGATGTTTGCTCAAAACCGACAAGCGCAGTCCCAACCTCCTCTGTTTCCCTGGTACTCATTAAACAAACAGATGGTGTAAGTGAATGTGCGGGGCAAAGCCAGTGTTGGCTGTGCCCAGGAAGCGCCATTCAGTCATCAGAAGCTCCCCTTTGCTTACACAGCCATAGTAGGGCACGAGAAAGAGAGAATTACAGGGGCAGAACAATGATTATTGAAAATAATAATCATGTTTTTTTATGGAATAGCTGGTGGTGGCTCCAGTTCTAGAGGTGGAGGGGAAAGGATCTCTAAATTAAATTCACATGATCCACTCTTGTTCATTCACATGGTTATGTAAGCTGCCCACTGGCACAAAGCAGGGTGTTTGTAAATTAAAAGGAGAAAATCATGCCATCTGAGTAAAAATAAATGCTGATGACGACTACGTATGGTAAAGATAAATAAATAATAAAGTTGATGGCATGGCGGGGCAGGACTTCAACTAAACCCTTGTGGACTTTCATCTCCAGTTCCATCGGAGCTTCCAGTTTAACAACATAGCTGGGGCATATTGTCCTGCACAAAGGAGAATGAAAACAGAATGCAATGAGTAATTTCTTAATTACATGGTCTATCAGACGCAATGTCCATTGACTTTTACAAGGTATGGCTGGACAGAGTCAAAATTATAGCAATAACTCTGCCCTAACTCACGGAGGGAAATGCCTTTCTTCTCTGAATACCCGAACTTTGAGCCTTCTCCATTCTTAACAAACACAATAGGAATTCTGCTTTTGATGTAAACTTGAGTAGACCAGACCCTCCAGAACAGCAAGCACAGGACAAATTTTGATATAGTTATATACAGACCTCAGACAACATCGGGTCTCATGGGTGGGCATCCTGAGCTAAGTGCAGCCTTAGCAGTACTACCCAAATCCTCACAATTTCATAGCAACAAGGTTCAAACCCTTCATGCCTCAAAAGCTATGAAATAAAGCAAAAAAAAAATAAAATCACAAAATAGGAGCTAAGTCTAAATGCTGAATGCTGTTTTCCACCTAATGTTGATATGCTATAGTTACCCTGTTAACTGTGAGGGGAAGCATTTGGGACATAGCATGTATAAACACAAATACCCCAAACACAGGCGGTGTGATAATAAGTGGGAGCCTATTATAGAGAATCTGTGATTCACTAACTCAGGCTCCATATGACCGCTGCAGGATACGCACTACAATCTGATCTCAGTGTTTGTCACTTGTCAAAAAATTGAGAACAAAGAGCCAATTAGCTGTGGTTTGTTTTCTTTTATTTTGCTGGAAATAAAAGCTGAGCTATGATACAAAAAGAATTCCTGGTGTGTGTACGAGGCAGGGAGAGGGAAAAAAACAATAAACAAACATTTTTACAAAAACTCAAATCATTGGACTTGCAAAACAAGGACAGCTGAGATGCACAATCAAGAGCATTAGAAAGATTTTATTTTATACAACAGAAACTTTCCTATTCTGGCATTTGCTCTTTCAATATACAGTACAACCACTAACTTCTACCAAAAATCTGCATGGATTTTAAAGGCAGCCTAGCTGGAGTAAGTGAGAAAGGTTTTCGAGGCTGTGTGAAAGGCAATGATGGGAATATAGTGGCCAGGTACTTTTCAACCATTAAGATAACACTGCTTTGCATTTGGTTAGAGACAGTATCATATACTGTTTTGTGACAATTTAATTAACTGCCCTTCCCTACCCTGTTCTGCAGCAGGTAGAGACACTGGAGACACATCACTAGCATTTGAGTGCACTTGCAGTGAAACACATCGCAGCCATGAAACAGCACTGCATAGATTCATTGGTCTAAAGATAAAAAACAACCATCTGATTTTCTAGTCTTATCTCCTGGGTAACCCAGTCCACTATGTTTCACTCCACTGAACAGTAAACCAGAAGTTTCAAATACAAATTGGAAAAAAAGCCCAAACAAACCAAAAATCCCTACTTCGACCAATTGCAAAGACAGGGAAAATCTGGAGGGGTGGAATAGAATTACTGAAATTAGAATGTAACTAGGACAGACGAGTCGATACCCATGTATTACAAAGATGACAAGAGATCTTTAAGCAACCACAAAAAAGTGGTCAAGATTTTGGTTTCGTGTCTCAGTTAAAGAGAACACCTGATACTGGCCTGGAGTATTGGCTCAGCGCTGACTGGTAATGAAAACTGATCGTTCAGGAAGTACCAGCAACAATTCAAGCAAGATCGGCAAGCATTCCTGAGAGGTTTCCCATTCAAAGATGGATCCAGTCCAACACCTGATAGCATCCAAGAAGATAATACATGACCAGTTTATTAGGACAACCTGATCTAACTGAAAAAATATGTAACCAGTGCTGTGAATGGTGAAGGAGGTAGCATGTAATTTGCTAAGCACTCTACACACAGAAAAACAAGTAGCAAATTAATTTACATCCCAATCTGGAATCTAGAAATGATAAGAAATATATTTCAGTATTAATATCTTGTTTTATTTTGTCTAAGGCACTGGCCATTACAATATGACTCTTCCCATTCCTGCTGATAGTGATGGGACCATTTTATGACTGACAAGTAAAGGGGGTCTTTTCATTCTTTTTTTAGGCTTTATATTGAATGAGGAAAACCTGCTGCTTTTCCGACCATCACAACTCTTTGTCGCTCAGTGTGCTGTTCATGAACTACTGAAGCTTATTACTTTTAAATAATAAAATAATGCAAAGCAAGGGAGTGATTCTGTACAAACCCAGATTAAAGTTCTTTACCTAGAGCTGTGCGTAGGTCACTCCTAAGGGAGGCTGAAGGGAACAGCCTGTGTGCATAGGGGAAAACACACTTCATGGTTAAGGACAACTGCCTTTCACACTGCTGCCTTTTAAACAGCAATGGGAATCAAGCAATGATGATTTCTAAGGAAAAAAAAAAAAAATCCAAATTTGCTTTCGAGCACAAACAGAGATAATTAAAGTACTTGCTCTAACAGGAAGCTCCATTAGAAAACAACTTTGCACTTTTGAGGATGGCACACTGTGTTTCTTGTTATGCCAATTTATTTTAATTAATCGGAAAAACATTTGTTTGAGGTATTAGCAATGCTAGTGCTTAGCCTGTCATTTTGCCTCCCCCCTAAATGCCCAGAATGGTAATTCTAAAGCAGAGCACATCTGGCACAAGGAGGAATCCCTTCTTCTGACACATCGCTAAAAAGAAGCAGTATAAATTCAATGGGCCAAATCTTTGTCCTTCCATTCATCTGGAGTAGAGCTGAGCTATGCTTCATAATGTTATGGAGTTCATCACTGCACAAATATATGATTTAATGGAGCGTAAAGTGTTGCTCATGGCATTGCAGGAGCAAGCTCATGCTTTCCAGGGAGGAAGACTATGCAGCTGACAAACCAACCACCTCCCAACAGGCAACCTGTAACTTGGATTTAACCTTGGAGTGTCACATATGGTGATAGATGGCCCAAAGCCCCACTGGGAGCAGATGGGTGGTAGTCCTGGAATACAGAGGGAAGATAAAGATCTTCCAAGGTATTTAAAGACAAAAAAGGAATGAGAAGACATGGAAAAAACCCTGTATGTTAAAACTAATGAAGAGCAAGCTTTTCTTTTAATTACAAACCAGTGAAGACCAAGCGACCAGAGAAGTGTAACCAAGGAGAAAAATTTGCCCCTAACCTTTCATTCTCTTTCACAATAATCTTATTTTTTTCTCTTCGATTTTTAACCTTCTCTGTCACCACCAGCACTAAAAGCTGCTTTTTTCCCCCCTTTCGCTGGTAGAACAAACAAACAGTTGCCATTTCAGTCAAAGCAATGTTATTCTTTGGCTGGCTGGCACTGGTTTCTGCTCACAGGGCGGTCAGTTCCTTTGGCTCCCATCCAGCGAGCTGAATAAACCATTCTGGCAGTAAGTGCAAACTCTGTTTGGGCTCAGAAATCAGTGCCTCAGACCTGTTTCCAACCTGAGCGCTTCCAATTTACAGCACTCCAATGCCACAGGAAGTACAGCAGGCCAATCTGAAACTCAAATATATTTGAAACAAAGCTTTCTTCAGTGCTCTTAGGTCTTTCTCGACCCTCTTCTTCCTCCTTTAACATTTGCAGGTTGGAATTTAATGCTCTTTTTTCTGCCAAAAGTTTGGCTTTTGCAATAAGTACTTCATCCAGGTGAGCCATTTCCTCCAAAATGCACAGAGGTGGCAGAAATCACAGACAGATTCATATAACCTTTTCCCTTTTTCTCACTTCCCACCTTTTATATGGGGCACTCTGAAAGTCAAGAAGAATTTTCCTGAAATTACAAAACTCATGTTTTTATAGACATGCAGTCACCCAGTGCCAGAGTTTGGATTCTCAAAGTGCAAAATGGAAAACACAAGGAAACTTATAATACAAGAGAAAGTACGGTTCAGTAAGTGCAAAGGCTAGCTGGACGGATTAAAACTGCTGAACTAGGCACTTAAGACTCCCCTTATGCTCTGCTTTCCGTCAGAATAACACTAACAGCAGAATTACACTTCACTGGGATAAGGAATGGGGCGAGGAGCTGCCTGTGAAAAGGGCAGCAAATGTGAATGCAAAGTTTGAGAAATTGTACTGAGTGCTGTGTTTCAGTGCTTGGGTTCTTATTTTCTCTTTCCTCCCCTCATTTTTCACGCCATTAAAATTCCACCTCAGACACCAGACTCAAAATGAACAAACAAACATGCATTGTTCAGTACCAAAATCCACCGGCGCTCCCGCGGCTGCTGCTGAAGCTGCAGTGACACTTGAGCTGGGCCAGCAGAAACCACTCAGGCGGTTCACAGAGGGAATGCCAGAGTGACAGATTAAGTACAAAACTAATCCACACGTTGTGTTTCTACTGCACAGGTGCGTTCAGGGATTATCTTTCTGCCATGCAAGTCACTTATGCCAATCTCTAAAGATCCTTTCTCTTTCCTTCAGTTCCTCAGTCAATCTGAAATAAGCTTTCCATGCCTACTGTGGTGAAAAACTAGAAGGAAACTAGTTCTGTAAAACTTCAAATGTCATCTTTACCTCTTGTACACAGTAACTTATCAATCATTGTAGCATGCAAACATCCATCTCTCTGAGCAGATGAAAATAATTCACATTTTTTAAAGGGACCTTAAATATTACCCCCTCCCAGTGCCCTGCGAAGAACAATTTGGAAAAAAAAATAAAAATGAAAGCTTTAAGACCACCTCTAAATCCTGCACATAAATATTACGCTAAGCAAAGATGAAGACAAATAATGAAAAAGATGCAAGAGCCCTGAGATGTGTTTGAAGTTGTCAGATAAAAGTTAGCACATACAAACTCCCATTTAGAAGCAGAAGTAATTTGAAGAGGTTCACCTTAATGGACGGCACAGCCAATATGTGTTCTGGTTTCCAACAAAAAGTGACATGCAGTAAAATATTTAGGCAATCTTTTGAGGACTATGTAGCATTTCATAAATTAAGGGGCTTTAGTCAGCTTTCCACGTGACAGCAACCAACCCGCAGCTCAGTTAGAGGAGAACTGTTTGTGATTTATCCCAAGATGGATTGGAGGAACTTCTGGCATGGACTGACACTGATATAAATGGCTCAAGAGTTTTTACTGAGAAGAAATGGAAAACAAAGCAAACTGTTTTAAATAGAAGCTACCATAACATTCAGCTCAAGCCTAAATTCCCTGTTCAGAAGTTCACGTGACTAAAACCTAAGACACAATTTTCAAATAGGTTAGTTAAGGTGCCTTTGCAAATTTCACAACTATGTTTGAGAATTATTTCTTTCTCATTCCATTAGCAAATAGGATATTTCATGCAGCTCTCTAGATGTCGTACTTGGATGTCTGTCCATATTTGTGTATTTTATATGAATTCCATGCACAAACATTGTGGTTGTCTGTAAACTGGGGAAAACTCCTGATCACACTAAGCCATTTTCAGCAGGTGAAATCAGGTCTAGGAAGTAGCTCGCAGACTGTTAGAAATCAATTGAACCAAAGCGCTCAACTGTGTTAAGTGTCTCTGTGTAGCTTTTGGGAGAGAACATAGTGTAGTGGTTGTTACAGAAATGGGAGAATGAGGGGAGAGGAATCCTGCCATGATGGTGTCACAGAATGCCTGGGTGACCTTGGGCTAGTCACTTGTGACCTCTGTAAAATGGAGTTAATCACACTTATCTGATTCAAGGAGGCATCAGGAGACCTACTGTTTCCTAATTGCTTAGAGATATACACAGGAAAGGCACAATATAACTACTTCTGCTATTAAAAACAGTTACATGGGTTAGGTTTCTGGAAATATCTACTGGTGACACAATAGATTTTACCCATCTGTGTAAAACCATCAAGCACTGCTATTATTTTGACCTCATTGATAAAGAAAGGATGGGTGGTCTGGTAGACTGAAGAACATTTTGGCTGGACGCTATTACCCTTTGAGACGACCTCTTGTTTCAAGTTTCATTGGTGTACCAGAAAAGTTACAGGCAACAACAGTAAGAATTCCTGTAACTCATTCTACAAAAACACTAAAATCTGCTTTGTCTCCTCTGACTTGCTACGCCTCCGTACTAACCCTAATGATATTCTTCCTAATCAAACATATGTTAATGGCAGGAAGCAATATCACTCCCTTCTGTTTTTACCTGACCTTTCTTTCTTTGGGTATTCATTGCGTATGTGAAGCTATACCAACCTCAGTCGTCCCACACTATTAGAGAGTTGTAGAAAAATTGACAAAGAAGGGGAACAAAAATGATGGTAATTTAAGAGGGAGAATAAATTTAAAAACAAGATCCCTGGATGAGGAACTATATGGCTTGAGGTAGATCCTTGTGATAGTCTCACGTAGCCATTCAGTTTTAGGGACAAAAGTTAAGGTGCTTTGGGCAGGAGTTATGTGAACTGAGTAGCCAGGAAAAGAGACGATTTACGTTGAAACATAGCACAACCAACCATCAAGTGGTAGTAGTTTTACAGTTGAAATGAGACTCCGGAGAATTTTTACAAAATCTCCACATTTGGCCAGGCAGGGTAGGGCAAGGAAGGGGTCAGTGCATAAGCATTAGTTTTAACCTGGAGTAATCCATGCTGATTTTCATTTCACCGCAACAATTTTATACCAGAAATACCTATACAGAATTGAAATATCGTCACCACTGTGTAAAGCGCTTGTTTTCTACAAAGTATCCTTGTTTTACCAGCTCAGTGTGTTTGCCAGGATGACCCACTCTGTCAATTATATCAGTAATGCAACCCCCACCCACACGTGCTTCAACACCAGACTTGACTAATGCATGAATCTTTATGCCGTGCTCCTTATGAAATGCTGTGTCCTATCACGTTGCCACGATACTGCCACTAGATTTATAGCTATAACTAAATCATCTGATCACACCACTTCTGTGCTGTGCTTCTTCCATTACCACCTAATGTATCAAAAGCATCGATTTTACACTTGTGAGCTTTCCTACTGAAGCACTCCAAGGTCTTGCAGCACTTTATTATATCCCAAGCCCACTCCCATAGCTGTCATGCTAATGAGGCATGTGTCGCTACTTTAATTTTTCTGAAGCGGGTCACAAAGCTCAATTCTCCCCTCATGTGGGAGAGCCTGGAGTCCAATTCCTGAGCTGTCATGGCTGGCTGATTTTGAATAGTGCATATGATGACACAGACTCTCCTATTACTGGCCTGGCCACCACAAGACCCCTTCCCCCCAAATGCTGAAAAGAAATATGGCCACTTATGGTTTCGGAATGCTTTTCCCTACTTGCAGCATGTTGTACTTATTGAACGCCTATTATCCCGAGGTGTTCAAAATGCTGAAATTATAACCTGCCTAACCTCAATAATTCTGAGAGGCAGATTTTGGTCTCGACAATACAGGTCTCATTTAGACAGGAAAGAAAATGAAACACAGAGAGATTAAGAGACTAAATTGGCAGGACATCTATAAATACTCTGAAAACCTACAGAAATTTAACATAACGGAAAAAGGCCCAGATTATCTAGAAAGGTGCAATATATTTTAAGATAACAGGTAAAAATTGCCAGTAATTTAATGCCCTGCCAGAGCATCTTGAGTTAGGACAGGTAGAAAGACAAAAGTAACAATAGTAATTTTTTTGGCTACTCTGAAAGGCATCCCAAATGCCCTTGCAATATTTTGTGGGGTTAATTTCTGAGTAAAGCTGCTGTCCTAAGAAGTGAATAGTTAGGAATAATTAGGAGGTGATTAATGAGGGCGAGTCTGGCCTTCTTATTTTGACCACTCTCACCAATAAGACTGCTTGCTGTTTGAGACAGTTGATGAGTAAAGGGGGCAGATGCAGGCTCCGGTAGTTCAAGTAACATGGAGTCACTGGTTTTTCGCCCCACCGTTGCTGCTCTTAGTGAATGGCTGTATATTTCCATGCTATTTTGACATGTCAACATCAGCTGACCTCTTGTAAGCAGAAATGTGATATACCATATGTCTGAATGCTATCAGCTTCTGTCATACACTCTTATGATTTGAACCACTTTGTCTTTTTGCTACACATCTGCTTTATATGGAAAAGGCTTTAATTAAGTAGGCTTCCCTTGATAGGCCTAATTATTACACAGAAAGAGAAAAACAATCTATTAAATCTTCCCTGTCAAAAGACGTTACAAAAAGGGTGCCTAAACTTCGTGGCATCACCATCCCTTACCTATGGGGATGTGAGCACATGTTAAAAACCGGCAATAAAGCCCTGCAGTGTTGTGGATATATCAGCAGAATAGAGCACAACAACAGTACTTTTCATTTTCACTCAAGAATGTCAAAATTTCCAAAGTCTGCAAGCATTGAACAATCATTGTTATCCCCCATTTTATTAATGGAAGAATCAGGCAGCAGCATTTAGGTCACTGGGCCAAGGTCACAAACTGTCACCAGTCTTCTGACTCCCATTTCCAAGTATTACTTACTACAAAATATTGACCTTGTACTTGTAGATTTTGAGCTAATGCCAATCATGCATTCAGAACATTATACCACTATTCCCTCTTTATCTGGGGCTTTTGTCTCAATTCACATGGCAGGAATTAAAAACAAACAAAACTTTTAACCCTTCAAATTCTGGTGTTTTCCTAACTGCCAGCAAAATTAATTCTTATGTGGGATGCGTATACTAGGGCTTGTAGTCCTCAAAGGCTTAACCCAATTGACTCTTAAGGAACTGTGACAGTCTTTCATATAAATCCCTCCAAGATCAAAGGCTTCTTCTGTGCCATAACTGTCTATCACATCAGCTTTACTACCAAGCATGGGCACTAAGGGCTTGGTCCTGCTGTTAGACACACGGTTAAGGATTGCCCTCTCTTGAACAAAACAACCCTACTGCTTTGCACCCAGGTACACGTGGGAAGTAACTTCAAAGGATACACCGTGGCTCACACACACACAGCAAGAAGCTGCACTATCCCCTCATGTCATGTTTCAAATATCATTTTTCAGAAAACTTGCGCTGTGTCCACAGAAGGCACTTTCTTCTCTGAGTTACTGCCTCAACCATTTTAACCCGATCCTTTCCCTTCTACTCAGAGCCTCAAAGCTTCCCCCCAGAATACCTAAAGCTATCACTACTTTAGCTGAAGAATTTGTTGGGGTCATATAATGGTTTGAAAGCTGTGGTTGTGATTAATAGTGTGTTACAATAAACACAGTGAATAATGCAAAGCACAGAAACGATGGAGGAGGAAGGGGGGGAAACATCTTCTGAGGCTGTGCAGTTATTGGATGTTTAGTTTGAACGAACACACAGGTCAGAGCGAGACTTCTGGCATCTTCTCCCTTACAAATTAATCACTGGTTCACAGTGGCCAGCAAATTTCACCTTATAAATAAAGTTTAAAGCCCCCAGGTCCTCATTTTAAAATGGAGACATATGGCTTGAAAACAGCTAATGGAACAAGCCTTCACAAAGTTTGAGTTCATTCCCAACTGAGAGATCCATTTCACAGTAACAACACAACTCAGCCATGAGTACACGAACATCAGACTTCCTTCCTGTATTTTATAATACTTTGCACTTCCACGCTGGCTTTTATCTGGTGAATGGATAAAGTTCTGATGAACCTCAGCTATGACTTTTCAAAGTGTAGAAGACAGTGCTGCAGGAACTGAGAGCACACACTGCCTCCAGAAGATCCTTAGCCATACAGGCATCGGCTCACAGGTGATACGTACCCAGAAATTACATGTTCTGTGGTGTGCACCCAGAAATCTGAAAAGATTTAGAAGAAAGATTAGCTTATTCTCTGAAACCTGATGTCTGCAAGTATGGAGCCATGGGTCCCTTTCTGTCTACTCGTTCACTGTAGTGTAAACCATGGCTAGCTGCAGTAATATCATACAGATGAGGAAATAGTCTGGAAGGATACTGAAGCCAACGGCTTGCTATACCCTCCATTTACAATGGAGAACACCAAGGTTAAGTTTTGTTGCTGAGAAGCTTGTGGCAGAAACCAGAAGGCTGAATTCCTAGTACTCTTTCCAACCTCTGGACAACTCTGCCTTCAATGCTTTGTTCTTCTAAAGCTGCCCAGAAGCATTTTTTCCACCCAGAATCTACTCCTTTGGGAGTTTTGTTTCATGTTAGTCACAAATCTCTCAGTATAACATGAAGTAGACCAAAACACTGGCAGTCCTGCAGTGAAAAAGCATCTAATGGGCCATAAATTAATGTTTCATTTCCTTTAATAGTGTAATGATTAATTCCTTCTTCAGCGCAAGATTTTGTTGCACATTTGATAGTCACAGTATAAAGAAAGAAATGGGGTTTTTTAACATCGAAAAGGATCAAAGCCAAAATGCTCCTATTTTTGTTTCTGCTCTTGTAGCTTGACTCTTCAAACAGATTTTTCTCCCCAATTTTGTAAAGAAAAAGGTAAAAAACATCCATCTCAGATAAGACCTTGCACAGCTTGTCAAGTTTCAACCCACAGTGAATTTTTACTGCAGTTATAAACCTCTGAAAGTAGGGGTTTCTAATGGAAATGCTGACATAACCTTAAGTATACCAATGCTGCTGTAATGCTCAGGTTACCAGGAATATTTCTGCTGCCAATTCAGTTTAACAAGTCTGAATGCATATAATTTGTTCCAGTTGTCTTTCCTCCTCAGAGTGGGGCTCCTTTGTGCACACTTTCCAATGTGGCTTGCATTAAAAGAAAAAAAAAAAAACAAACCTACTCCTATGTAAATTCATATACACACTGATACGGTTTTATCACAGCTAAAAAGCTATAAATCTGCTTTAACTGATTCAGTGTGTTCCCTACTGGCCTGGAAAGGTGACTCATTTCATTACTGCCCTTCACTGAATGTGACAATCATAACTTTGCTTTGTTCTCTTTGGGATATTTATTCTTTGAAAAAAAAAAAAACCAAAAAAACTCAGTCCTGACTTGTATGTATTCATATTATCCACTCCTGAACAAACCTCTGCCTGCTTGAGCCAAAAGGATTTTAGCTGGGTCAGGATTTGACCCTCGTTATGCTAGGAATCTAATCCAAATGCCTCCCACCGATATCAGCGATAAGAATCTAGTCCTATGGCAAATGATTTGCTTCTCACCTTTGGCTCATCCTGAAGCCAAACAACTGCCAGGTTAAACAAACACTCTCAGGATGCAAAGCGAATTCACGGGGCAAGGGCTTAAGTGGGCACTTCTAGAGCTTCATGTCCTCCAAGAGATCTGCAGCTTGCGCACTGAAAATCTTTCTGATCTTTCCTCCTGGTGGGAAGAGTGAAACTGGAGGAACAAAAACTCAACAGGACAGCTCCACTGCTCAGTGAATAGGAGCAGGAATAATTCATGATCTGATCTGCCTGACCACATCTGCCAGTTTACAATTTCTTACTTTGTCTTCCCAGGTCTAAGAGGCAATGGCTGATGCTTGGGAATTCAAAACTTGAATCTTACAACAGAATAAATTTGGAGGCATGATTTAAGGACAAATTTTCAAATATGCCAGTCAATTTCTGGATGGTTTCAGTGATTTCAAGTAGATGACAACTGTGCAAATCAAGCCAAAATGACCAGATTCAGGCTCCTAACTAACTTCTCAGGCTCCTATGGACCCATAGTCAGCCACAGCTCTTTCTGCAATGAGTGGAAAAAGGGGAATCTCCTCAGGATGATTCAGACCCTGATAGCCTGAAATGCCTCAAACTAAATTGAAAGCTTATGATTAGTATGTCTCTTGTTTAGTATTCTGAGTAAAATTAAAAGGGAGGAATTTACGTCATGGTGTCTCAGGCTAAACTCTGAACATGTTCCCAAATTAGAGGATAAATTCAGTGAAAAATTGTGTAAAGCTGCTTTTCAAAAGACTTTCAAAAGACCTCTCCTACCACCTTTTTTTTTTTAATTGCCACTGTTAAAAAAAAGTTCATTTATTAAAGAATATTTTAAAACTATTGCTAAACTAGACATCTTTTTAAACCTTTCCTCTCCTTAAGATGCTTTTTTCCTGAACTTCTGAAATGTTGGTGGGAGATGGTAGTGTTAAAAAAGTTTTAATAGGGAAAACGATAATCCAAAGAACATTTTTCATTTTTTAAAAGACACCTGGAGAATGATTGGCTATATTCCTCTGTTTCCCTTCTGTAATTATGAATTACCATTATGAGTAACACTGACTGCTAATGAACTCTGCAAATCTCTGATAAAGGATGCAGAGATTAATTGTTATTCTTACTTAACATGCTTACTCGAGTAGTAAAGAAAGAAGCAACAGAAAGCACTGTGCAAGGACAAAACACAGAGAGAGAACAGACCCTCCACCCACAAGCCTTTTTGGAAAGGAGAAAAAAAAAAAAAGCCTTACATAAAAGAAAATTGAATTTAATTGGGATTTATTATTAATTATTAGATGAGCAAAATATCAATTATTAAGATTACATTATGAAAGGTTCTTTTGCTTTCCTCAGTCAGATCCCTGAAAATTCTCCACTTCTAAGAAGCCTGACATGGTACCATTCTTTCTTTGAAATGCTTTAATATTCTGTATCTTTTGGGCTCCCTGCTGCAGTTTGATTTCTGTGTGACTGTCTCTTCCATCCCAGTGCTGTAAACACCTAACCCTGTGCTTCAGCAGGACTCCTACAGGACAACTCATGTGTCTGAAGTTGGAACTGAAGATCAGAGGAGTGATGCCTGATGCAAAGCAGGCTGATGAGAAGTTCAGCCTTTCAGTTAGTCACACGGGGCTGCAGAATGAGTCTGAAAACAGCAGTGTCTGTGTAGCAGAGTATGCAGCACCAAACACAGCAAGGATACTAAAGAAATAAACGCTGAGCACACACATAGATAAATTAAAAACTTTCAGTAGGAAATACCCTGTATTTCTGGAAGATGACTTCCTTCTAGGTACTGAAGGAATCCAGCGACAACGGCAGTAGCGGCAGATGATCTCGTTGGTTACTCGCTGTAAACTACCAGCAATCCACAATTTATATCAAATTAAATTATTTGACAAAACACAAATAAGGCTGTAGTAGTCCTCCTCAGCCTTTTTGTGAAGGATTTATCTGCATAAATCTGGGTCAAACCATTTAATAAAAAGGTGGAAAGTTCTTTCTGAAGAATAGGAAAGGAAAATTAGAAATGGTGATTGTCTTCAACAGCTCAAGGCTGATCATTAAAGATAAAAACTTAGGTTTTTAACCCTAACTTTCTGTTTCCTAAACAGAAAACAGGACATATTCCTTAGTTTACAAACCAGGAGGTCCAGACTGGTACAGTTCAGTTAGAAATGAGAAAGAAGACCGTAGGGAAACCTACTGCTTCAAATTGTCCAGCACTCTAAACAAAGAAAAAGTGGCAAAGGCAAGAACACAACTCTGCATTAACTCCCTGACTGCTGATTTTCTTTAGCCAAGTTCATGCAGATCTCACTAAGGGGAAGCAGCACATCGTGGTTTTTTTGACTTCTGGGGTCAAACTGGTCCTCTTTTGGCCTATTTTCCACTGAAATCACGGATCCTATGGAAGTCACACTTGCCTCCTAGGATCTGACCCTGGCATATTTATGGATGTACTCAACACAATTTTCCCTCCTCCCATGCACTGACAAGGCAATCTGTGCCTGAGGTGAGGGCTGCATTGTCCATGCTTCACACAACACTGAACACTCCTCCTGGAATTCAAAGTCTAATAACACAGGGAATCATGCCTGCCTCCCATCTCTCTCTCTCTCCAGCTGCAATGTCGCTTTGGGTGACTGGCAGAGTAACCTTCCACTGCTGCTTTTTTTGTGTATAAATGCCCTTAGTGGTAGCAAAGGAATGGGATTGTTTCAGTCAGTGGGGAGCAGCAAAAGTTGTTGGAATAGGGATGTATTTGAGGGAGAATCTAAAGAAATTGGGGTACACGTATTCAGAAGTGGGTGATAAGACTCCAAACTGTATTAGTTCCTTCCTACAGAGACTTTAGTAGATGTTACCTCCAGTGTCACCTAAGTAATTTCTAGGACTGAAGAGTCAGTTTTAGATATTCTTACAACTTTCTGGTATCTCCTTCTGATAGAATGAAATAAAATTCATGTCCTAGTCTCTGAAATTGGTTTCAGAGTATTAAAATGCCCAAAACGAGAGGTGATTTTGGATTTTGTGGCTCTCATCTGCAGAGCTTGTTTCAAATGTCTACATCCAGCCTTCCCATCTGCCTGATACGAGCAATTCAGAGAAACACACCAGACCCCACAAAATGACAAAAGCACACTTCATGTTGAATGCCTGTTCGCTGATGAAAGAGCTGGAAGAAGTCACGCACTTCGGCTTTGACTACGAGGCAACACGGTCAGCATTCTCAAAGGAATTCAGATGTCAGCTTTCCACAGATTTCATATAGTTTTCAAAATCTGTTCTTTGTCACGCTGCACATCAGCTCCTCGGGGGATAACAGCCACTTCCCTACCTCGCAGCTGTGCTAAGCAGAGATGTACCTGCTAACGTCCCCAGTGTTACAACTGCGGATGCTGAGGGAAGTGGACAGCAATGGTCAGGCTGATGTGCTCTTCCTAAACACCATTCCCTAAAGCAATTTAATTTTTTTATTTTTTAATTTATTTTTCATGTTATTTACTCGTTCAAATGGAAGAGAGCTGCTGCCTCCGAGCCAATCACTAATCTCTCCATCCCTCTCCTTGGCTGGTGCCTCAACCTTTCCTAGCCAGTCAGCATCCTGCCTACAGCCCCACTGGCTCATGCTTCTCCTCCCATACCACTGTCAGAGACTTACATGGATTGATGTTCTGATCCAACACAACATTTGTTAGTTTCTTAAAACAATCAGATTAAAGATTGAATGCTTTCAGACACTTCTGGCTTCTCATAAGTCATATACATACATACCTACACACCAGTATATACATATACTGATTGATGAGAAACCTGAAGAACTAATTAGTGTTTCTGAATGCCCACCAAGATACTCCCAAGGCAGCCTACTTTTCAAATAATGCTGAAATCCTCAAATCAGGAAATTTTAAGGTTTCTGAAAGGAAACATCCTAAGATGTTTGAGAGAGTTGGTGTTATTTAGCCTGGAGAAGGGAAGGCTCGTGCACCATTTAAATACTTTAAAGAGGCTTATTTATAAGGAAGATGGAGAGAAACTTTTTACCAGGACTTGTAGTGATAGCACAAGGGTTAACAGTTTTAAACTCAAAGGGGATAGATTTAGATTTGTTATAAGGAAGAAATTATTTACTATGAGAGCGGTGAGACACTGCAACAGCTTGCTCAGAGAAGCTGTGGATGACCCATCCCTGGAAACATTCAAAGTCTGGTTTGACAGGACTTTGAGCAACCTGATCTGGTGGAAGATATCCCTGCCCACGGCAGGGGGTTGGACTAGATGATGTTTAAAGGTCCCTTCCAACCCAAACCATGCCGTGATTCTATGAAATGGAGACATTCACATTCTAGTTACTTTGGGTAATTTTAGGTAAAATAAAAAGTCTTCTGGAGTTGACATGTATAAAAATAAAAGCAAAAAGGTCCATGCCTGAAAAGTCTTTTTTTCCTTCAAATTAAGTAGCTACTGACAGTATAGGTACAATAAAAATTGGCGATTCTTGATGTTCTAAATTAATTTTACCTTATAAGTAAAAAAACCCAAACAATGGCTTGTATTATATCCAATACAAAATTAAAAGACCTAACAGATGCCTGCATATTTATATACTTATAGTTTGCTTCAGCCTTCATTTGAAAGTTTAGTTGGACATTTTCCTGGAACTGTAGAAATAATATTATGGGCATTATTACCTTTCTGGAATGAAAGGAACTTAGATAAAGAATAGCCTACTGTATCTTCAAAAAGTAGCATGTTTCTTAAGTTCCATGTGCATTATATTTGCAATTTACATGGGGATTTGTAACAGCGGTGCTGCTCCCTGGGTGTTACTTACTTTGGATGGACTTCTCTAAGGCTGAGTTTACACAGCTGTGGAAAGAAAACCTAGCCACAATCAATTAAAAAGTGCAACACAAATCCTTTGGACAGCATTCTCAGGCTGTCCTGCTGTTGAGACAGCTACTATTCTCCGAGAATGAGTGCTCTAACTGTATTAAACTTAGTCCTAACCAAAATAAGCTTTTACTAATTTTCACCATTTAAGGAACATAAAGACCCGCCTTTGTCATTTAAAGTTTAAGCTGACTAAGCCTCATAGAAACAGAACGTTAAGGAACTAAAGCAATTAAATCCATTTACAGAGGTCAGAAGAGTCTCTGGGTTTTTGACATGATGGACTTGTATGGTCTGTGCTTCTTATTCATGTGAACTCTCAGATTATGGGTTGATAGGTGGCATAATAAGTCACCTTTGTTTTCCTCTTGATAGCAGAGTGACGCTGAGCTGATCCTAACAGGTCACCAGTGTGCTGGCATTACCTGCACTTCTGATTACTGAACAACTAGAATAAGCACGCAAATGAGACCCCAGATGCCCTGTCTTTGTGTGGGACATATTTATTACCAACCTGCTGAATCCTACACACAAAGAAGGCCTCAGGGAATGCAGTATGTCTACAAGCCGATGCAAAAAGCACTGGGAAAAAAAGAGGATAAATATCCAGGCAGCTGAAAAGCCTAGAGTCTAACTAACTTACTAGTACATCAATAATACAATAATGTCGTCAACCCACTGTGGACTCTGAACAATGCTTTTTCTGTTGTTCAGCTAATTAGTAAAAGAAGAGATTAAGGTCTTTAATCTCACTTGTTTTCTCTTTCTTCCCTCTTTTTACCTGGAGGGCATGCATGTATGTGTGCATATCTATTCCCTAAATGAACAAAGAGAAAGTACATACATTGTGATGTTGAAAACCTAAGGTGGAGTGTGAGTTTGGCTTTATTTCCAACAAGAGGGTCATCTAAATGATTTCAGATTTCAATGTACTGCAACTGCAAGGAGTTAGATGTGTGTGTGTGTATGTGTGTGTGTTACAGGGTGGGAGGGAAGGGGGGAAGCTGAACAGAGGATATGAATTTTAAACAGTTTTCTGAATGAATACGACACTGTATTTCCCCCTACTCTCTTTAGGATGACAATTCAGAGGAGATAACCTTCTCCTTTGAAAAACCGTGAACGGAAAGTTTGTTTTTACCATAACAAATGCAAGAAAAGAAAAGAAGAGGGAAGCTGGGAAAGGGGTGGTGGTGGAGGGGGGGGGGCAAATTAAATGTCAAACTTTCTCTCCTTACTTGTAGATAACAGCATACTAGGAAACCTTCTTAGAAGCTTAACATAAATGGAGTTAAGCTGTTGCCAGCTGCAGTAAACCTCTCTCTCACCTTTCTTTCTCTCTTTCAAGATATCTTTGAATGCCTTCTCCTTCATCATAAATCAGACCTGTGAGCAATTATCACTCAAGCCGGATGGCAGTGGCCTGAGTGGCCACTGCTATTCCACTGCTGTAATCTGCACTTCGTCAGGTTACACTACCCTTGATGAAATTTCACATTTCTTTGCCAATGAGCGTTACCTCTCCATTTACGACTCATTGTCTTTGCAGCAGAGCACTGTGAATCTCATTCCTCCTCTTGAAATTTGTTTAAGCAGCACGGTCTGGAGCACCCTCACCTCCCGATCGGGGAGTCTCAGAGCATCCCAGAAGCTCAGGGTTGTGCTGCTGCCTCAAATACTTACCCCTGAGGGCACCGCTCAGCCCCTCTGAGGGAGATGCGGATGCAGACACCCTCCTTTGGCCTCTGAGGCTGAGCACACGATGCTGATGCCACTGTCACAACTCACAAGGAAACTCTTGGGTTTCGGCATTCCCTTTTCCATCCATGTTCCCCTTCAGTGACAGGTTTCTGACAGCGGTGGGAGCCTCCGGGCCTCCCTCAGCCCACCTGGCCACCCTCCCCTCAGCCCTGCGCCCCACCAGCCCCTCACAGAGAAAGGGGGTCCTTGGGTGAGTTTTAGGAGGAAAAAAAAAAAAAAGCCCCAAACAAACACAAAATTCCTCTCCCCTAAAAAAAAAGAAGGGAGGGGGCTCCAACCTTCAACTCAGGTGAAGTTTTTGAGCTCATCTCTCACCACAGCAACGCACGCAGCAGCCAGCACGAACCTTCCCATTGCTGCATTTTTCCAACTTTTATGAGGTATTTTTCAACCTTTATGAGGTGATTCCCCCCCCCCCCCTTTTATCGCCCTTCCCCAATTTATTTATTTTTGTTATTTTTAAACAAAATACCCCAAAAACCAACCCAAGGGGCACATCCCCCGCCAACCTCCACCCCCGCTGTCAGACCAAGGAAGAAAAGTAGGTAGGTAGAGAGAGAGAGAGAGAGGAGTCACTCACCGTTGGCGGCGACACAGAGGTTTCCAGAGCCACTTTTAACTAAGAATGAATTAGGGACAAACTCTTCCTCAGAGTCAGAGTCGGCGGCCGGCTGGGCCGCGCCGTTGCCCAGCAACCGCCCCGGGCCCTCATTGGCCGGCGGCGAGGGGGGGGGGGGAGGGGGACTGCTCGGGGGGGGTGGAGGAGGCGGACGAACAGCGCAGGGGGGGACCTGCGGGCCACAAGCACACACGGACGGACACAGAGAGAGAAAAGGGGCGGCGGGGGGAGAGGGGGGACAAACAACAAAACAACACAAAAAAATAAATAAAATGAACAAAAAGCGACAAAACACAGACAGAGAGACAAAAAGAAGTTGAGCCGGGGCACTAAGGAAGGCCGCCCCCCCCCATCACCTCCCCCCTCCCGCAACGCCTGAGGGGCGCCCGGCTGCACGTATCTGCCCGCTGGCTGCTCTGAGGGTAACAGTCCCTTAAAACTCATATCCATCGGGGTTTGGGGATTTTTTTTTTTTGGAATTAAGGCATGGGAGGGAGCGCCGATAATGTTTCGTGCCACACCGTGGGCACACAGGGTCAGCGAAGCCAAGCGCCGACGCCGGGCTGCGTTGTACTAAAGGAGAAGTTTTGCCCGGCGTGTTGTGAGGTAAATTATTTCAGATTTCACGTGGAAAGGGTAAAGTCCTTGTGGGGATTGGGTTTAATCATGCCCTTATCGGGTTTATAAGGCAAACAGCCTGAATCCTGGCGCGGGCGGGCGGGAGGTGGAGGAGAGGGCTAGTCATCGCTGTGTGGTGTTGAAGGATGTCGGCAAGCCAACACACTGATACAGGGCAGAAGCAAAGATCAGGGCAGACAGCGTCATTTAGTTGCTCAAATCATGAGAAATGCAGCAGATGAGTTTCTTACGTAAAGCTGCGCCTGATCAAGGAGGAGCTTCTACTGACTGCGAGGAAATTGGATCAGGCACGTCGAGGTTAAGTAGATCCAATTCGAAAAGCATACCGTAAATAATTAACGGTTATCAGGGCCTTATTCCAATCAGATTTTTAAACAAAACTAGGAAATCAGAAACCCCAAACTGGTGAAAAAACTATCAGGCAAACGTGGAGGTCAGATATGTGCAGTACATCAATAAAAACAGGGGGAATATGAACGCAGACCTGTAATAGGTTAAAATACAGGACAATGCATTTAAACATGCATTTTTCCCCATGATACGTTTAATCTGAAAGTCATAATGATTAATCTCCCGCATTTTCCCAAGTACTGAAATGTAACCATGCAAAATCCATCAAAATAATAACAGTCAGCACAAGAAAACTAGCAAACTTAAAAAACGATCAGTTTCTAAAAAAACCACATTTTAAACATAACATAGCACAGGACATAGCTGTACAATATTTCTTTGTAAACACAACATGAACACTTGAGAAAAAGACACAAACCCAAAACAATAAAGCGGGTTCAACATTTAAATCCCCCAAAACTGGTTCTGCCAAGTTTCTTTCCACCTTGATCATCAGTTTTTCTTGTGGTAAGCCCTTGGATGTCACCTCCCTGGCGTATGCAGACCTTATAAATTGCTGATTATAGTCAAAGGTAGAAATTGTGGCGTTGGAGGCAAAGCCTGGGGACCGGGGACAATACAGGACTGTACCTGTGCTCAGAGGCACTCAATTGACCGTGGCCACCCAAAGGAGAAGACAGCCTTGGTGGAGAGCCTACACTTTCTGGCATGAACTGCTGTCATTAAAGCATGTGAGCTGTAAAGATGCGAGCCCTCTGTGTTTTCTTATGATCAGCACTGGAGTTGTCTGGGTCTTGTTCCTTCTGACAAGCCTCCAGACAGAGAAGTTCCTCCTTTAGGAATGCAGCTTTTAAGGAATCTGCAGCCTGCTTCACAGTCCCTGACCCTTTTTATGGTGCCAAGGCTGTAACCTTCCCATTGTGTTAACGACCCGTAGGAGCTGGAGAGAGACAGCAAAAAAAAAAAAAAAAAAAAAAAAAAGGAAAAAAAGGGGAGCACGTGCAAGTGGATGAAAATTGCTTTCCCTGATGCAGATCCTGACATGCAAAGGGAGGTTCAGCTCTAACTCTGATGTGCTGTAGAAGAAGGACAGTCTACTCTGCGTCATCCTCATTGCAATGGAGATTTGGTGAGCCCTGACATGTAGTAAAGTTTAAATCATAACTTTGATTTGCTATGTGTTTGTTACAGAACAGGATGACATGTATTTCTAATACTGTGTAGTCAGAGCCTGAATTCTAGTGTGACAGTGAATGAAATGGAAAGAAAGTGTTAAACCTATGTCTTCCTATAGACCCATACAGTTTTTCAGTGTACTTTGTAACTTGAAGACACATTTTTCCAGCCATTGAGGGATTAAACTAGATTTAAAAAATTATTTCAAGCCTCTGACTTGTTTACCCAAAAAAAGCATAAAAAGGAGGTTGATGGTGTGACTACCCCTGACAAAAAAAAATATGTGTGGTAAATGACAGTAGACCTTCAGTGCTCACCCTGTGTTCTGGTCAGACAGCATGCTTGGCAAGAGCTCTGTAGTCAGGACGTAAAGACCAAGAGCAGAATGAGCTGAATTTAGAATCGTAAACCTAAAAGCAAAATGTCAGTGCTTCTGTCAGCCTGCATCAGAAACTTCCTGCCATTTCCACAGGGCTGCAGGTGGAGATTTTTGGTATAGCCTTTCCCCATCTCCCAGTATTGCAATTTTGGAAACAAGAAAATTAATGAGAAAAAAACCCCAAACCTCTTTAATAAAAACTTTGGATTTTAATCAACTACACCCTTGCAGAGTGCACATGAGAAGGTTCCGTGGACCTTCACGGTCATTACACACATTTCCAGTGCTGCAGGAGCTGACCTTTACAAGGGAGGGTTCCCTAGGAATCGCTCATACTAACCAAGTTCCTGAGGGCTGTAATGCTGTGGAGAGCACTGGCACGTACCGCTGTGTTCCCTCAAAAATTCCCTTTTGGGCACATGATACTGGGGTGGACGCAACAGGAGATTTTACAAGCTGCTGGATGGAAAGTGTGCTCTGGTCAGCTGTGCTGACAACAACCGGTTAAATTACATGGGGAGCAAAGCGATACCTTCCTTTTTAACCTGTCAGCAACTCTGTAAGACAAGGGTGTCTTAAATTGTGGAACCTTTAAAAGAATTGCCTCTTTTTCTCTGCTTGGACAGAAAAGCAAAAATTGGATCTGAGCTTTTCACAAAAAAATAAGCCAGGAGAGAGATGAAAGATACAAGTCCATATCCTTCTCAGACAAGTACCTCATTGAATTTACTGCAGCTGCAGGTCCAAGTAAAACAAGCAGGATTCGGCCCATAAGCTTTCATTCCAGCTGCCAGAGCAAAATTTCTAATTGATTAGTACAAAATGAATTCGCAGCAATACTGGGTTGCTATGGAACCTGAGCAAGTAGGCCAAGTCACTTTGTGGTATGTGCTGTTTCTCCTTCAAAAACACAAAACAGAAGGACTAGATAACACATTCATTATGCACACTCTTCCAATTTGGAAGCTAACTCAAGGAAAAACAAAGCGTATTCCAAGTATGGGCCCCTTGGCATCAATTTGTAACAATCTTACATATCCGCTTGCAGTGAACAGTCAAAATTATGTTCTTTGGACTTGAGGCAGGAATAATACAAGTTGAATGTCTCTGTGTGAATGATACGTTACTTGCACACATTCAGAGGAAAACAGAACCTAAACTTCTATTTTATCTATGTGCCAGTATTTCAGATTAAGATTAAAAAAAAAAAAATCAGGGGAAGATATGTTACCGTCTCTGGTAGATTTATGAAAGTACTTAGGAAACACAAACTTTGCAAATAGGTTAACACAAAGAGTCTGTTTCCCAGCTTAACTAAGGAACTCTGCAAAATTCAGGCAACCACTTTAAATTTAGGGAAGAGACAGACCAGAGCAGACTCGAAATAGGGGAAAGTAAGACAAACAATAAACATGCCTTTGTTTTCTGCTACACATTTGGCTGTAATATCTCAGAATACAGTGTTTCTAGAATTACTCTGTCTCTTGCAGGATTTGGTGGCCTTCACAGATCAAGAGCTAATTTAAAATGGGTGTATTCATGCTAGTGTGAATAGAAGGGCTGCCAGGAGTACAGAACACTCAAGGAGATACTTTTAGATGAAGGACAGTAAATTGTTTCATAGACTATATTTAGCGGATTATACTCATATGTTTACAATTTGTCCCAAAAGAGGTGAAAAAGAGTAGATATACTAACGCTGACTTTTCACAGAACCGATACCACCAGGCAATGGGATTTAATAGTGTTCAGTATACCCAGAATGCTATTATCTGCAATCAATAAATCATTAATATCAGCTTTTATCCCATAGTACTTTCTTCTATCAAGCTTCAACCAAGAATCTTTAAGAGCTTTACAAGCATTGAGTATGTAAGCTTTGAAATACTGTTACGGGATCTGTTGGGATCTTTCATTGGATTGGCTGATAAAATTAAATTGTCTGGGGAGCAGACTTACACGTCTGACAGCTAAGGAAACTGAGGCACAGAGAAGGGAAATAATTTGTTTCCTGTATCTGCGTACTGTATCTCTAGCCACTGAAACAGTCTAAAATGTTATTTGTCACACTCAAAATATTTTAAATTAGCAGAATTCCCACCATGGAAGAAGGACAGGGGAAGGCGAGCAGAAGTACTGTCATCACGATGACCTCAGTCCAGCAACTACAGCAGTTCTCACCTAAGAACTTTTGCATTAAGTCATGCCGCTGAAAAATGCTTGGCCTTTATACAACCTTAAAGTATGAAGGTTTATAACAGCAGTATCCGTGCACCAGTGATGGTGAGCACTGCTACACACAAAGTACCTCACAACACAACTCTGGCCTTTACAATGTAGGGCACCAGTGTGTAGTGTGGGTTCAATGATAGCAGAGTGTACTCTGTAGTGTGCTGGCTGGGTGTATTATCCTGTCAAAAGACAGAGAGTGTAAACAGATGCACTTCTGTTTTTGTCTTCCCCTCACTTTGCACAGTGGTTTTGAGTGATTTTTATTGACATTGAAACGAAATCTTATTGATCTGTATTAAAACTGTAGCTAGTCTTGGTGCTGGAGAACACCATGACCTGCTTACACAACGGAAACACTTAGGTACCTCTATCTGATAAAAGAAATTAATTAATAAATAAATCTAAAACTCAAGCAATTTCATCCCACACCACATCTGATTGATGAAGACGCCACAAGCATGAAGCAGCGCAGCAGGGCTGAGATCTTCTTATGCAAGAGAGCCATATTCGAAAGGTGACAGACAGAGTGGGCATGGGGACATCCCCAAGCAGCGCCTCTGAGATGGATTGCTGACAACGCATAAGACGAGGTGGGAAGGGCAGTGCCTTGCCTGCTTGGCAGTGTTCCATTCCCCGCAGAATATAAAACACAGTGATTTGCTCCACTAGTATTTCAGGGTGTCACAGATCCTGCTGGGTCGAGGAGGGGAGTGGGAGAATATCTGGCATTTTGCTTTTCAAGGTGAAGGGGAACGTATTATTGGAGGACGAGCCCTGATTATCACATGGTAAAAGACTGCTTTCTTAGCAGGAGCCTCCCTCCCTCAGAAATGGAGAAAGAAGGAATTTTCCTAAGGGACAAACAGCATTCACGCCTCTCTCATGGCAGCATATCATGCCTTTCCTGTGGACAGCATAAAACACCTCTGGAAAAAGAGCAAGCTCAACTAGCTCTCTGGCAAAACATGTCAGTGAATCATAGGAGTAAGGAATTGTTGCACAGATTTATTGCTGTTCTTTAACAATAGGGGGTCACAACATTCTTAGTTTAACAGGGAATATATATCTTGTGTTTAGAATTGATTAAAAAAGCAGTCTTGGAAAAATACTCTTAGTTATTTATATTTCCTGAATTTCCACCTGCACTTATGTTTATTTTATTTAATTTAATTTTGTGTATTTGATTTATAGCTATGAAGCCAGAGGGGAAAATAAATGAAATAAAGGGGACAAATGAATATCATCTTAACAAGAAAAACCTGGGCAGCTGCCATGTCACCAAAATTAAGAAATGAGTAGTTGGGCCTTGAAAATGAGAAATAATCACATGCCCTGTCTCAAGACTGGCATATTGGGGGAAAAGGGCCGTGCAAGATTAAGAAGGAATGAATAAATTCACTTGGACTGAAGTGGAGTATGAAGAACATATGTTACATGGACTTCACCTTCCTTGTGGGTGATTTGTCTTACTCTTCCAAATTGTGTTTTTTCCCTCCCCTATGCTATGCAGATATGCGATGATTTTCTTCATCCATTTGCCAGGACGGTGTATTTTCTATCAAGGAAGTCACAAAGTCACTGTTGGCAGGAACTCGGGAACATTCTTGTTTATACAGGGCAGACCATGGGAAGATCTTCCTTTGGGTGGAAAACGGCTAGAGTGGTGGTGTCTCTGTGAGGGACAGCGTGATGCTGGCATATATAAAAGCAACACAACTGTATGTCTTATTTGCCTCTGTCCCAGCACAGACCATGGACTGAGCATTTGGGCCTTCTGCAATTATTCCCCAAATGAAGCAGAAGGAAGGGACAAGAAATAACCCAGACCTCGGATCTCCTTTCCCCCCAGCTCCTGAAGTTACTGACCTGACCCAAACCAGCAGAAAACAATTATTGATTGAGCAAGATGGAGAGGAACAGGGAGGAAATCGTTCCCCTCTGAAATACAGTTCCTCTGGGGCTTGGGGTGCTCTGGGAGCAGCACTTAGAATTTTTTGCCAACACAAGAAAATAATTCGGCAGATTTTCAGAAAATTACGTGGGCAATTGCCTGAGCCGGAAAGTCAGCTTGCTCATTTGTAGGCACAACAGTGGAAACAGATTGTGTAAGTTAGCTACACGATTTTCTAAAACATCAGTCTCCAAGGCTGAGATTGTGCTGTTATTCAAAAGCACAAACAGGTAATGTAATTTCCAACTATATGGGAGATTGCTTGTATCTCTTTCAAAATCAAAGAACTAAGGATCAAGAAAGACAGACTCTCTTCCGATAGAGACAGTATAAACAATCCTAATCACCACAGAATATTTATATCATTCCTTGTGAAATATTTACGCAAGTAATTCACATCATCTAAAGTTTTAAGGGAAACGTGAGCCCCTAATTAGGGATCAGCATTACAAAAGCTCGTGCAGCTTTACTCAAACCCAGCTTGTAAAAGAATAATGTAATCAGTAGGAAGGCTGATGAGCTGCCCGTGAAATGGCCTCTCTCAATCTGACACTAATGCTCTATCTGATCCAAAACACCCAATGGAAAGCATGAAGTTCTCTGCGAATGATTCCATGCAAATCTCCTAAAAGGTCTGTTTTCCTTTATTCGAACACCAAAATGTAGACTTTGTAGAAATTGCTTTCGCGAAGCTTAATGCTAATGAAAAGGTTTACACTAGCCTTGCAAAACTTGTCCTGATGTGCTTGGGGAAGGCAAAGCACCCTCTCACATTCCTGTTTCCCTAGCAGGGAAGAGTTATTATACATGGGCCACTGCAAGACTTTTTCACCTGCCCCAGCAAATAACATTTACACAAGTATCTTTTGGGGTGATTTGCGCTGATTTTTTAAAATTAACTTCTGAAGTAATGCCAGAGGAGTCAAAACTGTGAAACGCTAGAAACCAACCAAAATTGCATGACATTAGATCCTATAGGGAGCAAAACTAAATCATCCTATAGCCAAAGCACCAAAAAATCCGCAAGTTCAGCTCATGATCTGTGATAGACTTTGGGACCTTGCTGGCCAGTGGGGATGGGGTTTACATACATTGTACGTAAAATAATGAGGCAAACTGTGCTGTTAAGGAATAAAATCTGTATTTCCCCCTGTTAACTAGACAATCACAAAGGAGCATCTCTTGAAAGGAATGAAAGTTGCAGTTGTTAAGAGAAATTCAGGACTTGTTTGGGGAAACAAAAGGATAATGTGACGTGCAGCATAGTCACTGTAGGGTATCAGGGGAGTGCAGCCTTACCTCTCAGAGGCCACTTATCCGCGGTTTGCATTGGAGTGTCTTATTTCTCTTCATTGATTATGCAGGGAGCCTTGGGTGATCCTAACTCAGGTGCCTAAGTGAAAGTGGCATGAACCCTGGGCTTAATGTCTAGAACCTGCCTGAAGATAAGGCGATCTCACTGGCACATTTTTGGCAGTGATATTTCAGTTTGCTTTGTAATACGTAAAGCCCCATCATACGTGCAGACTTAATGCTTCCCTTCCGCGCTCATAGACAAAGGTGCTGTATAGTAGCGATGGAAGTGGAGACTAAATGCATAGGCAGCTGTAGATAAAAGTTGCAGTGAAGGAGAACTTTGAAGCAATGATATTTTATGCTTCTCTTGGGAAGAAACATGGTCTGCCTGAATAAGTACAGTCCAAGGAAAACATTCGGCTGCAGATCTCTGGAGTGTGACAAAGGGGTATCAAAGTTATACTAGAGTGAGAATCCAACCCGTCTATCCGTAAGCTCTCTGGGGAGGAAATTCAGGGTGAGAGGGATGTTGCCTGAATAAAGAGATTTTATCTATTCCTATTTTTGTTTAAATTACTGTTGGCTTTGGATTTCTCCGCTGCATAAAGCTAATGAATGTACTTGGTTAGCCTCTTACACTTACTGGGACAATTTCCTCCTGATCCTCCGCTTTATCCCCATTAGACGTCCCTAAGATTGTATGGAAGTCATTTTCCAGTGACTGTTATTTCTTACATTCTAGACAATCTCCCTTAATTTTGGGAAGACCCTTTTTTCCAGTGCGTGGTTTCAAACAAAGCAAACAGCCTCCCTTCAACATCTAAGAGTCATGGTTCAGAAGATCATTCTCTTTCTTCAGCTGAGAAAAAAGATCAAGGCAATCTAGTGCTAAAAGACTCTTCTTCGATGGGCTTCTAAAGGGATCTGGTTAAGAAGAAAGGTTATTTTCCATAGCAGCTTCTTTCTGTGAGCTCGCCCTGGGGCTCTGGACTTGAAAACAGTAGAAAGTGTGAGTCTCCAGCAGAATGGGGAGCAGCAGGACTGTGCCAGAACAATGCTGAGCCTGAGTTAATGTGCTCTAGACACAAGCAGCAGGGCATGGTGCCGTGCTAACGGGGCTGCACCTCTGCACAGCGCTCTGCTGTGGACGTGCCAGCCTGCAGGACCCCTCCGTCTCTCTGCGCCCAGGTTGATGGTGGGTGTAATTCCTTTCCCTTCGACTCTGAGAGAGACCTGTTGTGTAACCTGGGGAAGAACTCTTCAGACCTGTCTTGTCTGATCCTTATGCATTGGACTCTCATTTGACTTCCACCTTATGCTCCGCCAGGAACACATTTGAGTCTTGCACATACCCTGTGCCTGGCACAGCTCATTAAAAAATCAGACCTCTCCTGCATATTACAGTAATTTCCATCTTTTTTGTGTATTTATTCTGCAAGTTTTTCAAGACATGGGCTGCTTCTCCTCGTGTGCATGTGAAGCTAGAGAACCAGCAGGACCTTGATCTTGTGTTTGGCCATTAGGTGTTCTTGCAACGCAAGCTGTAAGAGTAGGGAGGTTGTTTGTGCTCGAGTAGCTGTAATTATTGCGGAGGAGAGCTGTTCACAATGTTCTGCAGGCAGTGAGAGGCTGAGAGTGTCCTTTTGCTACAAGCTGAAGGCTACGCTTTCAGGGAGGTTGAAGAGAAGACCACGTGCTTACTGAAAAACCTGCAAAGATGCACAACCCTCATTGCTCTAATCCAAAATTTCCCCTTATAGACCTGCACTTCAGCTTTGTTTTCCCAGAAAACTTCCTGAATTCTTGCTAAGGCAAAGAGACAGAATATCGCTATGCTTCTGTAGGTGATGCTTTGCTCTCCTGGGAAAGATTGCCGGTCAATGGTATTGCCCGAGAAGGTAATGGAAGAATATGACAATATTATGCTAGAAAAAACTGGTATTGCACCAAAAATTATGATTTGCTTTATATTTGTTTCAGGCTTAGAACAACATTAGCAAGTAAAGAGCAACAGTCACCTGCAAGAAAAAAGTAATTTGGTAGAGACAAAGTTTCAGGGTATTGAATGGTATTTCCAGTCCTAAAATGGGAACAATTATTTTTCCTCCAAAATGACTGTATGTCTTTCAACAGACAACAAGCCAACTTGCAAATGCAATAGCAAAACTTCAGAAACTTTCAGAGACATCATTGATGTTATTGGTTTTTTTCTTCAAAGCCTCGATTAAGATCTTTAAAGCTGTGATTTGAATACCTTAAACATTGCTTTACTGACTTCTGCCTTACAAGAAAAAAATCTTTACCTTGACTTTTGTTCAGTTCCCTGCTCAGTGAAAAATGTGAAATTTTTCAAGTCACTATGCAAAGAAAGGTCTCAGATAAGAGAGATTTTCTGGATAGAGGGAAGGTAATGGTAATTCAAAACACATAAAAGGCACATGAGAATTATTCATAAGAAAAGATAAATCCCAGTAGTTTGGAGAAAGATTCACAGCAGTGTGGGCTGTAAGCAGTAGAGCTAAGTACAGGGGAAAGTATACCCATGGTCTGTTTCACTCAGCAGTCTCTCATTCTCCCAGCCTCTGTCTGTTTTTCTGAGGGATAGTTAAAGGAAATGGTTATCTTGAAGAAGAAGCCGTTTTAGAAAGACGAGGGCAGTGTTAAAAAACAATTCAGTGCTTGGAGATACAGCACCTGAACCCATGTGAAAATGTTTGCCAGAACACAACAAACTTTTTGGTCCACCTGATTTACCAACCTTTCCCCATCACTGGATAATTCCAGCCCTGCAGTGTTCCCATAAGGCAGTTAATTACACCCTATGGTAGAGGGAGAAATCTCTGATGCTACATAGTAATCAAAGTTATGCGAGAAAGTGAGATGACTAACAGTCCTTATTTTTTTCCTGAGTGCTGAAACATATATGTGCTATGTGTGTTCCAACTCATAGGTAATTATTTTTCTCAGTCTAAGGTGTTTACCCCAAAATTAACATGTAACTAGTGATGAAATATTTCCTGCTTGCTTTTTTTTTTTAAATGTAATGGTTTTTATTCTTATAAAATGCTAATGGGAGCAGAGAATCTTTACGTTTTGGGTGACAAACAGCCCTTGTTGGTTATCTTGAGGCAGTTATTCACTACAGCATAGAAGTTCTTTCTATAACAAGTCTAATTTTAAATTCCTGATCAATTAGGCTGGGCAACCTGTTCCAGGGTCTTAGAGGTCTAACACCACCCACTCTCAGATGCGCTTATGTTATCCTGCACTGAACACTCTTCGGTAGGCTGGGGAACAGACTAAGTAACGTAGTGGTCTCTTTTATCTCTAATTTTGATGATTACCTGCCTGACCTCTTCGACAGGTTTGACCTTCTGTACACTATTCAATATTTTATCCAGCTATTTTCTTTCTTACAGTTCTTTTCGAACTGAAGGCCCTGATCTGCAAGCACCGTGCAGACCCAGCTGCCTTTCATCAGGTTGCTCCGCAGTCCACATGTGTGTTGGCCAAATGACTCGAGTGGAGAAGCTCTTACTAAACAGCCCTCGAGGCACTTCTGCAGACGTTACAGCGGTTCCACCGCACTTTAATGAGCAACTCTGGCTTCAGTTTTGCCCTGATGTTTACCTTTTGGCTATCTCTGCACACATTCTTATGAGCTGTGTTTTCCCCGTACTCTTTTGAAGTTTGATTGTGCGGCACCCGCATGCACAGAGGAGAGTCTCTTTTTCTCTCCTGGACAATTTTTTGAGTGATGCTTTTCCTTTAAAAAGAACCCAAAACACACACCCCCCCCCCCCCCCCCCCCCCCCAAAAAAAAAAAAAAAAACCACCACAAACAAAAAAAACCCAAACAAACAGGTTAAGCTAAAGCCCAGTTTTCCACAAGACTATTATAATTCTCATGGGAGAATTGCATGCAGTCTTGTATTAAAGTGTTTTCTGGTCCTACATACAGAAAAATCCAGTAGCCGTGTTATTTCTCTGAGGTGTTTCTTCCTGATGTCACATCTTGTACAGTGATCCTATTAGTGAAGACAATATTATAAACTTAGCTCCTACTTGAACTCCTAAAGTGTCCCTTTGTCACATCCTTATGAAAATGCTTGGAAAATACATTTACCAGGCAGTTCTGAAGCATTTCACTGAATTACCTGGAAAAATTCAAAGGCTGACTGGAAAGAAATACTAAGAATTATTTGGAAAAAATTAAACTGCTTGTCAGCAAGAAGAAAGACAAAATAAGCAAGGATTTTTGTGTTAGGATAATTATCCAGACCTTCAATTTCCTTAATTAGTATATCTGTTTAGGCACTGTAATTAAGCCATTTAATTGCTCAGTATCCTCTAAGAACTGACCTTGATGTGTAAAGTAAAAGGATATTAGAACAAGATAGGAAAGAATAATTAAAATGAACTTGAGAAGTCTAGAAGTGGAAAAAGCTTTTCAAAATGTATGACTTTTTTGCTGTATATATAGAATCACAGAATCTTCATGGTTGGAAAGGACGTTTGAGATCATCGAGTCCAACCATACACCCCCCCCCCCCCCTCCCCCCCCCAATCTCTGTCACTAGAGCATGCCCTGAAGTGCCAAATCTACACGTTTCTTAAATACCTCTAGGGATGGTGACTCAACCACCTCCCTGGGCAGGCTGTTCCAGTGCCTGACCACTCTTTCAATAAAGTAATTCTTCCTAATATCTAATCTAAACCTCCCCTGTCACAACTTCAGACCATTTCCTCTGGTCCTGTCATTATTCACCTGGGAGAAGAGGCCAACACCCACCTCTCTGCACCCTCCTCTCAGGGAGTTGTAGAGGGCCATGAGGTCTCCCCTCAGCCTCCTCTTCTCCAGACTGAACGTGCCCAGCTCCCTCAGCCTCTCCTCACATGGCTTGGTCTCCAGACCCCTCCCCAGCTCGGTAGCTCTCCTCTGGACACGCTCCAGCACTTCAATGTCCCTCTTGTACAGAGGGGCCCAGAACTGAACACAGCACTCGAGGCGAGGCCTCACCAGTGCCGGGTACAGAGGCACCATCACTTCCCTGCTCCTGCTGGCCACGCTATTCCTGATACAAGCCAGAATGCTGTTGGCCTTCTTGGCCACCTGGGCACACTGCTGGCTCATGTTAAGCTGGCCGTCCACCAGCACCCCCAGGTCCTTTTCTGCTGGGCAGCTTTCCAGCCACTCTGCCCCAAGCCTGCAGCGTTGCTTGGGGTTGTTGTGACCGAAATGCAGGACCCGGCACTTGGCCTGATGAAATCTCATACAATTGGCCTTGGCCCATCGATCCGGCCTGTCCAGGTCCCTCTGTAGAGCCTTCCTACCCTCACGCAGATCAACACTCCCACCTAGTTTGGTGTCATCTGTGAACTGACTGAGGGTGCACTCAATCCCCTCATCCAGATCATTGATAAAGATATTAAACAAAACTGGTGCCAAAACTGAGCCCTGAGGGACACCACTGGTGACCGGCTGCCGAGAGGATTTCACTCCATTAATCACAGCTCTCTGGGCATGGCCCTCCAGCCAGTTTTTTTACTCAGTGAAGAGTACACTTGTCTATGCCATGATTCACCAGCTTTGCTGATATGATCAATTGTCTTTTGTTTGTAAAGTGTTAAAAGTCACAGGAGACAGCAAAATGAATGTAAGTGGTGCTGGGGAGATTCCTGAAGTCCCAGATGGTCAGTAAACTTGATCACTTCCAGGGACTACCCAGTCGTGTAGGTTTCTGTGCTCATTAAGTGTCTTGCTACTTAACCTGCTGCTTCCCTGATTTTTTAACATTAAAATAAGTACTATAAGAGAGAGAAACCTGTCTCTTGTGCAACCTTGCTGGACTGTACACTGAGATGAAGACCCCTCTTAAATCCTCAAAAGGCCTAAAAGTAGCTAATCCCACCCAAACTGAATGGAGACTAGAATCAAGTTTTCCCATTTCTTGGGGAAAGGCTCCAATTCCGAAATTATTTCAGAAGGGATGGGTGGTGTTGTCACACACCCATCCTCAGAAGATGGCTATAAAAACTGACTCTCAAAGGCTTCCTAATAGTTTCACTGGAAGACTTAGGATATTCATGTGTGAAAACACATAGGAGACACACAAGTTTCTTGTGCCATCAAGATGGGAAGGGATTCCATATGGTGAGTTGACTGGAATTTCCTCTGCTTATTTTCAGGGCCATCTGCCTCCTTCCAATTCCACTATAGAGGAAGTATGAAAAGCAAAATTTAAATGGCTTTCCCATATAGACTGGATGGGTCCTAATCTGTTTGGGACCGAATGTCCCAAATTTCACCAGGTTTCTTAGGCTCCTCAGCTATGTGTGATGGAGTGTGCGTAAAAGTCCTGGTTTGCAGAGCTTGGTCCTTAGAGCAAGGAGCCAAAATTCACCTTTCTTTACTTAAATGGAAATGCTGAAGTCACTGAGTGTTGAGGCCCTGACAGCAAGCAGATGGGGATTTTTTGGTTATGTTGGAACTTGATTTTTTCGTAGGTGCAGAGAACCCAGAGCTCATGGTGAAGACAGTAAGAGGATTTTGGTGTGTGTGTGTTTATATAATCAAACAAACAAGCAAACAAAATTATGCCTAAGAGCCAATGCTTGAAATTATTAACACACATAATGATAAACGTGGGTTATTTCCAAATATATCTTAAATGGTCAAGAGTCACCTGCACACAGACTTTGTACAGAAAGAATGAGGTGTATTTTTAGTGCTATTGGCTGAGAAAAGCTGCTGTCTGTCCCCGTGCCTTTGGGCATAAACTAACCCACCACACGCCCGTGGGAAAACAACACGCATTTGGAGATGTTTTAAGGAAGAAAAAAGCTCATTGCTCCCTCTCATAGGCTCAGCGTATGTAGAAGCTACAGTAAAACTCATTTACTCTTGGGATTCTAGCAATGGGCAGGTAAAGACGCTGTTGACAAACTCTTTTGCATCTGAAGGTTTCCAGAGTTGCTTATCTAAGGCTATTTCAAAGGCAGCTCTGGTTGGACCTGTGCTCTTGCACAATAACTCTGCTATCTTCTGTTTTTTTTTTTTTCTTTTTTTTTTTTCCTTTTCTTTTTCCTTTTTCTTTTCATTTTCTTTTATGCTGAAGCTGATGCAAGGATAGATGTGAAAAGGCATGACATTTCCTTTTTGTTACATGCTTGTGATTTTTATTATGCATGTCCCCGAGGTAGCTAAACCAGCACCTGGCACTGTTTGAGCATTCTGGTCTTCCAGTCAATGAAAGCAGAGGCTCTGGAGTCTGGCAGCAATAGAGCTACTTCATAATCAAAGTGGTCATTCTGGTGTGAACAGTAAAAGTCCTGACACACGCACAAAAAAGGGTTCTGGTAGCCATTATTCCATGCCATTTACCCTGCAAAAATATATACACTTGTACAAGCTTTCTTATAAACTCTAAGCAATTTCTCTAAGCTTGCACTTAGCTGTGAAGTCTGCTGCTTCTGTTTCAGGTTTGCAGAAAGCTTGTCTGCATTTTCTAAGTATATCACTTCTAATAAAAGATACTACCTGTGCCTGTAAGTGTTTTCTTGACTAACTCCTCAGATTATCACACCTACAAAGATATTCCAATAGGCTGATATTTCAAGGTCTCAAATGGCATACAGATGCTAGCTCATTTTAAGAAATAGTTTTCTACTACAATATTGGGTTTATAACTGTATTGGTAACAGTTATAATCATTTAAAGCTCTTCAGGTAGTAAAGCGCCAAACAGATTTCTCTACATCCTCCCATTTTTGATTGGGGGAACACGCACATTGAGTAATAAAAAGATGTGAAAATCTGACATGAATGACATGAAATAACCCTATTATTTAAAATATAAGAAAATCTACCGCAGGTCTCAAACAGCACAGATCAAAAGCGAAGGTCAGCAACCCGAATGTGTCCATTTATGGAACGATCTATACTTTGTACACAGATTTAATTTTTGACCTTTGTTGTACTGTATCACTGATGCCATCTACGTCACCGCGTAAACATAGGCAGCAGAAGCAAAGGCCACTTGGACTACTTTCAACAAATGGAGAGCTGAAAGATGAAAACACAACAAGCATAGTGTCACTAGAAGCTAAATCTACAGCAAACAGAGCAGGAGAGACCACCAGGAGCTGCTAGAGAAAGCTCACAGGCTACGGGGAAGAGATAAAAAGATGTGAGAGTTTTGTATGCACTGCAAAATATGATGTACAGGTAGGGAACCAGTGAATCAATGGTGATGAACTGGGCCATCGGACTCATAGGATGGGAAGGTGTAGCATCTGCAAATGATTTTCTCTCTGGTTTTCTTAGTAAAACATACGTATGTTCAGAAAATGTGTCATGGGGAAGAAACCTTCAGCTGCTGTAGCCTGTGAGCTAAGTCAGGTAGAAGAATACAGGTTGGTCTGTGGCTCAAAATCTCCACAGCAACAGGCGTATCTGCTGCTATTTTTTAATTCTAGTTGGAAAATGGAAGGCGCAACATTTTATTCAGAGAACGCAGTTGTGTCTGATTATACAGTAATACTAGTTTAAAAATGTATTTTCCCTGACTGTGAAAACAACTCTTTAAGTCATTAACTTCTGTGGTTCCTCAAGAAATAGGTATATTTAAAATAATTTCAAACCTACATGGCCGTCCATTGTTAAAACTATTGCTGATTTTTGTAAATTGAAAATAATTCAAGGTCTGCTTTTGCTGTGGGCAAAGGGCAGTTGGAGGAACAGGAAAGATTTTGCGATGTATTCCATTCTCCTTTCTTACATGCTGTTGTTGTGATGCTGTGGAGTCAGCCAAGGGGTGGATCAGTGAATATCTTCTTTACGCTTCCCATTTTATCCTTCCCAACGGAACAAGGTGGCTGTTAAACCATGTAATGGAAAAGTGGACTGGAAGAGTGATTTCTGGCTGATCACTGATGGAACTGGAATTATAGTTCTTGGAGCAGTGCTTCTCAAACCATTACATTTTCCCAATCTCATTTGTTCATTAATTCAGTAGTCTCTTTCACCAGGGCAGTACTAAAATCCATACAGAAGTGATCCATCTAGCAAATTGCAGATTGCTGTACAGGCAGGAATTACTCCCTTCAGATCCCTGGCAGGTGATAAGCACATGCCCTTGAGCGTGAGGTTTTTTTTGCAAATCCCTGTTGCATTATGCAAATCTCTAGAACTGATTGGAACATTTTCTGAATAACACCATCTTCTTCTGCCACCTGTTCACCAAGGCCTTAGGAGTCACTGGAAAAAACTCAAAATCCCAAACTCAAATTCCAAAGCTGTCCCAGCAGAACAATGCTTAGTGTTTACATGTCACGTTTTATCTGACAAACTGTTAAACAGAAGTAAGTTTGCTGCTTAGAGGAGAAAATGGATGGGCAGTAAAGCTACCAGGCCAAAATCTTCCAGTGGATCAGATGAGAGCATGACACATCCCTTGATTCCCACCACAGGGCTCTATCCACTTGATCATCCCATTTGCTTAAGTAACCTTAGTATTATTAGAAAGAGTGGCATCGAGACTGAAAAGAAAGCAAATGAAACCAACCTACCCCTCACACCTTGATGTGTAGTTGGAAGCTGTAATGAATAGATGTGGTTTGTGAAAGGTCCGTTCTAATAAAACCTGCCTTCATCTCAAAAGGGACTAGAACTTGAGTGAAATGAACACTAATAATACCAGCTTATCGGCTATTCTGTAAAATCCTATTTATAAGCCTATGGATGCTAATTAACTGTCTCACAATGTCAAGCAGAATTGTACTTTGTTCCCAAATGAAAGAGCATGGAAAGTGTTAAAGAAGACACCACTGATTAATGTCTAAGCCAGGTGTTTTGTATACCCAGACTCTTCCTGTCTGACAACTTTTTTTCCCATTATTTTGCCTTTTTATGTAAGGCTCCTGTGAACTTTCTCAATAGCCATTTTTGTCCTTTCTTAAAAGACCTCAACTTGGCAATAGCACAGTGAGCCTCTGAGATTGTCCCAGAGCCTGAACTTGCCAGAAATCAAGTAGAAGCCACTATGAATAATAAAGTGGAATGAGTGCATTTATGATCGACCTTTGAAAAAAGATATTATCTGGTGACAGCGGTAAAAAAGATTCTGGCCTTTCTGAAAAGACTTGCAGGTAGAAAAGTTCACTACAAGAAATGCATATGTATTTATAAGCACCATGACAGAAATGGGTAGCTACAATGTAAGATTGACCGAGTCGGCTTAGAAATGGTCTGTGAGACACTCAGAAGAAGATGGAGATGCACACAGCTGGCTTCAGACAGGTCATCTCTGTAAATGAAAAAGCCACGTAGATAAAAACAGGATGCTGCCTTGTAGCTACCTTCCCGTGGTGTGTCCCTGAGCTAAAAAGCAAGCCTTGGCTGTGTAGGACTGCCAAGGACTAATGAGACTCAGCAGCACAGACTTAGTGCCATCACAAAAACCTGATGGACTGTTGCATGACAGATATAAACCCTCGGGCTTTTCAGGTCTCTAGAGAAGTACAGACCAGACTGAGACTGAGATCTTTCAAGGTGTGCTTACGTACTTTGCTGGATAAGGGCTTGGGAAGGAGGTGGATTTATGAAGTTCTCGGTTTGAGGTCCACCACTGACAAGTGTGAGCATCTGAGCTTTGCTTGCCTTGTGCAAAATGTGTATCATGCCTCAACAGAGCTGATTACCTAGGGTCATTTTCCACATGGACCAATCTTATTGATTTTAATTGAATTACTAATAGCATAAGGCACTATTTAATGAGACCCAGGGAAAGAGAGGGTTGGAAATCACTGTGTCCCAGATCCTGTTGGCTGTGTTCATGCAGAGGTACATTTATTCTGTGAAAAACCCCACTGAAATCAATGTGCATCCCTGTAGAATAACATTTTGCCCAGTCTGATTGAGAGAAAAAAGGAAAAAGGCTTCTTCGGATGAGAAAAGTTACACAGAAGTATGGCCTTATTTTTATACTCTTTCTTATTAATATATTAAACCCCGTATCATTCTTCTGGAGAGACAAAGCACACCAGTGCTCGACAGAATTATAGGTTACAATCACCCATGTCATTCTGTCAGATAAATGGCTTTTCCATGGCGTATCCTAGATGGCCAAAATATCAGGAGGATAATTTGTCTCTAAATTATGGCTGTTAGTAATTAATCCTCTTTTGCTCCGGACTCGAATGACCTTTATAAAGAAGCAGTTTAAATTAAAAAAAAAAAAAAAAAAAAAAAAAAAGAAGAGGAACAAATGAACCATCCCTCCAAAAACAAATATGCTTTTGTCTTAAACTTGCAGTAAGAACTACAAAAAGACTCAAAAAAAATGCAGCAGACTCAAAATATAACCCAGAAGATGTACGCTAACCAAGTTCTGCTGTATTTGAGGATAAAAAACTTTCCCGTAATGGCAGTGGGAAGCCTGTGACCTATCCAAGGCTTGCCAAAGCCAGGTCATCTCTGTGATAAACTGCTCAGTCCTGCATTTCCATCTTGAAAAGTTTCCTGATGAAGTGAGAAAGAAAATGTCCGGCCTTTGTAGATAGGGTGTTTCTTAAAACCTTGATCAAAATCAAATGTCTCCCTCCCTTTATTAGGAATGCTAAACAGAAGCAGCTGTGCTGGGGACATGTACGCTGTCAGCGTGACCTTCAGAACTAGTACCTGCTCACTGGTAATTACATAGCGATAGCTGTTGATCATATAGAAAGTGAATCCAACACCTTGTAGGAAATACCTTTGAGGAAACACAGTCATGATGAAATGCTGCCCCGCTTTATTTTTGTGAGTGAACGCTAGCATTCATAAAAATAAATGACTACCATGACAGATAAGAAACAGACATCATTTTTGTGCAGATTTTGTGCAGACTATTTCAGGTGAGAGATCTCTGCCTATTTATGTGATTGTCTTACCTGCAGATTTTTGGCTTGGACCTTTCCTTTTGTTAAAAAGGAGAGGAGAGACCTTTCTGAAACTGTCCCAAATGTGTGGAGAAGGGTAACCTGTTAACATAGTTTTTAAAAAAAGACATAGCAGAATAAACAAAATGATTTCTGGTAAAACCATCCCTGTGTCTGAGCTGCCTTGTTTTTTTGGTGGTAGGCAATTTGGGCAAGTGAACAAGGCAAAGAACAGGGGTCCGGTGAGTCTGGCTGGGAAGGTTAAGTAGGGAAAACCCTTTTTTGCAATATTTATTTTTTTCTCATCTGAAAATTGAGGAGCTTATCTAAAGAACAATGGCGACTTCTTTTTCAGATACAGCAATCTCTTCCGTCTCAGATTCGTTGTATGTGATTTTAAGCTCTAATTGAGACTGCCTTATCTGTGTTATTCTTAGAAACCAGAAGTTAATCCATAAGAGCTACAAGTTTATCTTTCTCCTTTCTAGCCACATCTCAACTCGAACAAGCCCATGCCATCACCCTGCTCTGCCTCATTTATCAAAATAATATGGCAGCTAATCCTTCTGGAAGAACATAGTGTGAGATATGCAGGGCAGGACACCCATGTTCCCAGGGCTCTTTTGGGGAGCGGGGCACTGGGTGCCCATACTACATCCCTGGGGTGCCTAGGAGGTTTTGTGGGGTGGCTGGGACAACCGACTGCTAATGTAGCATGATGGGAGAGAAAGCAGCCTGGTAGGACCTGAACCCCCTCCAGATCCCCATCTGAAAGCCTGTGCCTAGGGAAGATGACCAGAAGTCATCACCTCTCCATGGGGACTCAGAAGACAAAGATGTTCTCCCCTAGTCCATCACTACCTCATCATACCCTGTCCTGTTTTGTGAATGAATGCAAATCATCAGTTTGCAGAGTTGTCAGCTCAGCACCGGTCGCCTGCATTTACTGCACAGAGAAAGCCCGTCCTGCTTCTCTCCCGACATCCAGCATATTCAAACCCGAGTTAAATGTCCACATGGTAAGTATTAGGTGTAAAGGTTCCCTTGGAGAACCGAGACCTGTGTTTATTTGAAGAACAGGTGAGGTCTGCTATTAGGGTTAAATGGGGGAATGGGATGTTTGAAGCAAAATGTTTAAATAGTTCTGGTTCAGTGAGTGCAGATTTCTAGTAAGCACTGTAACAGAGGTGGATAAAGGATGCTGGAAAGTTAATTGCTTGGCCAGCTTTAGGTGCAACTTTAACCCCTTTAAACAACTGCTTTCTCAAGCAATTGTTTGGTTTTCTGAGTATAAATACGGAGTGAAGCAACTTTCCTACTTTCTTGAAGAGTATGGTCACTTCTGAATTTTCTCATACAGACTTCTTGCTTGTTTTGGTCATCATGAAGCAACAAAACCAAACAGCTCCCAGGGATGTGAATGTGCACATCTAATGCATCCAAAGCTTGGGTCAGGTCTCCAAATATGAAGGGACCAATTCAAATATCTCAAACCAATTTATTCCCAGCACTCAGGGTTTTCCAATTCAATTATGTCACAGAATGTGATATTTTAGTCTTCATCCAAACCTATCAAAATACACAGTGGTGGCCCATTGAAGGAGTGGGGTTGTCTAGAGAAATGGTTAAAAAGCATGTGTCGGGGAAACTGCTCTATTGTCATGGTGGGGAATATGTGAACTTCAGCGTAAGCCAAGTACTGAAGCACAAAAAGTGCTTTAAAATCAGTGAGTTGGACAATGTTGTTGATCCCTGGAGCAAAGAGGAACGGTTCGAAAGAGCAACAACTATACGAATGGCCCAAACATGAATACTTAGTTGATGGTTCACAGAATCAGAGGCATGAGGAATGGAAAAGACCTACAGGGTGAACTGTGATTATTCTGCTTCAGTGCTCTGTCCTGTGCTTCAAACTGGACACAGACTTCTGTGACCCAAATGTAGATTTTAATATGTGTCTTGTACAATCAGTTTGATTTAGGGTCCTGAGTCAATCTTTTGTAGAGGGAATATTAAACTGCAAAGCATGAACAGGGATTTAAATAACAAAAGGGGGCTTGGGTCTGGGTTTTTTTTGTTTGTTTCCCCTTGCCTTGCCTTACCTACCCTTTTCTCTTTTATTTTTTTTTTTTTCTTTTTAATAGGTTTTGAACACCAGCATGCATTAAGCTATCTGCAAGGCCAAACAAATACTCTCTTCCGGAAGGGAAACATTTTCTTTCCATGGTGTTTGAAACAGGTATGTACAATGCAGTGATTCACACCAAACAAAAACACTGCTAAACAAAACTAGCTGTTTCACCAGCTGAATGCAGAGTGCAGATCCTTTACCCCGGGACATGATTTTTAGTGGTAGAAATAGCGAGGTATGTAAAAAAAAGGTGAGATTTTACAAGAATAGGAAATTGCTCCAAGTCATCCTTATGGAATCAGGGACAGAGGGAAGGAAGGAAGTGCAGGAGCATGTGAAGAACATTTCTGAGAAATTTCAGCTAGTGACCTTGTGTGGCACTGATAAGCTCAATGTGTGGCTGTATTATACGCGCTGATTTACACAACCTGCAGGAGAACTTATGTCTGAAACAGAGCAGGAGAACAATACCTATCCCAACGTTTTCTTGTATGGCATTTCAAGGCAACCAACTTGCACAATTAGAGGGAAATTTCAAGAGAAGTCATAAGAGCCATAGCTATATGTGAAACGGAGCTAGCAGTTTATTCACAAGAGGTCCAGTGCTGTTTTATTGCCTTTCAGAAACCCCATGAAGCTAGCTATCATTTTGATTCTGGAGACAGGCCTCTGATCAAAGTTTCCCTCAGCTTTTCTCCTTTTTGACGAGTGCCCTGTCTCCATGTGCTGGGCTTCAGCCTTTCTTCCAACTCTGTTACTTTACATAAAAGTTTGCAGACAGCAGGACGAAGGCAAACTGCAGCCTTCTTGGCTGGCAGCAGTTCGAGACTGTAGGAAATGAAGGCACAAGATAGGAGCACAAGTACAATGCCAGAGAGTCTGCCTAAATTAATAGCTGTCCTGGCTGCATCCTTGAAGCAGAAAGAAATGAAATAAAATCCGAAAACAGATGCTGAGGGTGGTGAAACACTGGCACAGGCTTCCCAGAGAGGTGATGGATGCCCCATCCCTAGAAACATTCAAGGTCAGGTTGGACCATGCTCTGAGCAACCTGATCTAGTTGAAAATGTCCCTGCTTATGGCAGGGCGGGTTGGACTAGGTGACCTTTAAAGGTCCCTTCCAACCCAAACTATTCTATGATTCTATGATTTCCACATTTCTCAAGATCCTGACTGTGTTATGGTAGTTGCATTCTTCCTGCCGAGTGTGCTCTCTTTCCTTCTTAGCCTGGCTTAAACCTGAATTGCTTCCAAAGCAGATATTGGTTTGGCTAGTGAATCCTAAGGCTGAATAATCTCCTTGTTCTTCTTGTGGCCAAGGCCAATGGTCTACTAGGGTGCATTAAAAAGAGCGTGGCCGGCAGGTTGAGGGAGGTCATCCTCCCCCTCTGCTTTGCCTTGGTAAGGCCACATCTGCAGTACTGTGTCCAGGTCTGGGCTCCCCGGTTCAAGGACAGGGAACTACTGGAGAGAGTCCAGCAGAGGCTACAAAGATGATCAAGGGACTGGAGCACCTTTCTTGTGAGGAAAGCTTGAGGGACCTGTGTCTGTTTCCATTTCAACATGAGGAAAAACTTTTTTGAGGGTGGCAGAGCCCTGGCACAGGCTGCCCAGAGAGGTGGTGGAGTCTCCTTCTCTGGAGACATTCAAAACCCGCCTGGATGCATTCCTGTCCAACCTGCTGTGGGTGACCCTGCTTTGGCAGGGGGGTTGGACTAGATGATCTCCAAAGGTCCCTTCCAACCCCCACAATTCTGTGATTCCGTGATTCTCAGAGTCTCAGGCTAAATATGTCAATACATATTTTAACATAGTCTTTGCAGTAAGACCTGGGCTTGGGCTGCCCATGCACCAAACCCATCAGAAGCAGTTTAGTCATGGACGTCTCTTTTACTGTGATTTAACTGGTTGGCCTCAGCACTGTGGTACATGGCTGCTTGGCTTTAAGGTTTATGACAGACGTGCATGGGGTTGGCAAAGAGCTGGAGTTGCGCGAGGTTATGCAACAAGCCACTGTAATGTGTTTACCATCTCTGAACCTGTTTAGAGTTTCTTTGGATGGGAGGCCTTTGAGTGGGAGAGAGCCTTGGAAGAGATACTAATTAGAAACTTGCTAAATGACCTAACAGATGACAAATGTCTCTAGCATTGAAAACTAGAGGTGAAAAAGACCATTTGCATCTTGTTTACCTCTTCCTACCTGAGATCGGCTGTGACTCTATCCTCATATATTTTCATGTACTTTACTCTGATAGGCTTTAAATTACTCAAGTGATAAGGTCTATACACCATGCAATATGCTGTACAGTAATTACAGTATTTTTTGAATGAACATTTGTATTCTAGATAGCCTGATAATAAGACTGTTAGCGATGTAGCTGAGGGGGTAGAACACTGCTCACTTTTTATCAGGCTGGCCTTTAGTCAGATGGAACTGTAATTGTCATTAACAAAAGCAACAGAATGCTGTACACAAGGTACTTAAATACTACCATAAAAGAAAGCATCTATCCAAATGCTCCTGAAATGTATCCCAAAAGATGTTTCTGTCACCACGGTTTATTTCTAGCAAAGGCTGGACTGATTGCTGAAGAAGCTCACCTTGCCTTGAAAATCATCTGCATACAAAGTCAACCTTCAGGGGAGCAGCAGCAGAGATTGCATCAAAAGTATTAAAAAAATAGGAATATGGTCTAGCCAAATATTCTCTTCTCTGTGCTAAAGATATTTCAATAGTAGTGACGTTTCAGCCATACTGGCCATCCAGCAGAGATTTTTGCAGACAGTTGGTGTTCTTTGATACTCTGATGAGAATTGTAAAAGTGACTTTAAGATAATTCAGGCTTCAAACCTTTTCTGAGAACTTGCTCTAATTCTGGTGACCAAGTGCTGCAGGCTGATGCCTTCCATGAAGCAGGCAGTTATATCTGAGGGGGAATCAACCCAAAAAAAGAAATCCAAGTTACCCTGTGTCTTCAGGCAAACTGCATAATAATAAATCCATAGCACTGGAAGTGCTCTTCCAACTTTCTAATTTCAGGTATTTGACACTCTGCCTGAACTCATGCCAGTGATTATTTGCAACACTTTCCAACCTGCAGCACTCTGTGCCTGCTATCTGAGTTACTGTCACTACCTCTGTGAAGAGCACTGAGACCCATATGGATGGATTTACTGCTTGACGGAATTAAATAAGCAGCACAATGTCCACAAAATTGCTGCTTTTCAGAAGATCCTAGTGATTCTCATACACTACCTATCCAGTCCAACTGATCCAGACTTCCCTTCCCGTTAAGCAGTTTTCGCGTTACTGAATATATTCTGCACGTACTGAGCCTTTTTCCGTGGCAGATTTCTGAGCTGATCCCCCTGCAGCCTAACCCCTAGAATATGTCCTATGTGCTTGCTGAATTTTTCATCAATCCCACATTAAATCTGCAGGCTTTGAGGTGGACTGGGGAGCTGACGTATTTACCCTTCCAGATCAGCACCGCTGTTATCTTTCCCAAGGAAGCACGGGAGCACCTTTGTTTTCCAAAATACGTGTGGGCAAAGGAAAGACCGTGGTCCTCACCGGTCACTCAGCTGCCACATCATCGTTCTCCCCAAGTGCATTCCTTATGCCATTTATTAGCACTGCTAATACCAAGCACCTCATTTTTATGCCACTAGCAGCAATTGTGAAAGCCATACTGAACTTTCTAATCCATTTATCTATTAATTTATTATCTAATTAAGACTCACAATGACAGTGCTATTTGTTTAAAAATGCCCTCAAACTAAACCAATACAAAACACACATGCATTCAAATCAATTAAAATGGTACTTCCTCATGTTTTCCTTAATCAGTTGGTAACTGCTCCAGTGCTGCTTAAAGGAAGGCAAAATTCATTTTAACTTCATCATAATCGTGTGACCTACTTGCACAGTGCCAAACTGATACAAATGGATGTTACTGTCATGTCATAAGGGCATGGAATAGTACCAGCCATGAATTTTGCAAGAGCCATCCTAGGAATGAGGCTTTTTTGCATAAAAGGGCCCTAGAACATTCGTTTAAATGCAGTCACTGAAAGGCAGGCAGGCAAAATGGAGATTTCTGAAGAGTTTATTGAAGTTTACATCACACCTCGTGCTGCATCTTTGTGATTATATTTTTCTCCCAAGAGTTGTGTCTTTTGCACAATAGTGGCAGAGTCTGGTGCCATGTGCCTAATGCTTCATGCTTGTTACAGCAAAAAAAAGAAATATATACTGGTCTTCCTATGTTGCTTAAACAAAACCTGACCTCATTCTTTAGCCACCGAGCTGTGTCAGACAGACTTTCCGCTGTGGCATCCACATGGAGAAATCCTGCATAATGCCTTAATGCCATTTGTTTTGGCCACTGACTTCAAAAGCAGTTGCCTTTCTTGTTTGGATGCAAAACGTGCAGGCATTGCACATCCAAACCGGGTGCAGACGTTACACCGTGATCTGCCTTCCTGAGACTGCAAAAGATCAAACCTGATGTTAATTGCTTACTGTTGCAGAGGATTTCTGGGGCACAGCTGGAAGAGAGTTCTGCTCCTTCACCTCTGTCCCTGCCCCCGGACCTTGCGGTAGTAGCAGCACAGATTATCACGCTGGAGAGAGTTGCTCCATTTGGTTATTTAGAAATATTTTAAGAGCGTCTTTCAAAGCCCGCAGTAATGCTCATTGACACCAAGGTCTGAAACGCAAATCCCTGTGGACTCTGTCTGTCCTGTTCAGCTTGGAAATGCATGGAGGGACATTCATTCAGTCTCGGGATTTGTGTTTGAACATGATTAAGGACAACCACTGCTGTTTTTCCCCTCCTGCATGAAGCATCGCTTTCCCTTCTGCTAGTTATTTATAGTACTGCATAAGATATTTTTAAGATAAGGAAAGGCGGAAGAAGCCAGATTGAAGATACATGTAGCTGTAATTTCTTTAAGAATGTCTAAATAATGTTTCTCAAGCAATTTACATCTTGAAAGTTTTCTTTTCTCTTTTAATACTACAGGTAGCCAAAAGCAAATGGAATGTAATAAACAGGGTATTTGTACTCACTACAAGTCAACGCTTGTATTAGCAGAGTTTTAAAACTCCAGCTCTGCAGTGACTGAAATGACACAGCCGTACCTGCGATGGAAATCACTCACTTTGCCTGAATTTTACGCAATCCTTTAAAAAGTGAAGAAATAAATCTAAAGAGACTTCTTTTCCTTTGCAAGGGAAAAGAAGGGAGCGGGAGAGAGCTCTCAGGCCCTGACCTTGCTCCTTCTGAAGTCCAGAGGAGACTGTATCTCTGAGCTTCAAACCCTCGCTGCCTTCCAGCACAAGTGTCAGCCCACAGGCTTGCAAGCTGGCTTTCAAGCGACAGCTAAGCCACCTGAAGAGCTGCTCTGCTTTATCAGTTCAGTGGGGATTTGTTTGATCAGGTTTACTGGAGGATGTCTTCCTGAGTGACAGCCGTGGGTCTGAGTAGCAGATGTGTGTTCAGTAAAGCACGTTCCACTCCCAGAGCTTATTTCTTTCCTTTTGTGCCTTATTTACCTTGGCTGACATTATGACACTCAATTAGTCTTAATATTGGAAATGTTTTCTGGATTAGAGATTTCTGTTTAATAACGCCTGGGAGGAAGTGCTAGGTCTGATTAGTGATGCCTGACTCAAAGTAACATAGACTCCCCCAACAGCCTACTGACAGCTAAGCTCCAATCCAATAATGCTGAATGGGGGCGGGCTGGGAGAGGAAACCACCACCACAAAAGATTGTGACTTACCGCCGTCCAACCCTCGGAACAGGGACCATGTAGGAAACCTCTTACTCATGGGATGACTGATGGCTCACATGAGCAGCCTGAAGGTTTTCACTGAAAAGGTTGTCAAGCATTGGAACAGGCTGCCCAGGGAAGCGGTGGAGTCACCATCCCTGAGGGTATTTAAAAGACGTGTAGAAGTGGTGCTGAGTGACATGGGTTAGTGGCGGACTTGGCAGTGTTAGGTTAATGGTTGGACTTGATGATCTTAAAGGTCTTTTCCAACCTAAACAATTCTATGATTTATAAGGTGAAGCTGCACAGTATGGTTCCAGTAGCAGAAGAGGCTGTGCCAAGCTGTGGCCGAGCTCTCCCTGGGTCCTGTTTCTGTGTCACGGTTCACTGTCGCTGTTAACTACAACGGGGATGCTCTCTGTGGGATGGTGCTGCTCACTGCATTACTGAAATAGGTCAGCTCAAAATCAGGCAAAAAAATAACAATTTAACTATTATTCTGTCCCTTAGGATCTTTTCTACCGAAGGGCAGAAATTGCTGCATTGCTGCCGTCAGCAGAGAGAACTCTGCTAAAGCCCCTCATCAGAGGAAGAGGAGGAATTGCTGCTGGCCTGGTAGGCAGGGCCTGGCAACACCACAACGAACAGAAAGGGCAGGACAAAGTGCAAGGACAGTAGTTCATGAAGAGGGCAGTGGCTGGAACCTTGTCTGAAGGGATGGCTGGAGAAGAGCCTGGGGTAAATGATGACGGAGAACGCATGCTAGAAAGAGAAGGGTCTCCCCATGAAACGAAGGGCCTTCAGGAGGCCAGACACCAGGACCTGACCGTTTTGGGGAACTGGGCTGCCTGCAGTCCAGGGTCCACTTAGAAGTGGATCTTGTGAGTACTGTTACAACTCAGTCATGCAGTGGTACAGTCAATGGCACTGGCCTTGCCTCTCTGGCTGTCACAGCTAACACACAGCAGAATGCAGGTGGGTGCAGACAGCAGTTCTCTCCTGTGCGCAGCCACACCATTCCCTTGGATCATACTGTTCTGATCCCGTGAGCATACTCTACAGGGAGGTTCTTCACATGGACCAAACTCAAACGCGTGTGTCTACACTGCAATTTAACCACTGGTGAACGGAAGGCAGAGGACATGCCAGCATCCTGCAAACCCAAAAGGTTCACCATGGCCAGGCCCGTGGCTGTGCTTGCAGGTTTGTGCGAGGTGCAGCACGTAGGATTACTCTTGAGAGCAGCCTCGGGATTTAGAGGTATTTCATTTCCAGCTCTGAATATATTTTTGCAGAATCTTAGCAGTAGCAGAATGCAAACTTACTTGGGGAAGAGGAATATGGAGGGTCATGTTCTGCTTCTCCAATATAGTAAAGTGAAACAAGTCTACATCAGCATTTAAATGTAATAATATATTAATACTTTAATTAATTTAATAATAAGCTGGGGAAAGGATTGGTTGAAGACTTGAAAATAAATAATTGCAGTGGCACGTCCTGCCTATATTAAGATCATTTTGAAAATTTATTGATACACAATAACGCATCTGTCGATACACAGTTGCGACATCTATATCAATATCTTCCTATATCAATATATTGGATGAGGGAATTGTGGGAGAATCCTTTTTGAATATTGCTGGGGGGTAATTGCTGACAAAGAAATCACTGACATTTAAATGGAGTTTCTGTACTGCAGATAATTCCAGGAATGTGCTATAAGAAAAGTAAAAATCTCCTGTTGTTCAGTTTTCGATTTTCAATTAATTTTATAGTGCAAGTGATGCTGTGCTCTAGAGAAGCTGACATAAAAACAGGTTATTATGGAAAGTTCCTACAAAATGTTCAGCTAGTAGTGTTAATTCTGTTTTAAAACAACTATCTCCCTATGCAATTATATTTCAATAAGCAAAAGGTTATCTCTGTTGTAAAGACATATAACGGAGAAAACACTCAAACTGTTGCACTGTTATCGCTGGAATTTATCCTCCAGCATGACTATGTTCTCAATTACAGCAGAACAAATGTATTAAATATCATTCAGATAGGAACATCATCCGGTAGCTGTCTATTTCTGAAAAGTTTTTCGATCCCAAGGAAAGAAGACTTTTTTCACCTACTTTATGCTCAGTTTAGGAAAATAAAATAGAAACCAAATGGAAACAGCTGCGAAAGAATAGGAAAAATCTCCACGCTATGACCCAGAGGGGAACCCAGGATTTCTATTTACTAGAATTATTATTGGTATTGTTACAGTATCATCCACAGTGCTCCAAAACCCTTTTAGCGTGAACTTGTGCAAGTCGCCAGTCGTGTGTGATTCCCTTGCCTCATCTATAAAGTGGAAATAAATGTCCTTCCCACAGCTGGGTCTTGTAAAGACACATTTGCAGGATTGGAATGCCAGTGTAAACCGGTTTCTTATTCAGGGCTTTATAAACTGTAATGAAAAAAGGCTGAGTAATCACCAACAACGTTGATGTCTTATCTGAGATTGCCCCCGAGATCCTCCTAGTCACGGGAAAGTGACAAATTATTTTTCTTGTGTTTCTAATAGAGTCAAAATGAGCATGGCTCTTTGTAATAGTCAGTTCCTTAACAAGCCGTTAAACTTTCATTGTGTCTTGCTCTGCCGAAATATTTTTGCTGCAGACCCAGACATCAAAGATATAATATAGCTCTGGACACCAAGGCTACTTTACCAACTGCTGCTCTTAGGTTATCTGTAAGAGAGCAACATATTGTTTTGGTTTTATGAGATCCTGTAAAAGGAAAGCTGGTACTTAGAAAAAATGAAATGCTGCAAGCAATATATTGGCTGGATTAAGTTCACCTCCAACACTTATAATTTCAAGGAGTCTCTACCAAGTTTCAGTATAAGCGCATTGTGGCTGTGCTCACATGGAAAGTAAAAGAGGGTGCAAGTTCCAGTTCACACGAAGTAGAAATATTTGTTGGTTCTGACCCATCTCACTGAAATAACACCTGCAGATAGGCAACATTTTTCTGAAAGTTGGTAGCCAGTATCTTGTGAACAAAAGGCAACTTTACACCATCCCTAAAGCAATTTTCACCAAACTGCTTGATTGTGCTGAGGAACAGAGTACGGTACTCGGTTTTCCTTAGTTTAGAATCAGAGGAAAAATTAAAACCTGCCAGCTATTACCTCTTGTAGGGATGCTTTCAGAAATGCTGTTCTGACAAACAAGTGTCTCCTTGAGATGGAAGGAAGAATGGATTGACATGTATCTCATCTCACACTCCACTAACGCTACGAATGGGCACTGACCAGCAGTGCAAGAGGGGGACTTGGAAGTGACAGAGGCATGCGTTTCCTCGGAGCAGAGAATCAATAACAGGTGAAAAACAAGGCAGCAAAGGAAACAAGAAAGAAAAAGAAAGAAAAAGAAAAGAAAACCACGGCTGATGTAATTCAGCTTCTGGGAGGATAGGCTGATTTGAGAAGTTATGTGAAATTAATCAGAAGTAGGTCTGTACTTTGATAATTAATATCTCAGTTATTAAGTTTTGGTCCATGCACCCAGTATTTAATTTTTGTTTGGGTATGTTTTGAGAGACTGGAGGGAGGGAGAAGATTATGGGATCTTCAGCGCAGAACGAGACAAAGTGTTAATGGGAAAGATTACCGCCGTATAATCCTTAGCAAATGGCATAAAAGCATTAGATACCTGCACTGCCACTACGCCTGCCTGCAGAGATATGTCATTGCCAGAAATTTAGTTGCTCTTTCTGTGCCCTCTGTAGCGGTAAGAAAAATTCAAACTAAAGCTGTTATTCTGTAAGGTCTCCTTGCAAATCCATTGGATTTTGCTCACAGGACCATAAAAATTGCCATGCTGGGTCAGATCAATGGTCCATATAATCCCGTATTCTTTCTCTGACAGTGACTAATACTATATGTTTTGGTACATCACAGGAAAATGTAAGAAACCTTTCATGACCAATTATGGAACAACCTTCCCATAGAAGGCGGCTCATCCTAACCTCTGGCAGAAAATAAAGCTTTTTTGCTTAAAGCCTGAGGGATTTCTGTTAGCTCCTGTCTAACCTGACCTTGGTTATATTCGCTGTTCATATAAATACCTCTTCCTCTTTCAAATCTGATTAAGTTTTAGCTAAAGATATTGTGTTGCAGTGAATTTTACAGGCTAAATTGTCTTTAGCAGTATGCCTTTTATCACTTCTAAACTTACTGCCCTTCAGTTGCACTGGATGATTCTTGTTTTGATTTTATGAGTGGGAGTAAATAAGGCTGCCAATTTACCTTCTCTGTAGTACTCAGGATGTAATATACTCCCATGAAACACCTTTTTATTCACCTTTTCTTTCAACTGACTGTTCCTGCTCTTCTCTCTCTCTCTCTCTCGCCTTTGCATTCTTCCTAACACTTTCTGGGCTGTGGGAGGCTTCTTCCACGCTGAAATCCTTCTATTTCTTGGAATATAAAATAAGTTATTTATTTAGATCTGGTTTATTCTTCTCTATTTTATTTAGAAACTGTAATGTCTTTGGTGCTGAAATCTGATTTCCGAAGGTCTGATTCAAAATGCTCTGTGCCAGTCACTGTATTCCTACCAAGTGCCTGCCCCCACAGCCAGGTGTGCTATCAGGCCATTTGTGGTGCTATTCTTAAATCCAGTTTTAATATTCTAACAACGTATTCACTTTCATAAACGCAGTTCTGCACTGAGTGCAGGATTTCCCCGCTTCATAGTGACCAATTGATTCTCCCCTAAAATCCGCCAGAATCGAGTAATGTGCTTGACCCTCCAACCTGTGTATTTTCATCTCTGATTTTCCCATCTGCATTTCCCCGGACGATGGGACGACGGTTGTTCCCTTGCGCTAGGAGATGGCTCTGGATTTCCTCCTCGACCTCCTCTAGCCCCTCTCTAATTCCGACTTTTGTGCCATCTGCCAGTGTTGCCCCTTCCCTCTTCGCTGCTCTTCCACATCAGTAAAGGGCATATTAAATAGTGTCCATTCATACTCCTTTTCCTCAATATCTTCTGTCAAAGACTTGCTTTTAGTAGTTCATGTTAAATATAATCAACTGTCTTTTTATCCATTTTTTTATGTTCAAAATAGAGTGGAAAAGACGAGCAGAGTCCATATTTACATCTGTTCCATCGTGTACATATGACTTACTTGTAATCTTTTATAACACTGTTATAACACCATTTACTGTTCTAGAAAACTGAATAAGGTTCATTGGTCCATCCTTCAGAGTTACAAGTTTCTTTTTCAAAGAAGCAAGAAGAAGATTCATCCCTCCAGTCCCCTAAGCTCAAGGAAGGAGCTTTCCTTTCTGGGACCGACGTCGGCCCCATTTCCAGTATCAGCCAGAGAGTGAGCACCTCTCTGTTAGGAGAGACATCCAGTGCACTTGATTTTAGCTGTCTAGCCACAGCAGCAAGGCACTGTCTGTAACAGTAAGAACAGAAATGCTGTAGCACCTTTGGAGTGTGAGTTGTTCCCCGAGGCACTTGTATTGGTGACAGAAATCACCCTCTGGAGATACTGATCTCTTTCTGTTGAATACCAGGACTGCCTAGAGGACCAGCTTGGATCTGATGACTCAGTTCTGCCTGAATAAAGTTGCCTGAGATGGTTCTTGCTCTAAGTGACTTGAGAATTTTTAACGTAATGCCTTTTTTACAGTCTTCTCTGGCATTCAGATTCAACTCTGATGCTATTATTAAATGCGTGAGGAACTGCAGGACTCAGAAGACTGACAATAGGCTATGGAAGCTGTTAAAAAAGGAAACGCATTTTTACTGGGAGCTCGACCAAGGGCTGGAACAGATTGCCCAGAGAGTTTGTGGAGATATTCAAAAGCCATCTGGTGACCATCCTGGGCAACTGGCTCTGGGTAGCCCTGCTTGAGTTGGGGGGTTGGACTAGATGATCTGCAGAGGTCCCTTCCAACCTCAACCATTCTGTGATTCTGTGATTTTGAATTAAACTCTGTTTGGGATGGCCTGAGGACATTAAATTGGTTGGTTGCCTAGTTTGTCAATCTCTCAGTAAAAAGAAAGGACTTAAGAACCTGCCAGCATAGCTCCAGATCTCAGAACGTTGTTGGCAAAGGTTGTTAGAGTCCTGAGAGCTGCAACCATCCTCCCAAAAATGCTGCCCAACTTGTTACGGAAGGACAAAAGGTTTTAAAAGTACCGTGCTCTACTGCACGCAATATATAGTCAATCACAGAACTTCACTCCAGGAGTCTCTGCTGGATGCTTTTCAGGAGAACATTTAGTACACATTTACTTTAAAGAACAACAACTGGATAATGGTGTTTTTATATATATATATATAATTATATGTGTGTGTGTGTGTGTAAATAAAAAACTTAGGAGAGTGTTTCATTGACTGTGAATATTAAGTCCCAGTAGTTAGAAACATAGCAAGGAACTTGTGTTATGTGATGGGATGAGAAAAAACCCTAAGCTGTATGTCTCAGGAGAAATCAATGCACTGTGTCTTTTAATGTCATAAAAAATACCTCCCAACAAGATGTATTCAGAGTGGTATTAGCAGAAAAGTGAGCTTCTAATGGCCTTATTGATTAAGGCAGAAACAGCAGACAATTCAGAGGATGCTGCTGTTGTACGAAACAATTGGAAGTACCATCGCCTTACTGTACTTAAGTAGATTTAGTGAGGATGCCCCAAACTCATATCCGCAGAACTGCCGTCGGAGTAACCACAGCCCTTTGCTTCAGTGAGAAAGTGATTTGTTGAGCTTGAAGGAAGCTTCCCCATCACCTTCTCGGAGATACTCCTCTTTTTTTTTTTTTTCTTTTTTCCCAAATTTTGCTTTTTTCTTCAGTGCAAACCCTCCTTTGTCCTTCTCAAAGACTTTCTTAACCATCCTGTTCCTCTCCTTTAGCATCCGTCAGAAGTTTGCACGGGGGAATGAGGACAAGAGTCCCCTTGAGGGACAGCAGCCCTAATGACTTGTGCCATTCATCAAGAAAAAATGACTGCTTTGGGGAACGAATCCGCAGTGACCGTGGGACTGTCTCTAGGAAAGGACATACAGTCGAATGCAGCTGAGTTATGGAGGCCTAATAGCACACCATCGGTTGTAACTCAGAAGGGTGGGTGCAGGTCCTGTGTGTCTGGAGGGGACAATGTTGGATGATGCAGAAGTGCATTGCACATTGGCTGATGCTGAGAGGGACAGAAATGCACTCGTGATATCTGCCTCCTCGGTAAATCTGCTCCCGTCTGGAGGCATGCTCCTAATTGTGAGATGGAAAGTGTTGCTTTGCAATTCTTCCCTTATGCGAAATTCCTCTGTTTTACAGGGAGTGAGCTAATGTAACGCTGCCCCAGCTGCACGGTGGCAACGTGTCAAACTATAGCGATTCAGGGAGGTTTGACTCTGTGCCTGTGTCCTCCAAAAAAAAACCCCTCATGATCGGCACAGACCGTGTCAGCGGCCTCTTGACTCGCCGCTCTGCTGCATTATTGAGATGAGAGCTGCTGAGAGCCATGGCCAACGGCATTAAGGGCCCTGCAGCGCGTCTGAACGCTGGCCACACAATGCTGTAAACAGGCCAGGACGGATGTTTTGGCCAGGGGCCAGATCACCGTAAACTCCAGCCAAGGAAACTGGTTTGCGACTAGCCCCTCGGTGAACGCACATTTATTCGGTGCAAGATTAATATACCTAAAGTAAACAGAGAGACAAACAGACAGACTCTGGGGCGTTGTGAAGAGGTGACAATAAATAGGGATGATAAAGAGCATTTAAAAAAAAAAAAATATAATCTGCAGCCAGCTGTAAAAATTCCCACTCCCCAATGGCTATTTCACGGAGAGCTGTTTTTCTCTTGCAACCAATAAATAATGAAGGCAGGTTTTGTAGCGGGGTAGAAGGGCACTGAAGCAGCGTCGGGGGCTGATCAGGAGGAGAAAGGTGCTAAGCATCGCACGGGGCATGCAGACTGGAAGCAGAGAGCATCGCCGCTCTTCTGCTGTTCAAAACACTGGAATCACCCCAAGCGATTGAGCCCTTGCCAAGTAATTCACCGCTCTGTGGACAGACTCTGCTTCTTGTTCGTGTTTGCTGATCTGATGCAATTCCTAGTGCTTAGAGGTTTAACAGAACTCTTCGGGAGACACTCGATTTATCACTGATAAATCACTGATGAAATCTAAAGTTCAGTTATGAAGTGAGGGCTCAGCCACAGCTGTATAAAAGGCTTTCCCCTGGCTTAGAAATACACCAGTGAAGATACTTAATATGATAACCCTGCACAACCTCTGCACTGTTCAGTCCTTGTTTCAGGCTTTTGTTCTTAAGGCATAATTATTGTTTCTGGCTAATGACAGAAAAGATCTGTACAGTCATACCATGCACGACCAGCCTCACCCTGTCTTTCACCAGCTCTCAGCTCCTTTGTGCACATCACAAAGCAGTTAAACTCGGCACCTAAGCCTTGGTTTTAATGGGAGCATTTTTTGTTTTCAACACCGCTGGTGCCATTGCCTCCTTTCCATGAAACAGATCAGTGGCTGGATGATGGAGAGGTTACTGTCTTCTAATGTTTCAGGTGTCCTTTCCATTTGTAGTTCAAACAATGACCCAAAAGCAGTGAATTTTCACCCTTTCCATTGCAAAACCTTGGCAAGTCCCCTCATCTCACTCTACATTATGCTCCAGATATGGAGATGGTGATGGCTTCCTTTCCTTGGAGGTGTGGGGTGAGGATAAAGCCCATGAAACATTTTGAAGCATTCAAAAGAATTCTGGACCTGCGCTTGAACCAGGTTCTCCACCCATTTGCTTTTCAGCTGCTCAAAGAACAGCCAATGACACAAACAACTCCGCAAACTCTTTTTTGAGCTGCACTAGACGTGCAGCTAGAACCTGGAAACATCACAGACTAGGGAAGAGGACCACACTGCGAATATTTTTTTTCCCCACGCCTGCAGTGGTCATCATACAGGCTCTTGAAACCTGCCTTAGACATCTCACTGCACATCAAACCCAAATCTCTAACCCATAACGTTTACCTGGACACCACTTGAAAAGCAGGTTTTGCCCTTTGCCCTTTGATCCAAATACGCACTGAAACCAGTAAGAGATCTGCAGGGCAAAGCCCAGCCTGGTTATTCCTTTGTGTGTACCTGTTATTTCCAAATAATGTGCTGCTGCTCTGGATCCTGACCTCCATTATACCGATACACTGCAGCAGCTCTCCCGACTTCCTCATTTGTGTTGTCCAGAAAGGTGCTGCGGTACGAAACGCGGCCCTGCTATGCATTCCTCTTTCATTTCCATGCATTCCTTGCCTGATACCGGAGTGGAAATAACACCAGCACAGTTCAGCCTTCACCTCTTCTTGGCATGATTTATGTGCCTCATACAGCAGCTCTAGGAGAGATTATTCTTATTTATACTATGCTCCAGCACAGTTTCTCCTCAAACTAACTCAGATACCTCTAAATAGAAGCAACACCAGAGCAGAGAAATGAAACAAGAGTTGAAACAGTGGGAAACAAAGTGCCCGGCACCATTGCATTAAAAGAAAATCCCACACTAAGCCCGTTTCTACTGTGATGTCTGTTAAGGGTGCAAACACTCTGCCTGCGGGATCGCATTGCACCCTGTGCATGGGTTTTGATAAAAAAATGGAAATGGATGGGTGTTGTTGATGGCTTGTATAATGGTGCTGGGAATCTGGTCGGGTTGAAGGTTGGTTTGAAATGGCACATAAACCTGAACCTGGCCTTCATTAATCAGCTACGTGCTAGAAATTGAAGAGATGTGCCAGTCTGTCTTCCTTCCAAGCTCCTTTTTAACACTTGCTAGACTGCCTGTTGTTAGAGGAAAGGGTATTTTAATTGCAAGTAGTAGTTTAGGGATGTTTTAATTGCAACATAGTGGGGAGCACTACGTCAGGAATAGAGTTTCATCAATGTGACATTACTTGAATGTCAAGCCCGATGGGTGGCTTATTCTGATTTAGGTAAATTTGCTCCTAAACAAATGAAGTTAAATGACAATACAGCACTTGTAAACAAACGAACCAACAAAAAACCCAAGGAAAAGAACTACCGGTTAAGCTAACTTGCTTTGCCCAATATAGGAAAATGAAAGCTGAGAAGGAACATGCAATATTTCAAGCGGGTGAACACTGGCAAGAGAGAAAAAGAACTGAGCTGAAAGAGATTTTTGGCACTGGAGTAAATTAGTATAAAATGGTATGAATAATTTGAGGCTCAACATGAGATGAACGTTTTTGTGCATCTGAAGAATGAACCAACTGTTTCCAGTGAAAGTGATGGGAGTGAGACATTGATTCAGCTCCAAGACAAAGAGTTTATTCCTGTCTACAGTGTGAGTCTGGGTTTGGTGAAACAGTCGGTATCTTTGGGTGTCAGGAATGACAGGGCACAGTTCGCAAAGATTTGGCCAATTTCCTTTCTGCAGTGTCATCATCAAGATAATTTTCAAAGAGGGAAAAAAAAGGAAGGAAAGGAGGAAGGAGAGGAAAGAGAAGGAGAGAGTGTGAGAGAGAGAAGGGAGGGAGGGAGAGAGGAAGGAAGGAAGGAAGGAAGGAAGGAAGGAAGGAAGGAAGGAAAGGAAGGAAGGGAGGGAAGGAAGGGAGGGAGGGAGGGAGGGAGGGAAGGAAGGAAGGAAGGAAGGAAGGAAGGAAGGAAGGAAGGAAGGAAGGAAGGAAGGAAGGAAGGAAGGAAGGAAGGAAGGAAGGAAGAAAAAAAAGAAAAAAAAAGAAAGAAAAAAGAAAGAAAAGAAAGAAAAAGAAAGAAAGAAAGAAAGAAAGAAAGAAAGAAAGAAAAAGAAAGAAAAAGAAAAAGAAAAAGAAAAAGAAAAAGAAAAAGAAAAAGAAAAAGAAAAAGAAAAAGAAAAAAGAAAAAAAAAGAAAAAGAAAAAGAAAGAAAAAGAAAGAAAATGAAAGAAAAAGAAGTAAAATAAAAATAAAGATTAAAATGAAAGAATGAGAGGAAAGAGAAAAGAAGGAAGGAAAGGAAGGAAGGAAGGAAGGAAGGAAGGAAGGAAGGAAGGAAGGAAGGGAAGGAGGGAGGAAGGGAGGGAGGGAGGGAGGGAGGGAGGGAAAGAAAGTAAAAAAAGAAAAAAGTAAAATAGAAAAAGGAAAAGGAAAATGAAAGAATGAGAGGAAAAAAGAAAGAGAAGGAAAGAGGGAAAGCAAGAAAAAGAAAAAGAAAGAAAGAAAAGAATGAAGGAAGGAAGCAGGGAAGGGAAAGAAAAGAGAAAGAAAAGAAGAAAAGAAAAAAAGAAAGAAAGAAAAAAGAAAGAAAGAAACAAAAGAAAAAGAAAGAAAGAAAGAAAGAAAAGAAAAAGAAGGAGAAAGAAAGAAAGAAAGAAAGAAAGAAAGAAAGAATGAAAGAACAAACAAAAAGAAAAGAAAAAAGGAAAGTGTAATAAACTTTTAAACCAAAACCAGCTACACTTAAAGCCCAGATGACTTCAGAGAAGCTGATTTACTAAAGATTTCTAACATTTCACATAATCAATTGCATCTCACCATTGCTTGACTATTGTTTAACATACAAGAGCAATATAGTTCCAGACCTTGCTTGGGGCAGGTAATGATGGTGTGTTTGTGTGGGATGGAGTAGTAATTCATTTCAGACACGGAGGTAATTCATTGCAGACACTCTTTAAGAGACTTGGGGGAGAAAATAAAATGACAGATGATTTTACAATAGTTCAGGATTATTTTTTTTTTAACTGCTGACCCTGGAACTGGTAATAGCAGGAAATGGAAAGATTAGCATAAAGAATGGTCATTGATACTTGAGGCCTGATAGCCATTTTTGCTGAGCCTCTATACTTATTTTGAAAGGAATGAAGCATTAAAAACAGCCAGGATTTTCTTTCTTGCACATATAGAGTATTACAGCTCTTATGGAAAGTGTAAAACGGGTGAACAGGAATTATGCCAAAGGGTTTCAAAGGAATAACTCTGAACTCACATAAAACATGACAGAGAATTAGATCTTTTTTTTTTAGTTCTAAATTCAGACTTCTCAGAAACCTGTAGAGAAGGCATTATTTTCTATTACATTCTTTATTTTTCTATATGAGAAGAAAGGATAGATTTTGTTTACTTTCTACTTAGTAGTAGAAGGCAGTTCTGCACAGTAAATGAGAAGAGTGGATATTCATATCCAGACAAATAGTCTAAATATTAAGAATATAGAAAAGAGGTTATTCTAGGGAAATCAGAGATGGGTTTGTGTGAGAGTACAGGGAATCCACCTTAAACGTGGTAAGAATCAAGATGACCCTTTAAGACGTGCCCTCAGAACTTGTTTACTTTATGGACAAGTGACCATTAAAGGATATTGTAGGGATCCTGATTTATTGTCAGGTTCTGCAGTGCAAAGGTGTCTGTCCAACAGAAACTCAACCAGAATTACTCTGTATTAAAGATGAATAGAAGTGGATTAGACTCATTCACACCTGATCTGCTCAATTCAGCCAGCAGATTTACCTCCCACCTCAACAAGACACTCCTGCAGCTTAACCTCGAGTCGGAAAATCTAGCTGTGCCTTTTCCCTATCACCATTCTGAATATACTGGGCAATTTTAGTGGTGCAACAGGTAATCCACCTCCCTTTTCCATAGCTTTGCAGGTTAAATATACAAAATGGGCGATGTGACTTGAAAGATGTCCTAAATAACCTTGTATTCATTTGCTTTTTCGAACCACGGGAGCCTGGTGTGAAAAATACTCATGGAAGGATGAGTCTAATTTGGGGGGAATATCATCAGTGGATGACACGAGCTAAAAAAGTGCTAACAGTTGCACTGAACCAAGCAGTTAACGAAATTGATGTGATTAATAATAACAATAGACAACTGCTTGTATGACTTTGGATCTTGAGCTCCCTGAGTTCCCACAGGAGCCAAGGTGAGGAGACACTGGATAAGGAAATGGGAACTGCTGAAAATGGCCATTTTTCTTTTCCTCATACCAAGTCTAGGAACACCCTGCAGCATTCTCACCATAATGTGAAAAATAGAGCGGTCAAATGTCATACTGCTGTCTTAATTGTGGTAATCATGCCTTTTTTTTTTTTTTTTCCCAGGCACAAAGAAGAAGGATGCTGCTGCTTCTACATTAAAGGGAGAGTGAGTTTTATGAGTCATAAAAGAGGAGGAAACACAGTAATGGTAGTTCAAGGGCTGTAAAAAAAAAAAAAAGGATGTGAAGACTTTTAGGGCTTATCCTGAATGACATGGAAGCTGAAGGTGTTCAGCAGCTCTCTGGACCAGGCATTTTGTCACGGGGAGCAGCGGTAATGACAAAACACTTTGAGTTGAGGATTTGTCCCGGCATCCCTAGATGTGAGGAACAGAGGAGTTACGGCAGCAGGGCTAACTAGGCACCACTTAGGAAGGTAGCGTACCTCTGCAGCAGCCGAGGCGTAGCACATCTCCCAAGAAATGTGCAAACCCAGGAAATTTCTTCCTTTCCTCGTACACTGTTCACTTTAAAGCCCGTTTCTACAAACACTTGCTGCTTGACTTGCTTCCTGACACACAAGGAGTCCCATTTAATTAACCTGGCAGCCCAGAGTGGTGGAAATAGATTGGGGCTTGTAAGCGTGGAGATTGACAGTCTCCGCAAGCTGCCCTGGTTTGCTTAGCTACAGAAGTGATTGTTTCTCTATTATTTTGATCTCATGATTCCAGGTTGTACAGCCAGTGGCCGTCTGCAGCTGGAACAGGAGTTGAGGACGGGGAGGGAGGGGGAATGGGCCTGTTTGACGTGGAGCATCAGCCCTTCACTCCCCCACGCCTGTATTATATTGGGTATTGAATCGCCTCTGGCTAATCACAAGCCTTCTTAACGTTTTCCTCTGAGAAAACAGATGATCAAATGCAAGAAAGCCTACTCATTAAAACAAGTACTGGGAGGGTTTTGTTCTTTTCAGACCCATCCCTGTGTTTGAGTACCTAGAGAACCAAGCACTATTAGCTGAATAGCATCTGTTTACCATCAGCTTTGTCTGAAACTTTTCTTTTTTTTTCAAGTTAATAAAAACGGAGTTTGAAAACTGGTTCTGATTAGGCAGGTCAAATAGTGAAAATACTCTCTAAGGCCAGAATATTCCGGAGGATCCCATCGCAGAGCAAAACAGCACATAGAAATCACCAGAGGAGTTGCAGATCAAGGCAGACAGAAGCGGTCTACTGGGTGCTACTGGGTTTGGAGCTGCTGCCATGGTGCTGTAAATGGAGGTGCAAAAATTGTTGGTAAGATTCAGCCATCTGAATTTCTGCATGAGGTGCCAAGGCAGTAGCATTAGGGCCTGGGGAGGGCAAACGGAGAGGAAGATAAAAAAGATACTCCCCCCCCGCTTTTTTTTTTTTTTTTTTTTTTAAGGAAATGTTGTGAAGTTCACAGGAGTCATGGCAGCCCCAGCAAAAGTTTATTTTCTGCATTGCTTTCTGCCTCCGTCGCTTGTTGGGGCTGCACCACGCTCCTGTCTCCTCAAGTGACTGCGACATTGCTGTTTTAAATGATACTTAACAGCAATCAAATCCTTTTGCTAACCTTCTCAACAGCTGAGACAGAGCGATGGGGACACCGTCAATTGCTGCACACCACTTCCACTACAGTATTTTCTTTCACACTGTTATTAAGAGAAATTGCCTATTACGAAAGTAGCTCTAAGGAAGAGGGAAAAAAAAAAAAAAAAAAAACAACCAAAAAAAGGGAAAGTTTATTTTCCATCACAATGCAGTTCGGTGATGTTGTAATTGACAGCACAGTGGGTATGTCACTCCCACCAGGTCCCTTGCCCTGCTGATCGAGTCTGTTCTTTGTGTGAGATGCTGCTATTTGTGTTGGTTCATGTGACTTTCTCTTTTAGCCGGGCTGTCTTTCCTTTCGTTGTAGGAGATGGACAGCCAGGGGGAGGAAAGGCAGTTGTCGTCTCCAGTTACCGAAGTTAGTATCGCTGCAGTAAACGTGATTCCTTCTTAGATGTTTGTGCAGTTTTGTGGGTGCCGCAGGGTGAAACTGTAAATTCTAGTTATAAAAATAAAACATGATGCACAGGCAAAGCAGGTGAGACAGAGCGAGCTGTTGAATGCTGGTATTTGAATGGTTGGGTGGGTGCCCGTGTTACAGAAGCTTGTCAGAGACGTGGACAGCTTCCAGCTCCTACTCTGGGGGACAGGACCAGCATCCAGAATTTCTGATGTCTGGACTCCTGAGCAAAACCATATCTATTTCAGACGACACCCCACAGTGACCGGCTTGTCTCTGTGTTACACTCCAGGGAAGGACACCTGTATCCTGCTGCCTACGGATGTGGACTGGCCCATATCTTTGCTCCTTGTGCCCAGCTGGGACAGCCAGCTTGGCTACCCCAGAGAGGACCTGAAGCCATGCATGGAGCCTACCCACACCGTTGCACCTCCTTGCCATGCCCGCCAAATCTCATCATGATTTTGTCTCGCTCTTATTGCTCTTAGCATCTTAAAAAGGATGGGCAGCACTGCTAGGGAGTGTTTGAATCCCTCACGTAGGTGGCCAGGAATGTGAATTCCTCCCTTCTCCGTACATCTGGGATAGCTCAAGGTACATTGCTACAAGGGTCCACGTTTCCTTCTAGCTCCTTGTAGTTTTTTCCTTGGGCCTTGGACAGTTGAACAGCTTTATTCAAGTTATTAAAGAATGAATATCTCTTTATAGCATGCCCAAGAGGGCTGCCCCGTAGCCAATGTATCATTGATGATGAATATATGGACTGTCATATTGATATTCTTACTGGACCTGTCCTTGAACCAATCTAGCCGTCAAAAGTCTTTGGATGCTCTACTCCAAACGTTCTCCTGTGTGCTGTCTGTGCAGACCCTGTGGTGAAACAATCCTCAATCCAACACCCCGTGAGGCATTTTCAGAGACAAGAAGAGTACTTGGCTCTCCTGGCTCCCAAATTCACATCAAATCCACAGGCTGCCCCTTTTACGTTAGGTAGCCTGGAAAAGCTTCTCTCTCCAGCATGCAGAAAGTTGCTTTCAAAGAAATATTTGAAATAAAAGCTCCTTTCTCAGTATCTAATATAGTGCAGATTTCTTCACCGAGTTTGTCTGTGAGGAGCCCGGGGTCCCAGAATCTTTTATCCACATCCGACCAGAGCCAGGATTTGGAAATGCCGTGACTAGACTAAAACATGGCTTTGGGAAATCATAAGATGTCTGTGCCAAGTTTTACAGAGAAATCTAATTCTCAGATTTAAGTATAAAAACTAGGTTTAATCCATTACTGGCATAGACTTAAAAACAGCGTTACACTTTCTGTATTGCTGTACCTCCAACTCAGGCACACAGATTATTCCACTTTATAAGTGCGGTATATTTGAGACTTACTGGAAGCTACAGAAGAATGCAGAGATTTATCTACCACAAAAATGCAATCAGCATCTCCACGCATCTTTTGGGATTTAAAAGGAACTTCTTCTTAAAATTAGTGTTGCTACTTGGGAACTAGCTTTCATTTGCATCCAGAGTCACCAGGAAGGATTATCGTATTGTAACACGCAAGGCAAGATGTACAGTGGCTGTGAGGTTGGATTTGCAATTTTTATTTTGTAGTGTCGATGCTAGCATAAGACAGGGATACATAGGGGCAAATTGAGTCCAATATGAAGTGTATAATAACACCAGAGACTTATGCAATGTAAGGACTTTCTTTAACAATAATAATGTTAACCAGTTCATTAAGTAAACAGAAGCAAATGGAGTGTTTGATGCAATATATTAAATAGGATTGGAAAGAAATCTCGTCAGGTGGATTAAAATAAGCACAAGCTAAGGGCAAGGATAGTTCAGTGTACTAGATGCACAGATTTTTCTTCAGAGATCTCTTGCTTGTGTCCAACACAAAGTAGGTTAAAAAAAATTATAACTCTTATTGCAAAGAGTCATTTCTATACGCAGAGGTGTAGAAGCTGGTGGCATTGCTCTGATCATGTCTATATTCATGTCTAGGTGATCAGGTGTATGTATGTCCTTCATTGTAACTCAGAAATAGGATTTTTTTTGTTTTGTTTTGTTTTTTTGAAATTAAACCTGCCACTCACCAGAGTAAAGAGACAAAATCCTAAGGGAAAAAGAACAATCTTTGTAACATGTCACAATACAGGAAAATACACTTGTTTTCATTCCAGAGATGTCATAGCCCACAGAGAAATTAAAGGGCTAAATTCAAGACCTGTAGAAGTCCATGGAAGAAAATGAGCCTTCACTGCATATATGGGTATATGCACTGGGTGTAAAATCTTACAAGGCCACAAACAATACAAACTTTCCTTTCTCCCTGCTCCAAACACTTCAAATCTATTTAATGTATTTTTCTAACACACTAACAAAACTAATAAGCTTATCTCACATGGAAAAAAATAAAAGGCATAACCAGTGCTGTATCTGTGGTAAAAGTGCTCTTGCAATCTGCTGTGGTCAATTGCCAGCCCCTGCACCCCATGCTGGCAAGAAAACAGCTACGGGAGAGAAACCCCTTATGCACTAAGGGAGAGTGAACTGAAGGGTCTCCAGCTCCCTCTCTGCAAAGTGAAAATCGTCGTAGGAGGCTCTAATTATCCTGCAGCAAATTAAATGGCAAAAGCAGCGTGAGCCTCTAAGACTCTCTGTTGTCGAGCAGAGTTTCTGGTGGAGTTTTTGTTGTTTTGTTTTTGTGTTCTGGTTTAATGCACAGCTTATCATTACCAGGCACTTGGGTTTCGCCTGTACGTTGCAGTCCAGGTCAGGAATCACATGGATGTGATCAATATATTTCACCTTGAAAGCATGGGAAAATCAGTGTGTTTTCCTAGGCAAGACAAACAAGTGATGGAGAGGAAAGTTCCTGAAAACTATAAGAATTAAGCTGAATTGTTCTCTCTCAGCATCTTTGGTTTGAGATTGGCCAAGGATTAAAATGCCGTGCAACAAACCGATGGACCACAATGACGGAACTGGGAGGTCACCAAACCATCTAGCGCACGCTCGCAATTTCCTTCTCTTCGTTGTTCGCAAAATCCATACAAAGTCATAATCAAATATAAAAGTGAGTTATCTGATCGGGGGAAACCAACCATCAGCAGTTTGGCTCTGTGCTTGGCAGTTGGGTTGTCTTCTCTTCAAGGCTTCGCAGTCCCTTCGGTGTACGAGCTACCTGGGTTGCCTGAACTGCTAACGCAAACTATCAAGGACTCAGTAAATACCTTGCCTGAGAGACTTAACTTTTTGTAATAATAGAACATGATACAAATGGCAAGCTTCAAAACTAACAGAAATAGAGAGGTTTTCATGTATGTATCAAGGTGCAATTTTATATCTATCTTTAGCTGTAAATATACACACAGTGCGATGCCCTGGCAGCATGAGCTGCAGAGCAGAAGCACAGCAGCCCCATGCAGGGTCCTGCTCTGAGCCTCCTGGCATCAGTAGGTTTTGTGTTATAGGAAGCAGGATTGGGCCCCGGTATGTAAGAACAAGATAATGGTACTGCTCAGTTTGGCTTCACTAATCATAGAATCATAGAATCATTGAGGTTGGAAGGGACCTTTGAGATCATTGAGTCCAACCATTAATGTAGCGCTGCCAAGTCCACCACTAACCCATGTTCCTCAGCACCACGTCTACACAGATTTTAAATACCTCCAGGGATGGCGATTCCACCACTTCCCTGGGCAGCCTGTTCCAATGCTTGACAAACCTTTCAGTGAAGAAATTTTTCCTAATATCCATCCTAAACCTCCCCTGGTGCAATTTGAGGCCATTTCCTCTTGTCCTATCGCCTGTTACTTGGGAGAAGAGACCGACCTCTACGTCACTGCAGCCTCCTTTCAGGGAGCTGTAGAGAGCGAGAAGGTCTCCCCTCAGCCTCCTTTTCTCCAGGCTGAACACCCCCAGCTCCCTCAGCCGCTCCTCACAAGACTTGGGCTCCAGACCCCTCACCAGCTCCGTTGCCCTTCTCTGGACACACTCCAGCACCTCAGTGTCTTTTTTGTGGTGAGCGACCCAAAACTGGACACAGCACTCGAGGTGGGGCCTCACCAGTGCCCAGTACAGGGAGACAGTCACTTCCCTAGTCCTGCTGGCCACTGAGAAACTGGTAATAACAAATATGAAATATCATTAAAAAGAGCAATTGGGATCCAGAGGGTCTGACATAGAGGAGAGCTGGGCGTGTGTAACCTCAGCCACTGAGCCAAACCTACACCTCGTGGAAATCAATATATACCTTTTCCAATCAGACACTTAAAAAAAAGTGTGTGCTTGCATGTGTACACACAAACACGTTTTTACCTACTCAGGGAATTTGAGCTTTTTAACCTTATTCGCTATTTTATATAAAACACTGGCTTTAGCTCGTGCTTTTAGGGTAGGCATGTAAACTTTCTCCCTTCCTCTCCCATCAGTTTCCTAATGGACCAGTATTAAAAAGATTAATTTCTCTGCTTTGCTGGGTACCTTATAACTAGCACCGTGTCGATATTTGCCAGCTGTAACACAGAAGAGTCATTTCTGGCAGTTAAAGCATCTCTCTTATATGTCCCTGTCCCTTGCCTCCTGCTCCAGGCCAGCTCCCTGTGCATGAGATAAGACAGAAGAAGTGTAAACTTCACAGTTGTGCTGAAAATCTTGGTCTAGGCAACAATTTCTTAAAACTTTGGCACTTCCCTCAGTCGCCAGACTTTGTAGGGCTTTTTTGTTGGTTTGCAGGAGAAAGCCAGAAAATACACGCTTGGCAAGCTCAAAAATCAGAAGGTAAAGAGAAAGAGGCAATCTGTATTCCCATTATGTTAAAGTCTCATGATTGTATAGTGAATTTCATGACTTTTTAAAGGAGATTTGAGGTCTTTGAATGCTGGTCTTTGGCAATGAAGACAACAGTCATTTTAACCACTTGTTTGTGAAATGAAAGCAAGTTTCCCACCAGAATTTTCAGCCTGTGCGTTGCAAAATTTCCTCTGTTTGAGGAGTTATGAGCTTGTAAGTTACTTCCAATCTATACAGTAGGCAATAACGTAAAACCAATAACGCCTACTGCTGTCTTCAGTGCTCTGATCCTTTTCCCTTGCAGCGCATAATTTAACATAAAGCTCCGTCTCCTGTAGGATGTAATCTGGCATGCCAGGAAAGTGCACTGTTGGGTGGCAGTTATAGCATATCGTGAAGGCTGAAAGCAGTATATTTTTTTTTCCCTTGCTGGGTTCATGACAGTGTTTTTATTTATTTTTCTGCGATGCTACAACAAGTTTTCTTCTGAGGCATGATGCTGCAGTTTTTCTTCCCTAAGAGCCAAGGGCTGTGCTCCCCAAGATGCTATATGCGCTGTCTGGGATGGAGGGAGAAAAACGACCCCCACAGTTCTCCTCACCTACCTCTGGTCAGCTGGCAATGACTCTTGGAAACAAAGCACAGATCAGAAATGATGCAATGTGCCTTTTCCTTGGAGTAGCCAATTTATTTTCCAATGGCACAAACTGCTCTCGGCTCACTGGAAGTGGAGCCACAGAGACCAGCATCAGGTGAGGACGTGGCCACTTGTCTTACTGCCCTTGATATTGGTTAGGTCTCACCTTCCTCCCCTTTTCATCCTTAAATGAGAATTTGACCAAAATTTCTTTATCTTGAGTTAAACTTCTCTGCTACATAGCGACTCCTCAGAGTAATTGCTCATGGGATTTGGGAACTGCCACCTCTAACACGGGGTTCAGCTGCAGGATGGGTTGGTGGGTCAGGACAGAGCTATTAAATGCCCAGTGTCTAAGTGATGATTTCTGGCTTTTCAACCACTTTTCTCCTTTGTGGTGTTGCAACAATCAAGACTGAACGACCAACATCCATGTAAAACCTGATTTTGATGTTGACAGAGCAGATTTCCATTTAAAAAGCAAGCCAGAATGGAAACATCCTCTTGATCTGGAATCCATAGAAACAAAGAAATGCAGAGGAGCGCTTGATTCCTTGTTAAGCGCACAGGTGGAGTCAGGCAACGATGAACTCTGAGGATGTTCCTCTGAGGAACAATGAGGAACTCTTTGGCTGCTGAGGATGCAAAGGCCACTAGGATGGGAGGGAGGAGGAGGGAAAACACAATGAGAAACCCTCCAGGAGAATGTGGCTCAAAATCCCAGGACAGGATGGAAACTGAGGGGAAAATCCCCTTGTTGGGAGGTCTAAAGACCTGGTCTAAAGAGGACGTGGATGTATTTTTTGTCACTGTGTGTTACCATTGTGTGTGTTGCCGTCACTGTGTGTCACCGTTCTGTGTTTGTCTGATTCCCCCCACTCCAACTTACTGCAACCTTTTAACAGTGAGATATTCTCAACCATACATATATATATATGTATACATATATATATATATATATGAGCATTGATCTACAGATTCTGAAGTAATTTGGGAAGTGCAATAAATATTCCGAAGTGGAATATAAATTAATTCTTCTGACTCAGAAAAGTTAGCGACATATGGTTTGAAAAAGACTGCACGCCTTTAAGAAAAGCAAATTCTCTGCGCCAAACCTCCCACATATCTGGAATGGACAAACAGGGGAGGAGACGTGGTGACCCAAAGACCCTAAACTGGTCCCTCTGAGGTCAACGACAAAACTTCTCTTAATGTTCATACGGAACTCAAATATAGTATAGTTTAATATGTGTTTAAACCAAGACCTACTTTTTATTTGTTTCTGTGCTTGTTGGCATCACCAGGATGTCTGGGCTGAGCTCGTCTGATGTTGGCACCTATTAAAATACACACTTTAAAGAAAGGTGGCTGAATAGAATAAAACTTGGGCTGGCATCATTGAAATATGATATGTGAAGAAGAAAAGTACACAAAGCCCCAGCGTAGGTAGGATCAAATCACAGACAGCATATTGTCCTGTTTTCAAGTGTTTTGAAAGGGGCAAACCAACCAGGATGCTGGGATAAGACTTTGATCCTCTCTTTGTAACGATGCTATGCTTTTAAGTCTTTTTTTTTTTTTTCTTTTTTTTAGTGGCAAACCACTCATGAGTTAAGAAAACACCACAGTGCAGTCCAGCATGAAAAAAAAAAACCAAAACCCAAAACCACCCCACACCCCACACCAAGGTATAAATAATTTACTGCTGCAGAGAAAGGCTGCAGCGTTACGGGGGAAAGTTGATTAGAGAAATCAGTGATAGCCTTTATAAATGTGGGCACGAAGGTTTTATACGATAGTAACAGTGGTGCTAACAAGAGGGAGTGCCTCTGTGTGTGTTTCACGAGGCTAGAAAAGACTGTAAAAGGTTCTGCAGAGGCCCCGCATGTTTTATTTAGAAATCCCAGAATACAGCCCAGGAAATCTGGCCTCTTGGAATAAAGACGCGTTAGATGAGAAGAGCTCCTGAGCCGCACACGAGACAAAGGGGAACACATTCCAGCGGCGTTTTTTCAAGGTATAACAAGGACCCTGAAAGGCTGATGAGTAAACAAAGAAAATATGGTGAAGGCTCTTTCACCTTCATGTTAGGCTTGACTGAAAGCGAAGAAAAAGCTCTTACGCCGGAGGATCTCTAAGAACTCATCCCCGCAGCATCTGATGAGTTTTGTCTGGATAATTGTGCTTGCGTAGCATCTCCTGCAGCTGGCAAGAGCCTGCACACTGACCTTAAAACCCGATAGGAAACCCAGGCACAATGCCACTAAAAGTCTTCAGCGAGGGACAGCCATGAAGGTGATGGCAGAACCATGAACCAGTTGTCCTGGGTTTTGATCGCAAGACCTTATTTTCTTTCCTCTTGCACAGACAAGGGGAGATACTACATTTTTACAAGGCATTTAATCACATCCATGGCTAAAGATAAAAAAAAAACAAAACCCACCCCAAAACCAGCCGTGAAGCTAGGGTGAGCCTCATGGATCTTAAACCTTTATGGCCCAGATTGATCTTCCCCGCTCCCAGAAATGTTGTGAGCTGGAGCAACAGTTAAGGGCAGCATCCTTATTTGCCACAACATTTTTAATGGTATGGGCATTTTTGGAAACTTACCTTTGTGGCACAAGACATTGAGCACTTCTCTGTTGGCCCAGCAACGTCCTGAATGCAACTCCCTTAATCAGAAGTAGTAGATCATGGCTAACTGGCTTGATAAACAGGAATAAAAGAGTCTTGCTATTTTTTTGTTTGTTTGATGATAACGTTCTCTGAAAGCTGGATTTTGCAACTAGACGGCAAAGTTTCTGGGCTATGGGTTGCCCTTTCTAACGGAGTGTATCACACTCTGCACAGCAGGATCCTGATAATTGCTTGAGGGCTTGAGGTGCTACTGAAGGAAAAGCCATCACTGAAGTGCCAAGCACAACAATTAACGTTTGAATCATTTACAGACTACAGGTGGGCTATCCATATATGTCTGTCCATACACTTATAATCTCCTCGGTATTAAATTCTTAAATACAGCTTTTTGGAAGTTGAAACGCTGCATCCATGGAATAGCTTCCCATGTGAGCCGAAATGGGGATTCAAATTAGAAATGCACTTAACACTCAAGGAAATTAGGGCTTGGCATTTGGGGTCACATCACCACCGTTAAGGCAGGAAATGATACAGCCTCTCCCTGCAATGAGAGCAGAGACAATCCCTCTATCCCACGGGCTGAAAGCCTCGATCCAGCGTCTCGGTGCCCAGCCTCCAATTTCTGAGCAAAAAGACAAAACTGCAAGCAAAAGAGCCAAGGCAGGCACGGAAGGAAGGTCCAACAAATTTGTAATCAAAGCGGTGTGTTGCTGTTTTTAAAATCCTAACGAACAAAATGTAGTGTGGCCAAAAAAAAAATAAAATAAAATAATTGCGGTCCAGGGTAATTGTGCAGTGAAAAGCATTCAGCTGTTTACATTTCAAGGGCTGTTAATCCGAGGGAGCGGCACAAGTGGTATTTTCACCCTAATTGATAGTCTAGCAATATTGCAATCTTTTGAGTATTAAAAGTATAGAGGGAAGAAAGGTCTGTATCTCTGTATTTGCAACACACATCCATCATCCATCTGTGGTCTGATCAGGACCAATCACCATAGTAACCCCAGAAATGCCCTACCACTCCCTTGAAACCATCCAGATCTGCAAAAAAAAACCCCAAAGAGCACAACCATCCCTTCCCAGCTCAGCTCATAGAGCCCTGCATCATTAAACATCAGGTAATGACCAACCCGTAACTGCTTCCCCCCCTTCAGTATATGAAGATTGTTTCAAGCAGCTAAATACAGAGCTTGGAAAGAGCAACCCCACTGAAATGGCCTGTTAATGAATGATTTATTAGAGTGGCGGCAGCAGCTTTCGCTGGGATCATTTCTTAATTAACGACCGCTAACTAGTTGATGTCTGTGTAAAAACAGAAAAAAAGATCTAAATGTATTGCTTTTTTGTTTGGTTTGGTTTTGCTTTTTTCCCCTCTAAGGTTTTAGAAGTCTGTTGATGTTCCCATTCTCCTTCCATGCGGGAGCCATCCTGACCCAAATGTGCCTGAACAACTTGAGCAGTGATCTGTGTTGCTTTTTCTGTCCCCGTTTTGTTCATCCCCATCCCTGACCAGCCACAGGGCAGGAAGTCACAGCTGGATTTCTGGTAAAGAGGCAGAACCCAGGCTTTAGCCAGCAGGTTTTGCCCGTGTGAGCAGATTGGCACTTAAGTTGCCACTGACTAAAGAGGAGGAGAGAGAAGGGTAGTGGGAAAGATGCTCCACTGCCTCAGGTTCAAGGCCTGGATCACCACAGCAAGAGCTGGAAATGCAAACAAGGTTGCAGAAGGGGTTAAATTATCGCTGCAGAGATGAATCCAGCTTCAAAGCAGAACATCTTGTTAAGGATGGGGCTCTATACTAAGGTACCTGATTCAGCACTTAGATCCCTTATGGGATAATTGTCATGACAGGCTTGGATGCTTAATATAAAGTTCCAAAATTTGAATATGCAGCAATAATAATCCCTGTCTGGAGCCGCTGAGAAAGGCTTTGAAGCACAGGAAAGTTAGTCCTGGGTAAGGAGTTAGTACGTGTCAGCTGCTCCCCAGGAATCCTCTGAAATGTATGCAGCCCATTTTAAAACTCTGATGTCGTCAGAAACCTTATGTGGCCAGTTGTGAAACAAGAGTAAACAACCTTGCATTTACCAGGAGATGGGAAGGGGTGCATGAATCAAATGGCTGCTTTGCCAGACTTCCATGAAAATGTTGTTGGCACAAGAGAGCTGTTCCACCAAGCATCTCCTACCAGCTTGCCGTCTGGCCACGTTATCGCTGTCAATAATGCAACCATAGGTATTTCTGACCTGAGTGGTATATGTTTATTTGTTTCTGATGCTGCCTGCAGTGTGCCAGACCCACCAAGCTGAGAGGGGAAAGAGGGGAAGTCTTTGCATTGCCAAGGTAGAACCTCCTTTTTCACAGCTCCCCTTCTTCCAGAGGTCCTTGCTCTGACACAGAATCTGTTGGACCCACCAACCTCATTCCTAGAGGAGACCGTGGGCTGATCCATCATTCCATAAGGCATGAACCTTTGCGGAGGTCTCCAGTGGGAGCTCTGGGGGCATCTTTCTAGGGCTGCATCTGACTGGTGGGGTTGGAGCCCCAGCAAATGCAGCCTAATTTGCAGGGAGAGGGGATGCTGCTCTCTGGAGGGTGCCGTAAGACGGAGCAGAGCTTCCCTGTGCGTTTGCAGAAAGCCAGGGGTGGCCTGTTTGATATACTGTTTGATATACCAGCAGACTTCATCATGAGCATAAAAAGCCCAGAAGTTTGCATGATATCTGCTTACTTGTATTATCTGCTTATCTGTCCCTACCGATTCTCACTTACTCTCTTCACCCACTCCTCCTCCCCACCGTAAATCCCATTTAGGGTAACTGAAGAGAAGAGCAGGTCATGGATATTGCACAGACAGAGATTTAAGGCTGGAAAGGCCTCTCACAAATAAATGGGAGGAAATATAAAGGAAGCCCATGGACGACAGTGGTTTGTCCGCGGCGCTTTTATGAGAACTGTGTGCATGGAAGCAGGTTCAGACACGATATTCTTTATTTGCCACGCATTAAGAATTAGTTTATGGGAATAATACAATCAATGCATTGATTTTTATAATGTTTCCTTGCCTTTTAGTCAACTCTCCAGTCGAGAGCAATCAGCATTCCCCTATTGCCAAGCGGGGACTGCCAAATTACCTCAAAGGCTTTTGAGTATTTGCATCCCAAATGAAGCTGGTTTGATGCTGGTACACAAGCAGGGTCTCACGTAATGCTCCCATCTGCTTCTGTATTTGGAGAGCCTTTCTCTGCCCAAGTTACCTTCTCCTGCCCTAACCAAAACGGCCCTAAAGCCTCAACTACTGGTTTGCAACACAACAACAAAAAATACCTTGGGCCGGGGGAGAAAGGGGAAACTCTGCAAGTTTGGAAGAGAAGAGCAGCAACTGGAATGAGAACCCAATCTGCTCTCAGTGGGACCGGCGAGAAAACCAGATTGCCTCCCAGCTGTACAAATGAACTCTCGGTAGGATGAAATGGGAAAGCAAAATGATGGGAAATGGAGCCCTTCTGCGGTTGCTGGGACAGCCGGGAGTTTGCCTCTAAGGCGTGGTAATTGCCATTAACTCTGTGCCTTGGGTTGCGTTGTCGGAGGTGGACAAAGCGCCAAAGCCTGCGTTCAGGTGCTCCATCGTCTACCTGCAATCCCAGTTTGCTAAGAGGACCTGCCTCGCATGCCCATCACCCAGCCGCCTGCCTCACCTTGCCTGGGCCCAGGGAAAAGCAATTTATTTATTTCCCCTCCTCTGAATAGCATTTTGACTTTTTTTTTCCTCCAAAAATTATTGCGCAAAGGAGCCAGAGCAGGGAAAAATTCCTATGCAAGGGCCACTAGCAACTACATCAATTTGCATGGCTGAGCATATTTCAAAGCACTTTGTTGTATGTGGCATCTTGTACCGCGCCTGGAGAGATGCGCAGGGAGAGACTTGCTGCGAAAGGAGAAATTTAAGAGTTGCTTTTCCTTCGCTCCTCTCCTTTTCCTATTGCCGCACGGGTCGCGTCAGGTAGGAGCAGCTCTCCAGCCCCTCACCCACACTCTGTGCAGCTTTAGTGCATTTAAATGGGGATGCAAATGATTTTTCCAGGGTCATGCTGCGACGCAGGGGCGAAGCAAGGAAATTCCTGATAGGGATTTCATGACCTAGCTAGAAATAAATCCCCTCACTGCCTGGGAAAGGGCAAAGGGGAGCTAAATTCCTCTTTATACCTAGGGAGAAGGAGAAGATGATGCACAATGAGACAGGGTTGTTGAATGATGGGCTAATGAGGAATAAGGGGGGTAAACCAGTAACACCAGTGCAGTCCTCTAAGAGGGGAAAGGATATTGGAGGTGGGACAGCAATGTGGGATCTCCCTACCTGAAGGGCAGCAAGGTTTAATGTAGGAACCTGGAAGCTGGAGATGGGGCGAAATGAGTCTCGTAGCGGTGAGGGAGGTTTGTCTGTGCGTGAGCGTGGATTTTCAGAGGTGACTCAGTGCTGCAGCATCAGCAGAGGGCTGGAACCGGCGCGTGTCTCCGCTCTCCTTCAGACACAGCTGAAATCCGCTCAGCAGAAAACATCAATCTTGCTGTCACTGTGACATTTTTTGACTTAAAATAAAGCTTCATTTTATTTTGTCTTGGGGCGTGAAACTAACTTCTTTCCTTGCCTGGACCTAGCTCCGGCGCAACTGAAAAATGCCTTGCAGACTTATCAGTTTACATATGCTAATAAGATGAATTCTCAACATGCTCTAGTTGAGGCGAGTTTTGTAATACAAAAAAAAAAAAAAACCGAATCCATTTTCAACGACATGGTAAAATCACTTTCCCTGTAATAATGAAAAAAGGCCATAAATAAATTCTACTTTGCTCTTCTTATCGGTCATGTTGCATAGAGTTATGCAAATGCCAGGACATTTGAAGCACAGCATTTACCAACTGTGAGAAACCAGTACAGACCTGAAGCTAATTTTTTCTCTGTATTTCTTCGTCATCCTGACAATAGCTTTTGGATGTGGGGTTTTCTTGGCCATGTCAAATAACTTAGAAAATGTAATTCTTAATAGTTTTGGAAGCGCCTTCAGTTTTTCAAAGCCCTGGATGTTAGACAACTTCATAGTGAGTGCTTTCAACAAGCCTCAACTTACTCTGGCAGTGATGAGATAATGAACAATTTAAAGAAAATTAATGAGAAAATTAAAATTAACAGTCCAGAAAACTCTAAATGATGAGGGAAGAGCCTCTGATGAGTTAGAAATATTCAAGCTTTTTGAAGGATTTTGAGTATTTGTCTGTGAGTGTGTGTGTGTATAAAAATTCGTAACCTTGTTCATAATAACCATTATTACTTTGATAATCTTGAGAGTATACAGACTCTATTCCACATACTGTCAATAACCTCTCTTCTGTTTATGGTTGCACACTGGAAATTACATTCATGCAGACACAGGAAAATTATTTATATTAACTGAATGACTCCAACAATCTTTTATGTCTTTTGCAGAAGTAATTTTTTTTCATTTCTTGTCAATGACTGACTCATGTTCGAGCCTGGGCAGGTGTAAGACAGGGTCATTACATCCCTTCGCATGTGACTGAATGCTCTGAAAGAACCTCTTTAAAGAGACATAAGAGCGTCTTAAGAGACAAATCGTTATCTATCAAAATGCAGCTACTTCTGGAGTTGGACAGAGTGTCTAGAACAAACAGTGCTTGAGATTAGGATAAAAAGTCAAGAACAATATATGCTCGGTGGAAAAGAAATGCAGAAACACTGAAACAATGCAGGGAAATGTCATCTACATTCTCATTAACTTATTCCATCTATTGTCATCTGGACTTTACTGGAGAAAATGAGAAATATCCAGCATTTTGGTTCCCAAGTTGTATCTAGGAATGTCAGATGCAGAGGATCACAGAATGTAGATATAATAAGCCTAGTTTACAGCTCCCCTATCAACTTAATAACAGTATGAACCGGGACGATGTCCAAGACTCAAATGCTCCTTGCAATTAAGCAATGAGTTACCAGCTCCTATAGAGGATGGCATGGATTGAATGTTATTGTTCTGGCGCTTTTAAAATAGATTTCTGACTCTAAAAGCCGCTCACAAACTAAAAAAAAAAAAAAAAAAAAAGGAAAAAAAAGAAAAAAGGTAATTATCAGGCAGCCCTAGCAGATGTTTGTGAAAACGTTTAGTTGCAATCCCAGCACTCAGATGGGGTTTGCCAACAATTGCTCAGAGGTTTAAGAATGCAGACTGAATCTGGACTAAGTCACAGTATCTATGACTATGGAGGCAAATAATTCAAACGTGGTGTTTTCGTCTTGTTTCAACAAAAGGTAGTTTAACCTCCAGGAAGCTGAATGACTGCAAATCTGCTACATGCTTTTTCCTTCCCCACCACCCCGTGTCTGCAAAATGAGACTGGATTTATGAATCCTTCCTTTTCTTCCCTGTAATCTGCACTCCTCGGGCCAGATCCTCAGCTAATTTGGCAGAGCACAAGGTATCCTGAGAGCCGTTGACTTAAAAAAGGTTCAGACTTGATTCTCTGGTTCTTTGCAAATGAGAAATCGTTTATATCGGTGCAAAGTGAGTTAAAATTGAACTAAAACGCTCCTATATCAAACTGAACTTTTAATACCCACTCTGAACCTGGATTTTACTAATATACAGCTAGTTAAAGTACAAGGTAATGAAAAGTCTGCTTCTATATGGGTTTTTTAGGTTCCAGCTGGTAGCACCAGAAGAATCCTTCAGAAGCTAGGCTGCTTCCTATTCAATATTAACTTTACACATGGGAAGCCTGATCATGTGCTATTAAAGTCAATAGGATTTTTATCATTGACTGTAATGAGCATGCCATCAAGCTATATGCTTTCATCTCTCCCCTCCACTCTGCTTCTAAGTTTCCCATAATCCTCTTCAAATGGCTTTTCCCTGATTTTCGGTACTTCCTTTCCCTTCAAGTTTTCTGCCGTCAACGCCCCGCACGCGAAACCAACAGTTGAATAGGAACCGTCGCCATCCTGTGCTTTAAAATTGTAGCTGAAATATTTTTCCACGTTTCCAGGCAGAACTGGGCAGGTTGTGGAGCTCTCAGCAGAGCGCCTTTGGAGGCTTGGTTTTCGTTCAAATCAAATTGAAACGGGGTAAGAACATGAGTGAACTAAGAGCAATCAAAACCAATATAACACAGCTGGAGAGGCCAGCTTGGCAAAATGCTGAATATCCTACGCTCTTGATGATTAAATGAACCATAAAGGTTTTTGGCATCTTGTAGCATTATGCTTTGAGGTCCTGATCTTGCAGAGGACTTCAGCTATGCCTAATTTTAAGCTCTTGCTTATATCCCAATGAGATCAACAGGGTTTGGCTCCAGATTCGTGCCATCTGACTACAAGCACTTAACTGAAGCAGAGAAGATAGGAGCAGTGGTCCTTGGCTTCACCGGAGAAGGAGAGACAGCTCCAGGATGTTTTCCGTGTTTCTCATTAAAACTGTTGGAAGTGCTTTACGTGGTGTGAATACTTATGAAAAACAATGACGCTAAAAGGGCAAACCCAGATGATCTCAAACAACATCTCAGGGGCCTTGAACAGAACTTTCCTCCCTCTACCGTTGTACAAGCATTAGATCCCAAAGCGTGTGCAGCCACTGTTACGTCAAGTACTCAGAAAGCTGGATCCCAGAATAAAGCACTGCAATATCAAGTTGCAACATACAAAGAGATGGTATAATTCTGGCATAAACCTGGTCAAAATTCTTTATAATTAAGGAGAAGAAATGTTTTGGCACAGAAACAGAAAAACTAGAAAACCAAGCATGCATGCAATCTCATTTTCTTGCAGGCTGTTCGTATCAGTGGAAGGAAATGATCTAATTAGTTTATGAACAGTGTTTGTCCCTGAAGATCACAGCCTGGACTTGGGGGAAAAAAGTTCGTCATGTTTTTCATATGCTAAGTCAGTTCTGGTATCTGTGAAATGAGTTATGCAAAGTAAAAATAATGCTTACAAAGTCTGATATCCACCCAAAACCTGGCTACGGTGGAGGAAATGAGGGCAATCGGTTCCAAAGACTCTAAAAATAGTTTTGTTTCCAGGTTTGCATAGGGACTTGTATGGATGAAAAAGTAACTAGTCCCCTACAGCCCTTTTTTTGGTATCCAGCAAATGATAAGACATACCTCTTTTTGGATGTTTATTCTTGGGGGGACCCAGCAGCTCAGTTCTGCGCTTTTAAATGGCCTCCATGTGCTCAAAAAGGGCAGCCAGAGGCCACATTTTTCTAGTTGTGTTGGAAGAAGCAGACTTGAAGTTTGACAAGAACATGAGAACCCAACATAAAGGGTGGACTTGTCTCTGGCTGCTTCTACATCTTGCTCTCTCTCGTATTTCTCAATAGATTTGTCTTTATCACTCAATTAATGCATCTAAATCCTCATTTCCTTATTTGTGCTACTCGGTGCTTCCAAAACATTTCTAGGAATGGAGATGACTAATGGGGTAACAACCACTCTGTCGCATCCTCTTTTAACCTTAACGGATAAGGCAACAGAATAATTTTCAAAGGTATGTAAAAACACCAGGGTTTTTTTTGTTTGTTTGTGTTTTTTTTATTTTTTTTTTTTTTCCTTTCTTATGGTTTTTGTTCTGGTTGTTCTAACTGGAACTTGAGAATTGTTGTGGTGCAATTCCTGGGCCATCATGAATCATGGGTGATTCTTGTTCTCATTTCGGCTTTCTAGGATGCTTTGCAAGGAGACTCTGTCTTAGGAACTTGTGCATATCCCTCTTTTGTGCTTTCTGCTCTCTTGATCTGCCTGTACCCTGAGAGCTCATGTTAGCAAAGGAGCAACTGGAATTTGTGGGGTGTGGAGGGCATGGGATTGCATTAAACAGGTTCAGGTTGTAAGGCCAAAGCTGGCATTGTGGAAATCACTGGAAGTGAGATGAGGCTTCACTAAATTCTGCAAGAACTGAAATTAAAGATGTTTGTGTTTCCCCTGATAAAATTAAGCAGCTGATCTCTGCCCTGTAGATGACAGGAGCTTGCCTAGTCCATTATCACTTGAGCTGACATTTTACATAGTCAGACTTCAGCAAAATACCTTCCATGTTTTTCAGCCACTTATACTTTGTATTTATAATGACTTCTTTCATCCTAACTTTCAAAGCCTTAACAAACACTTGCATATTTAGTTTCACATCAGTTCTTTGGGTATTATTAGACCCAATTTAACGCTGAATAAAATGAAAAGTTCAACCCAAGAGCATCTAGTAAGTCAGCTTCACAGCTTGGATGAGACGGTGGGAGTCCTGACTACTAGGCTGTTATTTTAACCACTAAACCACATTCCCTTTTTTTGCCTTATGTCTTCTGGGAATCATCCATCAAATAACTTCCCTGCATTTCCTTTTATTGCTTCCCAGGTAATGTTTATTGCTTTGAAAGTAACTAATCATTGGTTGGGCTGTGTTCAGATGCAATTAAAAGAATATTCCACCCCCACTCTTAAAATGCAGAGCATCTCTGAGATTCCTAATCATCTGAGTTTTATAACTCTGTTTTATTACTTTCCAAATATACAATGCTCATAAAAAAGGTAATTGGGTCTTTACAATAATGCCATTTCCTAATGTTCACCAATGAGGGAAAATTATCATCATGTAGCAGAATATTATGTTTTAATTGTTTTGCTCTCTTATCCTGTGTCAAAAGTTTAGAGGGCAAACGCTAGGTATAAATACGAAGCCATCACTACTGAACAAAATGGTTGTCGGGGTGATGATAATTCTGTGAAGCGGGGAGCATCAGTGATGAAGGGCGGAAGATAAAGATATGGAGACTGAATAGCTTGAAATAGTAGAGAAAAAATACGAAATAGTGAGTGTTCAGATTAAAGTCTTATTAGATCGGAAAACTGAGCACCACGTTTTTGCCTTAGTTCTTAAACTACATAGTGCATGGCCAGGCAGCTCTGCCTAATGGAGGCATGTTGAAATCCTTTGGTTTGCTCTGTCCTGGAGTGGATGGAAAGTGGCTTCGATGGCCACCAAACAGGAGGAGAAACACACTGCAGCAGGGGTGGTAGGCTGGGTCCGGGAGTCAAATGGTGTAAGAAGCAGAACAGCAACACGTTTACTGAAAAAAAAAAAAAAAAGCTACCATTTTTTGGTGTCAGGCTTCATACTCAATTGCTCGTATTTTTGGAGAAGCTGAAAGTAGGATTGAGCCTGTAAGGGCCCAAGTTGAGGCCGTTTTTAGAAATATAAAGCCCTAATGAAGCCCTGTTGCAGTTCCCCACGTGTGAGGTGGGGACAATAACCTCTTTCTCTGGCAAGCTTTGTAATTCCTTTAGGACGAGGATTGTTCCTTATCGTGAAATGAGCAGCGCTTTGCCCAGCAGGGCTCTGGCTTTTCATTGAATGTCTCGAATTTGCAACGACGTGAAAATACATAAACTGAAAGGGAAGCAGTACTTGGGTAGATGAATTTCAAGCTACTCTCGAATTTCCCTTGTTCCTGTGTTCCTGTGCTGAATGCAGAGACATCCTTTCTGCCTGGGATAGTTTGCAATTAAAAAAAGCTCTCTGCTCTCCTGCACGGGAAGAAAGCCTTCAAATACGGCTCGTCTTTGATCCGTTCCCACCGCCGTGGCTCTCAGCCCTGTGAACTGGCAGGGTATTAAAACAGGGGCTGCAGGATGAAGAAGTGACCTGTGTGACACAGCTCTCCCTGGCACGTTACACGGGACACTGCAGGCGCTGGATGACACAGAAATGAAAGAGGAATGTGGGATTAAGAGGGATGTTCAAGGTCACCAACTCTGTCCCTCAAATATAAGAGGCAGCGTCCCATATAAGCCTGCTCACACCTGTCTTAAAACTAGTTATTTCCTTGTCTAATCTGACTGGGAAGGAATACCAGAATTAATTCTCTAAACAGTTAGAAATTTTCTAGTTTCCTGTCTAACTTTATTTTTGGCCTATTTATAGTCGGCTGTTCGTGTGCCAGCACCATCTTTCAGCTTAAAGACCTCTGCTCCCTCCCTGGTGTTTACCTGGCTGATGTATTTAGAGTCTGCAGCCGTATCCTTTCCCTGCCTTCCTCCTCCAGCCCTGGCTGTGAGACATGAAACCCAGACAGGCTTTGTAGTAACCCCAGGTTCCCCGGTGCCATAGCCATCCAAATTGCCATTTTTTTGGCAACGTTTTTCAGTTTTAATTCCTCTTTCTTGAACATGCTCGTCAGTATATGGGTGGGGGGAAGAAAAAAGGGTTAGAGTCAGTATTGCCATGAAGGAAATGAAAGTCCAGAGAGAAAAAGAGATTTGTGCATGGTGGCACAAGAAGTGGCTGAAGCAAGAGGAGAAATTGAGACCCCTGACGCCAAGCCTGCTACCTTTAAACACTTTTATTCGTGGCGTACCTCCATCATAGCAAAAGGTTATTAAGGTGTGAGACACTTGGATGTCGAAACCAGCATTTCACCCTGTGATCTTCTAAGTCTCATCCAATTTGCTCATGAAATGAAAATCTAGCAGGAAGTGTTTGATGGCTGTGCATATTAATACACCCTAAAACAAGAGCTTTCATTATCGTCTTCAGTGCTTGCTTTCCCTTTTGCCACTGGTGTAGTGTGAAGGTTACAGTTAAGGTCAACCACAGTCCATGTTTATTGGTTTATTCCCAGATTTTGAGTTATTGATATTGAGCTTGTCCAGGAAATCAGTGCAGTGCAATGTAAGGCTAATCGATAGCTTGATGCTCTTTTTGCATATTAAAAAGATAACCTTATAGAGTAAAATAAATTTTTAAAAGAGAGCTTCAATGTCTTTCTGCTACCAAGCCAAAGCTTTACAAACTCTTGGCCAGCTGTTTTCATTTATTTCTACACTGTCTTTTCCCTAAAGCTATCTTTAATGTCAAAGCAGGTTTCATTCTTTTCTCTTTTTTTTTTTTTTTTTTTTGTTTTTCCTTTGCTCCTGAATATGAAACAAATGCCCACTGTACAGATATTCAGATAGCTCTCCCACTTGGATTTGTTCCATGCATATTGCTAGAGCATCTTCCAGCTCGCTGGGTCACAAGTATGGAAACAGCATCATGGTATCAGCAGGGCCGTGACCTCTGGCTGAGGGCTGCTTCCCCCGACCGTCTCCCTGGTGGTCTCTGTTACTTGCCCTTTACTTAAGATTCACCTCAGCCTGATATATCACAGCCCCTGTTTTTCAGAAAACCCATAAATTCACCAAGACTTTGCTTTTTATGCTCCTACGTGCCCGCATTGCCTCCTGCGTGTGTGTTTGGTTGACGTGCAGCTCCCCTCCTTTTCCTGTCCTAATGTTGTTATAGGATATTGCCGTTTGCTAAGAAATGAAAGATGATATTTAAAAGGATGCTCGTACTAGCTTGACTGCTGTTGAATTTCAGAGTCGCTGGTACAAATGCTGAATTGTATTACTTTCATGGTAACGGTCTCCCCAAAGGATTCTCCTCTTGCCTCAGATGCTCGGTCCCCGGTCAGTTCGGATCTGATTGCTCATCTGTTAGATGTAATAATAGTATCGTGCTGTAGCTCTACGGTGCCTTTCATCTGATGTGTTTTACAGAGTCTGGGCAGCTGTCGTAGAGAAGCAGGTGGGAAGCCGAGTGCTGAGGCTCTTTCTAAAGTAATTTCAGTTGACATGCATTTAGTGAACCCATCCTGCTGATAAAGAGGTACAGTGTGTGTTATATATGTGTATATATATACACACACAGCTAATTAAAATGACAGCGCTGGCACCAGCGGCCAGCTGGGACAGATCTCTTTCCACAGCACCTTTCTTCATCAGCCCTCGATCCCCCAGCTGGTCGCCAGTCCCCGAGGTGCACCCACCATCGCTGACGTTTCAGGATGTGATTTTTGCAGTCTTGTGAACACTGAGGGCATCTGTCCACACACAACTTGGGGAATTTTGCCGTGTTTCATGAAGTTGCCATTTCTCTGTTCGCTTTGATGTACTGTCAGTGAACCAAGACCAGCCCATGGGAAGAATGATTCTGTTTGCCCAGAAAGAAGTCATAAATGTGGTGAATGCAATAGCTGTGTTACTGGAAACGTAAGAGAAGATGGTAACTGGAGCAAACAGGGGTGATCACATTTATCTGCAAATGACTGTGCTTTTGGAGGGTAGAGAATTGTCTCAGAGAAGTGTCCAGAGACTCTCTGGATGCATCTGCTTTGCTCAGCACAGCTGAACTTGGGACACCTCTGACTACTGGGCCAACACACATATAAATGATGTAGCACAGTGTCCTCCCAAGGTATTATCTGAGATTTTCAAAGCAAAACTAACTGGTCTGGGCAATAGTTGTGACTTACTCTGCAGAACTGCTCTGGTCGCACCAGAGTCATCTCATGGGTGCGGGATGCTGCAGCTCTCACTAGCCCAGGACCAAAGCCCCAAAAAGCATTTTCAAACCCAAAAAGCAAGGTGTTGTGCTGGAAGACAAATCCTGAAGCCTGATGAGCCAGAAGGAGAGTTCAGGTGAAACTGTGACAACTGCGACCAACTACACTAGAAAGGAGGTTGGCTTTTTTCAAGTGCTGAAACTGTACCAGTACAGACCCTGGTATGGACACAGTGGTCTCCACGGACTGTGATTTCCCCTTCCCGTACAGGAATAGGCTATATTTCACTGCTTTTGATCTGTTAGTAGGAACTGATTCTTGGAGAGCCGTTGCCTGTTACGATTTTGCAGTGATTCAGGTGTGAGTGGCTGAGATATGCAGGCCAGGGGGAAAGAGCAAGAGAAAGCGAGACCGGTGGTGACCTTGTCACATGCTGCATGGCAAATTCGTGTTTTCTAAAAATAGTATCTTGTCTTTCCCATGGCACTAACTTGCGCTGCAGCTTCGGGTTTGCTTGTAAATCTCCTCTCGGTCACACACAAAACCACTTGATTCAAACGTGGCAATGCAATAAATTTGAAGTGAGCTGCCCAGAAGTATATACAAGATGAAACTCAGAGCAGCATGACATACCAGCTGCTAACACTGACCGTTGTCTAGTGTGCCTCTCCAGTAATGCCTGTCCTCCAATACCTTCCCACGATTCCCTCCACATCCCCACAAAGTACAAAAAAATTCTTTTACCATTTCTTTAAGAATTTAGGGTGAAGCTCAGTGCTAAAAACCAAAACATTTGCCCCCCGTAGTCCTAAAGCCGTGCATGTAAGTTGACCACGGCAGCATGGGCACCGGGATTCAGGAGTTATTTTACGGTAGTGCTGCTCTTCCTCCAGCCTGGCTACTTGCAGTTGAAATGCAGTTTTTCAGCGAAGGCAGATGCTAAGAGCGAAAGACCCTTCTGTTGTGCTTGTGGGGGTGACCAGCGTGACTATACATTCATGGAAACAGATGGAACAGTTTATACTACAGTACTCATGCATATTTGGTTTGTATTTGAACGCAGACTAACAGATGCAATGTGCTATTTTATTTTTTAGGAAATATATGATTAGATATGGTTAATTTGCAGAGGGTAACGAGCTACATGCCCTTATTAAAAAGTCATATATTTATGTACATTTCTAGCAGAAACATCTTTCTCTTGAAAAAGGAAGCTCTCTGTTAAAAACAGAAACGTCGACCTCCTTGGATTTGTCTGCTGTATACCTGCTCCTTCTTTTCAGCCATTGCTCTCTGGTGTTTATTAAGAAATCCAGAAAGGGAGATACTAAAGACTGAATTGTGATCCTTCAGAAATTTGCTCTCTGCAGCTGGTTAGCTAGTTTTTGGTTTTGTTTTGTTTTGTTTTGGTTTGTTTTTTTTTTTCAAATATATTTATCAAAATAATTTTATTTGTTCTTGAGAACATCTTCAGGAAAATTTCATTTCATTCTCACTATGCTGACAAAATCTTCAGCATCTTAAAGCTGGCTGATCTTGATATTTCAATCATCATGTGATAAAACATTAAGTGAAATATTATTTGGTGGACATGTTCTTCAAGGCCGTCACTTACTTGGGCCTTAAGCAACTAACATGGTACTTTTGTTTTCATTAACAGCTACTTTGGAGTATGTTTTCTCTTCCTGTCAGTAAAAAAGACAGCTGATATACAGGTGCTTTTCCCCTGAATTTAATAAATCAGATTCACCATCTACCAGAAGCAGAAACCTTTTTTGTCAGTCTCATAAATTCAGTGGAATGACCGTGTTAGGGCTGTACACCATCATTGCTTGAGCGTTTCAGAGGGCTGGAGTCAGTAACGCAGGATCAGTTCCTATTCACTGAGGATCTCAGTGGAGCTTTGGGTAGATTCAGGGGACTGGGTGTCAGATCCCTGGACTCCAGTTCCAGTCTTGTCTATGGCAGAGCATGCAACATCAGGCAGATGATAGAATTAACAGGCTGAGAGGTTTGGGTTGTTCAGCCTGGAGAAGAGAAGGTTCCAGAGAGACCTCATAGCAGCCTTCCGGTAATTAAAGAACTACTACAAGAAAGCTGGAGGGATTTTTTTTTACAGGGGCGTATAGTGATAGAACGAGGAGTGATGGCTTCAAACTGGAAGAGGGGAGATTTAGATTAGATATTAGGAAGAAACTTTTCACTGTGAGGGGGGTGAGCCCCTGGCCCAGGTTGCCCAGAGAAGCTGTGGCTGCCCCATCCCTGGAGGTGTTCAAGGCCAGGCTGGACGGGGCTTGGAGCAGCCTGGTCTGGTGGGAGGTGTCCCTGCCCAGGGCAGGGGATTGGAACTGGATGGTCTTTAAGGTCCCTTCCAACACAAACCATTCTATGAATAGGGGTGGAAGTGCGTCCCAGCAAACCACCTCGGCTTGCAGCTGCCCATGCACATGCACACTGAAGGCTTGCACATCCTCACTTTACAGGCTTGCACATTGCCACTTTGCAACAGTTTCATGAGATTTACTTCTCTTAACTTTTAGCAGCAGGTAGTTACTACTCTAGGATGTGGATGCCTGCAGTGTGGAGGATGGGATCCAGTTGGTTCAGTGCTAACTACACGCTGCTGCTGAGAAAGACACCTTAGGACAAAACACCTGGGTCAGCCTTCCCACTAAAGCACTGTGAGATGTTTTAACATCCATGCAGAGCAGATGAAATCAAAGTCTCCTTCAAAGCAGCGGCTGACAGTGCCACGTAACTGTGTTTTCCTGTCCTGGTGGGATGAAAAGCTGAGCAGACTCTGCTGACGAGTTCAGTCCAGTGGAAGTGTGAGTCCCTCCGACATCTGGCCCAGGCTTCACCGATGCGGGAACAGCCCTCGCTCCAATCCATTGAGCAGAAGCAACCTGGCCTTTTTTGGGGTGTCTATTGTCAGATCAGACCTATCTGAAATAAATCATACCGGCCCACGCTCTCACCTCCTTCAACCCGCTTTTTGGGTAAAACTTCCCTCAGCCAAGCTTACACGCACTGAATTTGCGCAATGGGTAGTTTGCCAGGAAAAAAACCAGCACAAGACTTGGCCTTTATGTGAGAGATAGCTTCCTTTGTCGGATTGGGAAAGGAGGAAGGATTGTGATAAACATCATTACTAGCAAGTAATTTTTCCCTTTCTGATGCAGCTCTGCAGTGAGTTTGTTATCTGCCTGCATGAAAGATCTTTTCAAGATGTTTCTAGTCCCCCAGGAAGTGAGAGACTAACAGATTCCTCCCAATAATAATACAGGGGGGGATGTCAGGGGGGGAGAAGATGTCTCTCTTGTTCCTCTAACACTTGACAAAGCACTTTCCTCCCCCTTCCCAGCACTACTCTCCTAAGCAGTTCGGAAGGGAAATGAGTTTGCTTGCAGATATTTTTGTTCTCTAGCTAGAGAAACAAATGTGTTCACTGGATATAGCTCTGCCAAGAAAATAAGAACATGGGCAGGACTTTGAATGGAGTCACTGATGGGAATGAAGGAGAGGAACAGTTTGCTGTCTGAATTGCTCATCAGGAAGAAATAAAGGTGAAGAAAGGGAGGGAGGAAATAGAGTTGTTTGAGTAAGGATACCGAATGCAAAATCTGAGTGGAAGAAACAGTAAATGCTAAGGAGAAGCTGGATGCGTCTGAATCATGCAAATTATTTATTTTTCTGGAGCTGTGTAAAACAGACGCTGCAACAACCCACCTTTCATGCAATTGCCATAGGAAAAATGACCCAGGGGCAAGGTCATGCCTTTTTTTGCAGGGCCTGGCATAAGGGCTAGCGTGGAAGAATAGGTGATGCCATTTTCATGGGGGCAACAGAAATCTCTCCACCAACAAGTGCCCTTCAGTAACACATGGATAAAGCCAAGCTCCTCTGCTCTTCTCTCTCTTGGCCAAGTGGGTTGGGATCTCAATGTGTTCGAGTGATATCTCACAGGTTTTATGGCATGTCATGACGATAATTACTGACTGCTTCCTAAACTCCCTGCAGGGCTGCATGGGACCTTGACAAATCCTAACTCCTGGTCTTCCCATACCAGCTTTCCTAACACAGGGATATTTTCAAAATACTCCCTGCTAGTGACCTTCTGAATTCCCTGTAATCTCCATACAATCTTACTTTAAAATATTAGAAAACAGAGTCACTAACCAGTTTTCAGACAGTATTTTTGCAAGTGGAAGGTATGTCTGCATACTTCAGAAAACATGCAAGTAAAGAATCTGTTAATTTTTAATATATTTTTTCATCCTATTCTGGAATCCTATTCATAGGCTTATCTAGACTTGGGAATGTACCAATATAATTATTCCTGGAAAACTATTTGGAAATACTCATTTCGAAGTAACTCTCTACGTGGAATCAGAATGATCAGACAGATACTTGTGCCAAAAGAAATGATGCTGAAATAATTATTTCATAACAGCCATATCAGTACATTTCCAATTGGAGAGGAACTCATGTACACAGGAAGGAAGCAAACCCGATTGTCTCCCTCTTTCCTTCCAGCCCTTGTTTTACAGCCGAATAAGCAATAATGAGGCTGTAGATCTATGTCTTCTTCTTAGAATCCAAAAGGCTTTACAGAGTCTGTTGGATGAATTTCAACACCCTGTTCAAGTCCAAGGAGGAAATAAGCTCTTCCAGAAATTCACCAATCTTCCTTTTTCTTCTTTGAGTCTGGCTGTAGCTCAAAGGAACCTTATGGACCATCTGTCCCTCCTATCCTCTCAACCCCCACATGCCACCATCGATAAGACATCAATCTGTGAAGCAGCTCTGGGAGAGATTTTTTTAGTAGTTTCTCCAAGAAAGCATCCGAGTGATTCCTGTGCAGAATCTATCTGCTCTTTGTGTCTGCTGGGGAAAAGGGCTATTGACATCTTCCAATCTCTACCATGGTCTGGACATTCTTCTCTTGAAGGACACAAATGTATTTGCAAGAACTTTAGACAAAGCCAAGAATGAATTAACCAAATCCAATTCAGGAAGGACAGTGATAAACAGGGCATGGCTTATGAGAGAGTTAAAGGTTTGGAAAACTTTACTTGCAGTGAGACACTTCAGAAGAAAAGAACTAGCAGAAGCTTAAGGACTCAGTTTGTCACTGTCTATGGGGACATGAATCTATTGGGGTACTGCTCAGGGGCAATAATAGATGCTAGAGTGTCTAGGATGTCTTTGGCAACACTTCCTGAATATCTTCTCTTACCTTTTGTGCTCATGTGGGACCAACCATAATCTGATGCTGAAAATGCAAACCTCCGGTGCCACTGAACTGAGATAAAAAAGTTTGGGGGCTGCGTTTCCTTCAGAGTCCAGACTGTGGCTCTTCCTAAAAGTTTCCAAAAAAACCTTCCGTTCTTAGGTGGTAAAATATCTCCCAGGGAAAAGCACTAATCCCCGCTCAAATATCCCTTTGGAAAATGATCTTTTCCATAGCCATGTGGCTTACAGAGAGAAGTTACTCTGAACTCTTCTATATCACAGCTGCTTTCACCCAGTTGTCGAGTTCATTTTGTTTGCCTTCCAGCAAGACATCCAGGCTTGAGTTGAAAGACACCAAGAGCATCGCAGAGAGATGCTGCTGGGAGGCTGCTTACCCTGACCCCATGACTCTCTACAGAGCCAAGACCTCCGGGCTGTGACCCTGCTGCACACAATAGCTTTCCACTCTTGTACAGCTGTAGATCATTGCATCTGCCTGCATTGTACTGTGCCTGTTTTGGCCTTGTCCTTACAGCTTTTTATTTGTATTGGTTTACTCCTCTATCTAGTTTTAATATCCACGCACATTACCAGCCATGAGTTTAAGTTTTTCACTAGATAATCACTAAAATGTCGAAAAGTGTCATACTGAGCTCCAATACCGATGGCCCCAGTACCTGCCCTTTTGGCCCCAGAAAGTCTCTATCCAGCAATTAATGTATCAATATCTTTTTTTTTTTTTTTTTTTTTTTTTGTCAAAACAGTGCTAGTTTTTGACCAAATAAGGACTTGGTTCATCCATTTACACTAAAGGGGTAGGACTGCCCACTGATGTTTCACCAGGGCTCTGCTTCAATTCACCCAAATCCCAAGGTCTAACAGGAGCAGGAAGAGGGTTGATAATAAAAAATCCATATGGAATCCAGCCTACTTGCTACCAGCTCACATGAAAGAAGATACCCCTCCACAAACAGGCATGACCCCCATCAAAGTGAGTTATGAAAATAACCCATTCAGCCTTAATAGGAGCCATGGAGGTTTTGGGAGTTGATCTCTGCTTTCTGCTTTCTCCATTGACAGCTTCAGCAGAAGGAAAATGACCAAAGAAAGCAAATCTGTCATGATTTGGGAGCAGACAGCATACCAGTGGAAGGGGTCCGGTGCAGACAGAATGGCAAGGACTCTCCTCAGGGGGAACCACACTTGATGGACAGTCAATGGCCAAAAATATTCTGGTGTGGCCGAGGGACACTGAGACTTGAGAAGGGACAAGGAGAGCACATTTCTCCCGCTGCTGTGTATCACAAGAAGTCTGGTTTAGGAATGTAATTTACAAATATATACATCTATACTCTCTTTGCATAAATGTCTATGTCAACCTTTCGCTAGATGCCTGAGCCAATGCCATGCAGAACTCAACACTTAGCAAACATGTAAGTAACCCTCTCTTTGTCAACCAAACTTATGTTTAAAGACTGAAGCCTGATTTGCGTGAAAAGATTCTTTTTCTCTACAACTCCATCAGGTGGCATTCCTCTTAAGCCCTTTCCCTGTTCTTTAGTTTGTAGACTGATCCCATGCCAAGTTTCCGACTCTCTTGATGCCAGGGTAAGTGTTCGCAATGCCCAAGGTCATCACCTTCCTTTTCCTGAGAAGTTTAAACCCAAGATTAACGCTCCTTCCGACTTCTTACAAACATAGCGCTCATTTCATGCCAGTCCCCAGACATACGATGGGTCAAATCATCCGTCTGGGAAACAGGTTTTTTTAAGGAAAGCTGAAGAATGCATCCAGCAGACTGCACGTGTGCTGCATTTACCTGCCATCTCTCCCAGAAGGAACATTGTGTATTAAATGCCGAGGAGGGGTAGAACCAGCTACACGAAAAGTTTGCTTTGTTGAGTATTAATAAAAATAATGGGGTATGTTTATGTAGCACCTTTCATTCCAAATGATCAAGTGCCTTGCTAGCCTTAATCATTTCACCCATCACTGAACTGCAGACACCTCTGGGGTGGAACATTAACAGCTGCTCAGTAGAGCACAGCAGCAAAACAGAGCAATTTAAAGGAGGAGAAACACCCCGTCCAACTGCAGGTGTAGAGGGAATTTTGTTAAGTGGAATGCAATTATCCAGACAGTGGTACCTAGGAGAGAGGGAGATGTTTCCCTTAATACTCTTAATATTGGGCTACGGCTGCTTTTCCAGCATGTTACTGGGGAATCGGCATCGCAGCCTGGCTCTGGGGTTGCAGTTGAATCTCTATTTAATTTCCATCCCAAAAGACAGGCTCCCAGAAGAAAAAGCATCTCGGGGATTTTTTGTGGGTTTCCAGATTCCCGCTCTTTCAGCCGAGGATTGCCATTTGCCTATTCCAAACACCTAAATCAAACTAGAACCAAACGAAGAAGGTGGCTGGAGATGGAGGCTCAGTACATCCACGTTCCTTACAAGCAGCACGAGGCTCTGTCACCTATAAAACCCGCACATTTTATAAGAGAGAGAAATCATTGTCCTTAAACTATTTGTGGCAGGGTGGCTTGATTTAAATTGTAATCATGGTTTAAACGAGCAAACAGAGAATCTTGATTTAAATAATCAGTTTTAATCTTGTTTTGCATGTGTGCTTTTCAGTTATTTTCTTTTAAAACTGGTTGATTCTCACTGATTGGTATAATTTGCTGCTCCTTTATGCTAAATCAAAGAATATCCTATATCTATACATATTTATTTCAGCAATTATATATTTTAGCATGCATTTATTCAGATTCCTACTTTTTATGTTTTTTATGAAGGAAAAATGGTGAACAACAGATTTCTTATTCAGTAGATGATTGCTGGATATTGGGGTTTTTTTTTGTTGTTTTTCATTTATTTGGAATTCATGTCAAGCTGCATTTAAATGGAAACAGGATTTCAGTCATAATTTCACCCCCCTCCTCCCAAACAGAGTGTAATAAAAGTACTTGAACCTGCTGGAGATATGAGAAGAAAATAAGTCTTGCACGGAAAATGAGTTGGCATTAACAAAGGCGGCGCTAGCTGTCGCTGGGGAACAGGAGCAGAGGTGTATTTCCAAGGGAGGTCAGCAATGCTTCTTCCTGGCTGGCAGTTCTGGCTTAAATAGCTCCCAGGTGTTTTCGCTACCCCACCCTCAGCTGCTGGCCTTTATTTGACCCAAATTGGGAAAGTTTTCTGTTGGGTGGGATTTCTGCTGCTCTACCCTGGGGTTGCACTGATGTGGGATGGTGGTTCGTGGTGGTCCCACAGGAGTTGTGAAATCATAGCTCTGTGCGCTGACACCCTGTCCTTGAAGAAAGGCTTTAAATCACTCTTTTTGGGGGGTAAATCAGAGTTGGACTGCGTGAGCAGCTGTAGTGGCAAGACCACGGGGATGAAGAGCCCCTGGAAGAGCATAGGAATGGGTACATGGGGTGGGAACCTCTTAAACCAGTTATCTCCCCGGATTTAGTGTGTCCTGGAAGTTGCTGTAATACAGCTCATGCCTGGTTTTATTTGTGCAGATCTTCCCCTCCCTGCCAACTGCTGGCGGATTTCTCATTTCTGTACACGCTCATTGACCTACTTCTTAGAGTCATAGAATGGTTAGAGGTGGAAAGGATCTTAAAGATCACCTAGTTCCAACCCCCTGCCCTGGGCAGGGACACCTCCCACTAGACCAGGTTGCTCCAAGCCCCATCCAGCCTGGCCTTGAACACCTCCAGGGATGGGGCAGCCACAGCTTCTCTGGGCAACCTGGGACAGGGTCTCATCACCCTCATAGTGAAAAAATTCTTCCTGATATCCAATCTAAATCTCCCCTCTTCCAGTTGAAAACCATTCCCCCTCATCCTATGGCTCCCCTCCCTGATCCAGAGTCCCTCCCCAGCTTTCCTGGAGCCCCTTGAGGGCTTCTTTCTCTTCTCTTCTCTCTGGAGCCCCTTCTCTTCTCCAGGCTGAACCCCTCCCCAGCTCTCTTAGCTTCAGTCATGCTTATAGGACTTGATGTGATAAAAATCTGCCTTTCCACCTGCAGAAGAAGCAGCTGCTGTCAGGAGCTGATCTGGCACCTCCACGGCCCAGCTCTTGGTGCTCGCCCAGCGACTGCAGACAATTCGCTGTTCGGACTTTCCTTAAAACTTTGGCAGTTAAGACATAGCGGCTTGGAAATGATCTGAAAATTATTTACAAGTCTTTAACAGATTATTCTGAATTTAAGCCTTAGTCGAGGCTGCCATAATTTTCCATTTTTTTTTTTAAACAGTTTAACTATTAAAAGAAGAAATATGTATTTAACTTAAATTAAACAAAAAAAAAAAAAAAAGTTTCTATCTCCCCCACTACAAAGTGACCAAATTAGGGCAGAAATCAAAGTGTGTGTTTCTGAATGCGGCAGAAAGCTGTCGTTATGATGAAGTAGTTTGTTTCTGACTTTGCCACCGCTGAAGTTGGTTGTGGAAGCCCTGTAGTGCTTTGGGGAGGGTCATTAAATACAGCAGGGAGAAGAGGGCTGCTCTGGCTGCCAGTTTGCGCTGCTTGGCGTGAAAAGGTCTCGCCTACGGAGAGAAAACAAGGGGAGAAAACAGCCACCGCCTGGGTGCTGCGGTGAGGGAGAGATGGCACATTTCGGAGCCTTTGTGCTGTTTTCAGTGAGGGCCCGGGGCGCCTGTGGCCATTAGAGGACCCGGGAAGCTCTTGTGATCTCCAGGAGAGCTTTTTGTATAATGACTTGTGGTGCACGGTTTGTATGACACTCTTCATCTCACAGTCACTCAACCCACGGCTTATAAATAAATGCAGCAATAGTAACAACAAAAAGAAGCCTGTTTGGTTTGTTTTTCACCCCCCAAAGATATTCTGTGTATGTTTGAAGGGCTGCCTAAGCCAATATTTTAAACACTTCAGCGCTGAAAACTCACTTAATGCCTTACTGGGTAGAACTGGAGTACAGTTGCTTTATTTGCTGCTATCCATATCTTTGATGAGCTAATATGGGGGTTCACAACTTAAAAGAGGGTGGAGGAAAAAAAACGAGAGAACATCCTTATTTTCTAACACGGAACTGAGATAAAGAAAGAAACAGAAATTAAGTGATACAGTCAAGGTTAAGCACTGTCTGTATCAGAGCCACGTATGAAATCTCTTGAACTGGAGTCCAGTGCCCATCCAAAAGCAGCCCGTAACGTGCCTGCTCCCCAAATGTCTTTGTATAATATAGACGAGTGGCAAAGACTTATTTTTGACTGAGCCATAACAGTTACAATTGTAAAATGTTTACTCTACATGACCACCAGATAGGAATTATTATTTTCACACATGTTTCGAAATGGTCTGTGCTGCAATGGACAAAACAAAACAACAACCTGCCTTAGAGCGTGTAATTAAAGTTTTTAGGGGCAGTTCAAAGGAACACTGAAAACTTTGCAGAATTAGGGCAGTGCTGCATTTTTAATCACTGCCCGGGATTGAATAAAATGGCATTTTTGCCTAAAAGTTAATCAAAAGCCTCTGAGAAATAAAGCAATGAGATTTTAATGAACAAATTCTCATGGCAGAAGCTGTGCTTTTCTTTATTTGGAGCTCAGTGCACACCTCTGGGCATGGGTAAAACAAAAATAACGTGCTCTTTCCTCTCCCTTTGTTCTGCCTATGGGTGGAGACGCATCTTCACTGGAAAAAACAAAGCCAGACACCTCGAGGGGCACTGGAGGGGACTGGACCAGATGTGGGCTAAGACTCAGTGGGCTGGATCTAGAAGCAGATGCACTGGTCCACGTGGGAATTCAGAAATACAGATGTGAGCATAGAATCATAGAATTGCCGAGGTTGGAAGGGACCTTTCAGATCATCGAGTCCAACCATCAACCTAACTCTGACAAAAGCCATCACTAAACCATATCTCTATATATATATCTATATCTCTAAATACCTCCAGGGATGGTGCATATTTCTCCCGTGGACAAAATAGTCCTGTACCTCTTTGATAGAGTGGGATGGTGTATTGACATGTCCTGCCTGTTGCAGCTTGGTATGACCCCTACACGGGCACGATGAAGCAGAAAAAGAGGGAAAGGCAAAGGGAAAACAAGCTTTGGTCCCCTGGTCCATGCTTAACCCACAGGCTTAACTCTGCAGGGCAGGGGTCCTTCCACCGCAAAGATAGATATCAGACCATTTTGAGCCTTCAGCCATCACCCCTTCCTCGTTTGGATTTATTGTTCTCTATAATCCTTTGCTTTTCACCACGCTGCTTCTCTTTCATCCATCCCAGGAGGGCTCCATCCTTTGCTTAGAATGGAGCTCGTGTTTGGCCCTAAAAGCAAAATCCCTCTCCAAAGGCTCATCGAGCTGCAGGTCCATCGTGACCCAAGTGCGGACGTCCACGCCAGCTCTGATGGCCCTCTGTGTCCTGACCATAACCCTCACTCCATGGCATCAGCCATTCCTCATTGGCATTGCACACAAATCCCACCCTAAAATCAGGCTGGAAGCAAAGTATTGCTATTAAAAGAGCAATAGGTCTTCTGTCCCTGAACCCAGTTGTGCTCCCCCTTGGATGTTTCACACTGAAAGAAGCTATTTACGGCACTCGGAAATAGTGTAAAAAATGCGCAGATTTACTTCCAGAATACTTGGCAGCTTGCCAGCAATATTACTAAACACAATTATTTTCCTCAAAAAAAAAAAAAAAAAATCTTCATGACAAGGCAGTTTAAAGTGGTGAAGGACAGGACAAAAATTAACAGCATAATTGAAAAGAACAGTAAATTCTTACCTGTTAATGTTGTTTCTACATGCCCTCTCTCCCTGTATTCAGGCTATTAATGAGTTTCTAGAGTTTGGGCCTTTTTTTCCTGCTTAATGGTTTCACCATCATCATCATAATAATAATAACGTGAAACCTACACACTAACCTATATTGAACTGCAGTTCATTACGGCAGAATAACATTGTTTTAATGTCAGCATCCTTTCAGATGCAGATTACAGTAATACAGAAAATACATTCTCTATGGGACATACCGTATGGGAATAAAAATAATAAAAAAGGACAATGGAAAGACGTCTTTTCCTCTAGAGGCAAACAGGCCAGTGATGAGATAGATTAGCCCTAGACATCAGTGGGAATTCCTTCACTGTGGAACAAAATCAAGGTACTGATCACTAATGCAGCAACTGAATTATTCAACTCAGATTAATCCTGTGTACCTTCGCCTCCTAAATTGGGAGCGCCGATGCTGCTGGCTCCATCTGTGGTCCCTGGGGTGAGCTAGGTGATACCAAAGGGACAATCAGCTCTTGGGTGGGTTGAATCCTGCCTGAGAGACAGTGGCATCCACTGGATTCCTCATTTGAAAGGCTGTTTTACACCCAGAGGACAGGGGATCAGTTGAATGTGGAGGGAGATTAAGGGTCTGTTGCCCTAAACCCCATCAATTTATTGCCCCATCAGGGTAAAACTTTCTCTGAGACTCTTGTGAAGAAGTGAGATGGTGCCTCACCTTTTCGCTTCCAAGAGCCTTCTCAGGGCTAACATCTAAAAAGCACAAAAAAGACAAGAGGACAGAAAATAGAAGGAATCCATCACCAAGAATGTCAGTGGTTAGGAAGTTGGATCACAAGTAAGGAAGATGTAACAGCCTTCAAGGGAGCCATTTTTCAGTGGAGAATGTAGCATTTGGGATGGTCATGTAGCTAAAGTCTCCCTTTTAGGACTAATATTCTTCATAGGAATATTAGTATCTTACGGTTGGAGAGCCTGAAGGCGCATTCCTTCCCCTGACCTTCACATTTCAACTCATCACCAAGTCTCCGAATATCTCCATAAGGCAGCTTCAGTGGGCTGCAATATCCAAGCAACTTCCATGTACTGTTAAAATGGGGAATTTCTTGCAAATCCTACCTGGGAAGGAGCAGTCTAAGGATTTTGAGGAGCTGAAGCAGGGAAGGGGATTAGTGAAAATTCCCTTCTGGATCTGCTACTTGTTTTTGTAGTTCTTCACTAACTTCTGCGATTGATGATGGATCTTTAGTGGTAAGGGTTCTGGCTAATTTTCGTTTCAAGTTGAAACATCTTGTTAATATTAAGGTTACAACTGATAGGAGGCAAGTGAAAGATGACAGCCAGCAGATGCCTGATCTTGACCGGGTAATTCTAATTTATTCTTGTCTTCCCCTGCTCAAAAGGCATAAGGGAAGCTTAATAAAGTATAGCTCATAGCACATTCCTTTTTATTTATTTATTCATTTATTTATTTATTTATTTATTTATTTATTTATTGTAAAGAATGGTGGGTTTTTTTAAAATCCCTTATGTGAATTCTCCAGAGTCTGAGTATCACATTTTTACCTACATGGTTTGCAGAAGCAGCCTGTCTGAAGTACACACTCATTACTGGAAGTACTTTATAATGCACTATTTAATTCAAAGGAGAAAAAAAAAAAAAGAAAAAAAAAAAAGGTGATGTTGCTGCAACCACGGTAACAATATTAACAATAGTGTGTATGAGCCTGAAAGGAAATTACTCAGCAAAATGTGGTAATAAAAAGAAAAGTCACCATGGATTATCAACTGGGGTATTAACAAATAATTTGTAATGCTAAGATTACACAGTAATTCTGGCACTGCTAATTGCACTGATATATTGAATTGTATTTTGGGCCAGTGATTTGGGTCAACACGATTTGGCAAACAGGAAGGCAAATGCAAAGAAGACTGAGTAAAAATCCTTCCTCTGCAGAAGTTCAGAGCTATTTTAGGAGAACCTTGCAAGGCCTCTGGTAGCAAGTATAGACAATATTATGAATCGAGCTCTCGACATCCAAAGTGAACAAGAAAAACACACAGAAATAATTACTGTTTGCCTAGAGCTCCCCTAGCTATTGTAAAACAGCTCTGAAGACAAAATATTTGGAAAAAGCTGATGAAATTCTGGACCATGTGGCTTGATCATTGGGACAGCTATCTGATTTAATAAGAAGCTGAAATAAGAACAAGAAAGCTAGCGGTGAACAGCATGTTGCGGTGTATTTAACCAAGAGTACTGGGATTTATACCGCTCTGGCACGCTGACTGTTTTGCAAAAACAGCTAGTTACCACCATACACCTAGGATGTGTTCTAACACTGCCGATGGCAACGGGAGTACTCAAAGGCTTCAGTGAGGACTGTAGCAGACACCACTGGAAGCGTTAGTTAGAATTCTTAACTACCCAGGAGATAGAAAATTATATCGTTTCTTTGGTGTTCCTTGTTTGAAAGAGTTGTCTTTAATTATTTCCCGCTGTAATGTACCTCTGTGTTTCTAAATGTCTTCTATAAGCATTCAATTCGACCGAGCCCTAATTTCCTATGCAGTTTCTCAAGCACTCCTTCCAGCAGCAGTAATGGCTTAAGCAGTGTAGAAGCAGAAAGTGTGGCGGTTACTGCAAGAAATGCTCTTTAAATCATGTATTATGTCAATTAAAATGGCTCAGAGTTGGGTCTGTGATGGTAGAGCAGGCAGAGCCATCGTGTGAGCTTCCCAGCTCCTGATATGCTTCAGTTTTACAAATGACTATGAGAATTTTCCGGAAAGGCAATTTATTTGATGGGCAAGCAAAAGTTAACCGTAACATACCCACTACCTTTCTGGTCAAGTTGGTAAGGCTTGGAGAGCAGGAATAACCCCATGCACCAGTCCAGGTTGGGGGCTGACCTGCTGGAGAGCACCTGGGAGTCCTGGTGGACAGCAGGATGACCATGAGCCAGCAATGTGCCCTTGTGACCAAGAAGGCCAATGGCATCTTGGGGTGCATCAAGAAGAGCGTGGCCAGCAGGTGGAGGGAGGTCATCCTCCCCCTCTACTCTGCCTTGGTGAGGCCACATCTGCAGTACTGTGTCCAGTTCTGGGCTCCCCGGTTCAAGAAGGACAGGGAACTGCTGGAGAGGGGACAGCAAAAGGCTACCAAGATGATGAGGGGACTGGAACAGCTCTCTTATGAAGAAAGGCTAAGGGACTTGGGTCTCTTCAGTCTGGAAAAAAGACGGCTGAGGGGGGACCTTATCAACGCTTATAAACACTTAAAGGACGGGTGTCGGTAGGATGGGGCCAGGCTCTTTTCAGTGGTGCCCAGTGGCAGGACAAGAGGTAACGGGCACAAACTTGAACATGGGAAGTTCCACCTAAACATGAGGAGGAACTTCTTTACCCTGAGGGTGGCAGAGCCCTGGCACAGGCTGCCCAGAGAGGTGGTGGAGTCTCCATCTCTGGAGACATTCCAACCCGCCTGGACACGTTCCTGTGCCACCTGCTCTGGGTGACCCTGCTCTGGCAGGGGGTTGGACGGGATGATCTCCAGAGGTCCTTTCCAACCCCTGCCATTCTGTGACTCTGTGATTTGAGTATTGGGCTGGCTGTTTGTTTGACAGTTTTAAAGCTCATTTAAATGCATCCCAGAACAGCAGTGACTAAAAGAAAAAATACTCCGCTCTGTAGGATGTGGGTCCAGCAATGCAAAATGAATTGGTGCTCTTAATCTTGTCACCAGTGAGTAAGTGTCTGTATTGCTGTAGTCACCATACCGCTTTTGGCACTGACTGGTGATTTCAGAGGTGAAGCCCAAGACGAAAGAACCTTGAGATTAAACTGCTCATCCTGAGCAGAGGTGACCAAGAGATGCATGGTGTAAGTGTTGGGGCTCATCGTGCCTGCGTCCAGTTCATTGTTCAGTGGGAGATCTGAGTCCGGCAGTGCCATTCTCATCCCTTTTGCATGCAGAATTGTTTGCAGGATGATGTTTCCTACGTATTTTTGAAATTGTGAAGATGGAAAGAAGCAGCACAGCGCAATTTAACAGCAATGGTCCCGCAGCCTGAATGTTGGCTTCCAGGGTGGTTAGATCTGAAATTTTAGTTCATGTCTACTAATCTCTCGGTCCGCTAGATAAGAAAATGCCGCACTTCAGCAGCACTTCTGCTGCAAGAATTTCTTTACACAATATATCACAATTGAGCATCTCCAGCACGGTTGAACTGTCTCGAGCCATCTGATGTTACTCATCCTGCCTGTGAGATCCTTCTGGCCTCTTGATACTGCCCACATTCTTCCCAAGAGGAGATGACGACAGGGAGAAACATCAGCTCCCCTCTCCACATGTACACAGCATTAATCACTGCTGACTTGTCCTGCTAATGCAGAAAACTGCTCCCCCTCGCTCCTGCTCCTTCTCACATTTAACCAACTACGTGCCTTGGTGGATCTTAACACTGAGCCCAGATTTAAACCAAAGCGAATCCTTAGGTTGCCTCAACTTCTTTGGAACAGATGAAAGTTAAATTGTACTTGGGGTTTTGTTTTGGTTTGGTTTGGTTTTTTTTTGTTTTTGTTGTTGTTTTGGTTTTTTTTTTTGTTTGGTTGGGTTTTTTTAGAAAAGGGCTGCAACTGCACTTTCACAAAGACAAATTTTTAAAAATGCAGTTGACCCAGGTCTAAAGTAATCCTGCTGCGATTGCACTGAATAAACCTGTAAGCTCTTCATCACTTTGAAGGCAGAGAAAAACATGTTTTGGTTTGGCTTGGTTTGGTGTGGTTGGTTTTTTTTTGTTTGTTTTTTTTTTTTGTTTTGTTTTGTTTTGTTTTGTTTGGTTTGGTTTTTGGTTTTTTTTTTTTTTTTTTTTTTTGTGGGAAGGGATTCTGTGTAGGAATATCTACATTTTTTGCCCATCTCTCGTGTTCGGATCTATCCAGTGACACTGGCATGATTCGTAACACTTTGGGTGGATCTGGGTTAAGGTCTCCCTTATAAACCCAAGCCCGTTTCATGGGTGCTTACACACAAACACTGTCCATCCCTACATCTGATGGGAACACACTAGTCAGTACAAAAGCCTGAGGTGCTCAAAGCTGAGTCTGAACAGTTCTGCATGGCCCTGAAGTCAAAGGATTCTCAGCAATGCTACAAACTATTGAAACTGGAGAAAGAGGGATGCTCAAGGGGCCAGCATGTACAGCCACTCTGACTGAGGCAGCATCCAATATAGACCATTCTCAGCAGCTATTTGTGTAGTTTACACTTAAAAACTTTTAGCATTGGAGTTCCCCACGCTTCTCTGACCATCTCTCCCAGTGCCTAACTGCCTACAAAGCGTTTACAAGGAGAGGAGGATCTGGGTGGCTTTGTTCAGCTGAGAGAAGAGATGGCTAAAGGGAGATCTAGCTGCTGTCTTTTAACTGTTTTATAGTGGCGATATATAGAAGATGGAGTCAGACTGTTCCTGGAGATGCTTGGTGAGTGGATGGGCAATATACACGTGTTGTGGCAGTGGCAATTCTAACTGGCTCTTAGGAGAAGAGTCATTCATAACAAGTGTGGTCAGCAGCAGAACCGGGACATAGAGGTTGTGGTCTCTCCGTCCTGGGAGATACTCAAAGTGTAACTAAGCAACCTGATCTGAGCTCAAACTTATCCCTTCTTTAAGCAGGAGACTGGACCAGAGACCTTCAGTGATGCCTTCCAACATAAATTATTCCGTGGTACTGTATTTTTATGATGACGTCTTTATGATTAGAAGTATTTTGCTTTTAGTATGTGACTGACTTGCTGCAAAATAAGTCAATTTCTGGAAGACTGTTACTTTGCTCTCCTTCATTGTGCTCTTCTCTATATTAAACAATTGCTGGCTCAGTGGGAAGCGCATTCAGGATTATCTGAGGTAACGCCCATTAACTCCAGGCTCTGATCCAAATGACCATTTGAGGAATTTCTGCCTGAATCAGTCTTGCTGAGAAACAGTGTGAACTAGTGTAGGAAAGAGGTTCTCCTAACTTCGTTGCTAGACTTCCAGGAACCAAACTCCTCCCTCTGCACGGATCTGAACTGTTAATGGGAGCTCACAATTTCGGCTTAGCCTAGATGGTCACGCTGTGGAATAACCCTACGTGAAGTGCCTGCTACGTTAGCAGCAGAGAGTGATTGCGTTATCCCTGGATGAGGTGTGACGACCTGTCCCCTCTGTCCCCATACTCTGCAAAGTGACTGTCCAGTGCCCAGTGGAGGGGAAGCCACTGGGGCTGTTTGGGAGTAGAGGATCAGAGCTCAGGGCAATGCCAGTGTTATAACTCAAGCGAACTCTTCAGTGAAAACAAACTCTTAACCTAGTAAAAGTATTCAACCTCCTGGACAGCCTGGGAACAGTTTAGATAAAGCAATGCATGGCTTTTCATGCCAGCTGCCCGTGCAAGTGATTTACAGACTGTAATATGCCATAGAACGAGGCCGCTTCATCGGTTTCCTTAAAGACAGAGGGGCGGATTGTGGCTGCACTTAGAGAGCAGTGTGTCTGTTCCTTCAAGGCATCACCACACCTCAAATAAAAGCAAACCTCCTTTTCGAGGGAGCCAGACCTCTCATTTTCTAAGAACACAATAAATGCCTTGGTAGAATTGTGCTTCGACAGCTTTGGATTTACAAACCCGAGAAGCAAATTCTGATTATTTATTTTGGATAAATAATGAACAGCATAAAAATCGCTGACGTTAACCTTCATTGGAAAAGTTGGTTTAATGGGTCCCATAAAATCTTCTATCGACGGCAGGTTCATAAAGCTCCATATTGACTTCAGCTAAAGGCTATAACTTCTATCAATACTGTCAACAATTAATATTGACTAATAAAGGTATCCTGTAAACTGAGTCATAGCATTATGTTACTTTATGCTGCCATTAGCAAAATTTCATGTCTTCTTGAAAACATTTCTCCTATAAATCTGGGATTTCTCAAAATAGCCTGTGTGACAGCTGGCAGTGGAGGGCCCTGAGTAGCGCTGCTTCTGCGCAGAGGGAGGAAACAGAGCAACCTTTGCTACACAAAGAGGATCTCGGGCTTCATTTTCTCCAACGGCAGGTTTCAGGTTGTGAGGGGTTTGTGTGCAAAAGTTTCTTACACCTTTATGGGTGCCGTGCAATTACAAAATGAACATTTTTTGTACAGTTAAGACTTGTCCTTAGTCCTTCATCTCTTCTTCCCCTGCAACCTTTGTTTGGATACGTTTATACCATCAATTCAACTACAGTCCCTACATTTAAATGATATGTCTTTCAGCTCTGGACCAGTTTTTCTGACCTGAACCTGGCTGATGTCTCTCCTATCTTCCCAGGGAAGACTAAGCAGCAGCTGAAGCTCCCTAACAGCACAGTTCGGATCATAACATTTTCCCTCAAGTTCCACCACCTCTTTTTTTGTCAATATGAACAGTACAATGACGTACTAGCCAGCACCGCTCTCTAAATTTTATTTATGCTACACAGACTTTGTATTTTTGAGTATGATACAGCCTTTCTCATTCAAAACACTCAACGTTTAAGACTGCAAATACCTAGGCTCCTAAGAAACTCCTTTTGCATTTGTACAGCACTTAAAAAACCCGCAGGTATGTTCTCTACCTTTCTGTCTTCCCTTTTGTAATTGCAATGAAATGGTGGTTCAATAAACGGTTAGTGTGTCATTAAATTTAAGGGAAGAGGAATTAGAGGTTGTGTCAGTCCTGCCATGAGTACTACTGCCTCTGTTATTACTTTCAGTAAAGCCTTTCAAGGCATGTGCTGTTGCTAATGTGTTGTTGCTAATATAATTTCATTGGTAAGTGATCTGTAGGTACAAAGTTGCATTTGCACATGTAGAGATAGCATTACGGAAACCAGTGAAAAAGAATCCAGCAGCTAATGCAATTCTTTTCTCTTAAGAAAAAAAAAAAAAAATAAAAAGACTAAAATTCGGGACTTTGCTTTTCTTAGTAGCCGTGGAAAGAAAAATGTATGGGATAGGATCACGGCTGCCCAGACACCAGCATGGAAAGCACAAGAGAGAGCTTTGGATATGGGAGAATGGGATGGAAGTGCGAGGTATTTGCTTTCGGATGTTTTCTGACAATTTCTTGGGAATGTACAAAACTCCAACTGACCCCGGTGACCCCTCTGTTTTTTGATCAAAACACAAGACTTGGAAGGAAAACAATATAATCTGGCACTGCGCATCTGCCTGTCCTAGCGGGTGCAACCCTGTAAGATACTACGCTAAGAAACCGAAAAAAATATTGTAAAGATAATTTTAAAAGATTCTTCTGTACATCCTTTAAACACAAGGCCATTTATCTTTGAACTTTGCCTAATATATCATTATCTCTGAGCAGAAACTTAATAAGCTTCGGCTGTAATTTTGTTGGAGTTAAACATAAAATCATGTGGGTGGTGTATGTCTCACCGTGTCATGGCTTCCCAAGGAAAAGTTATCATCATTTGTCACTATAATACTGTGGCAAAAAGCATAAAGAGAACAAGCAATACCGTCATTTCACATCAGCTTTCTGCGCTGAGCCCAAGCTCCCGGTGACTTGTACGCGGTGGCTATATTAAGAAGCAGGCTGTGCCATAATTGAATTAAAGGTGCAAAGGCATATAGGGCTGTGTGAACCCCCCGGGTCAAGCTGCAATTGAATCAAAATCCTCTCTCCTTCCTACACTGCTTGGCAGAACTGCTGACCAAAAGGTTCGCAGACCTACAAAACGCACGCAGGAGTCCCCCCGCAGCTGGGGACACCAAGTTCCAGAGATAAAAATCCTGTGACCTTCAGCTTTTATTTTGCACGAAGAAAAAGGCTTCTAAAAATATTTCACCACCGCTTTCCTTCAGAGAGCAGTCAGCCGATTTACATAAATGAAACGGCTCCTGTCAAGGAACCGATGAGGAAAAGAAGGAAATTATCTGCCCCGAAAATCTGTAGCAAAGATAAGGGCAGCATCAGCCAGGGGAGGGGAGATTTAAATGCTTTCTTGTCTGAAAGGTCGCTACAAAAAGCAGAGAGAGTATTACAGCCACTTAATGATCTCTGTCACTGTGATAAATAAGTAGGAGCTTCTCCAGCAGTTTATTAACAAACACTCTGTAGGACAGTACAAAAGGCCACGACACGGGGCTATTAGAAGAGTGTTTTCACTGAGTCTGATAAAAAAAAACCAAAACCAACACAAAACCTACGGAAGATTAAGGTGGAGTGGTAAGAAAAGGCATTCCTGGCAGAGCTGACATTGCATGCGCGGTCACCACTTACCGGTTTCGGTGTTCTCGTGCTCCGTGTCGGTGAGGGTGAGGTTGGAGTTGGCCCGGCTCGACAAGCAGGAGCTGCGTCCGGACTTGGTGTTGCGTCCCCAGAGCCTCACGGGGTGCTCGGGCGACATGACCACGTCTGCCTCCGTGTCGGCATCCGAGCCGGCGCTGATGGAGTAGCCGCAGTGGGGCAGCCCGATGTCAGTCCGGTACAAAGTCCCGTGTGTGGGCGTCACATCTTCAAGACCCAGCTCTCGCAAAGAGAAGTTGGCTCCTGGGAGAAAACACAGCAGCCCGGTTACTCTTTAATAGGGGATGCTTTCATCTAGCACAAGTCGGTGGCAGAACCATTCATCCTGTGGGGGCCAGCAGCTCTCAAGTCCTGATGTCATACCAAAAATTCCCCTGTTTTGTGGCCTTGGTTAGTGGGAGGCCAAGTGACCACACCAAGACCAAAAAGCAGCTGGATTCCTACTTATGGAAACTGACAAAAACTCAACGTGTTCAATGAAATCATCAAATTTTAAAGCAAAGACAGATGGAGAAATGGTGGAATTCTGTAGGAAAGGCAAAAAGTAATTTTCTTGGGAGGAAAGCAAAATGAGGCATGCAATGATTAAAAGTCCTACCGTACAGCTGGCGACTCTACTACAATAGGAAATTTGAGTGAGTTCTGCTCATTGAAATCCCTGAAATTACATACTGGGGATTTAAATTTCCTTTGGCGATCTCACTTTCCCCTTGCTGACCACTCACACCTTGACTCAGTTTAGCTATTCATTCTGATACAGTCGCAGCAGAGGTTATTTGGCTGCAAATAGACGCAACTGTTTAGCTGACTAAAAATATAACCTGAAAAATTACTTTTGAGCTCATGTCTAGTTACCTGCAGAGCTTCAAAATCAGACCAAATCGATGGGAATGTGTATTCAAATATCAGCACACTTTGTTCGGAAAGTTGCACGGGAAAGCTGGGGAGAGCAACTAGTGGCTCCATTTTAATCCACATGTGTTTATTAATGCATGCTTTTATTTTTCAGCCCTGAATGTCTTTAAAAGATTTTTGGCCACCCGTGAATGCCTTTAGCTGCACTGTGCATTTACACGGCACAGTATACCCCTGCTCCTGTTACGCTACGCCTTGATGGGGTGGATTAAAGAACTTTATCTGCAACCGGTAGGAGGCATCAGGCCCTGGATTGTGTCCAAATACCAACACCGGTGATCAAATTCAGTCTAGCTGGCTTCTTCCCGTTATTTCAATAAGTAAATCCCCTGCAATAAAAGGAGAGGTGGAACCTGCCAAGTCTACGCACAGGCCACAGACTCAGTTTTAGAGCAGTGTTTGCAGCTCAGGCATGTTTCGACGAGATAAATCTGAATGCATGATCTCCAGGAAAGTTCAGGCCCAAACCTACCTTTGAACAGTGAAGTTTATATCTACTCATTAACATCAGGTCTGGACCTCAAGGCTGTACCCAAAACCGAGTTATGATTCTCTCCCAGCTCAAAACCCTAAAAGCGTGTGGCTCTCTTCATATTCACATTTGTTGATGTTAAATATCACATGGTGCAAAACGTGCCTCCAGTAGGAACCGTCAGATTTCTACTTTTCCAGAGTCTGGTTTCACGCTTGGGGAAACACCCTGGCTTGTCCCTGAGCCCTGCTGCACGGGGAAGGTCTCCTGTCGTAGCACGCATGCATCGAATGGTCAGCTGGCCCCAAGGAGATGCTGTTTTACTACACTTTTTCATTCAGTTGACTTTGCAGCTCATAGTGAAGAGAGAGAAGATGTTTGAATGCAAGGTGAGTAATGGGAGTGGACAGCATTTCCACATAAAGTTCAGAGAAGGAACTGTTTGATATCAGGAGGAAATAACTATGGCTCAGCTGGTTATGGATCTACAGCTCAAACTATATAAAGCATATAAAGCACTCATGAACTTCACACCTTTTTAATTGACGGAACAAGACTAAAGCTTTCGGACAGAGTGGACAGATAAGGTTGCTTGGGGCTCACACCTCTGTCAAATCCTAGTGCCTTGCTCGGGGAGCAGCAGGCAAGCTTGTGGCAAATTAGTTCATTTAACTTGATTGCGAAGCGGTCTGAGAGAGCGTCCTCTACTACTCCACGGCATGAGGCAGCAAATGAACTTGACCTAAGTTATAAACACCAGGAAGCAGCATCTCCCCAGAGACCTCGCTCTTCTCTTCCAGTTTTGACTTTTGTGCAAGGCCAGGATAATTTTTAAACCATCCTCCACGGAGTACTGGAAAATGTCATCTTTTGGTTATGCTTGTGTATTTGAGTCGCTGATGGCAAGTTCCACCTTCCCCTGAAACAAGCCACACTCAACATCATCAGACACATCAATGTGCAGCATGACTGATGCTCTCCAGTAACAGCAGCTCATAAATTATGAAAAATGACTACTACAATTAACTGAAAATCAAATTTATTTGCAATAAACAGCAGGAGATGCATCGATTTTCATATTCTATGCTCACCGTTGCCTTTTAAGCTGGAAGAACTCAAGTCAATAAAAGGAAGATAATAAATATGTGAGACTTTTTAATTCAGATCTGGTCTATTTTTTTCTGTGCTGACTTGCACGTTTGCTGGCACTCTCACTCTAGCTAAAACCATTTAAATGCTGACTTGTTTATTTACTGAATTTATTTGGTCAATTTGAAATGTTTCCCTCCTCTGCCTTCCAAACCAATGCAGGAGAGAAATTCGCTTTGCCTCGTTGATGTTGAGCAGGCTAATAAGGCTTGGTTTCTGTTGGCATGAGGTCAGGCAGCACCACAAAGCGAGGTCCATTCATGGCTTTCTGCCAGTGGAAAACGTGGCACAGAAAGTCTGGGGTTATTGTTAACACTCTTCAGGCCATTTTTTGGACTCTCAGGATAAACTTGGAGAAAATTATAAGTTGAAAAATCTGTGGGTGATATATAAGAAATAGAACTGCCACCCTGGAATGGTTAATCTTAGCTTCTTCTCAATTAATTTCAGCTACTTAGACCAGTGGTTCTTACTATTTCTCAGTATACCCTAAAAAATTTTCCTAGGGAAGTATGAACTGGTGCATAAGAAATTTATACTCCCTGTCAATAGACTGGCTTTTCTTATTTATCTTTTGTGGGCTTCTTAGGAGAAGTCCGTGGACCTGCATGGCCTCATAGACCCTCAGGTTGAAAACCGCTGACCTGTACTAATTCACGTCTATCCTGCGTGGTGAATATATTGTATGAAGTGAGCAAACTCAATGACCTAAAAGGTTCTGTTCTCTTTATAACTTCGTAGATTCCTTAGAGAGGATGAAGTACCTCAGAGTTGCTAAGAGGGAAACTCCTTTTATGACTGCAAGTATTACTTACAACATCTACTGGCCCTTTTGTTAATTATTGCCTGTTGTGGTTATCCTGAAATACAAACACCAAAGAAATGCAAGAAGCACAAAGCTACTTCTGTGAGTCATTTTGCTTGTGCATGCCTTAAAGATGAGTCTTGCACCAAAACCACAAGTGCAGGGTGTTTGAAGAGTGAAATTAAGCACCTCCCAAGTTAAACGAGTGCATTAAATGCATCCCCTTTGAGGAATCAGCTTCTCCAAACTGCAGAGGGTGTGCTTGGAGCAGCCTGGGTCAGCTATTTTATGTTCGTTGTCTGGAATGCTGCCTACTCCATTTGACTTGCTTTGCCATTTTATGCTTTTCTTGATGGACTTCTAAAAATAATTTATGTGAAGCCCTGCTTGGTTTCTGAACTAAGACACTTGTGTCTCTACAGAAAAACGAAGATGAGACTATAGCAGGGGCCAGAAATCTACCTCACGTAGGCAACAGCAGCAGTGAAAATGTAACTGCCCTGACTTCAGGATAGCAGTAAAAGGGAGAATATCTGGAATCTCTATTAGGACTGTGAAGCCCATGCTGACCCTAAAATCCCAACATGTTCACAGTTACAGTGACCCACATTCACCAAATCGACTCCTGTAAGTCCTGAAAGTGGTTCTTTGCCAATCCTCTGATACTGGAGCATGTCCCCATCTCAACCCTACAGCCTGCAGGCCATGTACAATGCCAAGGGTGGTTTATCCCATCTGCAGCTCAATTGCTTCCCTCCTTCCAGGCTTCTTGGGTTTTGCTGTAGCCCAGATGGACAGTGCCAAGAGTGGCACTGTCCCCTCATTGTCTTCTGCCTTGGCATCCTTGTTGCCTTCCTTCATGACAGAGCAGGCACATGACATAGGGTCATGGTTTAACCCCAGCCGGCAGCTAGAACCATGCAGCCACTCGCTCACTCCCACCAGTTGTGATGGGGGAGAGAATCAGAAGAGTAAAGGTGATAAAACTTGCGGGTTGAGATAAAGACAGTTTATTAGGTAAAGCAAAAGCTGTGCATGCCCCAAAGCAAAACAAGGAATTCATTCACTGCTTCCCATTGGCAGGCAGGTCTTCAGCCATCTCCAGGAAAGCAGGGCTCCATCATGCATAATGGTTACGTGGGAAGACAAACGAAAGCCATAACTCCAAATGTCCCCCCCCCTTCCTTCTTCCCCAAGCTTTTATTGCTGAGCATGACATCACATGGCATGGAATATCCCTTTGGTCAGTTGGGGTCAGCTATCCCAACTGTGTCTCCTCCCAACTTCTTGTGCTCCCCCCCCAGCCTGCTCACTGGCAGGGCGGTGTGAGGAGCAAAAAAGGCCTCGAGTGCTTAAAAACAACCAAAAACATCAGTGTTTTACCAACACTGTGTTCATCCCAAATCCAAAACATAGCAATATATCAGCTGCTAGTAAGAAAGTTAACTCTGTCCCAGCTGAAACCATGACACATAGTGAAAAGGTCTCCTGAGCAGGCAGGGACTTCCCACGCTATGTCAGTACCGTGCAGCGTGTGCACAAGGGGGTCTGGTCTCATGGTGGGAAGTGGCAAAGGGCTGTTGGAAACAGAAAGACTAAGACACAGAAAATGTGTCTAAGTAGATGCTAATGAACACAGGCTAGTGGTATCCCACTTAAGGGCATTGGTTTGCACGCATCCCACATCTGTGCAATACGATGAAGATGTTCCTTGCTGCTCTCTTTCCATATATCTTGCTTTTGGCCTCAGAGTCTTTCAAAGGTAGCCTCCCACCCAGCCCCAACTCTCAGCTGATTGACGCTTGCTGCTTACAAACAGCATCTGCTGAAATGTGCTCACCTGCTCGGCAGAATTCATCGGCCTCCTGGTGCACCATGTCTTTGACCCGATTGCCGTAGGTCAGCCTGGAGTCTTGATCATAAGCCTTCAGGGTCTCACTGGAGCTGTAGGACTTCTGGGGTACCTTGCTGTCCTCGCTCTCGGCGGAAGAGCTGGTGTAGCGGCGCTCAGTGTCACGGCGCCGAGTCAGAGATCGATACGGTTTCCTTTCTTTTACATCCATGGCACCCTTGTCTGAGTATTCAACATTAAAATAATGACGTCCCTGTGGTGATCAGGAATAACCTGAAAGAAAGAAGAAAAGAAATAGCATCTAGGTTCATGCCTTTGGGCACCTGAAGGTTAATTTGCCTTCTTTATGCATTCTTGCACCGAACAAATGAGAGGTTACTTAATGGACTGCAGGAAAACCCTCTTAGAACAATTACTGATGGAAAGCAAGTCTCAATTATGTGTGAGTCATTTAATAATTGCCACAGCTAGCGGGACACATACAGGCAGCAGCCTGCATCTGTCTGAACTGGGCAAGCACTTGGGGATTTCAAACTGATTGTGATTTTCTGTGTCTTCTTTCCACGGGAAGTGATTCAGACACCTCCAGGAGGCACGTATTCGGTACATCAGTCACCTAATCTCTGGGAAATCAGGCCATGCTGAAATGTCTCTATTTGGGCAGCCAGAGGACTTTGGAAAAACGCTGTCCTATAGTTTTCAAAGTGTTTTGATAGATTGTGGGGTTAGAAGCAATGAACAAAAGAATAAGAGACAGTGTAAGAAGGAAAGTGGGAAGGGAGAGGGAAGAAAGAAGAATAAAAGGGTGGCATATGGATGGAAATTGTGTAAAAAGATATCTTCCTATTCAGAGGGCTTGTCTTTACTCAGATGGAAATATATTAGAACTTAGCAGAGTTGAGAAAGTGTAAATAAATGATAGTGCTCTGCTTCATGTAACAGCATGGCCTGGGATTTATGCCTGTGGGAAAACCAATGTATATATGCACCGGTGTACAAGCGTACGTACCTGCACACAGGGAAAACTGACATCAGAAGTAAAACATGTATTAAAAGTGGTTTTGTCAAAACAATTAATGAATTGTATTTTCACTTTAAGTTTATTAAATGCAACAGAAGGCAGAGGGGAAAAAAAGTCAGTGACTTAGAGCAAGATGATAAAATATGTTTTTGAATACCTAAACTGGTTTATGAGGAAAAATACTGATAGAACCCACAAACCAAACACTGAAATCTGTAATTACAGGCTGAGTTTCTCAGGAATTGAGTCTTCCTGACCGCTAAAGAACGGACGCTGAGTCTCTAAATGCCACACCAAAATATTGTTGATTACTAACAGTACTTCAGAAAGGAAGAGAATCAGAAAACACCTATCAGTTCTTCATCTTTTTCATAGCAAATCTGTATAGAGATGCATTGGCAAGGACTGAATCACATGCGGTTGGCATTTCTCTCTTGAAAGGCTAAATCCTGAACATCCTGATGAAACCTTACTCCTCCGTGACTCTTAGACCCCAGCCTGGCTGCAGACGCTGTGCCCTGGGTTTGTGGAGCAGCACAACGCAGCTACGGTGGAATAGCGGAGGATGGATGCGCTGTGAGCTGTGCGGGTCACTTTAAAGGGATGCGATGGAACGTAGTGTTTGTGGTTCTCAAAACTATGAGCCTGTGAGGGATGGAAGACCCGAAGCACAGGTCCTGATAGCCTACAAATCATAATACTAGCGCAGGAGCTTGAAGACAACATTTTATTATGAATTCCTCGCTCACCGAGCTGTCTGGTGCAAGCATAGCTAAGCAGATTCTTGAACTGAAGGGAGACTGCAGGAGGGAGCAAGGCTGTGAGAAACACCTGCAGCTGGGCAAAGAAAAAGAGGGTCCCACTCCTATTTCTGCAATTCTGACTTTGCTAAAACTGGTCTCGGGGTTTTGTCCCTTTAACCTCCAAAAAGAACTTTGCAATGACAGAACCCGATTCCGAGGGCTTGTACGGTTTCTGTCCACTCTTCCCGGAAATTAGGACACTACTTTAAAAAACAAAATAAAAATCCACTTAATTCTCTCCAATCTATTCCAGTGATGGCAGCAGACCAAGTTCACACTTCTTATTTGTCAGCAAAACGCATAGAAGCTATTGAACACAAATGGAAGGATGGGGGAGAAGAGGAGAGTGTCTTATAATCGAGCTTTACTTAAGTCATCCACAGAGATTTGAGCACCACTTTGATTTCAAACATGTGTTTAAACCCTCCGAACTCACTGACTTAAATTCATTCATGAACTATGTAAGTTCAATACGGTGAATGCAAATGGGATTACTCACCGGCCAAAATTTACACACGTTAAATGTTTTGCAGAATAAGGATCTGGAAGGTGCAACAACTAAGGCCTGAATGTAGAAGCAATAGGGAAGGAAATGGTGTCATGCTAAAGGGCCAATTTAACATAGTAATAGCGTGTAAGAGATCTACCAAATATTGGTAGATAATTTGCTGTGTTGAATCAAACATATTGGTACTTTCACACTGGAGAGAAGTATAAGGAGCTGAACATCTGATTGCTTTTCAGTGCACTTTCTTCCTCCCTTAAAAAAACCCAAACAAACAAACAAACAAAACCAAACCTTTTTTTGGCTTGAAAAATTGTGACTTTTTTTTTGGCAATTCTTACTGAATTGGTTTGTCTCTTTATACCTTCTCTGTTTGTGTGAAATCCTCAAAAGGAGCAGGTTTGTTATACCTTTTAATAGAACACCTTAAAACAGGTTCCTTCGCAAGGGCGCCGTAGTAAAAGCTGTTATAATGAACACTGAAATTGTGGTTGATTGTCATGGGGGACAGAGATAGCAAAATGTGGGCGAGAAGCGGTTACTATACTCTATAAGAAGAGGGAAGGTGGCTGCTCTCTGCTCATGAGTGTTGCAGCAATTCCTACCGAGGGCCAGTCATTTAAAAACCCTCTAGCGGGAGAGGCACACGTGCCAAGAAAACCTTTCTGCACAGTTAGAGCCACGAGGTACAAACAGGGTCTGTAATTACCATTAGTAACCTTGCAACTTAGGAAATGGCCAAAAAAACATCAGGAAATTGACTGAATTCCCACCAGATGAAGGTTTTTCTTTTCGCAAAGAAAGGTGCTGAAAAACTGAAATTCCTCCTACAGTTCATCAAAAATAGCCCTGTAAATTTGCACCATTCACATGCGCATTCCTCTATAACAGTGCTTCAATTCCCAATTCATTCATGTCTTTATAAATTTAACTCTCCTCAGACTTTTCTTTCTCTCTCTCTCTTGCCGCTTATAAGGAGAAACTTTTCAACTAGAAAGGTCACCCCCAAAACACATAATGAAGATTTTTTTATTTTTTATTAGTTTTAAAGAAGGAACTGTTGCATTTAACTGACTGAAGTAAGTTTCCAGCACCTCTCCATGGGCATGCGGTTCTTGTCATCTCATTTTTATGGCCCAATTCCCAGATGGTTTAGATAGCTTGCCTTCAATGGAGTTGTGTCGCCAGGGAATTTGCTTGGTAGTGTTTCTGTGATAGATTATTAGTTTTTATCTGCTACTCCTTGTGTCTTGATTTCACCTCTGCTACAATTTCACCCTTGCCATCAACACCTCACATTTTTCCTGACTTCTCTGGCACACGGTGAATACAAAGAATCACGCTCGTCTCAGTTACATACTCAACCACCAGTTTCTTTCCGCCTCTAGCTCATGTTTGCTCCTCATAATTTTAAAAGCTTCCATAAACTTGCTGGGCCTGATATTAAAAAACAAGGCTTCTAAATATTGTCCTTTCCATCCCCTCACTCCTTCTCCCTCCATAAAAGCACAAAAGCCTTCTGCTCTGTACCATTTCTATTTGAAAAGGGCTTTTTTGTCCTATAATGCAGTGTTTCTGGCTCGCTTTGATTCTTTCATCATATTGCTGTCTGCGTAACATATCAAATTTCACTTTTTTCAATTTTTTTTACAGGCCACTTAATGGCAATAGCCATTCTTACTTTTGTGAGCCCTCTTGAGTGTACAATCCCAGCTGGACCACAAGCTGCTTTGGAGCACGATTCACAACCGAAGCGTCCTTCAGGCTTTACTTATTCAACTCAGAAAAATCCCACTGACCCCAGAAAGGGTTACTCACCACGCTAAAGCCTGTAAAACCAGACTCCTTGACATAGTTATATTTTTCAGAGGTGTGGGACTCTTCTGGCATGCTTGCATGTATGTCAAGAAGCGGAACAAAAAAGCGGCTTTCTAGTGCTGGTGCAGTAGTGCAGTAAACGCAATGCTTATTTGCAGCTCTTTTTATTTTGCTTTTGCTTTGGTTGGCTCCCAAATAATCCTTTTTATTATGTTTTATCCTTTATATCTATCCCTCTCATTCTCGGTTCTGTTGCTTTTTGTTGCTCTTTGGAGCTTTGATTAACCACACCGGCTTTGTGCTGCAGAATCGCACTCAATGAATGGCAAGGGGAATGATTTATTTTCTGAGTCACCGCTCAAAAGACAAACTTCCATCAATCAAAACCCAGACAAGAGAGTGTGACACCACAAAGCGATATGCTAGGAGGCGCTTACAGCAAAAGGGACAGGTGGTCTTTGATAGCTGACTTACATTGCAGGTCACTAATCACGGAGATTAGCAGCAAGGTGATAGACAGCGCCTGTTCTGGAAGGCAGCATGTCATACCATCCAATTTTCTGTCAAAATGTGAGGGTTTAAATGGTGGAGATAGCTTTATGTGTTTCCTATATAGTTATGGCGACAGGGGGATGAGAAAGCTGGAAAAGTGAAGTACCTTGTGTCCATGAAAGCGTGAGCATGAATCCTGGTGGATTGATTCGGTCCACCTTTGTGCTGGGGGAAGCAAAACGACTTCCCATAGTCGTTTGTTTTCCTCGGCAAAACTGCCTATGCAAAAATGGCATCGTCTTACTTGGCAGGGCCTGCTTTTTGTCTTCTTAAAGCAGATCTTCTCATTCCGCTGCTCAGGGCAATTTTTTCCTCTATTTTTTATTGCTGCTGCCCTTTGTAGAATGAGCACCGCCACAGAATACCGAGCAGCAAGCTGGATTTTATTTGCAGTCCTTTGGGCTCCACAAATCGAATCGTTAACTAAGACCTAATGCTGGTAAGTAGTGAGCAAGTATCCTTTTCTTCACTTTCTAGAGGAAGAGACGAGGCACGGGAAGTCAAAGTGACTTGCTTAAGGTGGTACAAGAAGAAAGCAACACAACTGAGAGCAGACTCTTGATCTCCAGGGCAGAGTCTGGTACTGAGCCCTGGATTTTTTGAGGATCAAGTCACCTACGCACAGCAGAATACGTAATTTAAAAAATCTTGGCCAATGCGTGTTTGAAATCTTTGTGTGGGAAGAGTAGTATGAACCTCAGGTATTATTAAAAAGATGCTCTTTCATGTTTTGACAGTGCCCTTCAGTCAGAAAGACTGTGGAGCATGTACAATTGCAGTTGTGTCTGACCAGTGAAATCCCATGGTGAATGATGAAAACTCCACTCAGAGTCAAAAGACAGGCAGTTTTACATTTACATTGTACATTAATCTTCTCAAAAACACCAACAGATATTGGGATCACACCAGCAATGTTATTTGGGAAGTTAGCTTCAACTTGGGATCCTAAGCTGCAACCAAAGATGTTGTGAGTTCAGGTGCTTAAATGACTTTGTGGCTGCGGTTATTAATAACCTACACCAAGTTAAGCCATCACTCAACATTTAACATCTTATTTGAAACAACGCAGTCCACCGTGACAGTCCCACCACGCTTCCATGATGATGCAAATGCCTGGTTTGAGGTTCCATATTCCGGTTTCATTACACAAAATGTTGAACCTGGGAAATCTTATTTGGGAATTTCCTTTTGTCCAGAAAATCTGTGATACACACCTAGTCTAAAGCACAAAACCAGCATAAATGTAGTATTGAATGTTCTGATGTATTCAACAGATATTTAGGCATGTACTTAGGGGTGATTCAAATCAAATTTGTATTGCCAGGTGATCAGAGGCTGCAACGATCTTATCTTAGCAAATATACAACCATGGCTTAAACAGTGTGATGCTATTTACCAGGTTTCTGGGAGATTCTTCTATAACATAAAAGACCCCTGTGTTTTTTATTAAACTTTAAGCTTCAGATTTATACCAGAGGTTGAAATCCCAGCAGGTCTTTGTAGGAAATAAATTAAGCTGTAGGTATAACATCCTCTCAGATTTTTGGCAAAGGCTTTGGAAAGAAGCAGGCACAAGAGAGAAGAATGAAGAGTCGAGTTAACACTGCTTGGCTTCAACCCAGTGCTTGAAGAAAGTAACAAAAACTCCCTTTTCTGGTCTCAACCACTAAGCCTTTCTTCTACTGGTAAGAGACTTGCTAGGCAATTGGTAACGTCCTGTCCAAAAGATGTGGTTTGTGACCTTTTTGTAAATAAATCTAAAACTGCAATGAGCTGGAGGCCCAGAGAAGCTGGAAACAGTAGTTGAGATTTGAAGCACGCTGGGAAAGCATGAAGGCGGCTGGAATGCAATTATCTCAATTATTTCTGGTTTGCAAACCCCTAAGTCTTCCCTCATGGGCTGCAGCCTTTAGCCTCTGCTAGGGGAAGATTTTGGTGCCAGAAGTTAAAAAAGCTTTCAAATAGTTTTTGACTAGTATAAGCGGTTTGCAGCTGCAGTCATCAGAACCCTGCTCTGGCTTCCCCCAGAATGGAAATTTCTTTGGAAACAATCTTAGTTTCATATTGAAATACTCTTTATTAGTCTATTTAGTCATTCTTGGATGAAGTGAGGCTTTTTTTCAGAACCTCAATTTAACAGATAATGCATAAAGGTATTTAAACAATAAATGCCAGAAAAGCCAGCCTGACAACGCAGACTGATTTAGGTTCAGCCTGCAAATTTTTCCTGGCTCGTTACGTCAGACTCAAGGTTTGGGTGTGTGATGTGCCAGAGAGCCACAAACTGTGTGAAACCAGCCTGTGTATCAGCGAGTCCCAGAGTGAGAAAGAGCTGATGGCATCAAATGCAGGTAGTCACTGAATGAATCCCACTAAAGCATCCCCGTTCTTCCTCCATCACCCACCATCTGCTGATTTGGCCTCTTACTTGGGGTACAGGAGATTAAGATTTAAGTCTTTAATCTGAATCAGGCAGGATGAAGTCTTGAATATGTCTCAAGCATCCTAGGTGAAAGCCTTAGACACAGGTTTCCTCAATCTGCTTGCGGGAATCTTTCCTTTTTCCTCCAGAAAAGAGAAACAGAACCTGTTTTTTCTTCTGAAAAACAACAAAATGTATTTGGTAATCTCTAGTCATCTCCTAGACAATAAGAAAAGACTGGTACAAGGCTCACTTGGGGTGGTAAGCTTAGCGCCTACTCTTGGGTAAGCTTTGGATTTAATTCTTAGTTGTCTGCTGGGGCTACAGGGAACTTTCATTATAAAATGGTGGCCCATACAAAAATGTAGCAAGAATCCCAAGACAGTCCCCATGTACACCTTGTGTCATAGAATCATAGAACGTGTTGGGTTGGAAGGGACCTTTAAAGGCCATCTAGTCCTACCTTCCTGTTCCTGCCATAAGCAGGGACATCTCCAACTAGATCAGGTTGCTCAGAGCCCCGTCCAACCTGACCTTGAATGTCTCCAGGGGTGGGGCATCTCCCACCTCTCTGGGCATCCTGGGCCACTGTTTCACCACCCTCACGTTAAAAAATTCCTTCCTTCTGTCTAGTCAGGATCTACCCTCTTTCAGTTCTAGGAAAAACAGGAAGAAACAAAGGCTCTGCGTATAGCTGCACAAAGCAGAACTAGCAATCTTGGTAAGGCATCAGAGGCCAGTGGAACTGTCATTTACACAGGAAAACTTTTTACAGGGTTGTGCACTAAGTGCTCAAATAGCTGACTATACTCAGCAGCTCACGCCTGTTGTGTGTCATGCAGTTGTGCCTGGGAGTTGACCATCCTGTGAAGAGCTCCTGAAATCATGCACAGGAGAATCGTTGCACTGGGTCAGACGAAAGGACCATCAAGCCCTGTATCCTCTCTCCCAGTGGTGGGTGCTTGGAAAGAACAGAAGGGGAAAGTGGTTGGGAACAGTGATTTAAGGAATCAGGTTGGTCCTTCCCCTCGATACATTTCCAGAAAAGTGGGGTTCAGTAAATTTTTTAGCTGGACCACTGTGTTTGATAGTCCTTCATGGACCTGTGTTCTGAGAGTTTGTTTAATACGATTTAACATTTAAATATTTTTGGCCTTTGCAACATCTTGTGGGTGGTCCTACAATGTGATTTCGTGTTGTGTGAAAAAGCACTTGCCTCCTTTAAACTCGCTGCCTGCTGTGTACAGGTCTTGTCTCTTCCATGGGGATACCGATGAACTCACAGCCCTTTCTATAAGAACAGAGCTTTAAACTCATACCCACTCTCAGACGTACCTTATTTATCACTATTGTGCATGATTCCTGCTGTCACAGAAGAGAAGTGAATGAAGGTTGGGACTCTTTTGGGAAAGAAGGCATGTCTGCCTTTCCTCCCTGCAGTTCCCACTGCAGGCTCTAATCCTGCCTCGAAAAACATTGACACTATCAGGAGTGGCTGGGTTTGCTGCAGGAAAACTTAGAAAGATAAAACCGTTGGTAGATAAAGTTTAAAGCATAAACCTTGTCATGTGTCTGTATCCTTTCATAAAAATATCACGCTGGTGTGCACCTCGTGAAACAGAGCTCAGAGCCCATCTCCTGCTCTACATCCTTTGGATGCAGCCCGGTGTCTGAGCTGCTCACAGGGTGGCAGCTTGAACCGAAGGAGAGGTCTAATGTAAAGCTTACAATATCTGGATTATTTTTTTTTTCTTTTTTTTTTTTCTTTCTTTCTTTTTTTTTTTTTTTGGCTTGGCTGTGAAAATAATAGAACAGTAGTTTATGCTTGCATTGGCTTTCGCTCCTGCTATTGAATGACCAGGGATGTCATAGGCTGAGCTGGATTTGGAGGAATGTGCTCAAAAAGCATTGCTCGGAACAGATTCATGCCTATTTATTAACACTGTTTATATAGACACTCTACAAACCTCTGTGACCGAGAACTTCCTGCAGCAGGGGAAAGTTCTCACCTAAACAGGCAGGACAAAGAGCACAGGGAAAAGAGTATTACCATCCCTCTTTGGCAGGTAAAAACAAGTATCTTGCCCAGGTCCCAGGATTCAAGTAACTAACACCCAAAACTCCTGCAGGATTAGTTACAAGGCCAACCTGTCCTTGTCTTACTACGGTATCGTGTGTAAAATTGTCCCTGCTCGTGTCGCAGATGCTGTGGTACCGGGTAGTCTGTCCTCGCTTTCCTTCAGCAGGGAAAGAAACAAGCCTCTTTTCTTGTTCTGACAAAATCCCCCAAAGAGTCCGACTTCAAACTAAGTTTATTAAAATATGAATTATCTGCAAAAGGACTGCAAAGGCCCATGAATTGATTCCTGATTTTCTATGGACTTATTTTAGGACTTCTCTGTGAGATAATCAGAGTGCATTGAGAGATGTTAGAGACTGATTAATCAGTATAACTCCTACTGTGTCTAAAGCTTCACTTTCAATTACACATCAAGCTTATACAGTAGGCAGTATATTTTTCTTAGGTAAAATGCCTATGGGGGGGAAAATGGAGAGACAAAAATAGTAAATTAGAAATAGAAAATAATTGCTATTTGTTTTTTTTCCCAAACAAAGGGCTCCCTCATTGGAATAACAAGGAAAGGTATCACCCCTGACAAAGGATTTTAAGCAGATGCAATCCCTCATACAAAGCCAGAACTCCATCTGACATCTCCACAAATTGCTGTCTGCTTGACACAGACTGCGCTCTGGCAGGAGGACTTACACCTGATTGCTGGGTGGCAGCTCAGCACTTACACGTACAGCCTGCGAACCGCCAAAAATGACCTCGCTGCGCTCTTCCAGATGTACGAATGCTACAGGACTCCAAGATGTGTTAAGGAGGGGACTTAAGAAGGTAATCATAGGTGATACTGTTGCTCAGGTGAAAAGATAAAGCGTTGCATTTACATTATCCTTGCAAAACTCTGCTTTTCTACTTGCCCAAAGATATCGGAATAACAGCAGGGTTTATTTTTATTTACTTTTTTTTTTTTTTTTTTTTTTTTTTTTTTTTACCACCATGGTAAAAACTCAGAAGGTAAAATTTAGAATCTGATTTTATGCTTCAGTGGTAAATCTACACGGTGGGGTGAACAGGCTGCCCATAGAAGTAGAATTTGTCTCACCTAAATTTTAATATCAATCATGACAACACCTGCAGCCACACTCGTCACACTTGATTCCTTCTGCAATCAGTGAAGAAAAAAAGTAATTTCTAGGGCAATATTCATTAAAAAAATATATATATTTTAGACATCTATTACAGATATAGATAAATGAATCCCTAGAAGTGATTCTCTCTCTTTACTGACTCCAAAGGGACCCTAGGTTGACTCGTTCAAGAGTAGGAGTCTGAATTCAGTTGGAATAACCGCACCGTAGAGTTCTTCATTCATGTTGTTGCATGATTGTTATTTCCTAATGATTTAGCCATTCAAAGAGGTACATTTGCATCTCTCCCATGTTACAAGCAGAAGGGAGATGACCAGAACACAGCCAGGCAGGATGTCAGCAGCAGAGACTGCACAAACCCCAGCTCCTCTTTGCACTTCAGAAGCCTGTTTGACGGAGTTCTTGGATTCTGTGCCAGTATTCATGAAAGCCAAATATATTTTCACATTTTTCAGTAGATAAAATGCTGGGTAAGAGATTAAGTGGTCTATCCAAATCCAAACTGGAAGCTAAATTCTGGATTATTGTTACTAAAATTGCTAATTTAGTGACTTCAGTTTGCCATAGGAAAACATCTTGTATGTGACTTTCTGAGGCAAAACAGAATGACTTATTAAATCGTTCTTACAATAAAGAAAAAGTTTTTATATCATTTAACAAAATGAGTGGATAGGCTCCCTGGTCTGCTGAAGGAGAGCTTTGCTACCATGCTCAGGAATCCAGTTTGAGGAATAGTCAGCAAACAGATATTGCGGGAAGAAATGGCAAAACCGAATGAGACGAGGAGGCAATTGAAGATGTAAATGGCTCTTCTTAGCCATACTTTTAATGACTAGTTAGACCAAAGATTAGAAGTAATTGAACTAGCTCTCAGTCAACAAAGGATGCAAATAGACTGTAAAGCAGAGTAGGATTACATTAATTAGCACTAAACCAAGAGTAATTAGTTAGTGTTTGTGCAGTGCTTAGAGAGCAGAAAGTGCTTTATAAATGTTAATTATTACTATTTGTTTGAAATAGATGCAACACACACAATCTTCTATATGTCTTAGGAGGTAGAAGACAAAAAAGCAGAACTCAGTTACAGGCTCCCCCATTTCACTGAGACCCATCAGAGCATTTTCGGGGAAGCACACAGAATCTTGTTCAGTGGATATCTCTGAATCGTGAGCATTTCATTGGAAGTCATAAGGTGACTTTTTCTCTCTGGGAAGTCTGTCTTCTCGAAAATAAAAAAAACCAAAATGCACCCGAAACACCAAGGCTGAATGCTTATTGTGAGGCCACTGTCTCTGCAGTGGACTGTGTGCATTTCTGACCTTGCACAAGGTCAAAAGGCAAGAGGATGTAAGAGATCGAGGGCATGGGTTTAAGTAGCGAGTAAACCATCTTCAGTCTATGATTCTATGATTTTGGACCATGCAATCGTTCCTGAGATGAAGAGATAGTTACATCTACTGCTGAGAAGCAAGTTGGGGAAACAGCACTAGCTTCTCTTATGCCTAGCTGTGCCACTAATTTATTGTGTGATCCTGGACAAGGCATTTAACCTTTTGGGCCCATTTTATGAAAAACAGATATAACCATTCTTAGCTGTTTCACATCCAAGTAAAGGGTCTTGTTTGATGCTTTTAAGCATGCCGTTTCAATAAATAATCTATGAGACATGTATCACTATTAAGAAGATGACTGAGAGAGTCTAGGAGTCTAACAAGAAACTTATTAGGTGAGATCATACAGTTTCAGGATGGATTCTGGGCCATGACATACTAATGATTTGCAAAGATTATTAGGCTTGTCGGAATCATGGACATAAAAGAACCCTAAAGTAAAATGCTTATCTGCTTTTTTGCAATAAATTCTTGACCCAATTTCCTTCCTACCTTGGCGAACTCTTGCAGAGAAGAATGATAAATAGCAGAGGTCCAACCACTTTGTATGTTTTTAAAATCACAAAGGATAATTCAATTTAAAGAGTAATTTATATGGAAGAAATATTTTGCCAGGATATGAGCTAATAAAAACCTATATTTAGTGCTCATGGTTTTTGAAGCGTTATACAGAGGTTAATTTATTAGCTAACAATTATATCTGTAAAGAAGATATCTGTAAAGAAGGAAGTGGTACAGATGGAGACAGAGGAGACAGCAACATCCTCAGTCATAAACTCCTGAAGCCAAATGTCTCATTGTACATATCATCACCCAAGTGGAGCTGGATCAATGCTTATATCTGTTGGATGCAGAAATCTGCGGGAAATCCAATTGCCAAGAACCCTTTAAACCTAAGTTTGTTTTTACCAAAGTTCAGGCTCCTGGGTTTGAAAATGCCAACCACAGTGAAGGAATGGTTCCACGTTTCAATGTTTTGGATGACAAACCCGGCTTGAGATGTTCCCTCCTGCTAGGGCTCAGCCACCCTGCAGCTTGCTGCCTCCCTGGGGATGCAGATGCAGCTGTTTGTAAAACCACACCATACGCAGATCAGGGAAACGCTCTGGAAATAAAAAGGAAAAAAAAAAAGCCCTTATCTGCCAAACTCTTACCTTTTTATTTTTTTTTAACCTACCCCAACTTTAATTTGGCTAGATTAAAATCAATCTGGTTTTATAGTGGGGTTTCACACGTATTTGCACTGGCTCAGGCAAGAGGGCAATACGCTGGGAGAGGGAGGAAAACAGATTGGGAAACTATTTTCTACCATCTAAACTGGAAAACGGACCCATGTCTATTTCAGGTCATGGCATGCAGTATCTCACCTGATCTAAAATCTGTATTTCTAACCAGTTTTCAAGCAGTAGAACAGGGGGTTTCGAATAGCCCTTCTAATACGTCTTTTCCAACTCTAGCCCCTACCACCCATGATCAGATGTACATTTTGTAACTCTGAGCAATAATATCGCTCCATTTCTGCCAAGAGAGCTGCTGCTGCTTCATGGAAGCTGCCTTGCTGAAACCCCTCTGCTTCATGTCCACACCTCATCCATTTCTCCTTGCTTACGTACTGAAGTTTCTCTGTCTTTAATTGGAATTTCGGTTGATGCTGTATTCTCTCTGCAGTGTCTTTCCCACACTGTTTCCCAGAAAAGCTGAAAACTGTTGAAAGCAATACAGTTAAATGCAGTCAGCGTTCTCTTCCTCTTTTTCTTCCCTTTAATTTCAATAGCAATTATTGGTATCCCATATAGGAGAAATGAATGTAAAAAAAAAAAAAAAAAGATTAGATCGTCTTAGATTTTCCCCACTTCCTTGGAGCTTTTTGTTTTGTAAATCATGCCCCACATTTTTCTCACTGTATTTCTGACCACTGAGGAGGGAATTTGTTGGGTCATCTCCTGACTGGCATGGGATTTTACACCAGCAATAGCTTCTGTGAACTGTGCATCTGATCCAAAGCCCATTAAATTACACGGACGTATTTTCCATTCATTTTGCTTGGGGAGTAAAATGGGGCTTTATAAGCTCAGCTCCCTGTACAAAACCTTTTAACGTTCGCATTTATGGTATGGGCTGCACTGCATCATATTTCAGCCTTCAAAAGTGTCATCGCTGAGGATGAAAAGGAATAAAATTAAGAAATTGGAGTCTTTCGGAAATCTCCTTCCCAGACCGAGCCAAAACGAACCTATGAAGAAACACATAACAAAGCACATTGGCAATTTTTTCAGCCTGTGGCCTTGGGAGACGCCGCTTTGCAAGGATCCCCCCAGGGACCTTCAAAGGAGCCTGGGTTTGATGGAGCAGGTATTTCTCCAAAATCAGGCTCCTTTCTGGCATTATAAGCATAATGCCTACTATAATTAAGGCATTTTTGAAAATTTCATTCCATAATTATATGTAGCTGGGGTCTGGGGCAACCTCGCGTTCAAGCTGTCACTATACACGTTCAATGCCGCATTGGGTCATTAGGCTTATAAACAGGTTGAACCTCAACACTGGGGCCTGTGCATTTAAGCTGATTTCTTCGGTAGGTAAAAGAGATATTTATATTTTCATTTAGCTTGAGTGATACCAGCACCTGCCACTCGCTCTAAACAGAGCAGTTAACCCATAACTCCCTCTGTCAACTCCTGTTGATGGAAAGCAAAGCAGATAAATTAATGGTTCCCCTGAGAGGAGCGAACGGAGAAGACTCGTGTAAACAAATACCTCACAAAATACAACTGTATTAATGGGAATGGAAATGAAAGAGAAAACTCCTCTCCCCATCCTCAATAGGCAGAGCAGGCTGGAGGCAAACACCCGCAGTGATGCTAAAGGTGGGGAACATACACCAGACGCTTCGCAGCTGCCGCAATGGCAATTAATGCACCCCCAAAGCCGGGGAAAATGTTTCAGCCCTGCCGAGGCCAATGGTCGGGATGTGTTTGCATCTTTCTTGAAGCGCGTGGATGTGTAAATACGACCCTTGCCCCTCTACGCGGGCACGCACACCGAGTCCTGCTGCTGGCAGATGCGCCTACGGTGAATGAAAAGCAAAAGGAAGGGGAATATGCGATTCTTTTAAAAATCTGTTTTGCTGCTGGGTAAACACAGAGGCTGACCCGTGCTCCTTGGCTTCTTCCCTCGTCTGAGGGTGGGTTCAGGATCTTCAGCCGCTCGGTCCCAGGCGTACTGGGGACACGGTGCTGTGACACGAACTGCAGAGCATGCAATTATTTCCTCTGCCAAGGGACAATAGCAAGACATTTAGCTATCCCAGTGAAAGCCAAATCAGTAGGTCAGTTGATTGGGCCCTAGTCTGAGGATGAATCTAATTAAGTAACAGCCTTTCCCCGTCACACCCCCCCCCCCCCCATCTCTATGATGTTCCTTCTCAAATCTGCTTCTCCTATTTTCCCTGTGACAGGAAACTCCAGATTTTACTTTCTTTTCCTGTGATTGCTGATTTAAGCTTCTGAGTGGCCCTGGGTACCGTAGAGTTTGTGCACCTCACAGCCTTCCAAGACACAGAAGTATTTACATAGACAAAATATTAAAGTGAAGACCCTTCCCTATCTCACCCTGGCTGGTCATTTTTGCCCATGCTTGTCTCCTTCCTTGAGATAGCACAAGCATCTGTGTCACTCTTATCTGGTATAAAATGATGGCAGAACTGAAAATAAATGCATTTTTGCGGACCAGGCATCCAATTTGTTTCACCTCTGCACGGTGGGACAGGGCGTAGGGCAGCCGGGATCTGCTGTTGGCCAAAGCTATGGGCTGAGGGAAGATTTATGCGAGACAATAATGTTGCGTTTAGGGTAAAGACATCCCGTCACATCCCGTCACCCTGCTGTGCTGGTCAGGATTGCACCATAACTCCAGTCTGCTTTACATCCCCAGGTGTTGCAACATCTGGATGGAGAGGGTGTGAAGATTTTAGCCAGACTGGAGGATCTTAAGCATCTTTTTGCCTCCCTCGCACCTCAGCTTGTCCAGGAATGTGGAGGCGAAGCCCGTAGCTGAGCCGAGCTTGTGTTAGGCTACAAATTGTAATTCAGGGAAGGATGTGTGTAAGGGAGGATGAGTACAGCATCAAAGAAGTGAGGAGCTGTAAATGGAAATCTTATTCATGTGTTTTACCTCCTACCCTGGCATTGTTTAGCGTCTGTGCGTTGGCTTGGACTGAAGCCAATGAGTCAAACAACATTCTCCGTGTAATTATATGCTTAATGGAAACAAGCATAGGTCTCCATGGCCTAGATTTGTAGAGGATTGTTTCTTAAGTAGTTGCCTCTGAGGAAGAGAGGAGGGGGGGAACATGCAGAAGCCAAGGGGATAAAGTGACTTTGTAAAGGCACCAGTTGTGGTGGGAGCACATGGTCTAGGGGCTCTGCTCTGCTCCCCATCCTGCACTAACAGCAGTCAGTGGATGCTACGGCACCTCCTCAGATGGTAAATGAAGAGCAAGAAGTTGCACCAGGTGGTCATCTTGCCCTGCTGAGGGCCTGCCAGCTGCAGCTCTGAAAGCACCCGGTGGCATCGATGCCAAAAGCAGAGACCAGGGTGGTGACAGAGGTGATCTGGCCAGTCTTGCAGTAACATGGATAATTTCCCTCCCAGCCCAGTTTCCTGCATCGCCCTTTCTTCTGGAGGTTAATGGTCCTATAAGGGCAGCAGCAATAAATACGTTTGCCTACCTCAGAGGCTCATTAGTGTAAAGCCCAGCGTTATAATTCAATTTATTAACCCTGCATAAGCCAGGTTGTCATGAGGATGGCAGGCATGAGCCTCCTTCCACCTTCCCTTCCATCATCTCTGCTGCGGCAATGTCAGGAGAGCAGGCAGAGAGCTGGGCTTGGTAATATTCTGAGCCTCTAATTTTATGCTGCTGTGCAAAGCTGCTCTCGACAGGAGGGTTCTGCATAACTGTGCAGGGAAGGGGGTGTTAGGATCACAGACGGACACCATCGAGATCCTGGCCTAAGGCAAACGTGCCTGTGGCTCTCTTGCTTCATGCTTTTCAGCTCAGATTAGCGGATCCATATCGGAGCGGGCAGCTGTTTCACGGGGGAAGGAGGAGAGAAGGTGTGGACCATGGATCTGGCTCCAGGGTTCTGGAAGCAAGGTAAATGTGATGGGGAAGGGGCAGAAGCAGTGGTTGGGATGCCAGCGCTGGGCTCAGGGTCTGTCCAGCCCTTTCTCCTATAGGACCGCAGAGGGAGAAACACTCCAGGAGAGTGCTTAAGCAGTGTATTAATTATGTCAATATTAGTAGCTAGCCTCTCCGTGTCCCTCTCTTAGCTGACACCTCCCAACACTTTTCTGTCCTGTGTTTGCATTTTATAAACTGGTATGAGAACTACAGCAGCTTTCCAGTTGGCCCAGGGTTTTATATAGGCTAAGGCTGAAATTAAAGCATTTCATTAAGATATAAGAAATGGCCTCAGTAATTTGTAAGTTTGGAAACAAATGGATTTAAACTTTTTTTTTTTTTTTAAAGCAAGCAAACAAACAAACAAGCAAACAGCAACAAAAGCTGTAAATGTCTTTGATGGTTACATTTATTGCTAAAGAGAAATACTGGTCCTCAACCAGATTTTTCACCAATCTAATCTGGGAACAGCTGTACTGAAATCAGAGACACAAAGGAGGTATCTGCACTAGTAAATGAAATATTTTATTACAGTAAATAACAGTCTGGGACTGTTCCCTGCTACTGAGGCCAACTGGCATGGAGAAGCCTTCATCTATATAATAAACCCTCCTAGTATCCAAAATATGGTGGTTATAGTCTTCTGCCTTTTGGGACTGGTCCCTGGCCTATGCTGATGCCTGAACCATGACCAGAAATTGTTTGGCCCAGGTCAAAACATTGCCAGGAACCTCTATTAATTGTTTTTTAGCTGTTATTTTACAATATTAACAATAACTCCCTGGTACTGCTTAATTTACTAACATAGCCAGAGCCAAAACTGCAGGTGGCCAAACTGTAAGGAAATAGGTATGTCCATATTTGCAGTTGTCTTTGGATTCTTTTGTAAAAGCAAATGTGCCGCTTGTTGTGATTATGAGTTAATTATGCAAGTCATTAAATCAGTGTGATATCCTGCTCTTTAACCCATGCTAGCATCACCTTATGTGCATTGCAGAGACCTCGGAAGAGCCAGGTAGTGGCAGTCTCACAGCTGACAGGCTCGAATTTAACAATAATTAGGATCTTGGATTTCTTTTTTTAGAAATTTCTGCTTCTTCCCTTTCGTCCCAAGATTGTTGAGCAGTGTAATTTTTCTCAGTATTCAATTTAATTTTCTTTCTTCCTTTTCTTTCTTTCTTTCTTTTTTCTTTTTTTTTTTTAAAAAAAAAAAAAAGACAAAAAGAGCAAATGAAATGGAACTGATCTTTCATTAGAAGAAGTCCATCGATGGAGCAGATACCATTTAGAGCAGGTTGTCTAGGAGTGAAGGCAATACCAGCCAGAGAGGAAGTGTTGCCAGTTTGCCCTCCCGACTCTAATCTCCGATTTCAAGCTATTACATGAAGCCCTGCAAATCAACAAACAATGCGAACAATAATGAAAGGGTGTTTAAGAAAGAAAGATGCCATTTGGGGGGATTACTGGATGGGAACGCTGTCTCTCCCGGCTCTTGGCAAAGAGCGAATTGGAATTGCATTGCTGTCAAATCAAATATTCCTAAAGCACTCCTAGGGATTGTTTTGCAGTTTTGTTAATATTTTAAAAGCATCCCTTGATCTCACCCATGTCTGCGTGCAGCTATGATTTCATTATGCACTGAAACAGATGTCTTTCTCTCTCTCCCTCTCTTCTTCCCTCTCTACCTTCAACTTCAAGTTTTCACCTTAATAAGGTGCATTATGGACAATTGATTTTGAAGCATGTGGAATCCACCAGGAGACAGGGCACTTTAATCCTGCCATGTTTGCAGAATTGGCCTTTTCATCAATGCTGGCTAGCCATGAGCATAAGAAACTTCTCAGAGGAAAAACCAAACAAAAAACAAAAACCCCCTTTCCCTCAAAGCCATAGGACAGAAATGCAGAGCCATAATTGTTCACAGCAGCTTGGCGACCTGATTCTCAAAGCCTGTCTCCAAGCTGAATTCCCAACATCATCTTAAATTACCTATACATTACCCATAACTCTCTTTTTTGAATGAAAGCTGAATAAGCAAGTATTGTAGGGGCATACCAATGACTGAATGAAAGCCTGGGTTCTTTGTACATTTTTCGATGAACAACCACTTAGCAGAGCCCTAACAGGATCAAGGCTATCTACCTCAGCAGTATTTATGCTGCTGTTTATCTTCAGGATGGTTGACATAGAGGTGGGCTCTTCCTGAAGGCCAGGGTTTTGACTTTGCTTGACATCCGTAAAGTGCCATCCATCAAGTGAATTAATTGTGAATCACAAGATGATAGAAAGTGTGGGCAAGGAAGGTCAAATGCTCTGGCCCTGGCCAAAGAGCAGGCAGCAAAGCAGTGCTATTCCTAGCAACGACCCATGCTCCTGCCTATCCATCAACATGAAAAGGACTAGCTTGTTTTCTGGCTAAGCCCTTTCTATGTATGAGGTTCTGTTTGTTTTTATCAATTTTGTGGTTCTTGGATATGGATATCACACCAAGGTAAACAGAAAGGTAGAATAATTAAAGGACTGTGCACTCAGTAGTAGTAGAAGTTTCCTTGTCTGTATTAGAAATAAAAATGTCTTCTCAGTAAAGAAGTCTGTGAGCACAGATGGTGTGTTGGGAAGCAGAGCTCCAGGTACAGCTGGGGAAGTGGAGCCAAAGAGGAAGAAAATTTTGACAGGACAAGAGGTAATGGGCACAAACTTGAACATAGGAATTCCACCTAAACATGAGGAGGAACTTCTTTCCTGTGAGGGTGGCAGAGCCCTGGCACAGGCTGCCCAGAGAGGTGGTGGAGTCTCTGTCTCTGGAGACATCCCAAACCCACCTGGAGGCGTTCCTGTGCAACCTGCTCTGGGTGACCCTGCTCTGGCAGAGGGTTGGACGGGATGATCTCCAGAGGTCCCTTCCAACCCCGATCATTCTGTGATTCTGTGAAAATTGAGGGACAATCCCATATGGTGAATCACTCAATGTCTTTGCTGGCAGCAGAACCAGGAACTGAATGGGGATCGTCTGATTCCCCGTCCAGATCTAGTCTAAGTCTTGCAGTTAGACTAGTCTCAACTTTGAGATGTTTATGCTTTTCTGTCACTGTGGGGGAAGCATTATCCGCTGGAGAGCACATTTTCATCCCAAGCTTGTAGGCTTCACAGCTAAAATCCCTTCCTCCTTCCCCTTGCCACATGTCTTGGCTTTTTTCCTTCCTAGTTAAGTGTATTCAAATATGCAGATGCTTCAATGAACTCAAGAGTGGATATTTCAGTGGTGACTTCACATGCTCCTTCTAAATTTGACTATTAAGCCATTTTCTTTCTTTAATTGTCTTTTAAATAAAACAGAGCTGGATTGTTGGACATTTCTTTTTATCTCTATTGCTTTTAAGGCCTCATTTAATATTTAGACTCCAGACAGCAATTGTCAGACATATGTTTTACCTCTCTAGAAAGACACCGATTTGACAGCAGAGGATTGGGCAACTTCCTAGGTTGGAAGCAGCCTGATTTACACAGTAAAATAACTGCTCCTTTTTCAGATCAGATTAGCTCTAAAGAGCATCCAAAGACAAATCTTGTCTCTGGCAGGCACCTGCACACGGTGCCTTGGTTGTGGGGATCCTCCAGGCATGGTCATGTTCCACAGTTTCTCTTGGGGAGGACATTGTGATCCTAGGACGACATCTGAAGGTCCCGCCTGCAGGACTCAAATCTTAGCAGAAAACATTTTCATATCATCTAATGAGAGAAGTTTATGCAGAGGCTGAAGGAGCCTGCTCACTTGGCAGGCACAGAGAGATAATAAGCCAAACACTAGCGAGGGGAAGCTAAGGAGAAACCTTTAATGGATGTGGACTCTTTATAGCGACCATGGAGTTTACCTTCCCAAATCAAGAGAATCAGCCTCCAGAACAATGAAAGGAGCAAACAGAACCTGAAGGTGCATAGGAGTTTATAAAAAATTGAGTGTGCTCCAGGATCTGCAATGTAAGCGGGAGAAAAATTTGATGTTGGAGCTGTAAGAGGGAGTAAAGGTTGCTCAAACGAAGGAAGAGACTGGCACGGTGGAAGAACCACCCACCAGAATTGTGAGATGTGTATCAGGAGCATTTGTTTCTTTAAGGCACAAGCAGCTTGAGGCTGGCAAGCCCTGATAACCACTTGCGAGCTGGCTGATAAATGGGTCAGATGCGTTCTGTCACGCTTGGCTCAGGATGCTGGCCATGAAACAGAGAGGGGGGTTTGTGTGGAGTAGAAGGTCCATGTAGCCCGTGCTGTTTGTGTCACTGCTTTGTGAGTCATTGCTGGAGATAAGAAATAGGACCTTGAAGAAGAGCCTGAGAAAGACTGTGCAGTGGAAATAATCCATCTATGCCAGCTGCTATGTGATGTTCTTCAAACTTCCCTTACTTTATGACCTGAGCCACTGAAATGCATGTCAAAGAGTGATGGCAGGGTACTAATGTAATGACCTGATCTTCTCAATTATAACAGAAATATTACAGGTGCTTTCCTATTACCTTAAAACAACAACAGCAGCAACAAAGCTAGTCTCTATCTGTTCACTTAAGGTGGGGAGAAGGGTGCACATATTGCAGAATTTCTTTTGGGAATAGAAGAAATAGGTGGAGGAGACTCTGTGAGCTTGTCATGGCACATTAGAAGCTCTGAGGTCAGGGGAAGTTGACTTCATCCATCCAGAAAGGTTTGTTGCCTTGTCCCAGATCACAAACGTTGACCTAATCCAGTTCAATTGACTTCAGTGATTCCAGTGCAAGACATGTAAATCCAGGCCCTATTACTAATACAATTCAAATGGTTTTGTTATCTTTGTGTAGCCCAATAACTGCAAAGGTCTGGCTGAAATTCTGCTTTTACCTTCCACACCTGTAAAAAAGGAGGTAATCTTAAACGCAGACCAGAACCAAGGACTGCTCATTCCTGTATATGTGCTCCACAGTGCAGAGCACAGGTTGTGGTTATTCTTTTTCTCTTTCTCCGTTAATCATTCCCCGTCTTTCTCTCTCCCAAAGACAATCCCACCCCCACACTTCCTGCGCTATTGCTTGCTGATGGGTATGATTTCTGTTATGGGAAATGTGAGTTTTAATCCCTTCAGGCTGAAGGGGAGTGTACACCAAGGTCTCCTGCTTCTCAGCAGATGTCCCAGCTGCTCTGCTGCTCCCCAGCATTTGGAAAATAAACTGTGATGGCACAGTGAGAGGGGTTCACTCCCTGTATTACACTCCCGCATCACAGTCAGGCTACAGGATGTGAGGAATTGTAACAGGGGTGGTGTTGCTTCCTACATTTGATGTAAGGTGTTCATGGAAGGGCAGATGGGGAAGGCAGAGTGTCCTCCTCTATTCAAGTCATAGACCTGGTGGCATCACAAATTCTTTACAGTTTCATTAATACCTCCTACAGCAGGGATGTGTGTGTCTCTCTCTACATGACTCTGCTATGAGCAGGCTTGGAGTGTGTCATATATCCCTAGGTAGTTACCAAAAATATATCAATATGCTGAAGAGAGAGTGTGTGGAGGAAAGCATAAAGGGAATGGGTAAGAACTGATCTATTAAACATCTGCAATAAATGCATGCAGATTGGCAAGCAGTAGAGACAAAGGAGTTATAAAAATCCACAGAAATCTGAAGCATTCAAGCATCAAGCAAAAAAAGAAGTGGATATCAGTGCTACTGTTTAATTCAGAAGAAGAAGATTTGATTAAGAAATAGGAAATGTCTGATTAATCTTATGAAATATTTTCCTAATGATCAGATCCCTTAGGGAAGCAGAATTAATAAAAAGTAAAAATCAAACATCTGAAACTGGACTTCCCAAAGCGCTATAGAGACACGGTGCTGTATGTAAATGAGTAGCCTGATGTTGGATTGGGGATGGAACAGCCTGGTAGATTCTCTTTCACGTCTTAGGCTTTCTATACTGGATAATTCACAGTGGAGGAAGATAAATCTGTACCAACGATTGCAAAAGCCTGTCTCTGTTTCTCAGTACGCAAACTGGGCAGATGTGGGCCAAGCTCCTAACCACTTTGCCACCGCCCAGTATTGTCAGGGAAAAAGAAAGCACGCTGTTTCCATTCAGTGGAGACCCACACCCATATCGCAATGCTGTGGTACCCTCCACACAACCAGAATGCAATTCATTGACCCAAAGCTAGCCTGAATTCATAGCCTTGGCATTAGAAGGATCGATCCTCTGTAAGGAAAACCTCTGGAGCTGCAGAATTGCTGTACAAGCCGCCTCCTCCTCCCCCTTCAAACATCTGCTTGTTATTTGCATGGAGCGTGGGCTAGATTCCTTACTCCGTGGCAATCCCCAGCAGTTTGTAATGGGCCCTAAATAATCCTTAACTTATCGCAACAGCTGTTGGAAGGCGGCCCAGGAGGGCGGTTGAGATGATAGCTCGACTGAAGGCAGGAGATGCTTCTCATAGCAGCTTTGACGGAGAGGAGAATCAGAGCCACCGAGTAACATCACTAAGCTTCGAAATATCCCAGTGTTCTTGCGTTTGTGAGGCATATTTGTTGGAGATCTGGAAACTGTCAGCTTGTTCCAGCTTTGTAGTACTCTCAGGGAGGAAGCAAATACTCTGCTGACTATGAAGACGTGCAGCTATAACTGCAATAATTCAATGGTAACAGTGAGTCAGGGCGAGCAGACCTACCACTACAGAGAAGACACCAGAATGGAGAGACTTTTAATTGGCAGATGTGCACTGCTTAGCTTTAGTGAAGTCAATGAAATTTCACATTCGTGAGCATTAATGCAGACTTTATCTGATCTTCAGTATGTCTGTGCCTTAAATTTCCTCTAGAACACAGCTGGGTGTAAATCCCCTTTTCATGTTATACCCCTCTCTGGCAATGAATACACTTGTCAATTAAAATATGTTCTTTGAAGTTATTTCAAGCTTTCCAGAGTAAAGAACTGTGAATTCTCACTGTGACCCAGGATTAATTAAGAAGGGCCAAATTTGATCTCATTTATGGGAGTGTAAATGTGTTGAAACTCTATTCCCAGCCTAGCAAGAGAAGGCATTTACTTGTGGTTGTTAATTTTTTTTAACAATCTTTGGCCAGGAAAAGAGGAGACGGTTTTATCCTGCAGCTGGTACTCAGTGGACTTTATCTTCCCATGGATTTCAGTGTTGCACAGCTACAAATACTTTCTTTTAAATAAACGCACCTCTGAGACAAGTTATTCAAATGACCACAACATGCAACCTGCTGAAATATTTACAATAAAATTAAAATTTATCTTGTTTAATCACTATCTTTTGAAGTGTTTCATCGCTAGGCATCTCTGCATTGCATCTGAACTAAAAATCTTTCCACTGATTGGTGTGAGTGAGATGGACACAGTTGAAAATCATGTCCTCATATTCTGATTTGTGATTTTATTACATATGCCATGCCAAAATGGGATGCAATCAATTGTTCATATCAGGCAACTGTGTAATTTACGATGAGATGTTTAAAATGACCATGACTATATGTTTTGTCTCCTGGAGAAGAATGCAGAATCGAATATTCAAAGTGGTTCTGTACGTGCGTGAAAACGTGGACTAGAGACAGTCATAGAGATGCCCAGTTCAGCATCAGATGTACCGGCCTCTGCCACACGAGTTGAAGACACAATTCCTCAGATGCGAGCCAGCCACCGGAAAGATTCATGATCATTTCCAGTGAAGTAGTGATGGCAACCAGATCCTCCACACTTGGCTACAGTTGGGGTTTGCATGTGGAAAGCATGCCGCACAGGCAAAATCTCAATGCGGCATGGAAATTTTGCATGCGCAGATTTGTGGGAGCAATTAAAGACAGCCCTTGACAAGCTCACTAGTGTGCTACTGGGAAGGCCTGGAGAACCATTTGAGGAAAAGAAGGATGTCAGAGAGATTGCCCTCTAAACCGGTAAAAAGAGAGGACAACGAAGGCCAGTCCTGATGATCAAACTAGTTTCATTACACGTTTGAGATGTCTCCAGCCATTGGAAAGGGCCGGGAAGGATCTGTCCAGGAGCACGGGAGAGGAGGGAGGAGAGCAAAGCCATGCCGCTGGTGACGGCAAAAGCAAATGGTAAGCTGTTGCCTACCATTCCCATCTGATAGATTTTTACATAATTTTACAAAAGTAAATAAGCACAGGAAAGGGAAAGTGGTAAAAAAGGGCCGATAGTATTTTACAGTAGAAGTTCAATAGTACAGCACTGCTCTTTCAACAATATAGAAAGAAAACCACTGAAAAAAGAAATCACCAGCTGAGTGTTTGGACGTATTCCTTGACTATTTCATTAATCCACCTTCGTTTATTTTTAGCTTGATAGTGTGATCCACAGCAGTTGATTAAACTGTAGAGAGTGGTAATTTGTTCAGCTAATGTGAAGTAAATGAAAGATAAGCAGACATGTTACATGTCTTGCAAAATTTCATATAATAATCTCTAACTCTGTGTGCCTTCTTCAAAATATTAACAAAGTATCATTAGACTTCCGTATTGAACTACCACCAGGTATTACTGTCAAGACATGGAAATGAATAGAAGGATTAGAGGATCGGTGATCTCCCTAGGAATATATCTGAAAAACAAAGTATACCAAGCATCCTCATTCGCCTTGTGTTAGTCCTGTGTTGACGCAATTAAATTTCAGTGCTTGAGGAAGGGTGGGAATGTAAATAATTTCATTTGGTATTCACGTTGCTTTCATCATGGTATTTTACTGCAATGAAACAGTAACGTAAAAAATCCAAACGTGTACGAGAAAAAATAAAAACAATAAACTTTTTTGCGCTCTAGTTCTCTGAGTGACACTCTTGAATATTCCCCATCCCTGGAAGTTTTTAAGGCCAGGTTGGTGGGGGTCTGAGCAGCCTGGTCTAGTGGGAGGTGTCCCTGCCCAGGGCAGGGGGTTGGAACTGGATGATCTTTAAGGTCCCTTCCAACCCAAACCATTCTATGATTCTATGAATATTTTAATGCTATTTACTGATAGACTTATGTGGCATTCATTCCACCAGTGTAAATGGAAACAGGATCTAGCTCCCTGTTTTAGGATGTCTGTGTATATTATTTTTTAAGTGGAAGCTGGTGGGAGAAAAATCAGTCCACTGGGTTACTTCAGATTTATTTCCAATGGGTTTCAGCACTTTAAAGTGCTTCTAAAATTATATTAACTGAAACTCAAGTAGAACCCTGTTGAGTACACTCATGGTGCGGCAGCTACAATCGTGAGGCTGAGCGAGCTGTGTTTCACAGACATACACAGCCTTGATGTCTCTAGTGCCCATATAACGCTCTCCCTTTTTCTCTCCTCATGGTGTCTCTCATGGTTTCTTCTCTTCACTAATTTTTCTTATTGTTTTTCATTTTATTACAAGGGAGAGGGGAGGGAAGACACAGAACTTGACTCTCGCAGAGCTGCAACGTGGCAAGACAAATCTCAGAGGTGGTCAAGGCTCAAAGGCAGTACTGCGCTTGCTGAGAAGCCTGTGTCTTTTAGCTTCCTGCTCTCTATTATTTCTTGATGAGCACTCATCAGTATTGCCTTTGGGAATAGAAAAGAAGAAGGAAGTTGTACATCGGGCTGGCTCACTGTACGGTATCTTAAGTGGCAAGTCCTGTCGTAGCGGAAATACAATAACTTCTTGGTGGTACTTCTTTACATAAAGAAGCAATTCACTCTCATCACCAGTCGTTTGCAAAGTAACAACCCCTCTTCTGAAAACCAAGATCTGCTTCTTGGTCCTTCTCAAGGCCTGTCTCTATTCTTTTCCTACAGCAGGTGTCTGTCATCAGTTCTTCCTAAAGAAGGCCCTATTCAAATCCTTTCCCTGACTCACTGTGTGCTTTTATAAATTCTTTTGTTACCTGACTTAGCTTGTCAGCCAGAGCTTTGAGGAAGGGTTTCAAAGACACGGGCTCTCAGGTAGGTGACCTATTGCACTCTGCCACTACCCTTGGGCAAGTCAACAGCAAATGGGTACCACTAAAAATCTGTATTTGCCAATATTTAATAGCGCATGTTATTTTAAATGTCACTACAACTTCTGCTCGCTGTCATGGCAATAGTCTGTTTAAACTATATCCAAGTAGTAATAATGAAGTGGACAAGAACTTTCCAAAGTTTGAAGAATAACACAAAAAGAAAGGGAAAAAGAAAAAATAAAAGGGGGGGTGGGGGGGGTGGGGTGGGATAGGGAAACAATCAAGGTAGGAATCAGGAATTAATCTCAAAAAGTTGTAACAGAAGTTAAACGGTTCAATTTTAATGAAGGACAACCTCCAAAAGTTTGGGAAAGAGTAAGTCAAGCCAGAAGTTTTTATTTGGAAATATAATAACTGAGACTTCAAATGTCAAACTACCATGCAGAGTACTAAAACACAGCCAACAAAGTGAAGAGCTAGAATACACTGTGCTCAGGGAATGTGTCATTTTTTTTTTAGTGTAGCAAACTCCTAAGATGTGAGACTGCAAAATATCTTCTTAGCAGCTGGATCTCCACTGAGGGTTCTCTAAAATTGGCCACGAGACATCAAGCTTTGTGAGATGATGAGGCTCTCTCCAGTTCCCATCCATCTGAGACGCTCTTTCCCTGGCTGCAGAATGTGATCTGAGAATTGACCTTAGTGGAACTCAGATTCCCAAAGCAAAAAGCAGGGGAAATGGTGAAATATAAAGGAGCTGGAAAATGAATTCACTCATAAACTCCACGCACAGATCTGATCACTCACAGAATCAGGGGCTCCTTTGGAGAAAAAAGACAGCATCCTGGCAAAACAAACTCTGCAGGGTTTGCAAAGCTTTTGTTCTGTTACATACAACTTAATTGTTGGGTTCTTCTCTAACTTGCCTTTCTGAGTCACTTGTTTTTAATTAAATATCTAATTGCCACATTTTCTTGGATCTTGCTATTGTGTCGCTGAAAACACCATCTATGTCCAGAGTTTACTTCCTACTGTTCTTATCCTGAAGAAAAAGCTGTGTTGTGGATGTATCCGACTCCACCTCTTTCTGCTTTGATGGGGGGAACTGACTGTTGAGTGTGAACTGAGCAAAACACATTTTGTCTCCTTTTGTCATTATATATCACTTTCTAAAGGTCTCACACATATCTAAAGGTATCTCTTGGCCAGATCCCAGCCTCCTAGGGTTCAATATACCATCAGCGCAGACATTTATAGCAATCTTGATTCACAGAAAGGTATGGAAAAACAAAGATTTTATTTGAAAAAGGAGCCAGGTGCACTGGAGCTAATTCCCTACAAGTACACTACCATATTTCATGGTTTCTGCCAAGGATAGGCAGTTTTCATCCCCCTTGGGAGCTAAGTGGAAGCTTTACCGTCAAATGCTGGAAAAACAATGCACTGAACCCAGCAAAGATGTGCACTTCGGGAGCAATCCTGCCTCCTTTCCTACTGCCCTGCAGCCGCTCAGAGCTGCACGTCCTCCCCTGGAGAACGACGGTCCATTGCTACCACCCTGCGCAACCTTATCGCAACATCCCAGCCCTTAACACCGCAGACCTTCCTGATCCAAACACAGCCTTGGGTTGCTGTCTAGCAGGACAAAGAGCAGCTCTGGAAGGGAAAAACAAACATTAAAAAAGCACATTGGGGAAAAAAAAAAAAAAAGAGAGAATTTGTGATTTGGTCTCTTCTGTGTATAGATGTAGGCTGGTTTGGATTTACAGACTGGCAAAACCAGCAGCGATGCATAGGTGAGGGGAGCGAACGTGATATAAGGGAACACAGAAATAGGTTCATTGTTTTCTTCTGGCAGCACTTTGCAGCCACATCACTGTAGAGTGTGTGATCCCGTGGAGCGGAGTAGAGAGCAGTAGAGATTTGGGTCCCTGGAGCCCAGGGCTGGGAAAGGATCTTTGTCTGGTCTATAGATAGATGGATGAAATACAGAATGGAAGAATATAAAATACAGCAAAACACACAAAGAAACTTAGCTGTGCTTAGACAAAGGACTTGTGGTTGCTTCCTTCTCACCTTCTCACTCATGACTGCGTGGAAAATAAAAACAATTGTGGCTATAAATAGAGTCGCCGAGGAAGGAGGACAAATCCTGCATCATTCATGAACACGAGTCTCAGACGTTCTGCCAGAGCATAACTTAAACATTTGCTTACATCAAAGTGAAGCACGATCAAAAACTACAGGCTTCCCTCAAGGCTTTCATTCAAAAGAGAAATAGCGAAAAGAAATGCACTCTACCTCTGTTAGTAGATGCATTGTATAAATGAAAATTAGTGTAAACAGTCTGGAGATAACTAAATATTAAATGCACACAATTTATATAGCTTGAAGGAAAACAGTAATTGGTTAAACTCACAAGACAGCTGAAACTCCACACTTTATTGTTTTATTCTTTAGCAAATGCAGAAATAATTGGGTAAAAAAAAGAGCTGCAGCACCATTCATAAGTCATCGTTATCACCCTGAGTACCAGGAGGGACTGCCTTCATGTTTAGGCCCCTACAATCACAGGTAATTATGTCAAAGGCTAAGACCCACCTAAATTAAGGTGCTCAGTTGATGCATCCGTCTTTCCCCCAGGGATCAATGTAGCCCACATCAGACACAGGGAGCCCACCCCGACGATGCCTCATTTGGGCAGGAAGGCTCCTAATGCAAACACCGAGTTATTCAGCAACAATGCTGAGCCCTTGCCCACACAACATCCACTCACACACACCAAACACAAGTCGTAAATCACTCCTCTGGGCAGTATAACAATAGTAAAACCTTCAGTACCTATAACCACAGGAGGTAAAATCTACACTGGGCTACAGATAAAAAGCAGGGCAAACTACAGGCATGGCCAGTGCTGTAAATCCCCTGTAAGGGTGGGGAATAAGGGGCCATCATGAAAATGCCTCAATGGACCACCCCCCTTTTCAGAAAAGCTTTGTCATCCCTGCTAATATGACCCAGGGAAAATTTTCTCCCAGCCCTGAATCTGGGAGACTCTCAGTGTCCCTGGCACATCAGCCTGCTCTGCCAAAGATGCAGTCTCCAGTCAATCAGTTAATCCAGTTAATGAACGATTACTTAAGGATCACTGCAAACTTAAGGATAGGATCTTCCAGAGAGCCCAGAGGACTTGCTTTTCTCCCTGGGGTGCTACTGTCTATAGCTTTGCACAGCCTTCGTGTCTGAATCCAAACATTTTCCTATTTATCTTATGTATTCTTCAAGGCCAAATATGTATCTTATGCTAAGTTTGTACAGTGCTGAGCACGACCAGGCTTTGGTGCAACTGTAATCCATATTTGCTAGGTTTTTAGTAAAAATTCCCACTGACTTCAGCAGATAACCCTGCCACAGAATTGTTCCTTAGGATTTCCTGGTTCCTACTAAAATCTTAAGGAGGAAGAAAGGATGTTGGGGAACACCTCATATCCCGCAGTGGGTCACCAAATACTAATAAGAATATTTCTAAAGTGTAATACCCATCATGGGTAAGTCAGAGAATGTCTTAAAATTTTTGAGTGTGCTTCATTTCCTGGGTAGTTGGGTGGGATTCCGATCCCCCAGTTTACACATCAAGAAGTTGTGTGTTTATATTTGAGATATGCTCAGACTCAAGACTCTGTTTAGAGTGGAACAAGAACTTCCAGCAGATGAATAATTTCATCATGAAACAGGCGGCTAAAGTCAGACTTAGACAAGTAAGTTTTAAATGTTTATAATTAGAGGAGCTGAACTTCTGGGTATGATGGGTGAAGATACCGGCAGATCTCTGTTTCCTGAGTCAGCCCTCCATCTTTCTGATACCAGCTCACTTGCCTACAGCTCCTTGGATGTGTGTTTTTGTTCTGTTCCAAATGAGGATTAAACTGTCGCTAAATTTGTCTGGGGTTTGCGAACTTTAAAGAACCATAAGAATTCTTCTGTTAAAAATATTTTTTCCAATGTTTGGTAAAAATTCCTGTCTCTAACCATTTCTTTTTCACTTGTAAACCTGCTCACCCCCAAACAGTGGTAGGTCAACAATACATGAGTGGTTCATATGAAAAATCTCTAAGGTTCTTTTTAAATAACAGCCAGTCTAGTAAATAAGAATCCTTAAGGCTGTAGGTCTAGCCAACAATATCAGCTTCTTCAAAGGGACAGGATTCCGCCTTATCGTTAATCATTCCTGCTGATGATCAGTCTATTGACGTTTGTGTTGTGCTATCAGGTCACTGTGCAATCAGACACTCCTCGCTATTTGCAAATCCCTGGTGGACTTTGCCCCTCTTCCCCACCAACTGGCTCAGCCTAGCAGGTTAGAACCATCGGAATACGCCGTGATGGCAGAGATGGAAAGCAATACAATTTATAAGCTAGTATAGTATACGTATGTATAAGTAAGGCCAGAAAATAACAAGTACTATAGTGATCTCTGCGTCATGTACGAAACACAGAGAAATTAATTAGGTTGTCTGTCAAGTAAGGAGTAACACTTATTACTTCCAATACTTTTCTCCACTGGATTTCTCCCCTTTTAATCTGTATATTTTATACCCACCTATACATAAATGTTATTTTTAATATTAAATCAACTAGTCCTACTCAACAATTTAAAACTGAAACATAACATAAATTCCTTGCATGTGTTAAATTGAAATATATATGATTTATATTCTGGTGTTAAACCATTGTTGTTACCTAGGAAAGTATAATACGATAGTCTAGTTCCCCAGTTTAAGAATATTGAGGTTTTTCTTGCCTTTTAGAAATTTTATTAATGTCTCCATATAAAGCTACATAAGTAGTGGGGAAGGAAAGAAGGGTGTGCCCAATGGAAATGGCCATCTAAATTCAGAGTAACTCAGTACTACAAATGAAAGTTGGGCAATTGGAAGGACAGGAATTGTGCAGGGAAAGAGAAAGGAAAGGAATACACTTTGAAGTACAAGGAAGCTGCAAAGTTGCACAGAGTTTTGAAGGTGAAGACAACAGGGCTGAACTTAACCGTGAGGAGGACTTCCCTATCTACTGATGAGAAGCAATTAAAAAAAAACAAACCAGTTAGCATTTATGTGAAGCCCATTCTGCAAAGGCAGGAGAGATGAAATTAAATAACAGGAGTGATAAAGAAATCCAAAAGTTGGTCTAGTCAAGAGGCCAAGGATTATCCAAATAAAATCTATCTATCACTGATAGCTGAAGTAGCAGCTGAACATGATTATGGTGACACTGGCTTCTTCCCTTCCCTGTCTCCCACACTGCTGACAGTTACACATCGCTCTGGTCCAGCCAATACAACTCATACTATAATCAATGAGATTTGGCACCATGTATAATTTTACAACTTCTGCTCATTTCAACAGTTCTCCATTGTAAGTGGGAATAACATCTTTGCACCTCTGGGATACAATAGATGAAACAATGCAGGTCCCAGGATGGTGCTAACCAACACTGATGAGCATGCAAGGAAGTTTCAATTCAGTTTAACGAAACTCTTTCTCTTACTTCCAGAAGTAAAATAAAATAAAATATAAAATCACACTCCAATTTTCAGATTTCTGTAAGTGACAATAAGGCAACCACAAAGGGACTTGTGAGAGAGGGATTTCCCAGGATGCCTGCTTCAGATGCCAACTCTGCATGCAGACTGTGAATTATTCAAGGCAGTTCTGCATCCCTCTTTGGGTGAAGTCCTCTGAGACCTGTCCTTCAGCTGCAATAACTGCCCACTTTCCTGTTTGGTGCCCTGGCTGAGCGGTGAGGATGAAGAGAGGGTTTCCATTGGTTCCCAAACAGACAAACATTAGCAGGCCTGACCTATGGACCTATGGAAATCAAACCCATTAGGGGTTGGTTTCTTGGCCAATGTTGTAGAGATTCAGAACACAGAAGAGTGTTCAGAACACAGAACAGATAATGTGACTGCAGAAAAGTCCTGTAGTATGATTACTTTTCATTTTTCATTAGCCTAATTCAGAAGCAAAAGTGCATCAAGGCAAGACAGATGCACATTTAAAGCACATTTGAAGTCATCATATGTCATTTCATGGAGGAGGAGGAGGTAGATTGCACTGAAGTCAACCTCACTAACCAAACAACTTCCTACATTTGAAGAATTTTGCTCTTGGTCCTGTCTCCTCCAATGATTCTCTGCCTGAAGTTTAATCATGCCCTATCTCAATTACTCATTCTGTATCAGTAACACTCAGAGTCAGAACGTGTTTGTCCAAACCTATAGCTCTGTTTATTTTTTCTTATCTCATCTGGCTCAAAAAAACATCAAAATCAACACAAAGTGAGCCAATTCCATATTTTCTGTGCCATATAATTATTATTCCGTGCTCAATTTTTCTTCCTTATTACAGATGTATTTTAGAATGTATGTAATTATATACAAATAACAATCCAATTGGATCAATACCAGAAACATATTTTCCAGTTAACCATACCAATAATTCTCCTTTGATTTATCTACCTATGTTAGTGGATACGTGAAAAAACAATTAATGCAATGTCGCTGTGGAACTAAAGAAGTAAATTGACTTCCAAAGCCGGGGAATTTTCGGTGAAAATAACATTTTAGGAACTACTAAATAAATAAGCCATTGTTATTTAAAAATTAAGCTTACTTATATGAATCTTGACAAAGCCCTGTCAATAATCTCTCCTAATAACTACCTACTTCTGTGAGAATATCATGATCATAGAAAGGTGGTGATAAATAATAGCCTGTTTTATTTTCCACCGCAATGCCGTTACTCACCCGTATTTATAACATGCCATTAAGTGAAGTGTGCATGTTTATAGGCCCTCTGGAAAAGTCTGATAAGGGCAGTGATTGGTGGCGGGCTACGCTCCAAACGGCTGGTGCTCAAACTTCCTTTCCCCACCGACGCCGGCTTTCAGCAGAGCCGGAGCAGAGCGCTCTGCATCCTTCAGCAGTTCGTTTTCCGCGCTCTCCTTCAGCGACGCGGCAGCGGGCGCGAAAGGAATGCAAAGTCACGCTCTTGTGCGCTGCCCTTTGGCTTCGTTATTTACTTTACACTCTTCTACCTGAATGCATCAGAAAAGGCTCTTTTTAAGACTTTTCCCTCCCTGCCTGCTTTTAGCAGGAGCCTGCTGCGTGGCAGTGTTACTCTAATTTAAGCTGGCGGGAGGGCACACTCGATGGTTTCACCAGGTGCTGGGCTGGAGGGGTCTCCTCATTGCCATGGTCTGAAAAGCTTGATTATTTTTTCCCCTTTTTCCAATGCCCACCCCCCACCCCCGCCGTGGCACGGCAATTCTTTAATTGCAGCCCAGGCTTAACTCAAATTCTTCCTGAAAGCATTTTTAGCCAGTTCCAGAGCTGCTTTTCAGTTACGAGGGCTGAATGGTAGCTTCAGCGGCATATGTATATCCAGCTTAGCAAAACGGGCACATAAAGGAGGTAAGAAAGGGCTTTGTTGCGCTTTCAAAGCTTCGCTATAAAACTTCAGCTTCTGCCAGTGCCACAGGAATTTTTCCAGAGCAAGAAATAGCCTAAATAGCTGTTCCACTGATGGCTAATATGGAGAACAAGAAATAATTATGAGGAATGAAAACATTATAACTTCAGCATGAGGAAATTGTGGAGGGTCTACTGAAAGTGAACAACAGAAAACCGGCCCGAAACTTATGTCAGAGCTGCCAAACTTTGGAAAGCTGGACCGAGAGCTGAAACAAAAGCCATGCTGGTATTACGCTCTGCTGATAATGTCCTTCCATCAGTTGTATGGCCCTGAAACAACCTCATCAGACGGTCGTTTGTCAAAAACAAATTTAGAGCAATCTACCATATGTAATTTACAGCCGTGGCTTGACAACATACTGCAGTTATCCCCAGCAGACACAACTGTTTACATTTTATACACATAATTGGGTCTGGTTCAGTAACATTTTTCATTGGTGTGTCTGCCAAAATTATTAAGCTATTAGTACATGCTGAATCGGTGCCAAGCAAAATATTTGCCGATAAAAATGGCCTTATCTGTATAAATGCCAAAAAGGTTTGTGTTTTTTGGTGTGTGCGTGTATTTTTAAGACTCTACTCCATATAAATATATGTATATGTAAATGTTTAACAAAGCTATGACTTGACATTGATGTAATATATTAGATCAAGATAGCCCAGCGTTTGGATGTGGCCCATGGGATCATGTCCCATCTGCCACATTTTCTGCTGTCACCACAGAGGAGACATACAGTGTCCAGTAGTAAAGCCCATGGAGGAATCTTCTTCCTAAACTATTTGATAGCAAGATGTGGAGGACTAGCCATCATATCCATAGTGGGCTTGTGGGGGAGAGGGGTCCTCAAGCTGGCAGTCAGGCCCCAGCATGCAACGCTCAGCCCATCCTTTAAACACAAACACGTAACACGATGCGATTCAGAATTTCACATCCACTCTGGCATCCATCACGGAATCATAGGATGGTTTGAGTTGGAAGGGACTTTAAAGATAGAACCATAGAACCATAGAATGGTTCAGGTTGGAAGGGACCTTAAAGATCATCTCATTCCAACCCCCTGCCCTGGGCAGGGACACCTCCCACTAGATCAGGTTGCTCCAAGCCCCGTCCAACCTGGCCTTGAACACCTCCAGGAATGGGGCAGCCACAGCTTCTCTGGGCAACCCGGGCCAGGGGCTCACCACCCTCACCATCCTTCTGTCTAACTCCTCAAAATAGGTATTTAAATTCACATCCAATCTTCACTATCCACAAGGAATTACAGCAGTTCAGCTAGTTGCATTTATCTTTTTTTCAACACGCAGTTTTGGAAATCTTAATGTGCGTTGGTTTTGTGACTGGTCACAGGAATCAACAGAAAAAGAGCAATTTTGTTGTTGGGGGTTTTTTCAGTACTATCTGCAGCTTCAACACCAATTCAGGAAAATGCTTTCTCAAAACCACTTACCCACACTGCGTCTCAGCTTCCCAACCGAAGAGGAGGTGTGCTATGTTATTTAAAAATGCCTCTTTTTAAATCTTGTGGAGAGGAAAATAGTTTGTAAGTGGCAACTCTTCAGGAAAATTTTCTCCCACCTCCTCAGGAAATAGGCAGTTTGCCATAATATTCTCAGCTCTTATTCAGACCATCAGAATATGTCCCTTAAACTCTCCGACTCCTCAAGCCCTTTCCTTCCCCATAGCCCGTCCATGGGAAGCAAAGAATAACCTGAAATTTAAATAGGAATCATTGCGGCTTAAATTTATGGGGAACAGGGCTGATTATTAGTATTAAGCCTCCTGTGAGGTTAAAGAGCAATGCTGAGATAAAGAACAAAGGCACAAGCTTTACTCTTCAATGTAGTTGGACATCAAAGATTAACACTTTTATTTATTTTGGTTAAAAGATACATAATCAACATAAGAAAGGTAGACTACAGAGCCCACAAATCTAGGGGACACGATAACATAAGACCTCAGTTCAAATAATGAAAAGGGTGCAAATTTTCCACCCACGTTAAAATGTCTGTCGTATAGCTATCTACATGTGAGCACACGGGTTTTACAGGTGCAATTAATCTTATCCTAATGTACACATAAAATGCATCAGCTAAAGAGCTCTGCAGAAGTGTCTTTCCCTTCATTGACTGTAGATGAAGTCCAGGGTAACTAGCCAAAATGCAGCTGTTTGCGCTGCAGAGAGCTAAAAAATAAGGCGAGGCAAATTCTACCTCTATGAATCGCTAAGTGCTTTTTGAAATTTGCTAAATTCCTCCCGTCCCAAAAGTTTGATTGGTCTTGTAAGCATTCAACAAGCCCACAGGAGTCATTAAAAGTCTGGGAAGATCCACGTGCCAGTATTCTATTATTTGATTAAACTGAAAAAAAACATATTCAGTTTAACACCTCCAGATCATGTGTTTCCCTGGGATGAGGATATAAATGTCAAGACTTCAAAACCAAGTTTAATTCCTCTGTGATTTTAAAGGTTTTCATATCATCACATTCTAGTATTTTTGCTGCTTTTTGTTTGTTTTCGGTCTCCTTTTTAAGATAATCTATGCTGAGTTGTGCCAATTCTCCGCTCTTTGGATAACATTCCCTTAAAGTCATCAGTATGAAAGGACAAGAAGTCAGCTTTGATCTCACCTTCTCTATATTTGAAATAGGGCCTTTATCTTAATATTCTCAAGTTGTGTGTCCTGCTATGATTAATACACCCATTAGCCCTCGCTTACTTGTAGTTTTTTTCAATCAATCAACATGCAACACTCATCAAGAAGCCTTGAGGTTAATTTTAAATGATTTTTCCACATGGTAACCAAGAGACGGCATTCCTGCAGTGATGTCTGTGTGGCTGCACAGTGTAAGGAGGTGGACTTCGTCTTGGGGAAGGCAAAGAAGATGCTAAGGAGTTGTTCACACCTGCATTGCCTTTGGCCAACAGAGGGTTCAGCTTCATCTCACCCAACCTGGCTGATGCATCTAGGTTAAGAAGATAGTTTGAGATTGTTTGGCCTGGATTTTCCTCCATTAATCAGTGCAGACAGAATGGAGGCTCCTGAGGGTGGTTTCCTCATTAAGACCCATGAATCTCCTCTGGAGGTGTCTATATATGGAGGAAGCCCAAGGGATGTAGGAAATGGGATTCATCTCATGAGACATCTGCCCCTTGCTAGTTTTCTAGACTCCACTTATGTATAGAAAGTAGACAGACAGTTACACTTTTGTGCTCAATTATTTAGCCTGTTTTATATGTTCACTGAAGGTGAGAGGAACTGGCCATTTAAAATGCCTTTTTCTTTCTGAAGTTTATAGGAGACACTTAAGGTTTTTTAGGTGAGATGAATACTACCTCAAATAGGATTAAGCGGGGTGATTCCAGGCTGTAGGTCTTCTATTCATTATTTTGCTGCATTGTGAAAATGGAAATTCATTGTTTCTTCTAATCAGAAAAGGGTTATTAAAATCCTATGAAAAAAAGGTTATAAAAATTCTATGAATAAAAGAAACATGGGACAGTTTTTCTGGAAGGGACTGCTCTGATTTTACTCTCCTACGCACTACATCCCTTCTCCAGGATACATCCCTTTCCTCTTGCTCAGTTCCCAAGGGTTTTGCAGCTGCTCTAAGAAAGAAGACACCACCCTCCATGCAAGGGATGACAATCCCTTAGCACTTCCACCTCCCCACCTTGACAACTGCTGACCATGAAGGGCACAACACTCAGAAAGGAACTGCCTTTATTATTGCATTTTTTTTTTAATATCATCAAAGAATAAAAGCCTCCACCTGCTATTGTGCAGCTGAGTTTCTAATCTCTGGTGCCAGCTGGGAGCCAACCCTGAAGGAAGAGAAAGCAGGGTCAGGCATGCATGGGGCAGGACAGCCGTGCTGATGTGATGCAACACACGCACATCCCTACAGCACCAGTAGAGATACTGCCAGTTGTTAATCACAGAATCATAGAGCAGTTTGGGTTAGACGGGACCTTAAAGACCATCCAGTTACATCCAGTTCTGAGTTGGAAGGGACTTTAAAGATAGAACCATAGAACCATAGAATGGTTCAGGTTGGAAGGGACCTTAAAGATCACCTAGTTCCAACCCCTTGCCCTGGGCAGGGACACTTCCCACTAGATCAGGTTGCTCCAAGCCGCATCCAACCTGGCCTTGAACACCTCCAGGGATGGGGCAGCCACAACTTCATTAATTGGTAGTGAAAATTCATCAGTTCTCCCATGGGCATCATGTCTGGACTGCTTTCATCACGCTTGGTTATAGAAACTGGAGTGAAAATTATTTCACCTGATTTTTCTATGGAAATACATGGTCAGGGTTTGGTTGTTTGTTTTTGTTTTTGTTTTTGTTTTTGTTTTTGTTTTTTTTATGATCAGCCATAAGGAGGTGGCAACTAATCCCAAGGGATAACTCCACATGTCAGTGTTGGCTCCAGCTATTGGTGGGACTGATAAAGGAAACAGAATATGATCCTGCCCAGCAGGCAGTGGAGCCAGTGATAATCTGATAATGAGTGCTAATTATTAGGTGCTTTTCCATGTGTTTTCTTTGATTTAGATTTTAGGCCCTAAATACCAATTTGTTCACATTATCAGCAAAACAGTTTGCAAGTCCTTTCGGAGACCAAGCAAGCAAATGCTCCCAGAGCCCCCTGCAGCTCTTATTTTTCTGGCCAGAGGTCATTTGTCTGCAGCACATTTGGGTGACAAGCCTGAGAAAAGTCACCTTCAGCTTATGCACAAAGCCAGGCATTAAATGGACTCAGAAGGTGCTGCACATCCACTGTGTTTGATGGTTACCAGAGGCCTCTGCTCTCCTGACAATTAAGCCTGAAATATTGTGACAGCTGCCACTGGGGACTGAGATGAATGTTTGAGTATCAAAAGTGAAGGTAAAGAACCAGCACTGTGGGGCCACCAGTGGTTAGATCACTTTACTCTTGAAAGCGGTGAGATAGGTGCTTAACTTCAGACATCAGCTGGAAAATGACCTCAGTTTTCTTATCTGTAAAATAGGTCTAATTCTATTTGTCTTCCTTCAGGGGAGCATAACGCATTTGGTTTACTAAGGGTTTTGGGTGCTTCAGCCTCCTTAGGAAGTATGAAATACTCAATCAGTGATGGAAGGGCTGTGAGCACAGGTGTGCCCCGCAGTATACACTATGCATCTAATCCATAGCAGATGCTAATGCCAGTTTAGAGAGGAAAAGTAAGTCCTGAACAGATATTTTTTTCTGAATTAGGAAGGACTATGAGGGTGTAGTGGAGTTTGAAAGAATTTCAAATGAGGCATCAAACCAAATTTTATTTGGTTTGGTTATTAAACTCCCAAGGAACATTTCATGAGAATGAAAGTGTTGAGGCTATCCCTTGACTTTATTATAAATGTGTTCATTGTTTATGTGGTATTGTGATCTACTCAAAGCTTTCGTTTGGACATGGTTCTTCACTTAAAAGGGTGATTTTCTTCTGTGTGTGTTGTACAGCATTCCCAGCACAGGTCTGTTTTAATAATGGGTGCAGCCACACATGTTGAGATATTGGGATGGACTCAGAAGGTCACTTAACACATCTATTTGCAAAGCACTCTCAGGCTTGTTAAATGGTTATGGATGAGGACAGATGTTCCTGACTCTAGGATATGACCCATGAAGTCAACTCAACCTCAGAAAAATAAAACGAGCCAGAGAAGGGTGTACTGGTTTTGGCTGGGAAAGAGTTAAATTTCTCTGTAGTAGCTGGTATGGTGCTATGCTTGTCTTCCCAAGTAACCATTATGTGTGACGAAGCCCTGGTTTCCGAAGATGGCTAAACATCTGCCTGCCAATGAGAAGTAGTGAATGAATTTCTTATTTCATTTTCCTTGCACACGTGGTTTTTGCTTTGCCTGTTAAACTGTCTTTAGCTCAAGTCAAGTCATGAGTTTTTGCAGTTTTACCCTTCCAGTTCTCCCCTCCATCCCACTGGAGGGGAGTGAGTGAGCACTTGTATAAGCGTTAGCTGCCTACTGGGGTTAAACCATCACAATGTGTTAACCTGGAAAATACCATGGTTGAAATTAACAATGATTTCAATCTTGAAAGCCCATAAGGGCACAGAATTTTTTCTTATGGTCAGGCACATAGTCACTGGGCAAGCGAAGGGATTTTAGCTCTTTCCTCTACTTAGCATAACCCAGGACATTTGTCCTCTGATGGGCTTACCAGCATCTATCTATGAACTTGTTCCTATTATTGCTTACTAACATATGCCTTCCTTTGGGTTTTCATTATATATATATGCACATACATATCTTCTGAGAGGAAGGGAAACTTCCAAAATGCAAGAGTATCGTAGAGTAATTTAGGTTGGAGGGAATCATTGGAGACCAACTAGTACAACCTCCTGCTCACAGCAGGGCCAAATTTGAAATTGTATCTAATTGGGGAATTAGGTCAAATGACTCACGAACCGGTTTTAAATATCTCCACGGATGGAGTTCCTTCCTATGCCAGTGTTTGACTAAACTCACTGTGGAAATTATTTTCCAAATCTCTAAACAAAATTTCCCTGGACCAGAATGAACCTTGGTAGGCTTCAATTTATTTCCTTAAAAGGCTCCCTCTATGACACTGTGAGGCCTCCCTCAGACCACATTCCCCACTTGCAAAACAGAAATAACATTCCTTAACAGATGCACTTTTCTGTCTATTTCCTCTATATAGAACAAAAGTATTTGGGGGTGGGAAGTCCAGCATTTAGTGCAAAGGGTCTCTGATATAGCTCACACTACCAGATAATTCTATACTAAAAATGCTAAGTGGTCATGGTGATGAGAAATATACGAGAGAAACATCTCTATATGCTTCTGTTTCGAAGAAATTTGGCTATTGGAAACCTCCAGAAATTTAAAAGTACATTCAAATCTGCAAGGACAATACTCAGTTTGAGTTTTGAGAGGTTTTGGGTACATTTTTAGTAAAATATATTTTCTGTATCAGATAAAAGCCCCTCAGAAATCACTCATGTCTCCATGCTGATATAACTTCAAAATGCCGCACACGAAGCACTCCAGCATCATTAACTGGTGTGCAATGTTGATTTTCACACTGTAAATTTGATTGAAAACAGGAGTTTATTAGTGTAATGCTGAAATAGCCTTGAATATGGGGAAGTGAATGTGTCTAATTGCTGATGGGTTCTTTTTATTATCAAGGAGTCCTGATTATAGCTTCATAGACTTAAATTATGGCAAATCTAGGACAAGATCAATTTAGGATCTAAGCAAATATTTATATGACGCTGGAGATTGGCATATATTGATCCGTTTATGAGGAGCATAATTCTGTCTGCAAAATGCATTGGCATTGAGCAGCGCTCTTTCCACTATGCGCTTCCTCAACAGCAAGGATCTGCAAGTCATGAAGAAAAAAGAAAACACAATTTGGGAAGTCAGAGGGCTCATCCCAGTCAAACGGAGCTGCAAACTCAAGCCAGTGGCTAAGGACCACCCTTTAGACGGAGACTGATTAATGCCGGGGTATGTATTGTAGATAAATTGATAACCAGCTCATGTAGCAAGTCAGAAATCCTGCTTGAAGGAAAACAAAGCATTCAGAGTATCTATCAGAGCCTAATTTGTCAAGCTGGCAATTGTCCATGGGTAACATCACCCAGGGCTGAGCTTCAGCTGCAACATCCCGAGTCTCCCAGCTTTCATGAGAGGTCGCCTTGATATAAAGTAGAAAGCCTTTCTAACTTGTGGGACGAAGGCTCCTTGTGAAATGATGACCCTCCCCAACAAAGGCTCCTTTTGTTGCAGGAAAAGGCGGGTGTGGGGGCAGGGAAGAGAAGAGGCCGGATTACCTTTTGTTGCATTTGACAGTTGAAAAGGCCCTAGTGAATAATTACCCTTAAAACTAACAAACAAGGAGAAAGAAAAAAAAAAATAGCGAAAAAGAGAAGAAAAAAAAAACCCTTGACCCCTCCCTGTACACAATAGCTCCCTTTGAAATAAAAACAAAATAAAAATAACTTGGAGGGGAAAAAAATAACTTAATTTGACTTTCCTTTCTGCTTTTGGCAAAGGTACACACACACATATACAATCGGAAGGCTCTCGCTGTCACATTCATCTTAAACTTTTCTAGGCTCGGTCCATTCGGCAGCAAATCTTACGCAAAATGCAATAAAAAATCAAGGGAAAGTACAGCAGCAAAAAGCGCACCCTTGGTTGAAGGCCCCATTGTTTTAGTCACAAAAGAATGATTCCTGGTGAGCAGCAGTTGTCATCTGTTTTGCATACTCTTTATTTTGCTCTTAATTGGCATTATGTGGAAACTTATCTAGAAGGCCATGGGAACCAAAAGGCATCCCTTGCCCCTCCTTCTTTGAACAAGCAGAACCCAATTAAAGCACAATTATCTCTCTTTTGCTATTAGCAGCCTCGTCTAACAGATAGGCTCATCTAACAGAACGGAGGGGAGAAACATTATTAGTCTAAGAGCCGCTACCTTTTTTTATGAAAATTCTTGTAAAGATCAGAAAGAAAATAAAGGAGGCAGAAGTGGTCCAGGCTTTGGTGAGCTGAAGTGCAGTGTTTTTTCAAAATATTTGATCTGCGTCTCTGAATGATTTTCTAAATACATTTCTTTTCACTGGGGAGTAACTGACCTAAGACTCAAATTGCATTCATGGAGTTTGGATGCAAGCCTGGAAAAATAAAGGAGATGGCCAAAGAAGAAGAGGAAAAAAAGACACAGGTGTCTTCCCAGAAAGCCCAAGCTGTCTCAGAAAGCCATGAACTTGACAACTCCACTATGGTTCCTGTGCCATGACAATGGAAAAATATCTCAGGGGAAGCAAAAAGACCCCTTTTCAAATTGGGGCCCAGAATCGACTCTCAAATCCATATCCTGCTGCTGAATATTACAAAGCTACAGCCAACACATCAGTTCCTGCAACCCCTACACCCCCGTGGACCTTCAGCACTCCAAGATGGCCGTGACTTGGAGAGGCTTCCAATGACATCGCCCTTTGGCTTGTCTTCCTGCTTTTTTTTTTTGATGCAATCTTTGAGGTGTCCTTGGAGAATGAACACCCACTGCTGATCCCAGTTACATACGTGCCTGGTTATTCCAGACTTCAAAGATAGCTCTGCATACCTTCCGTATCAGAAGCCATCCCCAAGTTAGCAAACATTTGCACTACCACTCATCCTGTCTCATCAGCAGCTACTAAGAATATGCATGTGTCAGAAAACGTCATGCATTTTATCGCTTCAGCAAGTCATGCCATCACGAAGCAGTGCGTGCCCCAGTTGTATCCCTCAGTTTTCGCCCTGGATGTAGCTACAGGCTTTACAAAACTGAGCAAGGAAACCAACAAATAAACTCCCTATTATTTATTTATTTATTTATTTATTTATTTATTTATTTCGCTCCCTAGGATATTCCAATGCCTTGTTTTCACACGTGGCAGGTCCAGCTAACATGCTTTGGTGAAGAGGAAGCCAGTGTGCCAACGCAGAGAGCAGGATACACCTCTTAGAGGTGCCCTAGAAGTTCCTGTCCGCTGACCCAAGGTAAATCAGCAAATCTCAATGTTAACATCTTTGAGATGTTCAGTTTTACACTCATCGCATGGGATTGCTAATTGAGCTCATTTCCAAAACCAGTTAACAAAATACTGCCTGGTAGAATTGTTTTTAGGATGCCATCAGCTCTTTGACCTCACACAGCAAATCTCCTGCCTGCTTCCTTCCCTGCAGAGCTCGATGCTGCAGCTACGCAAATTTCCTACCCAAACAGAAAACAACGTCACTGCGTATGTGCTTTTTGCTTTTGTCATTGCACACGCGCTTTTTTGCTTTTGCCACGGCTGGCCAATGCATTGGGAGGGAGAAAGACAATGTCCTCTCTCCAAGAGCCGCCTGGAACAGAGGTGGCTGCTACAGACTGACTAAATAGGCAGGGCGATTGCAAACAGTGAAAACAGTCCTACTTGTACACTTGCCAGTTGATTTATTCTCAGATTTTTTGGAGCTTCTGATAGTGGGGTAAGCGTGCTAACAGGTCACCAAGGACCTGGTAAGGAATTGGTTAAAAGAGGTCAGCGAGGATAAAACGAGGGGGAGCGACGTGGAAATTATGCCACCGCATTTAACTACAAAAATATAAAATTTGCTCTGCTCCCTCCCATCATGTAACAGCCAGGGGCTGCTCCGAGAGCAACGGAGTAGGATGAGCAAATCCCTGTCTCCCAGCACAAAGATGCACAAACCTGCAGGGAGACAGCTGCGGTGGAAAAGATTGAAATTAATGTCAAGAAATAGATGAGATTTTGGTTGAGATTTTGATGAGATTTACTGCTGCAAATGTTTTCCCTGGCAAATGTCACACCATTAAAATGCAAAAAAAAAAAAAAAAAAAAAAAAGCCCCAATAGAATTAAGAAAATAAAGCGAAACTCAAAAACACCGTCCAAATAAATGACAGCTTGAAACTCGGTCCTCAGACTCTCAGGGTCATGGATGGCCTCCTTTGCAAGCAAGTGTTTGTGAGAAGTGCTAAACAGTCCTTTCGCCTCATCAAGGCCACCACCTGTGACTGCAGAGCACACGTTTTACGGAGAGCAAGGACCTTTCCCCAGCATCCTTCGCAGTGTGGCTGACTCTAACTGGGAACGTCCCTTGGAGCAAATTCTGCAGTTGAGCACTGCCCAGCACAGCTGCAGTTTTTCACGCATGGTGTAATATGGGTGAATTAAGATCCTGTAAAAATAAGCAGAATACGTTGCGTTTGCCTCTTGACTAAGTTTCTTAGGGAGCCTCTCTTGTTCTGTCCTTGATGGGACTGCCAGAAGAGCGACTACTTGTGCCTGGTAATTACATTTAAAAGCGCCAGCTCCCCAGCCCCGAGAATGAGAATTAAGGACTGCAGGTGGGTTGTCTGCTTGCCTTGAGCAGGGCAGCAGCTCTGCACGAGGCTGGCCAACCTAATTTTTATTTTCCCAAAAGGGCCGAACGCTCTGTAGAACTGAGTGCAGGCCTTAGGCATGCAACCGCCTTCCCCTCCCCACAAACACCTTACATGTAGCAATCCTTGGAGAAAAGAAATAATTCCTTTCCATCACGCAGGGATGAACAAACCTCCTCGAGCCAGATGTCCAGCTCAGAAAAACATTTCTCCAGCCTTTGGATTCTCTGTGCTTGGGATGCTGTTCTCACAGGCACTAGTGTTTCTTGTTCCAGCTAGATTTGGAAGATCCTTGCGAAGGCTGTCAGGTGCTGTCACTTGTCTTTTCTGAGCTGAGCTGTAATTCAGAGGTGTTGATCTCTGTATTAAAGTCTAATACACTTATCTTTCCCAACAAGGCCACATTAGGTTAATATACTGCTAATAGTAAGCGTTCAGGATAGTACTTTCAGGTGAGTCAGACTGCCCATTCCTGCTATCAGGTTAAATGTGTTAAAATAAAGAACTTGCTGCGTTGCCTAGACCAGATAAGAGTCGTGTCTGCTTGGCATCCATTGCAGAAAAATAAACTAGAGTTAATTTAGCAATGCAGCAAAAAAGGTGATTGCTCCACTTCAAAGGCACATAAACCTTACCAAATTTATGATTGTCCATTATTATCCCTGGTAATACTATGCTCCTATTATAAAATGGAGTCAGGGGAAGGATCTCACCTGTTGAAGAACATTTTAAATTGCCTTCCTTATTTAAGCCTGTCCTTCATGTTAGGACTTAATAGGACTCCTCGCAGGAGCTGAACACATGCTGAACAGTTTTGTGGCAACAGTACTCAAGGGTGCTTTCTTGTACCAGGTGCAGACAGATCCTGTAACTCACTTTCATTTAGTTTTCCATACTTCTGTGTTTTGGATTATCCTGTTGCACGAGAGATGAATGCCTCTTACTCGCCTTCCTGTTGGTTTTGCCTTATGATACTCAGTGGCTTCTTAAGCCCAGTGAGAAAGCATGCAAAACCCAAACTTCCCCAGCAGCAAAGTCGAGGATAGAGTCATACACGGTTGAAAAATTAGCATTAAAATTAGATGAAAAAGCGCTGCTTTTCCATACAGAAACATTTTCTGCTCTCCTGCAGAATGGAAATGGATGCTTATGCGCCCCAAAGCAAATTTCGCTCCCTCTTCCCACCGTCCTCTCCACCCTATCAGTCAACGTCTAATTAGAATCTGTAAATTAAAACAAGTCTAGCCTGGGATAACCAGAGCGTTTGAAAGCTTTACCATGAACAAAATTAGTTTGCCTCAGCCAACATGGACGTGGAAAATGCAAACTAGGATGAAAATCCCTGGATGCGTAGTTCCCACTGGAGCCCACAGTGAAGTCTGTCTGTATCACAGGTGTGGGTGACAAGCCAGGGCTTGCACAGAGTCTCCAGGGGTGGCACCACGGGCCATGCTGCTCAATCAGAGCTGCAAAGTGAGGAGTGTTGAAGAGCTTTGGCCACGTTACGGTGGGGTTCAGGCTTGTCTGGGACAATGCTTATAGGAGCTACACATCTGCTGCAAGGGAGAAAGGTACTCAGCGATGGAGAGGGAACAGAGGATGCTGCAGTGGCATCTGAACTGTCTGGTGTCACAGGCTGGGACTGTAGCACTTTTGATGGGTCCAGGCTCTTTTCAGTGGTGCCCAGTGACAGAACAAGGGGTAACGAACACAAACTTGAACATAGGAAGTTCCATCTCAACGTGAGGAGGAACTTCTTTCCTGTGAGGGTGGCAGAGCCCTGGCACAGGCTGCCCAGAGAGGTGGTGGAGTCTCCGTCTCTGGAGACATTCCAAACCCTCCTGGACATGTTCCTGTGCCACCTGCTCTGGGTGACCCTGCTCTGGCAGGGGAGCTGGACGAGATGATCTCCAGAGGTCCCTTCCAGCCCCTGCCATTCTGTGATTCTGTGATGTACGGGCTGTGTCAGCCTCATGCGTGGCACTGTTAAATGTGTCTCTAATGCACACTGCGAGATCATGCAGAGGTTCATAAGGAAACCCTGAAAGAAACTCAGTAAGATCCTGAAAGCAGCAAAAATGTGCTGGAGCATCTAGACAAGTCATCCTCTTCGTGGAGGTGAGTGGTATGTGCGTGTGTGGACACGGTGTTGCATTTTGCAGGCTGTACATCAAGCCTGTATCATTCATGCTCTCCAAATAGCATAGGTTTTCAGAAGGAAGATGCTACAATATTCTGGCATATTATTAAACTACAAGGAGATGAGCAATAAGTATCCCCAGGGGAAGATTTCTCTGAGATACTCCATATCCGCAGCTAAAGGCGGTTCCACTGCTACGAAGTTACCTCTTTTTCCAAACCATGTAACGACGGGATCTTTGTTATGGCATTGCTGTTCTTTGGAGGGTGTGAGATCACATCTCCTGCATGTCACAACAGGAGGAACCAAACCTAGGCTGAAAATAGCTCTCTGCAGCAAAGCAAAAGAAAAATGAAATCTGATGTGTCCAAGAAATACATCTGCAATTCACTCGCAAATCTGAACAGGGAGAAAATGATTGACTGACAGCATACAAAGAGTTCTCGCCTTAAACTTCTGATTTCGTACTGGTTTCTACGCCCACCCCTCCGTGCACCCCACAGCCAAGTTGCTAATTACATCCTTCCTACTGTTTTGCCAATTCCTCCTCTGGCAAATAATGGGAGGGGAGAGGATTATGGAGGCTGATGCACTCGACAGCAAAAATAAATAAGCAAATGAATGAATAAATAAATAAATAATGCCGCTAGGAGTCACAAAGACAAGCCTGTTTCATCCTTCCTCCAGTATCTTGAGCCAAACTTCGAGGGTTATTCAAGAAAAATGATGATCTGGTGCCTCAGAGAAATAAGTATCAATTAATGCTTAATTAACATTGCATGACGGATTGATTTGACTAAATAGAACCTTTTAAATGCATGTCTCTCTATATTGTGGGTTGAAACAAGATGCCTTCTGGGGGAATGAGCAGCCCACTATTATTATATACCATCCTTATAACTGTAGCACCTGGAGGCTTTAAGTGCATCACTAGCCCAACGTGTCAGATGCTGTATAAATATACAGTTGGTAAAGATGCTTATCTTGGATTTGTAGTGTAAACAAGAAGATATGCCGTGTAGATCCTGTGACAGGTAGATCAAGGCTAAGAAAACAGGGGACTTCAGGAAATTTGAAAGGATGTACACATTATCTAGCAGTTTCTAATTAGCCAGACAAAGGGGATTTTTTACAAAAACTTATTCCCAAAAGCTTATTCATATGAAGTGTTTGTAAACATCCCAAAATACATAGGAGATGCCTTATGTGGTTTAATAGGAAAATAGATAGGAAAAGAGTGCACAGGCTGCAGCAGAACGGCACGAAAGCCAACAACTGCCAGCATTTTCAAGCTGGGGAACCTAATGCCAGCCAGCTAATGCTATCTTTCCTAACCCGAGTAAAAATAGTCTGATCAGCAATGAATGACAGTTTCCACTGAGAGCTGCAAGTGAGCAGCAGCTCTGAAAATCAGCCCGTTTCCAGATCAGTGGTGGCTGCTCCAAAGCAAAGATGTTGGCTGAAAAGCACCCTGAGAAGTGCTCTACGTCCCCTCAGGCATTTTATTCCTTTTAACAAGACAGTAAAATAACAGCCTCTGTTATTTGTGCTGTTCATAGCCATTTTCCGTGCACATTGCCTTTTGCCAGCTCCATTCGTCAGATAGCACTGGACCAGCATGGCATACCTGGGAGGTGGCTGTGGACCAGCCTCTTGAAGGGGAGATGTGATTGCCACACAGCTGGCATCGCTGACTACACTGACCAGTTGGATATAACTGGGGAAAAAATGCTGCGATTCCACAGAAAATAACTGATTTGGTGTCTATTATTAACCCTCTGAGCTTTTGTCACTAATCAGATCATCTGGCAGCAAAAAGGTTATTAAATGCGTCAAAGTTAAGAAGAACCGAGTAGCAATATATTTAAAAAAAAAAAAAAATCCTCAGGTTATGTTGACAAATAAGAATTCACCTTCAGTAAAAAGCCATCTAGATATCTCCTGTGAACTAACCCATCTCTTAGTAAACAAAGCTTGTCATGTTCAGTGACTCCCAGCAATTTGGGGAGTTTTATTTTAGAGATTTCCTCTCCTTTTCCTCACTCCCCTCAGATTGCTGTAGGCTGTCACCTCATTATACTGTTACCACTTACCATGAAACCCTGGCTTTGAAAACACTTATTTTTCTGACAATTTTTCACCTCTTTTTTTTTTTCTTTTTCTTTTTCTTTGATGCATAGTCTTTATCTGGAAGTGAGATCTTTCTCAGGGCTCAACTTTTTGAGTCCTGGCTGCAGACTCAACATTTCAGCTCACACCAGCCCTAATACTTCCAAGCAACCCGAACCCCAACACACTGTTTATTTCATTTGAGTAGGCTAGATATGCATGTATCTATGTCATATATATTTTTATATATATATATGTATATGAGACAGGGTCAATTCCAAATGAATTCATGGTGATCACTGTTATTATGGAAAGAAGCAATTTAATTCCATATAGCAGGAAGCCGTTCCTCCCCAAAGAGTAAAGAACAAACTCCTGGACATAACCTACAGGCAGAGTTATCATGCTTTGGAAACTGCCTCCTATTATTTATGCCAGCATCTGTACAGCGTTGTCGATTAAAGCACTGGTGTTCACTAGCCACTTCCATTCTATCTTGCAAGTCAACATAATTCTGCATCAATTTCATTTAAATATCACTTTATATTCAGGGCTATGAGTTTTAGGACTCCCCCTACCATACTTGTAGGTTTTTTTTCACCAAAAGCCATTTCATTCTCCCCATTCATCGGTCATGTCAAGGCTTTCCAAGTTGAGATGAACATTTCCTGTAGGTGCCCCAGCCTTCGTTTGTAGTGCCAAGTGCTGTATGCACACCTTCCAGGTGAAAAGCTTTTAAAATCTGAATAGAGAAGATAAATAGCAAAGGGGAACTTTGACCCCACGTCACAGATGAGAAATAAGGGCTTAAGGGACATCAATTCCTGTATTCATCCCATCTAGCTTTGGGCAACGGCCATGCATAACTCAGGTGTCCAGTTGCCCCAGACAGTAGTCTGCAAGGAAAGAGAGAGGAAGAGAGAGACAAACTTCTCCACAAGCAATTCATGTGCTGTATGGACTAAATATTTTAGATAGATCCAACGCTCTCCCACTGCCTGAACAGAAAGACCAGATAACTCAGCTCTTAATTTAGGTCTCAGTATCCATTTTCAAAATATCTGCACAACCAGCTATTTCTCTCACCTGTTGAAGTACCTCTGGGGGGAAATCTGATCAGATCATCTTTCCCAACTGCTAATTCATTCTCTTCTTCAGTTCTGCCTATTACCCACTTAAAATCCACCTTAGTTTTCTAGCCTAAATGCAAATTTCTGAAAACTTTATACCATTTTGAGTCTGTCCTTGGGGCCTCCCATTCCTGCTGTCTCCACCTCTCTCTACGTCCAAGATCTTACCACTTTCCTTCATGAGAAAACTGCCTAATATAACAATACTTCCATAATGTGTCACTTTCCAATCCTTTTCTCTGATTGCCTCATCTTTACTGTTTCGTCTGAGATGCAGCACCTTCTTCTTGCTCTCTTCTTGGACCTTCCATTTGCCCCATTTTGTCCCATCCCTTCCAAAACTTCTCATTCTCCACTTGTCCTTTGAAAATAGAAAACCACCAGACTTTCCAGCTAAAGACAGTTCTTCCAAAAACATTGGTTAACAAACTTTCTCCTCTCCCCAACTAAACCCAACACATTCTTTACAGCTACTGAAGACTCCAACCTCCAGCTCCATTTTTGACCTTTTCCATTGGCCTTCCGTATCTTACATCTCACTGAATCCACTCTCCAACATCTCTAATGAGTCAGTCTCCTTTGCCAGATCTTAAGAACTTGCTTTTCATACATTTCCTTCCTATTTTATCAGCTGCCCCAAACAGCCAATCATTCAGTCTCTCATTTTTTGATGTTTTGCCCTCCTTTGGCTACCTCAGTTCTTCTCCAGGTTATCTTGTTTGCCATTTTCTCCTTTGATACATCTGCCTTATTCCTCCTTCCAGCTCTGAATGCTTTGGTTCCTTTCTCTTCTCTCACTATTGGGTAAAAAACTACTCTACTCCTCAATGGGTAACAATCTGGCTGGATGGCTGGGCCCAAAGTGTTGTGGTGGATGGAGTTAAATCCAGTTGGTGGCCAATCACAAGTGGTGTTCCTCAGGGCTCAGTACTGGGGCCAGTTCTGTTTAATATCTTTATCAATGACATGGATGAGGTAATTGAGTGCACCCTCAGTAAGTTCACAGGTGACACCAGGTTGGGTGGGAGTGTTGATGTATTTGAAGGTAGGAAGGCTCTACAGAAGGATCAGGACTGGCTGGATTGATGGGCCAAGGCCAACGGCATGGGGTTCAACAAGGCCAAGTGCCGGATCCTGCACTTGGGTCACAACAACCCCATGGAGTGCTACAGGCTTGGGGAGGAGTGGCTGGAGAGCTGCCTGGCAGAAAAGGACCTGGGGGTGTTGGTCGACAGCTGGCTGAATAGGAGCCAGCAGTGTGACCAGGTGGCCAAGGTGGCCAACAGCATCCTGGCCTTTATCAGAAATACTGTGGCCAGCAGGACTAGGGAAGTGATCGTCCCCTGGTACTCAGCAGTTGTCCCTATAGTCCAGCAGATATAGTGTTGATTTCCCTTCTCCGTTTACATCAAAACTAGGCTGTCTGCATCCAATCAACCCACACAACCATTTTCCAAAGTCCACGTGCTGGATTTTCAAATGAGTGCTTTTGTATGTTCTTCCATGCTGTTCCCCATAAATATCTATAAAATAACCTTGTTATTCTCTTCCTTTCTCTGCTATAATATCTAGAAAGCACCAAGCAGCATCAGGCTGCAGATGCTCTATCCGCCTTGCCTGTCATACTGACCAGCACTTTCTTATTACATCCATGGCTCTCCACCTGTCTGTCACTATCCATGGCTTCTTGATTTGTACTTAGATGTAAGTCATGTCATGCAGAGAATGTTTATGTTTCTAGAGTGCCTGGCACAGTAAAAATGAGTCCTTGACTGGAACTTTAATGCAAATTATTATTGTCAGATAGTAAAAATAAGCACAAATCAATAGCAGACGTTGTAAAGAAATTAGTGAAATTCCTCACAACTCCAATTAGAGAAATCTGCACAAGAAACATTGCAACTATTAGAATTTGATTTTAAACAACAAAACATAACTAAAACATCCCAGGTATTGGAATTAGTACTCACTTTTTGTATTCACCTTCTTAGAAATATCTAGGAATAATCCATCAAATACTTCTTGTAGGATACAGTTTTAACCTGGACATGTGCTGTTCTCAGTCTACCTGTAAAAAGACACAGACAAAAAAAAAAAAGTGTTTTGTTTAGTGATTTTTAACTTACTTGTTATTCTAAATGAATTAAAAACAACTGCTAACAGATAGGGCACATAAAACAGTCATGAATGCACATGTGGTTCCTAGTGTAACGTCACATCAGCACTGTACTAAGGTATGCTCATTCATCCCACGGCAATAAATGTATCTGTTAAATACGAACTAAGGTTTTCTGTACAGCACTTAGAACTAAATGCCTGCCCTTGGCTAACTATGCAAACATCCGTCCTTTTGCCAAAAGACTAATTTACCAATTCCTCTGTCGTAGTTTCAAGGGTTTCTGAGTAACATGGTAGTTGTTCCTTTCCTGCTATGTGATTTTACCGTCCTCAAAAGGTGAATTTTTTTTTTTTTTCTATTTATGTGGTTGTCCCAAATATTTCCTTTCTTAAATCTTAGACCTTTGTTAGAGAGAAATGACTAAGGTCTTACACAGATGCTTCTCATTGTTTCCGCTCACATCAGTAAATTTTGTCTCTTATCCGAATTGCTTTTGGTATCGAAGAGCCTCAGTTTAAAAGTAATGATGCATGTGTGACAAACCTTTCATGCCACAAGCAGGAGGTCCGAAAAAGTGTAGCACTCTTCTCTTCTGCCTCTCGTTAGCTGATTAGCCTCAAGCCCCCTCTCTTAGCTCCTTTCCTTGTCTCAGGGAGACAAAGTCCTATAGAGACAGTGGAGGTTCAGAAGCAACCGCAGCAACTGGGTGTGCGTGGTTTCATTGAAAGCCTCATTTGCCAGGGCCAGCAACTCTCCCAGGCTACCCCTTTTGCTTGATATGCATCTATTTTACATACAGTCTGGTGCACAAGGTCTTGCAGAATTGGAAAAAAAAATAAAATCAGTAAGTCTGAATGATGTGGTAGCAGGCTATTATAGAGGTGGGCTTCCACGTCTTTCCTTGGCAACCTGTTTCTGTTGTGGTCCAAAACTACATTGACCTTTTAATCTTGCCAATTGTAAATTAATTTTGAATCCAAGCTGTCCACTGAAAAGGTACAAAGGTCACTTTTAAATTGCTGCACTGCTACATTGCCCTTTACTCCATGGTCTGCATCCTTTGGCTTCCTCCCATTAATTCTGCTTCTTGAACAGCCCTCTTTCCTGCTGATTGTGTCCTCGCACAGATTATTTCTCCCTCACATGCATCTTTCAAAGCTGCATCTCATTTTGTCATTTCCTGCTTAAGGTTTCTAATCTCTCTATCTTCACTGATTTATGCAGTGCCTCCCAATTTGGATCATCTGTGATTTTAATTAACATGTATTCTTTTCCTGTCTTTTGGCTAATGAATGAAGATGTTTAAAGAAGACTGGACTCAAGACTGCTGCCTGATGTTCCCCCACTAGAAAACTCATGTGATTCGACACATTTTCATTTATTATCTCACTTTGCTAATGGCCCTGTGGATGGTTTTTAATCAAGATCACAGGGTCCTTATCTAAGCCAATCTGAATTAATTTTGTGAGTCTCTTCTCTCGCTGGTGTTCACTTCAATGAGAGGGAAAACAAAAGCAGAAGAGACCATCGCTCATCAGAATGCTTTTCTGGGAGTTCTGGAAACGAGGAGGAGGTGAGAAAAAATTGTTCATTCTCCTCTCTCAGGACTTTGGTACTCTTATAGTCCCCCACCGCTATAATATCTATACTTCACCTAATTTTTAATATATGTATTTTTAAACTACTTGTCAAGGTAGGGAAGTGCTATTATTCCCATTTCTGTGAATAGGCTCCAGCACAGAGAGAATAAGGAGGTGGTCAACTCTGCTTCTTTAGCAGTCATGGTTACAGGTTGAGAGATTACGGTTGCTTTTGCATTTACACCTCTCTTCTGGAAGTTACTGTGCCATGCCTGTCTGTGTATCTCTGAGATGACCTGTCAAATCATAGAATCATAGAATTATCTAGGTTCGAAGGGACCTTTCAGATCATCAAGTCCAACCATCAAGCTAACACTGCCAAGTCCACCAGTAAACCATGTCCCTCAGCACCACGTCTACACATATTTTAAATACCTCCAGAGATGGTGATTCCACCACTTCCCTGGGCAGCCTGTTCCAATGTTTGATAACCCTTTCACTGAAGAAATTTTTCCTAAGATCCAATCTAAACCTCCCCTGGTGTAACTTGAAGCTGTTTCCTCTTGTCTTATTGCTAAAATAAATTAAAAAATCTATGTTTATATGCCAGTACATACATATCTATATCACAATCTGAATGCCATTTTGAAAGACTGAGCCCAATTAGAGGTAAAGTGATGCCAGAAAAAGTGAGCATCAGGTACCCAGAGCATGTAACTGCTTAATCCAATACCACAGGATATAGAACAAGACATACAGCGATATCTGTTGGATCTGGCCCAGAAAGTTATTTGGGCACCTCCTCCTCACTCAGCTGGATGTTCAGATATTTCTGAAGACCTGGACCAAAGTTCTTTCTTTGATGTTATAAGAGAAAGTTTGGACTGGATTTGAACCCAGATCTACAAAGTTTAAAATGCCCACCTAAGGACATCTCTCCTTTCCTATGAAGATGACAATAATGTCATGTGATGGACATTTAAGCTCCAGTCACACCTCTATGACTGCACTTTCCTGTTCCCCAAGAAGTAGGGTCTCACCCTGTCCACATGCACAACTTCCTCCACTGTCACCTCCCGACAAACAGTTTTCATGCGACAGTTACATTCCTTTTAGATGAAAATCAAAAGCAACATTTTGCTACAGAAAAAAAAGGTTACGAAAGGCATTTGTAGTATGGACTTACTTTATGTGTGTTATTTATTTTCTGAAATACTAAATACTGAATCAGCTCTGAAATATTCCAAGAAACTTCAAGTTTATGTGTTTTTTAATAAAAGCCAGCAGGATTTAAAAAAATGACAAATCTCTTCTCTTCTCTTCCACCCCCCTCACCAATCAAAACTCATGGGGGAAAAATTAAAAAGGAAAGAAAAAGAAGGAAAAAGGAAAATTACCAAATATTTCCAGGACCAGCATCAGTCATAAAGAAACTAATAATGAACTAAGAAATGATCTAAAGGAGCGCAGAGGGAGGTAAAAACATGAAGAAGACAATTTAGAAAATATTTGCAGGAGCAGAATTTATAAATACTCATTTTATTTTTTAAGCAGATGTCAAAATTAATATGTGTTCTTGATTCTGCCTTTCTCATTAATATATCTAGTGCCAAAAAACATGCAGGACAAAATGTTTGCAACCAATATTCTCCTTATATTAGGAAATAATTACACCTTTTTTTCACTCCAAACTTTTAAATGTGACCTAGCTGGAAATGAATTGCCTTTGACTTGCTAAAAATAAGTATAAGAAACTTAATCTAAGTCCATTGCCAGTGCAATTTATACTATACACAACTTTAGTGAGGTGTAATTAGCAGTGCATTGCAATAATTTATTATTGGTTTAAAAAGCCTGAACAATCAGGACCTTACAGCAAAATGGGAAAATGGGAAGCTATGTGCCAGAGACATATTATTCTGGTTTATATTAATTCAGTTATTTTACCTTTGGTGCACATTCATCTATCCATACAATGCGAATGCTCCGTTGAAAAGGATGCTGAATATTGGACCTTTGGCTCAATATGAAATATGAACTCTGAGGCAGAGCTGCAATAATACTTCCATTTGCATTATTATGATTAACATTTCTCAGAATAGGAAGCATCCAGCAATATTAATTGCAGAAATAGTGAAATTCCTATTGTCATAAATCACTGTGCAGTGTAAAGCAAGCTCTCTGAAAACCTTATAGAAAAACTCTTTTTTTGTGTGTGTGTTTTTTGGAGTTAATTTCAACCTCATTTTCACCAGGCTTTCCCATTCGTGTCTGTTGACAAGACAGTAATTATGCTTTTTCTCTTGATTAACACATTCTTTTCAGGAAGGTCCCAAACAGCTTTCACATGAAAGGCTGAATTCAACAGAGCATGGTTTTCTCATTAAAGACTTAGCATTCACCCATAGTTAATTTATCACACAGATACTTCCTGACTCATAGAAGAAGGGTGGCCTTGAAGCTAATGCTCTTGATTTGATCAGAAGTTTTCTCCACAGCAGTTGAAATGAATGCCTTTTCAAATATGATGATTATTGAATTCATTTAATAAGTGAAAATAGGGGGGGAAATGGTATACAGTTTCTCTACTACAGCGCAGATCCAACTGACTTAGTACTAAAAGTCTTATTTTTCCCTTTAGCACATAAAGATCTACCTCACAACAGATATACCAGGGAAATTTCTCCTAACTTGAAGCAATATCATCTCTAAATCTATACAAACTTATTGAATCTTCATCTATGTATTTTTATCTTTGTATCAAGTCAACATTTCCCCATTCACTTCCGTTTCTTTCCTCAACACTGTTAGCAAAATTGACAATATTCATCGATTGATCAAAGCGAGCAACCTTGACGTCTGGTGCATCAGCTTTCATTCGTAACAAGAGTACAATACAATGATTTATTTTGATGTTTTACATTGTACCGTAAAGAGCATCCAAAAATAAAAATGCTTTCATTATCAGTGTTGTGAACACAAGGCATCTGCATCAGGGACCACACACAAGGAGAGAGCAATTTCTTGCCACCTGTGCTCTTTAATCCAGATTTTTGATGGTTGGATTGTTTTGGGGTTTGCTTTCTTGGGGGCTTTTCGGATGTGTTATTTCCAAATGTATCATATATTCAAAAAGCAACTGCAGGGGTCTAAGTAGTGTTCAGCCCTAGAAATAGCAGAGCTTTTCCTGACTAGTGGGCTGCTTTGGTCCATCCTTGATTAACTCACAGTAGGTGAGATGTCCCCAAATTACTACGGTTCCGACTGAATTCCTAATGACAGTGTCCACTGTGCAAGAAAACACCCCCCTGAGATGGCAGCAACTAGTGCCATCCTCAACAGCACAAGGAATGGTCATAGATGGCCTGGTTGCTGCTGGGAGGCTGAGAGGAGGAGGTAGATCATGGATATGCCCTCACCAAGGACATTAAGACTAACTATGCACTTCTGGCCAGGAATACTTTAGTCCCCATCTCCGGGCCTGATCTGAGGATCCTGCAAAGCAGTTAGACATGTTAGTCCACTCCATTCCCAAATCATGCTGTTAGCAGGTGTTTACTATTAAGCAGAAGTTTAAGTCTTGCTGGAGTCAACAGAGCTTCAATATGTGCCTGAAGTCAAGAGTTCCCTCAGAGCACAGTGACTGAGCAGGGACAGCCTGATGAGTTGGAGACACTTACGACCAGGACAATTTCTCATTGTTTTGTTTCCCCATGGAGAACAGAAAGGCATGGCTGATGTATTCAGAGATCATAGGCACGTTCCAAAAGTCAGCAAATAAAAGCAGAAGAGAGTCTCACTGGGTTCAGCAGAGTCAAAGGACTCCTTTCTTTAAGGCAGTGTATTCTTTTGCAATGACTGAAGCCCAACCACTACCATAACCTTCTCTCTCTCTACAACTACCTGGAAGGAGGGTGTAGAGAGATGGGTGTTGGTCTCTTCTCCCAAGTAACAAGTGATAGGACAAGAGGAAATAGCCTCAGGCTGCGCCAGGGGAGGTCTAGATTGGATATTAGGAAAAATTTCTTCACCGAAAGGGTTATCAAGCATTGGAACAGGCTGCCCAGGGAAGCGGTTGAGTCACTGTCCCTGGTGGTATTTAAAAGACATGTAGACGTGGTGCTGAGGGACATGGTTTAGTGGTGGACCTGGCAGTGTGAGGTTAACAGTTGGACTCGATCATCTTAAATATCTTTTCCAGCCTAAACGATCCTATGATTCTATAATTCTGTGATTCCATGATTCTATGAGCATGCTCCAGACCTGCACATCCTCTCTTTTCACACCAAATCAACACCCCATGTAGAAATATTTATTGGCTTTGGCCTAACATTTCATTGCCATACACTGACAGCTTGTAATCAGAAAAAACAAATTATTATAATCATGATCATGATCATCATCCACACAATCATCCCTTGGCGGGAAATACATGGGGACAGCAGGGCTTAGAAATCTAGCAGGAGTTCCATCATAATGAACCCATAACAAGTGATAAGATTTGCCCAGAGGGACCATAGACTCATTGAATGGTTAGAGTTGGAGGGGACTTTAAGGATCATGTAGTTCCAACCCCCCTGCCATGGGCAGGGACAATCATCCCCATCAACCCCAGGCACTGATTCAGCTGGGAAAGAGTTAAGGCTTGTTATCCATCCCTCTTTTTTGGATGAAAAGGAAACAATGGAAGACCATTAGAAGAAGGATAGAGAGTGCATGCTGAGCCATCCTAGGGGAGGAACTGCAGAGGCAGTTAAGCCTGGAGAGCTGCTCTTTCCAGAAGCACCTCTTCCTTTTAGCCCACACATGAAGACAATTTTGAACCTCATCAGCCAGGATGGCTCCCAGTGGAGTGAGTATTTTGCACATCCCAATCTGTTCCAATTGTCTCGTAGGGGCCATTTCACAGTGTTTTATCTTTGCTGTTATTTCTTTTTTTTTTTTTTTTTTTTTTAAGAAGGGTGATGTTGGTTTTTAAGCAGTTGGAGGACTACATTTATACAGCAGGTTGGAAAAGGCTACACAGTGGAGGCTTCTCAGAATTAAGATAATTTTCTCAGTGTGTAATAATTTGATGTGAAAAATTGGATTTCTGGGAAATGGTACCAGAAGTAAAGGATGTGGAATGTGTCCTGTTGAGCTTCGGCAGAATTACATTTTAATGTTCATCAAAGAATTACTGTCCTGTGCCCTTTGTGTACCAATCTCTCTTCCTCACTTGTTGCAAGATCACCAGATATGCTCTGTGCAAAAAGTTGGCTTTCATGTTCTTTTTTTAGTTGTGCTATATCTAAGTCTCATTTGCTTGCATATGCTTTGGTCATCACAGATTTCTCTATCTCAGCTAACTTTATACATCTACATATTAGATGTTGAAGAGCTATCAACCTAGATGTCTAGTTTTTAGTTGCATAAGTTAATAGCCAATGAGTCTCACCCCAAGCTATGTTTTCTCAGTCCGAATAAGTACCTACCTCTTCAGCCACTAATTGTCATGTTGGCTTGACAAAGGCTAAGCAGCATTTCAACACCACCACAGTTCAAAACATTACAGTTGACCACGATAATAAGCCCAGTAAAAACTTATTTTAACAAGCCAGGAGAACGTGAGGACAGAATACTCAGTTTTGGCCAACTATAACGGAGAAATTTGTCATTTTCATCAGTCTGAAGTGTAGTGACATTAATTGAGTTGCTTCTGCGGTGGGAATTTGATTCACCGAATTTAGATTTCAGATAGGTTAAGCAATTGTACCAAATTGCTACAGCGTCTTTGTCATAGTGAAGTTAGCCCTGTACTTGCAGAGTTTAAAATTAACATACCTATCTGATTGAGGCTTGCAAAGCAATTTAGAAAGCCAGCTTTCATAAACATATAAAACCTTTCTTTAGAGTTTACTGCAAAATTTGCTTTGAAATGCGTATAGTCCACATCGCTAAATTCAAAGCATTAAAATATGTCTTTTGTGTAATGGTATCTCCAAAATAAATATTTTCCTGGTCTTCTGTGAAGAAAAAAAAAAGTCTTCTTTAGCTTCTGGATCATTTTTTTTAGCTACTGCTTTTTCAGTGAGAAAAATACTTTTTCTGTCGGGTTCGTTCCATAACTAAAACCATTTCCCCTGGCCTAGTTGAACTGTATATTAAAAACGTCATTGCAGAAGAAAGAATTTCTGTATTGCCTAGAAAAGTATCACAGTATGTTTCCCAGTTCACAACAGATGTTTCTATAATTGTTGCTCGATTGTCCTGTGATGGCTTCAGGTCTTTCAGCACAGACTTGACCAACAATAAAACATAATCTCACCATCAATACACTTTTCGTTAAAGCTGTTAAATGGAAGCAGTAATCTTTCCCTTTATCCAATGGTGATCTATAATCCCAAACCCTTCAAACGCTTTGCCAAGGAAGGGTAATTGCTGCCCCTATTTTTTTGCCAGTGGGTAGGTAAGCTGACATTGAGAAGTTTACAGGAGCACAGCTATTGAGCTCAAGGATGGAAAACTTGACCCTAATAAAGGCTGGCAATTGTGGACTAAGCTATGTGGAGCCCATGTTTCTTGTAGACTGCAACCACTCCTGCATATCACCTTACACATGCTATCTGGTCATTTTGTAGGTTATTTGTGCATCTGAACTTTGGCATACTCTGGCTTGAAAATGTGTGATTTGAGGGAAATTGCAATTTCCTTGCAATGTTTTTATCCCACTTGCCACATTTCCCACAAAAATTCCACCGAAACATCTGTGTTTGGAAATTCCTTAACAGCAGAATAAGCATAAAAAAATGCCAGACACCAGTGATTAACAAGGTGTTCAAAGCAAAAGCTCCCAGTATAACCATTATAACAAATTAATGGTACATGAAATGGATATTAAATAATCTTTTAACACATTTTTAAAAGCTGGTTTCTCAGAAATGAAAACATGTAGCTGCTGGCGTGGACCAACAAGTATATTGCATTAGATAGTTCTGCACTGCTTGTGGGCACACCGTGCCTGAAATGCATTGCTGAAACTGTTCCTTAATTTGTGGTTGATTTACTGGTGTAAATCGACCGGTTGTTGCATTACTGAGGCCAGTGCCATGTGAACAGAGGGCAAGGACACTGTTCCTGAAACTCAGTGCTTCTGGGTTGGGAGGATGTGCTCCTCACCCTTGTTTCCTTGCTTCCTGGGGTGTAACACTGCTGGGGAGGGTGTCGAGAAAGGGGTGCGCTCGACGCGGACCATGGAGGGACTTCTTCACATGTCATCCGCTGTGCCTGTGGCACAGCCTTTCTCCTGCAGCTCAATGTGATCGTACCCCAACACATGACAGATCCAAAGAGGAATAGGCAGCGGTTCTCCTGGGACTAACCAAGGGTGCTACTGATCCTGAGAGACACCACTGCTATCCGAGGCATCTTCTGGGCTGGCAGGTCTGACACAGCGTTTGAGAAAAACCCGCACCTTTCCAAATCAGCAAGGAGAAGCCAGGTCAGATGTCCTAGGACATCCCAAATACATCAAACCTTTAATCCATCAGAGAATACATTCATAACTGTATTCTTTCTCTGCAGCCTGCCACGTGCTACATCTACTCCATTGCTGCATGCTTGGTAGACTGTCCTGCTGGCCATCATGCTGAGGCAAATGTAGGCATGCTGTGATGCCCTCTCTGGAAACCATGGAAGAATTTACTTCCTGCATTTAGGTGACGTATTGACATTTGAATGGCTTTAATGAGGGCCCCTACTGCAAAGGAGCAACCAGGGGTAGAGCTATGAAAAGGTTGTCATTTATAATAACAGAAGAGGTCTGTAGCCTCTGAATGCCTTTCCCTCCCTCTGTTGCCTATCCTGGAAGCCCAGAGTGAATAATTTAGATACTTCTGGAAAGTCTCAAGAATGAGGCAGCATTAAAAAAGGTCAAAGCACACACTTTACTTATGTGGCTGGACACACACACACAAATGTAACTACATATATATACGTGCACATACATATACACACATAGTGAAATTTGCTGTTATCAAAAGAACTATAAATACCAAATGAGGGCTGAACAGCTGGAGCTAGATTGGCATATTGTACTGTACTCCAATGACACAGCACAGGAGTATTTAATTTCCTCCCAGAGGCAAAATGTCTCTCCTTCTCAACTGGAAAAACTGGGGTGGGTGAGCCGCCTTCGCTGGTTACTGAGGTAATAATGATACTAAGGGCTATACTTTTGTGAGGAAGATGCTTTGGGTCAGAATTGCAGTGTTCTTCTTAATTTCCCTTAGAATAAGAAAAAAAACCAGGCATTCGTGTATTAGCTATACAGAAGAACTCAGACCTCTCGATATTCAAATGCAAAAATCGCATTCAGTTCCTACCTCTGCCAGAAACAACTTCTGTGCCATGGGAAAAGCCCCATCACTAACTTTTGCTTTAGACCTTCTTTCTACTTGGTCACAGAATCATAGAGTCACCTAGGTTGGAAGGGACCTTTCAGATAATCGAGTCCAACCATCAACCTAACTCTTGACAAAACCCGTCACTAAACCATATCTCTAAGCACTACGTCTACCCATCTTTTAAAAACCTCCAGGAGTGGTGCCTCAACCACTTCCCTGGGCAGCCTGTTCCAATGCTTGATAACCCTTTCAGTGTAAAAACTTTTCCTAACATCTAGTCTAAACCTCCCCTGGTGCTACTTGAGGCCGTTTCCTCTTATCTTATTACCTGTTCCTTGGGAATAGAGACAGACCCCCCCTGGCTACACCCTCCTTTCAGGGAGCTGTAGAGAGCGAGAAGGTCTCCCCTCAGCCTCCTTTTCTCCAGGCTCAACACCCCCAGCTCCCTCAGCCCCTCCTCACAAGGCTTGTGCTCCAGACCCCTCACCAGCTCCGTTGCCCTTCTCTGGACACGCTCCAGCACCTCCATAATGGTCCCTTAAAACAGGAACACACCTTCTGTTGAGTGCTGGGACTGCAAGGAGGAATCTGTCCAATGAGATGCCGTAACAGCCTCTCCACCAGACTTGCCATAAGTATCTTTACAGCTGCGATCGTACCAGGAATAGTTCAGTGGACTGGTTTTTTAAAGTACAACCAGCCCCATTATTCTCCACCCCCTGCCTAATTAATAATTTCTATAAAAATAACATTTCTGTTTTTATAGAAAATTTGGAATTCTTGGATGGCAATAGCCCGCCCCCCCCCCCCCCTTCCAGGCTGCCCCCCAGGGCAATATGTTGTACACGTGCCATTAAGGTTTGATTTTGCGCTGCTCTTCCTCATTTCATTATTTAATGCATCTCAAGCAGGGCTTGAAGCTAATGCTGTCATCTTGAGCAAATTGATGGGATCTTTCACTGCACAACAGAAGCTGAATAAAAGCAGAGGGTCCTCATGCACCTCCCTTTGCCCACGCTGCAGCTCTGCTCCCAGCAGCTCCGTCCCTCCTGACGATGCTGGGTACAGTAGATGGGCATTTTACCCCTTATCAATAGATCTCCATCATTCTGTGAATGAGAACGACATTCCTTCAGACCTGTTTTTGTAAAGTGAACCTATATCCATAGGAGCAATTAGTCCCCTGCTGTGAGTTTCGACACGCCAGCTATACTGCAGCTGCTCTCTGTTGCCAGCACTAAATTTCCCTCAGTAGTGGATCAACGTGTTTAAACACTTTGATCTTCTTTATCTCAGCGACGCGATTTGAAAGCCTCCTGGATGAACAAGCTTTCTTTCGGGTGCAACTCCATCTCATCCACCATTTCGGTGCTGACCTGAAACTTTTGTGCTTTATTTACTGGAGAGGCGTCGTCTTTTGAAATGGCTTCTCACATCCTCTCAGAAAGACTTTATTATTCCCCCCCCCCCCCCCCCCCCCAACACCGAGCTTAAGTAACGGTACTTCAAACAGCAGATAAGAGGCACAAAGGGGACTCAGTCTTATACACAGCAATTCAGAATCATCTTAATCTCCGTCACACGCTTTCTGATTTTCTTTTTAATCTCCCTCAGCACAGCGCGCACCAAACACAGCTGAGAACTCGCTATTTAAACTGCCTTATTACTGTTACGCTATGAAAGCTTAACTAATGTTTAGAATACATGAGCGCAAATAAACTGAAGTGAGGGAACACACACCTCGGATGTGGGTACAGTTATGTAGATGATGGGAGATAATTAGTGTCACCATCCTCTTTCTGATGGGTTGAAGCTGCCTCTGATTTCTCCCCTCTCCAGGAGCCAGGAGTGAACAATTAGTGATGTGAAACTGCTAAGCAGGAAAAAGCATGAGGTGACTGTCAGCTTTATTCCTCCAAACTGCAGAATTCCTGATTTTCCTACCCAAACCTGTTCTCTGCCCCTTTGCACCCCACGGGGTCAGTACAGTTGCAAATGGAGAATCCAGCTCATATCTCATTAGTGAAATTACCAATCTGAGTTTTGGACTGTAGATTGGTTTAACCCCAAACTGACCTATTTTACTCTCGTGTGAAATGTTACCTCCTGTGATAAAGGCAAGAGAGTTACACTGCTCGTAAAACAGATGGGAAGAGATGAAGGAGCCCAGAGAGTTTAATTGATATTACAACTTTCTGGATGTGAAGACCAAATTAACAGAGGGCTGCGCTCTTATCAAAATACTTGCTGAGAAATGCAGACAAGGCATTTTCCCTCTTTTGGTGCTGGCAGTGACACAGCTCTACAATAAACAGCATAATTAGAGACTTTTTTTTTTTTTTTAAAATGAAGGTTTGCTCCCTAGGCACGATTTTAATACCACAGACAACCAGAAGAGCTGATGGGGAGACAGATAACTGAGTCAAAATTTAGGTGAAGATTATTTCTGCTGTGGTTTGAGTGCTCCCACCCTGCACCGGCTGGTTTTATTACGCAGGTGGATGGAATGTGCTCCGCTCCATTTCCAAGGGAGCCACACAAGCCCGGCGTAAATCAGTCAGCAAGTACCTTGAACCGCACATATTAGGAATGCAAGCGAGAGGAATTCCAAAATGAAGCATGTTTAGACAAAGAGGCGATTATGGCATGGAGAGAAAAGGAGTGAAAAAATTTCAGCTGGAACCAGGGAAGGAGCACAGTAGCACAAGGAGATGGAAAGTCTGATTCTGTGCTTATATAGCCTCATAAATGGGGTGATTTTAATCTCCTGAATGTGATAAAGCAATATCTATTGGAAGTGAATAACACAGACTAGTTCCCAAAGAGGGTTTTGGAGACTGGTCTTCTAATATCCACGCAGTCCAGAGAGCCAGGTTCTGGTCTCATTTACAAAGGGTCTGCCCAGGTGGGCTTTTATGGACGTCAATGGAGTTACGCAGTGCAACGCTAAACGGCCTCAAATGATACTGACGTGTCTTGTGTTTGCACTGCAGAAAAAGGAGGGGAGAGCGGAGGGGTTGGTATCACTGCACACTGCAAGTCTGACCATAAAAACGCATTCCCAGTGGGTCAGCACCTGTTTAGATAAATGGTTTACTTGAAAAACACAATGCAGTAGAGCTCGCACATTTATCCATATGGCACTAACACGAACTGCCAGCTGTGGCCAGTCGTCCAATATGTTCTCTCTCCATCTATGACATATGAAACCATATGGAATCATCTATCCATTAGGAAGAGATCATTTTCAGACAGGAAGGTTTTCTGACACAATTATTAGCTGTGGCGTTCTTGACCAGGAACAGGCTGAAACAGGCAGGAAAGAAAAAGGGGCTTATGTTGTCTTAAAGGGTCATGTGAAGAATTTTCTGTTTTTAAATCATCTTTCAAGATTTTTTTTTTTTTTTTTAAAAAAAAAAAAAAAAAGAGCGCCTTTTATCTCTCAGCTTAATGTCATTCTGCTGCATGGGTTGCTTTTCCCTCCACCCATTTCTGCGATGAGTGATCATGGCACACGAGGGCTACTGGTTTCCCCTGAGTTTGGGTGTGATTAGGGACAGCAGAGAGGTACGTGACTTGCTAGAAACAATCCGGTTTAGGAGCAACTGCTGCAAACCCTATTCGCAAACAAGTGGTCCCAGAACTGGGACTCAACCCTGTTTCCTTCCTCAGTGACCTTCTCTTCGCACACGCTGTGGGCTTCGCTCTGAACCAAAGCTAAACACGGTGTATCAGCATAAAATCAAAGGAAAACAGTGACAAAACAGAGTCACTGGCTGAATTCAATAATATCTGTATTGAGACAGAAAATCCTACTAGGGCAGTTCGCCTGCTCTCAATCTGGAATAACTCAATTACTCTTGATTTGCACCAATGCAAATGAGATGAGAATCTTTCCCCAGAACACTCACTGGCTATGCTCGTTGACATGATCAGAAGTACAGTGTTCCCTACAATCAGCCCCAGTTTACCTCTCATGGATATAAGCAGAGACAAGAGCCTCAGGCATTTCAGGCTCTGCAGTGAATAGCGGATCCCTGTCGGCCTGTAGAGTATGCAGATTATGTACGGAGAAGCTGAGAAGCTGATTTTGGAAATGACGTGGCCCCCAAATGAGTCTGAAATCAGGAAATATTTCTTAACAGTAGCACTCGGAGATACTGGACCTCTCCCCTCACATGCTTAGTACCTCACCTGACCCAGCAGCAAAACTTCTGGGTTAAATCAGCGCAAGATGAAAATCAGCTCTGACCTGGTATACATCACGGACTAGCTAAGGAAGATGAAGATGGCATAATCACTGCTAATATTAGAAAGAAATTTGAAGTAGGAAGTCCTTTGATCTAGCACCCTGGTACTTGATTTGGGCTTTTACACACTCTAGTGATTCTAGAGAGACACCAGTTGGTAGACATCAGTTCAAAACTCAGTTGTGCCAAGTACAGACTTGATAGGTGACATTAAACACAGGTGAAATTTTGTAAAGTGATCAGTTACTACCTTCAATTTAACATAACAGCGGCCCATCTCCAGTCCTTTTATTCCCCTTTTCTTATGGGAGCTGGTCACCACTGAAAGGGTCTGGATCTGGGTAACAAGTTTTGTGCTGTCCTGCTGCCGCTTTCTTATCATGTGTTCTGGGAAAGAGAGATCAACAACTGCTTGTGGTCCCACCACAGCCCACAGCTATGGGGAGCCAGGAAAAAGACAATATGTTTTGTTTTAAAGTAATCTTGCACAACAGTAGGTGGGTCTCTGCAGACGTCCAGCTGTTTGGGTGTGTTTTCCACAGCCAGATAATGATTTTCACACAGCATTTCCTTTCTTGCCAGCTGTGCCGGTTTCTGTAGAGTCATAGACCCGAAAGCTTCCAGTGTCCACAGCGATGGTTATCAGAGCATTAGTGAGAAAACACCAACCAAGGACCCTTGCAAGCAGGCTAGGAGTTACTCACACCGTAACAGGGCAATTTAATGTGTAGTAAGTGGAGGTTTCAGCCAGCTTTTTCTTGGCTAGATGGCCACACGCAGAAGGTGACCACAACAGATGCAGTAAGCTAGAATTCATATAATACACTTTGGAAGATTTTAGGCACCTAATTACATGCAACACAAAACACCTGAAGTGGGGAACCTAAATCCTCTGCCTAGTTAATGGAGACATTTCCAGATAAACTACATTTAAAACTAACATTTAACTAACATTTAACTAACATTTAAAATCAGATGGCGTGAATGCACCAGTAATTATCCACTTTGCTGACAAAATCAACAAGAAAGTAATAAGACTCAGTCTTGCCTAGAGACAGAGCACTAACTGGGAAGTAGGATACATGGATTTGTTTCCTACCTATATTGAATGACCTCCATATGTTAATTTCCCAGGGATATTAGTCCACAGTTTTCCAGTCCTACTTTGCTGGGACTCCAGTTCAGCTAATAAAGGATGCTGTTGCCCATCTACTAGTCACAAACAGTTGTTTCAGCACTTCCCTCTTTTCCCACGACCAGGGACACTTTTGTGATGAATCTGATGCTGAGAAGTTTCTAGATAAGTTAGACTTTCCTGAGCTACAGTACTGACCAGCACTGTCATACTGGCATCTCAGGAGGTTTCCAGTACTTCAGCAGTCCAACCTGAAGTTTGTGATCCCAGTTTCCTTTTGCAGTCATTTGTTTATTTTTATGGCATTGTGACAATCATTCTCCCACTGATGATTTGTTTTTCTTTGTGTCCTGCAGCCACTCTTACTTCAGCAGCATGTCTTTATCATCCATACTGACCTATTTTGAAGCACCACATGCAAGCATCTCACCACACAAGCAGTTTGTCTCAATGCCACGCCATACCATGCATTCATAGTTCAACCCCTTGCTGTCTCAGCTTTAAATCCCTAGCAGAAATTTTTTTCACTTATATTTGTCACCCATTGCCACCCACCAAGCCAACATATCACTTTAGCTCTGACTTGTGTATCTCTGCTTTGTACTACAATCTGGATCAGATAGCTCCCTAAACCTACAGAGTTTATTGATTAGGACTACAGAGATCACAATCAGCCAGGAAGTGATAAAGCAAGCTAATCCATATGCTTCGATACATCTATATGTACAGATACGTTGTTTAGAACACACAGATCCATAACGATATTTCACATAGCCACCAAAATTTTATAGATCTGCTTTTGCGGCTTTCATAACTGATTTTGAACAAAACATCCCAGAGATTCAGCAAAACTTAAAGGTTGCTGTCCCAATCTGGCATTTTTTTCCTGGGAACTGATAGGATTATTTGATTTGTTCAGTCTTTCCTGATGCTTCTACACCTACTGCGAACAAGTGCTATGCCATCGGTGCCAACCTAAAAGGGAGTATCCTGAGAACACGGTTGATAGTAACAGAATTTATCTCCAGCACAAAGCTTTGTGGATATACGAAGCGCTAACAAAACCCACACGCTGCACAGATCACGCTACCAGTCTTGAGTCACTAATCTGTTCTACAAAAAAAGTTGCCAGCCCAGTTGCAGGATCAGCAAGCTCCAGGGCTGCCCATCAGTCAGCCTCAGAGCCATCGCATTAAAATCCTTGCGAAAAAGTCAACGGAAGTTGACTGCTTTATTATTTGTCACTCCGAGCCTTGAAGAAAATTCTGCAGGAGCGTTTATTCTCCCGCTTTCTCGAGCAAACTCTTGTCAGAAGTTGAAGCCAACTTGCCTGTTGGCAGAATGTGGCAGAAACTCTATCAAACTCTAAGAGGAGATGAATTCTTTCTTATTTCTGTTTTAGTTAGCGACTGGGGAGAAGATGCCCAAGACACCCTTCAAGACGGATCAGGCTATAAGTGCTCTTCCAGGCTGCCAAACTGAGGTGTCAGCCAGCTCCTCTTTGAGAAGCCCCTGGCACATTAACTCCCCAGAGGTGAAGATAACAAACCAGACCTTTAGACAAGTGGGGCCTAATTACCCCAACTTTTCATTAACTTTGGTAGAGATACATTGACACTGACGTGGAATTAGAGCGAAGGCTAGTTTGTCTCCTCCTGTAGCTGGCAAATGCCAGCCCAGATCCAGGGATGAGACATGCCCCTTGTCCAGCGCCGCCGTTGCACAGATTTATGATGCATTTATGCCTCTGATTCCTTTCCCACTTCTTTCCTACTGAGACGTAACGCCTTCTGGGGAAGGGTGCATCTTACACGCATCTACCTGTGGACTGATGTTGCCTGAAACTATAGCAGCTTTATACTGCTGCAGCTGCATTCAAATATAAATACTCAAAATGACAGAGCAGTGATTGCACCTGCATCAGATCCTTCCTGTGTGGGAAGGGGAATAAGCTGCAAAAGTAGAAGGCAGGTCTGCTGTGGTGCAATACTATGGCTTGTAACAGTATAGTTATTTTAGTGGCACATTTATATTCTCAGCTGAAATACTGCTAAAATCTTCCAGTGCTGACCCAATCTGTGCTGGAGAAGAATCTTTCACAACGCCGCTGCAATCCTGACTGCTACCTGTGGCTGTTACCATAATGCAAATACTGAATGATAAAAAGTAATAACTGGACACGAACTGCATGCACTGTGCTGTCATGGGCAGGCAATACAAATTACTTGCGGAAATTTTTCCTCCTCCCCTGTATTCTGCTGTAGGTGACAAGCTCTTTGTTAACTTTTCCTTCACTGTTAGCAATGAAAATGTGCTTATGTGGCAGCTAGTAACTCAAGCTTCCCACGGGGACAGTTAATCCTCTGCTCCTTGGTCCCGCGCTTAGTTCCCTCAGTCACTTTCCCCCTACGGATCCAGTAACAGAGCAGGAGAAGACGTGCCGGAAAGAGAATGAGAGCAATAATTAACCACAAGGAATGGAGAAACAGGACTGGTTAGAAAGATCAAGAAACAATGGCATGTCAAACAGCAAAACATCAGTGCTTAATGGTTTAAACAAGTAACATGAAAGCCTTGTTCTTTCTTGTCCAATGACACAGGAGTCTCCCTATCCACAGAAATATCTCTCTGTTAAAGGATAACATTAAACAATCCAATCTTTAATAAGCCACGGGAAACCTAGAGGCACAATACAGACCCCCTTTGTTTATCAGAGACCTTATATGCCCAGAGGTCTTCAGATGAATGAGGTGCCAGACAGCAGTCTGGGAAGGCTGGGGGTGTTAACTCAACACCCTCCATCAGCTTCACAAAACCATCACTGCTCGCGCTCAGACTCCACCCTGTCTTTCCCACAATGGCTGAGGATAATGAGGAAGTTATTCCAAAACTGTTAAAAAATCTGAAATAATTCTGCTTCTATCTGAAAGTCAGGTTTTATGCCACATATTTTCTACAGGATTGACACGGAGAGAAAAAAATCTTAGCTTTGATGAGTTCAACAGTGACATTCCAAAAGAGTCACAGGCTCGCCTAAGTAGGGGCATGTGGTCCTGTTTGAGATCTCCTGGGGTATCCCACAGTTTCTTGCTCATCTCATACGCATCGTTGGAATACCTTGTGGCATCTCATATAGAATGGCCATGTCTAGATACCTGAATTGCTCTTCGGTCTATACTGGGCTAAAACTTCACCCTAAGGCTAGTTTGGGATGAGATGATAGCAGAGTTTGCAGAAAACTTCCTTTTCTTGCCTGGATCACAATAGCAGTCAGCCCTTGGAGAACAAAACACTGCAGAGGCAGGATGAAAATGTGTGACCAGCGTAGAGCTCGTTTACCCTCTCTGGCTTGCAGCATGGGGAGGAGATCAGGCATTTCAACAAAAAGCAAGCGTTAGAAGAAAAAAACTTAGGTCTGGATGTCAGGTCTTTAAGATTTTTCTTACTTGTACTCTGAAGGTTCAAAACTGTAACCTCTTAAATAGGGATTTGACTAATGCCTCATATAAAGCCCACTGAGTTCTGCTCTAATACCGGTTCTACACTCGCATGACAGACTGAGCTTCCACATTTGCACCACTGGGGCACCAACTCTACGTTAATTTCATTGCAAGTATTAAATCTAGCTGCAGAGAGGCAGTTTCAAGACTAGGAACTTTTGAAGATCCATCCAAATCCTTGATTAAGACATGGAAAGCCCAAGCTACCTGTTTAATGTTTTTCTTTCAATAGCAAACTAACACAAGGGGAAAAAAACCGAGGTTTCCGTGCTTTGCGCGGAGACTGGGCTGGCAGGTTCTGCTCAGGGCTTTCCTCACATCGAGCTCCAAGCACAGCCACCTGGGAGTCACTTGACTCCCAGACTTGGTCAGGCTCATGGCAACTTCCCAAGGACTCATTTGCTTGTTCTAAGAAAAGAGATCCACTGCTATCTTTAAAACTGAAGCAACCCAGAGCTCTGTCCCATTAGCTCCACAGGACAGATAAGTTCAAAAGCACTTTGGCGGAGAACGCATATCTGACACCTTTCCCTTCCGTGATGCCTCTCCAAGTAGACTCCTAAGCTAAACAACAGTCTTTGATAGGACATTTGGTAAAACAAAAGGGATTTGGGAAGCTATCTGGAAAAAATCTGGCCCCATTCCTGGAAACATTCGAGGTCAGGTTGGATGGGGCTTTGAGCAACCTTATCCAGTTGAAGATGTCCCTGCTTATTGCAGGGGATTTTGGACTAGATGATCTTCAAAGGTCCCTTCCAACCCAAACTATTCTATGATTCTATGAAAAATGGCCTGCTAAAGAACTAGTTGCTAATGCACGTTATGTCCAGAAAACTCCTGTGAGCTTACACTTCGTCAAGCTAGATGATTCCTTATGTGACGGGTAATCTAAAAAGGTGGTGAAGCGCATGCAAATAGGTAAGTGCACTCCTGCACAGAGTGCAACCCCTCTCTGAAAGGCAGTATGGAGACTTAAATACATGTGGGCTGGGTCAAAATTCTTCATTTGCACCAGGACAAGAGTGTTTAACAGCCTCCTTTGCTCTTCCTCACACTTGCAGAATAAAGGTTCCCAAAACCTGTAAAGCGGCCAGCGTGGTGTTTACACCTTGCTACAAGGAGCAGCGAGCAGCCGGGGTTTGATCATGAAAACCTTCTTCGGTGTGAAATTATCACCTGAAGGGGGAGAGAGAAAACAGGATGACTGTAGCTGTGATAGAAAAAGATACTATGATTTTTCTTGAATTTATGGAGTTAATCTATGAGGGTTTACAAAACTGCCAAGCCTCTAAGAAAATCCCTGGTATAGGGATAAGTTTGCCCTTCTTTCTGTTTTCCCCTTCTGCCAGACCCCTTAGATGGATTTACCAGGCAGATGGATCTGGGTATTTTTTGGAAGGAGGCATCCTGGGCAGGGAAGGGTTACAACCACAGATGCCCCACATTTGCAGTGCTTCTCTAAGCCTCCTGTGCACACAAACAAGAGACGGCTGCTGTGCCTCTCCATGTTAAGAAAGATAAAATCAGGTCACTTAAGACAGGGAGAAGAGAGAATGAAACAAAAACAGAGCTAAGAAATCACAACTAAGGGAACATCCTGTACATGTAAGAGTAACGCAAAGGGAGAAGTGAAATTCCTGCCGTCAGACCCCAATTCTCGCACCAATTCCCTCTGTTGCCATGAGAATGTTTTGGGTTTTTTTTTTCTGCCTTCTTTTCCCCACCTAAAAAAAGGGGACAGTACTTACACAATCACTTTGCAAAGTGCATAGGAGGATTAGCTATTATTTATCATATAAACAGAGCTATGGAACTGCGAAGGAATACTTTTAATAAATAGCTCATTACTTCATTATGTTTTTGACTTCGGCTCTTCCCAGGAAGGTCAATCAAATTTGATTTTTCTGCCATCTGCCCCAAAAAGTGCAGATCCCTTAACCATCTCATCCCTGATGGGCTGCCTTTACCTAAAATGACTTGCGCACAACACCTGCTTTTACACAATGTGCGTCTCTTGGTCAGTCATGTATGTGAGTCACAGTGAACAGCACATTAAACAATAACGTTGATTTGTATTTTAATAATCTGACCTTGTTTTAGCTGGACAGGCAATGATTTACATCCCGTCATGTTGCAGACACGACAGGTTATGGATCCTTGTTACGCTGTTGTGAATACTGAGTGACTCCGGTGAAGCCTTCAGAATTCTACCACAGAAATGGAGATCAAAATAACTTTAAATAATTTGGGGGATTTAAATAACTGGGAGGTGGCTGCAGCCTTGCTCTTCAGGCTTTAACCTACACAAGCTTGAGAGATTTTGTACCCTTTGCAACTAAGGACCAGGGCAAATTTCTATTCCAGCGTACCCAGAGCCTATTTTATTTGTTCTAATCAGATTGACCTGGATTCAGCTGGCTTCCTCCAAGCAAAATTCACTGTAGTGCTCAAGAAAGAAAAAAAAAAAAACCAAATCCTCACAATATCTGCCAGATGTAGTGACCCTCAGATAAAAAAAAAAAAAAAAAACAAACAAAAAACCCAAAAAAACCCAAAAACAAAACAAAAAGAAAAAGAAAAAAAAGAAAAAAAGAAAAAAAAAAAGAAAATATTTTCATCAGCATTTATTTTATTTCTTCAGCTGATTTGCTTTTGTCTCCTAAAAGCCTGTGGGACACAAAGACGGCACTAACTTTCCTCCCCATCACAATGCTCAGCGATAACGTTAGCTGACCCACTTCAGTGCTGCAATGAGTTATGCTATTAAATGACTGAAGGCAAATCAGCTCTCCTGGCTTCTCACAATGTAAGTCTCAATGCATATGAAAAAACTTACTTCTTTATTTTTATCATTATGAGGGCTTACCACTTACCAGCGAGTGCTTTCTAGCGAGCTGGAAGCTGCCATATGACCAGTGTAGAGACAGTGAATAGTAATTTAGTCTGTTTATTTTGCACATTACACAAGAGAATGATTATAATAGGTCTGGATTAACAGCAGAGGGTTACTTGACACTGTTTTCCTGTCTTTGGCCAACTCTCAGTGCAGAAGGACAGGTGTGATGGATGTGGCACCTGGCCTGTGCTGCAGAAGTACAAATGTCAGCTTCAGAAAGGAGCCAGGAAAATGTAAAAGGATTCAGTCTAACCCTGATCCAGGTCTTTCCATGGGCTTTTCCTAAAGGCGGCTCAACTGCTTTCACAAGACCAGATTATAGAATAACTTCTGTTCCTATTTTCTGACGCCACCTCCATCCCAGAACAGGGTGGAGCCCATGGCAAACTTTGCTCGTACCAAAATGCAGTTCTCTGCCCTCTTTGCTTCCTTAGATATTTAAGTCATTGCACCGGATGACTGGATCCACTCCTATTCCTGAAGTGTCTGAAAGCCCTCTTCACTGTTCTACCATTCCTGAGTTGAAGGCTCACTCATCCTCCTCCATCAGGCTGTGGCAGATGATCTTCTTCCTCCCTCTCTTGTGCACGAGGGATTCAGAAACAGAAATAACTGTTTGCTTTTGAACCCTTGTGAGCACATGCGGATCTCAGCAGCTGCTCATGGCTGTGTGCAGCATTGGCTCCTCCTCCACTTTCCTCTAACATCGCCCAGGTAGGAGGTGGAGTTTCCTCCTTCTCCTGACCTGCTTGGAGGGAAGCATCAGCCTAAGCTAGTCTTGTCATTAAATCTTCTTGGGCTTGGAAGTAAATGGTTGCAAATGTGCTGCTTTGAGAAAACAAAGATGCAGTTGGATAGTCCCATCTGTTCCCCCTTGGAGTCTGGAGGGATACTTGTCTGATATGAGATGAAGAGAAAAATTGGGATGAAAGGCAACTGGCTTTGGGCTCATTTTAAAGAGGCTTCCTCTTTCATAAAGTATTCTGATTATTCACTGCAGGGTTGGTTCAGAGATGGATGGATCTTCCAGGGCTGAGGAAGGGATGGTCTCCATCCACTGCTTACTTGTAACCAGAGGGCCCACTGCACGCTGGCATTTAGTTAGGCAAAATGGAAGGAAGGGAAGGCTATCGCCTTGGTTAAATTCAGTATCAATCCATTGTTAATAGGCTTAATTGATAATGATGACTTTTTTCTTTCTCCACATCAGAAGGCAGTTCACGCCAAGAGAGTGTTATAATGAGAACAGGAGCTCAAAGTAGATGGGCACATATTTTGAATACCAGTCTGGGGGAAGGGGAAGATACCTTGATGGGTTGAGAACTCTAACAAGCAGGACGGGGTTTCCAATGATTGCACTATAAACTACGTGCTGGGCATGTATTACAGTAATCTCGATCACTAGGGACTCACTAATTGGACATTTAAGAGCAGGCACATAAATAAAATACCTCCAGATTGTGGACAGATTACATGCATGTATTCAGTTCTGTTATGGCTACACTTTCTTCATGATTCCTGTTACATGGCCCATTGATAGGATTTTAAAACTTAATCCCCCAGGCCAGTGAGTCCAGAAAGTACTTCCTAAATAGCATATTGCCAATACCGATCTGAATTAAGACCAGCCTGTAAATGCTGTACCATGCAATTGATTTGACTTTGCACTGTTTGGGTTTTTTTTCTTTTCTTTCCATTCTTCCCAGATGATATAAAACAATAAAAGCATTTCAGGAAAAAAAAAAAAAAAAAAAGAGAAGGAAATCATTCTTATTTTGGTATTCAATTGAGGAGCAAGAGTAATACCTCTGAGGGACTAAAAGAACACCGTTAATCAGTTTAAGATCACAATTTTAGTTTTGTGAAGGCAATGATAGTAACAGTTTACATAACTGGAGTGCCTTTCATTTCAGAATATCCTGAAGATCTTTGCAAACTGAAATTTGTGGAGAAGTGTCATACAGCAATCTGACTAACTTTGGCAACTCTGTACGAACACTTAGCAACAAGACAGTGAATTCTGTGAAAAAGATTGTTCGGAATCAGGTGATCTTTAAGGTCCTTTCCAACTCTAACCATTCTATGATCCTATAAAAAGGCACTGTTCACGTGCACTGTAAGGTGACAGAAATATACCCAGTATCTCAAAATTAATTCATTTTTTTTTAATGCACGTATGATAGGTGAAACATTTTGACCAATGAAGCAATTTTCAGTTCTACAGTGGATCAGAACTGATTGCTCTTTATAATTTTTTGTAGATTTTCCAAATCTTGACAGTTTCCTCATTTCGGTTGTGATCCATAACTGTGTAACTGACAATCAAATAAAAAACCAGCACCCAAAGCTGATGGTATGTGGTCACCAGCTCTATAAGTTGGTTATTCTCATTTCTAAACAAAAAGATTTCAAACTTTCCTTGAAAATAAAGTCTTAGATTATTAATTTGCTCTAGGTTATTCATAATATTCTTTTTTCAAAATGCTTAAAAACTCTGAAAGGATGGAGGTATTTTAAGTGTCCCCAAATACGTGCGCTTGTTTTTTTCCTGAAGCAGTCTTTTATATGTTTGCCTTAGGTTCTGCTTGACACACTGCTTCTACCCTCTATTTTTGGAACATTAGGTGAATCCCAAACTTATACACAGCTGCGCTGTTTCGTTCCTTCTTGCTTGAGGCTGGGGAGAGCATGCCTGAACTGAGCCTGAGCTCTCCTTCAACACTTCTTGGTACGTACAGGTGGCACGTGAAATGGTTATTATTATGTTGCTTTAGCTGTAGGAAAGGAGCCAGGCGCGGAGGAAATTGTGACTCAGAGATGAACAGTTTGTAATACTTCTGGGCTTCTTCAGGGCTGGTGTAACCAACTCATGATGTGCAGCCCTTGCGGAGGGCTGTACACTAAATTGGGTGACGCTTTCACACGTGGTGGATGTCACTACAAAGCCCCTGAGTCAATGAGTCGACAGGGTGACGCTGACTTGCACCAAGGCGGAGAGTGGCCCCGGCTCTAACCCTCGTCTTCCAGATGAATGCAAGTCTTGTCGCAGATATCGCAGGACACATCTAGAGTCTTACAGTGACAGGAGCCAGGGACTGAGCTCCAGCGCTGGCTCCCTGAGGGCTACCGCTGCTTGGCTGCTGGCGCTCCGTAGCCATGTTTTGGACCATTCCTACTGGATCGCACCAAAACAAATCAGCTCCTGGGGTAGCAATGAGTGTGGGAGCTTCTTGTCACTTGTCCTTTAGGCTGTAGCTAAGTCCCTAGCCCTCTTTTTTCTTTTTTTTTTCTTTTCTTTTTTTTTTTTTTAAAAACAACATAGACTGCTGTAGAGATTACAGATGAGACATCTTCTTCTAGGGGAGATTTCCCCAAGCGTGCATTTCTCAGCGTCTTCCTTTTTTTTTTGTGATCGTATTTATTTTTTTCTTTACCTTTTTTAAATGCTTATCCTACCAAAGCTGTACCACTGACCTACTTTTTAAAATGCATCATAGAAACCCCTGGTTCTTCAAACGTTTTAATATAGAAGTTATACTGCAAACGTTAGTCCAAGCAGGTAACGGACCAAAGCAAATATTTACTATAGTGCGTGTAAAATGGAAAAATAAAAAGAACATATAGATTTTGTCAGGCCCATGAATAAAGCAAACAGCGAGCGAATTGTGTCGAAACATAAACCAAGCAATTCTTTTTAGCCATGCAAATCTCCCATAGCCAGTCTGAAGTCTCGATCACAAAGCTTTTTCTGCGATGTTAAAGAGAAGACCTTCCTTTCACTGCAGAGTGATAAAGAGGCACTAAGCCCTGCTCTGTCGTTAGTCACAAGTCATTTTAATGTGGGTTTGTAACACTGTGAAAGACGACCTGCAAAAGGCAAGTGGCAGGCTATAATTCTGTGCCTTGGAAGGTAACACCGGGATCTACTAGCTGATAATTGACTTTCCTGTTATACACTTATCATCTGTAACACTTTTAGACCCTCAGTGGGTCCTTGCTAGCAGTGTGTGTGTTAATGCCTGTGACAGGGACAGAGCAGTAAACTGTCCCTAGCGTGGAAATGACTGTCCCGTCCTGGCCGAAAGCAGCAGCAACAGCCACGCAGCTGTGAACCCAACTCCAGTTGCCAGTCACAGGCCACTAATTATCATTCTTTTATATGATACGAGCGCTATCTGGCCTCAAAATTGTGTAGAAGCACAGTGTAAGATATTGTCTCTGCCCTGAAGAATTTATAATCTGATCAGGCAAAGGGCTGGAAGGGTATTTGGGAAATACCACGACATTTGTGCCCTGTTTTCAAACACCTCCCTAAGCGCTGACAAGTGGCTACTGTCAGAGACAGATAGGAGGCCGGATGGACCTTTGATTTGCCTGGTCTGACCGTTAAGAGCAGCCAGAGGAAATCCATGCACTGAGGACTCAAGGGATTTGGCCAGAGCCAGGTCAACATCCGAAGAGGGCAGAGAGCCCAGGGGTTGCAACCTGCAGCCCAAGCTGGGAGCTGCTGCCTTGCATCCAGACAGGTCTTCTCCTCCTCCTCCCCGTGCTCTGCAGACAGCCTAATAAGACTTGTATCCAGGGATTTCCAGACTGAGGCAGGAGCGCTGACACAGACATTTCCTGGGCTGCTTGCATTGCTGCTTCTACACATTTGACGTTGTAGAGTGGCAGGAGTAGCTGCAAAAGCCAGCCTGGTTAACACGGATAATGAACCCGTCTGCGTGCACCTGCTCAGAGCAAGCAGTGATACCTTCACATATGTATTCCAGTTACATCCCGCTTGTGGAGTTTGATATTCACCTCCGTGTGATGAGACAGCCTTTAAGGCATTGCTGCTGGAATCAGCACAGCCTGCGAACTGCTCCTCTACAGACTCCTCCAGATTTAAGCAGGGAAGGAATACCGCCAGGGCAGGCTGAGAAGACAAAATACAGATGGGCATTTCTGTACTGCTCCCTGCGAGCCTGGAGGAAGGCATCACGGGTGTAGGAACACGAGCCAGAGGCATTACTCAGCTTCAGAATTACAAGAACAGATAAAACCTTGGCTTTACTCTCCCTTTGCTGCCTTGATGAAGGGTGTCTCCCACCTGTGATTCCCAGTTTGCGCCGTAATCCTCACCTGCCTTAGTGTGTATATTTTGGATACACACTTGAAAGTTGTGATGATATCTGGCTTTCAATAGAGTTTCCCCAGCCGTACCTAGCAGGTAATTTGGCTCTGGTTTGTTTTGTAAATTTGATACATCATGTCTTCCTAAGGCAACTAGATGTGTTTTCTTTTGGAGAGTAGAGAAGGAAGGGGCAGAGAAAAGGGATGGGAAGATTTAGCAAAATCTATTTTTAAAAATGGTAAAATCCACTAGATGTATGGACACATTTTCCCTCATTCTCCTTTGGTTTCTTTAACATGAATGATGAACTAACACTGATTTTTATCTGGTAACTCATTTGGGATGTTGAATTTGTGATGAATCCCAGAGCAATAGGTTTTATTATTCTAATTCGCTATTACTAAACTGAGTTTCACCAAAGCAAGCTGGTGGATGTAGAAAAATGTCTCCAGCCAGTTTCAGTTCTGAACTAGACCATGAAATTATAAATAATAGTCATGTCTTCTACAAGCCAGTGAAAATATGTCTGTAAAATAGTTCACTGCTGGGACACAGCTGAACTTGAGCGTCTGAATGCAGTTTAGAAGGACTGCATGTGAATGCCTGTGTGTGAGGGAGAAAAAAATTGAAAAGTAGCTAGAAGCAGGTTATGATCCTTTATTTAACTCCATCACACCTGTCTTCTTGGAATTAGGTACCCCTAAATGCCTGTGAAGAACGACAGCTTTTTGAAGTCACGATGCCGAACTGAAAAACATCCTTTCACCTTGAACGCAAGAATCAGTATTGATCCCCTTTGCTGTGTGGTAGCAGATTTCAAGGTCAGTCTCCCACTGGCAATGTGGAGCCAGGATAGATACTGCAGTGCCAGTCTTTTATTTCCATTTTTCCTCATTTATCTGGAGCAAAATATGTATGAGCTATATCTTGGCAATTCCCTTTTTCCCAAGCAATTCATATACCACAGTCCTGAAACTCAACCGTTCTCCCTTGATCTCTTCCCTCTTGAAAATGTCCTGTCTCCTTTTATCTGTTTCTCTTCCCAGTACTGTCTCTTTTAAGCTCAGAATTTCCCTCACCCAAACCCACAGCCCTTAGTAACATTTCTGCCACAACTAATCAAGTTTTTGGAATTCAAGTTCAATCCACCAGTGGGAAAGATTGCTTCTTACTGCTGCAGTCCAAAATTAGGAAAATATGCTTTTACCCGCGGAATCCAGAGCAGAGCCATATTTGTATTAGCCACTGTATATACCCATCTTAACCTTTTCAGCTATTGATACATTTTAGTATTGAAAAAAAGGCAAACTAAGTCAAGGTTTGTGAAGAGGTTCCTTAATAAGCCATTAAGAAGAGGAGTCGCAAAACCTAATTCATGGACTTACAGATTCTTTTTGTCCTGTTCCCTGATACTCCGAAAAAAAAAAAAATCACAGAAAGCTTAAATAACATACTACATTTATGCGATTCTTTAAAACAATATCTGTTTAATTTAAGTGTATTACTTGGGATTTTTGTCATGATTTTTTCACTATTTCTTTAGACAGGATGTCACCTGTTGCAGGGAAACAGTTGCAATTTGTCTGTTTTCATGTGTCCTTTGTCTTCTAGAGCTACATGGTGTGAGAAGGTCTGTTCTGTTTAGGGGAACCAAACTGTGACAATCATTTTGTTCTGGGACATAGTGCTGCTGCCTGGTGCTTTTGAAGATCTGGTGGCCTAAATTCAAGCACGTTTGAAGGACTTTTCTGGATGCATGAGTGAAAAAAAAGCCACTTTCTTTCTAACTGAACTTTTTTATAAAACTTGGATATTGAGCAGGGAGTTACGATGGCAAGGGAAGACACTGAACGCTGGGTATGTCGTTCTCTAATGCATGTTGGCATAGATTTATATAAATATGTATTCACACATATAGAATTATACGTATATAAATAAGCTTTGTATATAAATAAGCTTTATATATAATGCTGTATGTACCGCAGTTGTCTATGTACAGAAATATGCACAAAATACGTATTTATATATATACAAATAGGCCATGATTTGATGTTATTAATCTATACCACCAACACCTGTTGCCATGATGTAGTTACAACACCTCAAATAGCTTTTGTCACTAGCATAAAAAAAAGCATTCAGGGAGCTAGTGCTAAAGTGAACGGTCAAAATCACTTGCCAGTATAAACATATGTCTTCATAAAACAGGTTTGTAGTTACAGCTACACTAGCAAATCTGTCCCGGTGTAGACCATGCTTATGCCCTCAAAGGAAAAACAAGCCCCATGGACGTCTCTGAATTTGTGTCGTGTACAAGTGTATTTTCTTTCCCTAGCAGACGAGGAACCACATGGAAAAAAAAAAAAAAAAAAAATCAGTCACAATTTTTCAGAGCTTCTTAAGAGGGTGTAAATACTCAATTCCCTTTCACTTTAGCAGCCATTCAGATTTTACCTCTAGTATTCTATCCTGCATTCCCAAAGCACCGTGAGATTGTGATAAAATAAATCAGTCTTATCCCTTAGGATGAATGATAAACCCGAGGAGCGGCATTTCAAGACCTTTGGAAGTGTAGCAAAACAACCTACAGGTAAAAGGCACTACACCTGAGGGGGAACACTTCTTTCTCTTGACCAGGATGGATTTGGTTATGAAGAAGTGAAGATCACCAGGAGAATCATGTAAGATTTTTGAGCAACTCTCTCCAGCTGGCCCAGGAGAGGGCACTTACATGTCGTTCATGGTACTCAATGTCATATATTGCCCTTGACTATGATTCTTGGTGCTCAGAGGCAGGAGGGTTCTCCTGCAATCTGCGCAGGAGAGCAAGCAAAAGTAGAGAGACAAAATACTTTGCCCAAGGTCACCCTAAGTTTGAGACTCAAAATTAGAGTGCTAAACTACATGCACTGTACCCTGGAGAAGAACAGTGTTCAAATTTCACTGAAGCTTCTGGCTAAGCAAGAGAACACAAGACCAGCTTAGTTTCCAGTTAAAAATTCAACCTGGCTAACGTGCAGCAGTTGAGTTCAAAGATGCAGCCAAGCTCTGAGCCTTTCCGACTGTATGGATAGTGAGCGCTTCATCAAAGTTTTCATTAATCCTGAAATTAATTTCCACTTTTCTTTCATTTTCTCTTTCTTGAGGACATTCCCATTCTTGAGACCTCTAAACGTATCCTTATTTCCAAGGGAGCCAGTAAGAGAAAAGCTGATTAGCTACTTTTTAATTTGGAACAATGAACCTCTTAAGGTTCTCAACAAAGTTTGGCGCTTCCTGATGGTTTGTTGCTGTAAGCGGAGCTCATTGCTCACAAGAAAAACAAAGCGCTAACAAAGCCATAAAGAAGTGAAAGGATTTGCCTAGGATCCCCTATTTTCCAACAGTAGAGACAGAGAGACCACCTAAATCTCCTGATTTTCGCATTGTTGGGATCTCTAACAACCCACATACCTTGCCTTCCTCTTGTAATGGGGACCATGCAGGACAAGTCGCTGGATGAACAGGGAACAAAGAGCTGTGGGTTCCTGTAAGGTCTCCTGCCCTGCTCAAGCAGCCTCAACATATCTAAGCCAACCTCTGAGGTCCCTCTCTGGGCTCTGCCATCCCACTCTGGCTCCCCAGCTGACTCACCCTCTACCACAAAGGCCCTTCTGTCTTGCTCCCACCCTTTATACAACAGAATTCATTTTCCCATTTGGTATTTTATTTTGATGTTCCAGGCATAAAAAAGCAAATGGTTCCCTCAAGCCATTTCCTCTCTATGAAGCTGTGAAATAGCTTTGCAATTTTGGAGCAGTTTAAAATGCATTGTTATATTGAGAAAGAAAAGGGGAGGAGGGGGGAAGCTTCTTTTCTAACTTTGAGTACTGAATGCTATAGGAAAACCAGATTGAAATTCTTCAAATAAGGATTTCATAGCTTCTGCAGTTATCAAGGCGAATGGCTCCCTATTTGCATACTGCCATCTATATAAAAGAAATGAGACTCAACGGTTTTATTATAATTATATAGCTTGGTTTTTAGTATTAATAAGCCTATTGTTATCACCACTGCCTTTCAAAAAAACCCACCACGTTTCTGTCATGCAGACTGAAATATTGGAATGTATTTTTAAGGCACGTCCTAGAAAAGTAAAACCTTTCCAAAGACTCTCCTTGGTTTGTTGCTCAGCACTGAACTAGTTTGCTGGAGATTATCACCAAGGACTGTGTTTGATCATTGGGTTTTTCAGTGCTCCCTTGCTTGCTGAGCGCTGCTCAGGATGCGCAGTGCTTTATTTAAGATTCACAGCGGAAGGGAGATGCATGCTTTAGAGATGGTATCAGTGCCATTTTCTGTGGGACTTCAGGCCGTTCCTAGGTGCCTGGGTTGATGTGCTATTAAAATGGAGCATCCTTCATTGAACCACAAAAGAAGGTGACTGATAATTAAGGTGAAAATGCTGCTCTCCTGTCTACGCTGCAGAACTCTTATCAGATATGTGAACTCTCATCAGGCGCCCTCTTATCTCTCCTCCTGTGCATCCTGTGCTGGAATCCCACACCCAACTCCCATCGAGATCAACGGGAGCTCCACTCAGGGTGTGAGAGCACAATAGCTGGTGGAGTGTCCCAAGTGTGACTCTGCAAGCACAATGTGGTCTCAGGGACATGGTACACAGAGAGGAAATGTAAAAGGAAAAAATCAATGGCTTTTGAGGCTGATACTATATATATGTTGTTCACATATATCAAGGTTGTTCATTTGGTGTCACAATCAAGAAAGAGATGCTAAAGCTCAAAGGCTGAAATGCTTCAGCTTTCGATATTCACAAGGACACATTCTGATGGGGTGAAAAAGAGGTTTCTCCCCCAGGGTAGAGAAATGTGTAGAAACCTGTGGCTCACTTTCAGAGACTTTTTGCATAGGAAAAACAGAAGCATAACTTTTTCAAGCAGATAATACAAGGGAGCTTTGTGGGGAAGGTCACAGTCATAAAAGCGGGGGTTTATCTAAGCTAAATCTCAGCATGTCAGTCACTTCAACTTCAGACATATCAGCAGGTCCTATTTGCCATCTCTGTGGCTGATCTCAATCCATTTCTTATGGGCACAGTGATAGAAGTGGGTCTTCAGGGAGAGGTTGGAGAAGGACAGATATTTGAGGTATTTGGGGGAGGCAGGCGGAGGCTTTGAACACCAGAAGAGGTTTGAACATCAGGTGGTGTGAAAGGGAGCTGTCAAAAGAGATAAAAGGTGGATGAAGGAGAATGGGAGGGAGATGTTTTACAGCCAAACAGCAGTAAAGAGAAATTTCTAGAGCAGGCAGAAAACACAGGTATATGATACGGCAGGGAAGAAGTTGCTGTAATTGAGAAAGGAGATACTGAAGCTTCATGGCAACTTTCTTAAAAGTATCAAGACCACAAAAAGCTAATTCTGAGCATATGGTTGAACGAAATTTTGGTAATACCCTTTTGTTAGGATTTTACCTCAGTTGCACGCTTCTGGATGCTCTGAATTCCCCTTAAGCCCTGGAATTAGGCACAGGTATAAGAAATGCAGGCCCTAAACCTTTTCAGTTCATATAAACCCATATCTTTAAACCACTGAACCACAGGCACATTTTTGAAGAGCTATAGTGTAGGAGTGACTCTTTCTTACTGTTTTTCATGGCAACCACAGGACTACAACACTGCCCGATACTTGAAAAAATTACCACTGAGATTTAATCCTCTCCATGAAAACAGTTCTAGCTCATTCTTCACCTACCATGAAAAAGACCTCAAGTCTAGATTTATCATCTCCCTGCGCACTTGTCAGCTTGCATTATCCTGACAGAATACAAAAAACTTGAACACATACCCTCTAGTAAAGAATTCACAGACTCCCAATGTGGGAAGGATTAAGCATCATAATAGCCAAACCAAACAATTTCTTAGGGGGTTCATATAAAGTCTGTCAAACATTTTCCATAGCTCTGAGAAGAAAAACAAATGCAAATGTGAATCACCTCTAGGAAAGGCAACTTCTAGGTGTTCAAATGCACTAAATCAATCTATTTGTTTTCGTTTGGCAGAGTCCACAAGTTTTCACCACCTACAGAGCCACGAGATGAGGGACTGCGTTTGGCATGTTTGTATCAAAAGTTCCCAAGGCAGTTTACTAAAGTGAAGGTACTTTAATAAAAATCAACTCAGCTGAAAGAACTTGAGCAAGGAAGGAGAAAATAGGATTAAGGTTTTGACCACTGCTGAAGAAACTCCATCTTCTGCATCTTCCATAATCACCTTTTGAGCATCATGTCTCTGACTTAACATGTGGACACTTGGACCCACACTGGCATCCAGCATAATATACACTTATTAGCTACATGCTCTGGAAGACTTAGCCAAAATGAACACCAAACACAGAAGCTTAATTACAAGTTAGTTTAGAAGACTCTGGACCTACAAAATTATTTATTCCTTCAGGAAGCAATAGGTATGGCAATCTGAATTACTGAAGAAACTGCACACGGCAGGCTAAAGAAGACCTTATTCTTTGTCGTATTTGTCAGAACCACTTAAATCAACAAATTCCTTCCAGCATCAAAGAAAAGAGCTGAGCATTGGAAGAGTTCTTGATAAGTGGTTCCTGTTTCCATGCCAACTTCAAAGGTCTGTTCCTTCATTTCGGGGTTAACTTCTATCACAAAAAAATATCCACAGTATGGAGTGAAATACATCTGCTAGCAGAGGAATTATCAAGAGATAGCAAAATTTACTGTCTGAAAGCAGAAGCTAGATCAATTCAGACTACAATTATTTAAACTCATAGAACAGTGAGAATATTTAAGAACTTGCCAAAGTTCCAGTGAAGTAATCAATAACGCCAATTTATTGCATTGGATGAGAAATTCTCTGCCACCCGAATATGTAGTGTGTTGCGGTTCAGAAATGAAGCTGCTTGGGGAAATGCTGTAGTCCTTGTGACAAAATGAATGCCAGTGGGGCGCTCTTCTGGGTTTTTGACTATGAGTCCTTTAGCTTGAGCATGTCTACAAAGCAGAGAGCTCTTGTTCACGCTCACTGTTTGCCAGACCTTGAGACCACCTTTATGCGTCTGCTCCCTTCCGTCTCTTAACCTGTCTTAGGTTGAGGATTCTTCTGGGGACACTATGTCTGTATATGCGTCTACGCCTCAGTGTGGAGAGGTGTATCTAAGCATTGCTGTAATTTCAGTAGAATCCATTCATAACACCTCTTTTTTTCCCCCCGTTCCTCTTCTCAGTGGTATCTCTCAGCAACTTTCCCTATGTTAGTTAATGCAGCAAATGAGATTACACTATCTGCTACTGTTGATATGCTCAGACAGCATGCTGCCCGTGTTATCAATGTCACTCTCCACCACCCTCCCTCATTCTTGCTAACTTAAACCTTTCAAAACCACTAGCCAACATGGACTGATCTATTACTAATCTCTGACAAATCCTTTGTTAATCCTTCCTCACTTGTGGCCTGATCAGTTCCTACTGAAACCAACGGGAATTTGACTCAAAAAGGGCCTGAACTTATGGCTGCGATGCACAGGCAGTGTTTGAATATGGAGTAAAAAAGTAAAAAAAATTCCTACCAAACAGAATTTCAGAGAAATGAACATACCAAGCTGCTTGTTAACTTGTAGAGGATCAATGAAACAATTGTGCATAGTGGGTGTGGGCTTCATAGTGTACTGCTGTATGGAACAGTGCTTTTCTGGAGTAGCTGGATAAATTCTATAAAAAACTGTTTTATACTATCAGGTTGATATAGCTGGTATATGAGATGTCCAGGTATAGTAAAAGATTCATACACTTTGTTATAAGAACGATAAAGCTGACCCTTGGATACGCCATATCTTTTGCTAGAGAGAAATAGAAATTCTATGAGAACTCATAATTTGGTAAATTTAATTTTCTTTTCTAACCTGTTTTTCTCCCTGGGCTGTTAGCAAATATTTTCTGATATGAAATTTTAAAAGTCATTATCTCGCATTTTTTTCAAATTCTAAGATTTATTTGTTCTTATCTTTTATTTTCTGATATGAAATTTTAAAAGTCATTATCTCGCATTTTTTTCAAATTCTAAGATTTATTTGTTCTTATCTTTTATTCTTCATCTTCCAGTAGCTACCAGGAAGAGCAATCTGGAATCAAGATTTTCTTACTGTATATGCTGGACAGACAAGTATTTTAAAAATAATGTTCTGCAAACAGGGTGTGCTGTCTGGATTGGAGAAGAGATTGATAAACACAGGAAGAAGGGGATGAAAATGAGGGAGTGAGATCACAAAATGAGAAAATTATCTGGCACAATGAGTTTCAATTTACTTTTCAGTGCATTAATGTGAAAATATGTTATTAACAATCACAAAAATCTCTGCTCTGATAGTTTGTCACATTGCTTCATTCAAGAGTGCAGTTGGTACCTTCAATCTGAAAAGTGAAAACTCTGAGTGAATCTCCAAGTGTAAGGGCACTCCTGGTTTCTTTTGCTTTGGAGTTAATATTTTTGAAACGTAAATTGCATCAGTGTGCTTAAAGGCTAAAATCTTTTTTTTTTTTTTACTATATAAGAAGAAAATGCAAAGATTAATTGATGTAGTCAGGGTCACACGGGGAACTTGTTGGTGAAAGTAGAATGCAAGTGCCTTACCCTCAAGTTTATTCTTTATATTATGAGATTGTCTTTGAAAAATACCAGAGAAAATATACAAACAGCCAGTGGGGAATTGCCCTAAACAATTAAAAGTCTGTCGTGCTTGCCAAAACAATTGACACTCTGCATTTTGCAGAGCAGGGGGACTCTTTTAGGCATATGTGCTCACTTGCTAACTTGCGGAATTTGTAAGATGCAAATAAAGATTCGCTGTAATCTGCTGTGGTATTTCTCACCCAGGTTTTTGCTTCAACAAAATAAAATTTCATCTGAATCACTGGAGAAGTAATTAAATGTGACTGAGAATACATTCCTGTGGTGTAGTTAAGTGTTATCTTTGTTTTAGAGATGGGGAAACTGAGGAATAGAAAAATTAAGTGTTAACTCTTATTTAAGAAAAAAATGGAGATACTCAAATCTAGAAACAAAACCTACTTAACTCTTGAGTTTTGCACCCTAGACAATTTTAAAGTAGGGTGTGTGACTGTAGTGTGTCTGACAAAAGATTCCTAAATACAAGGACCAATGATAGTACTTCAGTCGTGATTAAAAATCTAATACTCCCCTGTTGAAAGTCTACTGAAGGCTAATTTGGTTTCTAGAGAAATTATGATAATCACTATTTTAATAAAGAAATACTTACTACATGACTTTTAAAGTCATCCTATAAGATTCCATACTCTCTATATATGCCAGAAAAGCATTTGTTAAAAACTACAAAAGTAAAAGCACAGAAAGCAAGTAACATCCTATTAAATTCAGCGTCAATTTCCTACATGTGATGGATTGCCAAAAATCTAGGAGATTGCTTTCCTAAACTCTCCCATGACAAGGGATCTAGACACGAAACATCTCTTCCCTGTTGCATACGTTCCCAATGAATTAGCATTAAAGTTACCAAAGCCCTTTTCTGTCCTTCCCCATACTGCTGGGTTCATTTCATGGAAACGGCACCTTCTTCTTGCCTCCTTATGTTGTAATGATCGGTCTTGACAAGGGTTTTCAAGGCGGGGGGAGCAGTCATGGCTACGGGCAAAATCACAGCTTCTGAACTTCATGCTTGTCAATAGCTGTTTTAGTTTGCATTGCCGTACTAATGTGCCTTATAAATATTCCCCGGGGCTTTACACACCACCACGTTGCTGTTTTATTCATCAATACAGTCAAAACAGAAGCAGATGCTGTCAGTTAAGGTCAAGGCGTGTTTCTTCCAGATCTCTGGAGTGAAAAGACCTCCATCCTCCCTTATAAAAGAAGGAAATATTCTGTATTCATTTAATAAGTAACTCAGGGCTTAGAATTCTCCCATGTTGACCCCAATATTTAACCTTAACTGCTGTACAGATATTTACCCTTCATGCTGACCCCTCCGCTCTCCCCATTTTACTTGCTCTTTTCTCCCAGAGTGTTTTTAGCGCTTGGCACCCACACCGCCTCACTGTCTGCAGGCCATGCTGTGCGAGGTGGCATCTAACGGGATTGGAAATGACAGCCCAGCCTTCATCCCAAATGAATGAAAAATCGAGTGAAAGACTGGAGTGTGAAAGGTTTGGGGATGGATGGCCCCTACTTATCTAACAGGATGGATGAGGATAGAGGTGCTGCCGGCTGGAGGTTTCCCAGCATTTCCTGCACTTCAAACTCCAGCACTAGCACTGGAGACTTTTCTCAGGGTTCTTATACAATTTAGCTGATCAGTTCTTAGCTCTTTTTTCCTTCCCCCCCCTTTTTGAAAATTTCATCCTAAAGCAGTGGCCCACTTGGGACTGGATTTTAGAACAAACTTGATTCCCCTTAAGCTTGAAAATACATGCTACTATATACCAACAAATACAGACCAGAAATTCCCACTGCTCTTTAACTCCTTTGAAAATCTTGCTATGAGCTTCAGACTGGAAATCGGTGACTTTGAACATTATGGTCAGTGTGTTTCTATTTAGGCACTGATGTGGGATTGATTCGGAAACCAAGGGGAGCCGAACACTTCAAAATATAGCTACAGGGAAGAGTCATTTTTCACAAAGTCCTTGGCTTTCCTGCTAAGACTAATGACAAAGCAGACATCTGGCATGTACATGGATTTCTGGGTTACGTGTACTTGCGTTTGTGCAGACCTGATGGCCCTACCCAGAGACTTTGTCTTCTCAGAGCTTGCCCTTGCGCATCTTCATAAGGAAGTTTGCTTTATGAGTAATCCTCCCTTGCTCTCCCTGCCTCAGCTATCACCACTCTCATGGTTTAACCCCATCCACTGCTCGCTTGCTTCCCCCACCTGGGTTGGGGGAGAGAATTGGAAGACGGAAAGTGAGAAAACTTGTGGGTTGAGATAAAGACAGTTTAATAGGTAAAGCAAAAGCCACGCACGCAAGCAAAGCAAAACAAGGAATTCATTCGTCATACTCCGAACATACCCCCCTTCCTTCTTCTTCCCCCAGCTTTATATACTGAGCATGACGTCATATGGCATGGAATATCGCTTTGGTCAGTCAGGGTCAGCTGTTCCAGTCATGTCTCCTCCCAAATTCTTGTGCATCCCCAGCCTACTCGCTGGTGGGGTGGTGTGAGGAGCAGAAAAGGCCTTGACTGCTCAGCAACAACCAAAAACATCAGTGCACTATCAACACTGCTTTCATCCCGAATACAAAACATAGCCCCACACCAGCCGCTAGCAAGAAAGTTAACTCCATCCCAGCTGAAACCATGACATTCTCCATCCCTTATTCCATACCACTTATGTCATGTTCAGGTCCCACTCTATCCAATACATCCCCCCCCCCCCCCTTCCTATTCTTTGATATAATACACAGACATCATTCCCTTAGTCTATGGACCACCCCTGTGAAATGTCTGTGAAATGTCTGTAAAATGTCCATACATGTCCAAAAATGTCCATTGAGTTCATTTAGTCCATGACTTTGGGCTCCATCTGTCACAACACTCTTTCAGGAGATGGTGTGTGGTGTTGCGTGGAGCTACTGGGCACCAAAGCCAGCTTAGGTCAGGTCACTGCTGCACTTGCGCTTATTCCTGGGCAAATCTTGCTGTTTAATGGAGAAATTCTACTGCAGTGGATTACTACCTGTCTTTAAATATACTACAGCAGTTGTAAATAAGCAGCTTACCAACCATTCTACGTAGTATCAGTGACTCACGTGGCATTGTTTAATGGCCTCTGTCTCAAAACACAGTGAACCCATTTATGGTCCCTGAATTGCTATGTACACGTACCTAATGGAGAGGTTTGCTCTTATTTTAATACTAGTCCTCTTCTGCAAAAGACACGGCATGTCAGAGAAGTGAGACAGCTGCCTACACAGCCAGAGACACTGCGATTGTCTAAGGACTTTAATAAAAGTGGCAGCAATAAGAGAGAAGTAAAACATAGTCTCCGTTTCTCATGCAAGCCTTGTTTGATAAAAATCTGTTGTCATTCAGTAAGCATACAAGTTACGAAGAAGACATGCTGAGCATGCAGAGACTGGGCAGACTTATCTGGGGAGCAAAAGGGGCTGCAGACCTCCGATAGCATTGTCTGGTTCACTTTTCATAAGGGGGGACGTGTCCTGCCCCTCTCTTTCCTCTGCAGTCATGTAACTCTGATTTGATGAACTGTCCTCTTCAAGATACCCATTTTTGGAGGGAAGCGTTCGCTCAAAATTTTCCCTGCAAACCCTGATTTCCATGGAGCTGTTTATCTAGCACGACCTCACCTTGGTGGGGATTGTTGGGCCACGCAAAGTTTGGTACTCATATGGCTGAAAGTTTACTCATTGTGCAAAGATAAGATACTGATCATTCTTTTTTGAGAACAAACAGTTGCCGAGTATTGATGCATGAAAAATATTAATGTCCACCCCACTTTACGTCACGTACTAAAATACATCTTTTTATAAACCAGCCTCAGCTTCCTAAAACTCTCTGGATGGCTGGCTGTCAGCCTGCTGGCCTAGAGTTAACAAGAAGCATTAAGAAAAAAGAGCCACCAAAGCCACATCTGAAGTGAAGAGTGCACACCACACTGTGAACTGGAGGAATGGCAACATCTGGAATTGTGTTATGACAAAGGACCATCCTAAAGCCAACTCATGCAGATGTGTTTGGCTCCAAGGAAGCTTACAATGCTCATCCTTAACCTAAAGAAATGCAGCATGCTCCAGAAAGCAAAATGGAGTTAAAATATGTATTTGATTTAGTATGAAGTGGGGGTAGGAAGAAGAATGTGAAACTTTCCTTTGGCTTATTAAATTCTCCTTTTTAAAGTTGTTTCTGTTCAAATGAGAGACTTGCCAGTTTAGCTAAGCCAATAACTTCAGAGCCAAATGTGTTCGGTTCCAGTGCCATCAAGAAGGATAGATTGTAGAGCTGCTGCTCATTTATGTGTTTGTTCTGATGAAATACAGACATTTATCTTTGTGGAGCTAGTAAAACAATTGCATCATTTTCCCCTGCAAATTGAATCAATGCACCCAGCGGCTGCTGAGCTAGGAGCAGAGCTGAAAGCTGTATCTTCTGCTATGCAGCCGCTCTGATGGTAGGATCCACTTTGCATTCATCTGCAGTGCCTTCACCTTCCCTGTCCATTCTCAAGCGTCTTTTAGAAAACCTTCACATACAACACAAAAAAAAAAAACAAAAAACAAAAAAACCCCCCTGAGCTTGGGTTTGTTGTTTTTTTTTTCTCCACAAACCCCCCACTTTTGAGCCTGAGGGCCTTAATACTGGTGAACTTTTGTCCAAGTACAAATTGCTGGGGAGGCTACCATGCCCCCATGCAAAATACAAGTCCCACCTGGAATTCCTCCCAATGCTCACAGATATTTGCCTCTGGGATTTTCGCTCAGGTCATCTCTCCTTACAGGGCATCAAACACTGCTCCATTCTCTTGTCAGACCCCCCACAGAGCAAACCATTTGGTAAAAAATCATAGCCGTTTATTCAAACAAAGAAGACAAGGACACTTCCTTTGAGAGCTCGTGCCCCCTGGGCAAGTCTAAATGTCTGGAATCGCCTATCAAAGTGTAATCACTACCATAAACAAAAAAGACTGCTCCAGATAGCACAGCTTTGTGTAGGGAAGGAAGCAAGTGCTATGATACATATGGTGGGACTGCCAAAAAGCTGCGTAGAAATACCACAAATGTTAATTATAAATAGGTTCTTACCAATATTCCCATGATACGATTATTAACTATTACTTATATCGCTAGTGTTCTTGGGGTGCCTAGGTAAGACCTTCCAGGTGGATTTTAGTCACCTGGGTGTTATCCTGCTTGGTTTCCATCTGCCACCCCAGAGGGTGGTGGGTGTCTTACAGATCCTATGTCATAGCTATCATTCCAAGGTGGAAAGCTCAGATACTGCTGGACTTCTACAAAGGCAGGAGATACCCAGGTTTATGCACCTGAATGCCTCCTAGTACATCTGCAAAAACAAGAGATCCCTTCCAGCGAGGAACCCTGCCACTGGCAAATTATTGGTCAAGAGGTAAGAGATGAACACAGGCAGGGAGAAGGGTGTCCACGAGAAAATGGTGAAGTTCTAGCACAGTGCTCCTATCACAGCTGGACGATGGTTGGGGCTTCTTTAGCATCCATTGAAGGATGGCTTCAAAAGGTGTCTCAGGTAGGACCGTGATGCAGCTAGACTTGTATTATGGGGCAAAGTCTCCCATAAGCATCACTGTCAGCAGTGGAAGAAAGTATGGAGGTGCCTGCTGCACTGCTGTGAGAGCGTTCACAAATTAGGCAGAACACATTGTAAATGCCTTTTTTTTTTTTTTTTTTTTTTAAATGTAAGTCTTTCAACTTCTATTTGTACAACTCTGGGGGGAAAAAAAAAAAAAAAAAGTCCTGCAAAGAAACAACAGCAAAGTGTCTAACTACAAAAGTAAACAGCGCTCTAAAAAAGACCTTGGAAATGCACTTATTTATGCTATAATAGATGATTTTAAAAATCTCCAGCTGGATTAGGTAGCTGTCCTCTTTCCACAATTTGTCTCATTCCTGAAATGTTTTTGTTTTGTAAATCTGTAGTTCCTGATTTTATTTATGCACGTTCCAGTCGTGCCTAGAGATTCTAAACAGCATTATTGGTGCCTACCATATGAACCTAGATAAATGACAGTTTTTTCCCTGAAGGCGAACAGAAATAGGGAAAAGGTGCATCTGTGGTACAGAACACAGCAGAAAGGAAAAAGCTGTCACGAGGAAGGATCCAAAGGAAAGCCAAGATTTGCAAAAGTGTTTGGTTGTTTATAGGGCCTCAGGGTTCAGCTGCTCCAGCTGAGATGCTTCCAAAGGGGGTTGATAATGCAAAGCATTCATTGCCATAAAACAGGATTCGAGCCTGCCTCAAGTTAGTCCCTTATAACACCAGGAACTGAAGATCTTTCTTACATTCTAAAGTAACCTCACTTTAGACTTCCACAAATTAATCTTCATCCAGTGCTAATGGTGCCCAGTCCTGGCTCTTAAAACTGCACACATAAATAGTTCAGTCATGTTGCCTTCAGGTTTTTCTAGTTATTATGAGAAAAAAACAAAAACAAAAACAAAAACCCCAAAAAAACCCAAACACTGAAATAAAGTGAAAATATGCTTTGAAAGGGGCAACATTTGTGGGGAGAAATTTATCTTTTATTAGTCCAACAGATAAACTTGGAGAAAATGAATGAGCTCAGGAACATGCTCAGGCTTGAAGCAGAAGCAGCAAAATTCAAGCTAAATCAAAACTGAGAATAATTGCTCCAAAGTTGTCATTCTACAATACTTCGTCTTTGGCAAAAGAGTTGGCGTAAGACTTTGTGCTCCCAGGCACTTGGTCCTGCTGGATCCCTGCTACTCTCCATCCATTGAGTTGGGCCAATATCACCATCTGCACGACTGTGATTTAAAGTGCATTAAATGATGTCAATTTAAAAGTGTTTTTTCTTTTGCTTTTAATCTGAATTATTTGAGTGACTGTATACACAACCTGGCCTATAAACAGCATAACAAATCGGGGCTGTGGACTCTGCAGAAGAAACGGGAAGATGGGCATAAGAATTTCTTAAGTGGCTTTAGTGCCAAAGGCAACATGCTGGGTTATTACACACTTGAGTTTAATTAATCTGTGTTACTCAATTAGAAAGTTCGAGAGAAAAAAGATTGCTAATGTCTTTTGAGCAGAGGGAGCTGCTGGCCAAAAGGGAGATGATTTGCCTGGCTAGAAGAGAAACAGGGATTCATTTAGCTATCCAAGGCACTAGTCTGAGGATTGTATTGCACTTCATTGAAAATATTCATACTGTTCACCTGTGTCCTGTATTGGAACACCCTTCAGAAGATAGTTCCAGGTCATTCACCAGTGCATCAGCAGGGCTTCGCTGCTCACTTCTACATATGGGCAACAGCATGAAACCCGCGCTGTCTGACAAACAGCCCATATATCAGAATTTACCTGGCTACTCTGCTGCTGCTTTTTCTCCCCCTGTAGAACGCCACAGGCTACAGACAGATGAAAGAGGAAATATTATAGCCTTTCAAAAGACCAGTGTAACTCTTAAGGGGAAATTATCCTTTGATTGTACAACAGAGATTCCTGAACACAGCTGATATTAGGAAACACCCATGTAACACTACCTTCAATAAAGGGGCACAACAAAACATAAGTGTTTCTCAAGTCAAATGAATGAAACCTGGCAGCTTTGCACGGCTGCTTGGCAAGGAATATGAGTGCTCTAAAGTGGCTGGTTAAATGCTAGAATTATAATGGGAACTGGAAATGGAAAAGTCTGGAAACCTTCTAACTTTGGAGGTGGAGAGCTATTTTCTGTTTCTCCTGGCCGGTGTATAATGAGACACTATGGCTGCTCTCCGTTGCTGTTCTTTTGCATAAATACATGCCAGAAATAGGAGCAGACAGCTGCAGAAAAATCCATCAAGGGCTCTTAAACACAAAGATACCACCTCTGGCACGAGTAGTCCCAGAATAGCAGATTGCTGGGAGCTCTGGGAGGCGGTCCAGGGGAATTGCACCGCGTGTCCATCCCGCTCCCGCATCTCCGTACGACCCAGACTGGGTACCGCGCTGGCAGCTTCTGCCCTTCCCCACGACGGTTTTTTGTATGCTCTGGTGTTAAATGAGCATTTTGTAATGTTGCATTCACTAGGCACGTTTTGAAACAGATGTTTTACGAAGATGCCTGCATGAATGCTTTGGACCCATTAAAGTGGCTTTCAGGAAAAGGCACCTCCACATTCAGTGAAATCTACCCTTTGCAAGAGCTTACAGGCTGTTGTCTCTGTAGCACCCTAAATCCCCATCGAACATGGTTATATAGCCTGAGGCTGGATCTCACTGAACAAAAAAGATCCTAAAATATTGTCTTTTAAAGTGCAAAGGTATTTAGGTGCCAGGAAGAGAAAGCTCTTTCAGGTTTACAAGTTACCCATCTGCTTTGCTGTGAGGATTCAGGGCTCAGTTCTCATCTCAAACCCCACATTTAACCAAGCATTTAGCCAAGTCCCTGTAATCTGTTCAGAAAAGAAAAGAAAATAAAGCAGATCTAGCTTATTTAGACAACAGAACACTGTTTTCTTTCCTTGTTCTTCCACATGTGAGGAAAAGCCTGAGAAGAATTTGCTCTCCAACCTGGGAGTGAAAAACTCCGCCTTAGAGCAGAGGCCAACCTCAGAAAGTTTCGCTTGATGCAATGGTCTTTTCAGAAACTTTATCAGCAGGAAAAAGTAAAGAATTATAAAGAAGAATCATCTGTAACCTGAAATGTAACAGTGGGCCCCGACAGAAAAATATGGCTTATATATTTGCACATGCACATACACACATGTATGTAATAACGAGCCAAAGTTATTCAGAAAATAAAAAGATCAACACATAAAGATGAAAAAGACCTTTAGAATAAAATAGTGGGGGAAAAAAAAGAGAAATATTTAACAAGCCATCATCTAACCATCATCTTTTAAAACTTTCATCATGTACCTTTCATCGTGGACCTGGTCAGGTCAGCGGTCCCAAAAGACAGAGTTTTGGGAAGTTCGTAACCCGACAGGAGGACTATTGGTGTTAGGGACCCCAGTCCTGCTGGGTTTAGGCTGGATTTGGGACACTCAAGAGCTGTAAGCTCTTTTAATGCCCAACCGCAGGTGTCAGTGCCTAAAAGCTCTGACCATTTATTATTTTTTAGAAACTTGCGTGACCCTTTTGTCAAACTCAGTGACGCTTTCAAAGTTGAATAGAGTCAGAACAACAGGCTTTTAGAGTCCATAAAGTGGCTGCCATATGGGAAAAGTTAAAAAAGAAACAGGCACACATATAAGACAGCATGAGAAATGACGGCTTTGCTTGGCCTGGGCAGTGCTTGTCCTCTCCTCGAAGGATTTCCAGCTCCCCCAGCAATCAATCCAAGCACTAAATTTGCCGCGTCTTGCCTTTTAAAGAAAATCTACCAATAAATCCCTGTAAGAGTTTGTGTAACCCAGATCAGTCAGTTATTTCTCTCTCTCTCAGCATTCACAGCTTAACCAGCTGGCTCTCGCGCTGCCTGGGCACGGACCGTGTTAGGCACCGGCGGCCGATGGAGACAGCCCGCAAGTTGCTTTCGTGTTGCATTTCTAGGTGGCAGACGCACTGCAAAAGCTCCCAGAATATACTTTTTGTGTAAGAACAAATAAGCAGGAAAGCCCCAAAGTAATTTGTTTTCTTTTACGCTAAACAGGAAGATGTATGGGAAGAGGAACACTGCTTATTAATCCCAACCAAACACTCAACTCCAGCTGAGCAAACTCTGCCATTTGGTGGACTGAATTTCTTAATCAGGAAAACATATGGGGAGGCAGTTTTCAGCAACTGAGACAGGAGCATTTGCAAATGTTTTCCAATTGGTGCAGACCAGAAAGACAGCACAGTTTGCATAAAAAAAACCAGGAAATCTTTTTACTTTTTTTTTCCTTGCAGGAGCAAATTAATGATAAGGGAATTCAACAGCTTCCCTGTAGTGTCGTGAGAGCAGCAGAACTGGTAAAGATGGCTCAATCACAAAAATAAGAAAGTTGTATACAAGCCGAAAATCAAATGAAGCAAAACTAACCCATGCTTCTGTTCTGCTCATCCACCCCCCCCAGGAATGTACGTCAAGAAAACAGCTCAAAATCTGGAATCTATCACCAGGGAAAAGAGGCACAAAACAACTCAAAGTAGCCCAAATACTGGCAAAACCAAAGCTCTGCAAGGAAACTTGATGCATTATGCCCGCAGGTTTATCTAGCCAGTAGAATCTTTCTTCCCTATGGAATCAGAACCAAATGTCCAAACATAATGATTGTGGCCACTGTGCTGATGAAGACACAATCTCTCAGAAACTTCAAGAACTAGTCTCCTGAATATTTCTGATCATGTATGGGACCAGCACTAAGGCCGTCAACTCCTGCCTGGGATCAAAGAGGTTACGAGGGGATGGAGCAGATGCTGTGGTGCAGGTGCATTCTGGTAGAACAATTCCTCTGTGCTCTGTGTAGCTTAAAACACATCGTAAGTGCCCCAGAACTTAAAGCCAGAGAAACAGGTAAACCCTGACGGTCAATAAATATATGCAGAACCAATCTACCTAAGTTAGGTAGCAAGGGACAATCAACATAGTTCTGTGGTACATTAGACTGGTTCAGTATATTTAAATAAATTACATAGCTGGGATTTAAAGTAGGCAGAGGGTGAGAAATTAACTCTGAAATTTCAGCGTGATTTGGTCAACAGCTTTTCTTGTTGTTACCTATCAATATTCATCATTCCACCAAATTGTGCATATAAAAAGAAAATCATGTGCAAAGCCTTGATTTAAAGAGAAGAGGCACAGGTGTAAGGCTGCTTGTAAAAGATACATGGAAACTGAGGGTTAGCACCCCAAGAGGTTTCTGTAGTGAAGGGACGTGTGTCATTAATCCACTCACAACCAGCAAGCCCTGGGGATGAAACTGCGTGACTAACAGGAGTATGTCCTTGACCAGGCAATGGTACAGGTAGGTGTCTAGAATCTGCAGAGGGGCCCTGACTCTTGGGTTTATATATAATAAAACTCTATATGCAGCGTTAATTACAATCCAAAGTACAGATTGTAATTAATTCATAAACTGCTCTGTAAAAGCAGCTGAATTGCTCTTTTTTCACCCCATCAAGGGAAGTTGTGTGATCTGGCCTTCCCACAACGATCTCATTCTCTTTAGACGCTTGCTTACCGGTAGAAAAACATATTATTCTGTAAGCAAGCCCCGTCCTGCCTTCCTTTCACAACAGTGTAGCATCAAGAGTAACCCCCCGCCGAGAAGAAATGGCCTGACCCCACTGTGAAAGAGAGATGAGTGAGGCCAGATGGATACCCAACACCACGCTGAGCACCAAGGGCCGGAGGGAGCAAGAGCACCAGAAGAAAGAGGGCTTTGCTGCTCTCACCATGAAGCAACTGCAGGGAATTTTTCACCTTCTCAATGCGCTGCACCAACATCTGTTTGTCACTGATATTAATACAGGAGCTTTGCAGTCATGACTGAATTAGATGGCCCCGTCAGGAGTCAGTGTGAAAGCAGCCAGAAGCAGTAGCTGGCACTGCAAGGTGAGGAGGAGGGGGACAGCGAGCGTCAGAAACGTCCCTAAACATCATCCAGATAAATGATCTTGAACAAAGCGGGAGCTGTCTTTGACAAGGGTTACAAAAACAGGACCACAGACCCTGGGAAGAGACCTCCTGGCGAGTTCAGATGTTGGGGGGAAAAAAAGCACAATGACAAATTTGCTACCTGCCAACATGTCACTCCAGCTTGTAAAATCACAGCCCAGGTGTCATCCAGCAGTGAAGATATGTTTTGCTTTCATTTGCTACAGGAACTCACACCACCCTCCTTAGAGGGGCTTTTCGACAATTTTAAAACATAGGTTTTAAAGGACATTATCCATCTCGATTTAGTCTTACTGCTCAGAAGACTACAAGTTTTGTGGGTTTGTATGAGATTCATCTCATCTATCTTTAGACATCTACAAAGTACATCTCCATGTTTGAGCTGGTCCTTTGATATTCACTTTAGAGCAAAGGCAGGTGCTTCTGGGGCATAATTCATCCCATCCCAAGGTAGACATCTAAAAGAGGTCAGAGAAATCACACCTGAAAAGTATCTATTTTGCCCTCTATTGACTGCAGGAGTTTAGTTGAGGAGCTCACATGCAGAAAACTGCTCTGAAACATCTGAAGCTGAAGGAGGCAAATCCCACCCTGGAATTAATCTCTCCCAAGAGCTTCCAAAGCTCTTCACTGAAACTCTTTGAGGCTGGGAATTATTTAGCCTGCAAAGCTTTGGGGGGGGGTGTCTCTTACTGCGGGCTTGAAAAGTTATTGACATATTGGAAACTCAGCTTCAGTGAAAGCCTTTGCACACTGTAGTGATACCACCTGGTGGGAGTTTCACAAGATTCCTCCTTAAAGGAAAAAAGAACAAGAACTGTTGCTTGTCGCTAAACATGGTCCCATTCTCCAATATGCAAAATCCCACAGCTAATGAGTCTGATTCTCACCTGAATTACCCTAATGCAATGAGAAGTGGTACCACCAAAAGCTACACAATTATATTGCTCTAAACCTGAGGGAGTGTAAGCCCAGAATCAGGCCTATTCCATTCCACATTGATTTTTAAGTTTTCCCTGTGTTCGGCTCTCAAAATGATTCAAATATTGACGGCATGCAGGCGCAAAGTCCTATAAAATGTCATCTTGGATGTTCTTTTAATTCTGCTAATTGTGACTTGGTACCCTCTGCCTCTCATTTGTACATTTAAAACGTATTCAGTTCCCCTCCAGTGAAATTCTCTTGCCAAAGGAGATTCACTTGAAAGATTCAATCATTGTTGTTATCTTGGACTCACAGCCTTATCTCAGGAAAAGATAAATAAAATTGTTTAGATAATGCAGAGAGAGAATTTAATAAAAACTATAGTGAATGCAAATGTTTAAAAATTTTTAATGCTTCTAATAAAAATCCTTTGTCTTGCTTGTTTGAAGGATTTTTGTCCTTTTAGCAGGCTTGAAATTTTTGGCCTAAGAACATAGGTCTATTAAGCATTTCAAAAGGTAAAAAATCTGAAACTGTTTATAAGAGTTCTCAAAAGTAGTATCTCAGAATATTACTGGGTGTTTTTTTTTTTTTTTTACATGTAACAGCTGCATTGCCTGCAATTTGTAATCCATAACATTGTCATCACCATTTCCTTGCTCTTCCATGATACAAGTCAGTAAGAGCATTTCCAAGCTCTCTGGTTCTGCATTTCAGCCCTTGCATCAGAGTTTCTTTGTCTATGATGGGCAATCAGAGGAGCAACCCTGAGCACAGCCTCAGCCTTCCCGATGTGTGGCTACATCACGATGGTGAGTGGCTTTCTTGTAGGAAGCTCAAAGAATCACAGAAACATAGAATCATTCTGGTTGGAAGAAACCTTTAAGATCATCAAGTCCAGATGTTAACCCAGCACTGCCAAGTTACCACTAACCCATGTCCCTCAGCACCGCGTCTACACATCTTTTAAATAACTCCAGGGATGGTGACTCGACCACTTCCCTGTGCAGCCCTCTCCAATGCTTGACAACCCTTTCAGTGAAGAAATTTTTCCTAATATCCATCCTAAACCTCCCCTGGAGCAACTTGAGGCCATTTCCTCTTGTCCTATCACTTGTTACTTGAAAGAAGAGACCAACCCCCACCTCTCTACCCCCTCCTTTCAGGGAGCTGTAGAGAGTGAGAAGGTCTCACCTCAGCCTCCTTTTCTCCAGGCTGAACACCCCCAGCTCCCTCAGCTGCTCCTCATAAGACTTGGTGCTCCAGACCCCTCACCATATTCATTGCCCACCCAAAGAAGGTGGATGGGGGAAATAATATTTTCAAGAATATTAAAAATTACCAGCTTCTAACCCTCCAGAGCACTAAATATAGCACAGAGAAGCCAAATATTTAACAACTTTGACTCAAAACTGACTGAGCTCTGGGAAAGACACCTGTTGATTTAACACTGCTTATAGATGAAGCATTATCCAAGAATGCCATTTCTCTCGTTAGAAGATGTTTACATATAATTAGGTGACTGTATTTTTTATTGTGTGTTAATTCGCCCTGTTCTTGTCATTAGGATTTTTGTTTACAATAGCCGTGAACACTTCAATAATTAAAAAAATGTTGAATATAAGTTTATTAGAATTCTCTTCCTTAAGCAAAACTAAACCAAAACCAACAAATTCCAAAGTCATTAATTACTCATGCTGTTCTTCGTGAGAGGCGTTTCCAAATGCAATGTCTCTAACAACTTTGTTCTACTGTTTTGACTTACGTTCACAGATTCTGTGGGGTCTATATGAAGCAGAAGGATTAATTGCGTACAGATGTTTTCCTATTTTTGCTTGCCACCGGTTTTTATTATTCTTTTGTGTTGTTTTTTTTTAAAAAAAAAAACAAAACACAAAGCCAATAAACTGAATTTACATTATACTAAGAAAGTTAAACGCAACCTGTAAGAAGTAATTACAGGCACAAAACATATGGAAATGCCATCTCTTGTTTTGGTTATATTTGCACATAATGTATGCAGAACAAGTCATGATTAGCAGACAGGAAGCACGCTCTGTGATTATGCAGGATTTGGTAATTGAATCCACCAAGGATAATGATGCTGACCTTCCCATTTGAAAATAAACTAAGCATTCAAGTTTTAAGTAGTTTGCGTTAATTCAAATTGCATAGACATGTCTGCCCAGAGCTGCTGCTGGGAGGACACGGGACAGGTAAATAATGATTACATTAGAGTGTTTTATTAACGTCAGCTAAAGTAATACTGTTTACAACAATGGTGTTTGGACGATATAAAACTGAAATTTGAATATCTGCGAGCCATCATTTTCACTGAGGTACACACGCTCATGCCGTATCAACCACAGGGAGAGGATACCTAACAGAGTCTACGATTACAGAATCTAGCACTTGCAAACCCCCACAGATGAAACCAGTAGCTAGTTAATCCATGAGAGATCTGGCTTCTTTCCCCAACTATTATCCTTCCATCTTTCAAGGAAGAAAGGGTTCCAAAAGATTGGAAGTGCAATGGAATTTGGATAAATAAATGCAATATTTAGCATAGTTTGAAATATCTCCCAAACCACGGGTTATTGAGGATATTTTTATTTCCATTTGAGGTGGTTCTCTTTCGCAGAGTTATTAACTTGGTTCTACTGCTGTGGTTCAAGAACAGGGGCTATTTGTCATGCAGAAACAGACCACTGGTGTGTTACATCTGATATCTTACCTCCACTGCAAGGTGACCCAGTTCTCTGTTAGACCAGTGAACCCATGCTCAAGTCCATCTGTGATGCTCTTTCCTAGACCTTGAAGGCAAAGTTGCCTCAATCCAAAGCCTGCAGCATAATTTTACTTACTGTGCCACCAAGTCTATGTTTCCCAGTCTGCAGTGTGACAAATTTATCAGGGAACAGAGGAAAAAAGCAAGGACCAGTGGCTTAGAGAAAGCTGTATGGCCCCTCATTCCCAGGGTCACAGCAAAAACGTGTTGCCGATTGGGAGCAAAGTAATGGCCAGAGCCTCATAGTTCTTGTCTCTGCTAGGGCTACAGTCTGTCTGGAGTAATTTGTTTTTCCTTCTGGTGGAAAAAAAAAAAAAAAAAAAAAAGAAAAGAGTAAGGATTTTTAATTTCTCCTAGATTTCTGATGTGTTTCAGCCCGTCAGATGTGGGATCCAGTCGCTTGCATCAGGTCTCGAAATTACTGACGTATGAGGAGAGGCTGAGGGAGCTGGAGTTGTTCAGCCTGGAGAAAAGGAGTCTGAGAGGAGACCTCCTTGCTCTCTACAGCCCCCTGGAAGGAGGGTGTAGCCAGGGGGGGTCGGTCTCTTCTCCCAAGTAATAGGCAATAGAACAAGACGAAATGGCTTCAAGTTGTACCAGGGGAGGTTTAGACTGGATATTAAGAAAAATTTTTACACCAAAATGTTTATTAAGCATTGGAACGGGCTGCCCAGGAAAATGGTGGAATCACCATCCCTGGAGGTATTTAAAAGACAGGTAGACATAGCGCTTAGAGATATAGTTTAGATTAGTGATGGTTTTGTCAGAGTTAGGTTGGTGGTTGGACTCAATGATCTGAAAGGTCTCTTCCAACCCAGGTGATTCCATGATTCCATGTTACTTGAGCAGATCCGCGCAGGCACGGAAAGCAAACCTTTCCCCCTGGAAATGCCAGACTTACACATGCTCCATAGTCTCAGGCTGTAAAAGCAGAACACCCAGTTCCTGCAGCAAACACCAGCACACACAGGACCCACCTGGGAAGGTGTCCAGCATGTGCATTGCAAATCCAACGTGTTCAGTAAACATTAGGCTTATTGTATGTTTTCTTTACAGCTATGCACAGACATTCATGCCTGGACAATGGCAGGAAGAAACAGTGCAGCTTAATTTCTGCTTTCCTTTATGATCCAAATAAAACTAAGCCACTGACTGATTTCCACGTGGCCCTTAAAGCTGATGACTAATGTCTGGAGGAATAGCTCAGGGACTCAAGCGCTGCAAACTCTGGGAGTTTGGCCTTAGTCAGGGTATGTGTGATCCAGATCTGCAGAAACATCTCTGGAGTGTCCAACTACCAGGGTAGACTGAATCCACCATCTCTGCTAGGACACACAGGTGGGAATGGGAATGACCATTCATCAGTGATTATAGAGCAAAAAGCTCCCCACAATAGTAACAAACACGGATAGTTGTTCTATGGCAGATGCCTGAGCTGAAAGGGGAGTGCTTAGAATCTAAATTACTGAAAAACAGGTTAGAGGAATCACTCCGAAGCTCTATAACTGCACTGGAATTAAGTTATATACTTAAATTTTGCATGTGTAATAAATTGGCAATATAGAATGCACAGGCTTTCACCTCTGGGTCACTGGCTTACTGCTCCATTATTTTTAATGCACAAACAGGAAAACATTATGTAGTCCTCACTTAGAGTGCATTTATGTCTCAACAACACTCTGAAAGTATGTCCAAAACCATTTTTTCAGCTCATTAGAATAACTGCAGGAGGGAACCATGGTAGTCTGGGGTTTGTAAGGCGATGTGGAGGTCAAATCCATCCCAGGATCACTATAACCAGAAGTTTTTATTATCTGCTTCCCACTCTCTGCTGTCTACAATATGGATTGATGGTCTCCACAAGCCCAAGTGGTTACATACATCTATCATATGTCCCTCACATGGGAAGTAGGTAAAAGAAAGCATAAAGATCATTTGTTTGTCCAGAAAAAAATAGCATCCTGTATCTTTGAGCACAAGAGTCAAGCCTTTAGTCCAGATGATGGCCTTTTGGCCCCCCCAGACAATGGAAGAGACCTTTATTGACTGCTTCTTTCACTCTTACCCCATCTCCAAGCTCCTGGATACAAGCACATTTAAGAATAACAACTCAACTCAAAGGCCAGAAGGAGCTTGTGGAAGTGTATGGACACACAATGAGCTTTTCACTGTCTGCGTAACGTTGCCGCTTCTCCTTTGCCCCTCCACACCAGGCTCTGCTTCCGAGGAAATTTAACAGCAACGTGGGAGGGACAGGAGCTTGAACCCTGGGGGATAAAAGCAGTGATGACAGCAGCGAGAGCTCAGCGCCAAGATATAGAACTGCCTCATTTCGTGCAGTGTTGGTAAAGATAAAGAGATGTGGCAGAGGCAGTGGGACAGCTCTTCTCATCCACCATTGCGGGAAACAAGAAAGCAGGCTCCGTCAGCCCACACCACTTGCTGTCAGCCTCAGCTTCTCTTTCATGAAAAAGGTCATCGAATCTGCTGTATCATCTCTAGCAACAGGAAAGAGACACAAGGACCAGAATTAGAAATGTTCCTCTCCCTTTCCCAGACTTCCCCGTCTACAAAAGATAGGCTAAAAGGAAATTTGAGTCATGACCTTCTTGCTTAGTGAAAGACCCCTGGCATCAGCTGAGAGAGGCAGCTTTGCTCTTTTCAAGGGTGACTAGCACCCAAAACAAGTGCTTGTGATAGTCAAACCAGAAATGAAGAGATAAATCCACATGGAGTCCCCTCCTGCCGCCGATGGGCAGCACAGCGCGCACAGACAGCCCTGGGTCAAGCTGATAATAGCCTGCTCCTGTTCGCAGACAAAGGAAAACGAGTCTCAAATTACCAGACCTGTCCCTGGGTTTTGATACTATCGGGCACACTGCTGCTATCCAGCCTCAAAGTCATAACAGGGGCAAGCAGTGTGGCACCAAGGGGGGACAACGCGGTTCGTAAGAGCACGTGCAGACCAAAAAAAAAAAAAAAAAAAAGAAAGAAAAGCACATCTTTTCTTATATCCACCACCCAGCTTATTTAGTATCATGATCCTTATTTTCTTATGGTATCAAATCACACGGGGCCCAAAATATGCCTCAAGTTAATAAATGGTGAAGTCAGACACAAAAGCTACAACTATTCCACTAAATTAAACAGGGATGGGGCTTGGGTTTGAGAACTTGAGCATGACTGCCCACATTGTTTAATTTCAGCACCCTCTCTGGTTTGGGTTTGGCCCACAATAACAAGCAATCTCCTAGACAAAGCCCAGACATATTTGAGGGGATAAATGAACCAGGCAAATAAAGACAGTGATAATGTAAGGAGATGACAAAACGCATAGCAGACCTACGGTGAGCCTGACTTCACTTTCTCATAACCAGCTAACTACCTTGATCCTTGTTCCTTCCAAACCTCTTTTTCTAAATGACACTGTTGAAACATTAAAGGATCACAGAGCAAAGGACAGTGAACCAGAACCCACAATATTAATTATGGCTCTGACACCGGTTACTGAGGAGACCTTGGCAAATCACAACCTTTCAATGTCTGCTAAGTTGGAAGACGAGTATAGCAAATCCTTACCACATGTCAGGAAGGAGAGACTTAATTAATTAATGCTCAGAAAGTGCTTTGGAGATTAAGTGTGCAACTCTAGATGTCATGAGAGCTAAATATTGTTACTGAACTCAGATTCCTACATAAGGGCAGAGGCTCCCAGAAAGAGACGCATCAATGGTGGGAAGCAAAGAATGCTCTTATAGAAAAATACTCAATGTAACTCATTCTGAAGGTCTTTCCCAACAGCCATGTGATTGTTCTCCTCCAGGTACAGGGTTAAAAGCCTTTCTGCTAAAGCCCAGGATGGTATCAGGGTTTAGGGATATGATTTGAGTTGCAATCTTCTCCAAAACAGCTCTCATTGTTAGTAGGAGTGTGTGTGTAGTTAACTGATCCATTAGGTGTACGCATCACTATGCAGGGTTAGGGTGTTCTATCTCTGTATCCTCTGAAGAGCAGTCTTTGGTAGACAGCTAAAGAAACACTGTAAAATATGGCCAAATAGACACAAGCTCTGGTCACTCTTGCTTTTCTATATGGTACAGTCAGAAGACTGGGAGTTCAGCTCAAATGCGATGGAAGCTGGGCCATAAAGGAGGGAATAAGGGAGGGTCCAAAGGGATGCTCTGGTCAAGCTAATTTGAATTTTGCCATAGACTGGCAAGAATACACAAAATTGCTATAAACTGGTACTCATGGATTTTAAAGGACCTTCACGATCACCATTCTGCATTCCTGCATAACTGCTTTGAACTAGATCCTGTCTTTTAAGAAGATGTCCTATCTTGATTTTAAAACCCCCAGTTATTTGCAGGATTAAATAAAACCCTTGAAAAATTGATGCCTAATTTCAAGGATGAGGTCTAGGTTCAGGCTGCATCTAGATCTTCTCAGCATTTTTCAACAGATTGAAGAACGATTTGCAATGTTTATTTTCTTCAAAAGTATATGAAAGGACCTAATCAAGTCTCTTTCTACTCCTTTAACTCAAGCCATATTTATGGGGTTCTGAAATTTTCCATTATGTGCATGTTTCTTAATTGCTTAATCATTCTTGGGAACTTTGCCTGAATCATCCCCAGTTTTTTAACATCCCTGTCGATACCACATGCAATATTCTGATAGCAGTGTCATCGGCACAAAACACAAAGGTGATACAGCTAGTTTAACTCAAGATCATCCAAAAGCTACGTTACTTATTTTTGGCACTAATGTTCAGGGAGTGATAAACCAGGACCCCTCAAACATATCTCTGAATCACTGCCTCTGAAAATAGAATCAATCTGTGGCCTTTGTTCCTACACATTTGACTTTACTTTTGTCTCATACCCTGCTATCAAGCAGTCCAGATTGTTCTGTATCAGTGATCAGTCCTATTCATGATTTATCACTCCCTCAAACTGTGAAATCTGAAAACTTTATCAGTAATGAGTACATCTTCTTCCATGTTCTTCCTAGAAATATCAAACAGCTGAGGCTCAGCAAATCACATGTGCTTGGCCCACTTAGAAACAGCCCTGCTTGATGTTCGCACCCGCAAACACATTTTAAGACCTAATATTCAGCCAGGTTTTACCCTTTTAATAAGTTCTGGTTTAAGCTTGTATCATTCTGGTTTCTTAATCAACATGTCATGCAGCACAAAGTCAAGCCTTGCAGAACTCTAAGTCTATTACATCAAAACTATTACCTTTCTCTACCAAACTTGTAATCTCATAAAAAAGACATCAGGATGATTTGACAAGATATATAGTTTTTTTCAGAAAACTACATTGATTGTCATTAATTACATTACCCTCCTGTACGTCTTTACTATTTGAGCCCTGCATCAGCCATTCCATTATTTTGCCTGGGATCAATGTCAATCTGACAAGACTATAATTACCTGGATTGTTCCATTTACCCTTTTAAAACATTGGTACAATGTTAGGTTTCTTTAAGCTTTGTTAAGGATTGAGGATTTCAGGGGAGTTTTCACATCACCCCTGCCCATTTTGACATCTCAAGGCCGTGGCAGAGACTGATATCTCTATGGACGAAGCTCCCATTACAATAATTAGTACTTCAGATCTTCCGTGCTTGCAAAGACTAAAAGGTCAACGTTACTCCTCAAAACTCCAGCCTAAGAAAGTCTGTATGAGGAGGAGTGTAGGAGCACGAGGAGATGTGAAATCTCATGCACTGAGAATGATGTTGATCTGATACCACCACACATGCTCCCATCACTGTGTCCCTGCAGGCATCCATGGCTCACTGTGTGGTCCTCTCCCACACTCCCTGGCTCCACACATTCCTGGCTGGGCCATGAGCCATGACCTAGCCGTGTGTGAAGTCACTAGTGAAGAGAAGCCTTGAGCCCTGCTCTGTCTTGCCTCTGAAGAAGGCCAGTCAAACCATAACTGGTTAAGTCAAGCTCCAGCATGGGAGATGTTAGCTGGAGGGAAGGCCGGCCTGAGGTAGCACAGAGAAGGGCCAATTCAACATATTTCTCAGACCGCTCTGCTAGACGACCTTCTAAGAAGCCCTGTGAGCAACATTCAAAATTGAATTTGCAGTGAAGAATTGAGGGTTTTTTGTTTATCTTTTCTGTCTCTCCAAAGGGACTAAGATTCTTCTAGAAACACAAGGCTGAGGTGCAGACGACTATGTCCCTGTTGGGAGGAACCAGCCTTGGCCACAAAGGAGAGGTTTCCCTGAAGCAGTGTTACCAAATTGAGCTGTATCAGGTTCAGTTTTAAGATTGTGGCCAAGTTCACGCTTGATGGAAACAGGCACTACTGCAACACCTCGGTTTACCCAACGCTCACGTCAGCATCTCTCCCGTTCAATGCACTGACCTGGAGGAGGGCAACTGCGCGGCATCTCTCTGGCACACAGCAGCTCGCTCAGTCACAGTCGCATAAAGCAGTGTTCCCGAGACACGAAAGTCAAGATGCTTCCTTAAAACCCGCAGAAACAGGTCCTTTTTCGCAGCTCTTGTAGCTGGAGGTTTTGCAGCACATCAGCTGTGCTCCCTAGGAGAGCAGAGATTATGTCTGGCCATGAAATCTGCGCTAGGGTGTAACCAAGGTCTCAGCCTTCCACATCAGTTATTTTTATTCTCCTCTAGTATTAGCGTAAACTTTGAAATATCTTCTTTGTTCATATCTGTTCTATGCACAGTGTTTATTTCAGTGGTCAATTCCAGCACTACTTATTTAAAAAAAATACTTGATTAACCTATTAGTAACCTATCAGACTGTATAAAGCTACAAAAGAACGGGTCATCAGCCACAAATTCATAGACATTACATACATCCATATATAAAATAATTTCCTAGACCAAGACAGCAATTCAGAGAGCTGTATTTGGCTCATGATATGCAGTTTCAAGCGAGTATAGTCTGAAGTGAGGATTCATTCATGCTACTCACTGTGGTGCTCCCTATATCAGCGCGTCCATCCTGCAGCACGCTCAGAGAAACAAAGCGCCGTGATAAATATTATCCAACCCGCCAAAATGTGGGGAAAAAAATGTGTTTTCTTGTGAATAAAATGTATCTTGAAAGTACTCCATCTACTTGATGATGTAGAAAACAAAGACAAGTAGGAATAAAAACAAGGGGAAAGCATGTCCTGCGTACGATTAAATATGGCCATACTGCATATAATTTAATTAAGACACTTTAATGTGCTCCTGTGTTCTTGTTGCCTAGTACCTGCACTCAGGCAGTGGTTAATTAAACATGCAGCTTAGCAATGGTGACTGCATCGCACATTTCACAATGCCTTGTATTGAAATTTTATTTGTGACTCAAACTGAAAAAAATTATTTGTTCAGTTTTCTCATCTCGTGTAAGTGTGAAGAACTATAATCAATCCAAGAAGGTGCAATGTTTATGATTTTTAATACTGGTTAAGACCAAGAAGAAATACGCGTATGCAGAAAATATAAGATGGCTCTTTGGGGATCAACCGTGTAGGGAGGGAACAGACTCTGGTATTATATCTCATTTTTGTATATAATATAAAATAAATAAATAAATAAAGAATGTTGAAATATGTCTATGTTAGAAATGAAACATCCCCCTCATAATTCATAAATTATGAATTCATAAATTATCATAAATACTTCTTTTCTTTGTCTCCTGAGGACGTTTTAAATACTGTTTGGATTATCTGCTGTTTGGTGGGTTTTTTTGGTTTTATTTTTGTTTTGCATAGGGATGGCACATGCCACCTGGAATAACCGAATACATGTAGCTGAGTTCACAATGTGAATAAGACCCATCAGATCTGGCAGATCCAGAAGCTCCCAATTTTCCTCTTTGCATCTGCCCCATGAACAAAAAGACAGATTCAGGCCAGGTGTGTGTGAATAAGTGGACTTCAATGTTCTATAGCTAGCTTACCCCAGTGCTGAGCTTGTCATCACACCCTGCACACCTACACCTAGCAGCATCTTCACAAGCTTGTGTATAAAGCCCTCTAGGACACTTATTGACACAGTGTCATCAAGAAGACTCTTTGGAATGCTTCTCATTATAATGTAGAGAAAGATTATTGTGAAATTATTCACTTTGTCAGTACATTAAGTGGCCACATATTCAATCGCAGGCAATTAACTGCCCAACACAGTCAATTATCTAATAATAAAACTGGACCCTTCAAGTCTTCCAACTAAATTAAAGGGTCTCCTGCAGAAGAAACAGAGTGGCCATAAAACTCTCTGCGACTTAACACTGTTAGAGGAGTCTAAACATTTCCTGAGTCCATTTGGAATATAGATTTTTTATTTTCTTCCCAAATGACCACAGGAAACAGGTTATATCATTTTAATTATTGCTGATGCTGCTCAGAGGTTCTGAGGGCAAGCCAATAATTCCGAAAACAGGTCCCTTCTAACACGCAGTTCCTCCTCAGCAGACCTTCTACTCCCACGCTTAAACTCTCCATCCACCTTATAAGCCGCCTTTTTTAAGGAAGCCTTGAATATTGTGCCTAAAACACTTCAATTGTCCCCCTTCTCCCCTCTCTGTTAGTCCTCCCCCCGTTGTTAACTACAAAGTCCAGATTGTGAGACTCGCAGGCTAATGGAATGTCTAATGCAGAGCAGCTGTACATTTTTAATGCAAAAGGGGAAAAATAAAGGCAGCATATGGTTTTATGTAATCTTCCTATGAATTTTTAACTGAGCGTCCTAATTCATGTTGGACAGAAAGAGCTTTTTTACTGGTCCTTTGTGGTTAGAGCCTGCTAGCATGAAGCGTGCAGTACTTTAAAGCCACAGTGAGTGCAGGTGAGATTGCTCTGCAGTAGATGCTGGTACGGATGGCACTTGGTTTGTATTGATGACTTTAAACATCACAATTCAGTGGCTGGAAAAAGAAAGGGATGGATGAGCAGGATGGATGAGTCAGTCTCCTCTGGACATGCCTGCTGCTGAGGGTTCTGTGCAGTCCTGTGTAAGCATCATAAGAATAGAAAGCAGCACAACAGCATCCCGCACTTCTTTTCTTGTAAAGTGCTCACAAAGTCCAAAAAGAAAGAAAGAATGAAAAAAACCCAAAACTCTCCGGGCATTTGTTTTGCTTTGTTTTGGTTTGTTGTTTTTTGTTTTGTTTTGTTTTGTTTTCTACAAGTCCATCTTTGAGGATGATATATGTTAACTCTGCTCCCTGACCTATCATATGTCAATATGCAGGGCACCAGGAGGTTTAAATTCCTTCAGTCCTAAGTGACATTAATTTTATGCCTACATGTCTAGTTCCAGTAGCCTAGATACACATTATATATTGCATGGTGAGTAACGAATGCTTGCACAGGAGAAGATCTTCCTGGGACCCTGCTGGTGGATTGAGCTCTGTGGTTGGCTCTTGGTCTCTGTCCAAACAGCAGTAGGGATGAGAACCTAGGCCCAGCTAAGGAAGATGTTGACATATTCAAGATGTCCTCCTAAACAGCTGACCCCCAAATACCATCTGACCATCTTCTGGTATATGAGTAAACTGGGTGGTAGACAAATCTCAACATGGGAGCAGGTTTGAAAAACCCCTTGCTCAGTTTTGAGCCCTCTACTTCAGAGAAGGTGTGGATCAACTGTAAAGATTCCAGAAGATCGCATTTTGAGTAAAGACTCAGAAAACTGCCAGAAGAAGTGAATGCATTGTAACTGTGGTGAAATGCATACAAACCTGCCACAAAGAGGAAAAGAGTAATTTCTCTTTCATATCCACTGAGGCTAGGAGAATAGGTAACTACTTTAAAATAAATCAAGGAAAATTCAGATGTGACGTTAAGAGGAACTTTCTAAGGGTAAGGAAAACACTGAGATAGATGGTGTAGGGAGGCTGTGAAGTCTCCATCAAAGGAAGTCTTCAAAACAAATTATGGCAACATGCACCAGAAATGACAGAGATACAGCTGATCCTGCCTTGGGGTCTTTTGACTCCCTTCCAGGCTTATGATCCCATGATGCCTTTATTATTAACTGCCAGCATGGATGTGCCCTCTGTAGCCTCAGAGGTGACCAATTTGGATTCCTCTGTTACTTAGCTACCACCCTTTAAATGTCCCCACATTAAACTGATCTCTCACATGCATCCATTTTCTTTGCTTTCAACTTCCTTCCTTCCCTAGCTTGTTGCTCACTCATTTTTTCTAATGCTACATTTAAGAACTCCCAGCTTCCCCTTTTTTCCTCGCCAAAGTGGCTGCCCTCCCTCTCTAACATGTCAGCTCCACTCTTCATATTCAGCTTTTTCAGCAATCAGTGGAACTCAAAAGTGTTTTAGGAAGGAGGCCATTTTACAGATGAAGAAACTGAATCAGAGAGAAGGAAGTAACTTTCTAAATAGCCAGCAAAGAAGCTTGGCTGCCTTGCCAGTTTGAAATCCAGCAGGCAACACTCCTTCGTTGTTATCCATTTAGGATGACTTGCTGTAATTTTCTTCTCAGACAAAGGGACAGGAGAGCTGAGAAGACAGGGTGAGAAAACCTAAAGAGGAGATGAAGAGACCATTTGTGGTGGTGTTGCCATCCAATAGGGTTGACACATTCTGTAATCTCAATTATGGGCCAAACAAATGCCATCTTTTCTTACACAACACGGTCTTCCTAAGTCCATACGTCTTCATGTGTCATTAGCAGTTTCATTAAAAAGGGAAAAAATAAAACCAAAGAAAAAGTGTCAATTTTTCCCCCTGGATCTTAACAATTTGTTCCAGAATTAGTGCGTGTTTTCAAGCTAGTTTCTTGTGACTAGAAAATCTGAGAACCTTTTCCTTTTTAAATGAAGGGTGTCTAATTATCTGGCTCCAAGACTTGAAGAATCCCAAATATGATTGGACTTGCAATAAGATTGCTAGCATTTTCAACACTGAAACCATTCCTCTGAAAAGAGCATGATGTCACATTTCCACCCTCAAATGCTCCTACTTCATAATTAGTCTTTGTCTTGTATCACACTTATGATGTAAATGCCTTTGGAAAAAACAATAACATTAGAGAGATTTGGTCCTAATTTTCATCCAAACATGGGTTATCTGGAGCTCCCTGAATCACATGTGGAGAGGTCTCCTGAGAGATCTGCAGCACCGTGCTTTATACCCCAAGATTTTCTCCCTCATGGGGCTTTATTTGCTTTTATTATTAGGATGAATCATAATCAAATATCAAGGTCTACACATGGGTGCTTAAATTATAAATGCATATAAGGATGCAGCCCCATGCGAATGTGCATGAAGAGAAAGATAACCATTCCTGACTCGGTTTTAAGAGCCGGAGTGCACTGCAAAGACGTTGCTGCTCTTACCAATATCTTGTCATGGGACCGACTATGGACTCAGTTGTTCTTTCCTACAGTGGTGTAAGTCTGGCACTAATGGAGTAAAGTAAAATAATTCTGAAGTTATTCTGCACTTACAGGAGAAAGACATTTGCCATATAGTCACGGGTCTCATTCAGCCAGAGGGTGTCAAGAATTTACAGAGACAAGAAGCAAAAGGAAGCGATTAATAGGCAGGCTGCAGTGCTTGGAAGCAATCATCATGGTTGTTCAGAGAAAGAAATATATAACAATCCGGTATGACTGATCCAAAGACAGTCCTAAGACTTATCCATAGGCAGATAAAAACAACCAGAACACTTCCTTTCTTGACTTACATACTTAGTAATGCTTTCTTTATCTCTGACTTTGAGGTCCTACGAACAAGCCGTAATAAAACTCACATTTTTTAGGGCTTTTATTTTAAAGAGAGTAAAGATCTGATAGATTCTGTCCTCCCTTTATAAGGAAAATGAAGACTTCTCTTTCCTGGCCAACGTAGGCACTAAGAGAAAAGAATTCAATCTCGAATATCATGCAAACTCATGCACTCATTCACCATTACAAATTCAACACTTTGCCTACTATAAATGCAGTGATATAAAAAAACCCCACCCCAGATATTCTATGAAAAGGGGCAGAGCTTTATTTCTCCTCCCAAACCACCTCTACATGGTCCAAAACTATATTTCAGGTACTGGAGGACAAAGCTGTATGCTGAGCTCAGCTGTGCATCCTCTGCCACTCACTTACTTTTCTACTTATTTTACCTTAACATCACCTCCTTCCCCTCATACGAAATGGACTACTATTCCCTATTTATATATAAAGCACTTTGAGACCCTTTACTTAGATATGGTCCGAGTGTCAGAGATGTATGTAGCAGCAGTAGGCAAATAAAGCTCTTTATATTATTTTTAGGTTTGATGTAATATTATTTCTTGTGAAATGTGTTTTCATTGCACACCTCTCCCCCTCCCCTTTTCTGCAGCACGCCTTTCTCTTGCACATATTCTGTTTCACTCGCAGCTTTCCCGGTGCTGGCCCTGCAAACAGACAACTGTGTGCCACCGAGATCCGAGAACTGCAGGATGCTGGGCAGACCACAATGGAAAACTTTGCCTATTAGGCACTCACAAAAAGACTTTAGAAATAATAACAATAATAAAAAAAGGTTATTTGGAAAACCCTAATCATGATGCAAATTGCCGGTATTTTTTAATTGAAATTATATACATGTTGGGATAATCCTGAAAATGCTCCTTATCTAAGATTAAAGTGCAATCATTTTACATACTATGAGTGTGATAGTTTACTGATTGTGCATCTTTATCTTCTGGATCAGTGAATAATTGGTTCAAGCTACGGCAGGAATTTGTTCATCCTTGACATCTGAATGAGTAAGAGATGAAAAACTACAAAGATTTCCTGCAAGAAGGGAGTCTCTTCTCCCAAGACTATATTTGTTCAAAGTTTCATTGTCTGTTTTCAGTCCTGCTCTGATGATCCACTGAAGATCGTGAGGAACACAGCTTTCTGAGACTATTGCTGCATTCATAACCACAAGTCTCATGAAGCCTAAGATATGTCAAAACAGCAGGGGTTCATTAAATGTGGTCACTGTGGTAGCACTTTATTCACAGGAATGTATAAGCAATCACTAATGAGGAATGACTTCCGAAGGTAAATATACAGAATACGGTTAGATGATGACAAAGAAGGTGTCTAAAGAGCACACAGACTTTGGGGGATGTCAGCATCTTTGAGATGAGGGAGCTATTTAAAATGGTACAAAACACTTGGAGCATGGGGATGTATTTAAGAAATGGAAATATTAGGGTTATTAGGGGAGGAAACCATCAAAATACTGATGATAAAATGTTTTATCCAAAATATGCGCCTTGTCAGTAGGTTCAGCTGCTCGGGAATTGACAGAGAATAGAAAGTTACTGTCTTTATTAGGGAAGCCCATCCTTCTGCCTTTAAATCATAAAAAACATAATTCAGCTACAGCTTCCAGCCGGGTTAACAAAGATTTCCTTTTTTGTCCCCCCACTTTGTTTATATTTATTTGCTGTCTGTGCTCGCAGCAGCAGTGCAGAGAGCTGGACACGCACCCACATGGCAGTAGTTAAACACTCCCTTGCTAGTGTTAAAGATATATCACAGACTCTGTAAACAACATTCCTACACTTCCCACCCTGTTCGCTTTAATGGTCAGTAGGCATTTTATAAATGAGCAAAGAGCATTAGACCAATTTCCAGTGCTCATCCCAGATGTTGTTTGAACCCAGGAGCCTTGACTCCTTGGTGGAGGAATCCAGAAGATTTGAAAGTGTTGGCAACTTTTGTGTCGACTCTACCTGAAGCTGGTTGCTAACAGAAACACCATCACCTTCCTAAATCCAAGCGTCTAGGTCCTCAAATATCCCGAGTGGCTTCAAAATCTTGGTTGACAATCTGGATTTTTAATCATTTCATCTGAACACAGGCCATGTTTTCATGGCCCAGTAGCATAATCTGTCTCTATTAGAACTGACAGTGACAATGAATTTTTGGCTAAGTCATGCCAACTGACTGGTTTGGGTTTCCTTTGAAGCATCTTGTGCTTTTCACTTGTAGAGTCCAGGGTAGTTAAAGGGATTAACTTTGGAAATTTCTCCTCAATGTTCTCCAATATTTTTTCAATTTTTCCAATATTTGCACATATGTTGGGAAAAGGGAGAATCCAGGTAAAAGGGGATCCTTTTTCACTCGTTGGTCAGTACCTTCTATAGTGGTCTGGGCAATATACTGGGAGCGGATATGATGTTTCTCTGTCTACAAGACTCAGCTCAGCTCCAGGTCAAAGAGTGTGACTACATTGGCAAAGTTACAACTCTAAGCTAATCTATCCCATTAATACCTATTATTATGGGTTTGGCCCCATGCTACATGGTGACACAGCTTCTGCTTGGCTTGGAAATGCAGATCCCAGGAGCACACGTCAACCCAAAACACACCATAATGCAGAGGGAATTATAGCCTTCTCCACCTGTGAGTAGAGCTGGCGCCAGAGTATATGGAAGCTTTATGCTTCCCAAATGGCAGTAAAGGAGGAGTCATCTCTTCTACATGCAGAGAACACCAGGAGGCACACGATAACACACAATGATTGCTACTTATCCCTTTGGAAAAGAAAATAAGAATTGTTTCCAAAATCATCAGATACCCAAGAAAAACCGTTAAGAGAAGAGCAAAAGCAAAGATCGTGCAGATTCGCAGTCCAGGTGAATATGTCTGTGTTTATCCACTTGCTGGGGGGTTTAAATGACCTGCTATATTGCAGCACGTCCAACTGGCACGTCTCTGAGCCCTGAGCACGTGTGTTGGCTGCAGGACACACAGATTTCATTGCAAGATTTTTATCCATGCAGTTGGAAGGCTGTTCGTGTGCGTATTTCAAGTAACCCAAACTTTTTCAAACATCAGACAGTAAATCATACAGATAACGGTTTCAAGCCTGAGGAGAAGGTTAGGGGTCATTTTTGGCTTTTTTTGGCTGCCAGGAGAAAACAAATATTACTTTCTCTGAACTGGCATACATCCCCATAATGAGTCCTAGCGCTTTTTCTTGACTAACTGGACTGTGACCCTTGGAGCCAGTACTTTGCGTTCAGAAACACACAGAAAATGGTCTGCATAATGCTGCAAAGAGTTGGGAAATTACAGATTGTTATCTATAATTAGTATGATTTTTTGCCATTTACTTAAAAAAAAAAAAAAAAAGAGAGAGAAAGAGGCTGGGTCAGTGGCAGTGGTTCAGGCTTGTCACTTTTCATCAGCTTAAGTGCCGAGAGCAGATGTGAATCAGGTTACAGCTAAAAGCTTTATACACCAGTATTCACAGCCAAGAGTGCATCAGCCGTGAGCCTTTGGTTAACTTTTATATGTTAAGATTCCTAAAAGGGGAAGGTTCTTGATGACTGAGAATCCATTTGAGGTAACGAGAGCTCACTCGGAGCTAACAGGCTCAGCTTCGTTAAGTAGTGCATGCAAATAACCTGGATCCTGCTGCAAGCTCTGCCGACAACTCAATAGCATCCAATACAGACATCCACAGACTACAGCAAACTTCAACCCACGGCATCAACACAGCTCATATGAGCTTTTCCATCTCCTTTTTAAGGAGATAAGTCACATTTCTTGATATTAATGTCCAATAGATGACTATCTAATATATATAACACTCAGAAAAAAGCTGTATATACTTGGGGAAGGGGGCCTACGCTATGGAATAGCTCTTAAAATAGACTCCTCACTTCTCTTTCCAAGCTGGCTCTTATAAATTTCCTGTCTCCATCTAACTGCTCAGTTAGCTGAGAACAAGCAATCATGTTGAGAAGATAAAACCTTTTTGTGGCTTCTGGGATGCAAAGCTCCCATTTTGCTTTTGGAAGAGTTCGGAGACTGGCTGCGTGAACATCAATCTGCTTCCTTGCCAGAGCAAAAAGAGCTCAACATCCTTTATTAAAAGTCTTCTGTATTATTGCCCTAAGTTTGTTGCACTGTATTGAGGTGGCAGAGAGGCACTAATCCAAATCTTCGGAGTTTTCGTTAATTAGATGACCTAACTTTTGACCAAGTTGTGGCATGGGGACCTATGGATACATAAATCATGAGTCCAACATGGCAATACTAAACCTTTTATCACCTAGTCAAATACCTGTCGGAAAACTGTCATCACATTTTAAGGTGGTTCAAAACAAGTGAGGTGAATTTGGGCCTTGATCTGGGGAAGAAGTTATGGGAGTGAGCCTAGGTCAGCCCAGTAAAGACTTTTTTGTTGGCTGGTATATCCTTGCCACCATAACATAAGAAATTATCTAATCTGTGCACGGACTTGCAGAAGGGTATGGAACAAATAGGATTTTTTTTTCTTTGTAAAACAATATGCAGTCTGTATTAACAGCCACGTTTTCGAAAGTTCCTGACTGCAGCTGTCAAGCAAGAAATGCAAATAACAACTCTACACTGGTTTAAAAGTAACAGCATTCTGAAATCCTGTTGTCTGTAGGGTTTCCGTGTTTCTTGTCTTTTAGTAACTCTATCCTGCCATAAGAAAAATGTCAATTGTCTTCCTGTGCAAATCTAGGATTAACGATGTAGTGAACAGATGCACTGCAGAAGCAACAGACAGTAACGTTTTTTCCTTAACGTAATAAGTTGTAGGTAGGGTTTGAGACCGCAAGTAAAAAGGATAGGAGAAAGAAATGGTTTTTTTAAGAAACAACCTAATGGTTCTAAACATGATTCACAATCTATTCTCCTCACCATGTAAAAACCTGGATAATGATGAAGACACATATATAAGCACACAAATGCACACAGAAGCACAAAGAAATGAAGCAAAATAGTTGGGTCTGTTGTAAAACTGCCCCTGATGGAGCTAACAATGACAATCACCATCAATGATCAAAGTTTGATCATGTATTTTAGAGCTCTAGTCCTCTTGCCAAATCTGCTAATGCTGTAGAGAAGCCTTGTACATCTCAGGTGATCTGAATGTGAGCAAAGGCAGTAAGGAAGGGTTAACAGCACAGAAGGCTATTTTTCAGATAAACCAGCAGCTAGAACAATGCTAAAAATCACAGATCTTCACGATTTGGGTGGTACGCTGACCACCAGGTGGAGTTAGGAAAAACTAGCGGGGCCGTCATGAAGTAGAAATCATTTTATTTTCTTCTGAAGTGTGTAGCTTTGGTTTTTTCAGCTCTGGTAGAGCAAAGGTGGGTTAAGGTCCAGATTCAGACACCTGAAATTAGACCTCTACACGAGAGGCAGGTGTCTGTCTACACTTCAATTACAGCCAGAGGAGACCTAATCAACACAGTCAGTGGAGTCTAGAAAGCCATTTGGCTGGTCAAATGCAGGTGTCTACCTCAGGGTCAGATAAATAGCTCTCTAGACTCCGTTACCTACATTGAATAGATCAAGTTTAAAGGCAGCTTCGCCACCTAGCTCGCAATCCTGTTCACAAGACACTAAAATTCATGTGGTTGAACATGCAGATGAATCCTACCCAATGCCTATTTTTTTTTAATATATATCTATATCTATATCTATATATAGATATCTTTATTTATTTTGATGTGGCAATTCCCAGGTCATCTGAGTGCATGTGTCTGTTAAGATGAAGCAATGAAACAGCTCAGGCACAGCACGCCTGAGACGTTTCCCCAAAGCGGCATTCTCACGGTGATATTACAGGTGCCTCTGTCGATATTACAAGGCAGTCAAAAACCGCGCGCTGCCTTGACTGCTGTGCGACTGCAGGTTTTCAGGAAGATAATGAGCTGCACATTTTTCCCGAACTGAAAAACATTTCCCCCCATTTCTACATTCCCCTCATTCTGATAATGCTCGCTCTCTCCTTCAAACTCATCTTCCCGCTTATCACACTTTAATGAAATTCCTCCCATGCATACTTACAAATATATAGATCTGAGATAGTAAACCAAGGCCAGTGCAATGAAAGTGGAGTACTGAAATACAAGTACCTCTCCAACGCTTGTAGCAAACATGTAACACAATCAATAAAACCCACCTTACAACAATCTAAACACTTTTTATTGTACGTTAAGGGTTATTTTATTTGGTTGCCTTTTTTTTCTTTTTTTTTTTCCCCCCCACAGAAATCTCTTTGTAAAAAACAAAAAGCAGCAACGGCTGCCAAACAGACGTTACTCAAAATAACCTGCACTCACAGCTTTTCGTCTTTCCTCACCTTGAATCAGAAAAATCTCAAGTGAGAGCATATGATGTCCAAACAGATTGCTTGACCTCCTCTAGAACAGTGCACCAGGAGGAAATGAATGGAAATTGTCTTTAGTTTTCATAAAAGCTTATGCTGTCCTTGAACAAAGTGCTAGCCAAGAAGCGTTATGCTCAATGAAATTGCTTGTTTCTGTAAAGTCCAATGCATTTTGTCACTGATTGCACAGAATCAAAGGCAGCATTTTTACTGAAGACAAAAGAGGCCAAAACTTGGGCCAAAACTGGTGATTGTATTGACATTTAAAATCACAAGGTGTCCCAAACTCTTTGCAGCTGTCAAAGCTGAATCCCCACACCATTCTGTTTCGTTAAAAGTAGCTCCTACCTACTCCATCCTATCGTTACATAGACTGGGAGAAAATATAGTAATTAAGAGAGAGAGATATGAAATCTCAGGAGCTCCTGCGTTCAAATCTGCATTCAAATCACTAACAAACTTCCCCAGCCGATCACTTTTATGTCTTATTTCTTACAAGACACCTTCATAAAAGAGGTCAAATACACCCCTTTTGGTATGAGATGGAGCCCATTAAACCTGGCGAGTTGTAAAACAGCAGCAAGGACATTGTTAGCTCTAGTAATCAACTTGCAAACCCCAACTGTCTTCATGGCATCGGTTCCAATGTTTTTAACAACCTTGTTGTTTTTCCACTGACATCAGTGCATGCTGGGGGAGGGGGGGGAGAGCACAAGTGGGCAAAGTTGGGCCTGTTTTGCAGAACAGCACCACAGAGTATAAGATACTGCACACGTCTGTATGACTAAGTAATTTCCCACCTGTCACAGGAGAGAGTCAAACCCACTGCTTAAATCTTTGATATACCCTGAGGTTCCATCATTTCATCCCTCCTGAAACACCAAATTGTTCATTTCTCATTAATTGTCCTTTATGCAGAGAGTTTTCAATTAAATTTGGAGTAGTGTTACACTCCTTACTTTGTGATATTAGCCCCCAAAGATTAATAGATTGCTCGTAATTTCTGAATCGCCGTCTGTGTTCTATTACGCTCTCGTCATTTGTTCTGGTTATGAAACCAAAACAGAAAGTGTCTCACGGAGAGTGGCAGTAGCCATCTGGATCCCTGTGGGAGCTGTTTTGGTAGAAAGAATGGCTAACCTAGTTTGAATGCAATGACAAACCTAAAGTGATTGTGTGGAAGCCTAGCGCTCCATGGAGGATGCCATCCAGATTTCGGTTCAATTTCCTCACTCTTGAACAATGCAATCCAGGTGTCTTTCTGCACGATCAACTTTGTGTGCTTCTGAGATAGTGAGGTTTTTTTTTGCGGTGTTAAAAAAAAAAGAGACTGGAAAGAAAAACAAACTACTTAGAATTTTAGGAAAACCTGATTTTCAAAGTTAAGTCTTCTGAAGAGACAATAGTAAACAAATTAATTGGAATATATTTTCCAAAAAGAAAGCGTATTGCGTCATTAACTTGTGATACTTACTACCCGGCTTTTATCATTCTTATTTTATATTTGTACTTGATAGCTACCATGCAGATGTCCTAACAACTACGCTAAGATTTAGCATCTGCTCTCAAATTGTACAGGTTTAAAAAAAATAGTATGCTTTTGTATTCACAAACTTGGCACCAAAAAAAAGCTTTATTTGGGTTGTTAGTGAAGATAGTCCATCCTTTAACAGGCTCAGGTTTGAAAATAATTCCCCCTATATGGAAGGTAATCTATAATCATCTACAAGAATAATGCTGGAATTTCCAAAGAAGCATTTGGTAATGGTGCATGTCCCAAGATGTGGAACAAGATGGGTTGAGCCTGACTTAGCAATTCTGCCACTTGAAAGGGGACTGAACAACTATGAGTATGGAAGAGACAAATAGTGAAACACCTGAAAGCTCACCAAAGTGAAATGGGTCCTGCTCTTCACATGTCAGCACTTGCTGCAACAAATACATGCCTACATAGAAAGTACAACGAGTCATAAATTGCCTGAAAGAGAGCATTTAACATCCAACCTTTAGCTACAGATTTAGATGCAGCTCAGACCAGTGGTAGCTCAATCTAGATGGACGCTTACTGGCAGGTAGCAATTCTGCTGGCATCACATTAGCTGTAATAGCCCCAACAATGTCCAGCATAGCCAGTGGTCACCTCCAAGGATCTGCAAGTCCATAGTTATCTGTCATAGTTCATGATTACTGATGTTTTTCATAGAATCTCTGCAATTTTTTTCTAACAAGACAAGCTAACAAGACTTTTTCTAACACGACTTTTGGGGAGGTCAGCTACTTTTTGATTTTTTTGTCCTGTAAGTTCTGGGGTGCCCAGTACAAGAAAGGCATTGACCTGTTAGAGCTGGTCCAGCGGAGGGTCATAGAAATTGTCAGAGGGCTGGAGCACCTCTCCTATGAAGAAAGGCTGAGACAGTTGTGGTTGTTCAGCCTGGAGAAGGGAAAGCTCCAGGGAGATGTTATTGCAGCTGTTCAGTACTTAAAGGAGGCTTATAAGAAAGACAGAGAGCCTTTTTACCAGGCCCTGTAGTGACAAGACAAAAGGCAAAGGTTTTAAACTGAAAGAGGGTAGGTTTAGATTGGAAAAATCTTTTGACAATGAGCATGGTGGGACACCGACACAGATTGCCCAGAGAAGCTGTGGATGCCCCATCCCTGGAAGCGTTCAAGGTCAGCTTGGACAGGCCTTCAAGCAACCTGATTTATAGAATCATAGAATTGCCTAGGTTGGAAGGGACCTTTCCAATCATCGAGTCCAACCACCAACCTAACTCTGACAGAAACCATCACTAAACCATACCTCTAAGCACTACATCTACCCACCTTTTGAACATCTCCAGGGATGGTGACTCAACCACTTCCCTGGGCAGCCTGTTCCAGTGCAATTTAGTGAGAGATGTGCCTACCCATGGTAGGGGGACTGGACTAGATGATCTCTGAAGGTCCCTTCCAATCCAAACCTTTCTATGATTCTATGATTCTGTATAATTGAGGGACTGATTTAATTTCTAGTTTGAATGTCTGATAGATGAGGGAGGAAAAGACAATGTAAATTATATATACTATGTGACCGTTTCTAAAATTTTTGGGTGGTCGGGTATTTCAAGAATTCTTTTTTGAGATGTGATACTTCCAAGCAAGCAGATAAAAATACATAAGAAAACAATGCAGAATTCAGATAAAAAGAAAGAAATATCTTGATATAATGCTACATATAATGTGGCCAGAATGTTTCTGAACTTCAGGATGTCTGAAGTACTACTTCATAACAAACTGCGTGTCCTCTATATCTGGAAGAAACAGGCATACAGTAAATGCTATAAAGAAATTCACACATCAGCGAGGGGAATAAGCAACCAGACATTTTATTTCTGATATTTTAAGTTTTGGCCCATCTCAATTAAAATCGGTTAGAAGTCAATTTCACAGCTGTTGGTTTTTAAGATCTCACAAAAATGATAATTCACTGCTAGGCAATAACTTACTTCAGTGCAGCCATTCCCAGGATAAAGCTGACACATTTTAAGTCTCTTTCACTCTCTCTCATCCTCCCACACATCCGTCCTTCTGTAAGCCAGGGCTGGGGAAAGGACAATGATCCTTCTTTTAAAAAGTAGGGGAAGAAAGAAGGAGATTACAGGTCTGTTTAACTCACCCACAGCCGCGTCTCACTGACATTATTTCCTAGGATAAGGTGAGCAGGAGCTGTCCTTGCCTTGTCTGCTGAGATCTGAACCCTCCTTGTGCTCCACTTTGCCTACACTCAGTATTGCCAGTAATGGCATCCCATGGGAAGACGAACCTGAATGCAAGTCATTCCAACACCAGAGCTTGAGAGGGGTTTTTTTGGGGTTGTTTTTTTTTTGGTTTTTTTTTTTTTTTTTTTTTTTTTTTTAATATGAAATCTCCTTTTTCTTGGTTAAAATATTTGGACTATATTTACGTTTTGAAACCTATCCTAAGCACCCTCCTGAGGGATCAGAACAAGATCAGTCCTTCGGTGGAATTTGTTTTTCAAGTAAAGGTTGAAAAAATTGTGCTGGAAACCTTAGACACGTTTTCAAGCAGATAATTAAACCAGACTGTCCCCAAAGGGGGTGGCCTTTAGTGCAAGTTGGTTGCCAGTACATGTCTATTTAATAGATTGTATGTTATTTCTTTCAGGTTTATTTGGCTTGTATTTGAGTGCATGGAATTGAAAGTAAATTGGGTAATAGGCATTACCTAAAGTTATACGGACCTGGATTGCTCACATGGGTGAGAACGATGGGACAGTCCTGGATCCCCAAATCCAGCCAAGTGTTGCACCTGGACGTTAGGTCCAGTAGTGTGATGCAGAGGACTTCTGAAATGCAGCCAAGAGAGGGCTGCCACAGGGCTTGGTTCGCTTCTGTGAGGAATGTAGGAAGTTTTGCCCACATTCATTCATCATTTTGGAGCAAATTATGGAGCCCGGCACTGCAAAACCTGAGCACTGAATCATTGAGCTCAGCCAGTATATTACTGACTTCTGGTAAATCTTAAGCCTGTCTTTCCTCTGGGACAACATTCAGTCTATTTGTATAGCAAGTAGCAAAATGATGCCTTGAACTCAATTAGTTGCTAATGTTATATGAATGCTCATCTTTAATAACCATAGTCTATGGAGGCCTGACAAAGGGTAAGGTAAAAGAGAATCTGGATTTAGTTCAATCCTGATAAAACTGTGTTTCCAATACTAGGTCTAAATATTATCCAAGTTTACCTTTCCTCTCCTAAGGACCATGCTTTCAACAGTAATGAATTAACACAGCTCCCGCAAAGCCAGTGGGATTATGCATGTACAGAACTACCTGATAATATTTGAAGCACATCCATTTTCGTCAACGTTATTTGCACATCTTTTCCCTGATGACTGGCTTCCACTCATTTTTACATAAGTTATTAAAGTAGATCATATGCCATCTGCCTTCAACCTTACCCTCCATTACCTACGTTTGACATGGTTAGGTTTGAAGAGGTCTACAACTTTAATTAATGTATTCCCAGTAATCTACCCAACATGGAGACAGCCTTTGTTTTATGTACAGCATTCTGTGCAGCGAAGTATGTTTTGATGCAAATTATCAATTACTGTATCCCAGCGTATCACTTGCAAAGTACTTTTAGATGGTGAGACATGAATGCCACTACAGAAACGTTTCTCATTTATTCCTGATGTGGATGAACATGCCTTAACTGTAGACCACTGCTAAATTAAAAAAAAAAAAAAAAAAAAAAAAAAAGCCATTTCAAAGAGTCAAACATCTGCCCAATTCCAAAGGGCAGCATCAGAGCACTTAAACAAAAACACAGCAGGGAATTTAATCATGAGAAAACTGAAGCGAAAGGAGATTTTGTATGGGCACAGCTAGTTTCAGTTCTTTCATGGCAAAAATAAAGGGGTCAGAGAGATCAAGAGGTCACCCATTCATGGGTTAAAAAAAAAGAACAAAAAGGACTTTTCTATAGTCTACTCAGTAGTGTTAGGAAATGTCCAGATCAGGGTTTCCCCACCCTGTATTCTACCCACCTTGAAGAATAAAGAAAACAAAATCCTCGGGCTTCAACCTCCCAGCCGGCTTTTATCATAATCCATATTATTCGCAAAATAGACTGGAGGTGACTTATGTGGTGACCTCTCACCACAATTCAAAACGAGTCTTAATGAACTAGGGTAATTCATTCCTCTGGCAGAGCTTATGAGATAAGGCAAGGCCGCACTGGTGGGCTCAGCAGACTCAAATGTTAATCTTTTGTAGTCTGTGCTCCAGAGGACCCCCAGGTCAAATCCTGGTGCTGCCGAGAAGTAGCAGCGCCTTTGTTTGGAGCTGGAGAAGCGTGGTTCTTGATTTCAGTGCTGCCATTCACTTTGCAGAATGTAACGTGTGTGTGTATAAGTAAAAACAGCCCGTAAAGTTATTTATAACCATACAACAGAACTATCTGTTGAAAGGCAAGAGAACAAAGGATTTAAAAAAAAAAATAATGGGAGTTTAAGGAGGCTGAAATTTAAAAAAAAACAATAAGGCTGTGGTCGCAACCTGCATTTGTGGTCATTGGCCTCCCCTCTGCGTCATTAAAAATCCACTGTGCCGTTGCTTCAACAGTTAGCTGGAAAGAAACCCCGAGTGAACTGGCTTTGATTATTCGTTACAAAACAGGAATGTGTTTCTTTTCATCCTCCAGTAGCAGCAGAAAAGTACGATTTACTTTATCAAATGTGATAGCATGTAAACATCTCTCATTTTCTCCCTTCCCTGCTCCTAGACAAGCTAGCTGCCTCTCAACTCCAGTGTATAGAGGAATCCCTGATATTCCTTGCTTCGAAGCAGTAGAAAAAGGTGTTGAGAAAGAAAAGAACATTTAAAGTTGCAGTGGAAAAGTATGGAGAGGGGAATTGAACTAGAGTTCCCAGATCCCAAGTTCCTGCCCTAATCCTCCTGCTCGCGCCTGCCTTTCTCTTGGCTCCGGCAGTGCTCGCCAGGCAGCAGAAACAGTGAGAAGGTCCTTGGACATCTGATCAAAAAAAAAAAAAAAAGAGTGAAAAAGGAAAGGTTAGAAACTGTGGGCTTGGCTGTAAATAAACTAATGGAGAAGAGTTAGCAAGGAACAGTTTAGGAGACTTACTCGGAAAAGGAGAGGGAACATAGAGTTAAAAAAAAAAAACGTTTTAAAGCTGATTAAATGGTTTGCCATTCTCTATCTCTTTTTCAAGCAGATAGCAAGGTGGATGTAGATGGGAAACAGAGCTTCCCTAATACAGTAACAGCAGACTCCCGACTGCTGGAAGATTATATTTGGGTGGGGAAAATATACCTGGGAACTGCTTATGGTCATCCTGACTTCAGCAAATGTGTCCTGAATGTGGCATGTTGGTGGCCGGCAGAGCCCAGCCTCCTGGTCAGGTCTAGGGCTGGAGTCAGAACAGCAGAGAAAAAATCTTGATTTCCCTTAAGTCATGGAGAAATCTCTGCTTGACTTCAGTTGGGTTGGGATGTTGGGTTGTAGATTGTCCCCAGTGAGATGGGTACGTGTCGGGGGGAGATACTTCAAACTACTGACACATTTCTGAATTTATTGGAAAAAGGTGCTGGTATTGATAACTACAGCTGGACTTCTGCTTTTGTGGTCAGGGTTGACACAGAAGGACCACTTCTGAGATCCTCTCAGTATGCATTGTCTTAAAGCCTTCCTTACATTTCTCTTTCTTCCTCTTCCTGTGTTGAACTTGTGACTGTTTGGATGATGAGCCACACTAAACACCATTAACTGCCATGGAAACTACTCAGTTTTCAGCTGAATGTGATCAACCCACTTGCACATTATTATTGTTGTTGTTGTTATTAATACTAATAATTTTTATAAGTAGACTCTGACTAATGCACCTGTATGTGTGGATGTTATGCAGAATGGAAAGACCAATTTTCCCCTTGACTTCAGTTATAGCGTGACCTTTTCCACCTCGAGTTTATTTCTGCCAAGGGGAAAGGACGGAAAAGTTGTTGTTTTCAGCCAGGAGAGGATTCTGGGATGGGGTTTGGGCAGGGTTAAATGCCATATCACACCAGAGAGTCCACGGGACCCTTCCTTTCAGTGGAAACTTCAGTGTATAACCATGATCCCTCACACAGATGCTTGGATTGGGTAACTAGGGCAGCAGATATAAGGACTATAACAGAGACCAAAGGGGACTGGCCTCCTCCCCAAAAATATCCCTCCAAATATAATGTCAGTCATCTAAAGTCAGTACATCCTGCAGACACTGTTCCCTTACACACATCCGTGAGAGCTGTATTTGCCAGTGGCAAATAGGACCAAGACTCTTTTTTGTCATCTTCCTTAGTCTTTTTTCCTCCTCTTATTATTCTTTCTGTTGGTGCTCAGCTGCACAGCTCACAGACTTATTCTCAAGCCTGATCCTATAACTGATCCATGAATGGAAACCCAAGCAGAACTGGAAACTACGTTTGAGTGCCCAGATTAAGAAGCTTCCTCCCTTTACTTCTGGGTAATTAAAGCTCCTCATGGTTAGATTTTGTGCAGCAACAAAGAGGCATGGTTTCAACAAGTTGATGGTTATTTTCTTTTGCAGCCAGGCATTTGAAGAATATTTCCTCCGTGAAAGCAACTCATGTCAATGCAAGCTAGTCATCTGAGTTTGAAGAATACTGCTGCTCCAAAGGCTGCATTCCTATAAAATTATAGGGAAAGAATTTTCTTCTTCTTCATTTTTATTACCTTCCTTAAATTGGATCTGTAATGACTTTTACCAAAAAAAAAAAAGGAGAGAGAGGAAGAAAGAAGAATTTGTACTGTAGAGCAATATACTTGGAGAGCTCAAATAAAATATACAGCTATGTTATCTCAGAGTAATGCCCTATAACTATATCCATTCCTTTATTTCCTACAAGTTTGTATATTACAATCCACTAAACCAAAAGGCCAGATCACTCAGCTACCTAGATCCCTTTCAGTCTACTTAGCCAAGGGTGAAATTAATTGAAATTCAATGGTGATATGCTGATATACAAGTGGAGGATCTTTCTCAGAGTACCATAAAAGTCTCTTTTGCTTTTGAATGGATGAGTGGTTAGATTTAGATTAGAGAACTTATATAAACACAAAAAGATAAACAGTTCCCATAGCCTTTTCTCAGATCATAAAAAATAATCGAATGCAGGGTTAGCTTTCTAAAACGAACAATCTACAGAAGGAAAAATAAAGGAGCATCTTAAACCGCTGTCACCATGCTCTAAAGTGCCCACACAATGGGTTCACTTCAGAGTGAAACCAGTTCTCCTTTTGGTTCATTTGCTGACATTGTCTGGTGGGCAGCTTTGCTCTTTGCAAATAACGGTTCAGAAATCCTGAGTGAAAGGCTCAGATCTGGATGGAGAAGACGATCATTCATCCATTCCACGATCACAAAATTTGGGCTCCTGTGTGGCTTGTGAGCAAACAGCTACGCTGAAAGCCGGGATGTGAGAAGGGCTGCTTGGTCCCAGAACAAGTGTCTGAACTTGGGCCCCCAGAAGTATTTAACCAGAAATTTGCCTAGAGGGTCTTCTTGTCATTTGTCTTTTCTGCTTCCTTCTGTCTCTCAAAGGGATTCTTTTTGATGAATGATTGCTATCTGCCACTGTTCCCCTGAAGGTGAACTTTTATGCCCTTTCAACAGCATTGACTAAAGACCAGAAAGTAAAATAAAAGAAAGAAGAGCGAAAACACCTCTGGCAGGAAGTGTTGGATGTCCAGAAGAGCAAACCTGGGTGTCATTCATCGATCAGTTACTGAAGACACAGGACCGTGCCCTTAAACACCCCTGAAGCATCACATTTAATCTCTGCCTGACTCACACATGGAGGCAGGTGCCAGAGTAGTTGTTGCCTTGCAGGGATGCATTTGGGAACCAAGAAGCAGCTATCTCCAGATACCAAGTCTTTGTGTGAGCAGAGACCTCACACCACATCTGAGCATCCTGGTTGCTGACCCAAAAAAGTAAGATGCTGTCTGTGACCCTGTGCCCACTTGGATTCTCTCCCTTGCTCCAACGCCTTGATGGGAAACACTACCCCTGGCAGAAGGGTAGCGTGGGTGTGAGAGGGCTCAGACCACAGTGAGGTCAGGTCAAAATGTTGTTGCGAAAGATGTGATTGAAAGAAAAAAAAGCTTTGAGTATTAAATCTGGTTTGTTATTATTTGTTATATACCTAAGGTCCTTTCCCAGTCAAAAAAAAAAAAAACAAAACATCAATGAGGTTTCCCTTGACTGAAGGCTAATAAAGACACAAGCAAGGTAATGAGGACTTGGCCTAATGTATCCAGTTGACTGACCTCACTGGCAACATCAAGTTTTGTCCGCTGTCAGCATTGCAGGGATCAGCTAAGAATGGTGATCTACGAGCTCTGTGTTTCATAAAGAGCCAATATTATGTAAAATCATATGTTCGCTACAGAACCCCTCTAACAGAGTTGGACCTTTCTACTTGATATTCTGATCACAGATAGACTTCTTAGCATTAGCTTTTCTAATTCAGAGTCTCATCCAAAGTATGAGCTGGAGTAACTGAAAAGCTGTTGTATCACTGTGCTCCTTAGAGACAAGATAACTGGCACAAAATGATCCCTTCCTCCCTCAGGTCCCCCCCACTGGACCGAGGAGCCAGTCCAGTGTGTTCCCCCGCTCACTAAATTGCCACTTAGAGGAAGACACTGTTAAACATGGTCACCTCTGGTGATCTGCCTTCTGCACGGTGATGAAGTCGTTGGGGGGCCACTAGATAAGCCAGCTAAAGAGGGTCAAGAAGGCCGTCCTCTACTTGATAGCAGCATCTTAATAGCTTTCTAAAAACAGTGGGCCATCAAGTACCCAGACAATTTAATTTCACTTCTCAGCTGGAAAATAAGTACAGCACTTGCTTTCATTCAGAAAAGAGGGGAAAAGGGAGAACTCATCTGCCCATTGATTCATTTGTTCACTAGTTTCCTTGCAGTGCCTTGATGTACTGCAAGCTGCAAACTTTCAGAAAACTTTCTAAGCCGATACACGATCGCACTTTCCTGTACCGTCAGTACCTGCTACTCTGCCTAGTAGCGATACAGTTAATAACATCGATGTACGGAGTCGGGCACCTGTGTCCCCTCAAGCTTTTGAAAAAGTCCCACGCTGAATTAGTTTTCAAATTTCGCATACATTGCAATAAAGCGAGAGTAACTCATAGTCTTTCAGAGTTTCTTGCAGACTTGGGCAGACACTGACAGACTCACTTGTTAAAACATATTCTGTAGTGAGCAGTTAAACAAAAATCTGGCAACAGTCCAGCTTTTCCCAGTTTCCTCATAAATGGTTCAGGCCAGACATACTTTCATTTTGTTGTTAACTGAATTGAAATTATATTTCATTACCCAAACAGCCGTGTTGGGAGTTTTGTATAAGGGTTTGTTTTTTTTTTTTTTTTGGTGCAGCTTTTACAAAGTTGCCAAATGACTTAGACGGAGCGGAGATTTGCTTTCTGCTTTGCTCACTGTTCCTCACACTGGGTCTGCAGTCCCAGCGTACAGCCACGGTAAAGATCCCGGCCACAGGGCTCCCCACAGCAAAGCCACTGATCGCTGTGAGATTAACGTGGTTTGGCACCAGAGCAACAGTCTGGCGTGGCAAGAGCAAACCTGTGATTTGTCTGCCGAATTCGGGATATGTTTTATACAGTGACTTATAGTAGTATTTGAAACATCTTTTTCTCCAGTGATGCACTTTAGCCAGTGCTTTGGTATACCTACAGCTCTACAGCCCTACATAGACTTCAGTCTACATAGACTTGATAAGTCCTACTAGACTTGATAAGCCAAAGACATGCCTGTAAGTCTACAGCTTCATGAAGAGAACTCCATCAGTGCTGGGACGCATGACATTTCACCACACGAAATAATGGTTCTTACTTGCCTTGATGGAGGTGTTTTGACTAGTCAACCAATGTCTGTGTAGTAATCAAAAAACTTAAATAATATTATTAATTATTAGGGTGATCAAAATTGTCCCTTCCAGTTTTCTAATCAACAATACATGCTTTTCTAAATCACTGAGTGTGAAAGCTTTCAGATAAGTAAAAACAGTCCGGAAATACCTTAAAATGCTCCCACCAATGTCGTGCTGGCAGAGCCTTTTATATTCTGTGCAACTTTGCAAGCAGAAATCTCATCAAGGTACCAAATTAAACTGTCATGCTGCTCTGTGACTCCTGAACTACTGGCACGCCCCAGCTGTAGTGCATGTTATTAATAACACCAAGTTGTTGGGAAAACAGTTTCCAGGTCATATTGTAAAGGCATCTAATTAGTAACAATGAATGACAGATTCCCTTTAAAGTCCAGGAAATAACTGGATGTGCCACACAATCATGCAAAATATAGAGACAGCCAAGATGAAAACCTGGTTTTGGCACAGCTGTACTTCACTAAGACCCTTCCCAAAAGCCAAACCAAAGTATTTGCAGAGAATCTTAGGCATCTAAATGTTTCATTTTCCAGGCAGGAAGTAGTTGCAGGCAGCGTAGCAAGAGAATTAATAAATAATGTGGGTCACAGTTGATTACTATTGTTAATCTGTAATAACTAGCTAACCAAACACGAAGTAAAGGTTAAATTTCCAGAGGTGTTGAGATATTATCAATAGGTTCACATGACCAAATTAAGATCACCAAGCTTCTACCTTAGATTCACTCTTTAACCTTTGGAGAAACAGAAGCACTTCTAGGGCAAGATTCATCACATCTTAAAGGAAACACCTGCAATAGCTGTGACCAGTCACTCCTTTAATAGTGCCTCTTCCTTAGCACCAAACATAAATAGAGCCCGAGGTGCCCAGTTTAGATGAAGACATCTAAGTTTAAGCAAGATGAATCCCAGCCTTTGAGAATGAAGGCCACATAAGATGTGGCCCACCCAGGAAGGTGGGTGGAAGGATGCACTACACATGCACCAGCTGGGTCAGTTTGATAGCCAAACTGTCCCAGACTATGACTTCTCCCTCAGTGGTCACAACTTCATGAGCAGGGATAACCAAAACCACGTAAAGCACTGTTTGAATCGCTTCTTATTGCTCAGCTTATTAAACCAACCTGCTACCAATTTTGCATACTAAGGTGTAACCTATAGCCATTTGGAACTTGCCTTTCAAGCAGTCTCCAGGGACAGGGCAGACACTTGGGATTTGAACAACTTCTCCTGGGATAAGTACTGAACAGGACGTCTACAATCCATGAGTGCAACATCACTTCTAGTTTGAGGACAGAAAGGGATTTAAGGAGCACATGAATGTAGCCATATCACTCTGCAGCAGGGGGGATTTCACCCTCGGTGCCTCAGCTCATCATCTGCAAAATAATTCAGAGATGCACAAGCTCTAAGGCCAGAGGGATCTCTCACCAACCTCCTCAAAACACAGACAAAACAGCTATTCCCAGGGGGTGGATTAAGCCTTTTTGAAAGATAGCTAATCTTGTTTTAAAGAACCAGAAAGATGATGAGTCTGCCACCTCTCCTGGTAAGGTGTTGCAATGCTTAATTACCCTCACTGCTTGCACATTCCTTCAAGGTTGAATTTGTTTAACTTCGTCTTCCAGCCAATGAATCTTTTTTGTGCCTTAGTTTGCAAGACCAAAAAGACCTCCCTGGCTAAAAGTTTATCTAGGCTTTGGTGTCTGCGTACTGAAGCCAAGTCCCTGTCAATCTGCACTTTGACAGTGAACTCCTTCAGCTCCACATCGCGTAGGCTGCCTCCCTGGATCTTGTTTTTTGAGCTTCCTCTCGATTCTCTGAAGCTCTCCTTCATTGCTTTCCAACTCGGTGGAGGAGAGACAAGACAGGATGACTGCAGGGCACCCTGGGCTTGGGACGCAGGTGGGGGATCATGTGAGTCTCGTAGCGTTTGACCCTCAACACGCAGAGTGGGAATTAAACTTGGTTGTTGGGTTTCACTTGCTGCCTTAACAACTCTTCTTCATCTCCATCCAAGCCTCATCGGGGCCTGCCTTTCTCTAGTTGAATCACTCAGTTCTGTCTATCTTAGGGTAGATTATATGCTCTCCATATAAATCTCTGTTTTTTCACTGCCTCTTTCTCAAATTTTAACTGCATTTACTTATTTCTCCCCTCCTGAGATCCAGAGGTTAATTGTTATGTTGTATGCTTAAAAAAAAAAAAAAAAAAAAAAAAAAATCTCTTTTTCAGGCTTAAATTTACTGCCACACACTTTCACTGGATAACTTAGTTGTTTTGTTTTGTTAATATGGTTCCTGACAGATTAAATGGAAAAACCTAATTCATTTCATCAGTACAAAACTTTTTCTACACAAGTTTAACTAATCATACGCCTTTTCTCTCTGAATTACTGTTTCAATCTTCTTCCTCTTATGTAGAAAGTCTCTCCTCAACTACAGCCAATTTCATCATTATTTTGCTACTTCTGTTGCATCTGTCTGAAGTTAATATGGAACACATGCAAAATTATACCAATATTTTAAATGTTATTTTTATAGCTGGCAAACATACAATGTAATATTTTGCCTGCCTTTTAAGCACTATTGATCTATTACGTATAAAAGTTTTCACTCTGTGCAACTAGAATCAACTTTTTTTTACTGGGGGTGCAGGTTTGTGGGCACTCAGGTGACATATCAGGAAAACTCAGAAAAAAACCCTGCAATTAGCTTTCTCAGATTCAGGTTGTTTAAGAGCTTCGAAATTTAGCCTTGGTTGCAACTAAAATTATGAAATCTGGTGGCAGCAGGGCTGTAGAAATGATGCATCCCACCATGAATATTGATATGTGCTGCCCCTCTGCTCCACTCTGGGGAGACCCCACCTGGAGTACTGCATCCAGCTGTGGAGCCCCAAACATAAGAAGGACATGGAGCTGTTGGAGTGGGTCCAGAGGAGGCCCCGGAGATGCTGGGAGGGCTGGAGCCCCTCTGCTGCGAGGACAGGCTGAGAGAGTTGGGGGGGTTCAGCCTGGAGAAGAGAAGGCTCCGGGGAGACCTTATTGTTGCTTTCTAGTACCTAAAGGGGGCCCACAGGAAAGCTGGGGACAAACTTTTTAGCAGGGCCTGTTGCTATAGGGCAAAAGGTAATGGCTTTAAACTAAAAGAGGAGAGATTTAGACTTGATAGAAGGAAGAAATTTTTTGCGCCGAGGGTGGTGAGACACTGTCCCAGGTTTCCCAGAGAGGTGGGAGATGCCCCATCCCTGGAAACATCCCAGGTCAGGTTGGACGGGGCTCTGAGCAACCTGATCTAGTTGGAGATGTCCCTGCTCATGGCAGGGGGGTTGGACTAGACATGTAAAAGTCCCTTCCAACCCAAACCATTCTATGATTCTATAATGTTTTTCTATAAGAAGGCAGGTTTTTGCTTAAGAAGGGTGTGCCCATTACAGTATTTTTGCCACTCACCTGAACAAGGTTGGGGGGGAAAAAAGGAAAAGAAAAAAAAAATTCCTGAAGAATTATTCATCGGCTCAGGTGAGATTGCATCTGCAAAATCTGCACAGTAGCAATTCCTGGGAAGTGCTGGCAGCAACACAAACCTGACTGGGGCCCTGCAGCTCTAATCAGCTTCCCGATGCCGTGGGCAGCGCAGCGAAAGCCGTGCCTGGCAGGAGCAATGCCGTGATTGCAGTGATGGATGACTCCCCAACTGCTGCTACAGGCACTGGAAGAGGGGCTTTGGAAAGGCAGGAAAGAGATTCTGGGGAGGGGAGGGATGAAAAAGAAGACAGTGGATAAATAGATAAATAAGACCCGAGGAAGACAGGCTGAGGGACTGAGAACCAAGTGGGGCTACAGGTTGTAACTGGCAAAAGAATGCTTCCAAGTCACGACACGAATAGACATCTGTGTGCAAAATTACCCCTCTTTGTAAGAGGAAAGAGGGAAAAGATTAAGATGGCAGTGGAAATGAAAAAAAAAAATAATCAGAAAGAAATACCTGGACAGCAGAAATAGTGGTGTTTATGAAAAAAAGATACCGCTGCAGAAAGGTGATGGGTAAACAGTAAGAGTCGTAAATGCAAATACTGAATATCTAAATTTGGTAACAATAGTCTCGTTCCCATCGGAGAAATAAGAAACTAAAGGCTGGTGGAACAGGGATACTTTAGAAAAAGATCTAGGTTCTGTCTTTACTCTGGCAATGCCTCTGCCAATACGCAGCCGTGGGCAAGCTATTTTAATATTGTGAGTCTCATTTCTGTTTTGCATAAAAGATTAGAGTGTCAGGCACACCAAGCAGTTCATAGACATTACTTATGTCCAACACAGTATCATTGTGAAAGTACCTTACAGTTATGGGATAATTAGGCATCCCAACAGCACTGGGAATAAATTGTATCATTGTTTTTAGAAACAAGGAAAGTAAAGCACAGGAAACGTAAGATCAGAAATTTGGCACACGTGCACACGTTAAAATCAATAGTTTAAGGCTTAATTTAGACTGAGTACCTGATTGTTCAGCAGTTCATTGCAATAGTGTGCAAACAGGATTTCCCTAAAGTGGGATTCCTGCCCTACTTTAAAAAAATACAGAGAATGTCAAACAGTAGTTCTAACGCAAGTGATCATAGTCTGACACTACATCGTTCTTAGCGCCATCGATACCCGTTGCCTCCTGCCGAAGCTAAACCAGGTTGGATTTCAGCTGCAAGACTCTCTCCAGTACTCCCAAATCTCCCTGGCTGCAGTGACCCCAAAAGCCAGCACTTCATGTCCACGTTTCCCAGACAAGCCAGCACGAACTCAACCTTGCTGCAACCAGCATCCTGGCCCTCCTGTGAGCAGTTCTGGGCTCTCTCATCTGCCTGGAGTCTTTTTACAGATTTTTCCTGCTGGGGTGGACTGAATACCACAAGCAGAATAGCAAAACCTACCTAAGGCAGGAGGTAAGTGCCCCTTTGCATGTGCTTCAAAGCAAGAGCACTCCTGTGGTTTTCCACCTCCCACCACTCCCCGCAGCTCTAGAGCTGGTTCAGGGTCAAACCTGGCCTAAAAACCCTGTCCTCAACCTCTTTCTTGCTCATGTACATAAAAATCACCCATGAGGATTAACACAGGTGAACGCAGGTCACCTAACATGGGTCAAGTGCATTTAGGGCATCACCTCTCGCCGGTAATCTCCCCACCCAGATTTCCAGGTTGCTAAAATACAGTGTGTGATTGAGTTTACTCCACATGCAAATGCACGGTGGAAAGACACTGAGCAGGCTGTTAAACAAAGATCCCAATTATGAGCACCAGGATCTCATCTCTAATAAGGCAGGAAGCAAATGGGCTCCCTTTGCCTTGCCACTCACTGCAGGGTGAAGTACCCGCCTTTGTGAACACACACACTGGGCACCACTCCTCTTAATGACACAGACAATGAAAACTTACGCGGCACTCAGGTAATGTGCATTAAAGACGTTATATCTGCTGCAAATAAATGGCATTTTACCATCTTTCTAGTATTTTAAAAAGTTCTTCCATGAAAAACATGGGCTTGATTTACTGGCATTAAATAAAGAAAAGATCTGGAGAGGCATCTATCTATCCCTCCATCCATCTATCATTAGATGTAATTTAATACTTAATGACATTTGTGATCATCATGCCATGCTTGTAATTGAAAATGAATAATTGAAATTCCAATTACCACAGGGGTCAACGTAAGGGGAATTCGTATAGTAACTTGCTAGGCAATAGCCTAAATTTGCAGTCATGTTAGGACTGCAAACAATGTGTCTCATTCTTCAATTATTTATTGGGAAATGTCGTCTTAATTTCTCTTAGCTATTTCTGTGAACAGACAGGGCATTGTCCTGAAAGACAGAAAATCTAGATTTCCTCATGTTCATTCAGCATCTAGCTGGAGAGTCCTGGATCAGTAGTAGCATTGGGCTCCCCCTTGATATCTATCCTTATCAGAGCAACTGAAGGTACCACCAGCAGACCAAAGGCATTTCAATACTGGCCATACATCTTTCAGCATGGGGGAAATGGCAAGAAAGCATAGAGCTGCATAAGACCAAGAATAGATGATACCAGTGGAACTAGCCCTAAATAATCGATCCTGGGCTTCGAACAACATCCAGTGGCAAATCATCAACATAACAAAAGAGACTCATTTTCAGGCCATTAGCTGCTTGCAGTACAAGGAACTTTTCTGGCTTTCTCAGAAATTTGATCCCCTAATGACTGCAGAAAGGGCATCGGGACAGAAAATAATTACAGTCTGTCAGACAGTCTGGCATTCAACCTTCCACATGGTCCAGCAGACGGTGTCAAAGATTTGACCTCAAGGGGTTTTAAAGCACGTTGTCAGAAAATACTCATCTAAATGGTCTACAGAGCATCCTACAGCTGATCAATGTCTTAAGTGAGCAATACTTAGCAGCTGGAATGTGTTTGATTAGTACATCTAACCCCTGATTGATTGGTATTCTAAATAATTAATTGCCTTGTTCGTGGGGGAACAAAATAAAACTTTAATAAGTGACAAGGATCTTAGTGTCTCTGTAGCAGGCTACAAGGATGTTAGCTCTGCTTTTAACTGGTTGGCTTAAAATTCACATAAGAAACCACCTGTATTTCCATCCAGTGTTGCAGAGTTTCGCTGCTTTTCTAATAAAAGACTTAAACCCAAGAATTTGGCTCGGTGGCCATTTCCCATAAACTTGCTTCTCTTCCAGGAATTTTACATATTACTTTCACTTATCTTTTAATCCAGCTGATCTTTTTAGAAAGGTGCAATGGTTTCAGGCATTAAACCCTGAATACATGTTTTGAAAAAAAAGGTATGATTGCAACATATATTCATATTGCGTTTTTTAGTAGTCTGATGATCACCCCGCATTAGATATCTGAGTATAAGCTAGTCTTCCTTGGCTTTTCTTTGTAACCAGTGGAAATAGGCACCTCCAGAAGGCAACTGTTCAGATCTGTCTTAAGATGCATCTCTTATGAGTGCCTGGGTTTGTACAGTGACTCCTACCCAACGTGTCAGGCTCTACGTGCCCAAACGAAACACTTGATGCCTTTGACCACCAAGCTTTGACCAAGTGGAGTGACTCTGACAACTCACTGCAGATCCAGGCTCATGGGTAGAAAAGGACACGCAGCCTATATTAACCAGCTCCAGCAAGAGGTTGATATACAGTCCTTCGTTAATAAAATCTGGATGGACTGGTTATTTCTGCAAGCATTGAAATGTGTGCACAGCCTGGGCTGAAATGCAAACAAGGTGGACTGAAATGATTTACATCCCTTCTACAGAGATACCAGGCTGAAGGGCAAGACAGAATCAGGCCAATGTCTAGTCCTCACCCATCCTGTAATGTCCTTCTGGCTTTGTCCGACAAAAGCAAGTGCCACTTCTTTGTAGAAGGAAAGCAAAACTGGAGATTTTGAGGGAGCTAGCTGGGAAAGGCTCATCTGAACACAGAAATCACCCTCTGTGAGGAAGGATCTCCCTCCTCCCCTCCCTCTGACAGCAGTGTTGTGTGCCCCCAACACCAAACTCAGTCCATTGTACGCTCTCTCACCAAGACCTAGATTAATCTTTGCAGCAAATACATAAATAAAACCTAAATATTCCTATGTATCTTCGCCCCAGGACATACATTAGTGCTTTTGCCCATATGGCACTCAGTTATCCTGTCCTGGTCTGTGCCTCTTGGCAGTACTGACATCCTGGATCTGAGGTACCAAAGGGTCAGCCACTCCACCGAGGCACTCAAGTCCTCATTTTCTTTCAATGAAGAGGAATAGACCTCTCAAAATTCAATCAACATCTTTGTCACGTCAATGCCACCACAGGAGACACAACATGGCCAAGGTAAGTGTTGGTGTCCCACACTGAGCCACCCCCTTCCATTGGGGGTCTGTGGCATGGAAGACGTTCTGTGTTGCAATCTCAACTTTAGAATCTCTTGGTGTATAAATGCTAGTGTCTCGAAATGATCTTTGTGTTGTTTGAGCCTGTGCTTTTTCGGTCAGCACTACCACATTGCCGGGCAGGTCACAACGCTGTTATTAGCATCAGATTTATAAGGACGATCAGTGGGTGAAGTGTCCTTGGAGAGGCTTTTTAAACAAACCTGATTTCAGCTTATGGAACCAGACCATCATTATGTCTCTCACCGACCAAAGAATGTGTGTTTATACAAGAGGAGGCCACGGGTCAGAGGCAGAGAGCAGAAGCACAGACAGTGCAAATCAATATTTTTAGATAGTTTACTGTTAAATAAACTGTAAGACTAGGTGCAGCTGGTTTGAATCAGCTTCACCACTCTTGGTATCAATGGAAGAAGGGCCATTTACTTGTATCACAATTACGTATCTCAGCATGGTTATCTCGATAAACTTCTGGCTGGAAAACCTCACAGTTTCTCTAATTAGTTACTCATTGAGAACATGGAAGACGTATTGAGCTTCTTGGCTTACAAATAAAGCAATTAAATAGCAATTTAGAAAAGGGAAAGATCAAATATATAATTTCTCAGAGCTTTTGAATAATCAGGGACTGGTGGGTGTCAAACAGGTCACGGGACTGGAAAGACCTGTATTACGATCAAGAAAAGCAGTTCTTCCATCTCCTGACTCTCAGCCCTGGGTCCAGCCCTCTGGATCCATCCCATCCCTCCTAGTCACAGAAAAGGCAGAAAGGCAAAAGCTTGAGAGCAGAGAAACAGAAACAGATGCCATCCCATTAGTTGACAAATTTAGGCAACATTGCTGCAAGGTTGGCTGTAACGGCATGGCGGGGTGGAAGAGCTGCCTTCACTCTGCTGCAGGGGGCAAAAGGAGTTTGAGTCCAGGCAGAAGAAATGTCATGCAGAATAAAGTTCCTGCCAGCCTTGGCAGCGATAGTGTCAGGGTTGCTCACCTGTTTCCTTGTGAGTCATGTCCAACTTTTGAACACACATTTCCATGAGTATCCAACGCAGCCTGGGGTGGGAACTAATGAGAGGCCTGGTTTTGACATGTGTTGATATACACAGCGCAGTTGCCTAGCACAGATGCCGCTTCCACGTAGTTCTGCACACTGGATTTGTAAGTCAACAAGGGCCCTGGCTCAGCAACGCTCACTTGGGAACTCCCTACTCCAGGCTCTGAATTCTGCCAATACCCTGCACAACTTTCATGAATACACAAAATACCTATAGATCATCTACCTTCTGGGAGGATTACTATAAGCCTTGTCTGATAACATAGCCAAAGAATTACAAAAATTCAATTTTTTTAACCAGTGAAGCTTACAATGAGTCTTTTTTTAACCTCCGAGCTATCACGTCTTCTTCTGAGCTTTCACATACTACTTTGTAAGGTTTAACCTTTCATTTTCTTTTTTCCTCATTGAAATACTCAGAATTTATTTATTTTTTATGTACTCAAATCAAGTTACCTGAAGGCTAAATATTATAAATAGTTTCACTCTCTTTTCCTTTGAAAGCCAAAACCTTTTTTTAATTGTCTTTTAAATCATAATGGTAAGTGTTGATTCAAAATCTCAACTGCACATCACTCCAACAGGAATTTGAATAAATCGCCTCACTTCACAAAATTCTATCCAGGATATGTGTCTGATGGCTGCATTTTTAATTATTATTATTATTAGGAGAAAAAATTTATGCTATAGTAGAATAGAAAATTCCTGATGGGAATTACTATTATTACTCCTGCAACTCTACTGCAGCAAGCATTCTCAATATCTATGTGTAATAAGATATAGTCTTACACCACTTAGTTGAATTTAATAATCAAACTTTATTCCACAGCGGACACCTTATTGACTTCTGCTCCGCTGGCTTTTTGTTATTGCTGTCTTCATTGTCTTTTCATTTCCCAGTTTTCTCTATATATTTTCAGCATTCCCATACAGAGAACCTCATTCGAGCAATCACTCCAACCGGCGTAAGTTTGTGCATGAGGATAGACTTTGGCTCTAGTTTAAAATAAAGTAGGAATGTATTTCACTGCAAAATTAAAACAAATGCCAATCACTGTCATTGGTGTTCGATCTTACTTCAGCAATGCCATCGGTTTATGCTACTAAAGGAGTTTTGCAAGACCCTGGCTTTGTTTCCCTTTTTGATTCACAAGCTGAATCCCAAAAAATCAAAAAGGAGCAACTATATCTTGGGCTGACTTAAATGAGCTTTCTTACTGTCTTTCTTTTCACTAACAAAGCAGCTGCAAAATTGAACAGAAAAAGGAAAAAAAGAAAAAAAAGGAGTGGGATCAACTGAAACATTTTACTTGGGCTGAAAATCATGTTTTCCTTTGTGGAGGTTGGAGTTTTCCTTCTTTCTTTTACATTTTTATTTCTTTAGGCCAACAGGCTGAAACTAACAGTTTCTACTAAGCCACTGAAGTCTGTCCTGTCAATGTTTTTCTAATTTTCATTTTTTTTTTTCTCTGGGGGACACGGCTGTTAAAATGTGTGGATGTCACACCACACTATACAGCAAACAAACTACTCCAAAATACCCCCAATTCTATTTATATGGCCATTTAACCATAAGATCAGGATGTGCCGTCAGCAGCAGCAAGGAATTAAGACTCACACAGTCTCAGTACAAATTCATCCTGTCTATTTTTTGGCAGAGAAAGGATGAACTTACAGTAAGAGAGTCATCTCCCTACACTTCCTCTGCAACACTCATTTTCAACCTTTACTCTTCTGCGACCTCCTATGGATTTTCCACTGCAGCAAGGGCCTCTGTGTCATGTCTAAAAGTCCACTAAAAATGCATTTATATTTTTGCTTTGTTACCTTTTGAGTTCATGCACAGAATTTACAGTCACACTTGTCTCCAGAAAGAGAGTGGAGGATGTCACTGAAGAGAGTACGTCACAGGCTCTGCCCACATTTGTGGCTTAAGAACTGAAATGATTTGGTTCATTTCAACTTGAGGTTCATAGGTTGGCCAGCCCTCCTCAACCTGAGTATCTATAACCTTTCAGTAACTCTCTGTTCTTCCAAGATGTGCACAATGATGCATCGTCCTCTTCCCTACTCTTTCATGCAGTAACATAATGACCTGGACTTCCACAAAGAAATAGAAGATCCAGGTTCAAAACTTGCTTCTGCAAGCAGAGGTGAGGAAGGGTTTCAGCTAACATAGGAGCTGTTTATCGAGTGATTTCAGGACCAGTTTAAAGGCCGTGTAGAAGGGGATGCTCTTTTTCCTTCTTCTTGAAGTTTTTCACCTTTGCAGGCAAGAATGCAAGACAGTCAAGCTACCTGGAAGAATGGGACCATCGCTTTGTAGCCTAGTAGTTAGAAGACTAATCTACAGACCTGATTTCTCACTCAAGGAACGGTGTTTTTTCCTGCACAGTGGAGCAATGCCAGCACGAGTGACAGAGAGAGATCCCATGCAGATAGGAAGGAAACTCATATAATTTTAGTCATCTCCATGGTCCATCCAAACTTGTCACCCTGGGCTCCTTTTTTAATCCCCAGAGCATAGCAGATGATTTTAGGGCCTGTATTATGTGTTTTTATTTTAGCTGTGTCTTTTAAAATGGAAAGATTGCACCCTGCATGTGCTTATTTCTCTCCACTGACTAAAAAAGCAGTCTGTGGTGACTGTCTCAGCTGTGAATATTTACATTTGATCAGATGCACCTAATCCAGGCTGTTTTTCTGTATACTTTGTCATCTTCTTTTGCAAACAAAACTTGCATTTCGTTAAGAAACCTCTTTCATACTATCTGAAAGCAAAACTTCTATAAAATTCAGGATTAAAAAAAAAAAAAAACCAATCAAATTAAAACCTCCTGGTTTTAGACATTCATGTCCCAGAATAGACCCTGAAATCTACCCACTGCTATTTGGGCAGCCAGAGGGAGAAACAGACTATAAACAAAACTTAAACAGATTTTATTGATTTTTCCCCATGCAGGCTAAGCCACATGCAAAATCAAAATCAAACACAGACTATCAATAACTAACAACAAGTCAAGTGCATTTTCAAATGAATTCCCCCTCCGTGGTCTAAGGCATTCCTGCAATAAGTCAGATTAAGAAAGATACCTGCAAATTATGATTTGAAGTGGATTATGTCCGTTTAAAGATTCATTTCAATATGTTTTCATGCTGATGATCTCGATGGAATAAAGGAAGTTATATTACCTGAAAGCTGTTAATTGGGTACAGTTCTCTATTGTCTGTGTATCGTAATGGTAAAATGTTTTCTGTCATGGAAAAGGAAGTACCGTGAGGCTCTTATTCTTACTCTGACACCTAACGCCTTTTCCCTGAGCTTTGGGTACATATTTCCAGCTTACTGAGCTTTGGTACCCCACCACACCAGGGCTCTGACTCCAAGATTTGACTCACAATTAACAAGTTTTGGCAAAAACTGAGGGCGCATCAGGGTAGACAAGGAGGCGCTCTGAACTACTCCATGCATAGGGTAAGATTCATCCCTCATTAAACTTTGGATGTTGATGACACCTTCACGTGAGCTAGCCACCCTCAAGTCCTTTTATTGTTGATGGAAAGAAACTTCTTCTACTGGCTCTCTCCAGCAGGGATGGACCCCAGCCTAGGAGTGCATCTTAGGATAGAGTCAAGCTAATACAGCCCATGAGTTGCTGCAACATGACTGTCTTGCGCTCCTAATATATCCTCTCTCTGCAAGAAGATGCTTGTATCGAGGTGACTCCTTTCTCATTAACTGGCTTGCTGAAAAACAGCTAACTCTGAACAACTCAAGTTGCCATGAAGACACAGCCTATATCTGTGAATCACAGATCCCTCCAAAACTGCTTGGATGGAAAACTTCTAAAGTATTTTATTCCAGTCCCAGACTCTGTATACAGTTCCCACTAGACTGCTTATGTATCTTGCATTTTAAATTCCCTGGAATTTTTTCATACAAATAAATATCATGAAGAAAGGACAATTCAATTTACATTTGGTAGGGTTCAAAAATCACTGTAATTGAATGATAATTTGCCATGAAGCATGGATGTGAGTCCTCATGTTTGCCTCTTGACCTGAAAGGATACGGCTAGTGAAAATGTCTAGCAGATAATTACTGCTAGGCTAGCCCTGAGGCTTGGCTATTATCACAGGTCAATCTCTCTAAGATAATTCCCAGGATAATATTACTGAGGAACATACTCCCCCTGCATAATGGAACACCTGCTTCTGTCCTAAGACCCCAGGGATGGGGAACTTCGCTTTGCCTCTTCTTCAGTCTCTTCATTAGGCTTTCTTGTAGGGCAGAGGATGGAAGCAGCAAAAGGGGAGAATAAGGGAAAAGTCACCTTTCCATAGAGAACTTGGAGTGATTTTATTTTCATTACTTATCAGGGCTATGACTTCTCTCAGAACGCATAAAGATGAGGAACACACAAGTTCTCATGTCATGTAACAGGATCAGGTGTTGCTGCTAGAGACAGGAAGGGGAATGGTTTGAATACACAAAATATTTGCTAGCCCCAAAGCACTAACAAATGGGCCGTGTTACAGCATCCTCTTCTGTGCATAGGATTATGCACACCTTTCACCATGAAAAGGAACACATCTTTTAGAGTACTTACAACACTCTGAGGAGACTGGTGTGTTTCTATTTGCAGTCCACCAGTCTGAATGCCAGCAAAAGATTTCTCTTTATAAATTCTACTGCAGATGACCAAGAGGAAAAATAAACCTGTCAAAACGTCTCAGAAGATCACTTAAAATCATTGTTTGGTCCTCTTTTTGTCAAGACAAATATACTTCCATGACCCAGTCAGACATGGGCTGTATTTTAGGCAGGATCAGGATGCTCCCTGGGCTTCTACAGCAGTGCAAGGCACGTGAGCATGTGCACAGGACACACCAGGTCATAACCATGCATGGGGGTGCACCCAGCCTGCTTTACTCCCCTCGTAGAAACTTAGGGCCATGAAAGAGCTCAGAGGTCATCTAGTCCGTCCCTTTGCCCCGAGGCAGGCTTAACCACAGGGAGGTCATGCCTGACAGATGTTTGTTTAACTTGCTCTCATAACGATGGAAACTCCACAACCACTGCAGATAATCTGTGCCTGGTCTTTAGTGTCCTCATCGCTAGAAATCTTTCCTTCCCAGCGTTATAAATTCACCCTTGCTGTTGTAAGACAAGAAACAGGGAAGAGCAACAGCAGGAAAATGTACCGGGGTTGGGGGGGGGAAGGAATTTAATACCCAAGGGAGAAAAAGGGGAACAAAAGAAAAGACCTACAAAGATCCATAGGTTGATCTGCAATAGCTCAAAATTTTGCAACTCTGAAAGCAGCACTGAAGGGGAAAGTTTAGCTGTGCCAGTGCCAGCAGTAAGAATAATAATTAATAATAATTATGCATCTGGTCAAAGGTCAATGGTGTAATAAGGTTACATGATTAGTCTGGACAGCAACATAGAAAGCGGATGGGAAAAGGTATGTAAGGGTCTTAATTAATGCCACTTATAATGCTATTAATAATTTATGATTAACTATTTAAATATTAATATCCTTTATTACTTTCTCTTATTTTGCCATATTGCACAGAAGGCAAAACCATCATCTCTGCCTATAATAGCTTATATGTAAAAGTTACTGGTAGATTTTCAACACTGCATTGGAAGACACATAGGTCTTGATGTTCTGATTTAATTTTTTATAAATCTCTTTAATTCCACTTGTGTTAATTATGTCTTTCAGCTCTTTAGCTGGAAGAACTGGAAGTATCATACCTACTTACTATGCTAATTAGTGCTTTCTGTGTATTGTTTCTTGGTTTGCTTCCAATTTTTTTTGAAAATACAGTTGAATGAACTGATTTGTTCTAGAGTAGCAATGTAGTATGGAACAACTCCAAAAGATACCGGTTTAAATTGGAAACAGTTGGGAAAGGGGAAATCAGCTATCAGTCTCGAGTTACTACTACTGTAACTGGAAGCAACTTTACAAGTACATTTGGATAATTCATATTATTTTGCCAACACTTTGAAGTTACACTTTCCCCCCTCATTTCTTAAGTCAGCAAGAAATGGTTATTAAAGGCATCTCTTAAAAAAATGAAACTGTCAAGATGTGGCTTTGAAATCTTTGAAAAGACGCCTGTAACGTATAATGTGCTATAAGCACATCTATTAAATCATGGCTCTTGTGGTTCTAACACAGAAATACCAGAAAAGAATTCTTTTCACATAGGATCAGTAGCTAGACAATAATGGGAAACACTTGGGCAGAAGGTAAAAGTTGGCTAAAGTAAGCTCCTTCCCATCTGCTTGTTATCAGCAGTTGTAGGAGCAAGGCAGGTGACCCATAAATATATTTTTTTTAAATGACAGGCTTTTGTTTGTGACTGTGTCACAATGAAGGGTTTCATTGTAACTTTATAGAGATGTTGTCCATGAGTTCAAAATTAAATCACAGCTGTTAGTAAAGAAAAGAATGGTGCTGGGAGAAACTGAAATGGTTTTCCCATGTTAGAAAAAAGAAAAATGTTAAGAAAATAAAGCCCTCAGAAAATGAGAAGCAGACTGAAATCAATAGAGGAACTGATCAATTACCTTCCCCTGTCCCAGGTAAATGAAATGCAAAGAAACGTAAAAGCACTGTGAAAGACAGTGAAGAGAAAAATTTATTTGGGTGCACAAATAAATCCAAGAGGAGGAGACAAACACCGGAGCATGTTCTATTTAGTGTTGGAAGGCACAAAACACGGATTGAAAGGTAAAGCTAAACAAATTCACACCAGAAAAAAGGTATAGATGCTTAACAGTGAGTGCACTTAACTGCTTAAGCACATTTGTGATAGGTGTGGTGGGATCCCTATCTCTGAGTGCGCTGAGTGCGTCTCTGGAAGATAAGAGTTGTCTGCACAGAAGTTGCCAGGTTCCAACTGGGAATGAATGAAATTCCATCACCCCCATTAAATGGGAGGTCAAGGTGGAAGAGCTAATGGTTTCTCTGACCTCAAAAATCTTTGAAATTATGAAACCATTAGATTAGGTTGCTGATCTAATTGTCTGGGTCACTTGGAGTTGTGGGTATTTTTATATAGGCTTTTTAATTTAATCTATTGCTTATGACTTACTATAGTTGGGATAGATACAATAATTAACCTTTAGTTATTTTTCAAGTCATAGCTTCTCTAAAAACAAGGAGGCTTTGTAGATCATAAGTGCTGGTTGGTATTCAATAACTACAATGTGAAAAAAACCCTTTGAAATCCTTTAAAGCCATTCTCTACACTGCATATTCTTTTAAATATTTTGTCGTCAAGAACATTAGTGAATTGCTAAATCAATTAAATATTTGTTAATTAACAGCAATAAAGAAAAATCAACTTATGTAATTATAAGTGAATTAAAAACAATGGAATTATTATTAATACTAAAGATTGGCATTCTTCCCAGAGCTGTAACTTTAATTTTATTTGCCTTTTTAAAGCTAAATTCCTTCTCTGCAATCTATCCAGCAAAATTCTTGCTGCTTGTTTTGTCACCAAGGGTTTTACAGACGCAGGAAAGGTGAAGCGCTCTTGCAGAGATACGTCCTGTGGCCTAACACAGTGAATGCAATGATTCAAAATTCTTTAATGATCAGGTTCTAGGGTAGATGGTTCATGACAACACAGGAAAAAACTGAACTACAACAACTCTTTAAGGAATCTTGGACAGAATTGACATGAGATTATGTTCATAGATCTACCAAAACTTTAGAGCAAATCTGATAGTACCTAAGCCTTTCCACTGAAATTAAAAATTAGACCAATCTATGAAAGTAAGGTTCAGATCATGAGTTCAATGTTGCTTAGACACAGGGTTTTAGGCTGTCCCATCAAACAGCTCTTTAAGTCAAACAACAGTCCAAACCACCCTGATTTTCATGATTGTACAGGCCAGTTCACCTTTGAGAATTGATTTGTTAGTGTGAAATGAAGGCATGATTGAAATAATGAGATCAAGTAAAGGGTTGGCTTGGTTCTGCTCTGTGATGGAGCAGCATCTGATTTGTCAATATTCTCTTCTTGTACTGGCCTGCTGCTCATTTTAGTACACATGTAAAACAGAAAGTTGGAGAAGACAGATAAAATCGCTCTTACTTACGGAATCATAGAATCACAGAATGGCTTGGGTTGGGAAGGACCTTTAAAGGCCATCTAGTCCAACTCCCCTGCAATAAGCAGGGACATCTTTAACTAGATCAGGTTGCTCAGAGCCCCGTCCAACCTGACCTGGAATGTTTCCAGGGATGGGGCATCTCCCACCTCCCTGGGCAACCTGGGACAGTGTCTCACCACCCTCAGCATAAAACATTTCTTCCTTCTATCAAGTCTAAATCTCTCCTCTTTTAGTTTAAAGCCATTACCTTTTGCCCTATAGCAACAGGCCCTGCTAAAAAGTTTGTCCCCAGCTTTCCTGTGGGCCCCCTTTAGGTACTAGAAAGCAACAATAAGGTCTCCCCGGAGCCTTCTCTTCTCCAGGCTGAACCCCCCCCAGCTCTCTCAGCCTGTCCTCCCAGCAGAGGGGCTCCAGCCCTCCCAGCATCTCCGGGGCCTCCTCTGGCCCCGCTCCAACAGCTCCGTGTCTCTCCTGTGCTGAGGCCCCAGAGCTGGAGGCAGCACTGCAGGGGGGTCTCCCCCGAGCGGAGCAGAGGGGCAGAATCCCCCCCCTCGCCCTGCTGCCCACGCTGCTGGGGATGCAGCCCAGGCTGCGGGGGGGTTTCTGGGCTGCCAGCGCACGTTGCCGGCTCATGTCCAGCTATTTGAGAATGAAGAGGCAGTAACAGAAAGCAAGAGTACTCCGGCTGCATGTGCGTGCCTCTGGAAGTCAGCCATCAGCCTGAACACCTCTCCCACAGCATTAATAATATTTCCTCAGGGATCAGTTTCTATCGCCAGTGCTGCTGTACTGGTTCCACACCTTCCTAAAGGAAGGGCCGTGGGCAACCGAAGGAGTGAGATATTGGGTCCAAAGAGCGGCGATTAGGCAGTGGCTGGGATAAAAGGCCAGCCACGTGAACTGCCAGCCTTCACACGGGTTTAACCAACAAGATCCTGTTACACAGAAGGTGAAAATAGGTGTTCCATTGCTTTATTTTGGCATAATCTGTGTGTTTATTAATTAAAAAGCAGCTGTAGAATGTGGGAAGAAATTCAGCTGCTCTTTTCCTGTGGCCCTTACAGCCAAGGTCTCCCGGTACCTATCTTCTCCTTACGACCTCCCTCATTTCAGCGCTGGTCTTGCTCTCCTGGCTGTTTCCTTCCCTTCTGTTGACTCACTGCCTTCTCTTCTAGCCTTCTTTTCTCTGCTGTTCCTCCTGCTCAAATGTATATTTTCATCCTTTATTTTATACATTCGGCTCTCTCAGGTCTCCCTTCTTCATTTTCTGATGGCCAGCAGTGCTGGGGATCTGGTGCCTTTCACTTTGTTCCCTGCCTTTCAGCAGCACAAACGTATGAAGCTTGATGAAATAAAAACAAACCTGCTGATAGGCCTTGCCAGACAGTGGTTTGATGCAATTAAATACTAATTCAGATTCAGATTTGTGATGGTTTACAACCAATCAAATCCCAAGGCCACTTAGTCCTTTAGACAAAGTTACGTAGTGCTTTCCTTAACAACAGCAGAAAAGAAATGTGGCTATATGTATTTCCACAATGAAAGATATGTTGCCTTGCTAAAAGCATCTTAGTCTCTTGGGGGGGTCTGCTAGGGGACCTCCGGAGACAATGGTGTTCCACTGCAGCACAAATATTCATCCTGAATCCTGAAAGACCTAGCACTTTTCTTTTTTTTTTTTTTTTTTCTTAAAACAATTAGACAGCTGTGGTTTTAAATTATTATAAAATGGATGCGTAGTTGAAGCTCCCTGGTGAGATGATAGGGCTGTGTATTCCCATCATTGCTTTCCTGCATCATGTAGAACCATTGTTTCAGGCTTTTACAGTCCAAGACTGCATTTCTTTACCTATATACTTTGGTCAATTTTGAGGGCAGTTAGTTATCCCCAGTTTTCAATTAAACCCATTTAAAAGTGTCACAACACTGCCCCTTACTCAGTTTGCAACAGGGGAAGAACAGTAGCAGTGGCATAAGGCATATTTATGCCAGTAGACAATTATTCCCACTTGGAAGAGACATGTGTTGTCAACTACGAGGGTACCACAAAAGCATCGCACCTTTGAAGTGCAGAGGAGCCCTCAGTCAAGATGCACTAACCTTGGTCACACCTAGAAGTTTTCCTGCTTAAACCACAAAGAAATAGTCTATTTTCCAACAAAGTCTAAAAATCAGCAGAAATTTTTAGGGCCACCATGAACACACTCGTCTCCATTCCGTGTTGGTATTGGGAAGTTGAACATGTGAGCAAGCAGAAAAAAAAGTGTTCTAGTTTTCACTCTGAAACCAAATATATTTTTCTTAATATTTTGTCACAAACTTTGATTTAACAGGCTTTTTTCCTGCAGAAATTTCTACTTTCTTGACCCTCTTGAGCAAACTAGAGCCCGATGATGCCTAGTTATCCATCCCTGCTTATGCTTAAATCGATGAGTTTTTAAGCTTTTCCATGTTCTTGATCTTTGTGCGCTTGTGTGTGTCTGCGTGTGCTCTTAAAGACCTTTTAAACACCTGAAGACTTCACACTCATTCACATCTCAACTCGCTAACAAACAGAAGAGAAAACGTGGACCTCAGAACCTCTCAGCAAGATATCTGTCCGTGCTGTGATACGCAACTTTACATTGCAGTAGAAACCTGCAGGCTTTACGTGTGCCGACCCCATCCTTCGGTCTGGCTCCCTGTACATCAATATCACAGCAAACAGCGCGCCATATATCACTAGACAGATCCTGAAGAAAGACACCTGTTCGATATCAGTGCTCAATCTCCTGAGTTAAAAAAAAACAACCCAAACACATTCAGGGAGTTATTATTATTTCATAAATATGGTTTATTAATCCGGCAGGCAGCAATGTTTGAATTTAGAATGAGTCCTTCTGTCTTGCATGACTATTGATAGAAAATGACATCATAAAAAAATACCGTTGCACAGGCTGGTAAGAAAATCGTCTTCTTTTGCATAATAATTACTCTGCTAGAGAAGATGCTCAGCAATCCTTTGGACATACACACAGTTTCACCTATTGTTACAACAGCCTGCTTGGTGTACTTGACGTACTTGATGAACCTTTATGAACTCCTGTGTAAGTTGTGTACCAATGGTTTTAAATAGGAGCTACAGCCAGGTATGGAGTAGCGTGAGGTTAGCTGACTGTGGTGAAGTATAAAAAGTCCCAGATAATTAACCGTAAATGCAGCACACCTGTTTACAAGAGCGCCAACAAATGTAAAATAGTTCAGTATTTCACCATACGGTGAATTGGAAATGAATGTCAAAGTTAGTGGGAAATATTGCTACAGACTTTTATGCATGTTCTAAGCCTAAAACATTTCTACTAAGTCCTTGGAAACCACTAGTGATACCATACTATTTAACAGAAAGGGAACATTGTCAAATGCCCAAAGGTTAAATATCTGCTTATTTTGAGTTTGACTTATTCTAGAGAAAAGGCAAATTAATTGTCTGAGGATTTTAGAGTTTGCAGAATCTTGCATATATTTTGACAACTTATTAGTGATAGGGTAAATATGATTTCAAAAAGCTTTCTCTCAATACAATCAAGGATTTTTTTTCATATGCTTTTTGAAGCTTTTCTCATTCTTTTGCCCCTTGCACCTGTTAATATAGACTTTGCAATTTATTTATCTTTATCAGCAGAGAAATTCAAGGATTGGAAGAGAACAGTTCCACAATATCCTAGTTAAGATACCAGCTTGGGATTTGTTTGTGTCCTTCCAGATAGATGCCAATTAAAAAAAAAAAGGGGGGGAGAAAAAGGAAAAAAAAAAAGTAACAATAGCAAAAGATTGATTGGCAAGTGCTATCGAACAGACTTCCTTCAAATATTTTATGAAAAGGACACTGGATTTCATTAAATTCTGTTTTCAAAAGCCATCTCTATTGAAAAGAATGCATTCAGAGGAATTAACTGTTTCTGCCCTGCAGATCACGTACCAAATTCAGAGTTCACCTTCTCGTGTTGGGAGACCTCTTTCCCTCTTGCCCTATCTGCAATAGGAAGATAAGAGGCACGTGGAAAGGTCTTGCATCCTTCTTATATGCAAAGAGTGAAGGTATTTGTATGGGGCTGGGCGCATTTTTAAGGGCCAGCTTAAAATACATAATTGCTTTATCTGCTGATATGCTGAGGATTGTGCTATCTAGGCCACACAGGTGGGGGAAAAGAGCGCTCAGAAAACTGCTTGAAAATCTATTTTGCAAGCTCCACAGTGAGCCTTCTCACTGTGGAAACTTCCTTAACTATTTCTAATGGCATGAACCTTCAAATCGTTCTTATCAGCTGAAGGCCACCGAAGTGCAACGGCAGTTGACACAGCAGGAGATTGTGGCTCAGAAGATCCCTTTGCCACAAACACCCTTCACCCCAAGTTTGTGGGCGTTTTAGTAAAATATGGTGACCTGGGACTCATGCAGCAGGCATGGATTTGGAGAGGCAGAAGAAAACTTTTCAAGGAGGATCTCACACAGCCATAATATTTGGAGCCACCAAAAATGGCACAGATCTAGGACAACACAGTGTGCAATTCTCTTCAGAGCAGTGGCCAAGAGACCAGTCTGTCTACCTAGACCCAACTTCACCAAAACCTGAGGATAAAATACAATGTATACAATGTAGGAATCCTACTGTTGTGAGGGTTAAAGAGCCTGAAATCGCTATTCTGTCTCAATGCAGAGTTACCTGTGAGGACAGGATACATGGAATGGGCATTAGGGAGCCGCCTTCTCAAACCTTAGCTATGATGCACACGCTGTTGATTTTCTACCTGCAATCCTGCCTTCTTGTAGTACAGAAACAAGGAGACAAGCAGAAAAATTTTCTTCCCCCCCTCATGCCACAGGTAGGAAAAGCAAGCAAGGATAAAGTAATGGGAATGAGTGGAGATGAGAAAGGTGGGAGTGGATGGTGGGAGAATCCCAATAGCTTTGTCAGTGTTGTCCATATGGTCTATCTGTTGGCTGGCAGTCTGGCTTCAGGTTGAAGCAAACCACAGTGAACTTTGAGTAGGAAAACTGAAAAATGGGAAAAGGCACTTGGCCCATATCTCGACCCCTCAGGCAGTCTGGATTTGGCTATGGTGTCCGTCATATTGCTGTTGTGAGCAATCTAAGCCGAAGACCCAGAAGGATTAACCTCCTCCTTAGCCAGGATATTCTGAAGTGGCTGATAACAGTTCACTTTACTGTTCACATATAGCAACTGCAATTGCATTACATATGAAGGGAACTTGCAAGGATGGAAAAGCCTCTAGCCTGGAATCTCATCCCACTTCTTCACATGGGAATATCTAGTGCAGAATAGGCAGTGCTAAATCCCCACTATAAAAGTGATGACATGGAGAAAGGAAACTTCAGTTAACGTTTAGCTGAAGTTAAATGTGGGTGTCAGCAAATCCAGCCAACCTCTCCTCACACCAGTTCCAAGAGCTATCAGAGAAGGTGGACTTGTCCTTCCCTCTGAGAAGCAGATAAACCGAAAAACTCCTTGTCCCACTAAGACATCTGTAGCTGTAGAGATGCCTTTGGATAATGACAAAGATGCGCTTTCCAGATTTTTCTTTGAACTTTCTTCTTTGCTGGTCTCCTTTGCTAGAATCACAAAATAATTCAAGTTTGACCAGGACATCTGGAGATCTGTAGTCAAACCTCTGTCTCAAAAGCAGGTCCAGTTACATTAGGTGGTTCAAGAACTTGTCCCACTATTTGAAAGTCACCAAGGATGGAGATTGCTCAACTTCCCAGGACAATCTGTTCAAACACCTAATCACCTTCATATGGAAAAAGTTTAAAAAAAAAAAATTTCTTTGGCAGTTTTTATTTTTTAACCACTTTGCATCTATTATGCAATTTATTCTCTCATAAACTGACAATGGTAACAACTTCAAACCTGAAGCTACCACAGTGGCAACCTTGTCAATGCCATTAAAAATACTCAATTTCTAAAGATATTTTTGGTTTCTAGGAGAGCTCTATGCCTCACTCCACATAATGTAGTTATCCTGACAGGTTTATATCTGAGGAAGAGAGTTACTGTGCACATTAGAAAATATGTTTTTTCTTGTCCCACCTCTAAAAACAGAATTGGCTTTATTTGCCAGTTTTGCGGCATTCTATGGCTTTCCCAAATCCTTCTGATAAATTATCATACAGCAATGCCAACCATGCGCTATAGAAATGATCCATGTCTAATGAAACAGGCAGTGTACTTTAATATTTTCAACTAAAAGACAGGGTGCTGGAAATCAGTTTATATAGCGGAGGCTGCAACGGTCTGAATATATCACCTCTTCACATCCTGGGCCCATTTTCTGGAAAGAGTGTATCAATCTTGCAAGTGCAACTACTAAGGGGTATTTTTATTCTATTTATCTCAGTGTCCCTTATGAATATCAGTCAATATCTCATTAATTTCATTGTATAAATGGGCAAGACAGACTGATACAATCTATGAAATCCTTGTAAATCCAGAGTAGATGTAAGATCCACATCTCCGCCTTGTAGTCTCCACATTAGGTCATGCCACCATCCTGAATTTTCTGATGCAGAGCAGGATCCAAAACTGAAATGTGATCATAGAGAGAACAAACCATGTGGGATACAATGTGTGAGCTAAGGGCACAGTCAGATGATCATTTCTGATCATCTCCTGTGTCCCTTTTCCATAACAATAGGGGTGAACCCTGACATGGAGCAGTAAATGGCTCTATTTTCTGAAGCGTTAATTTTGCAGTCTGGGTACCTTGAAGCGCTGCCAACAGAAGAAGAAAATATCAATTTCTTAGTAGTTACTAATAAAAAATGTGCTAAATAGTGCTCATTTGACCACTTCTTAGCAAAAGGAACCACAACGCTTTCAATGAACAGCGCTTGTACTGCCTCGGTGAAAATATTCCTACCTAGACAAATTCTGTCTCCTCAGCTACATCAAGAGTTCCAACAGCTTGAGAAACACCGTTAATAAAAATGATCATTTACTGCTGCCGCCTCCATCAACCCCCTACTTGTAGTAAGCAAAACAGATTTCACTTTTACAGAAGGTCTTTCAACCTTGGGGTCTTTGAGGACATGACACCAGCAAAACAATAGCCTTGATTCAGTAGGTGCCTTACAGGGGTTCCCTGTGTGTTTATTATGGAAGCTCAACATGCCCAGTGTGCAACCAAAGATTATTTTTCTTCCAAAGGCCAGGCTTGTGTGGAATTCTGTTAATTAAATGCACTGTAGAAATGTCAGCCTTTACCCCTCTCTCTATATAGTATCCTTTGTCCTTCACATAATGATTTTAAAGTGTTCTGCAGACATCATTTGATAGAATAATAAGATATTATTATTGAATCTTTATGTCTCCTGTTGTCCCAGGAGCATTGACCTTGCTTCCCCAGTACAGAGGTCTGTCTACCAGGCTAATCACACTGATATCTGAGTACCTCAGAGGAGATCCTTATGTGGCAACGTTTCTGCAGGAACTCAAAACTGGCCAGACGTACTGATAAGATCCCTTTATGACTTTTGTGCATTTCCGCAAGGTTATAAACCAATTCTTATTTCAAATGCAAATCCCCATCCTGGTGACACGTGGGGAGACGCACAGTTCAGATAACTCAAATTCCCCCCAGTTGTCAGGGTTCCCCATACAAGTAGTGGTGGATGCGATTTACTATCAGATAATAACCACGGGGAACTAAGATGAATGGATCCTCCATTCACTCTTTTCCTGCAGATATGCAGTACTGATTAACGTCTTTGAACTACTGAATCACTGTGGGAGTAACCCTTCATTTATGTCCTTCATTTTCATTTGCTAGGTCAATGTATTAACACTGTATGTTTTAGCCATGGACAACCAGATATTAGCACACCTTCTCATAATTTTTTTTTTTTTTTTTTTCCTTGACTGGATATGTTGTATAGACATATCCATAAATATCCATGCACACAGCAGGGTATATGCAATACATCTGGCAGGGAATGGTTACCCCCAGCACAATACCAATTTTTAGTATAATCTTGGCTTGTTTCCATAGCTGTCAAAAAAATCTAGGTTAGGTTGATAGGTCTCTTTAAAAGTACAATTTGTGGCAATTGAGTTTTTGTTCTTTTTTTTTTTTAAGAAAGTCGTGATGCTTATGAGGACTTTTCCTTCCGGGAATGACATATTTTAATAGCTGATGAACAAATTATGATACAAAAGTTCCTATCTGGAGATATGCGGATATTTCGTGGCATCATCAATGTCCTTTGCATATCTGCATGTCTAAGAAAACGTCCAGCTGCTTCACTTTACCACACAGAAGCTTTTTGTTTTCTTTTCTGAAAGGAAATCCAAGTGCTCCTCTATTGCCTCACCACATTTTTCATTTGTCCTGAAAAACCTTGTTTTCTCCGTCTAACACAGTGGAGTTGCCTAGCCTACAGCTTCTTTTATTGAAATATCTCTGGGAGCCCCCAAAATAAAAAGAAAATAGGCTTCATATAGTGACATTATTGCTATACCAATCTCTACCAAATCAGTCAGCTAGAGTCAGAAATCTAAACATTCCCTAAAACACATTTATTTTAATAAAGACATATCACAAACAATCTGCCTGTCACTGTTACAATGTGTATTTTCAAGAACTTGCCCAAAGCTGCAAGAATTCAGGCTAGTCTTATTACTATATAAACACTATGATCTGAAATACATAATTATAACCCAGACTGAGGGAAGAAAACAAGCATATGCTTATTTTTTAAAACCAAAGGAGAATCAGTACATCCTTGAAATACAAAGCTATATTTTGAACCCTATCTGTTAAAGACATTGTCCTGTGCTGGATTTCAAACCCAGAAATATCGTACGACTGAGTCTCATCCTTCAAGTCAGCCTATTACAGCTCTTGTTGATTTGTTTCTGTACTTCGAAGTATAGAATTCCTGACTTGAATTTGTAGAAATAAACTTAATTGTGTTTCTAAGTCTTTATCTATGGCTAGTTAAAGCCTAGGTATATGTAGCACTTTAAGAATATTTCAAATTTCTATTGATTTTCTTTTGTCCTTTTTGAAATATTTTGGGCTGTGCATTCATTTGGAAAACTGAGATACAGTATTCTGTGGCTGACAAGTTCTATTTACTATTTGTTAAACACAAATAATGGTTTATGGGGGATGAAACAATTTTAAAAGGCATCTTATGCAACATCATTAGATGAGTCAGAAGCAGTAGATCCACATGATATTGTAAAATCAGCGGTGGTTATGCTCGTTCAGCAAACATGTTGGTGGAAGTCAAGATAAAATTGTGAATTTGGAAATCAATGTACAGTTTATATTTGTTGGGGAAAAAAAAAGTGTTATCTTTGCTTGTACTGGGAGTGTGGAAGAGTGAAAAGGTGAGTGTTGGTGAGTGTTTGTTGGGTTGGAAATGTTGGTGAAACACAGACAACGGAAGCTCTGTAGTCAAGAATAAATTATGCTAAGTAGTATACAAGCTGACGTGAAATTATATTTAGGTTCTTTCTTATACTTCAAATGAACTTCTAGAACAGCACATTAGCATTGACAATGTCATTTATTCAAGCTTCAGAAACCCGGGATCATTTCTCATCTTGATTCAATCACTTTGGTTAAATCTCTTGTTAACAATACAGAAAAAATGGATTTTCCAAGTGATCACTATTTATTAGACAATAAATTTAAAATGACACTCTAAATATAATTTCATGGGTTTTGCTCTTTTCATTTCTTTAAAGAAAAAGAAGGATGGAATCAAGAGACAAATAATGATGCTCTAAAATATCACAAGAAATAGCTTGATTTATCAACTCCACTTAAGTACAAACACATATCAAAAGAAAATGATAAATGTATAAATCCCATACCCATGATGGATTAACAGTTTTATTTCTTTCTCTCTTTTTTTTACAAATAAATCTAAAAAAAACCATGAGAGTGTACTTACATATTTCAGATCCTCATTTGTCTAAGAATAGAAAGCACTCGTGCCAGAATAACTCGGGTGGTCTCTTCTCAATCCCCTTTTAGTGTTCACCATCCACAAAAATCAGTGCACCACTGCAATGGTCCAGCCATTCTCACTACAGAAAAGGAGCCAGGTGTTGGGTGTCAGAAAAGACTGGCATGGATTTGTAAAGGTTGTTTGCACAGCAGCGGTCAAGATTGTCCATGTAGTATCCTTCACAAGTTCAAAGACCCAGATTCCCCCTATCTGTGAGCACTTAACTAAAGTACCTACATCAGAAGCATGTGCTCCCCAGGCTACCATCTCATCAGACAGCAACTGGTATCTGTCTTTATGTCTGTATTGATATGGAGATATGGATATCTTCCTTCGTGTCCACAGGGACAGTCACGCCCAAGCTGCCTTCCCATGCTTTGATTTCCACAGGAAGAAAACTTGGGCAACCAGAAAAGAGTTATGGCATCTTCCAGCCATCTTCTTACCCAAGATAAAAAGGGTGTGCCACCATCCATGGGTGGTTTCACAGTTTAGATGTGGTCCTAAAGGTTGGGTAGTGAGCAACTGTACTCCAAATGTGAGGTGCTTCAAGCAGTCTCGAATGCAATTGGACTTAAGTTATTATGCACACGTATTTATATCTGGAGAAAGAGAAACTATGCTTTCTATGGTACAAACCTTCTAACAACAATTGTTTTTCTTTCTTCCTTAACTTCATAGTTCCGCTGGTAATAAGGCATACTTGCTTATTTTAAGATATCACTAAAATATTGTATTTTTTTACAGAATTATATTGGTCTTTTTTAAGAAATTAGAGGAGAGAAAACCCTGTCTGAAACCTGGATAAGTCCAATTATTTCAACATACATCAAAAAATGACTGTCTCAGTCCATATTGTTCAGACACTTTAAATTTTATTTGGTCATGTCCTGAGCAAATTTTTAGCAGCTCAATATTTAATGGGGACTTTAACACAAATTTGATTTTGTAGGCATTTAAATCTATATATAAGTTTACTGTGAAGGATGTTTGGGTTATGTCACTCAGTTTAGTGACAACACTCACGGATGTAATATGTGGCACAGCAGTGAAAATGAGCCAGTATATGATCTTGCTAAAGGCCAAAAGCTTCTGATAGGTCACAGTTATCATACCCCCCAGTCTCATCAAAAATAACTTGAAAAATTGTGACTGCAGATGTAAGACACAGCCCAGCTCAGCTGTCCACACAAAACTGCCTGGTGCCACTAGAGATGCCCTAGTTATTCTGATTGCCCTTCAGCTGCCACCCAGGAAGACATGGGTTTCCTGCAGATCCTGCATCTTCTCTGCCAGTCTCTTAAATAAGTTTGGGCATCTCACATGGCTCTGGGCATCTCAAATGTCTCTAAGTTTATTATAAAACTAAATCATGCACTAAATCACAAGTTATGCGTTATTGACAGGAGGGCTCTTAGTTCCCCTCACCTCACTAATTGCTGCTCCCCATATATAGCACCAACACACCACCCCTTTCCACAAGCATTGCTTCAGGGAATGGGTTGCGTACCAGGGTGACAACACTTTCATGTTATATGCTGTTCACGCACATGTATAAATGCTGTATTAGGGCTCTTTCCCCCCCCCCCCCCCCCCCCCCCCAATTAATATTCTTGCTTTTTTTGGTAAAAAATTAAAGCAATAGCAACTCCAAAAAGCCGTTATGTTTTGATTGTTAGGAGCTGACATAAATGGACTCCAGTAGAGATAATGCTGTAAATGTTGATCACGTTACAAGTTGGCGCACCTACTGTCACTTCAGGAAGCAGAGGTTTAAATATAAGTCTCCTATTTTTAACTGGGTTAATATTAGAACTGAGGGAGGAGATGTTCAGCTGGGGTAAATAGTAGCTTTGCCGATGTAAGTGGCACTATGCTGATTTACAGCAGAGAAGGAACTGAAACAGTAGATCTTCTCTCCACCACCAGTTAATATACTTAGAATATTAATTCAATAAGGAAAAGAAAAATCACAATACAAAGGAAAGCTGAGATTATTCAAAGGGATCCGGTGATTCCCGACAAAATTCTATGAGCAAATGAGTGGAAATATGGAGTGTTTTAGCCCACTGGACTGCTTCAAATCCCTGAGCTAAAATCTGCATGTTAAATAACTATGTGTTTTGTTTACAAGGAGCAGTATATTCCAGACATAATTAAGGAAAATTGATATTGGATATCTCTTGATGATAAAAACCAAGCCAAAACAAAAAGGTATTAAAGGTATTAAATGGCATTAAAGGAAAGTATTTTTATATACTCCAGGCATTCATTTATGTTATCTTCTTGAAGCTATAGCTCCTGCAGTAGTGTGACTAAGTAAGATTATTATCAAAAATAAGACCAGAACTGTCAGATCTTGTTATTAAATTAGAAATAGGAGTTCCATATTTGGAAGAAAAATAAAAAGAACAAAAATGTTCTAATATTTAAAACTCAGAATTCTAAATATCTTAATTTATCTTGAGTTATTAAATATTCTAGAATTGGATATTAATTTTGGATGTCTATTCCATAGCGCTTGGACTTTTTAATACTATATAAACAAAATTACATAAATCTAATATATTTAACCCAAGAGGAACCTTACTTCTCCAAAAATCCAACTAAAGGAGCCGACGTTGTGTTTTCTTTTTGAATTGCTTTCTCTATCTTTAGCTTAGGTGTTTAAAGACTCCATAATGAAGCACAGCACGGAGTAAAGCATAGGAAAGTTGAGACTATGGGCTTTAGGGAGATTAAGGGCTGCAGAGCTGCTCACTTTTTGTTACATTAACCTGCCCAGGAAAGCAATTCCCTCCATGGCCCCCATGCCCAATCCCCATAAGTGGAGACATATGGCAGTTCTGTCACACTGTGGTAGCTTTATTGATACTGGGACTGCTCTTTAGCCAGTACAAGTCTTCTCTGCTCAGCTATGAATTGATCCCATTGACTCTTGGCAAAGGGAGAATAGTCATAAAGGTTAATACTGCCCTTGCAGTCAGATTCCTGCTCCAAATTGCGCTCCAGAGGTGCCTCTTTCCACTGACTCCAGTGAGATTTGCCCATTAAATTCAGGCTAGAGCTAACTTTTTTGCCTCTGACGATTCGGTGGGATCGATTTGTAATGGTGTGCTTTGCTCTTTGTGAACAGCTGGTCCATAATTCCAAGATAGGAGTGTATTGATAAAAAAAACATCAGAAGTAACGACGAGAGTGGTGCAAACTGGGCATGGCCATCACTGTCTTCTCATCTGGTGGAACATCAAGCAGAGCAGAACCACCCACCGCCTCTGCCTACCTCCTTCTTCTGCCTGCCCGTTTTCTGAGGATGGGAACCATTAAAACAATTCAAAACCCAGATCCCAATGTTTCGATGTTGAATTAACATGAAATTGCTATTTAACATGAACTACCCTGCATCAGAGAGCTGCTATGCGCCTTGCAAGGACCTTGCAAAACAGATTTTCAGCTCAGATTCCTGGCTAAAGGACAAAAGGCGTTGGCTATGTGGCACAACATTGCATGTACATGGACACACAGAGATCACTTCATATTTTCCGATTCCCTTCTCAGATTTCTCCCCTCCAGCCACCATCTTCTCTGCTAACCTTGAAACTGCAGAGAATTTCATTCTGTGGCTTGTGTTTCCCCCAAAACAGAACTGCAGGACCTCAATTGCTCCCTAGAAGTTATGTCTCCTTGAGTCATTATTCCCTCTCGGTCACAGACCACTTCCTGAAATCTCAGAACCGCTAAAAACGTCAGTTTCAAATGAGCTGTTAACCCATGAAGGCTGAACCAGCCTTCATCCACCAGTTTTCCTTAGATGCATTTTTCTTTTCTCTTCTCCCTGAACTTTGGTTGAAATAGAACCAAAAAAGATTCTTCCTCAGACAGGTTTTGGCCTGTCTTACAGAGCTCATCATCACCTGAATACTATTTTTTTTTTTTATCCTTCACCTCCAGTTTTCTTCTACAGACTACTGTTTACCAAAAAACATGTTCCTTGAAAAATTCTGATGACCTGTAAAAGCTGAAATGTTAGCTATCAAAACCCTTGGGTATATCTACAAACGATTATGTAAGGCTAGAGGCACAATGCCAGATGAACTGATGACAGACCCATTTATCATTAGTAGAACAGGCACATTAATTGGCTACAATATCAGTACCGTCCTCCAGCATTAACAAAACTCTTCTTGATCCCAAATGTACCACCAGAGCATCCTTTATTAAATAAGATGAATAATACTGAGGCCAAGGGTCACCCTGCTTCAGCTGAAAAAGCTCAATTATTTATGGATACTTCACTCATTAAGGCACCAACAGGGTGCCAAACCTTGTAAAGAGAGATTTTTGGTCTACTGAATAAAGGTTATTATTCTACACAGACACACATTCTGTATCAGGGAATCAACAACAGACAAACGAAAACATTTGAGTCCTGTAAAGCTTCTGGAGTGAGGGAGGGTGGTTGAACATTGGAACAGGCTGCCCAGAGATGTTGTGGAGTCTCCATCCTCGAAGACACTCAAAACCTGACTGGACACAACCCTGAGTTGTTGTAGCTGACCCTGCTTTGAGCCGTGTGGGTTGGATTTTAATCTGAAAGAGGGTAGATATAGATTAGAGATCAGGAAGAAATTCTTTACTGTGAGGGTGGTGAGCCCCTGGCCCAGGTTGCCCAGAGAAGCTGTGGCTGCCCCATCCCTGGAGGGGTTCAAGGCCAGGTTGGACGGGGCTTGGAGCAACCTGGTTTAGTTGAAGATGTCCCTGCCCATGGCAGGGGGGTGGAACTAGATGGTCTTTAAGGTCTCTTGCAACCCAAACCATTCTATGATTCTGTAACTAAATGATCTCCAACGTCCCTTCCAGCCTCTGTAATATTCTGTGGTTCTGAGTCCATAAGATGAAGCCACACAAGCAGATTCACAGGTTTCTGTCCCTGGATCTTCCATGTACTCACACAAAAGCCAAAATACTCATAGTTGGCCACTGTTGCCAGCTGCCTCACCATGGTAAGAGGAATCTCATGGTGAGAGATTTTTATACCAATTTTCTTGCATATTCACGCCCTAGGCATGTGAAAAAGGAACCACTGGCTATTGCTTAATAGTTTACCTACAGATTTCCCTGCAGTTAAGTGAAGTTGTCTGTAAAATGGAAACTACGTGACCCCATCAGGCACAGCTTCTATGCAAACACCAGTTATTATTCCAGGCACACTGGAGTAATGGTTTTGTGTGTCAACTTTGTCACCTTGGTTAGTCCAGGTGCAGTGATACAATCTGATAGCTCCGCATCAGGATGGCAAAAGCAAAACACTGATAATTTTACCAAGGTATTGACTACACATTGCAAGTAGTAGAAATAAACTGTTTCTTTCAAATGTGGCTTTCACCTACTTTTACTTCAGTTAAAAATAAATGTTTGTGACTCATTTCATTGGAGGAAGAGCTCGAAAATAATACTCTAATATTTCGTGGGACTCTGAAAGGACCAGATGGGGCAGGTCCATTTTGCCAATGCCAATGAAGTTTTGCACTGGCACGCAATTTCTGCCTGGTGGCCTTGTGTTGCTACCATGGCTGCACTAGATACACAGAGGTTTTGATGTTATCAGCCCCCCTCCATATAGCTTGTTGACTAATTCTGTGTTGATCTTATAATAAATTACATTTTATCCCTCCCTTCATCATCTGATCTTTTGGTATTGGCAAGAAAGAGAATTACTGTTTTTTTTTTCTCGCTCCCCAGGAGGCTTGGGGACTTTTTTCTCATAATGTTAGAAAATTTCCTCCATACTTGGAAGGAAGCATGTTATTTGCACACAACACACACTACTGGGGAATTTTCAGGGCTGACACTATGTCAGGCTGGCACGCGTGCTTTATACCTGCGCAGCCAAAGGAGCTGGCAGATGGTTGGTGACAAAAGGAGCATCCCATGGAGCTGCAGGAGAACTGTCTCAACAGATCCAGGATTTCAGAGCCTGAAAGACACTGTGCAACAGCTCAACTGTAGCACTGCTCAGCATTCAGCCCGAAGCAAGGCAGGTGCTTGAAACGTTTGCCAGGATTCACTGACTCAAAAGGGCTTACTCTCCAAGCCAGAAGTAAATCCAACAGATGAGTGTGGGATGCTCTTACAAAGAGATCTAAGGGCAGCCGCCTGGTGTAGGACAGCATTTACACCCTTGGCTCTGTTACTTTTTGATAGCAAGAGGACAGACCTCTCCAGCATTGTCCCTTCCAGGACTCAAAGCAGGACAGGACAGCCTGTGAGAACATGGGGAAGCAATGAAATGCACAACGTCAAATGAAGTGACAGCTCAAAGAGGAGATGTGCTACCCAGCAGGTCTCCTTTGAGCACAGGTCCCCAGGACCACAGCATCTGCCACCCCACTGCATTTGGTGCCAGGGACCATTTTATAAGAGAGATGCAGTTTTTTATGGTGCAATGCTGCATAAACACATGAGATGTAACCCTTGCTGATGGGGGTGGGGAAGAGGAAGTCAAGATTGTTGAGCTCAGTACGTTAGACTTGTCAGATTTGGATCAGGCCTGCTCTGTGCTTGACAGCCTCATATTTCATGTCATCCTACCTGCAGAAGGCAAGTGACATCCTTGGAGTTCTGTCTCTCATTTGAACTTGTTAAAGAAAAATGTTGTTTTCTGCATCTTGCCTTCTTCAAGTTGGTGGAAGACAGAAGAGGAAGGATACAGGCCTTTGTGCCACACTGTTAATTTATTTTCTTAAATCCTCTTTCCCTGGATCTTTTCCAGTACCTGCCCCTGCTCCTGTTTAAAATTTCCCATGCTGCAACAGCAACATATTGACGTGATTCACAGTTCTTGTTAAGCAATGGTGAACCCATCCAGAATATGTTGAACCTCCTCCTTCTACAGAAGAAATGAACTGTAGCAAAGATCACTGCAGCTAATCTGTCTTCAGACTCAGGAAGATCCTTCTGCACCTCTGCATTTCAGAAGATGACCTTTATCAGATGTAAAACCTACAAATATGTTTTGACTGTGTAGGGCAGACTACGGATATAGGATTTGATGTACAAATGTAACAGCTCTTCTACTATCATACATCAGCCAGTACAGCACAGATGCAATGTCACAGAAAGGAAAGCATAAAGTAAAGAGAACAAATATAAAACCTAGCTTATAACTTGCAAATGGGGAAGAGAAGCCCAAGTAAAACAATTTATACTGAAAGTCCAATGGAGTACTGTGGAGTTAGTCTCCCTAGAGGAGGCAAGGGAAGCCAGGGACAATATTATCTCTCTAAATGCAAACATTGTTTGAGAGGGACAGTGCTTCTGCGATCAGGCCAGCAAGAACAAGAGAGCTCTTTGCTGAGTAAGTGACTGGTCTTGCTGGTGTAGGAAACATTGTGCACACCAATGCCCCAGGGCATCGATTTCATGATCAGGAGACCCTGAGACCTGCTTCAGCTTTCCCATAATGAGTGGATTGAGTGCATTCATCAAACCTGAGATTTTAGGGCTCAAAGTTCAAAAAGCTACCGGAGGTGAAATCATTCCCCTCCTTCCTCCTTTTCTTGTCCTTTCCAAAAACGACCCTGCTATATTTTTTTTTTTTTCTTCTCATTTCACTGAAATCACCGGGGGGGTCAATTATCTTTCTGGGATGGAAACCATATGCCATTTCACGTTCTTGCATAAGGTTAAGCTGCATATGATGAAACCGATCAATTAAATCTTGTGGGAAGGGAAGGGAGGGTGAAGCTTGGCCAGGAGTTAACGTTCTCATTTACTGACAACCTAATCCAAGGTATCAGACACATACAGAAATTTGGTTGACCACAAGGAACACAGGAAAGAAAGTGCTGGCTGTGTCATTATAAAATGAAGCTGGGGAACATGAAAGTGGGGAACATTAATGTAAACAAGATGGGTACATGCACTGCCTAAGACTGGTAAGACTTGCAGTATGGAAACATTGAATTAGTTAAAAAAAAATAATAATTCCGTGTGTGGTTTCTTTTTTTTTTTTTTTTTTTTTTTTTGTTGTTGTTTTTTTTTTTGTTTGTTTTGCTTTGTTTGCAGCTTGTGGACTGCTTTGAACAGAGCAGATACCCTGCTGACATATGTCAGAAAATCCAGCGTGCTATGTGGGTCTATGCTTGTCACTTCACTTTAGTCCAGGAAGAGCCACCTAAAATGCTGGTGTGAGTTTCCAATCTGTCTGTCATGGGAGGTTGGTTCTTACCATTGCGGATGGTTTTCCTTCAAGCTAGAATACAGATTTTTTTTTTTTTTTTTTTTTGTGCTGGTCTGGTACGGATAAAACAGAAAAAGGGAAAACAAACACGGAAGCACTACATTGAGTCTCATACTGGTAAAATTCCACGCGCACAAAACATGCAAGTGGAAATAAGAACTACAGCCACACGCAAGCGACTGTAGGGAAACAGTGCAACTCAAGCTAAGACCTGTTAACAAATAAATTCTTGATAACCCCTAAACCCATAACTTTGTTGCCTATATCACTTAATTTCCCTGTCAAATTGCAACTTTCTCTTTGCCAGTGGAAAAGAATAACTCTGAGAACCACTCAACCCACAGCTCTGAAGAGCTTGTACCTAGGGTAACATTTCCCTGCAGTTACACTTCCCCAGCATCTAGCATTTGGAAAGTGTGTTACTGAAAAGAAATAGGCACAAGCACACACAGATGTCTACTGTTCTGGCTTCAAATAACCCTTGCGGAGAAAGAAGGGGGTATATATATGGATGTGCACGTGTGTGGGCATGCATGGGAAAGCAAAGCAAGCTTTATTTTTACTCTGAATCCCACCTAAACAAAGATCCTAATGTTATCCCCTGGAATGAGGTAAGAAACATGATCATTTGGTTCCAAGACCTGCCTGAAACTACAGGTTTTGTAGCCCTGAATAAGCAGCAGCCAAAGTAGGAGAGATCAGATGAACTGCATTTAGAAGTGATGCAGTGAACTGGTACAAGGGGAAAGTGCTTTTAGTGATCAATATGAAAACAGGGGGCTTTCACCTAACCACAGTGAGGATGGCAAAGAGGAATTTGGGCAATATAATATGAGATAAAAGGGTAGATAGCGTCTTATTTCAATCTAAAGACTTAATGACGCTTATTAAAAGGTCGTTACTTGGTTTCATGGAAGAATTATGGCCCTCTGCTTCTTTCCTTGGAATGAATGGCCTGACAGGGAAAGGCAAGTTTTTTTAAGTCCTTGGTCCTTGTTAAGGAGAGTGCTCTTCTTATTTCTCTGTCACTTTGCCAACAGATCAGCTCATGCAAACAAGCAATTCACACTCATGCTTTTTATTTGAAGGCCACTACCTCTTGCCATACACAATGCAATTCGTCAGGCAACACATTCATACAACAGCACTTGGGTAACAAGTTATTATGATTTGATTCACGTAACAATTGTTAAGATTTGGGTCAACTTTACCAACAAGCGAGAGCTCTGAAATAGCAAACTGGCCTCATGCTTAAGAAAATACATTGGGCCAAAGTCAAGCCTGGAGGAGACATGTTGAAGTCAATGAACCTCCAGCAGGTGAGCTGGGCTGCACATTTCTACTGGGGAAATCTTTCCACCACTGCTGCACTTCATTATAACTGTCATTTTCTCTATGAATTATTGCTTTCTTGTCAGATTTACCTCCCTTTCCACTTGAAAACAGTCATCTGGGGAATAAGCCACCAACAAAATAAAACCTCCTGGAGGTTCACGTAGCAACGACAACAAAAAAAGGAGCTGGTCTACCTCTTAAACAAGGGGGACAAACCACATGGTACTGTTCAGCTGCAAGAATCCAATCCGTCTGTATCTGAATATAGCAGGCAACACTGCTTTTCTGTCACTGGGTATCAACAAAGTGTTTTGAACTCACCGTTACTAGATTTTTTTAGACTACTAAGTGCAAGTCAAAGCCTTATAGTTCTTCAGCAGTGACTACTAAAGACAATTTGGATGAATTAGTGTATCGTAAAAAAAAAAAAATCTATTAATTAGCTTTTCAATTAACATTAGAATATTCCATATGATGTTTGAATATAAGTGTACAAGGTGCTGGCATTCCTACAGTTCTACAGTAGAGAGACATGAGGCAGAGGTTTGCCCTGGGAGACAGGAGTCCAGAGTACCAAACTGCCCTTCTTCTTATTAGATGAATTCCTTCCATCAGCACAAACTGGTCTTTTGTGGGTTAAAGAACTATCCTCCCACTTATGGTAGACCATACTATGGGAGATTGGTTTTGATATAGTTACCCAAAATTAGATAAACTGTGCCAAACCTATGAAAAAACATGTTGCTCCTGTATTCCACTTGAAGGTGTTTGCCTTACATGTGAAATGTAACTTCTGAGCTAAACTTAGCTAGAATCCACAGGGAGCCTAGCAAACCAAGATGTAGATTCAAACACCTTTCAAATTGTAAAATGGGAGAAATGTTTTTAAGTTGAATATTTTCAGACATGTAGAACATGTGAGAACATTCCTCCAGAAATTAATACGGCATGGAATAAAGCGATGATCAAATGACTGAAATTAAAGAGCTTTTCCTCTGTTGCCTTCCTTGAATGAACCAGAAAGTAAATGCATAAAGAAGCTTAAATCACAAACAATCACCCCAGCAAAACTTTTATACTCACTTCACACTACTAAATGGTTCAAAAGACAGAACAACTGCAACTGGAGATCAATTCCAACTCTACTGGAACAAATTGTGCTTTGAATTATGTTGGTGCAGTGCCACAGAAGTCAATGGGATATGACCTTCGCAACTAATGAAAGAGGTGCGCTAAATTTGTCCTCGTCAGCTTGACTGCAGAGCCACTTTGCACATTCTACACACAACCCCATGTTCCCTCTCTTAGGATAAGTAAAAAGTTTTCACTTAAAATATAAGCTAATGAATGTGAGAGAGACATCCTTTTACAGTAAATCTTCTTGTTAATAAGGACTGGAAAAGTCCTTTCCTACACTGGAAAGTGTAGACTAGATTTACATGAAAACTGACATAACTTGATGAACTTGACTCAAAGTCCTTTCACTGTGAGATCTCTTTGTAAAAGAGCAGATTTACTACGAGGTGTAGGAGGTGGGCAAGCATTTCAGAGCGTTGTCTAGTGCACCCCTAGTTCTTGCTTGTGTGACTGCAGAGCAGCCGTGGAGCAGGTCCTCATCCTTGTCCTCCTTCCCATCCAGATGATATCTGATCCCGGCCCTGCATATGACAGTGGGGTAAAGAAATTCCTGAGATGCTCACACAAAAAATTTATGGTGTGGCAGATGATATTCACCTGACAATTCTGTCAAACACACATTTGGGAATTGCCTACAGAAATGAGTTTGTTTATTCTGTAAGAAACAGATTCCATTAACAAGGGGAAGGAGGGGGAAGGAGGCAGTGAAAATAATGAGAAATTAATATAACGATCATTACCCATAAATATTAAAGCAGATTAACAGATTATGAGATAAAAAAGCAAATGGAGCTTCCATAGTTTAAGGTTCTAATAGCATTAAGGTTCTATTTCCTGTCAACTCATTATAAGTTAATTGCCATTAATTTTTCATAGCTAAATAGTGGAAGAAATGAGATCCCTGTATTATCGGCCATACACTCTAGCTGTGAAGGAAGTCCAATGTAAAATGGTGAAAAAGTCTCATCACAAGATAATTGAAATTACGGCTGGAAAAGGCTTATTAATCCATACCCTTGCCACTGCAAATTCTTCTCTGCTATGGAGTATCTGATGAAGTACCCCACTTAAACAAGGTTTAAAAGTGACACAGTGATTTAGAATTTTTTACTGTTAATTGACTAAATTATTTTTTTAGTGAAACCTTTCAGTAAGTAGCCTATAAGTACTGTATGCTATATACCCATACATGATTAGAAATATATTATGCATTAGAAAGTCATCTGAGGTCAGTGCAAGTGACAGAGCTTATCCTTTCTTTTCAATACAAACAGATAACGGCTTCCTTCCCATTTTTAGCGTAGATGCTCTTTTATTCAGTGAACACCGAGGAGCTTGTTCAAACCACCTTCTTTAGATATCTGACTTAGGCATCGTGAATACTTTTCTCCATTGACTATTTATGGAGTTTTGGGGTCTGATAGACCTGTACAGGAAGCAATCTAAATCAGTCATTTCTACCCTGATCTTGATGTCACAAGAAATGAGGTCTGGTATTCACAAAGTGCTTTGCATATCCAAAGCTCTTTTTGGAAGCTATATCACAACTATGTCATCAACAAGATAACAATGACGCTGGGCTCCCAACAGTGTGGGTGCCAGTGAAAAAGCCTGTGCAGTGGCAGGATAAGTAATCTATTCCGCTGAATAGGAAAGTGCATACGTGTAGTGCATCAGCTAAAAGACTGTAGTCAATTCATAAACATCTGTCTTGATCCACCAGTAGAAGGGGGCAGAAAATCACAAGGGGTTAATACCAATGTTTATTCCCCAGAGTAATTCAGAAAAATAACTTCATGTAAGGTCATCATGTTATGTGTAATATAACTAGCAATAAACCAGTGACGGTTGCAGGATAAAACACATCATCAAATGCACAATCTGAAAACATTGGCTACTGAATCTCATTTAATAACAACTAAAGTTACTTGTAACAAATGCCAGAACAAATTAAGTTCTGATTAACTTTTTCATGCTGACATCCCCTTTTAATTGCGTAAATGTCTTCCACCATATACTACAGAAAATTCCTTAAATCACACTGCAGTAGGAATTTCTTCCTGCTTTGCAGCTCAGATTTTCTTTTGCTTAACATAATCCCATCATGCCTGCCTTTGCCACCTTGGGACAACAGAAACTATCTTTTCCCTTTATCCTCTAAGTGCATGACTTTCTCTTTCCTACCAAGTCAGGTTGTTCAGCCCCTTAATGATTTTTGCTGCTGTTCTCGGAATTCCCTTCAATTTGTCAACATCCATCACTAGATTCAAGGTGCAATCTCATCACTTCCGTATAGCAAGAAAATCACCTCCCTGTGGACAAAGGAATGAAGACTGTGCACGTACAGACCCAAATCACACCATCCCTTTTTGTCATCTTCTAGCATTCCAGCATGCATATATATTATTTGCTGTCTACTAAAACCCCAAGGTCTCTTTTGACATTTCTGCTTTCCAGGTATCTTTGTCTGACTTAATAACTGTGCTTCAGATTATTTCCCTCCCAGATTTATTAGCCTACATTTTTCTAGGTCAAATCTCATTTTGTTACTTGAAGCACGTATTTCTGACATCTCCCTTTCTCCTTGCACTATTTGCTGGTAATTAGACGTAGCTTATTATTTTGAGGCAGAAGTTGGAAGGCCTTCAGCGTACTTCAGTCCTTTTATCCTTTTACATCTTGCCCTGATCCTACTGAGTGCTACACCCTTGTTCGCTGCTAGGACACTCGTTTTTTTATCACTGTGGCCGACTGTACAGATGACAAAAGGCAGCCCTAGAATGCTCTCTTCTCCTTGCGTGCTGGCCAGAAAGAAAAATGAAACCATCCTACCTAACTTTTGGTATCTACAGTGCAGACAATCCACATCCGAACCAGTCTAAACTCTCGTATAGTTAATGGAATGAAAAAATGGACGTGTTCAGGCTACAACTAGTCTCATCCTGAAACAAGCATCGAAACTAAGTTTAAAAAACTACACCCTGGAAGTGTTTGTTTCTTTTTAATGGCCATGGAGAGAGCCCTATAGACCTAGTTGTAGATATGTAAACAGCTATAGACAACCGACCATCGTAGACATCTTCTTTGACTGGATTCATGATTTACACTTGACTTTTTTTCTAACTACTAAAATGTAAAAGCCTAACAGCTTCTTTAGATTCAGTTCTCTTTTTTCCAAGTCATAAAGTTTTTCCTTCGTGTACCTTAGGAATGTTTTTTGATGATCTGTGTTTAACAGTGGGCTTTACCCAGCAGATGTCTGGGCAGTTAAAGTACTAGATGAATACCATATCCTTTTTCCAGCTTTTGAATAACTGGTCTAAGGAGTTTATATTTTCTTTCATTTCAAGGACTGCAACAGATGCCTACTGATGTCTTTCATCCTTTGTAATTTAATCCAAAGTATTCCACTATTCTGCTATTTGTTATCAAATTGTATCTCAATGGCATTGCAAACACATAAAACTATTCACGATTTCACTGAACAGTGGTATGAAAAAAAAAAAAAGAAGCAACACAAATACATAAACCAGCCTTCTCAAACATTTACTGCCTTAAAAAGTCTGTTATGTAGGACATATTTCTCTCTATGGTATACACAATGGTCTCCAAGTGTTTCCTGCTTTACTTCATTAAGAAAAGTTCAGATAGGTTACCACAACTATAACTGCAGCATCCAACAGTTCCACAAATTTTCAACTTCATTAACCTACTACAGACTTAAGAGTTGAAGGTGAAATTCTGATTACAACCTGTCGTCTCAAACACTGCCATGGCATAATCCCTGAACCCCATTAAACCTGCCAAATATGAAGATACCTGCCCACCATATGATACTGTACATTAATTTTATTTCAACAAGAGAAATCTCTTTAGGTGTTATTATAGGAATAACTATGAATTTTATTGTTTTGTTTAACAACATGGAACATTCTATAAAAATCAGAAAACTTAATTACATTTCTCCACCTAATCCTCCAGGGAATTCATTGGAATGGCATTTTAAACCTTTTTTTTTTCTGGTTCTAGACATGGCTCTTCTGTTATCCATTGACATTTTCCACCTGTGCTTTTCAAAAGGAATCAAATCCAATGTACTGGATTGCTCTACAAGTAGGTCTACAAGCCAGTGGGAAACAGTTTTCTCACTATTCTCAAAAATCTATGTTTACTAGGTAAGCTGCCTATTTTTTTAACATCTGAAATGATTTGGAGTAGTTGTGGTGACAGGAACAAATAACTTATTAATATGTGGTGCTAAAATGAACAATGACTATGCAGAAATGACGTCTTATTCAGCAGGTTTCTTCCCTCCCCTTCCACCATGTTCCTATCAATTTCAGTGATAATCTTTATTGTATAGCTGTCTTTGCAGTTCCAACATGGATGCAAACAAGACTCCGTTCCTGTGCATGCCTCTTCAAAGTAACTGTTAATTATGCTCTGAATCATTGTACTGATATAATCCAGTCTGCAGTGCAGGGGGTTGGATATCTATCAATGAGTACATCATTTCAAGAGGAAGTATTTATCCAGGGATAATCAGCGAAAAATTATCTTTTTAAACCATGCCTCATTCAGCAAGGTTGGAAGAATCCTGTTTGGCTGTTAGACACCCAGAGGGCTGGAGCCTCTCTGCTGTGAGGACAAGCCAAGAGAGTTGGGTTGTTCAGCCTGGAGAAGAGAAGGCTCCAGGGAGACCTTATAGCGGCCTTCCAGTACCTGAAGGGGGCCTACGGGAAGGATGGGGAGGGACTCTTTATCAGGGAGTGTCATGATAGGACACAGGGAAACAGTTTCAAACTCAAGGAGGGTAGATTTAGATTGGATATCAGGAAGAAATTCTTTCCTGTGAGGGTGGTGAGACCCTGGACCAGGTTGCCCAGAGAAGCTGTGGCTGCCCCATCCCTGGAGGTGTTCAAGGCCAGGTTGGACGGGGCTTTGAGCAGCCTGGTCTGGTGGGAGGTGTCCCTGCCCATGGCAGGGGGGTGGAACTAGATGATCTTTAAGGTGCCTTCCAACCCAAACCATTCTGTGCTTCTATGATTCTATGTTTGAAAAAAATCCCTGATATGGACCAGTATGAGTCTGTACTAGACTGACCTTCAAAATGAAAGGTATAGAACCAAGCAGAAGCAGTGATGTCCATTTTGTGTATTTAATTGTACCTGCGAAGTAATATTAATGACAGAGCAAGGTATCCAAAGTTGGGTCAGAAGAACATCTCCTTGAACTAATTAACAGTTGAATTACTGATAGTATCTTAGAGACAATGATTTTATTGATGGAATTGACCACTCTGTAGCAAACTACTTTAATAGTTCAAAATTTTCTGTGTGAGAACGAATCCCAGAACCTCGCCGTTAACAGTGTACTTTGGGTGGTGTGGGCAGCCAGTCAGCCTTATGAGAATTATATTAAAGGGACAAGTTTTTCCAGACTTTGCCTCTTTCTCAAGGAGTGAACGTCACCGGAGACCAGAAGAGAGGCTGTAATGTCTGCCGGGACTAAGCCATTGGCTGGGTTGATGGAAAGGATACAAGTCGGGGGGCATGTTTATAACCTGGCCTTGTGTGACTGAAACACCCAACAACATCAGTGTGATACCTGAGATATTATCCCACAGAAAAACACCATTTGGATTAAATTTCTGATACAAGAGGCTACGTTTTCCAGCGAGTGTTTCAGAAGAAAGCATAAAAGACAGGGATGTTTCAGTGCCTTTAAACTTAGAATATTTAAACCGACTAATGTATTTCTTTATAGGACAACAGGATGTGCTCATTATTTGTAGACTCTGGTTAAAAAAATGCATATATCTGTGGACAATATTTTCTCTCAGTTACAAAATCTAAACGCGGTTGATCTTGAACATTCAAGATTATAGAAAATTCTTGAATACTGAAGTCATGACTGTACAGTCCTTAATTTGGATTAGTTTGGATCTTAACTAGCATTGTTGCTTTGTATACTAAGAAACTTCCTTTTCCAAGAAATGTTTTCTCAGGTTTTAGATGATGAGTTGACAGAAATTATTTATTTTCACAAAAGAAAATGGCAAAGTGGCAAAACATAGGTGGTTCTTGTTGGAGCACAGAATCTGGTGAGGAGTACATAATGGTATGGGACAATAAATAAAGAATATTATGCCCAATTGAAAATTGGTATGGAAGCATAAGGGTAGTTTTTACTTACGTATGAACATTTCCACCTTGCAGGTTGAAAATAGAATTGGATTAAAACTGCTTTCTGTTTCCCAAATATATTTTATAAAATTGAATAATTTTTCAATGTTTATTGCAATTTTTCTATGGCTTTTTTCAAGCAAATCAAAAAGGAAAGAATGAAAAAAAAAAAAACAACCAACCAAAAAACAAGAACTAAGCCAGCAACACAGATTTTTGGACCTCCTGCAGCTAACTGCAAAAAAAATTAAATAAATTGGGATGCCAAACAATAAAGCCAATAATGTCAGTAATTATTTTAACAGACATGATGAAGCAGACTTGCAAGTGGGTGTCTGTTGCCATTTCAAAACCACAAAAAAGTAGGCTGCCAATACTGCTAACTGAGAGGAAACAAATACACATGCAACTTCTCGGCAGTGAATAGTAACTGGTATTTATTGCATTTAAGCTCATTTTATCTGACTTTTCATTTAATTTTACTTTGCTCCTCACAGAGTGCATTATATTAAATATTTACTATCCTGGTTAGGATGTCAAGGCACACTTTACTGTCTTATTAGATTACTGAACAGTAGTTCATGTAGGAATTATTTAGGGTTGCTCGAGGGTGGAGAATTAAATGTGATGGGGCGAAATTAGAAAAGGAAGAAGTATAGACAGTTAAGCCAATCATATCCAGAAAACTGTAAACCATTTCCCAGGGAAGAACTAGATCTTTCCTTCCTTCAGAAATTTTTCAAATAAACTGAGTGGACTGACAACAGCTGCTCAATAATAAATATTCCTGCACAGAAGGAATAAACCATGGTCTTTGTTGAGACAGTATCACAACATTCTCCTGCCGTGAGCAGTGGCCTGGAAGTCAGAAGACATTTTCCCAGCTCTGCCACCAACTGCCTCTGTAACTTTTGTCGGCTCACCTCAGCAATTGCACTTTCTCTTGATTCTCTTGCAGAGTCTTAAGTCTCTCAAAGCAAGGTTTAACTCTAACTGGGAATTGTCATTGCTCCAATGCAACATCATTGTTATCTTCTGCAATGCAAATGATAAACAAATGGTACGTTTTCTGGCAGTGATCACACTCTACATCTTGTACCACCTCCTATTTCTTTCTTTCTTTTTTTTTTCCCCCCATTGAAGTGTGGCAGGGTCTAAAGGAATGCAATCACTTACCAGAGTTTAACATCCCTAGAAAACTCTTGTTGTTAAAAAGAGCTTACAATCTACAAGCAAAAGGATCTCAACTCTCAGAAACTCCTCCCTCATCTCTTCTGCTCTAGCCCTCCATCAGCTACCAGCATCCAACATCTGAAGAGCTCCACCACTTAGCAGCTCTTTTTTATGACACATGGCCAGTAACAGAAATAACTTTCTCAGAGACAGGTGTTCCTGCTCTGTTAGTCATAGGCTTCTTCTATAATTGAGGCTTGAGAACCACCTCCAGAAAATGATTATCCGACAGGAGGCTCAAGTGATTCTCTTGGGAATGGCTGCACTGGGTTGGACCAGTGACTCATCAAGTCAAGTAACCAACATGGACTTCTAGAAACAGTACAAGAACAGGCAAGCATACCAAGAGTTAAGTCTGATGAATATTCTCCAGGACCCCAATAAATTGTGACTCAGGCACCTCTTCAGTCAGAGAAAGAGGTGCTGTGTTTAATAGCTTTCGAAGGATGTTTCTCCATGAAGTTGCTTAAAACATCCACAACCAGCTAGATAACTAATTTTTAGATAGCTAAAGTTAGCAAGAAGCAGTTCACTCTGTGACCCCTGTATTTTGTTGCTGTTCTACAGTAATTTTGCTTTTTTACCCCTAGTGGCATGGAATTGTCCCCTCTTTTTCTGCAGGAGAAGAAAGCCATGATGCCACAAGAACCATCAGCCTGAATACTATTCAATGCCCTCTGGGAGGCAGAAGGATGGGATATCTCCCTGTGAGAGACTTGATCAAGTGGTCAGATGACTTGCTGGTAGAGACAAGGCTGGAGGAGGAACTGAGGGATCGGGGAGAGTGTAAAAAAGATGTGGTTCCTTTCTACCCAGCAAACAACCATACATTCCAGGTGTGGCTTGGAGCCAGGACTCTGTTCCAAGTGCACCTCTGAACTTGGTCCACCACACTTCCCAGGAGGTTAATCTCATTAAACTACTCCCAATATTTTATTGAAAATTGATAGCTTGTTCTGCTGATCTATAAACTCCTACTCCATGCAGTAGCTGTCTTTTAAATCATGGGTTGGAGGCTTTCCCAATTTTCAACTTCTAAAATCTACCCAGTTGTCATATAACTACTTTTTTCTCCCTCACTTGCTTACAATAGGCCTGTTTTATGCTTGTTTATTTTGCTGCTGTGGATTTATTTTGATCCCAATGGATCACTGTCATGGCATGAATAATATCTTCAAAACCGCGACCACAATCCCATCTATCATCACAAAAACTCTCGGAAAACAGTAGTACAGCTCTCCTGTTCTTCTGTGAACTACTAGACCAATTCTCATTGTTTTTTCTCACAAATGCAGCATCACTTTGGATTTTTAATTAGAATAAGCACTCAAAATTTCATGATGAAGACCACAACTGTGTAACCAGCCCATGCACTTCCTACAGTTATTCTTGGGGAGAGAGATGGAATGGAATTTTCTTTAAGAAACTTTATTTTCTTTTAGTATTTCACATCAAGTTCAATATAAATTAATAGAAAATATGTCCTGCTTGTAACAGAAGAAGATCTCCAGAATCAGAAGATCAGAAACAGAAGATCTCCACTGTATACGCTTCACCAAGTTGCTTGATCAGCTATCAGTTTTCTCATTTGTAAATATCTGCAATGGGATAGTCAATGCCATGCTCTGGGTGGACCAGCCCCTGCAGTCATAGAATCATAGACTCACAGAATGGTTAGAGTTGGAAGGGACATCAAAGACCATCTAGTTCCAATACCCTGCCATGGGCAGGAACACCTCCCACTAGACCAGGTTGCTCAAAGCCCTGTCCAACCTGGCCTTGAACCCCTCCAGGGATGGGTCACCTCCCACCTCTCTTGGCACCCTGTGCCAGCGTCTCATCACCCTCATACCAAAAAATTTCTTCATAATATCTAATCTAAATTTCTACTCTTTTGGTTTAAAACTGTTACCCCTCATCCTATTGCTCTTTATCCCTTATAAAGAGTCCCTCTCCACCTTTTCTGTAGGCCCCCTTTAAGTACTGAACATCCACAATAAGGTCTCCCTGAAGCCTTGTCTTCTTCAGGCTGAGCAACCCCAACTCTCTCAGCCTGTCCTCATAGTAGAGGTGCTCCAGCCCTCAGATCATCTCCATGGCCTCCTCTGGCCCGGCTCCAACAGGTCCATGTCCTTCTTATATTGGGGGCTCCCCAGCTGGACACAGTCCTTGCACAAAAGACGTCTAGAAGGACCTTGTGTTGAAACACCAGTTGATGATGATCTTGTCATCTTGTCGCAGAGATTTGTGATCCCTTTGCCCAAATACCTGCTTGGTGGGATGAATTCTGAGCAGGGCATGGTCTTAGTGCTAAAGACCAAGAATATCTGCTACTGCATACTTCTAGGGGAAGCTGGCGATGGGGTCAAGGACAAGGCATATACTGTGGGCACCAAAAGCAATGGATGGGAGTAATGAGGGGAAAAAAGTGAGACACCAAAGGCAAGAAAAAGAAAGAAAAGCAATAGTTTTAAACTGTCAAAATGCCCAATCAGCTGCAGTTTGCGGCTGTCAGATACTTTAAATCCACTTCCTAGTGTCAAAGCTGAAGTGGAATCTTCTTAGTGCTCAGCATTACTTTTCATTAAAGAAAGTGGCTGCTGGGAGTACAAGTTGCAAGCAGGCTTTGGCGGAGAAGATGAGCAGGGAGAGGATCGAGGAAATCTCAGAGAGAGGGAGAGAGAGGACTAGAAAAAAAGAAGCTTGATTTTCCTCTCACTTAAAGCAGTTTTACTTGTTAAAACTCAGCTGATTTCAGAAGAGCTGCCCCACATTCACAACAGTATGAACAATGAGACAAAATGTGTTCCATGAGAATATATTTTATAATATGTCCCATCCTTGTATCATTTTTTATGGCTTTTTTTGTTAGCCATTTTCATAGTTGCCAGAAAAAAAATACGAGTAAAGTAAATAGTAAATATGTTGCTTTATAAAAAGATTTAAAAAAATAAAACAAATAACGTTTCCCCAGAGTTCGCATTCACAGATCACTTATAGTGGTACCATGCAGCCTTCTGAATTTGGACCAGTTATATATAAGCATATTGCAACATGTATGTCTATTAACAGTTTCCCCTCACCAAACCCACTAATTCTCACCGTAACGTACAGAGGGTGACTGTCAAATTTCTCATTTTGCCTTATCTAACAAGAAATCTATCTGTATTTGCCGTAGAGGCCCAGGGAATATCACAAATTTTGAGGTAAATGTTATAAGGCCAGATAACCCAGCTGAACCAGTTTTGAGGGCAAACATTTTGTATGATGCTCGCTTATTGAGTAGCCAAGTGCTCTGCAGTCTTAAAGGAGGTTCTGTTTACATGTGAAAGCATGAAAATGACTACCAGGAAAAAAAATAAACATTGTGTTGCCTGGCCCTTGACAGTTGAGGCTATGGACAATATATTACACACGGATGTACATTTTGTAATGCTTTCATTTAAAAGGTTTAAGCTGTTTCCAAGGGGACTGCTCCAGCTCCCAGACAAACGGCCGCTTGACAGCTCTCCTAGTGCTCAAAGCTCTCATGCAATTTTGTTCAATACACAAAGTGCCAGACTGAAGGAAATTGCTGTTCCTCATCTGATGTTAAGTGATTGGCTTTCTATCTTCATTAAATGTGTGCTACTCGATGCCTCAAAGACATTTTACCTTGTCCTAGAACGTGAACTTTAGCAGCTTTGTGAAATACCCAGAAGGGTTCGGTGGAAATAAGAAGAAAAATCCTAAGTCCTGCCTCCCTATGCCTTTGCCCCTATTAAATCGATTAGAGATTGGACAGATCAGATGTTGTCTCATTAGATGTACTGCGTTGCTCTTAAAAGTTGGTTTCTGAATTCAAATGAGATTTTATTCCCAAAGACCCCAATCTCATCTGCAAAGGTGAATTAGGAATGGAGGAAAAGAAAAGGGTGGAAAGGAAAAAAAGACTGGGGGGGGGGGGCGGATTGATTACAAAATTAAGGTAGCACCAGGGAAACATTGGTGGTGTTTGTGACTCTTATCTTCTCCGTGCTAGATAATGTGCCAGGTGTCCTCCCTCTTCATTAATTCTGATGAGAATCATGGTGCTTATTTTCATGAAAAATGGGGTTCAGCCATGAATATCTGAAACCACTCACCCATATCCCGGAGCATGGTGGGATATGAGGCACCTTTTTGGATCAGTCTTTGGCCAGGCATGACAAAGAAAGGGAGATTTGTCTCTCAACAGCCATTAAAGAGATAAAGCATCCTTTTTTTTTTTCCTCCCCATTTTGATAATAATGAAGAGCTGCTGCTGCACCTCTCAAAGCTTGAAAACACAACTCTGCTGTTGAAAGCCACTCTAATGAGATCTCTGTTTGAGAGTCAGGTCTGATCAAATAATAGACCTTCCCTGTTTGCATTTAAGGGTGGGTAAACAACCTCAAAGTGAATCCTAACCAGAAGAAATTGCATGAGCTTCTCACATTTGTGCAGCTGGTTTGTTCCAGTGCTATTCAAAGCTTTACTGGTCTGCGGCTGGACTGAGGTCTGATACAAAGCCACTACTTATTTACGAAGAAAGGTGAATATTTACCCTGCTGACAAATCAGCACACCAGAGAAAAACTGAAAAAGGCAAGAGCATTATGTCTTGTGGAGAATATAATCACCTTTGAAAGACCGGAGAGATGGTGGCATTATGAGTTGTTATCCACTCCTTCCCATACTCCCCGAACAGCAAATGCCTGTGTGTAAGAGGGATGTAACGGTGAAAGCACCATTACTGGGAAAACTGGTACTTTGGGCAGAGTGAGGAATAGCCTATTCTGCTCAAGTATGAAGGGACAAATTTGCATTGAAAAATTCCAGGAAAAAGGTGGTGCCAGCATCCCAGCAGAAACAACAGAGCAGCTTCCAGGTGGGAATAGTCCCCATAATGCTTTATGACCCACTAGAAAAAAGAAGATTGATGTAAATGATGGTACACAAACATTCTCTTCCATCCCCTGAAAATGTTCCAGCCTCACTGTCTACATGAGCTGAGCTCAAAATAAACTCAAATGCTGTGGAATTCTTCCAGCCCAAGGATGAGGTTAACATTCTCCTGAGACTTTCTGCACATTTGAAGACCTTTCCAGGTGGTTCCACATGATTTACCAAAATGAATAGCTCAGCACCCAGCTAGAGCTTGGCATATGAGGATTTTGGGGGACAGATTCCTCTCACCCTGACCATAAACAGTTAAACTGAGCTGCTAAATTAAAAGTGTAATCCTTTGGGGGAGTGGAAGTAACCCATTGCCAGATGAAGGTGCTTCTGTCCACTGGCTGAAAAGGCACTCCTGAACAACTAAACTTTTAACATAATTGCCACATTAGAAGCTGAAAATTAGACAGGATTCTTCCCCTTGCAAGACAGGATTTCCTCTAAGATATCAACCACTGTACTTCTAAAACCTTCTCTTATAAACATTTGGTACCTTCACCTGGTCTCCCTCATGCTATAATCATGAAATCAGAAAAACAGACCCAAAATATCCTACTTTTTGAAAAATGAAAATACTCATGAGTAAAAATGAACTGAATGTTCAAATTAATCATTTCAGCAGAAGCCATGTGATCTAGGGGAGCAGATATCAGTGCCAATGAAATTTTCTCAACGGGGGCCCAGGAGTTCTTTGGGAAGGAGTCAACTGATTTTTCACTCTTCCTTTTTATTAAGAAATGATAAATCAAATAAAGAGTTGACAGCTTTTTATTTAAATTTCAGATCTCTGTTAAAATCACTATGAAAAATGAGATTTAGCAGTTCAAGAGTTTTTTGGTTTGGTTTGGTTTGGTTTTTTTTTCTTTTTTTTTTTTTTTTTTTTTTTGAGTTAGGTGCTGGACAAGGATGGGCTACAAGAGAACCTCCAGGAAAAAGAATGATGTTTTCCCAATGCAAGCTGCACAAGAATGGGGAAAACCAACCAATTTGCTTGGAAACACAATTCCAGCAGCAGTTGTTTGCAGTTATGAATGCACAATCCTATCTTTATATTCCACATGTGGATATAAATTGCCAGCCTTGCTCTGCGCTTACCAATATGTCATACCTGTGAAATATTTTATTATATAAACAAAACAATGTTTCACTTTATATGGGCCAGTATTTCTATGTAGATCTGACATCAAAAGGGGTGCTATGCTACACCGTTATTATATCGTCTATCAAGAAGCTCAACCAGTGTCCTTCAGCATGCATAACTGGGAGATAGCTCCTTCCCCTCTAATCTTGAGACAAAGAGCAAGGCATATATTCTCTTTGCCCATTTCCCTGCTATAAAAATGAGGAAAACAGCTGTTTTCCACAGGGTGGCAAATGTTTGTAAAGTTTTCAAAAGACTACATGAAATTATTCATGAAGAACATAAATATTAACGGCTTGATTCAACGTAGCAACAATCTGTCTTTCTTTAAGGCATTATACTGTTCTCCATCATCACAGCATCTGAACAAAAAAATAAAATAAAAAAATCCCACATAGTATGTCATGAACAACCAAGAGTGATAGAAAAGTTCTGGGACTTCATGGTGCTGCTATGGGTTCTCTCCGGTAATAATTCTTAGGTTTTAGAAAGGAGAATTTTCCATTTTTGCTCCTGCTTTGATTTGTGGTTTTGATGGTTGATTGATTTTACTGTGTAACTGAATTTATTTTGCCATTATTTGATTTACTGAAGTCACAGTCGTGAGGGGTAGAGGGCACGTCCATGTTCTGAACAAACTTCTTGTTATGTTGGAAGGATTTTTTTCCTGAGTGAGTGCTAGACATTTATAACACTCATGTAACTGTAGTTTTCCATCAGTCAAGACTTTGCATCGGTATGATGGGGAAGCTGTTACAGTTATCAATAGCAGTGCAAAACTCAAAGATGGAGACGTTATTTATCAAATAAATTAGATGGAACAGATTACAAAGAATTCCACTGGAAACAATGCTGTAAACCAGGTGTAAAACAGAGCTGAATCTAACCCCTGTGTGGTCACTCACTCAGTACTACTCTATGCTATGACGTTGGGAAGATACGCCCAAGGTTTTGCCCTGTCCGTGCTGAGGAAGAAGAGTGACACCTGAACTCTGCTTATCACAGTTGTGAAGACTGCCCCCAAAGATGCTGTTCTCACAGGGGCCGTACTAAATCAAGCTACACCTACAGAGGTAATTTGAATGTACAAAAACCATTCATGAGCATTGAGACCAACTGACATGGAGCAGTGAGCGTCTAGTTACTAAGTCTTGTAACCTCTCTTAGCCTCCAAAACAACACAGATGCATAAAAAGAGCCTGGTGGGAATGATCTCTGTGTTTTTTTTCTAGTTCCTGATCCAGAGCTGGGCATTATTTGGGAGAGCGTTATTTGATGCAGGCAGACACCATGTCTAACAGTGCAGCAGAGAGATGATTGTATTCTAGTGCCTGGGACTGTTCCCAGACACTGTTTAATTTACTTGTTGGAGATAGCCTTAATGTTCCCATCAGCGAGATGAGCTTTAACATCTACTGTAGAGCAAAAAATTATTCAATAAATGCCCTGACTGTGTCAGTGCAGGATGGCCTGGGAATATTAAGTTAAAGTAGTTGCCAACCAGTAATGCACCATTTTTTAATTATTCAGAGCAACTCCGCCATTGTCACAGATGAAAGACAAGGGCTTGGCAGAGAAAATTGAGATTAAAAACCCACCACCAGCACCATCAGCAAAACCAACAGGGAATTTGGAATCACCAGGTGTTTCTTTGCAGATGTTGTCTCTGATGATGCTGTCTAGTGGATTTAACTCTTGCGCCAGAGGACAAATGTGAAAACTACTGTCCGGTAGCTGCATCTTGATAGCGCAAACAGCACAATACAGGTAGAGGAGGTTAATGATTTCCCACATAATGTAATCTAGTTTATAGATCTGTATAAAGGTTTTATGGCAGTACTTGATTATGTGATGTCCCAAATGATTTATCAAAGAAGCTGATGTAAAAGACCAGCAAGAAATGCTGGGGAATTAACTACCTAATTCTTTCTGGGAAATAAACAAACACTCAGAGCCCTCAGGAAACTTGAAACTCGTCTGGTGTGGAAAACATCTTGTAATTTGTTTGCCTTTGATGACTCTCCTTAGTCGCAGGTAATAGTGATAAATTCACAACTTGTGACAAGCAAAAAGAGGAGCGGGAAAGGCTCAGCGCACATTAAAGTCGTTTAATCACCTACAGAATATGGTGTCTACCAGGCAGGTTTCCCTCACAGTGCTTTACTGCTCAAACTGGGGAGAAAAAAAGAAAAAGCAGGCTGCACAATAGACTTTGAAATGCTGAAATAGCAGAATAGTGGGAACAGATTGGCAAATAAAAAATGAAGATTAGTTGAGAGAAGTGTATCATCCAACTGTCCTTTTTCTCATGTCATCACAAAAGGCTGTTAATCAGGACTATCCCCACAACACAGGTTACCAAAACACAAACTGCATCCGTAGTGCTCTCTCGCTGTGTGACCAACACGTAATGCTGTGACTCTGCTCCCTGCTAAAGAACTCCTAAGGATGAAGCCACCCAGCAAAGATGGTCCGGGGTTCGGGATGCTGCTCTTTTAAGCACTCCGGCAACCCAGTGATGACCCTCTGATCTGCTTATTTCCCGCATGCCTGGACGAGACAGGTAGTCACAGATTCACCCTGAATTCTGAGCACCTCCATGAAGTGTCTGAATGAGAAGTGCAGAAGTCCAGGTATCTCCAGAGAGAAGCACAGCTCATGTGGTGGTGAAAGCTCAGTTAACTACTTTTTTTTTTTTTTTTTACCTTTGGTGTCCATGAATCTATTTTTTAAGGTCTTATTCTGTGCAAAAACAGGGGTAATCATACTTTTCTTTTTTACAAAACATGAGCTGCAAATACCTAGAATAAAAAGTGAAACAGCTTATAATTGTTCTTGAGGAAATTTTCTATCCTGACAGTGCATGTACTGGCCACATCCACTGGGCCAAGAGAGCCACTATTAAAAACGTGGTGGTATATTCTTCCCTGGCCAATTCCATACTTCCTATATATACTACTGGGAATATCTACCATTGAAGAAGCAAATAAATGAGGACAAAAGCAGCAGAGTAAGGTCTAGGATCTGACCTTTCATGTCAAACATTTTTATAAGTGACCATTTGGAAAGTGATGCAATATTCCTGCAAGAATCAGAAATGCTTTTTGGCGAAGGATTTGCAAACAGGGCTGAAAGCCTGACTGCTGGGTGATGTAGCTGAGCTAGAAGACCCATCAGTTTATTGCTCGGAGCCATTGCAAGATGAAAATCTATTTCTGACTTAAAAGGCCAAAGGTGCCATATATATTGGCATGCAGTCACTGAATGCAGTTCTGGGGCAAAGGGTACTCACTGAACCCAGAAGGTTTTCTCTAAGTCAGCAAAACTCTATTGGGATAGTAGCTTCATAGATTTGGTCATCAGAAGCTACAGCTTCTCCGATTAAATTAAAGAGTGCCAAAAGTATGAGCATTAAGCTGTGATTGTCCCCACTGTAAAACTGCTGATATGGCCCCTGGCAGAGTTTTGGTCCAGCACTTACAACTAATTTTGGGGAATATTTCAGGGTTGTATGGGCAAGGGAACATTCCTAAGAGGGACTGTGCCACATTCAGTTCTATCTGAAGGAAAGAGAATTTAGAAATAAATTCCTAAATACTACAAGTTAGATGAAGTAACGCTTTTGAGTATATCCTTTGATTTAGTCAACACAAGAGAAAAATAAAAAAACAAATCAGACTCCAAGAGGAAGTGCAGTGCCTTGGTAATTACTAATGCCTGAGAGATCAAGAAAAGGACATTCAGTGGAATGTGGCCAACTTCATAAATTGTAGGACAAGAACAGAACATGAGTAAAAGACAGCATAATCAACAAGAACTCGCAAAGTTAAACTTCTAAATCCCCACCGTTAGAGGAAATGAAAACAACCTAAGCTGTTACTCGTATGAAGAAAGGAACCAATGCTTGACATCAGCCTTTACTGCCTCTTAGTTTTCAGCAAGCAGTTTATATGGACAAAAAAATAAAAAATTCCCAGAGGCTGAGGTCTGTGGGACTTCAGAATAAGAGATCTCCCTGGCAGAACTGCAAAAAGGTGATCTAAGGCTGTTCAGCCCACCCTGGTAGGACAACGCGTGTGTCAGCAGTATCACATCGCTTATTAAAAGCCTGGTAGCAAGAAGTGAAAGACACTTTGCTTCTGCCTTCACATGAAAGCAACACATTCCTCTATCATAGCATGGGCTACTGTAAAAACTGCGCAGAATTGTGACAAAGCTACCATAATCATAGAATGGCTTGGGTTGTGAGGGACCTTTAACGGCCATCTAGTCCAGTGCCCCTGCAGTGAGCAATCTAATCCAATGTCCCTGCAAGGGACATCTTCAACTAGACCAGGCTGCTCAAAGCCCCGTCCAACCTGGCCTTGAACACCTTCAGGGATGGGGCAGCCACAGCTTCTCTGGGCAACCTGGGACAGGGGCTCACCACCCTCACAGGAAAGAATTTCTTCCTGATATCCAATCTAAATCTCCCCTCTTTCAGTTTAAAACCGTTACTCCTCGTCCTATGGCTCCCCTCCCTGATCAAGAGTCCTTCCCCATCTCTCCTGTGCCCCCTTTAGGGACTGGAAGGGGCTCTAAGGTCTCCTCGGAGCCTTCTCTTCTCCAGGCTGAACCCTCCCAACTCTCTCAGCCTGTCCTCGCAGCATCTTTGTGACCCTCCTCTGGACCCACCCCAACAGGTCCATGTCTTTCTTAAATGAATGCCATTTCTGCATGATGTCCACAGCTGAGGGAATATTATATTTTTGGCTGTGAACTGTGATCTCACAGCTCTGGTTCTAGAACAGGTACGAGGTGCTGTGGATCTGTAAGAGGACTGAAAAAAATGAAAGAGGTGAGAAAAAATGTTCTGTATTCATCCTTAACAATAAAATACTTGACCAAAAGCTACTTAAAGAAATGCACTTTAAAAACTGTTAAACAGTTTGTTGGAGATCACAGCTCAAATTGTATATCATCAAAACACCATCTCCAAAAACCACTTAGAATTTATGTGCTTATGTATGTGTTTATGTATACATACGTATACTTGTATGTTAGATATAAATAAATAGTAGGAAAATTCTTCCTCACTTAATATGATGAATGATACTCAATGTTTACGGAAGACAAGAATTTGTGGCTCAAACTTGGAATAAAGCCATACTGGTTCAGTGTAAATTAGTAGTTGCATGCCAAGAGATAGCTGGTCTGCTAAGATGTTTGCAGTGTTTTATTGCCTGGATTAATTAATGATAATGGTTAAGAGAATGATAATCTATTGGCTTCCAGGAGGGAATCGGGCAGTCTTCCCTGCTCAATGGAGTGTTAAAAGATTTGAAATATTTGAGGCACCAGAGGCTACTAAGAAGATTTATACAAGTCAATGCTCAAGCTGCCCAGTCCTGGAAATTTGTTATTAGAAGGTTTCCTGGAGCTTAAGTAGATGTTATTGCTTCATAATTTTATTCTTTATTGCTTGTTATTATTATTTATTATTTTTATTATTACTTATTATTCTGGTATTGCTTCATAATTTTATTCTTCTGTAACTTCTGGAAGTTTAAGGTTCTTCAAAAAAAAAAAGCAATTGATTTTTTTTTTCTGTTATCTTTCACTTTTGAATGCATTATATATATGTGAGGTCTAGTTGTCATTTTCTGTTTTGATTTCTTATGTACAGAACCAGTCATTTAAATTGTTTGGCTAAAGTATCCGTAATAACCATTTGCATTCTCTAAACACAGTTAACTCTTTTATCAAGCTGATGATCTTTAATTTCAAAACAGTGATGGATATATTCTATGAGACAGCAAATCAGGTTTTTTTCTGCTTGTATGATGGCTAACCCATCACTTAGGTTTCTGGTTCTTGGAAACATACCTGCTTATCATACATAATCTGAAGAAAGCAACCATTCATGAACTCAAACATTTAAAGTCTTTGAGCCATAGAAAAACCCAAACATATTATGAAAGAGGATTCAAAAATTTTGGAATGAGGTATTAAAGACTCTTACCACTATGTTCTTATGGCTTCTGTATATCAACAGATACTTTTTCTACAAAACAGAATTTTCACAATTATTATTTACATAAATATTAGAGATAATGTTTCTAATCCACTTCTTAAGAAAGGACTACAGGCACCCTAACAATAAAGAAATTGTCTGTATAAAGACTGGAAAATTGGTGAATAACTGAAGTAGAAAGTGAAGATACGTGATATTGATATATAAATGTTCCTCAATGATTATCTTTTTTACAGAAAATGTTCTTTGTTAACTAGATACAATCATTAAAGCTGTACATATGCATATGTCTAGTAAGAGAAAAGGAAGTATTTACATTTCTCATATTTTTGAAACAGCACTGCTGTTTCTAGTGTGTAACAATGCTAACTTATCAGGAAAATAGCATTCCTTTAAATATTTCTTAGAGGGAAAGTTTTGTGCTCTTGAGGTTTGATCCTTTTCATGACAGCAACTGAACACAGCTCTGCATCTTTAATCTGAGAAGCATGAGACAGGTGTAGAGACTATTTCTTGGCATGGACTTTTATGTTGATAGGCTCCCTCTATTTTTAATTTATTTCCTCCTAGCAGCTGATGCAGTAGATTTGTGAACCGTTCCTGCAACTTTCTTGGATGAAAATTTTATACCCCTTCAAGGAGATCCACAAGTCATGTATTGACTTGACAGGGGATAGGTGTCAGCTTCTTGACAGTATTTTCAGTCCCTTTAGTTTTATCTTCTGAGAAACAGTCTTTGTTATCCAAGAGTGGCTGTTCAGTGTATGTTTTGACTGGCACTGATTCAGGCACTGCTCTTCTTTTCATGGACGTTAGCTGGTTTAGATATCTGCCTACCCTTTCAGAAGCAGGGTCTGAAAACACAGTCTAAAAATTACTGTGGTAATCACATACACACATAATATAAAGCCAGAAGAGATTGCTAGATCATTTTGTCTGAGTGCATGTATGTCACAAGCCATTACATTTAAACATTACACCATATTAATTTCAGAAACTCAGTCTGGCTAATCCATGTAGATACGGATTCATTGTCAAGCAGTGGAACAGGCTGCCCAGGGAAGTGGTTGAATCACCATCCCTGGAGGTATTTCAAAGACAGGCAGACGTGGTGCTGAGGGACATGGGTTAGTGATGTTTTTGGCAGTGTTAGGTTGATGGTTGGACTTGATGATCTGAAAAGTCCCATCCAACTTAGACTATTCTATGATTCTATATAACATAAGGCACGCAATCAAATGCCCATCTTTGAACCTTTGTGGACTAGAGACTATGGAAAGAAATAACCCCTCAGGAGGGCAAATGAGGCCAGGATATGAGCGATCCTGTGATGAAATCCTCTCTGCATACACAAGGATGGCCTTGGACTTGTGAAAAAGGCACATGAGTTTTAATGACCACTTCTATGACCCTGGGGCTACTCACAAGGCAAAAGCAAAAGAACAGAGAAATTAGGAAACAAATAGAAAACAAGAAGAAAAGCATTACGATGTCATTGAATAAAGTCACAATGTGTCCAGTCCTCATAGATAAAATGCAGATTGACAAACAGTAGAATTTTCTATGCCAAATAGAAAAAATAGAAATTATAAAATCACCAAAGGTGTAGTTAAACTTGCACATTAGGAACAACTGAATATACTGAGGTTCTTCAGTTTGCCACAGACAGCTGAGAGGGACTATGATTGAGAGACATTCTGGATGTTTTCATGGTCCCTTTCAATACTAGAGTTAGTAAACAGCAAATGAAGCCAGGTGGCAGGTTGAAACCAGAGGGAGGGGATTTGTGTGCACAGAGCTATGCTGCACAGCATGTAGTTACAGCGTGGAACTCAGAAGTCTATTAAAATAAGATAAGGAGCATTTATTATCTAAGGCTTCAGTCCTCCACAAGTTTTTTAAACAAATCTCATCATTTAACTACTGTGCTTCCTAAATAGGAAACCATTTGGCTATTTGAATTGTGCAGGAAGTATAAATGACAAAAAGTGAGAGAAAAAAAAAAAAATCATTGACTTGCAGCTTCTGCAGCTCCAGGAACAGACGCTGTGTACACACAGAATAGCAGCTCAGGAGCGACGATGCCTGGTGTTGGGCAAAGCAACATCTGTCTGAGAGAAAACATCTGGACCGCCACAGCGTGCAGCAGGAAGCAAAATTTATCTTGAAGGTTTTCCCCGGGGACTGGCAAAAAATGATCTTTTTACACAGAGTTGTTTTTTCGCTGCCCAGTGTAACTGTACCAGAAATTTTAGGGATACTCCAAAGTGGCTATAATAGATACCCTTTGAGGGAGATCTGCCATCAGCATTTGCATTCATGATATTTAAAAGTCTTCCAAAAGCCATTTGAGAGCCAGACGACACCTCATATCGGAGATCAATACAGAGACACCCTCCCACTTTCTCAGTATCCGAAGGTTTGGACTCAGAGTTTCAGACATTCTCTTTTCCACTTGGGACACCTTAAAATAGAAAAGAAGGATGTGAGCCCAGCCTCCCAGGTGTTCATCAGCAACCTGGTTGAGCTAGCTGATAAATTCAGAGCTGGGGGTGGCTGGAAAAAGCTGTCTTCAGCTGGCAGATCTGAATGTCAGGATGAATGGACATACGTTATAGAAGAACACAGGCTGTTCTAACCTCTACCTGCAACTGGATCCAGGAGAAAAATTGCCTCTCTGCTTTTAAAGAACTATTTGTGTGACAAAACGCGTATCCCAGAATCATAGCAGTTGTAACCGATTTAATATAAGCAAATCCTGCCTCTTTTAAAAGAATACAATTGCTCCACGGTTGTGAAACACAACCTTTGTAAATTCAATTAACATGTTTTTAAACATTTAGTGACATTAAAAAGCAAGCGACTGCCTTTAGGGTAGATGAAGCATTGCAACCCCATAAAGTTTAAGCACAGGCAGGGAAGAAGAATAGTAGCTAAAGTGAACTGATCAGCAGCTGGTTTATTTGTGTTCATCAGCTAGTGGTGATGGGCATGATCCTTCCCTGCATCCTTGCAGCCAGAAGAAGAGGGATGGTCTATAACATGAAGGGTGCTGGAACCACAAATTGATTAGAACTGGTGTCCTGATTTGTGCTGCAATGTTTTCATCACGACGTTGCATCAGTAGAGAAAGATGCTGGATTGCAGCGAGACATCTCTCTGCAATGACTCTGTAGCTCTCGGCAGCTTCACTTGGTGATTGAGCAGCTCTCCTGCTTTTGATCATCAAATGATGAGTGCCGCTTGCCTAAGCAGGGAGACCATGTTTTCCAGATCGACCGTGTATCTGCTGAGATCAAACAGCAGAGTCACCTTTCAGATCTAACATCATGTATCCAGCATCCCTCTTGGTAGGACAAAAACAACTTGTGTCTCTAGTGATGAGGGATTTAAAGACACCTTCACACTATGTACCAAAATTTCTGTTATACAGCCCATGGGGAGCCCGTCACTATTTGACACTGTCCCTCATAGAATTCTCATGAAAAAACTGGTAGCTCATGGCCTGGATGAGCATATGATGTGCTGGATCAAGCATTGGCTGGATGGGTGGTCCCAAAGAGTGGTGGTCAATGGAGTTAAATCCAGCTGGCGGCCGGTCACAAGTGGTGTTCCTCAGGGCTCAGTGTTGGGACCATTTCTGTTTAACATCTTTATTGATGACCTTGATAAGGACATAGAGTGTATCATCAGTAAGTTTGCAGATGACACGAACTTAAGCGGGAGTGTTGATCTACATGAGGACAGGGAGGCTCTACAGAGAGACTTGGATAAATTGGATCAACGGGCCAATGCCAATGGAATGAGCTTCAACAAGGCCAAGTGTCAGGTCCTGCACTTGGGCCACAACAATCCCGTGCATCGCTACAGGCTGGGGGAAGTGTGGCTGGAGAGCTGCCTGGCAGAAAAGGACCTGGGGGTTCTCATTGACAAGCGGCTGAACATGAGCCAGCAGCGTGCCCAGGTCGCCAAGAAAGCCAATGGCATCCTGGCTTGTATTAGAAATAGTGTGACCAGCAGAAGGAGGGAGGCGATTGTCCCCCTGTACTCAGCACTGGTGAGGCCACACCTTGAGTATTGTGTCCAGTTCTGGGCACCTCAATACGAGAGAGATATCGAGGTGCTGGAGCGAGTGCAGAGGAGGGCAACGAAGCTGGTGAAGGGCCTGGAGAATAAATCTGATGAGGAGTGATTGAAGGAGCCGGGACTGTTTAGTTTGAGGAAGAGGAGGCTGAGGGGAGATCTCATCATTCTCTACAACTACTTGAAAGGACATTGTAGAGAGGTTGGTGCTGGTCTCTTCTCACAGGTAATTAGCAATAGAACAAGGGGCAATGCCTTCAAGCTGCAACAGGGTAGATTTAGACTGGACATTAGGAAAAAATTCTTCACAGGAAGAGTGGTCAGACACTGGCATAGGCTGCCCAGGGAGGTGGTGGAGTCACCACCCCTGAATGTGTTTGAGAGTCATTTAGATGTGGTGTTGGGGGATATGGTGTAAGGGAGAACTTTGTAGAGTGGAGTTGATGGTTGGACTCGATGATCCCAAGGGTCTTTTCCAACCTAAATTATTCTATGATTCTATGATTCTATTCCACACTCCACAAATACCCACCAAGACACAAGCTGTACATTGATGAGCCTACAGCCTCCAGTAGAGAGAAGGAAAGTTTCATGATGTGTAACACTGAGGCCAAAGTGCACACAGCAACTACTCGAAATATCTCTATTCCATATTGTAACTACTATGATACCTTAGTGGTAAGCAATTCAGATCATCGCTACTCAAGGCATCCAGATCCCAACCCATCCTATCCACTGAGAGAAGAAAAGAAATCGTGACACCCAGATAAAACATGGATGGTAAGCTGTCTGACCTGATACAAATAAGTAAGGTTTACACGATTTAAAACAGCTTACTGATTTGCAAGCAAGAATTAGCATATTCTTGTTTAAGCTATAAAAGAAAAAAGCAAAAAACAACCAACAAATACCTAACCACATAGCTTTGTTAAAAGTTTCACATGGGTCACCTTTAACTCCAAAAACTGAGACCATTTAGAATTATATATTAGACTCAATATATATTAGACTCAAACATATAATAGACTCAAGTGGTTAACCTAGGGACACACAGCAAATCAGTTACAGAGCGATATCTTAGACACAGGGACAATCTTCCCACGTACCTACAAACAGTAATTAAGATGCCCAGACATGTGAAGAAGTGTTTTTTCTTAATTCTATTAAAATTCACCCATTACTAGGAGCGCACTCTGTTAAATGCATGGTTTGCTCTTAAGTGTTTTGCTATTGCATTTTACCAGGAATACTTAATTGTTTCCGAAGAATAGCAAATGGTTAACAGCTCTCCAAACAGGGGCTGCGGAGGTAGCTCCTGTGAATCACTGCAGTTCCACTCACTGCATTTACACCGACTGAAGATCCGGCTTTTCAAAATAAAAAAAAAATAAAAAAAAAAGAGAGAAAAAAAAAAAGAAAAGAAAAAATATGTGCACAGGGGAAGCAGATAAACTTTACACATCCTAAAAGGCAAATGTGGAACCGGTGCGTGGAGCGGCTACTAAGTTAGAAAGAGGAAGCTGTCTGCTGCAAGAGAGAGTGCAAAGTAACTGGGAGGTGTCAAAATATGCAGGTATAGCGATACAGCTTAGTCAGGTTAATGGTCTGATGCTATCGCTGCTGAGGCCTGGAAAGCCATTGCCTTGACATCCTTTGCTGGCGATGTTGATACAAACTCCACAGGGCTGGGGCTAGGGGCAAAGTCTGGGGCTTCGCATGCCGGGCTGATGAAAGGAGGGAAATCTATTTCAGTGCTTAACGGACGGAGTGGCTTTTGGTGCAGAAGGTCAGACAGATACACGGGTAAGTTGCTGTATGGGAGAAGACTCAAAAAGGACTACCAAAATGAAAACCAGATAAGGCCCTCGAACAAGATCCTACAGCCTATCAATGCCCTGGGATAGTGTAAGAGAGACACATGGGAACTCAGACATAAGGAAAGCAGGATTTTCTTGCAGTGTTGACAATAAATACGTTTGTTCTACGGTGGGGAAAAAAAAAAAAAACCTCTTGCAACAAAAAGCCCTTGCAGGCTGATATGGGAAGAAAAGCCTGTTTGTGGTGAATACAATGGAGAATTTGTTCACGCCGATGCAAACCCATCACTTGAAAGCTGAAGTCATTTTTTTTTTTTTTTTGACCCTGTTCGCTCCATGTTATTGAGTCAACCCAACTGGCATTTAATCCCCCCAGAGCTGGGGAAAACCATCTCTATGCCTCTCGTGAAAAAAGTAAAACTGACTTTTGTAGGTATCTTTCCAGAAGACTTAGGCCTGGCAGGTGCTGGGTGCGTACAGCATCCCGCCAATGCGTGGCTGACGGCTTGGTGCATCTTGCAAGCCTTGCTGTCACCCTGCATGAGAAAACTGCTCCATACCTGGTCCTCCACTGGTGTTTTATTCCATTCAAACTAAATCTCAAGCTAGGAACAGAATTTATAAGCTCCTCTTGAACATACTTTAGGATGTGCTCATTTCTATAGACCTTTCTAGTCCAAAAAGCCTTTCAGGCCATAGGACACAGTGGAGCACCAGGACCTAGAAGCAACATTAATCAAAAATTACAATCTGGAGAAAGAGGAACAGTGACCAGTTTATTCTGTGTTTCAGTAAATACTCTGCTTCCATGCAAATTTTAGGTGAAGATTCAGGGAAGAGGAAGAGGAAAAGTAGGTGTTTTTATTCTGGTCAGACCCCAAGTCAGCACAGGGATCAACAGCAACACGTCTTCAAGCATGAGAGAAATCTGGCTGAAATCACTGCTTGGGCTGGCAATTACACACAGGCTGTAGTTTGCTGCTGGGGGTGGGCTTTTTGGGCCTGCAAGGACAGGAAAGATGGTCTTCGGATTGAGACAATGTTCTTAGACAGGTATTCAAGATCCTTTTCCCAATTTACTACCAGCTTAATGCCTACTCTCTTTGCTATCATTTGAGAATCCTCAGTTCTCCATCTCTGAGGGGATTATTGCTTACTTTTCAGGAAATGAGTTGGGGCTTGAATAATTCTCTGGGTTAAATAATTTAGGTTTCTGGAAGGAAGGCTCAGTGCCCAAGTGTCATTTTAAAATTAATAAAACAGTGTAGGTATTGGAGGAGAGGCAGAAGAAATAACCCTATTCAGAGGCCTTACATTTTTGAACTGGTATATCAAAAGAATTCACAGATTTCAAAGCTGGAAAGGACTTGATCTCCCAGATAACAGACTCTGAGGAAAAACTGTCACGTAGCTTTAGATAGCACTTACAAGCACATTTTTAAAACTTGACTTGTGCCTGCAAGTCTCCCTGACTCCAAGTAATTATAAAAATAGGTGGGTTTGTAATCACGTTAGTTTTGGGTTTGTAATTTATGCCTGAACAAGTAGGACTTTGGCTGGAAGCTAACTGTGTGTGTTTTTTATGTACATACGTTCATGATGACACTCAGATGTACGCACGAGGCTGGAAAGCATTAAATAGCATAAATAAAATTAATGCTAAATAAATAGAAGAGACATTCAACAAACAGTTATATAGGATTTCCAAAGACTTCCCACTAATGCCTGAACTAACACCCACGAGCGAATACGAACCTGCTTAAGCAGAGCTGAAATGAGAAATTTGCTTTTATTCTAAACTCTATTTGCTGTGCGATGATTTATCTGTTTCTCCATTTCATCCACTGGTTGCGCTCTATCCAGGTCAGAGATTGTGAGCAAACTAGGGGAAAAAAACAACTCATTTTTTTAGCCCCTCTAGCCCACTGTATCTTTGCTGAGAGCCCTTCACGCTACAACAGAAAGGCACAGAAGCCAAGCTGCTCTGGGGAGTTTCTGACCAAAGAGTCACAAGACACTCATTGGGGTAGACAACGACAAGCAAAGTCACAATTATGACCCTATCCAGATGACAGGAGTCTTTTTTCCTCCCCAAATTACACAGCACAGGGAGCAAGCACTGTTATTCCGGCATAGCGGCCAAGCAAGACGCTCTCTGTAGCAGAGTTGAAACCCCGAGTGAAGGCCCCCATCTGGGTTGGGTTCCCTCAGACCTTCTGTCACCCACCCACAGCGTAGGTGTCTGCATTCACGATAGTCACCCAGCTCTTTTTATAGTCACTGCAGAGAAAAGGAAGCTTCTGGGGCACCAGTGATCCCACCCAAGCGTAGGCATTTCCAGTAAGTGAGATGGATGGTGCCCTACTTTCATAGGATCTGGTGAGGCTGCACTGTGCTGCACTATGTTGGATGGTCTCAGCTCAGCCTTCTACTTTGGTGATTTCATTGCATTTTCCATCCAGCCCTCCGTGACTTGCCAATATCCAAAAGCAGTTGCCAAAGGTTTGCACCCAGTTCTCACTAAACACAGCCTTAATCTATTCCACCATCCCTGTTTGCCAGTCCTCAGGTTGGCACCGAAGCACAAGGATGGGGAGCAAAGGGAAGTTGTGTTAATCACCTTGTACCTGCTTGGTGCACAAAGGACTCCAGTCACAGCAGCTTTCTAACTAATATCTTTCATCATCAGTAAATTCACCCAATTTCCCTATTATCATTTCTAAGAATGTCGACTGGCGGGTGGCGGGTAATCCTAGATGTGGCACGGCTGTGACTGCAGCCGAAATCACACAGAGATGAAAGCTTCAAAGCCAGGTTTAAGCATTAGAGAACGTTATTTAAGGATTAATCATCTGTTGTGGGAGGTAGCATTTTGAAGGAAAATACAAACACCTTCTCCTGCACAGTCAAAATGGCAGCAGGGTCTGAGCGAGCCCGAAGAAGTAGGAAATGATTCACCAGGAAAATTAATGAGATTTTCTTCACCTCCTTTTTCTCCTAAGACTCACCCTCTCCTCACCCCCCTCGTTTTGAAAAGCAATCCTCTGCCTTTCCTTTTGGTCACGGCAACGGAGGATATGAGACAAACGTACTCAGAAGTTTCTGCAAAGCACTTGACTTCTCTGGCAGCATGATAATACAATTACGCACTGTAATGGTCTACCACAGCATACCTCCGATGGTAGTGCGAATACGGCTGTTCCTACCTCCTTTTCCTCTGCCACAGCTACAATTATAACATCAAGGTGCAGTCTGTTGGGTTGCTGAATTCTCCCCTTCCCCTAATTTTTGCTCAGTGAGTTCTGGATCTGCTTTTTGTGTGTTTATTGCTGGATAAAGTAGTAACAGTGGAGGGTTTGTTCTCAAAGGTGTCACATCAAGCTTTGCTACAATATTTTCAGTTGTAAAATCATGCATTTTTTGAAGAAACATACGTTTTCTTGCGGTTCCTCCATTGTCCTGTCCTGTCCCCACCAGCATTTAACAACACCACCAAATAAATAGAATGTGTAGCTACAGCCACCACCTGATTTCCAAGTGTTGTACATGCCACCAGTGATGGTAGCCATCATTTACAGGTGGGATACACAAGCTCAGAGAAAACAATTGGGTTGCCCAAAAGCCCAAACAGGGAATACAGCTGAAACGTCCTCAGTACAAGTTTGTGGTTTTTCCACAGGAACACAATGGTTAAAAGTCCTATTAATTTCAGCAGGTTGGGTTGCAGACAGTCTTTCAGACTAGTAAGAAATTGCCTTGTTAGCTAAAATGTGTCCCAATATTGATCGGAAGTCCACTTTATTAGAACAAGAAATAATCTGAATTTCTTGGTATTTTCTATTACGCCTGATGTGTTTATCTTGTTTTTTTCTAGAGCTGAAAGTAAGAGATTTAGTGCCAGTAATGGTAATTTTGAGTGAGATGGAGAAAAAAAGACACAACACAAAGTGTGACACAAGATGAGCAATCCCCAGAATACTGCACATCTTTGCTACCAAACACTTTCCCTTTTTTTGTCCAAAGTTTCAAAGCCTTCTTTGCTTGTTTTCTGATGAGGGAAGCATCACCATTTTACAACTAAAGAAAATAATTTTGCCAAAATACTTCAGAATTGGAGGTCCTACCATGGTATCCAGCAGGCCTAGTTCCAAATCTGATAGTACTGCATGCCGAAGAGCTTTACACATTGCACCCCGTCCACATGGGTGCTGTACAGCAGCCCAGAGGCCACATCCAGCCCTCATGAGATAATGTTGTGGACAAACAGTTCTCTCAGTCTGGTCTGTACAAAACCTCTCCTTTAATATTAAGGTGCTGAGTATTGCATCAAATATTCCTGGGAGGGCAGAACTGCCAGAACCTGGCTGCACTGTGGGAGCCCTCTACCTTGAATGACGTTAGGAGAACACTGTAATGAGTCAGTCAGGGATAACTCCACTAACGTTTTTATTATCTTATGTTCATATTCCCTAACAAGCCATCCAGAAGATGGGTGTCAGAGACAGGCTGAGAAATAAGTGATATTGGTTGCAGGGATCAGAAGCCCAAGTCAGAGAGGGAGTTTTGGGCAAAGAAGAGTTCAGGACATCGGTGTATGGCTGCAAGGCTACATGGGTGCATGGGTGACAAGTCTGGAGTAGAGAATTAAGGAGGCAACATGGTTGTGGATGATCAGAGATCTGGAAGAGGAAATTTTCAGAGGAAGGCAGCTGCTGAAGGGACGGTAGGTGATCTCAAAGGATGGACTAATGAGGATTAATACAGGAGCATCTGAGGGATAAAAGGTCCTCCTGAACTGACACGGTGGGAAAACAAGAGACAGATGTAGGGGTAGAAATAGGAGTAAGGAGGAGAGAGGAAGAAAACAGAGGCCCCGAAGACGGAAAGGTGTGGGAATAATTTTTAAGCCAATGTGCAAATAGTAATGGGTAATAATAGTACTAAGATCTTACGTGAGATCTTGTGTTTTCGCTGAGGGAATCAGAAACTTTAGGCTCAGTAGAAGAAGATGGGCTGGTTTATGACAAGAAAATCTTTGTGCAAAGTAACAGCAGGCTTTTTTTTCTGCACAGGTTAGGTTTACATCCTACACAAAGGTATATCTCAAAATAATGCCTATCTAAGACTACCAAACCATCACGCACTTTAGGTTTTAATAAACTCTGGAAGAAACAAGCCCAGGAACAAGGGCAGCTCCTGTTTACATCAGTACTGACACTCTTCTCACGGGTCCTGGGGAAGGACCAGAGCTCCGAAGAAGCTGCCTAAGGTGGAGTACATCAAGCGCACGGCATTATCCCTTCTTGTCTGTTTGCCCAGAACCACACTCATCTTTCATAATCAGCAAGACAGCAGCAAAAATGTCTGGCATAGCACCATGTTTTCATTTTTCTTCATTTAATTGTGCTCCGTCCCACGTCATGGATCAACAAGCAAACAACAACAAGCAGAAAAGAAACCAAGAGCTAGTCAGCAGGCCTGGCTGGGGAGATTTGCTTCTTGAGAGTTGGAGCAGAGCCAGATCCACCTGATGGTGGGACTTGCTAAGTTTTTTTCCTAAATAAGCCTGAGAGAAGAAGCCAGAAAACTGAAATCTGAAAGAAATAATATTTCAATTTCACATAGGGGGACATAAAAGTCCACGTGGAGAAATTGATTCAACTCTGAGCCGGCACTGCAAAACACTTCATCCTCCACCATGCCCTCCACAGCCAGAGATTTACAAGAGCAGATCAAGGCCAGGTTTCATATTTTTCCATTCTGGCAAAGGAATTCCGTAGTTTAACTGAAATGGGTTTTCTGACATGTCATTTCTTAATTCTTGCTTGTTCCTGCCCTCCATCCCTCCCACCATCTCTTCTCCAACCCCCCCGGAGTCAGACTGTTTCAATGAACAGCTTGCACATTTCAATGCAATCTTAATTTGATTTCCCAAAAGGTGTGGAGTTTCCTTTTCCCTCTCTCCCTGGCATGTGTGCACTCTACTGCAGCGATGACAGTGAACCTGATGCCTGCTCAGTTGTTTTCCAATGAGGCACTCACTTCTCACATATCAGAGAGGTGCAAGGAAGAAAACATTGTGCCCTGTGGTTAAACTCACGGTGTGGGCAAGACAGCAGGAAGGAGAGAGAAAGATGTGCTCTTGTCATAGATTTCTCCAAAAGCTCTGGTAACCCTCCAGCAACACCCTATGACAACAGAGACAACTCTGCTGTCCCCAGGAAGACGCCACAGGCCAAACCCCAGTGACGACCATGCATACCTCATTTACAACAGGGAACGGAGGTAAACAGGACCTATACCATGCTTTATCTATACAGCATCCTGAGATAAGCAGCCATAAATAATACCCAGCTTGCCTATTGCACTTGTCCTCCATGAATGTCAGGAAACTTAAAAAGGCTTTTAAGTATGTCAATCCCCACATAACACATTGCCCAGCTGACGCATGCTGAAGTGAAGTGGGTTCATCATGCAGCAATAGCAACACTGGGAATGGCCAGCAGCTTTGAGAAAAACCTCCCACTCAGAAGCCATCAAGTCGCCTTGTTGACATCAACAACTGGATGTTTACATAATGCTGCTGTTCACAACATAGCTGTGACACAGATGGGATATTTTGAGGCTCCTTTGCTCTTTCCAATATGCATAGAGAGTTATTTAAAGATATGGGATGTGATGCAGTGAAACACCATTGCTTATTTCGCTAGACCTGGACGGAGCAGTCACTCCTTAGGCTGAGAACAGAGAATGGGGAGAGGGGAGGAGATGCCCCCCTGACTGAGGAATCATAGAATCATAGAATGGTTTAGGTGGGAAGGGACCTTGAAGATCATCTAAGATCATCTAAGAAGCCCAACTCAAGTAAGAAGAAAGCAACCCGGGGGATCTGCAAGGGCACAGACACATAGCTGTTCTCCAGTTTTATTGAATGACCAACCAGCTCTACTATATGTGTGTTGGTGGTGCTATTCCTTCCGTGAATAAGATTTTTATCCTTTTTGGCCTCCAGATTAGATTTCTGCATTGCACTCCATTTTGGTCTAAACCCAAAGTTTGCCAAGAAACTTCATCTGATCTTGAAGTCTAACGATCGCCTTCCTTAGCAGTATTTTATGTATCTATGAAGATAAACCACTGCTCCATGGACAGGTTTTGATGCATTTTTTCGTGCTGCTTAGAGTTATGGTTTGTGCTCTGGTGACAGACAAGATCACTTGCCTACTTTTATTATTGCTTAAAAGTTATGCTCTGTTGATAACTTCTAGATTTATGTATTATAAGGCACGGCATTCTCAGACAAGCAAGTCTTGATTTTAGCAAAAAATTCTCTTTTCCATGCAATAAGTCCTTATTACCCATCAGGGTATACTTGAGGATCTGCCAGCGTATTTAGACATACTCTGTTGTTTGGCACAGTAGGGGATGAAAACACTATTTCAGGATTGTTGACACTTTGTCAATGTAACTGGTTTCAGTAGGAGGCTTTGTTCTATTTTTTTTTTTTGATAGATTCAAGACACTATTTTAAAAAAAATGAAGAGCAAGAGACATTTGGCGAACAGAGAGTTGATACTGTGAAAAGAGCAGCATCAGGAAGGAACTGGGTTCCCAGCTTTCTAGTGACTCTGTGTCTTCTGCTATGAAATCTGGCTTCTTGCCTCTTGCCTTGAACTTTTTCATGTAGATCGTGATAAGCTTGTGCTACTACCTCCTGACACAAGGAGAAAGACAGCAGCTCTGTCCAGATGACGCGGTAGTGCTGCAGTAAACGATTGTCTGATGCTTTTGTGCAGGAGTAGCCTAGCAGAAAGCTTTCGTCTGACTTTTGCCTGCTAGAAAAACACAGCAAGTGATAACTCCATCCGTTTTGCAACTTTATCTTTGCAAGCTGTGATTCTGTGAAATTCCCCGAGAAAACAATGGTTGGTTCAACAAAGGATGTGTTTAAGAGGAATGGAGATGCCGCGAGTAATACACAAGAGTCAATCCCTTGGTTCACACCAGGTGAGCAAGGAACAGAAGGGGAAGTAAGAAACTGAAGATCTGTCCTCTGTCATTTCTGGTTCCTTCTGATGGAGACAATTTCATACTGTAAGCAAGCTCCATTTAAAAGAAAAGAGAGTGGGAAACTAGTTTTGCCTCCTTCATTCTTTTGCTGTGTGTAATGATATTCATTTAGTTGCCTGGGTCCCACGTTGCGTTGGGCGATTACAGCTGACCTAGGTAAGTTCTCCCTGTATTGTCGCTTGGCAGGAGAATTTCTCATTCTGTCTCCAAATTTCTCATGTAACGAGGCAGGATGCTGTCAAGGCGGTTGCTGAGTGTCACCCATAAGGTGACTGCACTACAGAGCGTGGCACATTATACATTCATAGCCAGCAATGTCTGTACAACACGACAGGTTCCAGACGGGGTTGTGCAGATGCAAGATCACAGTCATCATAACCAGGGTAAGATCATTCAGTTCCCCATCCCGCTTAGCATTTGCCAGCTGATGGCTCCATGGGTTGTCATTTTAAAAACAAGTGAAGGACCCTCATCAAACTATTCCTCTGCTCCCTTCCATCCAAGGGCACAAACAGGTCTAGAAAAATCCACTGATCTGCAGAGAGCAATTTAGGCCTGATGCTCTGGTATTAAACTAGCAGCTATGTATTACAAGCAGTCATTTAGTTTGAGGAGGTGAATGTGTGGTCAAGTAAGGTTGAATAATGCCTGCTTGATTTATGTCAAAAATTTATTCTGTTAATTTTTCTGTTTGATCCTGACTCTTTCCCTGCAAATGACAACACTATTATTAATGGTAATTATTCTAGGCTACGTAATATGATCATCATGGAAGGAACAGCTTTGATGTATGCAAGTGACATCTAATATGTGGTGCAAAATTGCTCTGTTACTACCCAATAAAATTATATTTCTGATGATTAAATACAGGAACTGGAGCCTCAGACCCATTAAGTTAACGGCAAAACTCCCAGCAACTACAACGGGATGAGTATTGTTCACTTTTATAAAAATACACTAATTTCACCATTTTTTACATTTGAGTAAGCAAAAGGAAATGAGGTAGTGCCACTGCCAAACAGTTTATTTCCCCTTTTCTGTAATTCCTGTCTCCTCTGCCCTCAATTTTAAAAATCAGATCTCTGTCTTTTTCACCCCATCTTACCATCATCAGCCCATGGTGCTGCCCAAAACATACATGCGCCACGTTACTTAAACGACACAAACTCTGCTTCAGGTTCTTACACTGGGTCAGAAATTGTTCCTGCTTCTTTAACTTTACACTGTTCCTAAATATCATAAATAAATTAAGCCAACACTGCCCCAGACAATGATGCACACATCCTTTTACATCAGTTTAAATCAATCTGCTTATCTTAACCTCAAAAATTTGCCACACGTGCCTTCTTTTTCTAATCAGGATTGGATTTTTAATAGATATGATTTGCAGACTTCTTCACTTTGAGTCACTACTGTGACTGGAAAAGGAGGTCTGACTAGAAAAAAAAGGTTGGATAAAATCACCTGCACAGGTCCCTTTCAACCCAAGACAGTCTACGTCTATAAAATAGCTGGAAATCTAAACTGAATGGCTTCTGCACAAGTGCAGGTCAACTCTTTGGTGGATGCACAAAGCATCTAACTCAGCTGGGATGCCCCTATGGTTGTTTATGTATCTTGGATAACATATGCATGTGTAAACAGTAAGTCTAATGCATACAGGAGATATCAGACTTGCTGCACATATCTACGCATCAGTGGTGCAACACAAGTGTGGCAGATCTTGGCATTCCAAATACTTCAGTCCTATGACATATGGACTTCCCATGTCCACCTGGTAAGACTTTAGTCTTGTGTATGAAATGAGTGGGATAGATTGGGTCTCCACGTCGTGTGCAGCTTAGAAATACCCCAGAACACATTAACCAGCACAGCTCTAAATACACCTTTGCTCTGTCTATAAAGCTTGCCTGACACTTGTGTTGCATAGTGTATAAATAATGTTGTGCTTCTATTCCCTGTCCGCATTGATCCACGCTGGCCTTTACAACTTCATCTGGGATGACCCTGCAGACGAAGGTAAGACCTATTTGCAGAAGAGCCAAGGACCCAGAGCATAAAGCAATGTTTACTATGTTGTGACTGTCACCATAACCTGCCTGGTTGCTTTCAGTGAGTTATTCACAGCTCAGGTAGGGTTTCTTACCTGAGAGGTCACAACTGAACAGGAATCTCTTCATGCAGAGTTCTTTTAATCTTCCTTCCTACATCAGTTCCTCCAAATCCTTTACATTCTTCGAAAGGAGGTTATTGTCTTGCAAAAAAAAATAGGGCACTTCATCTAGTATATCTTAATTACCATAACATTTAAAGAAGATACATGATTCCCTTAATCCAAAAGGCTAATGAATCATTTTTAATCATACAAAAATGCCATGTCATATAGTGGTAAGCAGCCTAAAGAAAACAGCAGGAGTTGGTAGGCATATGCTGGCTTGCTCTTTCCATAGCATGAAAAAAATGTATCAGCCTGCTGCTGGCTCCCGACTGCACGTGCCTGTCTTAACTTTGGAGAAGTAATCACTTTCTCCTCAACTCATTCTTCTCTCTTTGTCCTTTGATTACAGATCCCAGATGGGTTCAGTAGCCAGTAATTATTTTTATAACTAGAACTCACTTGCAATGCATCAGGTTAATGTTAATGGTGTTCTGCGCAGGCACTCATAATCCTCTCTGTTTCCTAACTTCTCTCCCATCCCAATGTAATTGTATTTCCTTAATACTAACCAAACAGTGATCTCTTATCTTCTTTTCTTTTTTTGACGGTGGGTATGCAGGGAGGAACAATTCACATTTTTTCAGGCTCTCTCCCCCTCCTTCGCTATGTTTATTAAATCTGTATCTGTTATTTTTATGTCTTAATGCCAATGGATTTTCCTTTTAATTACAGCAATCTGATTTCAGTTTATTTAAATGCTGATTTATGTTTATGCTATCCCCTGGTATCAATTTCATTCCAACTAGATCCCAGTGTAACTTAATTACTTGTAGTCTTGTCATTCCACGCTAATGCTAATTAAAACAGTTTTATTACTGCAAGGTATTAAAGATTAACCCCTCCACTGGTCTATGGGAAATAAAGTAGTAAAGTCAAGGTGAGGAATTAGAAGGTTTACAAAACCGGAGAAAAGAGCACACAGGAATGACCACTTCGTCTGTTTCTTTCCATCACACAATTTGCTGTAATTGCCCGAGGGTCACAATCTGGTTGTATTGCTTGGTCTGGAGATATCTACCTGTGTACCTCTAGGTTGCCCAGAGAGGTGGTGGAGGCCCCATCCCTGGAGATATTCAAGGCCAGGCTTGATGAGGCTCTGAGCAACCTGATCTAGTTAAAGATGTCCCTGCTCACTGCAGGGGGGTTGGACTAGATGGCCTTTAGAGGTCCCTTCCAACCCAACACGTTCTGTGATTCTATGATTCTATGATTCATCCCACATTCGACCCATTTCCTCTTTTTTAACCCTGTCTGTGGACAAAAATTTCAAAAGCTGAAGTTGTGGACCTACCAGTGGGCAGCCTCTCCTCTCTTCATGTCTCTCCATACCTGCTCTCAGTTGTCTCTCACCTGCACTGCATCCTCCTCTTCATCACACATCCCACTCTCTGCCATTCCCTCAAACCACACACTCACCCACATTCAAGAAAACCAGTGTTTTAATCCAATCCTCTTCCTTCTACATCGCATGGAGATCTTTGTCCATACTTTGCCCACTCCTGTCATCTCTTGTTTCCAGGAGAAGATGGAGTTGAAGGACTGACCAGCCTCAGCTTTTCATAGCAAATGCTTTGCAACCAGAGAGAGATCAATCCGAGGCCATATGTACCAAGCAACAACAGAATATATCGCTACGAGTCTTCCAGCAAACTGGAGACGTTAGTAGGACTGTAAAACACCAGCTGAGTGCAATTATCTCCTGCACAATGCTTGTAAACTTTACCTGTCACTTCAACGCTCCCCGTAAATCGCTCCGACTGCAGTACACCACCGCAGCTGCTACGCACACCCCGTGGCTTCCCGAAATCCCTCCCCACCTCACACACAGCTTTATTTTCCCCTGCCTTACTACTAAGTTCACATTTGCAGAAATGGTAATGAACCAACTCGGTTATTTTAAGAAATTCCCCAAGTCCTTATTCTTTAACATTAAAATAACTCCACATATATCTCTTCAGGCATATATATGCACATATATGCAAATGGGTACGGTATTGTACTCAGGTGTTTGGCTTTCCAGCAGAGTTTTTTTTCGGTTGGTTGCCAGGTAACTGGAACACTTTTGATACACATGTGCAGAAGACATACTTAATTGTTTTTCACGTGCACCCAAATTAGGAGACAGCGAAGGCTAGTGTTTTTTCTGCTGATGAGTAAGTGACATCTGTGGGAACACAGAAAGCTACAGAGTGTGTCTGTCTGGGGCTAATTGATTTATAAAACTTCCCGACAGACAGATGTGAACAAACACTCCCGACAAACAACGTGATTATAAATTAGCTTCTTCTTTTTATAGGAGGTAGGCTAAAAACACACAGCAAGGATAAGTAATGGGTGCGGGAGACAAGTTATTTATTTGCTGCATCCAGTGAAGCACAGCAATTGTACTTGTGTTCTGTGGGCTGGTTTTCCGTCGGAGTCTGGGAGTAAGGGAAAAGAAGCTGAAGAATGAGGACGATTTCTACAAAACAGGAAGCAAATTGCAGTATCCCAGGAAAAGCAAGCTGCCAGGCAAGATGTAAATATGACCTCCCTGAGCTCTCTGTCTGAACCTGTGTTTTTTAGCTGAAGGAAGAGGGTAGGTCCTACTGTTATTGAAGAATTTCTGTGCTGTCTTGCCTAATGAAATTCACTCCTACACAGCCCGAGCAACTCAATTTTAGAATTTGTGCTTTAGAAGAGAAGGGAGTGTGAACTTCATCACATTTCTTTGATAAGTGAATGAAGTTGTTGTCCTGGTTCCTGTGCAATTCCTTTGAATTGCCTTTTAAGTCAACGGACACGACTGGTTTCCCCAGGAGAAGAAGGGAGGATGTGAAGAGGAGTGAGCCCATGAGATAACGGAAGTCCTCCATGTGGTTATGTGGATGCTCAGACCATTGTCCAAATGAACCAAGTTACTTTTCTCAGTGTCCAAGAAAAAGCTAACAGGGGAAGAAAAAAAAAAATAAAAAAAGGAAGAAAAAAAAAAAGAAAGAAAGAAAAAAAAAAGAAAGAAAAAAAAAGAAGAAAAAGGAAAAAAAAGGCAAAAAAAAAAAAAACAAAACTCCTGACTCTCCAGACCTACGTTATTTCTGAAAATCGGCTTCACATACTATTGTCTAGCAGGAGGCAATAAGAAATAGAATTGAAATTAACTGAGCTAATAGCTACGGTCAAAACTGGATGAAATGAAAAAAAAATAAATATGATAACAAATCACGGAAATTCAAGACTCACGTTATCTAAAGTCATTGGTAAAACAAGTGGACAAATTTAAAATGAAGGTAGGTAAGACTCTTCTCACCATCCCTGAGACTCTCAACGTCCCCATCTGCACCCTGTCTGGGTATTGCTGGTCCCATAGATGAGCGCATGGCAGCAGTAATGGGGCATGGTAGAGAGGAGTATGCTGTGCATGCATGTATTTTATCTAGAGGGAGGGCTCACTGTCCATCATCACAGCTCCAGAAGGAGAGGCAATCCTAGATCTTTCCTCTCCGGTGCTTTCCACGAGAAATCTCAGAGAGAGAAAGAGAGAGAGAGAGAAATAAAGGGTGCTAAGTGCAGCAGCACAAACACAGAAATGGGAAAAAAAAAAAAAAAAATCATTACTCGTCAGTCCTTATGATTTACAGCCTTCAAGGTCTGCAGCAAGGGTGGGAGCTGAGCACAGGCAGTAGCAGACGTTGCTGGTTCTCACCTAAGGCACGACCTTCACTGTCTGCCCAGCCCTGGGTGGTCAGATGATGGGAAGAAGGCCAGGGGAAGCTCCTGCTACTCATTTCTTGGGGTGCTGCCCAAGCAGCATCTGGCCCTGGGGCTGGGTTGAGCAATGCCAGCAGCAATTTTGGTGGTCAGGGAGTGATTGCAATCAAGAAGAGCTGGCTGAAGCATTCCCTGGAGCTGTGGTTTCCAGGAGCAGCTGGTGGTGGACATAAAGGCAGACCCTCTCACGCAGAAGGTTGCTGGATAGTGGTTCATGGGGTTTACCCTGCTGAGGGTCAGGGGTGCAATGAGGTTGAGCACCGGGGCTCCTGCTACCCTCGGTGGCATCCAGCAGAAGCTGGCATCAGGAGAAGCAAGTTCAAGCAAGCTCCTCCTTGAGGTCCCAAAGTTCATGCAGATGCTCGAATCTAGGCCAAAGTCCTGGCAGACACGACATGTCGGCAGGACACAGGACACCAAGTAGTCCTGGGAAGATGATGCTAATTAGTCTTCTCATTAAGAGCAGCAGGAAATAAGTCTTAGCGAGCCGCTTGTCTCACACACACTCATGCACGCATGCACTCACGCACAAGCCAGGGCAGGCTTTAGGAGACAAGGCTGTTGCTCAGTGTAAAAGAAACTAAGTCAATATTATCTTTTCATAACAAATCCAAAAGGAGGCAAGCTGTCCCAAAGAATGGGCCAACAGAAAACATGATTCACAGGAATATGACAGATCAAGAGGCCTCAGCTGAACAAATTAGCATGTGCAAATATTTGGGCTGATCAGCTTGATAGAGATTTAAATTGTAGAGACCATATTAGCAAGTGACATCCCAAACTTGAGTTCCATAAAAAAGAACCTCCCCGCAACCCAGGGATTGTTTCCACTGCCTTGTTTTCTTCTTTCACTTAGTAGAAAACATTTTTTCCTTCATGCTGTGAGAAACAACCTTTTTTTTTTTTTTTTTTTTTTTTTTTTTTTTTTGTCATCCACATGCTTGCTCTCTCTTTTCTGATGCCTGTTCTGAGTTTAATAAGCTGCTGTCAGACATGTGCGGTTAAAGCTCGGGGTTGTGCTTTTGTTTTCCCTTGTACTTGCACAGCACAATTCCAGCGGTGTCATTTTTACAAGGCATGATGCAACCCCTCACAGGAACAAGGCAAGACAAAAGCAAGGTGTTTATGGAGCACTGAAGCGTCCCTCCCCTGCTGTGGGACATATGTGCAAGGAGAAAGGAGAAAAAAGATCTCTTGTAGTCCCTCCACATCTTAAACTCATCTGGGTTTTTCCAAAGTGCTCCCTGAATAAACAGGATAGGAAGGACTATGTTGTATATGCATGGAAAATCCACAATTTACCTGCCTTTTTTTTTTCAACCTTCATCTGTTTTCATTTTCCGTGCTTTTACATGTTTCACAGAATAAATGCTGGGATCATTTAAGTGGAAGGCAAATTTTGCACCTGAGGAGGAAATGGGAGACAGTGAGAGAAATTAATTTTCTGCTTGCGTTCTGCTTTGATTTGGTTCTTGATCCCGAGGAGGAGGAAGAAGATGAAGCTACAAACCAAGTTCTTGAATGGCCACCTTGATTTTTCTTTTTTCCCTTTTCTACCACCAAAGCCAGGAATGGAAGAAAGTAACGCTGGTAATTCCTGTGCTCCAATGTAGGGTTAACACATAACTTTCTGAACCGAAAATCGTATCATTAGCCTGCTAAACATGAGTTAGAGAAAGGCACTTGCTTTTGTATTTATTATGCTTACCTCAATTGCTATTCGCAGTCTTAAGCCTTACCCCGGCTGCCATTTTGTGCTGCTCACTGTGCTAGACGGAAGAAAAGCTTATGAGCATATGGTAGCATTTGGCTGCTCACCCATTCTCAGGATTTCACCCAGTTCTCATTGACTTTCAGTGGCATCTGGACAACTAATTGCCACAGGCATCATTCAAAGCCTCAGCTATAGCACCCCCAAGCACGCAGGCTACTTTACAGTCCAACCACACAAAACAACATGTTCCTTGCCTCCGGGTGCTTGCACCTACTGTTAGATGCATATCCTTAAGAACAGCAAAGATAAGTCAAGCAAGGCAGGGTGGTTACAGCAAGTCTCAGGCCACAGGTGGCTGCAATGCTTTAGGAAGAGCTGGGCTTGTCCCATGAGCTCTATCATCCCCCTTGCAGCGACCATCACCAGGTGCAGCAGGAAAGGTGCCGAGCAGCCCACGCTTCGAGACGCAGGGTTTGTTTCATGCTCTGCCACTGATGTCAAACACAACCTCTGTCATGCCACTTCATCTCTGGGCCATTTTTCTCTCTCAGCTCACAAAGTGTTGGGGACAGCACACGGCTCCCATCACCCTTGCGCAAAGGAGCTCACGTTGGAGGCTCTGGCATTGACTGGAATCTGAACTGGATTAAATCTGTGAGAAATAACAGCAGCACAGTATTTCTGTGTGCTCGGAAGAAGCGTGCGGGCTCATCTGCGCCCCGTGAGCTGATGGCGTACACTTAACTGACCTGTGAAAGCGGCTGGCCTTGCTTTTGGCAAGCTTGTTTCCTTCGCAGCCCCACGGTTTCTGCAGGGCAGAGGAAATGCTTTCGAACAAGATGAGCCAGAAGAGAGGAAAGCAGCATGTCGCATAAACAACTTTCTGAAACGGAAAAAGAGAAACCTCCTCTATCCTAAACAACGGCAAGACCACTGCAGAGGTCAGAATAGCCAGGGCTGTAAAAAGCTTCTAAAAATGTACGTGCCGCTGTTGAATTGCTTTGCCCTTGTCTCCTGAGCTTCCCAGGGAATTGTATTCAATCTTGAGTTTTATGAAGACGAGACCAATGCAGCTTTGGTCTGCAGCATTTCTGGCTGTAGTCTGAAACGCTTCTCAGGATGTCTTTAAAGATTTAAAAGGAATTTAGCTTCAGCCTTGTTTGTGTGTGATTTTCCCCCCCCCCCCCACCCCAAGCCACAGAATTGCTCAGAGGTTTTATACCTTTTCTGTTTTCTCCCTTCAAAGCTTACGGATAGACTCATCACCTAATTATTTTGTTTCCATCTTGTAAACAAGATCTGGAGAATAAGATAGCAAGGAACATATCTCTTCTTGCATCTTATAACATGCCTACACTGAAAAAAAAAAATATACATAACAAAATTTCATTTCAATTTCCTGTAATAGGGCACCCTGTGAAAAGGGGAAAGAGAAGAGAGGAGACACTGTTAAACACAGTCTGCACTGTAGAGTTGTACACTGCTGTGAAGGTCTGCTAAATGGAAACTTCCAGTTTCAATAAACTTTCATTGACATATTTAGTAATATTAATATATATTTCAAATATGAAAAGAACAAAAGTCCCCATTAAAATATCCACAGAAGTTATTTAAGCAGTCTTTCCCTGTAATATAGGAAAGCCAGACTTCTCAATTCTAAAAATTTCGAAAAATAAGTTGACTATGAAACAGAAAGAAAAGGTTCTTTGGTTGCCTTTGTTTATTTATTACATCTTTCTTTTCCAAGTTCAATCAAACCCAGAGAAAGTAAACACGTAAACTGGCATTTTTTAATTTAAGTTTTAATAACCATCGTTGTTACTTTTAAAGAAAGTTGAGAAAAATACTTGCTTACAGTATAATTTTAGTTGGCTGTGCTCCTTTGAAAGCAGCTGGAATAATGGCCTATATGCATTCGTGTTCAAAAAATAACCTTCTGCAAACCTGCTGAAATATCTTTTTCCCCATGTTTTCATAGCCTGGAAGCCATGTCACCAAGCCATGTGGTGCTCATGGGTTTAAGGTAGACATTTATTTTTGACATAAATATTGCACTTTTTAGATACATGGTTCCTGGACTAAGGAGATCAGTGGTAGCACCCTGCGGTTGGCAGCAGAATCATAGAATCATGGAACTGTTTACGTTAGAAAAGACCTTTAAGATCATCAAGTCCAACCATTAACCCAGCACTGACAAGTCCACCACTAACCCATGTCCCTCAGCACCACTTCTACACGTCTTTTAAATACCTCCAGGGATGGTGACTCCACCACTTCCCTGGGCAGCCAGTTCCAAGGCTTGACAACCCATTCAGAGAAGAGATTTCTCCTAATATCCATCCTAAACCTCCCCTGGTGCAACTTGAGGCCATTTCCTCTCATCCTCTCACCTGTTATTTGGGAGAAGAGACCAACCCCCACCTCGCTACAACCTCCTTTCAGGTAGTTGTAGAGCAAGATAAGAAATATCCTAAACGGAACAAAATGCTTCCCGTATTCAAATGTTAAATAAGGAAATTACCATATCCAAAGTTATATTTTCTGTTACGGCATGTTGCATATATAGATAAAAATAGGGCTGTGTGGAATCAGCCTCATAAGGGCTGCAGCCTGAAGACCAGAGTGGAGTAAGCACCACCCTGTCATCCCCGAGGTCTGCAAAACCAGAAAATGCATGAGGCACCCAAATCACATAGTCTACTTAATATTTTGGTTTTCCTTAGTAAATATTCTCCCTTAAATGTCTGGCTTTTAACAGGAAAGTGCAAATAGCCATGTTTGACCTTGCGGCTTTAGACTTGCATACAAGAAAGAATCTGAGTCCTGATTCAGTAAGATGTAAGCAGTCATACCGATTTCAAAGGAAATCTCTCAGTGTTAGGGTATTTTTAAAGACTTCAGTGGGATCTCAGCACGTATTTAAAGTTAATCATGTGCTTACGCATCCTTTCTAAAGTGGGCCCAGCAGCCCAATTATGTCTTTCAGACTGTCTTCAATTCTTGCAGACCTCAGGATGTGCTTTCCCATTTTATTCTTTCCTCCCTGTCTTTGCCTGAGATTTAGGCAGAGTTATTACTGTTATTCAGTTATTACTGAATTAGCGTAGGAACCACTTTGGAAACCTCATGAGTTCATGATGCTCAGCTGTGTTGGGAGATGAGGCTCATGAGCAACCGGGCTCATGGGGAGCAACCCCTCTGAAGCCCTCCATGGGCATCTCCACCTGCTCGGACCTCAAATCCGTGCATTAGCCAACAACCTTTGCCTTTTCTTTACATACGGTCTGTACAACGACAATGATTTCTGAATCAATGATGTTCCTGTAGCTTTTCCTCCAACTATTTTTTTTGCTCATGAATTTTAAGTTGAAATTCAATTTCATTAAATGCACAGGTGAACTGCTGGACTCTAATGAGGCCTGAGCGTGGAAATATCTTTCCATGTTTTTACTGGCCATTTCACCTGTAGGTGATGTCTTTCAAGGCTGAAAGAAATTCATCAAAGGAAAAGGTGATGGGGGAAGCCAGCCTCTTCCCACTGCTTGCCACCAGCCCAGTGAGAAGCAAAACGAGCCGGCAGAGCTCAAAGGGAGTGTGAGAGAGAGGGACACAGCTCCGTGTTAGAGTTCCCAGTCCACCTTCTTCGCTGAGCCTCAGGAGGGCATTCTGATGGCGAAATATGTGGCACTAATCAGAAAGACAAACTCTCTGGCACTCTGAACACACCGCCAAAAGGCAAAGCCTTCCTTTTACTGCCAAAAGACTATGTAAGCAGCGTTCATGCAATGGCAAATCTTACAAGACCTCAGCTGTGCGTAAGGGAGCCAACCAACCCCCCCAGATCTTTCTCACTGGTGCTGGGTAATCTCCTGTCCCACGGCGGGACCCGAGTGCAGTACAGCACCTTCATGGACAATACCGCCAGCTGCAGGTTTAATTAATAATGAAGTACTTGCCACAAAAGCTACCAACTTATGCCCACTCAGATCCCAAGGCTGCAATTAATATTGTCCTTGCTGCTCTGGGGACTCCCTCCTCGGCTTAGAAGACAGATCCAGTGCTCCTCAAGGCAAGCTTCCTTGCTTGCTTAACATCCCTTGTTCACCAGCAAAGGGCTTTGGTGCTAAAACAAAATTAATAATGGGAGCATTAACAGTAACTCTGATCATCCATAAACACACTAAAGGAGTGTTTTAGAGTAAGGTGCACTTCACTCCCAAGGAAGCAAGGAAGCATGTATTTATGCTTTAAAATCAAGGGAAATAAGGACAGGAGGTTAAAATGAAAAATAAGTTGTAAGGCTAAAAGGAATGATTTATTTTCTTTTTCCCCAGGAAATCACTACTTGAAAATTTTCACGGACAACACAGCCACTTGAATAATGAATAAAGTAGACTGGTTTAAATGCAGTGAAATTGCCCTCTCCTCAGCTTTCTTTTAATCTTTTGTGGCCCTACAAGGGGCCTTAGAAGAGGAGGCCCTGTGACATGCTAATCCAGCAGTCCTCCAGCAGCTAAGCTTAATCAGTCAGTAAGAGCTGAAGCCACTATGCAGATTTGCAAGCAGGAACCTCAAATTCCCTTTTTGATGGCTAAACACTTGTTGTTTTTACATCTGCTGAATTAACCATAGAAAAAAACCCAACCAAACAGTAACCGCAAACAACTTAAATGACTAAATCCACATCGCTAATAATTCCCTAATTGCTAACCTGAAAGTCCATGACAGTCCTGATTGCCGACTGTCACTCAGGTTATTTTATAAATGCATGTTGATTTTGAAATTGTAATGATGCTGAATTAGTAAATGGATGGGGCAGAATGGTTTTCTGAGTCAGGGGCCCTACTTTATGAATGAAAAGGTTTCCCATCTGTGTAGCTCCTGGGATCTCAAAACATTTAAATAAAAATTAATTCACCATCGCTCAGAACACCCTGGGAAGTAATCAGACCATTGTGTTTTGCAGAAGTTAAAACCACAGCATTAACCCAAACCTGATGGCTTTTACCTTGCCACCTGGTCCATTGCAGCACGAGGCAGGTTTGGGGCCAGAAAAGCTGATTTCAATAGAAACTGATAGAAACACATTTTTCTATGGAGCTGTGTCTTGCGATTAATTACCCGTGTGTCTGGAAAGGTGCAAACTCCAGCTGGAGTCACTGTTTCAGGTCTCTCTTGAGATTACTCTCTGCTGTCTTGCAAGTGGTGAGTTCCTCCTGAGACCCCCTGGCTTAGGTTGTCCAGAGGGTCACCTTCACTGCAGGACCTGAACAACTTTTGGGACTGTTATTTGACTGAGAAGTGGTAGCAGGGCCACAGACAAAAAGAGAAATAGAACCCATATGAGAAGAGCAGTGGGATCACATAAACCTTATTTCTTAAGAAATGAAGCTAAAACCTGAATTTTTGCTTTCTGTTTGTGCATTTCACAAACCCTGGCATTTTTTTATTTTTCTGTTTTCTCCTGGTGCAACCAGATAGACTGCAAGACTAGAGTGTGGTCCTTGCCAATGGACTCTTGTGATTGGGAAAGTCTGTAGCTGGTTAGACTTCACTGCAGCAAGAGGGCTTTAATGTATTTCTCCCTTGCTGTACAGAGCTTTCAAAAGAACTGAAAAAAGCTTTAAACACTTGCTTTATTTTTTTATAATCCGATGGTACTAAAGAAATCAGGACAAAGCGTGCACAGTCCAAAATTGATTTTCCTTTAATGAATTAAAAAATAAGCAAGTTGAGAGTGCGCCTTCAAGGAACCAGTTTGACATTGCCTAAAAACATACCGCAGAGAGTAGGACCAAATTCTGGCTTTAGTTTGGTTATCTACGTGCTGACCATTTGCTCATCTTCTTCTTCACGTCTTATAGACGTGAAGGAACTCCAGTGGGACAAAACCAACTATATTCACTAGAAATGCATCCAAGCAGTCATGTTATTATTTAACCATCCATTTTTAGAGAACATTGTCCCACCATCCAGGTGTGCTTTTGGCCAACCTGTTCTAGATGGAAAAATGGATTTCCATATGTGAAGGGTTGACCTGAAGCTCCTCAGGAGAAGATATTTATGGGGTTAAAAGTTTCCTTCTGGGGAAAAGCTAACAGTTGATGAATATATTAGCTCAACTCAACTCCCTTCCCCTCCTGACTGTGCAAAGAGGAGCTGCATCAGTGTGCCCAAGACGAGAATCAATTACCCCTCGTTCCCATGCTGCTAAATATTCAGATCCCGTTGGTGCATCTCCTACTGTTTGGCTCCAGTTCTCTTGCAGGTTAGCAAGGAAATCAGATGCAAATCACATAGGTGATTCCTCCGCGGGAGGACAGAGCTGTGGCTGCCAAGGAGGAGGCAGGCTGCCTTTGTGTTTTTCAGAATCGCATGGCACTTAGCCACACGGTTCCCATTGACTTTCAAATGGGAAGTATGTAGATGTGAGTCAGAGTTATGGAAATGTAGCCTTTCACTGTATCATTAGTTTTTTGTTTCCACATGACAGAAGCTCATGATTTATCTTGCATATTTAAACTGTGTTAGTGCAGTTTTTTGGGTTGTTTTTTTTTTGGGGGGTGGGGGGGGGGGCAGCGGGGAGGGTGTTTTGGCGATTGTGAAATAAGCTATCCCTACAGCATTGGCAGAGCAGCACTGAGAAAGTAACATAGCTGAAGAATGTTTTAAAGGGGCCTGTTTTGCATATCATCTAATCTAATTGCGATATATGTAGTGTCCATATAATTATAGGACAGAAATATGGTCACCTGGGTTGGACTCCTCCCTCCTGGAAAAATCAATTAGTCTATATTGGACTGGACTGCTTATATTGGTTGGACTCGATGATCCCAAGGGTCTTTTCCAACCTAAATGATTCTATGATTCTATATGCTGCATCTGTAAAGTAGAAATAATGCCTTGATCACACGGAAGTTTTAAGCCTTTATTGAGGCTTGAGTAGTGCTCCGACATTTTTGAGTTCAGTACAACATACTATCTAGGCCGTATACAGACAGCAGCAAGCCTTAGACTATTATAGTTCCTTTGCTCACACCATCCCACTGAGCATCTTTTATTGGTATCTTGGCTGCCACTTATGTCTGGTTTAAGACTGGGCTACGTGGGACACAGTCAGCAGGATTTTCTGTCCTCTTGTTAACACTACAGAAAACTAGAAATTAACTCCACTGAAAACAAGGCTACAGCCAGTTTCAAACTGAGCCGCAGAGATGCAGAGATGGAGGCTGCTGCTACATCTTTTTCTTTTTTATCTCCTCAAAGTCTTATGCAATCCTGAACATTTAGACTTAGCAGAATCCCTCACCTGATGGTTTGATTTATCTTGCTCGAGCCTACAAAGCAGTTGAGCTACTTAGCAATTCAGCTGAGATTACGGCTGAAAAGCACATGCTGGTGTGTCTCGCTGAATCATGTCCTTATTACAAGAACTTCAGGGGCCAGCAGGTGATCTGGTCAATGAGCTAAGAGGGACCATATCTCTTAGCTAAGCTTTTCTCAGAGGGGAATGGATATTTGCATATTTTATCAGTAGTATTAGGCTTTGAATAGTTACAAGGAAGGCATAACGGTATCTGCCTATAAATTATCTACCCACAAGTACCTATCTATACGTTATTTTACTATTCACGGCACTTTATTGGAGTCTCTGCTTTGTACAGAACAGGGAGAAATTACTGTCCCCATCCTTATCTCAATTAAATAGCATAAATCATGAACAGTTTCACGGAAACCGGTGAAATTTCAGTGATGTAAAACTGATGGTGAAAGAAGAGGGCCTTTGAATTTCATAGCTCTGTCTTTCATATGCTCAGTCCAGGGACCTTCAGCACACAGCCCCTCTCTACTTGCATCCCAACTGGAGTCTGATGTGGAGTATTTACAAAGAATGGAGATAAACTAGGTTTTCTCCACGGAGCAGAGCTAAATACTAATACATGCAGCACATAACACACTGTTCTCAATATACATCTATTAAGCAGAGGCCACAGGATGATCGGCTGCTTCATGACTAGGACAGCTTGAAAACAGAGAAGTTTGCCCAGTAATTTACACATGCTATCCGAGTTTACAGAAGAACTTGGGTTGGGATCAATTTTTTGGCAATAAGTCAGTTGTGCTAAAACTTCAGAAAAACAGCTGGGTGAAATAGTTTGCAAAGAAAACAGACTTTAAAAAAAAAAAAAATAAATCTGAACTATTATTAATCTGTCTGGTCAGAAAGCTTGGGACAGACTATAAGAAGAGGGTGAGGTTACAGAAGAGGGATGAAATTAATGCAGTTTGCTTGTAATGAAGATCTCTCTTGCTCCCTGAAGCCTTTGCAAAACCAACAATTTGTGATGACATTGAGCTGTCTTTTGGGGGGATCTTGGGTTTCTTAGCTTCACGGGTTCCCAGGTGCTTTTGTGTAGCATTAGTATGTGTAATGATTGAATCTCTTTCCCTAATAAGACATAATGGAGGTGGAAAATAATTTCTATTGCTGATGCAAAAACCAAGCACTATGCTCAGATCCTGGAAATTCAGCTCTCTCTTATCCTCCTGCAGCAACAGGGGAAAACTGGGTATGTGTATGCGGGAGGTTGAACAGGTGAAGAGGAACAAGGTCTGGAAGAAATGAATGCACAGCTCCTGTTCCCACACGTGCCTAAGCCTCAAGGTGTTTATTGCCCTTACTATCACTAAAAGGCTTTTCAAACCTTTTTTTTCCCAGAACATGTCTTCACCAAATTTTTTCCCTTCTCTCTCTTCATTTTTTTTGTAATCTCTGCCAAGCTGCTCTCCTAAGAATACAAAAGGGAAGTTCCTCATAGGCAATTTTTTGGGGGGAAAAAGTAAAATGCAGGAATGTTGGCAGCAATTTCGTTCACCGAGAACCAGAGGTGCTGAAACAGCAGGAGGGAAAGGGAAGACCCGGTTTTCAGGCTAGGCAAGGCTAGAAACTTAATCAAAGGGTTTGCAGACACCTGACTCCATCTGTGTCTATGTGTTTTGTTATCCTAAACTGGAGAGGAAGATGAAACCAGTGTTTACAATCTGGTCTTGCAGGTGCAGTCTGAAAGTTTCATCTCTGTGATCGCCAATTGCTTTTCATCCTTCCTTTCAGTCTTTATCCTGCCTTTCCCTGGTGATGACAAATAGGGGCACAAAGAAATAGGCAAGAACAGAGTGAAGTGCTTCTCTCCAGCAGCCACTCGAACTTCGAATAGAATATTGAAAGGACCCATACGAAAGAAGGGAGAGTTGTTTTTTTTTTTTTTTCCCCACTTACTCCTTGTTAAGCTTCACAGCTCAACAAGTGTCCTACTTTGAAAAAGGAACAAAAATATACCCTCACTTCTCCAACTCCCTAATTAACCTTTTTTTTTCTTTCCCTCTCTACATTTCCCTTTAGTGCTCTCTTTCCCAATTCTGTCTTTTGTGGGACAAAATGGTGGAAGATGAGACAAAATGGCAGAGGGATAAACTACCAGTAATTGGGAATCTTTTCAAGAAAAGCATACTCAGAGCATACGCAAAGGTGCTGCCTCCCATCTTAGATCACTCCCTTGGCAGCAGGACAGGATGGGCAAAAATCAAACCAATATTCAGAGATTTTCAGCTGCAGATCTCGAGGTTTGGCAAGCTTCTTTATTGTTGTTTTCTAAATGGGAAAGCAAAGGGACAGGGAATTTGAGAACATACGGTGACAGAATAATAAACTGGCAAACAGAATCCTTCCGGGCTGTGTCCTTCACTGAACTCAAATTAACAATAGTAGATTTGATATGATAATAATAGACATAGGACTTGATCTCAGAGAACCAGAAGATAGCCACTGAAAGTCTCTTCAGCCTCCCTCTGTCAGAGTTGAATTGATGTACAACAGCAAAGTTCACTCAAAAAACATAAACCAAAACTCAGCATTGAGTTTTGCCATTTGGCTGCCTGGTGTGCTCCCACTGACTCCTGTTCAGCTAAGCTTCTGGAGATCAAACAAATCATGGAAAAGACAGGTCAAAATTCAATTTTACCACCAAAATACAGCTCTTATCTGCAGATGTTTCTTTCACTAAGATGATGCATTTTTAAAAATGTATCTATAAAGATGATAACAAATACAAGAATCTCCTTGTCTACTGAGATATTCTGACCCTGAGGCCGTTACCACAGTCATGCTCATCTAAACTTTGGAAATATATTTTGTGTTTAATTTAGCTAAGAACAAAATAATGAGCACTATCCCAGCAAGTATTTGGTTACCTCCTCATCTGTATACCATGAGGGGACACGTGGAAGAAGATCAGTTATTGAACAAGTTACTTTCTTTCATTACACTGGATGCCAGCACCCCTGAAGTTCAGAAAAATTAAAAAATGGAAAAAGTAATTAAAGCATGCTAGGCCTAATTACTTTCCTGCCTGCTTCGGCAGTGTTTTGGGGGAGAGAAATCATAGTACTTCAAACCCCCATGTCTGCTTAGGAACTGCAATCCCCAAGCCTTCTGCTGAGTAGAAAGCTGGAATTCTCTGTTCTCAACTGGACAGCCTCCTGCTTTCATCAAGAAACTTGACATTTTCCGCAGCCAGCTCCACAAGGAACTCCTTCCACAAGATACCATTGAGACCCGGGGATTTGAAGAGAAAATACAAATGGGTATTTATATTCTCGACATATTGAGAATGCTGTGAATTGGATGCTGGTGGTTGACGGATGCTGAGAATATTTAAACTCAGAGGGTAAATACTCAGAAATAAAGAGTATTATTGGAAGGCAGAGTACATTTCATGCTTTAACAGCTCCTGTAACTACTCTGAAGATAGCTATTTTAGAGGTACAGAGATTGATACAGAAAAGCCCTGGAAACATAACAAAAAAAAACAGAAGAAAATATCTGACAAACAGTGGAAGAAAACAAGGGAAAATCCAAAAGGGTAGAGAAATAATGGCAAGAGAAATCAGAGAAAATGAATGTAAAATGTGAATAAGGTAACTAACAGCAAATATGCAGAGTAGGAGAAATGCCTACTAGATGGTATTTTTTTTTTTTTTTTTTCCCTTAAAAAAAGAGATTAGAAGCCAGGAATAAAAAGTGATTGGAATAAGGGAACATTAATATTTCAGGAGAAGTAGTTTTTTTCCATTACTTGGCGCTTATCTGGCCACATCTGGAATACTGCATCCAGCTGGGCCCCCAACAAAGGAAGGTTGTTGACAAACTTCGGGGAGTCAAGCATAGGCCACCGAGGTGGTCAGGAGGTGGGAGCACGTGGTCTACAAGGAAAGGCTGAGAGAGTTGGGTTTGTTCAGCCTGGATACTCAGCAGGGACTTTGTAGCAGCCTTACAGCACCTCTGAGCAAGTTATTAAGAAGATGGAGCCAAGCTGAGGTGCATGACAGGGAAGGATCCATCTGGATAAAAATAAAAAAAAAAAAAGTCCAGTATGAGATATTCAAGCCTGGATAAATGGTGGGGCCTCCATCCTTTGAGTTTTTGAAGGCCCAGCTGGAAAAAGCCCTGAGCAATCTGGTCTGAATTCAGTCCTGACCCAGCTGGGAGCAGGAGGTTGAGCTAGAGACCTCCTGAGGTCCCTTCCAACCTGCATGGAACCAACCCTCTGATTCTATGATAACTTCAGCAGAGTATAGAGTAATTTGGGAGACGGAAGGGCTAAAAGGCAGAGAGAAAAGCGGTAGTTACTGAAATACAGGACAACCTGAGCACAGGCCAAAATATTTCAGCAGTTAAGACGGATTTTTTGGAAAACAAACAAAAAGATTTTGAAGACTGTGAAGGATGGAAAAGGATGTCAGGCTGGTCAGAATTATATTCTGTGAATCTGTTCTTTCTAGCGTAAAGAATGAAGTATTAGGTGAAAAGTGGGCAAGGTCATACCCATATTTTCCCTTTACTTCCACCTTTTGAATAGCCATGGAGGGACAGATACTCCAGAATATAATTCAGTGCTTTCTTGTGCCGCCCTTTCTATCCTAAACAAATAATTTGGGTTTATATTTGGTTTTGAAACAAATTAGCACACTTTGCACATAGACTTTGGGAATATCTTTGCGCATAGATATGGGAATAGCTTATGCAGGTGAAATCTTTTTTTGTTGTTATCCTTCTTACAGTGAAGAATGCATACACTACATTGATGCATGATAGACTCTTGTGTCTTCAGGTCTGCTGTTAGTCTTCATTCTATGTGAAATAGGTAATAAAGAGAAGCTTCAAGATGTACAAGAATTTGAAATGAAAATGTCTGGATGGGTTAGAACCAAAGTTTGGACAATACCTATTCAACACAGGCCAGAGTTCCTTGAGGTGTTGCCACAGTTCTGTAAATGTTTGTTTGATAACAGGCAACAATTATTGTCTGTTTTGCACTGGGACCATGCTGTTGATGTTTAATATTTAATATTGATGTTTGAACTTGACTCCTCATCAAGTCTTGCTGCTCCATGGGGAAAAATCTGTAAATCAAGGTTCTGGATAAATAAAGTCTTGTCATTCCCGAGGGCAAAGGGGTCTTTGGTCTGACTTTCTACTTAGGCCAGGATTTTAACAAGTTGTAGCATGTTCAACATTTGGGGAGAAGGTATAGCTCACACATATCGCTAAATGGTAGCAGCTCTACAAAATGAAATTACTATGATACTTTATCTTGCAGTGCCTACCATGTATGTTCGGCGGGTTAGTGACATCCTGGAGTTTGGAAAGGAAATGCAATCATTAAATTTGATGCCAAGGCTGTTTTGTAAGACTTTTCGTTACAGTTGCTTTGCTACACAACTAAGAAGTGCTATCAGGAACAAAAGATGGTACTTCCCACTCTTTGCTGCCACCTCCTCAGACCACACCATGCATCCTGCTTCATCTTAGCCCTTCTTTCATTTGCCATCGATTTGTTACGAAGAACGCATTTGAAAGATTGTGTTTGCACAGAGAGGTTGTGAACCTTTAAGGGGACCCATTGGCTGGTTTGAATAAAACATCCATAAGTTCAGATGCCTGAGTTCTATGCAGTTGATTTGATCTTTCCAAGATCCACAATGCCCTGATAATGATGTTGAGGCGTATTCTTGGACGAAGAATCACAGTGTTATAGTTGTCAACTTGATATGTAATAATAGATAGTAATTCTAATGATAAAGAAATTATCACTTCCCCAATACTTCTAAATTTTGTGTGGTCTTACAGGAACTCAAATATTCTTCTCAAGAAAATAAGGGCGCCTACATGCTAAAAAAATTCCCACACATTCATTGACAAGCTCCCAATAACGTATAAATTATGAGCAAATGGGACCAAGGGGAATTGTGAAGGGGCACAGTCTGTAAGGCTTTATCTAATTTGCTTCGCAGGATGGTGAGACAAAGAGTCTAGTCTAGGTGATGGGCTTTCCCACTGAATTCAGGTCCATACTCCCAAGTGATGGTAGTAGTTGTTCCTGTGTGCTCAGGAACAAGTGATCAGAGGCTGAAGATATCAGGCAATATTTGTACAAGAATGGAGTAGCTCTCATACTACTTGGATGGGAGATGTCCTAAGAAGATCTTGCCACACTAAGACATAGATCCACCATATTTTTGATACCTTTTAATTCAAGATCTCTCCACAAGGTAGGACCTAGAGACCATACGCATTTTTGGAGATTCCCCCATGTCAGTCATTTCTAAGGTTGCAAGTAACCTGGAAAGGAACATAGAGCCTTCATTGCAGTGGAGAAAAGCTTTTCCTGGGACTGCCTCCGCTTACACTTTATAGTAGCTGGTTATTATAGAGTTTTAGCTATTCTACAGACTCTAAATTTTACCCAAATGTGGATGGTGCTGACATTTTGCCAGAAGCCAGATAGTGACAGAAAAAGCAGGACAGAGTATTCTGTGCTTCTGAAACATACAGGGGTGATTTGCTGGAGACACTGCATTTCAGTACCCCCATCTGACAGCCACCTTCACCTTTAACTTGTGAAGTTGAATAGGGTGGAAATGTTGCCTCCTGCGGTACATAGTCTACATGACTTTCTCAAAGAGCACCGAAAGCTCCAGGGCCCAGAATTTCTTGTGATGGGCTGGACAGTAAACGCAGCCACAACTGCCATTCTGATCCACACACCTTACATCAACAAGTATTTGCTGTTAAGAGAATCAAAACCAGCCACAGTTAAAATTTCTGAGGAGACCAAAAGAAAAATCTCACAAGGAAAAGACAGGGGGAATTAAAATCAATCGGCTGCTTCATTTGGCACGTGATATTCCAAGGGATCAAGAGGAATTACATGAGAAAAATGCACAGAAGTCATACTGTGGATTGCCGTTCATTATCAAATTAGCACCTTTTATATCATGTTTCAATCTCCTCTCAGGCTTTGCCTTGTAATACATGTGATTAGAGGTGAATTAATAATAGCAATAATGTACAGCAGACTCCATTTTTTTGTGACCACTTTAAAACAAAAATGAAAAAGGCACCTCTGCAGTATTTTTTAAGAATACTTCATTAAGTGGAGGGAGGTATACCGGAGACATGAAACTCCATGCCCATGAAAACACAGTGCAAGCACACAATTTCCAGGTCTCTGCCATTAACTGCATCTGAAAGTCATTGTTGTCCAAACAAAAGAAGCCATGGGATGAGCGTTTTACGTTTCATTGTGTCTATATCAACTTCCACCACTCAATATGAAAGAGGCACCCAAGTCAGTGGTGCCAAAGATCTGCCCGTTTCTTACTTGTCTGGCTGCTAAGATATTATTTTCCCCAGTTAATTTCAGCCATTCATGAATATTCCCCTGCCTCACAACATGACATTCATGTGGTGCTTTTTCTCTGGTGACCTCAAATTCTTTAAGCAAACCATTTATTTCACATCATTGTGCTGCAGAGAACATGCTCTGCAGAAGGCATACAGTCAGACTAGGGGGTTGCTCCAAGTCTGAAGTCAATAGCTGAGCCAGTAACATTTTATTTTAATTTTATTTTACTTTATTTTATTTTATTTTATTTTATTTTATTTTATTTTATTTTATTTTATTTTATTTTATTTTATTTTATTTTATTTTATTCTATTTTATTTTATTTTATTCTATTTTATTTTTTGTATTTTTTATTTATTTTATTTTATTTTATTTTATTTTATTTATTTAATTTCATTTTATTTATTTAATTTCATTTTGTTTCATTTTATTTTTTAAAGCGCAGAGGGCATAACCGTGTGAATTTTATTTCTACTCTTTTTTTGTGCGGAAACACAAGACAAGTGCATGGTACAACATTTGAAAAAACTATCCTCATCCCTAAAAAAGGGCATTCTGGGTTGTTTTTTGGTTTTACCAAAGTTAGTCAGACAAAAAGCCTTACAGAAGACAGGCTAGCAAACCAAGGGAAAGCAATGCCTATCGTCTTAGTGCTGTTTGAAAAGTATTGGGGACTACAGGGAATAGTTCTTCTTCCTATAAATGAGAAAACAGAAGGTACCAGACAGAGCAAAGTTCTGTGTCAATGAGTTTAAGCACAGTATGTGCGATTTGATTTCCATCACGGCTTCAATTGAAGGAATATATTCCTTTTCCTCTTCTTTTCAAGTTCTTTCCTCAGCCCTCATTTTTTAACATGCAAAGAGAGAGAAAGAAGAGAAATAAGCTTATGGTGCCCTCCCCACACAAGTGTGGGTACAGAGCTTGGAAAGGAAGGTGAGAAAAGCAGCTACAGTGATACCCTTAAACATAGGTAAGCATTTGAGAGAAAGGTTGGTGGATCTCTGGGTTTAGCAGAGCTCAGTGATGAAGGGAAGCATTAGGATTTATGATAAACGTGAAGTGCACACAAAACAATCACAGTTAAATCCCATCTGTCCCCTACAGGTGCACATATGATAGAATTTTCTTTCAAGCAGGCTGCTGACGCTGCCCAGTGTTGCCCTCCCTGCCCCAGTCTCTCCCCTTTGGCTTTCAGCATCATTCCTCATGGGAAATCTGTGGAGAGAGCTAATCAGGAGCAACAGACAGGGACCTCAGATATTCTGTGGGCAGCATGCACCACTAAGGATTACCTTCCTTCCTTTGTTTCGCAGAAATTATAACTCTTAATGAATAAGCCAATTGATAGACCCATCTTTTTTTGCTTTGGGTTTATTTGCTTTCTGGTTAAAATCCACCCAGCACTTCTAGGACATCTCTGTGGGGCATATATACATGACATTGCCAGTATTATCCCTTGACTTTCTAGGAAAGTTCAGTCAAAAAAAGAGAGGTGCCTGGGCAGGCAAATTGGACCTTCGAAGCATCTAATTAAGGCTACGTTTGCATACTGATTTCAAGGTTGACTACCTTTGCCCATTCACTCAGTGTGGACCATATGTAAGCAGCAGCAGGATATTAATCACAATGAAAGAGCACGTTCTCTCCCTGCTTTGACTTGCTGTACTTGTTCTTTTTCCTAAATGTTTTATATTCAGAGAGTTGAGGCGCTACGATCAGAAACTCTTAGAAGAGAAACAATGCCTTTCAATTGCTCTTTTGCAGTAGGAAGGCAACATGCATTTGCTTCATCTTGGAATAGATGGTTTTGTGCTGGCTTTTCTCCCTGCTTAGCAATGTCCTCACTCTCTGTTAGATAAGCATCTCTTGTCTCCACGATCCTCAGAAACAAACTGAAGGTGCTTTTAATTTGGTTTTTCTCACTTTCCAGGCTTCTCATTGCTTCAACTAACGTTCTCTTCCCCAGTCCTTGTGCCATCTCATGCAAAAACTCTGAGAAACATTCTGGTTTGAAAAAAAAATCCTTCTCTCCCCATTGCTTTGGACATTAGCGGACAAAAAAAAAAAAAAATCTTTTTGCCTTTGCGTTTCTTTTCCAGGCTTCATTGCTTACTCTTTAATCACGCATACAGTGAACGTGATTGTCAATTCCAGACTATGAGATGTCAGACTACAGAGAACAGCTTAAAGCAGAATTTTTCTACATGATAATGTTTTCGTTTCCTGAAGTCTCCTCAGTGCAAATCTATTGAATTTACCATTTTAAGCACTATTCTTCATATGTGCAAATAGAAAAGGAAAGTACACACAGAACTATCCATACTAAATGTGCAAATGCAAACCAGATGATTGCTACCATAAGCATAGAACATATATAACTCAAATAAAACTGTGCCTTGAAAAAACATTTAAAAATAAAACAAAAAAAAAAAAATATGCATTTCAATTTGAAAGGGAACAGAGGGAAGAGGAATAAGGAAACAAAGATATTGCACTGAAACCTGCTCTCGTACTGCTCCGAATCCAAAATACTTTACGATGCTTTATGGAATCATCCCCACATATAGCAATGAAAGAGAAAAAATTCTCTTCACTTGCTCATTCTCATTCCTAAGCCTCTTCCTCGCAGCTGTGAAAAAGAGAGGCAATATGTAAAAAACTACAGTTCTGCTTTCCACATGCACGCCTTGTGAGAGTGTGGTGCTGGGTCCATAAACAATTTTGTATTTAAGCACTTAACAAGCAAAACCGCAGCGGTGGGTGGTGAAGGCTCCTGGCACTGCAGGCTTTCATGTGCTGGCAATGGAGGAGGAGGCTGTCGCAGGGCCACAGCCACAGTGCCACCACGCCACTGGCACCCAACCTGGCATCATTCCCACTGGAAACTTGCTTTGCTTTCTAGGGAAAGAAAGGCCAAAGGTTTTGGCTCCTTCCCAGTAGAAGATCATCTCCAAGATGAGTCCTGGAGTTTCTTCGTTTTTGTTTAGGTCTCCAGACCTGAGGAGCAAATGAAAGTTTGCCAAAGGGGGACCAAGAAACAGAGCACGATGGAGTGAAACTTCAGTGTCTCCCAAAACACTGCATTTTTTTCCTTCAGAAAAGAAATGCAATAAAAAGATAAAGATTTTCTTTTCCTGGTATTGCAGACACAGATGGTGGCTCGAACCTACCAGTCCATTTCTCATTGACTATGCCCTCAGCAGCTCTGGCCCACACATGTAGGGTCTGATGATTCTTCCTTGTCTTTTATGTACAAATTCTATTTTATAAAGGCAATGAGATTCCCCAGGCAGCTCATTTCAGGGAATTACTGCATTTTTTTTCAAGCAGTTAGTCAGCTGTCCTTCTAACATTGTGCCTTGTGACACACCATGTGCAGGGTCTCAGTAAAAGCTGGAAATAGTGCCACCTCCTAGCACTTGCATGATGGGGAATTGAAACTTTGAGGCTCCTCTGCCCACCAGCTTTCTTAGAACTGCAATTTTCCGTCCCTCCCCACTAGTTTTGGGTGCCTATCATTCTTCTCAGTTGTCTTTCTGTCACCTTCTCTGTGTGCTTAGTGTTTTCCTTGCTGCCCTCAGGAACCTTTCCTCCTCCTCCTCTTTCACGCGCCATCTTCTTACCTCTTCTCCCCCAGCTTCTGCTGCTAATTATCCCATCCTGGAAATCTCCTAATTTGTTCCCCACTTATGGAAGCATCTCTGCTACCCTCTTTTATTTGACCTGTTGCCTACTTTTCTATGTTATCTCTCTTTTCCCCAATAATCCTGTAGTAATTATCCCCTCTTCTCTTCTTCCCACCTACATCCTCCTTTCAAAACCCTTCCAGAATTCATGCTGAGAATTTGAGAGGTAATTATTTATTGCCAAGCCTGCAGACGAAGTGGAAGTGGCCTGAATGAGCAGACATTGGGTAAGTCCTGACGGCAAACCGTGAGATAACTGCCCGACTCATTTAGGAAAATCGCAGGGGATGCTTTCTAACAAGATGAGATCCTCCACTGGTATAAAATAGTATCATTGCTTTCAGAAGATAGTCAAGGATCTGCCACTCTAGAATCTGCCACTCCAGGATCTGTCCCTGAGACAGAAATGCTGAATATAACTGAAAAAGTCAACATCGTCCCACATATTTTCAAAATGCTCTGGTTTGCATTTTACATCTTTAATTTAGATGTAAAGAGGACTAAATTCTGAATACTTCAGTACCAGGGAACTAAACACTCAGTTTGGAGTTTTAACTTTTTTCTTTTTCCTTCCCCCTCTCTCTCCCCCCGCAAAAAAGATTATATGCAGCACTTAAACCATCTTGCGACATAATCAGACTTTTTTGGTATTATTATTATGATTTACGTTTAACTCTTATCTGAAATTAGGAAGCAAACGGGAGCTGCTCTGCTGGCTCAGCAAGCTGAGGGGCTGCCGTATAGATTGTTTTGCACTCAAGGGACTGAAGGCTGATCTTCTTCCCACGTAACCTATTTGGGTAGAAAAATCACAACCACTGTAATGAGTAGTATCTTTATCTCTGTGTGTCAGCTCAGAGGGTGCTCTTCTGGGAGAAAATTAAATGTGACCTTCCACTGTTGATGTGACACACACACACATATATTGCACAAGCTTCTGGATCAATGGCTGCTGCTTGCAGCTCTCTGATGTGCACTGCTCCTTAAGAAGGATACAAGCCCCACCACCTTTCTTTGTAGATCCAACATTGCATTCAAGACATTTTGGAAGTGAGTTGAATAAGACAAATGTTTTGGGATATACTCTTCTTGGCACAAACTGGGTGAAACCCTGCTAACATCAGTGTCGCCTCTGGGCTTAAAATGTGATCAAGCATTGAAATAGGCTGCCCAGGGAAGTGGTTGAGGCACCATCCCTGGAGGTATTTGCAAGACGGGTAGACAGTGCCTAGAGATATGGTTTAGTGATTGTTTTTGTCAGAGTTAGGTTGATGGTTGGATTAGATGATCTGAAAGGTCCCTTCCAACCTAGGCAATTCTATGATTCTGTGTCAAAATAGCAGAATTCAGTTCCCATTTCTAAGTTAATAAAGTGGTTTGGTGACTTTACAACAGCATGTGCTGCAGGACTGTGCTGCTCTGCTCCTTGAACTACCATATAATGGAAGTTCACAGGTGTCCCCACAACCACACTATTCAAGATAACAACAATTATCTGGACATAAGTCTGATAATAGTTATGAAGTCAATGAAAGTTTGCAGAAGCATGGAAGACGTTGTGGTCCAAACTACTTGAGAACCACGTTTTAGGACAGCCCCCAGTCTCTTCCTCCTTTCTCTTCTCATTTCATCTCTGGGTTTGTGTACTGGTTTTGGCTGGGATAGAGTCAATTTTCTTCATAGCAGTTTGTTTCAGATTTATGACCAAAACAGTGTTGATAACACTGTTGATAAAGAGTGTTTAGTTATTGCTGAGCAGTGCTTATACACTGGCAAGGCCTTTTCTGCTTTTCACTCTACCCCACCAGCGAATAGGCTGGGGGTTGTGCTTTGAAATAAACGCTGGGGGAAGAAGGAGGAAAGGAGGACATTCAGAGTTAGGGTGTTTGTCTTCCCAAGTAACCATTACACATGATGGAGCCCTGCTTTCCTAGAGACGGCTGAATGCCTGCCTGCTGATGGAAGATGAACAAATTCTTTATTTTGCTTTGCTTGTGTGCGCAGCTTTTGCTTTACCTATTAAACTGTCCTTATCTCAACCCACGAGTTTTTGCACTTTTACCCTTCCGATTCTCTCCCTCATCCCAGTGGGGGGGAGTGACAAAGCTGCTGTGTGTGGGCTAGTTGCCTACTGGGCTAGCCCACACAACAGCTTGATAGATAAAATTATTTTTCCCATGTAGGAAGGTCCTACAGACCTACCACACATTACAAAACATTTCTTTCTAACCTTAACCCTTATGGTCATTGTAGGACAAATATTGAGCTAATCTAAGGAGTCCCTTTAACCAAAAGTCAATACCAGTCCACAAAATGGTCTTCTGTTTTCATGGGGCAGAGCCACTCTGCAAAGAAATTGTGGCACATTTGTGTTTCTCACAAATCTGCCCACAAACAGAGAGACTGCAGAGAACAGTGATGGTCAGTAATTTGATAACATGTGCTCAATGAAACTCTCTTTTCCATCACCTTTGAGAAATGAAAAGACAGCCTAAGAATCCGAAGCCTGTTTCTCATTTGCTGTAGCAGACTCATACGTAACTGCACGAGAGACTATATTGCATTGTTTAACATGGAAGGGTCTGTATGGATCAAAACTAAATTTCCAGGGTATAGGAATTCACCACTTGATAATACCACTGATAGTGAGCATATAATTCCAGCGATGTCAGTGGAGTCACACTAGCCTATAACTGGACTAATGGGAATGAAAACCTATCCCATGGGTAAAGATAAAAAGATATATAGTATTAAATAAAAATAGACAGTCAGAATAACTACCTCAGCCTTGGGTAATATGTTGGGTAATAGCCTTTACTATTAGTTTTACTCATGGGAAATTTTACACAGGGAGGAGAGGCTAAATTTCATGTGGAAGAATCAATTCTTGGGACAAAAGAAAATGACAAAGATAAAAGCAATGACAAATATGGCTGAAGGTATCAGAGAGAAACAATTGCTTTTCAGATTAACCATCCCCTTTATAAATTGCCAGTAGCACTCTGTTATAAAAAATAGGGTGTTTCTAAAATCAATATATTAGGCATTTTGGGTCCCAATTTATAAGAGTCCCTTAGAAAGGGAAGAAACTTTTGTATCATTCTTCATTAATTCTCCACTTCCTTAAATGCTTTGGGAATTATCTGTTAAAGCAGGAATGCAGTGAAGAAAAACTAAAAGAATGTGCATAAGTTCGTAATGTTGGCCCCATGTCAGCAAGGCCTGGAGCGTGATAAGGAAAGCTTTGTGCAAGGAGTACGTATTTTACGATGCCACAATTATTGGTTCAATAATCGATAGTCAGGGGTTTCAAGCTGCAATGAAAGTTATCGCTTGCCAAACCAAACACTAAATACAGAAAAAGGAATAAGGCCTTGAACACTGCTGCACTTATGAGTTACCATTACCTGTAGTCATGCTCATGAACCAACGGTCTGCTAAATTTTGCAGAGCCCAACAATTTTCTGGAAGTGAAATAACGTGGTCACATAACACCGAGTTTGCCCCTGCCACCTCCGTTCCCAACAAGCCCATCCATTCCCATAAAGACAAAGTCGTTGTCCCACTTTCTCCCCTCCTCTGACAGAAGACAAAACGTTGCTGATCTCTGCCCTAATCGGGAGGACTGAAATGAGAACACTGTATTCTAGCCTATTAGGGTTTGCTCTACTTGTTTGACTTTAAAGTATGAAAAGCCATGGGCCAAAATCATCAAGGGACAGATGGATGCTACAATCCACAAACTATTTTCTCATTTGGCTTGCTCTTCATAAAGCTATTAAACCTTATGTACAAAAAGGAGTCTGACTCCATATAGTCCAGAGCCTTATGAAGTGATTCTGACCAAGTATTCTCTCTTATGATTTATTTTGCACAGGTGTAACTGGCTGCAAAAGGCAAGATCAATGAAGAACAAGGATCTCCTCCATCCAGAGGCCACACCAATCAGGTTTGCATCTGTTTAAAACAATCTGATTGAGTGAAAGCCTTTGGTGGGCCAAAACATTTCAGTTTGATGTTGTCTTATTTTGGCTGTTGTTTGAGGGAATGAATAAATGAGCAACTCCAATCAAGGCACAGTAGTTTTAAGAAGCCAGCACCCATCTCTGCCTCCAGACCTGTCCACATGTTTGCTCACAGCCATTCCCAAATGCTTATGTCTCAGTGATCCTTGTTTTAACTTTGCTGTAATCATAAAGAGTTACACTAAGAGATATATAGATGGTATGGACTGATGCTAGGAGCAGATCAGAGGCTCAGCTTCCATTTCAGTAGCATTAAAGAAAGGAGAGAACACAGTTTTCCTTTTCCCTTACTTCCTCCTTTGCTTGGTAATAAGATCAATGGATTTGTTGTCCTGTTCTTCTTAAAACAAAATACATTTCTGTTATGATGTGAAGGAAGTGTTGCAGGCTGGGCCCAGCCAGAAAACTAAGAGGGGACTTAAGGCTGCAAAAACCAAATCTGGTGCATAATGGGACCCGGCTGCTCGTACTGAGATTTCTCTCTCAGGTAACAAATTTAAAATTAAATGAATGCTGTGTCTTCACATTCATATTTTTTTCCACTCCAAAACCCTCAAAACCAGAAAAGAACCATTTTTTTTTTTTTATTTCCAGAATTGACTATTTTTAGAAGATTTATTTCACTTTTCTATCTATTCATAAATTCCAATTCAATCTAGACCCGGTAGCAGACACTTGAATCTCTGTTGCTTCGCATTCTCTATGTCTTGTCACTTATGGGGTATATAGGGATGTAAAGTGCTATCAAATTATAAGTTATTTGCATTCATTTTGTACAGATATGGGGTATATAGTGATGTAAAGTGCTATCAAATTATAAGTTATGTGCATTCATTTTGTACAGATGCAGATTAGTACAAACGATGAAGAATGACAAATGATTCAGACGATTATAAGCAAACCTGCTTTCTTACATGTTCAGTTTCATTATATTCAGATTTAGGACATGTGAGTACCTCTGATCAAGCTCTTGATAAGCAAAAAAACTCTACAAAAAAAAAAAACTGCATGGTTTTGGAAATCAAAGGAAATGCAGTTGTCACTATTTGTAAAGCACGTACAGGGCAAAGAAGACCACTGTTATCCACATGAGAGACTGTAAGGATGAGGTGCTGAATGTCAAAATACATGTATATTGTGTAATCAGAAGTTATACAGATAAGAGGGAGCCAGACCTTTCATGTAACACAGGGTGGAGGGTGTAGCTGAGTTAATTCCAGCTTGAACACAATTATGTACTAAAAACACCACCAAAACAAAACATATTCCATGTCTAGAGAGTCATCTCCTCAAGTTGTTCCCTTGATAGTGAATAGTCCGTGGCTCACTTCAGATCTCTCTGCCTAGCTTCAGCTTCCTGATGTTTCTTACCACGGCATCTTTGTCTCACGCATTCAGAAGAGCCCTCTGCCAGTGAATTTCTGTTGCCTCCGTAAGCAGTCAAAATGATCGCATCAGTCCTTAACTTTGGGGAGCTAAACAACTGGAGTCCTTTTTCCTGTTGTTCACTGTTGATCTCTTATCAAGCATTTAATCATTCTCCTGCCTGTTTACTAAAGTTTCTCTAGTTTATCAACATCCTTTCTCTACCTTGGGTACCAAACTAAAGAAGTATTTCAACTGCATTTAATCCATGCCAAATACTGAGGTGACTTCTTGGTGTTTCCGTGAGAGTCTGCTGTCGATGTACACGAGCAAAAGTTCACATTAGCCCTTTGGCCACAGGGTTAAACTGAAAGCTCCTTTTTTACCTAACTATCCATCATGCCAGGGAAGTGTTTTGCAGTCTCGGAGTGCTTGGATTAGAGTATCCCCAATGCCAAGTATGCCTTTTTCTTTTCTTTGATGTATGAGTTTATGTTTCACTACATTAAAGAAGAGATTGCTTGTCTGTACGTAGCTTACCAAGATACTTAGATCTCCATTGGGATGTCCTACTCTTTTGTTTCTGACTCCCCCAACTTTTAGATCACCTGCAAACTATTGGCAATGGCCATATTTTTTACACCAGGTCATTGATAAACACGGTCAGCAATGAAAGTCTAGGAGACAGTGATTCATAATCTTGTAAAAAGTTAGTTGGAAAGACACATAAGAAATTAAAAATATCAGTAATAACTTATGGAGAGAGACTTGTACACTGTACCGGAATAATTGCCTTTATGAATAAAACTTTAGTCGTAAATAGCCCTTCTAACACAGATAGGGATTAGTTAATCTATGTTGCTATATCCAATATACTTTATGAAGGATAAGAAACATTTTGAATTAATGTGTTGGGGTTATTAAGAGTCAACTGACACCTGCAGATAACTAAAGACAAGTGATAGCAATACTGAAACCATTACACACTTACTCATCTCACAGAGGGGTCTTTAACCTCCTAGTTTTATTCTTACATAGTTTGATTACTAAAGCAGTTTTCCTGTCATCATAAGTCCTTGGCAATACTGGATACTGTGGCAACTCTCAAAACTACACCCTTTACCGTAAGACATTTTTGTGGACTTTATTTTTTCTTTTTTTTTTTTTTTTTTAGTTGTAATATACTCAATGTCCTCCTGCAAAATACTATTTGGCAGGATTTATCTCTGACTTTCAGTCACTGTTTCTCAAGTGGGAAATACTATGCCTTGGAGTTATTAATAATCATACGGAAATTTTTCAAAGAGTAGTTGGGGTGTGAAGAATATAAACCAAGGACATCCATGTCATTCTGATACCTTCCTACCTAGCTATTAGCTATCGTATCAGTCATAAAGTATTTCTAATAAGGGCTATCAATATACAGAGCCAATAACAAGAAATGACAGAGAGCTCCTTGTATTCCAGTTTTGCCGCAAAGAGACTTTGAAAACCTAGAATTTGACATGGGTTTCCTTACAAAATATGACTGCCTTATTTTGCAAAGAAAGAAAAAAGCTACAACATGTGGTCCCACCTGCCTGTCCTACATTAACGTCAAGAATATAAACTGACCTGAATTGCTGGTAAGAACCTAATTAGCATGGCTACAGGGTGAGCAGTCCCTCCAACATAATAATTTATTAGCTAGAAATCCCTGGGCCTTGGCCAATGCAAGCTTCCTGCCAAGGAGATCTGAAGAAGAAAGGAGCCTAACCCACAGGATTTTCTGACTCTTAGCACGATGAGTTTTGACAAGGAACCTTCCCTCACCACATTCACCCTAAGCTAAATAGGAGGAGGAGAAAGGGGATTTGATACCCGTTGGGCTGCGGTGGTTACTTTAATTTCTATTAGTAAGCAGCTCCTTGGTGACCACAAGGTAATAGTCCCCATCGATGCCTCCTGTGCTGTCCTTTATCAAAGAGAAAAGCTGCATCTGCTTTGGATAGGCTCACTAAATAGATGCTTTAACGGGACAGTTACGGGAAAATATTTTGGCATATTTGCCTCAGGGGGTTTTCATAATCTGCCTTCATCATATCCCCCGGTGCAGCTTGTAAGAAAAGATGGAGGTTTCCTGCTTTAACCTTTTTAAAAAATATTTTCCTACTCTTTTCCTCTTCTCTGGATGACTCCCTAAAAGGATGTCTGAACTAACAGTAATTGCTATGAGCAAGGTTTGAAAATATTTAGGCATTATCAGCTTATTTTGGGATCCTCCCTTCCCTACGCTTCCCTCTGTTTCAGTTTAAAGAGCTGATCTTCTTTCCAGATGCATGAATCTATGTCATCCTGCATGGCCCTTTTATATGTTACCCAATTTGTGTGGCTCTAGTAAGTCAGTTGCTCGAACCAATATGAAGTTAAAGAAAACTTTTATATTTGGGGAGTCTATCTCCACCTCCCAGTCGCATACTTCTCCCAACACCTTCATTCAGAAAGACAGAAAGCAGCCTGGGCATGAATGGTACTTGACCAAACAGTTAACATAACTGTATGTTTTGATTTTGTCCTTCACATGGTCCTTTAGTCAAACAATGAGGATAAATTAAAGCAATAAAGGGACTTGATTTCATCTAGAAATGCAGATCTTTTCTCTATTTGCACTCCAACTAGCCTGCTTCATTTGGCACTTTCTGTCTCCACCTCTGTTTTTATATGTAGAAAACACTGAGTCATTGCTGATAAAAGAAGCTGGAAAGTTAGCTGGGAAATTAAATATATTGTTACCAACTATCAACATCATAAAATCATAATCATAAAGTCTCGGCCTTTCCTCATAGGAGAGGTGCTCCATCCCTCTGATCATTTCTGTGGCCCTCCTCTGGAACCCCTCCAACAGGTCCATGTCTTTCTTACATCTTACATGAGGACACTATGTCTAAACTGATTTAATGGGGTAGACTCCTAACACTCTTCTAATGTTGGGTCTGGGATAGTTTTGAAACATCATTCCTCTTTTAAGACTATACTTTTTAAGAAAGTGGAAAATTCAAGAGCCAAGGGCGGTAGCACGGGGTGATTTTGCACCCAAGTCCACTTAATTTTTGTTGAACACCTCTCCTATAAGGAAAGCCCGAACATTGGCATTGTTCAGCCTGGAGAAGAGATGGCTATGGGGAGAAATTTCAGTACTTAAAGGGGGCTTATAAGAAAGACTGGGACAGAGCCTGCAGCAATAGAACAAGGGGTAACAGTTTTAAACTAAAAGAGGGTAGATTCAGACTAGATATAAGGAAGAATTTTTTTGCAATGAGGGTGGTAAAACCCTGGCCCAAGTTGCCTGGAGAGGTGGTAGATGCCCCATCCATGGAAACATTCCAGGTCAGGTTGGACGGGGCTCTGAGCAACCTGATCTAGCTGAAAATGTCCCTGCCCATGGCAGGGGGGTTGGACTAGATGATCTTTAAAGGTCCCTTCCAACCCAAACCATTCTATGATTCTATAATTCTAGTCCTTTTTTCCATTTCCTAGAAGACATGACACTCCAACCAGGAAAGGGCCTGCCCACAGTATATTGTAGTATAGGTCAAGTGCACGTTCTGAAATTGGCAGTCTCTGATGAATATGGGATCTGCAGAAAGGAAATATCCATGTATTGTCAGAATGTCCCAGGGCCCAGCTCTTTTGGTGGAGCACAGAATTCAGGTTATTTCTAAATCTGACATTTGGGACAATGTAGATTTAGGAATGCATCTATATCAAACACAATGCATTATAGACAGTGCTGGATCCTGAGAGCTCCTAACAGCTAAATGGCTAATCTTTACCAAGTGGAAATAACAACTCTTTGTCTCATACAGAACAACAGATTTGTAATTGAGAAGATCTAACAAATTTAGAAAGGATTTTGTGCATGTGTCTGAAGAAATTGACATTTTTACAATCTGGCATGGAATCGTCTTCTAGGGTAGCACTGAAGGAATCAGAGTAAACACATGTAGGAATCTAATAAAACCAAATGCCCCAAAAGACAGGTCAACTAGCTTTCTACTTCCCAGCTTGACTGCAAATGTGATTCTCATTCAATAATTTTGTATGAAGCACGACGGACTGAATTTCTGTAGCCTGAAACGAGTGCTGCCAGGACACTGCAGTGATATATTAAAGGAAGGGAGAATGAGACAGAGTGCTGCCAGGACACCAAAATGATTTGGCAAAGAGGAAATAACTAGGAAGTTATTAGAAAACCTTTTCCGTGGACAGATAAGTTAAGAGACAAAAATGCAAGTGACTTCTCCTGGGTCACAAAACAGAGCTGCAAACAGATCAGAAGTCCCTGTGTCCCTTCCTTTAACCTACTTATTAAGGTCAAACTGTCTCCTTAATGACTAGTCAGTGTAACTACAACTGCATTATATTTATATTTCGAATTCAAGGTCCACCCAGCACTAGAGCACAAGGAACTGGAAAAGGAGGACTGGGGAGCCTGTCCGTTAATGAAGCAGCTGGGAAGAGATGTCTTTACAATGGCCAAGAAACAGTGACAGAAAAGGGATCAGCTAACTTGTCCTGTGGGACGCGATCTGTAGGCTAGGGGTTGTTCAGCTCCCGCCCAAGCTGTCTAGCACATATGCTGTAAAAACAAGTGTTAGCTAATGGAGCGTGCCCTCATGCTCAAGGAGAGAGCAAAGCACATCGTGCTGCGTGTCCCGGTGGAATCGGGGTCTGGACAGCCGCGGACAGGCTGCGCTGAGAGCATCCACCAGGTGTTAACTTTCGTTCCCCCTTGTTTTCCCTTAAAGGTGGTCCTTCTGGTTAAAGCTTGTCATTCCAAAATGATACTTTCTTGGGTATTGTCACTTTTTAGAGAAAAGGATAATGTCTACTCTCCTTTTGAGTACGATCACAGCTGCAACAATTGATCATGATCCAATTTTTTGCTTATATTGTAGACAGAAGAATGGTAACCTTGGATGGAACGAACCAGCTTAACAACAGATATTTTAAAAAGCCTTCCCCCAAGAAATTAGCCTGAAATCTCACCTAGGGTTAAAACCAGAGATGAAAGACATTAAACGTCCCTTGTTTGTCATTCCAGCTGCAGAAATCTCGCAGTGAGTTACCCAGTGAGACAGGAATTACTGGAGCTGGCCCAACTCCACCATGCAAAGAAGTCTAACAAGAAAAAGCATCCTTTGTGGCAATTTTCCTGAAGTTCCAGGATGACCCCCATGGAACCTTGAAGGTGAAATGATCTAACAGAAATGGGGAACTGTTTTGAAAAAGAGAAACGCTACATGTCATACTAAGCGTGGCTAGAAAATAGGACCCAAAACGCCTTGCCTCCTCCTGCTCTGACAGAGAAGTGGTTAATTGTCATATTTGGTGAAAAATGTATTTAAAAGCATAAAATTGGAGGATTAATTATATTTGGTATGTGTTACTGGCGGAGCTTCATGAAATGATCAACAATTATCTTTCTCATCCATCAAGTGCTCAGGGATCACACAAGGACAGGGAATAGGAATATGAAATACGCTGTGCCAAAAACATAAAGCGTGTTGTTTCTCTTGTAGCTTTCTTCATTTTTTTTCCCACATTTTCCATGCACATCATTCAAATTAAAGGGTTTTTTCAGCGTAGCTACTTTCCCACTTATCTGGAAGCAATCAACCCCACAAAACCTTTTCAACATCAAACTCACTACAGGAAGGCAGAAGTTTTTCAGGACACAGTGGAGTTTCATTTTAAACCAAGAACAAATTAACGCATTCTGATTTAACTTCAGCACTTGATTAACCCAAAATGAATCAAAAAATGCTGTTCATTGGCATGCAAAACCATCTCTATTATATTGCTACTCATAAAACTTCATATGCAATGGCACAACTGTGCCAAAACATTCAGACAACAAAAACCAGCTTAATTTCAGAGATTTACACATGTTCCTGAAAGACTGAGATATTTCATGCCTACAACCAAACTTTAATTAGAGTTAAAATTACAATACAATGCATCCCATCAAAGTAGGCATGCTATTTATAGCCGCACATTTAACTCTTCAGTAGTCATGTGCTCTGTACATCAGGATCACTAATGTCCTATTTCGCTAAGAAATTCATCACTCAGTGCTTAAAACGCAGCTCGAGGGAGATGCACAATATGCCATGCTGTAAATGCCACTGGAAAGATGTGTAGCTCATGAACGGTGGTTTCAGGAATACAACTTGCTCGCTTACCTATTTACTTTCTGATTATTTCTCTTTGAGATACTCTGCCTACTTGTGACGGACAAGCAGTAGAAAGCCTGATGCTGGAAACAGATGTGGATGCAATTAATGGGGAAATCCATTACTTCAAGGAAGGGCCAAGATTTCTGTGGAACTCTACACAAGACTAAGCATTTGGCACTAATATAAAAGGCTCAGCAGAGCTGTTATTTGCTGTTTATTATGGGGGGAAATTTGGAGTGTTAGCTTGAGGTCTGAGTGTGCTCTAAATTCATCACGTAATGTGCACAATTTTAGTTAACAGCAGGGGATCTCAGCTTGAACACTTATATTTGATGGTACAGTCTGACCTTTATAACTGAAGTACAACTCTCCCTGCCATCACCATCCAAAACTGGACTTCTGAGAAGAGGAGCAACGTAATGGAAATGTTCCCTACCACTACACAGTGCGTAGTCTCAACAAGCACAGAGAGAAAGACAGTACTTGCCAGACACTCAGGATTTAGGCTTTGTCCAGATTTTATTGAAGACCCTTCTCTGACAGAGGGAACCGGTGACATGGATGAAGGAATAAGGACCTCCTTTAATTTCCGTGCTTGAAGTCTGGAGATACAACTCTTTGCCACCAGTTACCCTCTCTCAAAGCAACTCACTCAAGTGCTTACGTTTAGCTGGGATGCATCAGGGCTTGAATATGTAGGGACACACCAAAATATGTTGCACTCAATGTAGAGGTGACACAGAGCACTTTCCCCACCATATAATGACAGACCTATAGCAGATATTTTGATCTGAGGGTTCTGAAGAGTCAGCTTCCACTAGCCATGTCAGATATGTTATTAGCATCGTTTAGGTTTAAGGATCTCAAGATTACCCCAGTTTGTACTGGTCAGATAATAATGATAGGATGCTTTTAAAACAAACAAAACTTTATCTTCTGTTTTTAAGGACAGAATAATCCAATGGCAATTCCACAAAGTAAAAATTAGATGCTTTGACTGCCCAAAAGAACTGTTTTCAAAGGTCACATACATTGCTAATGGAATAACAGCAATGATAAAACTGTAAAATATCCACTACCTTAGATGATAGAAAAACAAATATCAGGTTATAGACAACAGAAGCATGAGGCACGATCCCGATCTATAGAAGGTTTCCTTTCTAAGCTGGATGTCTACTTGCAGATATCCAGTAAAAGCCCACACATTAATTACAAAGGAAAAAAGATAAGAGTTCAATTCATTTAGTTCTTTTGTTCCAGGCATTTCATGGCTGTTAGTCTGAAATTTTGGAAGAGGCCCACATTGAAGATAACCCTATAAACAGGATAACTTGGGACTTTAAAAAAAAAGGTAAAAAAAAAAAAAAAAAATCAGTATACTTCCCCCACATATGGTTCTAACAGATGTGGTTTTAAATTACCGTTGGGACATAATAATGTATTTTGAATGGACTGAATGTTAAATAGTTGGCTCCTCCTATGTGACAGACATTAGCACTCAGTGGTTTAAACAGAAAACTCCCCATTTGTGTCTTTAGCTGGCATGTACTTCATTTTCAGCCCACGCTGGTCAGTATGATTTAATACCTTCGCCTGATGTCCCTCTCGCCAGCAAGGGAAAGGATAAAATAGGATTAAAGAAATGAAACAAAACAAAACCCAGGCAACATCCCCCCCCAGCAGACAAAGCCAGGCTGATGCATTGTTCCTTACACAACAACTCCTGCAGCTCCGCAATGGAAACTCACTGGAGAGGCCGGCTGAGGAAGAAAAACATTAAATAATTCAAAGCCCCTAACATCAAGTCTGATGTAGGTATAAAAATAGTCACAAAACACCACTCTACATGTTTTCATTATAGGAACTTTGACTTACTTGGAAACATCAAGAAAACCCCAAACCTATCGCCCTCCCAGCCTCGTACGCTCAATTAGTCCGGCAGTCGAAACGACATCCATTTCCAAACCAACCTCCAATTTTCATGGCCATTTCTTGTTTCTGCACTGGGGGAGCCAGCACAGTTCCACAGCAGGAGTGAGAAAGTCTGATCCAGAGCCCATTAAAACCAACGGGAGCCTTTGAATTAACAGTAATGATCCTTGGATCTGGCCCTGGTTTAGGTTAACGGGTTGTGGTGCTTTGGGGATTCAAGCAAGATTAGATGTGAGTGGCTTTTGTTATCTCCAAAAAATCTCTGTCGCTGGGAATGCCCACTTCCAAACGCTCAGTCTGCGAGTGCAGTGCATGTTTTAAAAAAGAGGCCTTCATGAAATATTCAAGGAAACACGATGCAAGGTGAGCGACCATATCGTCCGTGTAAAGTTAACTCAAGGTATTTTCATTTGAGCAGAGGGAAGGAGAGAGAAACAAACGGGAGTATTCACAGATGAAGAGTATGTGCCCACACACACACATTTGATCAGCAACTTTGCTGGAGCTGGGTGTGGGGATATGAGATAGTAACTGACAAGTAAAAAGTATCCTGATCTTTTTATTATTTATTTAACGCATAGCAGAGATATTACAGCATTTTTATCCTACAATACCCTGAAAAGAGGTTAAAAAAACCCAAGAGAATAAAAAAAAGAAAGTCAAAGCTTCCTCAGTGCACAGAGGACAGCACAGCACCGGCTGCAGCAATCCAGCTCTAGCACCGAAAGAGCTGGCACAGGTCCCTCCATCCCTGGTACTCCCCCATTTCCTCACCCCCAACGCCGCCCCCCAAAAGACCCCGTTTTCATTCCTAGTATCAACTTCTAACATCCCCTTCCTTCCTGTTACCGTCTTCTCAACTAGACACTTGCCATCTGATAATCTCAGGAGAAGACATAAAAAGCCAAAATAAATAAATACACAAAATTCAACAAAACATTAATTATGCAGAAGGTATAAAAGAATGCAAAACTAAGTGATGCAGGTGTACAATAACGTGGCTCCCCGGAGCCCGTGATCAGCAGTGTTTGGCACGGAGAGCCACAAACAGATGACATTTTAAAGCAGAGGGGGGGTATGTGGGGATGTAAGTAATGTTTTGTAGGTTCTATATGAGTCATTTGTGCATCCCCCCAATCCCAAGTAATATTGTGAACAGCACCAGCAATAATAAGCTATAAAACCCAAGCCCTAAAGCAAGCACTGTTCAGGTAGACACAAATGCCCATCAAACAAACAGAGCTCTCAGTGACAGACAGGTGGCTTTGTCTGCTCACACTTTCTTGCGAGATAAAAGCATAAACAGGTGAGTATCGAATGTTTACAAATCCTGGGTGTCTTTGCAGGGCATCACGAACACGAGGCGGATTTTAGGATAGGAAGGAGAGAAACTGAGGAGATGGAGATGCGGGGGAAACATGTCAGGCCGTGAGAAGATGGTCATTAAGTTGTCCCTTGGTTCAGGACTCCGGTGCTCCAGCGTGGATGAAGCGAGGGGCATAATTTGCTGTTTGAGGGAAGAGCAAATGCTTGCTAGAAAGAAGCCTAAGAAAAAAGACTCAGTTAAAGGCTGTCAGTGAGAAGCAAAAACATTTGAGCCACAGACAACTTCACAGTCAGATGTCACAAGACAGGCAGGCTGGTTGTTTTTACTTGATATTAAGTGTATTTTGTTGGTTATATTTTTGTTCAGATTACCCCCAGGACAAGAATAAAAGTCAAAACGAGAGCCTTTTTCATTGCTGGGCATTCTGATTCTCTCCCAGAGCCTCCAATCATTACACCACAACCTGCTCTCACAGCACCGAGTAACTAGCCGGGTGATAAAAACATCAGATGAAATTCAGTATCAATAAAAGCAAAGCAATGCATAAAGGGAAAACCAATTCTAACAATACACACACAATGTGGGCTCTAAATTAACAGTTACCACACAGGAAGGTGGCTGGGGAATCACCGTGGGATGCCCTCTGCAAATACTGGCTCTCTGCTCGTGCCAGTCAAACATGCTGGAAAAATCTTGGGATATGTTAGGAGAAAAATATACAACAAGGAGAAAAATATAACAGGATGATGCTGTACAAGCTAATGATGCATTCCTATCTGAACGCCACATTCATTTGTGGTCAACCCATCTCTAAAATATATAGCAGAATTAACAAAGACAGCGAAAAGGGCTGCAAAGATTATCGGGAATATAAAAAGACTTTTGCAGGAGAAATGGAGTAGGGATTTTCAACTTGGAAAAGAGCAAAAAAAGTAGGAGTAACAGACCTCTATTAAATCAGGATGCCTATAACCCATAAAGTAGGAGTCACCTAATGAAATTACCAAATCATGAATTTGAAGCAGAACAAAAGGAAGACTTTTTCACTCATCGCAGGACGCCAACCGCATCCTGGGCTGCATCAAAAGAAGCGTGGCCAGCAGGTCGAGGGAGGTGATTCTGCCCCTCTGCTCTGCTCTGGTGAGACCCCACCTGGAGTACCGCATCCAGCTCTGGAGCCCTCAGCACAAGAAGGACATGGACCTGTTGGAGCAGGTCCAGCGGAGGCCATGAAGATGAACAGAGGGCTGGAGCGCCTCTGCTGTGAGGACAGACTGAGAGAGTTGGGGTTGTTCAGCCTGGAAAAGAGAAGGCTCCGGGGAGACCTTATAGCGGCCTTCCAGTACCTAAAGGGGGCCTACAGGAAGGATGGGGAGGGACCTTTTATCAGGGAATGTAATGATAGGACATGGGGTAATGGCTTCAAACTGAAAGAGGGGAGATTTAGATTGGATATCAGGAAGAAATTCTTTCCTGTGAGGGTGGTGAGCCCCTGGCACAGGTTGCCCAGAGAAGCTGTGGCTGCCCCATCCCTGGAGGTGTTCAAGGCCAGGTTGGACGGGGCTTTGAGCAGCCTGGTGTGGTGGGAGGTGTCCCTGCCCAGGGCAGGGGGTTGGAACTAGATGATCTTCAAGGTCCCTTCCAACCCGAACCATTCTGTGATTCTGTGATTTTAAATTTTGAAACTTTTTGTTGTGGCCATCACAACTATACACCAGGTTCAAAAAGAACCCAGCAAATTGTTACAGGACAAATGCTTCAGTGCTGGCTGAGCAGGATGATACAAAAGACTGCCCTGAAGATAGAAGGGTATAATGAAAAAGTGCAGTCTGTACTTCAATATGAATAAACTTAGGCTTCATAGCCGCACGATACAACAGCTGTAAACAGTTGGCAACCCAGGAATAATCTTCTGGGTCATGAGACTAACCTAAAAACTCATCACCTCCAAAAAGCTCTTTGTACCCTCTTCTTTCTCCCTTCTCCTCACCACGTGCTCCCACCACATTGACTCAGTGTAAGTCACTAACTCAGCAGAAAAAAAAAAAAAAAAAAAAAACAAAAAAACCAAAACCAAATCCCTAGGAAAAGACAGAGCTAGTTTTCTCCCGGGTTGATGAATTAAATCATCAGATACATTCAGAAGGAGTGGAAGGACAGGAGATGGGGAGAGAGGACACTGGGAGGGGAGGAGAAAAGGAGAGCAGGAGCCTTCTCCTTCCATAGCAATGGGTCCTGAAGTTGGCTCTGACGTGAAGCTACAGCCTCAGCAGTCACCCGTGATGATGATAAAAAAAGAAAAAAGCTGATCACACAAAAAAATACAGCTATCTGCTTCTTTAGTTTTGAGGGCTTCCTCCATTCCACCCCCTCCCCCTGCCTTGTTTTTTGGCTGTGATTTGCAACAACGGTTACTGTTACGAGAGAATGTTGTTATCCTAAATCAGAATTCATCCGACAGAAGGACCATGAACCCGAAGGTGGGATACAGGGGAATTTGTGTGCTTCCTCTGTCGATGCAACATCTCCTGAGATTTCTTTGGTTTTAATCCCATTCTACAAATCCTGCAATGTTGTATCGCTTTGATGCGGCTTCGTGGGATTCTCATTAATTGTATTCACTTTTGTTTCCAGGAAGCTTGAGATTTCATCATCTGCTAACATATGCTGAAATGCATGTGCCAGTTTTATAATAAATTTCCAATACATAAAAATATCTATAGAACACAGAAACACAAAATTAGTTTGTAACAGAATCTCGAGTTATCTGTTTATTAGGGAAAGGCAAAGTTGGTAGCGCTGTCAATTATGGGAAGAGTGAGGCAGCTTTAATAATAAAACAGCATTCGCAGCTTCTCATAACCATACTAAGCAAATTGTTTGGGCTGAAAATTTCCATGCCAGCTGTCTGCCTCAGGCTGAAGTTTTTTGGAAAATTTCAGTCAAAACAGTTCAGCAGATCCTGAGAACAAGGCTAGGGGAAAATATGTTGTTTTACCCACGTTAAAAAAAATGCCTTTAGCTTTCTCTCTAAAACTTCCTCTGGGATCTCCAGGACTTTAGAGGAAGGACTTGAAATTTGCCTGTTTTTCTTTAAGTGAATTTTGTGTGAATCTGTGTGAATTTAGCCAAGTTTAGACATCTTTGATAAAAACACTGTTGCTACATGCTTCTGGGTATTTGTACACATTTGCCAGCTTCCATCACTTACGTTTCTACCTGTGTGGGACTAAACAAGATGCTTTGTGCTGTGGGACGTGCCAGGTCAGCATCCAAGTATCACAACTGAAATGGGAGACGCTCTCCAGTGCTCGGCATGATTCCCAGCCAGAAGGAGCTGAAAGAGGCTGGAGCACAGCAGGGATTAGAGGGGTGAAAATGAGATTGCGGGAGAGAGCTGGAAAAGGCAGAAGATGAGGTGAGGACCAGACTGAGAGGGATGGACTGGGAGGGATCTCTTTAGGGAAGCAGAGTACTCTATGAAACCAAGCAATGATTAACCGACTTAATTTAAGCCATTGACACATACGAATATCAAAATGATGCAACGTGACAAAACTACTAGGTTTTGCAAGATTTAAAAAAAAAAAAAAATGTAAATTCTAACAAAACCAGACTAACAGATCAATAGTAAGATTTAAAAGTATATATTGGAGACACAGAATTTAAGAAAAAACACAATGAACTTTGCCTTAAATGCCCTGTCTGCCTTCATGACGGTGTAGTCACTATTCACAAGACCGTGTTTTATCCACGCCGGCCTGTCTCACCCGTTGCACAGCTGGAAGGTTTGTAGTGACTAAGCAGAGGATGGAGGAACGAGGATGAATGTGTTTCAGCTTAAGGCAGCCTAACGATGCCCCAAGACCGTGGGCAATGCCGGGCAAGTCATCTCAACCCAACATTTCATAACTGTGTCGAAGCTAGGTGTGTTGCAACCTCTGGATGATCCTCTTGGATAGCTCGGAGTCTGATCTGCTTACGTGTTGAACGCCCACAGCAGCAATTAAAGGCCGTGTGAACTTTGCTTTGCTTTAGCACCGTAAGTAACCCCCGATCACGGCTCTGTCTGCAGGAACTCATTGTGAGATCGGCTCTTGAGATTGTTCTTTGCTTTCTAGCACAAAAATCTGTGCCAATGCCAAAAATCTGATCACACCTTAAACCCAGCTGCACAAAGGGCAATTTTCTAGAAACAGCAGCATTTTCTTGCTCCCGGCTGATGGGATCTGTGCTGCACCAAGCCCGATCAGCCAATAGCGTGTGTATCAACAAGCAGAAAGCAAAATCCGGCCTCTCTCATGCTCCATCAGTTATTCCAGCCACTTCTGGTGGTTCCTTCTAAAGGCTTTTTGACTAACCAAAGTCTCCCTTCCTGTTCTTCATTATGTTACGTAGGTGAGGACGAAATGGTTTTCAGCATCCAAAGACACAGAGGCAGTTCAAAAGGAACTGGCAGAATACTGAAGAATTTCCATTATCTAATTGAGAAGTTCAATTCATTTATAAGATTGGGTGATTTAAGTCCAGGGGACCCAGTGGATGAGATGGTTTAGGACTTGGTGGCCTCTGAGACTGTGCTTTCATGTGAACAGATTGTACTTGAAGACCATCCTGCTCAGGGATTGAATCCTGGCTCTTCTTTCTCTCCGTACAGCATGGTATAGAAGACCAAGACTGTATGGAACCACTATCCCCCAGAAGGCACAGCCCTAGACTGAAAGTTTTAAGTGGTCTTAAGATTTTCAGTGGACTTATTGGAATTTGAGGGGGAGAAGGCAAAGCCCATGAGCCCTAATTGCGTACATAACACAGGGTTGAATTAAAAAGAGTAACATAAGGTTTAATCCTTCTGTTTTCTAACTTTTGATTGTTTAACTGATCAACCTCCAGAATACTTTGAAGACTCAGCGTGTGCAAACACATGAGCAGGCAAGCGATACAGCTTCTACTCCGTGTTTAAAGAGAAAACCACACTGAATAATCACCTAAAACCTAAATCAATGGGCAGCAAGACATCTCCTGCTTTTACATTTGTTAACGCTGCCTGGGTAGCACATCTGCCATCGGTGCCTTAGCGGTCGTTACGGTGGCAAAGCAGGATTCAGGACTGCAGTGGTTTTCCTAGATGGTAGCAAATACTACTTCACTAAAGCCTGAGGAGGTATCAGTGAAATCTAACTGAATCACCCCCCTTTAAATGTACTGATAAATGTGATTCAGCAAAGCTCCTCCACCTAAATCAACCATCAGCAACTCCCCTCTTTCTCTTTACTCCTCCTTTTTAAAAACAATAAGGATGTGTCGCATCCTAGAAAGCAAGTCTTACTTGGAATAGGAAACTTAACTGCCAGCCCTATTCCATTTCATAGCGCATTTTTCTCCTCCTGGCTGCCAACACGCTGGAAGAACACAGATTTCCGTGCCTGCTGCTTTCACGGACATCTTTACATTCAAAAGATCACCTCTGCTGATACCCAGCAGGACAATATGCGGTGAAGTTTGAATTCCCTCTACAGCACAAACAGCTTCGTTCCCAGCAATTTGGTACAAAGGCATAAGGTTTTCCGTGAGTAAGGCTCAAACTTCCCAAGAAATTTGAACTTTCTCTAAGAAGTGTTTGTCACTCCACGTAGCCAAGCAAATGTGCCCTCTTATTTAGATTTTGACTCTGACTTTAAAGATTGTCCAGAAAGAGAGATTCAGGACAACTGGCAAAAAAAAAAATTATATATATTTCTAGGAAAATTATTTGACTATCAGCATTGTGATGGTGAAATGGCACAAAAGAATGTGAATTATGTATTTCTAAGTAGAAATATGTCCTATAGCCACGCTACAGCACCACTCCTCAAGCGATACTGATATAGTTAAGATATAAAATTTCTCCATTATTCTTTTTTCCTTTTAATCTACAGCAAAGAGGAGATATATATATATATATATTTTTCAAAATATTTCATTACAAGACTTTGCAACATATTGGTCAGGGATCCATGAATACTCAATTCACTGGCAAGTGGTATGTGTTACTCTGTCAAAGTGCCTGGCAATGCCAATCTGTCAGTTCAAAGGAGAAACAGAATATTTTAGCTGTTAGTTACAATAAGCTATGCTGATAGACCTTGTAACAGGGCAGGTAACAGCCAGTCTTTAAATCTGAATTGACATTGATTTACAGAGTTTCATCTCTTTGAATTAAATCTGAGAGAGAGTTTCAAGCCACTTCACTTTTTGATATTACAATTACGCGTTCCTTAAACACAGGAGAGTTTGCTTGAAAAAGCAAAAATAAAGCCTCAAGTGTCTACAGAGGTGAAATGGAAAGAGAAAGTGATGTTTAAGAAGATATCAGATGAGCAAGTTTTTCTTTATTCATCTTTTTTAATTCTTCTTTTTCCCCCCATGAATTTTTAAAGCCGCCTTGATTTGAAACCCTAATAAGAAGTCACGTATGTCATGCAACATTCATCCTGCCAAATCTCTCTCCTCGTGCTGTTACTGCAATATTTGTAACTTTTGATCTGGAAACATCAAGTTACGTAAGATCATCGTTCTGCTCCTTGCAAGGATGTGATTCTGTCAGAAAATGAACCAGTCAAGCGGGAACTCGAACAGAGCTGGAAATGACTTTCCCAGGGAAAAGGTAGTTTTGCTAAAGCATCTCAGCTATTTTAAAGTGCAAGGACTCAACATTTTACTCTCCTGAGCGGAGAAACGGTAAACTACCAGGTTAAAAAATAATCAAAGCGAGCTCTTAATTGGAATAGCGTACATGTTGTAGAGGGAATGAAATAACATTGCAGTTATTAGGCACTCCAGGAAACCAATCAAATGAAATAAAAGCAAAAAAAAAAAAATTCCTCACTTTGTAAAACAAAAGGGAACAACATTTTCTCTTGCCAGTGTACTATCTGCTCACCAAAACAAAAGGAAAGCATCTAATTTAAATGAGTCAAGGAAAATAATTAAGCAACAAGGACTTCAAAACCCCACAGACTTCTCTGTGCAAATCTCACTCCTTCCCCAGACCCACCAAAACCTGAGCAATGTCTCCATTTTTCCATCCATGTAGTAAAATAAATCACTGAGGCGGGGGGAGGGGGTATCTCCCCTCCCTCCCCAACCAAAACCAAACGAGCAGTTTTACTCTCTTCTCTCAATGATTTTTCCTTATCCTTTAAAATCAGAGAAGGCAAATTCTCCCCAGAAAAGCCTTTCCAAACCAGGAGCCCTTGCTAATAAAAAAGGAAACTGTGAAGTTAACTTGTGCACCTCTTTTTGCCTTTTCCCTCTTCCCCTGCCACAGACCAGCCTGAGAACCTCTTTCCGTGCCAAAGACCCTCTTTCTCCACTAAAACAGGTTGTTTTTTTTTTCCTCCAGATCACACAAATAAATGACAGACAAATTGAAAATCTCCCCTTGTAAAGATGTGCACCCACGCACCCACGTACGTATGGGAAGGGTGAGGCGCAGAGGCAGGAGTCCCTGCAGAAACACAGTACATCTCAGGGCAGTGGCAGTAATTCCCAATTGTGGTGAATTTTTTTTTTTTTTTTTTTTTTTTTTTTTTTTTTGGGGTGGGGGTGGAAGGGGGATAAACTGAAACAGGTTGTCTGCAAAGGCACCTCCTCTCTTTTCCCTGCCCCAGCTGTGGGTGCAGACCCCTTTCCCAGGGTGGTCCGGGTGCGGAGCGCTGGTCCCTAACATTTTCCCGTGCCTGGGAAATGCCTGGCCACACACCGCGACCTCCCGCTCCCCTCCCCATCCCTAAACCTGCTGGAAACCAGCACAGACCTTAATTTTCCTTGCCCATGCGCTGGCTTGGGAGCCACATTCCTAAGGGATCATGGCAGCGAGGTATCCTCACGGCCACACACCAGCCCACAAACCAGCAAGGACTGATCCCAGCAGCGTGGCACGGGCTGGGAGCTGGGAATTTAACAGGGAAGGGCAGCTCGCAATGGCCACAAACCAGCAAATTCCTACAGCCTTGTAGCGCAGGCAGAGCCAAGAGAGCTGCTGCTTTGAAGGCTTGTCTCACTGCAAAACAGTGCAACGGAGATGCATCCTCCTACCTTTATTACCCCCCCATCACACACACACTGTACTAAATACATATATATATATATATATATACACACTCCGTGTTTTTTCCACCCAAGCCTGTAAAAGTGCTACAGGCTGAGACACTAAGTGGGAGGCGCCTGGCTCTGAAGAGGCCAATGAAATAAATTAAATACAAATCACTGGCTCAGCCCCAGCCTCCCCCAGCGAAGCGGGGAGACGGTGGGGTTTCCGATGGCCGATACCCTGCCCTTGCCGGACCCGGCGTGCGGCTGGCACATGGCAGGGTAGTGGTGTGGTATAGGCGTAAATGGTAAATCTTGGCTTGCAGGCACATACGGTGCACATGTTGGGAGCAGAGCACTTTCCATAGGAGGGGAGGGGCCACCCTACTAGTAAGCGATTTTATTAGGGTGAGGGAAGGAGAAAGAAATCGGGTTGGGATAGGCTGGGAGCTGCCAAGTTCCCCTGCCCAACTCCCGCGCCCCCAGAGCAGGGAGCAGCACACTAACAACTCGCCAGGCTCCAGCAGAAGTTTACCTATTAAAAAAACTAAAACAAAAAAAAAAAAATAAACCAAACCCACACAGACAACTTCCAGCTTCAAAGCTTTTGCTCTCATTTTATGTCCCTCCCTTCACATGGGACTTTTCTCCGAGAAAAAAAAGATAATACATACAATAACACAGCTATAACTTCAAGACGAAACTTCACCGCAAAAAGTTAAGAAGGAAGATGGGGTGGAGGTGGAGAGATTGTTTTATAGTTTGATTCAGGGTTTTGGTGTTTTGCTCGTTGTTTTTTTTTTTTTTTTTTTTCTTTTTTTAATCATAAAGAATTGAACTTTCCTGGAAGAGCCATGAGCAAATGCATTCAAGACGCAGAAAGGTCTTGTCTATCTAGTCAATAAGTATTTAGCCAGCTCTGTTTTGACTGTATGAAAAATGTATTTCAGACTGTGTATCCCATAAGACAAGGAAGACTGTGGCATAAGTATGTATTTTATTTATATTTTTTTTTTTTCAAATCATGTGCTTACATGGTTGTAACCACTGCGAGTGTCTAAGCATGGTCATGGTAAGAAAGAGTAAATACTTTAAGTATTTTTTATTATTATTATTTTTTAAAGATTTGGCATACCTTATCTACCACTTCTTTCAAAGTAAAATACCCTAGATATATTAGACCAAGAAAATACACCTATTTCTGACCAAAACAATTACCAAGAAACAAATGCCCTTTGGTAGCAGCCTGGTTTTCTGTTGTTCAACAGCCAAAATTTGTATTTCAAAATGCAAATTGCTGAGAACGTGGGCACGAGTCTGAACCACTGCATTTCTCCCAGGCACTCTAGCATCTTTTCTCAAACGCCCCACTGTTTGAGGGGAGCTTTTAACACCGGCCGGGCACGGTTGGAAGCAGGGCTTTAACGTTTAATGCCTAAGAAACCGAATTGTCACTCAAGTTGCAGTCGAGCGCATTTTTCTTTATTTTTCTTACTTTTTTGTTGGAGGCGAACCCACCCTCCCGTGGAAAATGGGAGACCCCTTCCCCATCCCTGACTCTAGCATGGACCCGAATGTAAACATACACACACACACACACACACACAGAGACGCACACACACGCACACACACACACACTCCCACCACGCACCACCCTGCAGCAGGACATGGGGTTCAGGCAGAGCCAAAGGAGCTTTGTGCAGCTCAGAAATACCGAGCCACTTTATTCCCCTCCCTTCTCTTTTCTTGTGTCCCCCCCCCCGCGCTTTTACTATTATATAAATAACACCGATTGAGCTTAAAGCTGCATCCTTGCTCCAGTGCCTCCAAATCTGCACTGCTGCCTTCCTCCCCCCGCCCCCCCCTCAACCCCCCCAGCACAGCCGCACCGCTCGGGGTGCAGAGGGAAGGGTTTTGCCGGGGGGTTTAGGGGGTGTTGGGTGAGAAAAGCCACCCCAAAGACACCCTGGAGCAAGGTCTTGTCAGGCTGAAGGTGCCTGGTCCCCACCGCCCCAGCCGGGAGCCTCCGGCAGCATCTTCGCCTCCTGCTGAATTGCTGCAAACTGTGCGCGGAGGGAGCAGCAAGGGCTGGGATACGAGAAGAAAGGGGGGGGGGGGGGGCAGAAAAGAAGCAAGCTGGGCAGAAGGAGGGATGGTGGGGAGGAAAAAAAAAAAAAAAACAACCAGGGATTCAGGGTGCTTCTCCCCAGCCCCAACCCCTGTGCCCGTCTGCTCGGTGGGAAGAGGAAAGGGGGAAGGGAAAACTGGAGGGAGGCGATCGCACAAATGCACTTTTCAGAGCAAAAAGCAAAGCTTACCATGTCTGCAGGCTTCCCCCCCCCAGCCGAAATGCCACTTATGTGTCCAGCGATCCCAAAGTGGGCAACTACAGCCAGGCACCGGCGCTCATCTCAGCAGGCAGCTCGGCAATACACCACCGCCACCCCCAAAAAATCAAAATCAAAATAAATAATTAAAAAAAAAAAAAAAAAAAAAAAAAAAAAGAACCGGTCCAAGCTTCTTTCCTGGCAGGAATCGTCCCTGGTAGGACTGCCCAAAATAAGCAGCTGCAATCCAAAGGCTTTATTTAAAGCTTCCCCCCTCCTCCTCCTCCTCTCCTTGCCTCGCTCTCTCTCTCCCTCTCGCTGTTACACACAGAGAGAAAGAGAGACACACACAGGTTACATGAATGGGAGGCAGGAGCCGGCGCTCCCGGGCTGGGAATGACAGGCACACATGCGGCCGGGGGCTGCACACCGCCGGGAGGGGACAGGGGGGGCTCCCGCACGGGCATGGGGATGGCAGGGATATGGGCTTTGGGTGGGAAGGGGCATGGGGTGGTGTGGGCATGGGGGGGGAGATGGTCATCAATATGGGATGGGAATGGGCATGGGCATGGGTATGGTATGGTTATGGTATAGGAATGGGGCGGGGGGGACATAGGCATGGGCATGGACATGGGTATGGCATGGGCACGGGGAAGAGCTAGGTATGGGCATGGCATGGACATGGGCATGGGTATGGGTATGGCATGGGCACGGGGAAGAGCTAGGTGTGGGCATGGACATGGCATGGGCATGGACATGGGTATGGCATGGACATGGGGAAGAGCTAGGTGTGGGCATGGGCATGGCATGGGCATGGACATGGGTATGGCATGGACATGGGGAAGAGCTAGGTGTGGGCATGGGCATGGCATGGACATGGACATGGGTATGGCATGGACATGGGGAAGAGCTAGGTATGGGCATGGCATGGCCATGGACATGGGTATGGCATGGACATGGGGAAGAGCTAGGTATGGGCATGGGCATGGCATGGGCATGGGTATGGCATGGGCATGGGAAGAGCTAGGTATGGGCATGGGCATGGCATGGGCATGGACATGGGTATGGCATGGGCACGGGGGAGAGCTAGGTATGGGCATAGGCATGGCATGGACATGGACATGGGTATGGCATGGACACAGGGAAGAGTTAGGTGTGGGCATGGGCATGGCATGGACATGGACATGGGTATGGATATGGCATGGACATGGGGAAGAGCTAAGTGTGGGCATGGGCATGGCATGGACATGGACATGGGTATGGATATGGCATGGACATGGGGAAGAGCTAGGTGTGGGCATGGACATGGGCATGGCATGGCCATGGACATGGGTATGGCATGGACACGGGGAAGAGCTAGGTATGGGCATGGGCATGTCATGGACATGGACATGGGTATGGCATGGACATGGGGAAGAGCTAGGCATGGGCATGGCATACGCAAAGACATGGGGCAGGGGGGACATAGACATGGGCATGGACATGGGGTGGACATGGGCATGGCATAAGCATGCCATAGGCATGGCATAGGCATAGGGCAGATGTGGACATAGGCATGGGCATGGCATGGACATGGGCAGGAGGTGGGCATGGTCATGGACATGGGCGTGCCACAATCATAGGATAGGCATGGGGGAGGGGAGGATGTAGGTATGGGCATGAGCATGCCATAGTCATGGGGCAGGGCTAGACATAGACACAGGTGTGGCATGGGGAGGTGGATATGGGCGTGGGGCATGGGCATACAGAGAAGGACTGAGGCATGGTCAATGCATGGCATGAGGCGGAGCTGGGCTGGCACATGGGTATGGACATGGGCATAGCATGGGCATGGGGAGAGGATGGGCTTAGGGAATGCATGGCTATAACATGGGCATGGGGAAGGGCTGGGCATGGCCTAGGCATGGGGAGGGGATGGACATAGGCATGGTCATGGACATGGCATGGAGAGGAGGTGGATGTGGACTTGGGGTGGGGTGGGGATGGACATGGCTTGTAGAGGGGATGGACAGGGGCATGGGGAGGGGACAGACATGGGCATGGGCATGGATATGGGCGTGGTGATGAGATGGGCTGGGTGTGAACATAAGCATTAGAAGGTAATAGTGAGGGGAAAGGCTCTGCTTGGACATGTGATAGGCATGGGTTGGGCTTGGGTATGAGTTGAGCGTAGGCATGGAATAGGCTTGGGGATGAGACGCGATGGGCATTGGTTTCAGCACGTGAATGAGACGGACATCAGGACAAGGATGGGATGGAGAGCTGCCTTGGGTGGTGCCTTCATGTCCTGGCCCTGGTGAGCCTCAGTCGCTCTTCCTGGGGTCAGGCGGGCTCCTACTTCAGCACATGTGATGAGGAGTGGGAAACTTCTGTTCCTTCCCTGCCGCTAGTTAGGCAACTTGCATGATGTCTTGCTTTTGGGGTAAGGGAGCACCATCCACAGTGGTGTCAGGAGTTTTCATCATTATTACTATTGCATAATTTTGTTGTTTAATAATTAAAATGAAATTCTCAGGAAGAAAGCCTGAAGAATTTCAGTTGCATAATTTAAGGTTACTTCTTCTTTGTGAGAAATATAAATTTCTGCCTTTTAAATATTTGTGGAGGTCTGGGGTTTTTTTTTTTGTTTGTTTTGTTTATAAACTGTAGTGACAGGAAATTAGGGCTATTTAAAGATGCTATTCAACATGGTCTGAAGGGAGAAAGGGTTGTGGTGGTGTTAAGTGGCAGGTCCTGCTTCACTGCCCGACCTTGGGCAGGTCCCTGATAACCTGTCCCTGCCAGGATTCATCACCTCTTGCCATTTACACTCAGCCCATCATTTTCTCATTCACCAAATAATCACACTTCTCTGTTTCAAGTCCCTCCTCAAAATTTACTCCTGCAAATCTTTTCAGCAACAGTCTCTACAGGGCTTATGTTGGCATCAGAAATCTTGGAGAGATACTGGATTAGGCCCTAAAACCGCACTGTAAGAAGAGTGCTGAACATAATGGACTGCAGTACTTCAAGCAGTGCTTTGAGCTACATGGGAATTGTCCTTCTCATGGCAGTCCTTTAAATCAGCCTTTTTTTTTTTTTTTTTCCCCTTGTCCTCAAATTTCCAGCTTTTGTGGAAAGCAAGAGGTAAGATTGTGTTTTAATCCAAACCCAGAAATGAGGGTAAAAAGGTGCGCAGCAAATCAGAACGTAATCTTAAACAGCAGAGTTCTCGCCATAAAGGTCTGCTTTGCACAATAGCTGCTGCTCTTCACTCTTTTTTTTCCAGACATACGTATTAAAAATAAAAATACATTTGCATTGGCCTTATTGCCTCTGGAATATATCCCACGTCAGGAATCTGGACTCTAGACAAAGGTAATTTAGGTCTCTGGAAGGGCAAAGTTTAATTGAGAAATATATATATTGTTAGGAATAGACCACATCCAAATTCAATGGTAATTGTATAAGCCTTTCAAAAATCATACAGTATGCAAGCTTCCAAAATTTCTGAACAAGAAACATTTCCATTTAAATGCCAAGAGGCAATTTTCCCTCTCTTGTTCAATACTAAATCAGTCACATGAGCAGTTTGCATTTGATTTTAGAAAGGAAATGGAACATCTTCTCTCCCAATCGCGTATAACTTTTGTTTTTTCTTGTTCTTAGTGTTCTTACTTGTTTGCGGTACTTTTCTGCAGTTTTGAAATTCTTCCATTTGAGCAGCCTGTTCACTCCAGCCATTTATTTATTTTTTAAACTCCAGCAACTTTGTTAAAAGAAAACCAGTAAACCCAAGTGTGGAGTAGAATGGTGTTTGCTTGAATTCTGGTTGGTAAATCCAAGTGTAACAGATCAGCACTGTTTGTGTAATTGGCCTTTCCCTGCTAACTGAACAAGACAATGATGCTCTTGGAATAAGAAAAAAAACCAACCCGCAATAGTAATTTAATGGGAAAAAACAACTTTGCTTAGGAAAATCCCCCTGCTTCAATTCACAGGGAATTACTGTGGTTGCAGAAGTGTGCTGCATACCAATTTGGAGGGTATTTTATGAAGATATAAATTTCCAAATGTCAATGTTCACCAGCGTGCCATAGTGTCCTGCACCACAGTAGCTTTGCACAGTGGAAAGGCTCCTTGCGAGCAGAGCCTATTAAGTCAAACTCTCTTCCAAATAGCGTTTTTGCCGAATTTGTAAAGAAGCTACATCCGTGGAACAAGAAGGTGATTGGAAAGACTAATGCATGAGCCTATTAGAACTTGTGTGCTAGGAGACAAGGAGAGCAAGTCCTGGAGCTGCCGCTCAAATTAGCACTTAATAGTCCTGATGTCGGGTTGTGTTTCCATATTGACATTTGCTCCAACAAGGCAATGAAAACACCTATTGTCAAGTCGCTATTCATCAAGACAAAAAGTTGCAACATCTGCTGTGGTCAAGGGTTTCTTGCTGAAGAAGTTCAGCAGCAGAAGTGTCATTGGTTGGTCAGGCGAGCCCTTGGCCAAGAGATGCTGCACCAGTTGACAGCCACTGCTAAAGATTTTGTTGTTTTGGTTTTTTTTTTTTTTCCCCGCTTCCAGGAGAGTAATCCAGAGGGAAAACCTCATATATTTTAATCAATGGAAGTGAAACCATTTGCCTTTCAGAGACTATAAAATAATACACACCCCAGGGTTCAATGATCTTTTCTGCTCCTCCAGAACATTCTTAAGGGGAAATCACTCTTTTCTTGATGAATGTGCAATTCAAATGTAGAAATATGCCATTCTTCATGCTTTCTCCATAGGGAGCAAAATGATTTCTGTAATTAAACCCTTTTTGCCAACATTTCCTGATGAGAATTGCTTTTTTTTTTTTTTTTTTTTTTTTTTTTGTAGGCAAGGGGAAAAGCCATATACAATAGGGTTTGCAAAACCAGGTCTGGAGGGTTTGACCTTTAAGGCTGGATTTGAATTAGACATTTTTGGTTTAAAGGCACATGAGGATGAGGCACGTGAGTAAGGGCTGCAGCTTAAGTTTCCAATCAGACACGGCTGAAAGGATATGGCTGCAGGACAAAGGAGGATGTGGGTGCCACTACTAACATTAATCTAGCTATTAGGGATGACATTAGCACTGCAAACACACAACCCAGTCTTCAGCGCACTTTAGCAGCCCCAGGTGTGTAGCCATGGTCCCTGTTGGGCTTGTGCTGAAGTCTGTACTACGGCATCATTGGTGCACTGGTTCCCATGGTAGCTAGATTGAAGACATCCAGCTTCTCCGAAATATATCAGGCTGTCATGGGCAGTGTAGACAAAACTGGTGTTAAACAAGAAGTTAAGCATATGTGTGAGCTTTTGTAGGACTTGGACCTGAAGTCCACAACACGTTCCTTGTCACCGCAGAATGGGCCATGTAATACAGAGATCAGGATATGGGACAGAGCTTTCAGCCACCTGCACAGTTGAGGGTCGAAACCTCGTTGCTGTGTGATGGGTGGCAGGGTTGAACCAGAACTAGTCGCAGAGATGAATCTTGAAGTTTCCACTATGAGTTATGTTATGTCTCTCTGCCAAAGCTCTTGAGCAAGGTGGTGGAGCAGAAATCACAGGGGGTCTTTACAAAAAGCAGGATTTCACTCCTCTTCCTCCTCAGTCCAAGGATATATGCAGCTTAACTCAGTCTGCGTTGACTCAGAGAGATGTCTCCACTGCTGGTACCATGAGGTGGACTCCAGAGTGGGGCCAGAGAAGCGTTCTCACTTATAGGGTCTTTCCTTTTACTAGCTGATTTCTAGCAGGATACTAAAGGCTGGAGAGGGTCATTCTATCCTGACTGTGCCTTTTGTAACATCTCAGTGGATCTCAGGGCTTCAGGAAGACAGAACTGAGCATCTACCCGCAGTACTGGGTCTTATACCTTTCCTTTCCCTGTTTGCAAAGTACCAGTGTCTGTCGTCGTACCTGGGAAATCAGGGGAGGCATACGATGGCGTTGAGAGTCTGCTCCTACTACTTACTCAGGGAAAGTTCCCATCAAGTGAATTGGACATTTGCCTGAGCGAGTGTTGCAGGATTCGGCCCATATGCTTCTCAGCTCTTATATTTGCATAGTGCAGAATATGCTTACAGTACAGAGCCAATAAAACAAAACTATATACAGTAAGCACAGAAAAATCAAGAGCACAGTTAAGACCATTTACAAACAGCAGCTGAGCTCTGCAGCTGACATCCAGGCTTATCACACTGTCAGGGACCATGGTCTGTTGTGGGTAATATGTACAAGACAATTATTTATAGGCAATTAGGTGGAAGGTCCTGTAAGTGTATAGGTCTCTATTTTCCCTTTCCTAAGCCTATTATTTTCTTTTTTCCCTATGAATTATTTATATTTCAACTCTGTGTGTCCTTCCTTTTTTTAAAAAAACAAACCAAACCAAACCAAAACAAAACAACAAAACCCCCAAAAAACTATGGAAAGCATTTCAGGAGGCTGCTTTCATGGAAGACACTTGTTCTTCAAGTAAGTGGTCTGGAATTGTGTAAACATGCTGCATATACCATATGTGGCCAACTTCAAACGAGATACTAGTTGATTCATTCTAATGAAGTAGAACGAAAACTCTTTTGTCTCCGGAAATTCCACTGATGTCTTATGAAGGAGGAAGAAGGTCTTCATCAAGATGCAGATCTTATCAAGAAGAGTATAAATTGCCCGGAGGATCAAATTACGCCTTTTCATAGACATATTTTCCTCTCGAAAAATTTAAAGTATGCTTTTTTTAAATCCGTGGGATAGGTTAGAATATTTCTTAATCCACAGTACATGATAAAATGGCCATGAACAACTGTAATATAATACATCTTCAGTACAACTGGCCATAAGTGTATTAGAAGAACTTCCAGACAATAATTACCCTATTACTGCACTGTGACTTCACATCCAATTTTGCTCACCTCACCGTACAAAAGGGATGGAGTAGATGACTTTTATATTTTTAATAATAATGAAATGTTCAGGATTTGATATAGAAACCTGGCTACCAAGGTAATAGGTACATATAAGAACCTATTTAGAATAGCTATGTGAATGGGAATTGCTGTTAAATTGCAATGAAATACTATAGCATATCAAACAATATTTGAAATCAAATAAAACTTGGAAGGCACTCATATTCAAGCCATAATCTCATTGTGAAGGAGACTTTTTCTGATGAAATCTGCTGGTTTAGACAACTGTGTCACATCTCCTTATTCTCCAATAAGGCCACCTATCTCGACTAACTTTAAATGACTCACTCCAGATTTATGCTTGTGCAATAGCAAAATTCATATGAATAGTCCCATTCACATGCTAGATGCTCTTGGGAAACGAAAAGCCAGTTATTTCACTCTTAGACAGCCCTGGTCTTACTAAAAGAACAGTCTGAACTGGAGACACCTCCTTCCCCCTTTAAAGAATGACCCTTGAGACAGCAGAATAGAGCCCCCACTTCCCCAACACCTTCACTTCAGGCGTCTCCTTTCCACGCATTGAGCCAATCGTTGACCTCTGAGATGGCAAAGTGCATTATTGTATGATTACAAAGAAAAGGTGAGCTTGTAATGGCACAACAGATCTGAGTACTATTACTGGCTCTGATACACATTTTCATCACTTGTTAATCTCGTAAGGCTCAAGCAAGAGCCTGTCTCAGTGAATCCTCACCAGACAAGTAAATAGCATCAACGTTTCCTCTGTCCCCTGCCTGGACCGCCTCCATCAGCAAACACGCCACCGCACACGAACAGGGAGCGATTGGGCTCTCCTCCCGCTTTCTGCTCTGTCCTCCAGATAAATTGTGTTAGTTTACTGGCAAAATCTAGTTTGTACTATTGTTTGCACTTCAGAGTCAATATGGATATGGAAGAATAAGCTGAAATATATGCCTTGTGCATCATTAATAATAGCGTAGCCTCTCCGTAGCTACGTGACAATTCCCAAACACTTAATTTAGCAGTAAGCAATTTATCATGTCTGCTGTATCACAACCAAGTAGTTCAGTATCCCCAATTTCCAAGAAGCGCTGTTCTCTGTGCCTATTTGTACTGCTTATATGAAGACAGACCAACAGTTTGAGCGCTAGCTTTCACCTCGGAAAATCCAGGTTCAGTTCCCCAGTGTAGCAGAAAATGATCTAGGCTTAAGTTTCCCCTATATAATATACAGATAAAAATACTTCCTCACTTTATCAGATGTCATGAGGATAAATGCATTAAAGACTGTAAGCCCCACCAGTACTACAATAGCCATAATTATCTCAAATAGATACATGTAGTGCAAGTACAGCGATATTTAATACATACCCTATGTAAAACCATGAGTCAGGGCTGATACGAACACAAACTGTGCTAAGGAGTTAAAAATGGTTCTTACTTGCATACTTTTCCCTGGCTTACACTCCATTAAAGTTTGTGTATCACAGACGGTCTTCGGCTCTCAGTCACGATGGAGCACGTCTGGTAGAGTCAGTGGTTTTATCCCAGTCGTACACTCGTGTAGGCAGGAGCCCATTGTCTGGGCTGAGACACTCAATCTGGAAGAGAGAGAATAAAAGGGCTCCAGTGTGTAAAGTCATTCATTACAATTTGGAATGAACAGGGAAATCAGTGGGGTTGCTGGAGGTTAAGCAAGGGCAGAAATTGGTCTTTTATCATTCAAATGCCATAGAAAAAAAAATAATATAAGAAGCAACGGATCTAATCCTGCACATCTCTACTTACGTCGCTTGCCTTTATTCATTGCAAGGGGTCACAAAGACACAATCATGTACATTTGCAGGACCAGATGCAAAATTCATTTATAACAGAATTTCATAAGCAAGCAACTTCTTTTTCCCAGGATGGAGCTCCAATGAAATTTTGATATGACCTTTATATACTTTCAGATAAAATAAGATTATTTGGATTGCCGTCCTACATAAGTAAATTTTCTACACTAACTCCAAACTCAGAGACATGAGAACATCCCTAGAAGTCAGTGAATATTTTTGAAGATTGGACCTGATGTTTTTGAAAGAGGAACTTTTTCAGTGGAAGAAAAGAAAGAAGAATGATTACAAAGCTTCCAATATTGAAGGTGCATCGGATTACTGGAAAATGTGGAGTGAAAGTTGTTATGAAATGCTCCAGCAGCATCTGTGCTTATTTTATTGTACTGGATACCCTTAGCTGTGATGACTTTATGCACAGCATCAAGAGCATGAGATGTTTTCGTAGCTATCCTACAAAGTGGAATAAAATTGTAAGTAATGCCATTTCTTTCAAAAATGCAGCGAGTGACATCATTACTTTCTGAAACTTTTTACTCTCTCCATGTCAGCGCTGCCCCACACTGCAGTCAACGTCTACAAACAAGCATCCAGACTTCAGATAAACACAGCAGGGAGGACAACTCAAAGCATCCTTGCTGATCAACAGTTCTTCAAGCAGGAAATCGGGCTCAACCAAGGGTTCCCCCCATTTTCCTGGGGGGAGGCTGATAACCACCGGAGCTTGATTTTGCTCTCGCATCAACTCTGCACATGACGATCTGCCCAACTATGGCATGTCAACTTTCGCTTCCTTTACACTCCCCACCTCACATCCCCACCTCCCCCCTCATAAGGGGCCAGAGGATGCTACAGAGGAGGGATGCTACCAAATGTACCATCTGTATCTAAGAGGCTAAATAAAATAAGGAGTTGATCCTATAGATTGGTACTCAATCATGAGTCTAGCAAGAACCAAACAGTCCAAAACCTGAACTTCTACTGTGCACCACTACTGCTAAACCCCAGAAGTTGAATTTTTGCTGTTACATTTTCACATTTAGAGACTAGAGCTTTAGAGAGTGATGCTTAAGTTGTGGGTTTAGCATTCAGTAGACAGTAGATTTTAAAACAGTCTTTTTTCTTCTTTGAAATCCCCAGATACAGGCTATGTTGCCTGTTAGGCTTGATCATGCCTGATCCAGCCAGATCAGAGCTGGGTCAGAGCATGGGTTCAGTCATTTGCGGGATGAGAGACTACAGTCTTAATATGCTGTTTAATTTATCCTATTGGGCGGGGTAAAGAAAGCCATCAGAAAAGGTTTCATGAGCCTATTGGGTCGGATTAAGAAAAGCCACATGAATGCCTTTAAATGACAATACACAAAGGAGTAATGGAGCAAGTGACAAATACGCGTTCCTTTCCCTTTCCCTTTTGAAGGAGTAGCTACCCCAGTTTGCTGTGAATCTACCGAAGACAGAACAGGACTTAAACTCACACCTGCAAAACGAAATAAGGTACTTCACTTACTTTTCCTGCACATCTCTCTGCAGAAGTGCCTGACACATGACATCTGTTAATGAGGGTCATAATCCCCCCATCCTATAACCCCATACTAGTAGTGCTTAGACCCGATGGCCTCTTCTCCTAAGGAAATAAGGCTTTTATAGGAGTGCTGTCTGTCCATCTGGCTCCCCATCTGTCAGTCCTGCACCCAGCAATATATTATGAACCTGGTGGCTAATTTCACCCTGTTCTCTAGAGGGGCAAAAGCTTAAAAGATATAAATATCCCACATGTTTTATGAAAATCAGTGGTGCGGGAGAGAACGACAAAGCACAGCTCGTTTGAGTGAAAGGCGGCAGTATAAGCTCGTTAGCTAATTGCTTGGCTCAGGCTGCCAGCTGGCCAGTCAGCACGTGCAAACTGGCCAGCCCAGCTACCTGTTAGTGACTTCTTGGATCTTCACACAACTCATCTGGCCAGCCAGCAAAGAAGGAGAGGAGCCCCTTGTAGAGGGAATAAGCGTGTGCAAGGGTAGACAAAAAATGGAAATGAAGATGTGTCGAGGTGCTGAGGTCAAAGAGAAAACCATGTTATTGAAGTGGGGAAGCAAAGAGCAAAGAAAGGATGGAGAGTACGATGTTGTGGAGGAGGGACTTGTGATTTAAATTGCTAACAGAGCAACTTTGTTCCTCCTGTGTTGGAGGACAGGATTGGACTTAGCTCCAACATAAGAAGGACACGGACCTGTTGGAATGAGTCCAGCGGAGGACCACAAAAATGATCAGAGGGCTGGAGCATCTCTGCTATGAGGACAGGCTGAGAGAGTTGGGGTTGTTCAGCCTGGAGAGGAGAAGGCTCTGGGGACACATTATAGCCCCTTCCAGTACCTAAACGGGGCCTACAGGAAAGACGGGGAGGGACTCTTTATCAGGGAGTGCAGCATTAGGCGAGGGGGAATGGTTTTAAACTGAAAGAAGGGAGAATTAGATTAGCTATTAGGAAGAAATTCTTTCCTGTGAGGGTGGTGAGACACTGGAACAGGTTGCCCACAGAAGCTGTGCATGCCCCATCCCTGGAGGTGTTCAAGGCCAGGTTGGACAGGACTTTGAGCAACTTGGTCTAGTTGAAGATGTCCCTGCCCAGGGCAGGGGTTTGGAACTAGATGATTTTTAAGGTCCCTTCCAACCCAAACCATTCTGTGATTCTCCAGTGAGGACTTTCCTTCTTTATCTTCAGAGCCTAAGAACAACCACTCAAGTTAAAAGCAAAGGTCCCCATAATACCTTGTTTCAGATGGTTATCAATAGAGAATCATTAAGGAAAGAGCAGAAAAAACAGATATAAGCAGAGAACAACCTATGGAAGGAGCCCTATTGTTCCCTCTCCACAGCCAACAAACAGAGGCACCAGAAGACAAATTGGATTACATTTCAAAAGTTCAATTTAAAAGGCATGCAGTAAATTTGCCACAGTGCCAAAGTCAGAGCATCCAGTCTCCAAACCTCTGGTGCGGGAATTTCCCTGCTGTAAGTGGCAGCGGAGCTGCTCTGCTCACCTCCGTGTCCAGCTGGCAGGCGCCGTGCTTGGGAGTGAATTATTACCCGTGGGCCGACAGCGGAGAATGAAAACCTACTTCTGGCTCGGTCCTACCATCAGTTAAGCAGATCCCACTGCCATTCCTCTTTCAAATACATTTTGTCACTATTTAGTACCATTCCACTCCCAGAACACTCTGTTTTCCCCTTCCCCCAATCCCTTATCCCTTACGTTCCCTTCTGTGTTTAACGCACATTCACCCACAGCATAAAACGTAAAGGGCAAACATTGAGGACAGACAGACACCTAAAAAATCAGCTGAATTGAGAATTTCCAGTGTCAGATGATAAGGCAACCAGGATAACCTACTGATAAAATACGTGGTAAGCAAACCCTGTGATCTACACAGATAGCTTAAGCTTCTGCAGTGCTAATTGCTATTACAACCTTAAGCTAACATTTGAGCCTTTCTTTTGAGCAAGGATGTGTAACAATTAGATTACAGGATTTGAGGCATTACAAAGAGAGATAAAAGCGGCAGTTTCCTCATGGTATGCGGTATTTTGTTTACACAGAGATAATAGCAGTGATGATAATATTAATAATAACTATTCTATTTAAGTCCAAATTCTGATTTCGGGTGCATCAGACCAGACCTGGAATAAACCTCTTGCCTGCAATAGAACTATCCCGAATTTACTGGGGATGGAGCATGCAGATGTCTAGTCAGGGATCATTTTGCAGCTGCTGGAGAGCCCAGCATGGTGCATGATGAGCTCTACATACCCACAGTAGTAAATAGTGACCAAACAGTTCTGAAGCAGGGCCTGAGCTGGGATATTTCTCTTTACTTCTGTCCTGAGCATCTCTGCGAGCTCTGATGGCATCTATTGCACCCTGCTCCCGATGAACATGTGGCAACTCCAGCAATGAAAGGCACCTCTGTTTTTTTGCTCTCTACCATCCTTATGCTTTCCTCTCGCCCCCTCCTCCAAATGTATGTGCATATGTAAAAACACAATATGCTTGAATTCAGTGATAATGCATAGCATGGGGAAAAAAACAAACGCTAAACTACAGACAAAGAACAGTTCACTATAGCAGCGTGCCAGGTTTAATACGTGTTGATTCAACGTGCTTGGGTCAACATCTTTAAAACTTTCTACAGTGCATTAAAAAGAAAAGGCATCTTCTTGCACATATTTTTAGGGAATATTTTTCTATTGTGCAATGTTTTTTTTCTTTATGTCTTCTCCTAGGCACACATGAGGAAAAAATAAATCACCCCATATCCATAACAGCAGCCAGCTTTTCTGATGAACCACAGGTTCCTTTGCGTGAAAGAAAAGTCAGCTCACGCAGACGAGCATTTGGCCCCTGAAATTTTGCTGCTGCTGAGATCCTGGAAAATAAATGACAACCAATCCCCCTGGCCAAAACCAGAAACGGAGATTTTCCTCTGCTTTAGATACTAAAATCAAACATCCTAAGTATAAGAATTTTTCAAGTATTTATCACCAATGTCCTGGAAGAGGGAATCGGTCACACAAAGCAAAGCAAATGTGTGTATGCACTCAGGAATATTAAAAGTTCTATTACAGCATTAAAAAATAAACATATCTGCTAGCAGTGGGTTTGAAGTATCTCCCAGCAGCTGAAAAACATAGTCACGCGCAGCAAATAAGCAAAGCAACTTAACAGAAAAAGACAAGTTTCCTTGTTTTAGCAAGCCCTCATTTCACTTTTAGAGTGTCATAAATATATAGGAAGTCTAAAAGCAGGCAAGGTAGCCAGATAGCATGACGTTTTTTCTTACCCATAGGCACCAAGGTCCTTTAAGAGAGCTGCATCCTGCAGACTGTCGATACTTGGTTGAAAACTTGAAAAACAGGTTTTAAGCAAAAACCCTTTTGAGAATTAGATCCAGACTCAAGAGGCTAAAAGCATCACTTGAAACAGCCGGTTTAATTTATTCAAATAAAAGCCACATAGCTCAAGGACAGGTAAGTAGGTAAATAAGCCATCACCAGCCCCTTCTTGGCAAAGAAAGGTACCGTGAAAAGCCTGCATTAAAGTAGATCTCTGCGTAGGAAATGAAGGAGCCTCAGGTACAGACATTTGATTTATTTTTTTCTGAGTGTGGCACAGGGGAGCGTGCACTGGCTCAACCTGTTGTAATCGAACATGTGGGTTGCTAGTTGTTGCGATGATATTGCAGCAGCCTCTTCATTAAAGAGGCTGTGTCTTTAGCAGCAAAGATTAATTTCCTACATATGAAATCAAGACATTGCCAGTGCTGCTACTGCTCTCTGTTGCTCTTTTCTCCCTCTTCACCTCTTTTTTTTCCCCTTCTTTCTTTCTTGTAGTGAGCAGGAAGGAATGCGGTGAAGGAAGGATAGGTACTATATGTTTCTCATGTGCTGAGCTGACAATCCTTTTGCTACTTGATTTCACTTTAACAGGATCTTCTTGTTACCCACCTACTGTTGCTCAGCGTGGAAAATCCGTGCATCAAAAGGTTGAAAGCTTGAGGCAAAACTTGCCTCCCTGCAGCTCTAGATCGGGTGAGGGAGAGACAAAGTCATCTGGTTGCTTTGCAAACAGTATTAAGGCAGTTCAGGGAAGTGTAGGTTAAGGACATTATCTTCCCCATAAATTAATCTCCAGCAGGCTTCTACTCTTTCTAAAGGCAGAGAAGCTAAGGGAAGAGTCAAATGTATTTTAAAAGTGTACAACTGTCAAGGAGAAGTGGTCAAGAGATTTCTTCCATGTGAGACGTGAGTGCATTTTTGTTCAGTTTGTGTAGGCGTGTGTGTGTGTGTGTGTACACCCAAAAGGGACCCTGTGACGGAGAGATGTGAGTGTGACAAGCAAAAGGAGAGGGAAAACCCCCCACAACTATGTGTCTGGGCAGCCTTCAGCTCACAGAATCACAGAAGGGCTTGGGTTGGAAGGGACCTTAAAGATCATCTAATTCCAACCCCCTGCCCTGGGCAGGGACACCTCCCACCAGACCAGGCTGCTCAAAGCCCCATTCCAACCTGGCCTTGAACACCTCCAGGGATGGGGCATTGACAACTTCCCTGGGCAACCTGTTCCAACCTGTTCCTGTGTGTTGGTGTGCGGGAATATGAGTGTGCATCCTCACACGGACTCACTTGTAGGTGGTGCTGGGACCACCTCTACGAGCCCAAGACCTTTCAAGAGTGTCCCTCCGTCATCCCCGCTGACGAGTTTCAGAGAAAAGACAACCCGGTTTAAAGCAGCCTCTGGAATACAATGTTAAAACCTTACACTAAAAGCAAAACTGTGTTTGGGACTTAAAATCCACTCTCTACCTAAGTCTTATTGCAGGGGGGGTGTACGTGAGAGTCAGCTGGGAGACACCTCCCTTCTTGGTCTGAGGGAAAGGGAGGGTAGGACCATTGCGGCGAGGAATCAAAAGGGATTAAATTAGGCGTTTGTGTTGGTGGGGAGGGGGGGGCAATTTCAGCTCTGCAAACACAAAACCTGACATTTTTCCCGGCTGCTCTGCACAGCGGCAGGACGGAGCACGCTGGGAAGTGCGTGTGTACCACTTCCCTCTGCTGGAGGCAGCCCAGACTGTTACCTGCCTCCCTCCATGCAAAGAGATTTCTATAGGTACCGAAAACGCTCCAACCCCTACCATCCGGCACAGCAGCAATAATGAAGTGGTCACGAATCATTTCAGTAACTTCCATTTATATAAAAATCTCAGCGCTGACGGTGGGGTGGAACAGAAGAGCCCTTACGGCACGCAGGAAAAACAGGACCAGAGGAAAGGGATGTGCGCCGCAGAGATTGTTTAAGCTGACAGGTTTTGAAAGGAGCCGGAAAACCACAGCCTGGACATGTAACACTTCTTAAAAGAAGAATGAACGGTCTGATTGCTCACAGCTTTGCACAGCCACGCACATCCCCCCCCCTGCCACCGACATTCTCTGCAGCACCAGTCAGGGAGTGCTGTGGGGTTTTTTAATATGCTGACATCCATAAAACCACGCACTGATCAGGCTTGTTTGGGGATTTGTGCAGGATCACAGGTCAAGGGCATGTGGGGGACAGAATAAATCAGTGGAGAGAAGAAGAATCTGTCTGCAAGCCATCTTCCCTGCTCCCCTCTTGCATCATCTTCAGGCATTAAAATACCGAGTGTGATATTGTATAACTGATAACTTTCCCCACCTAGCTCTTACTTATAGATTGTAAACATCAGTGGTTTAATGACCACGGCCAGCTATTGGCTGTAGAAATGTATAGTCCAGATGGAAATTGATTTTTTTTTTTTTTTCTCTTTCAGATGTGCAGAACATCTCCAAATATTTAATGTGCTATATTTCCCCTTAGATAAATACTCATGACTTTCTCCATTAGCCCTGTGGGACCAGACCCAACTGGACCATCACGCTTGCCAGCCCACTGACTGCCACAGGTTTTAAGAGTACAGGTAGTGGGAAAGTCCTGAACACTCGGGACTGGGCAGGAGCCTCTGCATCTCCCATGGGTGGCCTCCTGATACTCTGCCATTTTACTGATATCATCCTTGTCATTGCACTCTCATGAGTGTTCTTGTAAGAGGAGCCATAACCTGGTAGCACTTTACCATCAATACACTAAACCCTATAAAGACTTTTATTCTTTAAGCGCCAGACAGCAGACAGCCGTTGCAGGGAGACACAAGGAGGTTTCACAACAGGATGCACAGTTGGAGGGGAAAGTTTTACATTTATTACAAACATATTATCCACTAGAAAATGCAAAAAAAAAAAAAAAAAAAAAAAGGAAAAAGTCAAGCTTCTGTTTTGTTCACAAGCCTTTCTTGTTTACCTACCTGTTTCTTCAAATAACCTGATTCTGTAAAGGATGTGTATTCTCCCTAGTTTTTCTGCAATCTCAGTGGCTGTAGACCAGCTGCCCATGCTGCCCGCTGTCACATTTACCCACACCTCTGTGAAACAAGGCCCGTTCTGTGCTTCAATTGTAAACCCAGCTTCAGTAAAACATCACCAAATGTCCCTTTTGTATGAAAAATGGGGAGTGAGGAAATATGTGGAGAGATTCCATCATGTCACTACATATTTAGCTATTCTTGAGGAGGGGGGAAGGGTGGCATTTGCCTCACAAACTGAATTATGACACTGATCTAAACTAGCAGAGATGCTTGTTGCAAACAGGAGGAATAAAACTGGCCAGTTTCTTTGTTAAATGAGCAGCTGGAAATAAAACGGAAACAAGTTTTCTGTGCCTCACATGTTTGCACCTACATCGACGTTTTACTTTGCATCAGGAGGGTGCTATTGAGGCACCCAAATTGTTGAGGGACCCCACTCGCAGTTATTTGGTTTGCATCTCAGAGTTGCCTTGGAGAAATCTGGATCCCTTTCAGATAGAAGTGAAGGAGGAGATGGGCTTCAGAAGTTCACTTGACATGTTCCAGCCACTAATTAGCATTTATTCCATGGGACTAGAGTAGACCTAGCTTCAAGCAACACACCAAAAAGATTATAACGGGGATGTCAGGGCTTCAGAATAAACTCCTTCAGTCTATGAATCTGCTCCTGCTATGCTGTACTATGTTGCTCATGTAGCTGTAGCTCAGTTGGAACTAAATGATCTTTAAGGTCCCTTCTAACCCCAACCATTCTGATTCTATGATACGATAAGTCAAAGTGCTCTTCTTCACCCAAGTGCGAGTATGAAGAAAGCCATGTGATAAAAACCCAAATGACAGCCTGAGGGACATATGAAAGGCGATCCAGCCAAGGTCAGCCCAAGGCATCCCAGGCTATGTCCACACTGGCATTTCTACAGAGATTAGAGGGATAAACTAGTAGGATAGGTCTTGTTATGCTGATGGAAGAAGACAGCTGAAATAGACTAAAACTGTGATATGTCAATATATTCCTAGATATTAAGGCAGAATTCCTACTGATGGCCTATGACACAGATAGGAGTTGTTGTAGAAAAGCTATTGAATCAAAGTGGAAAATTTAGGGAAAGAAGATGATGATCTATCTAAGCACCGTCCCCCCAGCTAATTGCTTTGCACCTGAATTTCAAGAAATCGCACAACGGCAGTTGTGCAAAACAGAAAATATGGGTTATTAGTTCATGTTTGAAAATAATGACTAAATTTATCTAATGTACAACTACACTGAAGCCAAACAAATTACAGAAATGAGGTTAGTCTGCAGTGCCCATTCATGCCTTTGAGATTTAAATGTCATTGAAAGTTTGGAAAATTAGGCTTCCACTTATTGTGTCAAATCGATGACAACCTCCATAGGCATTTCTTTATTCATATTAAAAAAGAAAAGAAAAAATGAAATAAAGAAGGAGGCAAAAAGAAGAAAAAGGAGAAAGAAAATGAAAATGAAAATGAAAATGAAAATGAAAATGAAAAGGAAAAGGAAAAGGAAAAGGAACAGGAAAAGGAAAAGGAAAAGGAAAAGGAAAGAAAAAATGAAAAAAAGATAAAAAGAAAAAAAAAAGAAAAAGATTAAAAGTTAGCCAGACTGTTTTATGATGTATATTAAAAGGACTGGTCTCTGAATGAAGAGTAAACAACAGATTGTCTTCTTTCTTCCTTCTTCGTGATAAAGAAATTCTGATTTTCTTACTTCAAGCAAGGAAATCTAACTAAGAGATAGAGCACACTGATCACAGCACAGACACTTTACTTGCAATAGCATTTGGTCCATGTCTGATATCCTTGTATGCGTTAATCTGGCAATGAATGTGCCTGCAGTTAGGGAACTGTACTAGAAAGAACACTAACATTTAAATCTCTCTAAATAACTTTTAAAATGGTTTGCATCTTATTTTCCAAGCATTCCCTGTCATTATTACTCTCCCTTAACCAGGAAAAATAAGAGGGGTATAAATAAAATCAGAAAGGGAATACAGTTCAATGGTGACTTCTCTTGGAGAGGGAATGAAAAAGAAAATATTCTTCATCTCGTTAGAGTGCGTGCCTGCAACACGGTGAGCCTGAGCAGGGACAGTGATGGAGAGAGAGACCTGAGGCAAAGCAAGAACTGGACCAGGAGCTTCCCAGGGATTGTCACATTTGGCTGAGGACAGAGAAGTTTGGCAGGGCTACAACCAGTCCATCATCCTGCTGGAGAAAGAACTCCAGGCCATCAGGTTGATTAGGGAGGAAACGTTGACCTTAATTTTGTTTACAAAGATGCTATTCCTTCCTTAAGTTGATTTGAAGGGAAAAAAAAAAAAATTAAAAAAAAACCCAAAGATGCAATGTTTTTTGTAGAAGTGAAATACAAAATAATATAACATATGTTTATCCACAAGAGGAAACTGTTTTGGTCTGCATATGCCAACGCAGAGCAGGGGTGCAAGCAGAGAGGTACTGTAGCATCCATGGCCCCAAGAGGAGTCACGATGCTCACAGAGGTCTGAACAGAGGATACCACAGTGAAGTTTCAGTCCTTAGACAAGGCATTTCAAAGCCTCAGTTTCTCTTGGCCTGTTAAATACTACATATTTTCTGAACCTTTCACAGATCTTTGATATCGTCTGCTAGAAGGAAGGCTAATTCTGCTAAAATATTTAATAACAGATGTCTTCCCATCCACAGGAGAAGAGAGTTTTCAGAAGAGCTGCAGCATTTGACCATCAACTTTGTAGAGCTCTATCAGACCTGAGAACTGCAAGAAATATTATAAAACTAAATATCACTTCTCTTTTCTTGTGGATTTACATAGTAAGATGCGTAAGAGTCTTTCCAGAGGTGTCCTTGCTTAGGACTGGGCTTTTCCTGCAGCTTTTTTCTGTTCTTCTGCCTTGTGCTTTGCTCTGTACAACTGTTTGCGACAACTCGTGAGCAATCTATGCAGAGGTAGGCCCAGCTGAGAATTATTATTATATTCAGACAGCTTTATGCATTGATGGAAGATAAAATACACCCGTCTCCTTAATACTATGTATACACTTTCTCCATATATAGTATTGAAGTTTCCTTAATGACATTCTAACCATTCTAACCAGTGGCTTGCTTTTATTTTTATACTTTTTTTTTTTCTTTAGACCTACCACAGTAGTGTTCAGACTGAATCAAGACAGTTTTGTTTAGTTTTATTCCAGACTATATAGTTTCTAACATCTCAGGGACACTGTGGTTCAGAGCATAACTCTTCAGACCAGGAGCCTGGACAACTGCTACTGCACAACTGTGCACTCAAGTCTTCTTCACTTCTTTGTAAGGTGAGGAGAGCAGTGATTTGTAAAACTGCCTTGAGATCTGTGTCAGGTAGATGCCAAGTGGGACTCTAAATATAATTTGGGCAGCTAAAGGGGCTGGAGCCAAGTTCCTTCAGAAGCACATTTTTAAACCAAGGATGCTGAAAATCTCAGGCTCCCTGTCTAAGGTAGAATGCTTTCAAAGCTTGCCAGATCATCCGCATTGAATTCAGCGAAAAAAATTCAAGAAGGAAAGGAGTACTGTCAAGAAGGCAGGTGGCCTTGGCCAAGCTCTCTTTGGCCACTAAAATCAGCAGGATCGACATTAAGTATTATATTAAAGTTAAGATTGTTAGAAGACTGCATTCTTCATCTAGCAGAGATCCAGAACTTCAACAAGGATTTTGGGCCGCTAATAAAATTAAGAGTAAATATGTGTTCCTACACAGAAAAACAGCCCAGCAATTTTTCATTCTCTCCGTCATCACTGATTTCTGGTTAAAAAGTCCATAATGCACGGTAGCTGCTGAAGCGCTGCTAAGATTTCTAAAGCAAAGTCACTGCAGCCCATTGCGAAATCTATTCCCCATTCTTAAGGTTCAACAACCGGTGGGGCAGAGCTGTTAATATGAATTTCTATGCTGATGCAGCCATAGTGTTAAATGACAAGGATGACAGTATTGCTAATTTACGCAGGCACTGAAAAGAGAGCTAGCCCATAATTTTGTTATGTTTTCAGGGCTTGACTTTTGTTCTAAATGTCAACAGGGTGTGCAAATGCCATGCAAGTCTCCCTTAGGACTTGGCTCAAGTTCATATACAGATACTTCTGAGGATGCCTTGGATTCATGAACTTAAAAAAACTCAGCTTAAATATAGAAAGCGAAAAACAGCCTTGATAGATAATGTAAAAATAGTGTATAAACTCCTGAGGATTCTTAGGTATTTGTACTTATATATGCATTCATCCGTACACACACACATACACACACTTGTGTCTTATGCACACAGGATTTTGAGTTAAACTCATTGGCCAATTTTAAACACTCCTAAAGAATAAAGTCTATTTTTCCAATTTGCCTCATTGGATTATATTTCTAACTGAGTTGCCTGGTTTTCCCAGTTTCCCTTTTAATTAAAATTTAAAATAAAAGTGGATGTTGAAAACTTCTTAGAATGATAGTCCTGGAAGCTGTCTCTTCAAAAGAAATAGTATATAAGCACTGGGAGAGGAGACTCCTCCAGACTACTCCAACAGTACACCTCAGCCTTTTTCTGCAGGATAATGCTTATAGATGTGAAAGACCTGATGACACAAAAGTTCCTATGTAGATCCCTCTGGGGCATGGCAGCGCTGAATTGCTTGGCAGGGATGAATGGAAAAATCTGTGCAAAAAGCTGCCCTTGCACTTGTTCATGCAAATAGAGGGCTTGTGTAGAACTTCACTGTGTGAAGATCTGGAAGGCAGAGCCTGTTCTTGACCAAGATATAGGTATTTTAGATGTTATTGCTCCCTGAATGTGTGGAGAGCGTAGAAAGGTTTGAAGAGGAGAGGTTCTTGAAAGAGGACCTCTCTGTTCTTTTGGTAGCATTTTCAGATAAATTTCCTTGGTAGGTAGACCCTGGGAAAAATTGAGTGAAAGGGTAAAAGAAGTTGAGAAATAGTCTAAGAATCAGGCAAACATAAGGATGAAGAACCTTAAAGATACGGGAAGGTCTGTGAACTTCATAGGAAGAGTCATCTGGAGCAGTAGAAGCATTGTGTCTCTTATGAAACCACAGGGTATTTGGTAGGCTACCAAAAAAAACCCCAAAACCAAAACAAAAAACCCAACCCAAAAAGTTTTAGTGGAAGGCTAAAGGCCCCAGTATAAGAAAGACATGGACCTGTTAGAGGAGGTCTAGAGAAGGGACATGAAAATGTTCAGAGGGCTGGAGCAACTCTCCTATGGAGACAGGCTTCGAGAGTTGGGGTTGTTCAACCTGGAGAAAAGAAGGCTCTGTGGAGACCTTATAGCTGTCTTCCAGTACCTGAAGGGAGCCTACAAGAAAGCTGGGGCTTGTAGTGACAGGACAATGGATAACATTTTTAAACTAGAAGAGGGTAAATTTAGATTGGATTTAAGGAGGAATTTTTTTACAACGAGGGTAGTGAGACACTGGTTGCCCAGAGAAGTTGTGGATGCCCCATCCCTGGAAGTGTTCAAAGTCAGGTTGGATGGGGCTCTGAGCAACCTGATCTAGTTGAAGATGTTCCTGCTTACTGCAGGGGGGTTGGACTAGGTGACCTTTCATGGTTCCTTCCAACCCAACACATTCTATGATTCTATAAAAGATTTCAGACACAAACTGAGTAGTAGCAATTCTTCTTTTGGAACTTTTGGAACAGTACTTCTCTTGCAGGCTAAATTCTAGTTTCTCTTCATTTCCATTAAACCAGAACTTTGCAAGTAGCTCGGGTCTCCAAAATATCAGAACATTCAAAACATAAAAATATTCCACCTATTCCTGTTGAATTTGAATCTTAAAACTTTCCTTTTCCCCCACGCATAGGCAGTAGATTCGTTTTTTCTTTGCCACTTCTATTACTTGACTCTTGTCATTGGAAATGGTGTGGATCGGACACCTTGATTCATAGAAAACAAACAGGTTACCAGCATTTAGGAATCTGCTAGTCTGACGATTTGGCAGCGTAAAATAAGTTACGCCTATGCCCATCTCTCCACATAGGTAATGAGTTGGTTGATTTACTTCATTAAGGGAAAAAAAAAAAAAGTAAATATGCTTTGGCCAAAACCCAATTCCTAATACTAGGAGTTGCCTTTGTCCCAGAAATAAACATTTATGCGCTGCATGAGTAGTAGTCAATGACATGACATTAAGCTAAACACGCACAAAGTGCATATTTTGGAGGACAGTTTCCTCCCATTCTCAAAGTGAAACAAAAGACGGACAAATAGCATTTCTGCAACTTTCTCCCTCCCCTTTCTCTTTACTTAGAGGCGTACAAAAAATAAGGTTAGCTTGGACTTACACCTGAACAAAGCATAGAAGATCCAGTTTCTCACAGACGTTGAGATTATTCAAATTCAATCTGTGACACCTGACCCTCATAGCAAACTTCCTAGTAGCTCAGTTGGTTTTCCAGTTTTGACTTGTCGTCACCTCTTCGCCAGATTGGGTATATGACTATTATACACATTTAGAAATCAGTTAGACATTCTTGTAATAATATTTGTTTTTATAAATAATGAGACCACACACACACACACACACAAATCCTTTTCCAATTGTGATCTTGGACATAAAACATCATTTATGTTCATGAAAACTAAGCCTTACCAATCCAACCACCACCACCATCAAGCTTCACCTCTTCTACTGTTCAGCTTTCATGCCAAACACTTCTTATCCCCTTATCATAAAGTAGTGAGCATGTAGACTTCTTTGAAGCCAACATCAATGCTGATCTTTTTTGGCACCATACAGAGGGAGGTACAGAGTTATAAAGCTGCTGGCAATTACCTTTCCTTACTGACTGAACATCACTTGAACATGTGGTATGCATTGCAGCAAGCTGAATGTTTGACATCCCAAATCCTTCCTTGTCAAAGCAGGAGCAGTACCGATCCCACGGCTACAATGGCTTCGTTCCTTGAAAAACTGCTAGCAGCTATTGTTTTTTTCAGTTTTATTCTATAACAGGGTTTCAAAGTTGTCTGTTGAATGTCAGTATCAAAGACGAAGCTGATTTTATTCCTATATTTTGGGCTTTTGAGTTAAATATACATTTTTGAAATGTGTTTCTGAGGCTTCCCTTACTAATGAGCGTTTTCAGAAATAAATATTGGGTGTCACAAAAAAAGTGTTTCCATTTCTGTTCCACTTCCTGTCATTTTGTAAACGCTTTTGAAATCAGCCAGTCAAAATAGTAAACAGATGTTCTGATAATAATTAACAAGTATTTCTGCAAGTAGGGGAAGTAACAGTGCCTGCAGCCCTACGGGTTTCTGTTCTTCTCTATCTACAATCCCACTCCACCACAACAGCCCCATTTTTCTCCCTTCCTTTTTGACTTCCCTATGATCTCAGCTTCCACTTCCAAAGCCTGCAGATGTCCTGTAGATAATAATTTCCCCTCGCTACCCTCCACGCCTCCAGGCTCTCTACTAAGTCTAGCAATTAACAGCTAGCGAAAGGTACCACATGCTGTGGCTGGTTCCAAAATATACATGTGCTAACTGGCTGGTCCCTACATACAGGCTGATTGGGCAGTGTCAGACCAGCTGAGGTTTGCTCCCAGATTCGGGGGGTATTAATTTTAGTCTTTTCCTTCTACTCTCCCATTAATTTTCATGAAACTTATCAGTAGCGCATTATATTTTCTTGGAGACTTCTAGCCCTTGTGCAACACGATTAATTCAACGATGATTTCAGTTTTTAGTAAGGGTCCTGATAAACAAATGGACAGACAGAACAATTGCATAAGGCTTCAGGAACCCAGAGTGAAAATTAAACTGTCACGAAGCTTGTGCTCTAAGGAGCTCAGGAGACCTGATATCTATTCATGAGTCCAGAGGAGGCCACGAAGATGATCAGAGGGCTGGAGCACCTCTCCTGTGAAGACAGGCTGAGAGACTTGGGGTTGTTCAGCCTGGAGAAGAGAAGGCTCTGGGGACACATTATCACCCCTTCCAGCACTTAACGGGGGCCTACAGGAAAGATGGGGAGGGACTCTTTATCAGGGAGTGTAGCAATAGGACAAGGGGTAACATTTTTAAACTGAAAGAAGGGAGATTTCATTTAGACATTAGGAAGAAAAATTTTTTACTGTGACAGTGGTGAGACACTGGAACAGGTTGCCCAGAGAAGTTGTGGCTGCCCCATCCCTGGAGGGGTTCAAGGCCAGGCTGGACGGGGCTTTGAGCAACCTGGTCTAGTGGGAGGTGTCCCTGCCCAGGGCAGGGGGTTGGAACTAGATGATCTTTAAGGTCCTTTCCAACCCAAACCAGTCTATGATTCTATGATTCTCTCAATTCTACCAATTCTATGAATTCTACTTCGTGACAGTGTCTCATCAGAGAGAAAAATATTATCGTCCTTAATTTATAAATGGGTCAACAGAGGCATGAAGAGGTTAAGAGACTTCTCAAGGTCCTACACCAAGCCTGTGGCAGGGCCAGGGATATTTTTTGACTGGCCTGTACTGTAACTTCAAAGCTACTGTACTTAATTGGGTCCTTAGTAGAGATGTGGCTTTGCCATGAAGTAGGACTAGGAATAAAGGTGCGAATCACGGAGAACCTTTTGGTATGGCTGACATGTCCTGACTTACTGGATCCTTGACCCACCCTTCTTACAAGCAGTGGATACTGTTACCTGAGCCATACTCCCTGTCTGGGGAGAGGGACAGAAAGGGATAAGGGACTCAGATGACGCTTGCAGACTCGCTAAATTTGTGTAGGTAAAATTTTCTATCCCTGGTGCCCACCTTGTGAGCCCTTGGCTCTTCACATTTGCCTTGTGTGTTCTCAGCAGCTCATCCTCAGATCCTGCCGTGGCTCAGATCATTTCTTCTTTCCTCAGGGCTCCTCTTGCATTAATACTGACCTTGCCCAACTTTCTCCTGCGACTAGGGTTGCTACTGAGACCGTCTTTGCACTGCCTCCTCTCAAGTTCAGATGCTCTCCATCAAGCCTTCTCTGTTAGCCCTTTCCTCTCCTTAAAGCAGATGACAGTCCCGGCTGAAGGATACCCGCCAAGGGACACGTGCATTGGCTGAAAAGGCAATAAACCTCAGGAGCCCTAATATGATATTCTGCATCTCAGTGAAGTGAATCACAAAAACTTTATTCCTCAGCTCTTTCTCCCATAATCCCATGATTCTTGTTGCCTGGAGTTGCACCACTTGTTCTTAAAGGCTTTGGTCTCAGCTGAGTTTCCCTGGATTTCTTGGTATTTTTTTCACAACCACCATCTTACAATTCTTTAAACTCCTTGTGTATGACCGTATCCCCCGGTCTCTATCACCTGATCTGTTTTGGTGACCTCCTCACATACCTCATAGAGAGAGGTTCGAGACATTTACCAGGGAAATCTCCGTCCTTCAGACTCAGCTTTGTTTTCCCAGACTGAATGGCTCTTAAAACACTGGGAGTTTGTATGATGAAGGACTCTGAACCCCATGAAAGACTCTGTGATTTGCACAGCTATTGGTATTTTAAACCACAGTGCTTAGATCTTCCTACACCTCATGATATGAAACATGTTTACGCTTATGAGTCGAATTATTTTTAATGAAATTAAAGTGACTGCTAGGTTTTCCTTATTATCATGTCCTTAGAAAAAGATAGCCTTGGGACCATCTCAGATCATTTTAATAAGACACAAATATTTTGAACATGTCTTTTCTTCATTCCTCAAATGTAGGTTTGCCTACTAGAAAAAAAAGAAGTGAGAAAATGTGACATTGTTTTTAAAGACAGTTCAAACCGAAGAGGGAAGGGAAGGGAAGGGAAGGGAAGGGAAGGGAAGGGAAGGGAAGGGAAGGGAAGGGAAGGGAAGGGAAGGGAAGGGAAGGGAAGGGAAGGGAAGGGAAGGGAAGGGAAGGGAAGGGGAGGGGAGGGAAGGGGAGGGAAGGGGAGGGAAGGGGAGGGAAGGGGAGGGGAGGGAAGGGGAGGGAAGGGGAGGGAAGGGAAGGGAAGGGAAGGGAAGGGAAGGGAAGGGAAGGGAAGGGAAGGGAAGGGAAGGGAAGGGAAGGGAAGGGAAGGGAAGGGAAGGGAAGGGAAGGGAAGGGAAGGGAAGGGAAGGGAAGGGAAGGGAAGGGAAGGGAAGGGAAGGGAAAGGAAAGGGAGGGGAGGGGAGGGGAGGGAAGTGTAATTTAATCTCTGCTTTTCTATCAAATTGTTTTGCTGCTCATCAACGAATCAGAGATGAAAAAAATAATAATCTCACAGATTAGCTACAGGTACCTGCATTCAGTTCCTCTCTGTCATGGTGACTTTATGTGTCACCTTGGGCTAGCCATTTCCTCATCTTAAAAAGTAGTATCAAAATATATTCTTGCGTTTTTGGCTGAAATAAATCATTAGCTCATCAGACAAGCCTTGCCTGTCACTATAGCCGTGTATGCACATACGGTCCTGATCTCAACTGATGTCTCTAGGTGCTAATGCAATGCCAAGACTCTGCAATCAGAAGTTTGCAGTCAACTGTGCTGTCAGTCATTTTGTGCAAAACAAAAGCTTTGAGAATCCCATGACAAGTAAGTAAATAGATAAATAATGAGCAACCCGCCACATTTCAGATCATGTTGTTTTGGACAGGGAGAAGAATTTAGTAATGGTGTGAGTTTCTCAGTTCTCCTTTCTAAAAGCTCCCCTTTAAATTGCTGCCTTCCTGTACTTTGCATTTTATTACTAGAGCACAGCAACCATCTACTAAAAATAAAACGGATTTTCACCCGACCATCTTGCCACTTGAGGATTCTAGCCAGTTATGAGATGTGATAATCTCCTAACTAATTTTCTCAATTAAAGGGCAAGTGCTCTACTCCACTGTAAACTGGATTTAGCTCAGAGCTGGCTGAGGCTGAACCAGGAGCTTGCCACATCCAAACCACTTTTTCTAGGTTTCTAGGTTTTTCTAGAACAGCAAGTCTCAAATGCCACAGAACAACTTTATTTGGCTATTGGGAGCTTCGTGTATGTCCATTTTACTTCCACATAATCCACATTATAACACTTTGATAATCCAAACCATGGTCACCATGGATTTGCATGGGACCTGCCGCTGAACACAGCCGCTGGCCTGCAATTTTTGATGAAATCTCCTTTTCTTTCCTTCATGTGAAAATATTAATTTGTTAAAACTGGTCCCGGTCACAAACAACACATCAGCTTCAGCCTAAACTTTTTGCTGGAAAAAAAGCTTTCTGGCTGCAGATACAGAGCTGTGAAGCAGAAACTCACTCACCCCAAAAGACCTGGCTGCTTGGTGACCAGTGAAGTCTTCTTGCAGCTGTATAAATAATGAAATATTCATTCGGCCAGAAAAGAGACAAGCTCTTTAGTCCCATGGTTAAAAACTAATTTGGGACGTGAGAAATCCGCACACCAAAGTCCTTGCTTCAATAAACACGTATTTATTCACATAAAGAGCTTGGGCACTGGAGGGTGAGAGAGAGGGACTTGCCTCAGGGACCCCCAGGAGGATCTCGATGTCTGAAGTGGCTTTTCTGAAAACCAAATCATTACTAATGGCACAACATGTGCATGCTCTTTTCCATCCTTTTCTTAAGAGGGCTTGGTTTGACTTCAGTATGAATTTTTTTTAAAATCCTGAAGAGTTTTGTGGGGACAGGAAAACCATTTCCCACCCAACTCTACGTGGCATCCATCACCACAGAAGCAGACGCTCAAATACTAATGGTGCCTGTAAAGCGTAAATTGAACTTTGCTAAGCAAAATTAAACCAATTAATCATAGGCCAAAAACTTTGGGAAAAAACCTGAAGTCTTACAGTGTGCTGTGAAAGCTGCCAGCTTCTGGGGTTTGCAGGAGTCTCACAGGACCAGCGTGTTACTCTGCTTCTGGAACAGCTACGTCAAAATCAGAGTTTTAAACAGGGCCAATAGTGTTATCACTTAGAGGGTCATACCTGTCTCAAATATATGCAAATTAACTCAGACTCAGACTTTTTTTTTTTGCCTTGTGGAAGCCTTTTGGTAAAGCAGGGCTAGAAATTCCCTGGGGGTGGATTGTTTTACAGTTTGCTGGGTCTTTCTGTCCTTAGTCTTCTACTGAAGATAGATATCTTCTCACACATCTCCGCTTGCTGCTCCTCTTTTCCTTGTGATGAAAGCTATCACACATGCACACACAAATATGCAAAGATATGGCAGGTATACGCTTGGGGAAATTTTCGTCTTTTCCCAACTCTAGTTGCCTTTAAATGAATCTCTCCTGAGTTTCAACAGTTTATCTTTTCCCATGGCTCATACCAAGACTCTCAGTGGTTTTCGTTGCAGGTATAAATATTCTCCTTGAAAAAGTCTTGGCTTTTTCAGACTGGACAGATGGACTGTATGTGGACCCAGAGAGGAAAAGGCCTTTCAACAGCGCCATTTGTCGAGGTGGTGGCAAGCCAGTTTGGCTTGAGGAAGCTGGAGTTCACAGCGTCGCTCTGGTGATAGGTAGCCCTGAGGATGCCGCCTGTTAACCTGCTGCGAACGGTTGCATATGTGCTTGCTGGCAAAAGGGTCTCCATGCCATAATGCATTTGCCAGGAGAGTCCCTTACTTCCTAGCTCAAATGATTCTGGATTTCAACCTGACTTTGCTGTTGTACAACGCAGAGGTTGCATGCACCTTTACAGTCCCTCCCCCTCTCCCCTCCTCCCCGCCCCCCCCCCCCAGGAAAAACATCCTATCCTGCTACTTAGAGACATAGGCAGACTTTATCATCAAAAAACAGATCAAGTGATTTGGCTCAAATCAGCAGAGTACACCATGTTGTTAGAAAAAAAGGAAAAAAAAATATAATCTTCATTTATGAAATTTTTTGGCTTCTTGTCAGGTTTAGGACCATGATTGCCAAATATCTCATGAAGGATGGTTTGGACTTTATTCAGGGATCCTCCTGAAAGCAGCATGTACCAAAAAACACATTCCACATCCTAGTCAGTTTTGCAGACTCAGGATGTATTAGATGAGCCTTTCCACTCTGACATAAATCCAACAAGCAATTATTCTGAGATATATTTTATCCTGGCAGATGCAGTGGTGGCTTTAAGTAATGGAGGATTCAAGGGACTTGCATTTTGGTCCAGACTTTAATCCAGTTTTACTTGTTTGAGAGAGTACAGCTTCTCTGTTCTGTCCATACCCAATAATACTTTTCTCTTAGGGACATGGTTTAGTGGTGGACTCGTCAGTGCTAGCTTTACAGTTAGACTTGGTGATCTTAAAGTTCTTTTCCAACTTAAATGATTCTATGATTCTTTTGTAAAGGGCGTGGAGATGAACAGGCGAAAAATACAGTGTAGTATGTAACCTTTCATAGTTCTTTTGAACTACATGTATTGGGTTGAAAACTTTTTCTAAACTCAGAAGGTGTGATAGAGGACTGAAGTGGCAGAGACCTTAAGATGCCACCTAATCCACCCCTTGTCTAAGCCATGCCTATATCATTCCACCGAAGCACACTTTACCTCTTTAGGAAAATTATGCAGTGTTTATCTACCTTTAGCTGTAGAAAGTTTTCTTAAAATAAATCTTTTCATCTGGATTTTCTTTTTCTTCTGTTGTCTCTGGTGATCATGCACTGTATGTATTCACGTCCAATTTTGCAGCATTATTTTCATACCCTAAACCGTAAGACTGTCCCTCAGCCCTCACTTCTCTTGGCTGAACAAGTCCCACCTCTTCAATTTTCCTTTTGTGGACACATTTTTTGAGATCTCTGATAATTTTCATCTCCTTTCATTGGAAATTTTTGTTGCTCACACACGTGTGGTGTGCCAAATTGGCCATGGTACTCCTGCTAAAGTATTAATCAGGAGTAATGAATGCTTCTGACATGCACATCTACCTGGTTACATGTCCCGGTATGATATTTTTTCACTGTAGTATATTGTTGCAAGTTTAGGCCCAAACTTGCTGTTATCTTCAGACACACATGGGCAGAACTGCTCCCTGTAATAGTGCAGCTGATTGCTCCTCAGTGGGCTCTTCATACTTGCCTTTCTTATTTCAGAGTATCTACAAAAATCAGTTTGAATTCTACATACCTATAATATTTTTTCTACATATTTGCGGGCTCTCCTTGCTTGGTGTGATCTGCAATACTAGGAAATGAGGTTTATTTCATCCTCCCAGTCATCGATTAAATATTGAACAGAATCAGACCAAGACGTGACCACTGCCAGTTCTTGTGTGGAACCTCTTCTCACAAAAAAAAAAAAAAAAAAAAAAAAAAAAAAAAAAAAAAAATCCTTCTAGCACATTCACTTCTAATGGCTTCATCTAAGCCTAGCTTTGGTAAAAGGCTGATGTCTCAGAGCCTTTCAAAAAACTTACTGAAGTTAAGGAATAGGTTTTACACTGGGAATTTGTCATGGTGCCAGATTTATCAAAGGTAACTACTAACAGAGCGCTTCTGCTGATTTCTTAAATAGTCTGCTAGGAACTACATCAGACTCACAGAATATTCAAATAGATTGAAAACATCTAACTGGTCCAAACAATTTCTTACCATACCTTCCTTGTTTTGCTGATGGTTCTCACTCCTTCAACCATGGTATTAATTTTGTTGGTAACCCAGTTGCAGCTAATCTTTCTAGGGAAGACTAAAGCAAAAAAGGCATTAAATGCTTTGGTCCCCATCATCAGTTATTTTCTTTCTTTGTCCACTGAGTAATGGTCCTGCACTTACGTTTCTTTTAGTGACAGAACTGCTTTTCTGCAGCTCCCAGACCCTCCTCCTCCTTTCCCTTTGCCATCCCTCTTTCCCTTGCATTACCACTCACTTGTGCCAGTGCGACAGTTTGCAGGACCGCATGGTGAACAAATTAACTGATTCAAGTTAAAAATAAACATGTTTTGCTGGGTTATTTCTTCATGCTCTTTCCTTCCTTTTCTTATTATTACTAATGCACCTACCCAATATGCTTTTATATTGCTGTAAATCCTTTGCATAACATTTTGTCCTTTCTGGTTTTGTCCCTATGTGCTTGTGCTCATATTATTTCCCACTGATTTGACCTATCTTCAACTTTCTCTGTATTTTTTTTCCTAAATTTCATAGAAAGGAGATGATCATGCATCAGACAAGCTCTTATTAACCTTCCTACACCTTCCACGTGATAATTCGAGCCCCAGGGTTGTCTCAGTCAGCTTTTTGGAACTCTTTCCCCTTAGATATCCTTCCCATGAGGTCTCCTCTACCAACTAGCTGAATTTATTGACTTCTCCTTTCTTAAAGTCTCTTTTCTTTTTTTCTTTCTGATTCTCTCTCATCTCACCCTGTTCTCAACATCTTTCTATTTTAGTTTCTTAACCAATTCCTATCTATTGGTCAGAAGAGAACCTACAAGAGCTTTTTCTCACTTCAACCATCCCAATTTTGGGGGATAAAAAGCGTCTTCCAAAGCAACCTAGGAAATTTACTATTCCTCCTGTGTTTCTATCCTGGTTGATGTTTGGTGTCAATGTCCCTCACTGAAAACAGTCCCTGGCGTCTGAAATAGTCTGGTATCTATTCAAGACATTCATCTCACTTGCCTGCTTTGATGGTCACCACCAACCCACCCCACTGCTCTGACGGCTGCCATCCTATTTTAGCAAGACGGTTTCAGCAAGTCCACCTCACGCTGAATTCTGGCTCTCAGAGCCAATGATACGTCCTTGATCTATAAACCGCCTCTCTCTTTTCTGCTGTCCTCTCTGAACAAGCCGTACCTTTTTACATCAATATTCCAGTCATGTGAACTAGCCTAGCAAACCTCTGCTAAGCCAATTAAGACATAATTCTAATTACGTATTAAGATTCCCAGTTCCTCTGGCTTATTCCCCCTACATCTTACATTAGTGTACAACCATTTAAAATGTTCAGAAGATTGACCCAGTGGTTTTCTTTTCATCTCCCCTTTGCCCCTTAATGTTTATACTCTCCTCTTTCTGACAAATTAAAGTTCATCTGTATCATCCACATTTATAACTGGTAAGCAAAATACCGGGCTCAAATGTATCGGTATTGAGGTAAATAATAGTACTCAAATATTGCACTATTAAAATATTAAAACATTCTTAAGCACTTGAATTTTGCAAAGGAAGATATTTTCTGTGAAATAGCAGGACAGCTACTGGGTGTGTTAATAATGCTATATAAGAAGAATGAGATGGATAGGTATTAGCCAGTGGTAAAAAATTAATCCACAAATAAAAATTAGACAGATTAGGAATGAGTCATATAGATGATTTCTCATTAATAGAGAATTTTTCCAAATCACGTTAGACCATCCCCACACTTATCCCTACCCCAGGTTATCACAACACTAGGTATTATTTTATTCAGGAATAGGGTTTTTTTTTTTGTGTGTCTCAGAGAATACGTTTATCAATTGTCTTGAATAGCCAAATTCCAAAGGACTTCAGACTGCTTACAAAGCAACCTCTCCCTATATTTCCAACGTGAAATATAAGAGAGTTCCATTGCTTTCTTTCATGCAAATCAGCACCTGTACTTATGTGTGTACGTACGCAGGCACACGGATACACAGCCAGCACATCACCTATGGCTTCCTGAAAGTTACAGTGAGACAAAAGAAGAAAAAAGATAACATGTTCAGCTACAAAAAATGGCCACATTACACTGCAGCTGTAATAACAAATGATAATATTTTACTTAGCATTTCCATAGCGCTTTCCATCCATCATGGACTTGTGTTTTGGCAGCAGCTTTCTGTGCATCAGTGTTTTTTCTTGCTGGTGTTTTCCAATACAGGACACCACTATGCCTTTAATCCTAAACACCTCAAGTGTTCTTTGGTCTCCTGGAGCATGTGGTATCGGTCATTATTAAATAAGATGTTACTTTTATCCTACAGATGTGCTGCTAATACGAATCAGGCTATAAAATCTGGGTTAGAACAAATACATCAGTAATTCAGGCTTCAGTTCCTCTGTGCTGCAGATCTCCACCAAATTAAATAGAATGTCATTATACCCATTTTATGTATGCAAAACACAGAGGAAATCCTGAAGAAATAAAATCCCAGTCACTTCAGTTTGTCAGCATTCAGTTTATGAAACTTTGAGGCTGAAGACCCTTACATTTAATGAAAGAGCCTTAGTAATCTGACATCATGCAGTCAAGAAGAATGAAGCACCGAAGACTGGAATTGCACAAAATCATGTAGTTGTAAGGAAGAGACTAACTATGAATCTAAAGGCTTTTTTTTTTGGCAGTCAATGTAGACAGGCAGCTCCAACAGGAGGCTGAGATCTTACAGATCCATCAACTAGAGAAGAGCCCTGAGACTCTAAAATCAGGCTGCTTGGTGGAAGACCTGGAGTTAAGCAGGGTGGATCCAGCCTTACATGACTCACGCAGACACAGTAGCAAAGCCAGGACTAGAAACAGCCTCTGGGCTCCCTTCCCGCTGTTGTCATGTTCATACCGTGTCTCCTGCAGAGCAAAGCCTGCATGAGGGACCCACACGCCAGGTACTTGCAGCACTTCCCAAACCACTGCCAAGCCCAGACATCTGATTTACTACGCACCAGCCCTACCAATTAGCATCCCCCTTAGTTGCAAATGTCATTTAAAAATGGTTTTAAACATACAATAGAGAAATAACTAGCCTCAGGGGGTGGGAACCCTTAAATCATGGTCGCCACCATGTGAAAGTGGATGGCTCATCTCCCATACAAATAGTGAAGTACCGCAGTACTAATAAAATGGGGCCTGCTCACAGCAGACGCGGGCATATCTTTCAGCCCACTCTCTGTGATAATAGATGTAGTAACGTTTTGACTACCGCCTCGTGTTTACTGTGGGTGTTAGCCGAGACATTTCCATGTAAATAACACATTTATCAAGCTCACAAAAACGTCTGCAGAGCAATTATTGCACAAGAGTGGTGAGCAGTGGAGAGGCAGGCTCACTCATTCATTCCATATACCTGCTTAGGCTTGTTGCAAAGGAGGCTGCCGCTTTCACGGATGTTGGAATTAGGTCAGGTCTCCTGTGTAGAAGCTGTGTGGGCCAAGGAATAAGGCTTGGCATCAGGAGACCTGGTTTCTATTTGCACAGCTTCTGCTGAGTTACTATATGGCCTTGAGCAACTCACTTTGCTGCTCCATGATGCTGTTTCCCACCCATCTGTAAAATGGGGTTAATGGTACTTACCAGCCTTCATAAAGTACTTTTGTGATGTGGGGATGAAAATTATGGTGACTGCTAATTGTTTTCACCCCCTCCGTGGAGAGAAGCTTCTTCCCTTCCTGGAATGCAGACCCGTGCACATTTTCCTGCTGGTTAGAGTGTTTAAATTTTCATTTGCATTGATGGTGGCACCCTTTCCTCTAATTTTTCATAAATATGATGTGCAACATCTGAGATTGATACTCTCAGGGTCTGGGTATTATCTAGCCTCAGAAATGATGGGCAGCGTAGCAAAGCTTACAATACAGAGATGTCATAGCAGGGTAGTGGAAAACAAGTGCTATTCACAGGAACTGAGGACAAGAAGAGGTTTAAGAAGCTGCAATGAAGCCCATGTCTCCTGGCCTCCAGGTTAGTGAATTAGCCACAAGAACTTCCTTCCTGTCTGCCATAATGTCCCTCTGGATTCATAATAGACATTGCCAGGAAACTTTTCTTTGTGGCTTAGGTTTTGTTTTCAGAGTATTCACGCTCCCCAAATAACTGTTTTTCCTACAGAATGATCACTGACAACATGCAGTGGTGGGGTAAGTATCTGAAATTTCTTAGTTACTGGAAATGAAGGGCTTCAGAATCCTTACCTTATTAGCACTTTAATTGCAGCTGTCACAGACAGCAATTATTTGCTCAATTTTCCTCAAATTCATCATTTTCTTAAAAAAACAAAACCAAACCCAAAACCACAGTAATGAATATTCAGAGTATCCTGGCACTTGGAACCCTGCTCTCATTTGGTAGCTGGCTGTGGCTTCCTCTTATCTGAACACCTTGCACGCCTTTCGGGCACGTATGATAGACAGCTGTCTTGCATGCATAGCAAAACAAAGTCTAATCCCCCGTATCACAGAAAAATGTACTTTGATAGCTTCAGTGCTGAGCAACACACCATGCCATCCGCCCAGAACAGGTACCCTCTAGAGCAAACACCAAGTTTTCTCAACTCCAGTGGACATTTCGGGTTCATCTGCAGCCACCCGGGCGATTAAAACCACCTTATAGCTATTGGTCTTGCAGCAGTGGAGGAGTGCGATATAGTGCAAGTAATTCCTGTGGTTATGCTTCTCCTTTAGCTGAATCAACTAAAAAAGCTCAGGAGACCATGTTCTTCACCTTTAGTGTTTCACTGACTCGGGCTCTCTAAGCTATTTGTCTTCATACACTCCATCAAGAGTGGAGAGTGCAGTCCAGGAGAGTTACAGCACCTCTGGGAAACAGGCAATTCCTCCAGACCAGAGGGACCCCAGTAGTGAAAAACATTCTAAGGAGCCTAAACGAGGTTCTTAACAAACTCCATAAGGCACCCTTGATGTATGTATGTGTGTGTGTGTGTGTGTGTTTGTGTGTAGAGATATATATATGTGAATGAGCAATATTACAGCCTTTACACTGAGAAATGGTGAGCTCGGGAGAAGACAGATTAGACTGCAAACAGTCTGTAGGAAGGGATGAATATAGAGTCTGCAGGGAGGGATGAATATATGGCCATTGTTGGGGTGCCGAGGAAACCGAGTGCTTTGTCCACTTGCATCAGGTTGTAAAAGTGCAGGCAATTTTAACTGAGTAACACTGAGCTAGTTCAGTATATGCAAAATCAATTTGTTATGATCGAATATTTAGTATCATTATTTAGATTAGTGCATTTTATCACTAGACGGGGCTTTTATGACCATCTAATGTAACCTTCTACATATCACCTAGCAATTTATGCAGCTTCATAACTAATGGCTACGCTACAGCATATCTTTTAGAGAGACATCACATCTTGATTTAGAGCCTTCAAGTCATGGAAAATCTAACACCTCCATTGTATATTGTTCTCAAGGTTCATTACTCTTGCTGCTAAAATTTGCACCTTATCTTTAGTTTGGATCTGTCTGGCTTTGACTTCCAGTCACTGGATCTTGTTATACCTTTGTCTGAGAGATGAAAGAGCCCTATCCTATTGAAAACTGTCTTCCTGTGTAGGTACTTACACAGTGTCAGCAAGTCTCCTCTTAACCTTCTTTCCAACAAGCTAAATACACTCAGTGTCAAAATTATTCTTTCTTGGGGTGGGAAGATTGATGGTAGCAAATTCAGGCGACTACCTGTGCCTACTTGCCTGAGCATCCCTCTGTAATCTGTGGAGGCTCCTCCAGAAGGCAGTTTAACTAACCTCAAACGTGAATACCCCCTGAAGGTGTCTGTCTCTCTCCGGTAACTATTTAACTCTTCTATGGCAACTATGACCTTCACTTGGATGCCTCATTTAATTGAAGCTTGGCGATATCTCCAGCCTTTAAATCATCTTTTATCTCTTTCTGAAATCCTTTCTATTTTCCCAACAACTTTTTGGAATGGTAGGCATGGGAAATGGAGACACGTGTCAGGCCCAGCTTCCCCCAGTGTCCTAACATGTGGTTAGGGATGCCTCCATCACCCTGTTTGACTTGTCTGCATGTGACCAAGAGCAAAATTATCCTTGTGTCTCAGCCATTAGCTCCACATTCACAGTTCATATTCAGTACATTGTCTGCAATGACCTTTCGGTATTTTTTCAGAGCTCCTGCTTTCCCGAATACAGTCCCACATCCCCTAAGGCTCAGAGATACAGAATTTTCAATTTGGGGTTATATTAAAATAGATTTGTAGTATACTCGGAGCTGCCAATCAGGATCAGGGCCTCACCACACAAACACACAGTGAGAGACAGTCGCTGCCCTGAAGAATTTACACTCTAAATTAGACAAGGCAGACAGTGGTAGTGTGCGGGGGCTGTTAAATGGAGACACTGAAAAGTGACGGCCACAAAGAGATTTGAGGTTTCCCAGACGTTCCCACCCCCACTAGCTTATCAAAGTGATGCACGAAACTAGATTTGCTAATACCCACTGCATGACTCCATCTCAGCATCCTTCTTGCTGCGACCCCACACGGCTGCAGGTGCGGGGCTGCTGACACTTGACCAGCTCTGTCTGACCCATATCCAACAGCAGCTTAAACATATTTCAGCAGAAGCATGCGTTGGATGGGTTCCCTGCTGCGGGAGGCCCCAGGGGCAAGAGCACGGCTGAGATGAAGCTTCCTGCCAAGGCTTCTCCCCGGCACAGACATAGTTCATGGTTGTGGCCCAGACCAAACCACATGGTTCAGCAATCCCCAGTAACGATGTCTAGCTCTCCAGTGGTTGGGTTTCTCTGCTGTTAGTGTTCAACAGGAGCAGAAATCAGGCAAGGGTAAAATTATCTCTGAGGAGCAAAGCAAATGTACAATATGAAGTCCTGCACGTCTCCTTGCCAGCGCTAGAGCTGGTCCATTTTTCCTCTCACACTCTCCAGGGTGGCCACCCAGGTTTTCTTAAGACTCTTTCACTCCCACTCCTTGCAACAGGAGGAAGGATTTGAAGTGTATTTCAGACATCTGATGATTGAACTTTAAACATTTTTGAGTATATTTAAGCTATCTCTGACAGCACTGGCTTTCTAGCTGAATAGTTTTCAGCCCTACAGCAAGAGGTGCAGACACAGGACAACTGCCGGGAATGGGACGATAGAGTGTGGATCATTGGCTTTCGTGAGTTTTCAAGCCATCCTCTTGCTTTGGGCAGCTATGCAGCTTGTGGATATATGAACAAGCTGGAGGTAGGATTCACATGGTATAGTTTTCCATAGATTCATTCTGCTTCAGTTAAAGTCCATGTAATTTTTTTTTTTGGCCTTACCAGGAAAGGGAAGATTTGACTCTTGTTTTAACCTTACTTTTTCTGTAACAGCCTAGTTTTTTATTCCTCTGTAGGTTGAGCTGCTAAGAAAACAAAATGAAACAAAACCAACCAAAACTGGTTTGGCAATCAATTCCAGCCACTGAAGGAGCCCTAAGTACTTTCTGGGGAAGAAAATAATTTAATAGAGGTGTTTAAACACACTGTAAAATCATTTCTGGAAAATAACATACAGCATTTCGAAATGGATTCTCTATGGCGAGAGCCTGCAAGATGCTGATCAAATTCACTTCTCATGCATGTCGGTGGGAGCTGAAGACAATCAAAGATTAATCCTGCATTAACTGAAGTCAAGAGCAGTAACCCAAGACATTCAGCAACTTCTAGAAGGTATTCATCTCCAGTGCTGCTCGTGTCTGCATATCACTCTAGTTTATAACAAACCATGTCCTGCTCGAAAAAATCTACCTCTGCTAAACATGTCCTTTCCTTTCACAGCTCCTAGCGCCGATCAGATTTTCAACACACCATTGGGGTAAATTGGCCAAGTATTTTCAAAACAGGTCTAGAGCGTAAAGCCAGTTTTTCTGTTGAGATGATTATTCTCAGTTGCCCCAGGCTGGGGTCAGGAACTATGTTGATCTTGATCCCATGCCACCATGAAAGCCGTAAGGCTGAAATGCAGATTGGGAAAAAACCAAACCAGAAAGAAGTGAAGCAGAAAACTGCAAGAGGGATCTGATGGGGCTGGGAGTGGTGGTGGGAAGAGCAAAGAGGGACTGGCAGGGGTAGACAGGGTGAATCTGGGCCATGCTATATGGCATTATGCTTTGAGACACCAGGCGCTGGAAGGGAAAATGGGAGCTAACATTTTACCCTTACCTTACAGAAAAATATAAATATCAGTTAATTATCTTTCCTCAAGGACAAGGGGACAAAAGTGCTGGACACCTCAGAAAATAACATAGGCAAACTAATTTCTTTGCTTCTAGTCAATAAGTCACAAAAAGGTGAAAATTATATATGTATGTATAATATGTTTATTGTAATTATTTATACATATAAAAAATTTAAATCATAAAGATAAAAACATCTTAGCACTCTCCACCTCTGGTACTGCATGAAATAAGGAGTCAAAAAAATAAATCCCCTACCAACAAAACCTGTGTATTTAATTAATAGCAAATAAACGAGACAATAAACCTCTCACAGGCAACCTTCATTTTGGATTTTCTATGTTTTCCAGTGTTTGACTTTGAAGCATTAACGACATTCTATGAGGCTGGCTTGGGATGTATTCTGGGTTTTGGTAGCAATGTCATCTTTCTGAGTAAAGTGCCTCTTTGCCCTGTGCTCCTCTTGGGGAGGAAAAGAGAAAAGAGAGATAAAAGCAGATGTGCTGGGTACTAATCTGATTGTTTAACGTGTCTTTTTGGAAGATGCTCTGATACTGTGATGATTCAAGCTAAATGAGAACTTGCAGATAAGTGGAACTGAGCCCCAGGTTGTCAGTAATGAACTTCAACTAACTCACACTGGGCCTGAGCCCAACAGCACTGGGCACTTTTACCTACCACAGAAGGCAATGATAAGACACGAGTATGCTCATCTCCCTGCGGATCCAAGATATGATACCACTTGCAGGCAAAATTACATTAGCTGCTTACTGTGCTGCAAATTTTAATGGTTTATAAGCAACGAGAAATTGCCACATTGTAAATTTGGGATAGACGACATAGAAATCAGACAGGCTTACAGGGGACATTCCCTTTGCTCTCAGCTGAGTTACACTTTATTAATATCCTGCTTTCTCTTTGTTTACAGCACCAACTGGTTTTATGAGTGGGTAAAGTGCATTTTGATCATTTGTTTTGGTTTAGCATAGGGAAACAAGAAAAAAAGAGAATCACTCCCTGCTGCTTTCCTCTTCTTCCCAGACCTCATGCCCACATCAGGGGAAGAGTTATATTAGTGACAGTGTAAGTGTCACTAAACATAGTTGTTGCTAGAAAGGTCCTAACATTGTTTCCTTGACGATGTGACTAGGTACCATGGTGATGAACGTGGTAGTGTCCTGAATGGGGACATCTACCCTTTGCTTTTTGCTTTGGATTTCCTCTTGCTGTTGCCACCAGTTCTCCTCGCATAGCAGGGATGTATCTGTCCTCACCATACACACATGCTCTTAGGCAAAAAATTCCCCGTTAGCAGGGCACCACACATCCAGCCTTTGCTCCATCACCTCTTTGCAGTGAGTCTACCAGTTAAGAGTGAACCCGGGCACACTACAATAATGTGTGGATCCATCCCCGGTGCCCTGCAGATGATGAAAAGACACCAACAACTCCATGATATGAGCATCCCTTTATAAAATCATAGAATTGTCTAGGTTGGAAGGGACCTTCCAGATCATCGAGTCCAACCATCAACTTAACACTGCCAAAACCACCACTAAACCATGTCCCTCAGCACCATGTCTACCTGGCTTTGAAATACCTCCAGGGATGGTGAGTCAACAACTTTCCTGGGCAGACAGGTCCAATGTTTGATAACCCTTTCAGTGTATAATTTTTTTCTAATATCCAGTCTAAACCTCCCCTGGTGCAACTTGAGGCCATTTCCTCTTGTCCTATCACTTGATGCTGTTGTTACCGTGCAGTGTTCACTAGAGAGGTAAGTTGCACGTATGAAGTCTTGGGGAAATTACTTCAGCGATTTGGGTGAGCAGTCAGTAAGTCTGATGAGTATGGTTCAGCCTTGGGGTGCACATTTACCACTCAGCCTTTAACGTTGTAAAAGAGGATCTCAGACTTTCCTGTGAGTCCTGGGAACTCACAGTCCCACCACCCCCACTCACATAGGTAGCCAGAAGTGCGGGCAAAAAGTGAGGGTGCTTATGCACAAGACTGATTCTCAAGTACATGCCCCTCTGAATGAGCGGGGTGAAAGTGTGATGAGCTACACCTCGAGCAACACATTCCCCTCTGTCTTACCACTGCGCTCCATGCTCAGAGACACAGTAATATCATACGCACGGTTTACGAGACGCGCACACTGACGTTACAGCTGCTGCTTAGAAGGGTAGTGAGGAGGGAGTAGCAAATGCTGCATTGTCAGTCTGCAACAATAAAGAATCATTCTCATTCCTTGTGCACAAGAGCTCCAATTATAATCTAATTCAATTCAGATTAACTATGCTTTGATGGCATTTCCATTACATAAAAAATAAATTTATTAGCCAAGTATAATGTGTTTTGACTATAGTTCTAATGCTAATAAGGAGGCTGTTTAACTGCTTTAATGCTGCATTTTAAGTACAGTTATAAGCTATTTCCTCAAAATTTATAATCAGGGTGTGCAAATATTACACTGGAAACTCACAGAAAGGAAAATTATCAGGATTTACAGGTGAGCTGTTAATAAAGGCTTATAATCCATTGGTTTTAAATTCCACCCATTAAGAATTTTCAAAACACGCTTTCATTAAAGTCTCTTTCCAGGTGTTTTGTCCTGGGCTAATCTCACGGTCTGGTGAAAGGTGGCAGACATGATGGTATCAAATTAATGTTGCTTTATCTAAGGATTGTTAATGACTCATTTCAGGTATATCTAAACCACAGACACCTCATCTAATTATAGCGCCAGAGCTGTGTCTTTATGTGCTGTGGATGATCTCGGTACCTTTTGTACCACTGACCTTTCCAGCAGTCCTCATCCTCTCCCTGAGTTCATGATGGGTTCATCTTCTGCTTGTTGTTCATATTTTAACGTCTGTTGTGGGCTCTTTAGGACAGGGTGCTTACCATTGCCCCCTTTGCCCAGCGCACAAATGAAAGGAGGCTCGGAACTAATTAGCCGTTCTGATTAGTGGAGCACATATTTATGTTTCCACTCAGGGCTTTAGGGTTTGAGCTATTACAAATGAGAACCCAAAGCAATCTTCCCTCCTGCCCAAAAGAATCATGAAGTTGGAGCAGCTCTGCATCGCTTTCCTGGTCTTCGAGCCATCATTTGCCTTTTGGCAGACTGTGCACAGGATGCTGGCATGGAGTTCGGAGGCTGGCATCTCTGCTGTTCACCAGAATACGAGGGGCTCTATAGAGCTATGAAACTGTATACCGTAAGTAAACACACTCAGCACACATTCACTCCATTTATTGCAGAAAAGACCTACCTTGACAATCCATCTCAAGGTAAACGACAATTTTTGTGCAGCTTGCAATTGAATTGAAATGGCCACTGCTTGGGCAGCTTGCTTTAGTCAAGAAACAGTTGTCTTGGAAGAAGCTAGATCCCCAAGACCTGGAACCACTCACAAATGGATGCAGTAACAGATGGAAAAATCTGATTACTCCAAATCTATATCTATGAAAGCTCCATTTTAATTACATTCCATGGTGACAGAAAACCCAACCCCTGCTGTATTATGAAATACTTTCTATTCAAATTTACTTCTCATTGATGCCATTAGTTTACGTGAACAGAAATTAACATTTGATTTCTTTTTCTCTTTCACAATTTCTTTTCAGAACAAAACCACTTTCATTGGGAAGTCATCATTGAATCAAATTATATCTGGGGGAAAATAAAAAAAAAAAACCACCACCAAACAACAGCCCTCCTAAGTTTTGAGGTAATATCTTCCAAGAGGAGGGGGAAAACAGAAATGCCAAAAGAAATTTGGGTCATTAGTCAGTCTTCTCCAATTATTTATGATGAGCAATTTATCCACTCTTTTTAATACTCTTATGGGGAAAATGCATTTTCCACAAACAGATCAACAATTTAATATTTATTTTTTCCTCCAGTTTAAATCTTCTTTTTATTGCTTAACACACATCTGTAGATAATATATCTAAGCCCCCAAGTTTGTCATTTTCTTTGCAAGTGCAATTGCTTACATGGGTAAAAGATTTATTATAGCAAACTAAAAGATCAAGAAACAACAAGATCTAATGACTGGACTCTGAAGTGGGATTAATTGACTCTGGATATACTGCATAACTTTTTCCTTTCTCTCTCTCTCATTTTTTTTTTTTTTTTTTTTTTTTTTTTGGTACAGTTAGGGCAATTAGTCATTGGGAGATAAGGCAGACTGCCTATCATTGCAAATCTCTGAGACAAGACTTTCTAAAATACGTATTTCAACTAAGCCAGAAGATGGGAGCTACCTGTCAAACTCCATGGCCTTTTGCTTGTAGAATGTCAGATTAGACGAGCATAATGTTCCCTTCTGGCCTTAAAATTTATGAAGTATTTGTTTCAGAGTTGATCTGTACTAGTCACCTAGGTCAAATAATAGGTCAAGCATTTGTGAAAAACCAGACAAGCAGATACAAGCATCATCATGGGGCAGAAAATGGCAATCGTCACCCTGTTAAGTGCTTCAGCCAGATCCTCAAAATGATGACCAGAAAGCTGAGGGCAACCTGCAGTTCTAAAGCAGCAGCTCAAGTGACAATTTGAAGGGAAACAATCAACACTGGAATGAAATATCATCACCTCAGATGGCAGGTTACAGCTGCTGAAAATGTGCTCAAGTCATTTGCTCATTTCTAACCTGTAAATTAGACATACATTTGCAATTGATACATAACGGGGGGGGGGGGGGGAAATCAAACAGAACCCAATCCCCCCCCAAAAACTATTAAAACTTTATTCCAGAGTGCATAAACAGAGTTACCACCATGTTTCTGCGTAAGGTGGTAACAGCCTCTCCTTTGTGCCCAGTGCCAGTTACACATCTGGAAAGGTGTTCAGCTGAAACACCTCATTATCAGAAAGAGCTGGAGGCACTTCAGAGGCAACGACTCAAACAATTAAAGAGGTAGGAGGACTGATCTGGGAGGAAACAGCCTCTGAATAACTTGGGAAAGTGATGACTGTGTTGGCTCTTTGTGACTTTTATGGGAGGCTTTGCAGAGATTTCAATGGGATCTTGATAAAGGACAAAGATATGCTAATCGATGGCAAATGTACAAAATGTGTGAAAAAGAGGAGGAAAAGGAAAATTTAGCTACGGCACAGAGTAGGAACCAGGTGGAATTAGAAGGGAAAAAATAAAGTAAACTTTCCTAAAAAGTCAGAGTTTATAACAGGTAAATGATGAACAGAAAGTAATGAGGAGATGAGTGAATGGGTGGAACGATCCCATGGAACAGAATATGCTTTCTGATGATTTTAAACTAACTTCACTCATGGAAAAAGTATTAGGAGTATGGACGTGACATAGCCTGGAAACTGAGATTTCCTATTCCTGGGAGATGAGCCTGGATAAGGCTCTGAGAAATTCTCAGTTGATTGTGGGAGCCCAAGTCCAGATTCCAGTTTGTTATCTCTTTTACAAGTCAAAGCCTTCTGATCCGAGTATATCCAGAACAAGAGGTCTTCAGAACCAAATGGTCTTCTTTCCCAGTCATTCCCTAGCAAAGTTTCAGAGCAAACGGTGAAAGGTGAAAATGTTTTCACCTCAAAAACATGTATCTAGGTGCCACTCTGCTACCACGTTCAGAAGAAAAGGGGGATTACTTTTTGATAAGATCCCTCAATATAAAAAGAAATAAATACATATAGTTGCAGATCGGCTTTTAGAGGCTTGTGTCTTACTGGCCATTATGGGAAAATCTGGAGATGAATTCAGCACCTGATGAACAGTGAGCTGCACATTACCTGAACTTCTGACCTGTACAGTGGAAAAGTGCTGTGCCAGTTCTCATCTTTTGCCTCCTTATCATCCGTGGTTTATATATTCCTATCCACAACACTCCAAATATTTAAATTATGAATAATGAGGAGTCAGAGGAAGGAAATGCAATCCATTATTTCTTTCAATTGAGATTAATTATCCTTATTTTTCTCTGAGGTTTTTTTCCGGTTGGTTTTTGGGTTTGTTTTCTGGGGGGCGAGGGCGGGGTTGGTGGTTGTTTGTTTTGTTTCTTTTTGTCTGGAGGGTCAGCACTACAAGAAAAATGACCAACTCTAAGAAGAGGCAGTTGTTATCAGCTTAATGAGCAGTGGGTAACTGGATCCTTCAAGAACCCAAGGCCTCTCGGTTCAACAAGAGTCATTGATTACCGAAGATACACAGCCTTTCTCAGCATTGATCCTTATTTATACAATTCAGAAAAACCCTGAGAGCAGGAGAAGCCATGTTGACGGCAATAAGGCATTTATGGCCTTGAGAAGCTGCTGTTCCCTGGAGGCCTGTAAGTAAAGCCTCAAGTTTTCTTCTGGCCCTGCAGCCGCTGCAAAGATACAGAATGTGAGTGTTGGATACAGAAATATTTTAATAGCTTTAATTATAATATATAAATACATTGAGCTCTTTTTGTATGCATCCTCCCTCTTTTAGCACTTAGCCTTCCTTTTGTTCTTTGTGGAGTTGCTGGATAATGCATGTAGTGCATTAAAGCTGTTCTTTCCAAAGACAGACATGAAGCAGAATGCATGAGGAAGGAAAGGGAAAAATGGTGAGGCACGGAAAACTGGTAAGTGAGTACTGAAAAATAAATCGCAAGAGTCTTCTAAAAATATTTTATAGGAGAAAAAAAAAACGTAGTCATCTCCACACTGATATCAAAGCAGTCCATCTGTTTGGGTTGCATGGAAGTGGCCCCTAAGCAAGGAGTGATGATTAAGCAATTAGAGTCTGGTAAGGTAACAGCCCCCACACCAAGTTAGCAGAGCTGCTGTAGACCTCTCTGTTTCATGTCAGCCAAACAGTAAAGACTTGTTGGCACCTTTACACCAGTGATGCACCAGCCTCTCTACTCCAAGCCTGTGGTGGTCGTCTCTAGCATTCTCTAAAACCAGCAAGCCCTTAACCCCACTGTACACTTCCTAGATGTCCTACTGGATCCATAACAGCATCTACACTCTCTCCAAACACCACCCAGAAAAAATCCTGAATGTGCTGGTGAAATCTTCTGCCACACAATAAGTAAGGGAAGAGTCTGTAAGTGATGACCAGCCATGGTGCTTATGTGTTCAACTAAATGAACTACACCAGGATAGACACCATAGTGCTCATCACTTACCCTTACTTATTTCCCTTCTGGAAACTCTGGTGCATCACCCTAAGCACTTTGCTTTGTGCCTTCGGCCAAGGAGCATGAGCAAAGATGGGATTTTATTCTGAAGATGCTAGTCTTGCAGAAACTGAATGAGCTGAGGAGAAAAAAGGAAGACTTACATCCTCCTAGACTCAGGTGCCAGCATGAGCAGTCACTTCATAGAGCAGGAAAGTACTGAGCACATGGCCTGTGACAGGCTTTATATTGCCTGAAATGGGAGCTCACGCAGCAGAGCAACAGCACGAGAAATGGGCTGCGGAGAGACCATAAGGAAGAACGGACTGGAGTGTGCTGAACAAACAAAGAGGAAATCACATAATCAGGGAGAAAAGGTATGGCCCTCGGCAAGACCTCTGGTAGTAAAATCTATGTTAACAATATCACCTTGTAAATTTGTTGAATGCGTGTAACTCTGCTTCCCCTGGATAATATTTTTATTACCAAAAAAAGCCTCCCTCAAAAGATAAATATGTTTCAAAGGAAGTTTGAGTGGAGTTTTAACAGATCTCGCTCACACTTTCATAAAAAGAAAAGAAATGCGACATTCAAACATTGCTTGGGGTACAAGCGAGAAATTTGTGGCCAGCTGCAAGTCTTTTTGTTTTCTTTTCCAAATTAGCAATGAGGAGGCCAGCTCAGTTTGCTTTCCTGATATTGTAGCCAGGGAACATTTCTTTTCATGCAGGTTGGCTGTGGCTTGGGGGGATATTAAACCGTTTGCATTAATAATAATCAAGGACTATCTACCATCAAGACAAGTCGTAGACTCGACAGCCTGATTACATCATTTTCGGGAGAGGAAATGAAGTTTAGCGCTTGTTTAAACATAGTGAAATGAATTTAAGAGGTTACTAAAAAAACCATTAAAACTCATCTCCCACTCATTCAATTTCATTATGGATAAAAGTCAGCTGATTGGGAGAGAAGGAGGGTCTTAGATACCCTGACCCTTGTGAGGAGTGACACATTTAATAAAAAGTGCATTTCAATTCAGACAAATGCAAGGTCCTCCATCTAGGAATGAGGAATACAGGCCATACTTAAAAGGCAGGGATATGCTACGCTGAAACAAGATCTAAGGCTTCTTCCTGGATAACCAACTGAAAAAAAAAAAAAACAAAGTAAAAAACATGTGACGCTGTAACAAAGAAAGCAAATAAAATCTTTGGGTGCTTATGCATCAAGTTAGAGTACAGAAATGTTATTAGTGACAGGACTTGTGAGGTTTTTCCTGGACTGTTTCCAGCAATCATACTTCCAAAAATATATTAATTAAGAAAGATTTTGGAAATTATCTTAAAAGGATAATCTAGGATAGGGAAATACGCCTTTAAGGGGAAATCATAGTTTCCCAGTCTACTTAGTACACTTGTAGGTGACCGAGAGTTGACCTGGTCATGCATTTTATGCACTTAGAGAAGGAAGAGCTTTCTGACTGTAAACTGATCTTTAATTTAGAAGAAGTGAAAACAAACAAAGTGTACCAGCCAGAGTTTGGAAGATGAAACTAGATAAATTCAGGCTAAACCATTAGCGTGATTAGCTCCTCAAAGAGTGTGTCTACATTTCATGTTAGCTCTTCATCAGTTAAACTGTTTAACTTAAGACTGAGCTACAGCATACACATTTGAAAAACAAAAGACGCACAGGCAGAGGCTGTAGAATTGGCACGGAAATTACTAAGTGCTATGCTATGGGATAGCACAAAACTAAAGGAGATCCACCAGTGTGTCAGGTCCCCTGTGGACAACTGTATCACTGAAGTTGTGGCAGGGAGGAACTGAGGGTCTCCCTACTGCTGTTGAAGCTCTGTCAGCCCATCTGTTCCCCCAACACAAGATTGTGGAGTCCCTCCGAGTGTTTGACCCGGAGTTCCAGACACAGCTAATCATCCCAAAAAATAGCTAGCCCCAACCCATGGGTTCCTGCAGCAGGTGAGAGCCTTCTGCACTTCAGAAAGCCGAGGGACTTGTGCCTCTTTGCACCCCCACCTCTGCTGTCTGAGTGTGTGCAGTGGCAGTTGCCTGTCCCAACACCTTGCCTGGGGTCCTCCCATGTCACACAAGGCTTAGGGAGGAGATGCTCAGCCCTCCCACCACCCACACGGTGGATGATTGTCCCTTGCCTTCACATTCCCTTGTTGGAAAGTCACAGAAGAGGATCATACTGACTCTCATTCACAACTATTTTGCATGTTTAAAAATTACAGTTCTGGTCCTTTTTTCTTTTACTTAGATATGGAGTGGTTTGTACTTAATGATTCAGCCCAGAGTAGAAAAACAGATCTATTCAGAAAACTACCCTGATGTGTTGATGCTTACTTTTTTTCCTCATCATCCATTTAGCATTGACAAGGATTAGTACATCTTGAAAATGTATTGTTTACTCATAGCAGATAACACATTTTCAAATAACACAATTTTCACCTTTAGTCAGTGAAAAGTGGTGATTAGAAATACGTTAATTATCTGCTACACACAGCTTGTTTTTGTAGTCTAGAAGAAAGCCCATCTCAAGCTACATTTACAGAATGAACTTTAGAGAAGCATAGAGATTATGTCAGGTTTTACATCACCATTATTCTTATAGGCTGAGGCATCCAAAACAAGTCCACTTGTAGCTAAAATTTTATTTGAAGAACATAGCTACACTCAACAATTTTGGATGTTTGTAGTTACAGAGTTTTCGGTATTATCACAAATATTTCAAATGTAAACATTTTTGTCTACACTATTTGTTTGGAAGACAAAAAGGAAAAAAAGATTTATCTGATGTGTGTATACATGTGTGTGTATATGTGTATATGAATATATATGTGTACACTTTTATAATGTCATTTTTTACTTCTTATATGTCCTAAAATGATCTCTCTCCTACACAGTTCTTTTTTCAAGCCTGCAACTGACTGTTAGTAATGTTAAAATAATCCATTACTCTATTCATTCATCCACTGTGACAAAAACAAGTTTTACTGCGTAGTAATGTGTGATCCTTTTTTATCGTTGGATAGAAGGAAAATGCTCAGACAAAAGCTTATACAACTCTTTAAGTATGAATAAATCATTTTGGTATGGCATAATAGGTATATTATGCAACTAGAAGTGATTATGATTATGAACCCGCAAAAAGGTCCTTATCCACTTCAGTTAATCCTCAGTAATCCGTTTGATTAGATTTGGGTTTTCTTGTTTTGATGCGTTAAAAACAGATGCAATCATGATGGGTATGTTTTAAAAACAGAATAGCAAAAAAGGGCTGACGTTGTATATATAGAATCTGCTATAGTACTTTCAAATACTGCAAACAAGCTTTGAATAGTTTCGTTGGAAACACTTTTAAGAATGAACAAAGACGTTAACGCTTTTTGTTTCAGACATAAGCCACCACATTAAAATGAAATACTGTATTTTTTTACAAGAAGGAAATAGCACAAAAGATTTTGACCTTCCCGGGGACATGCAGAATCACCCTGGGATGTCCAGCTCAGCTGCAACCGGACTCCCTCTCAGAGACTGAAGACGATACAATCTTTATAAATTTTATCTACATCTGCACTTCAAAAAAATGATGATCTATCAGCTTTCTGCTCAGTCACATAAACTGAATGGGTTTTGCATTCTTTCACAGATGGCTCTGAATGCAAAAGCTGTTCTGCTTCTATACCTGCCATATATTTTACAAGTAATTACCCTCTTTTTACCTGTTTGTAGTGTATGTGTGTGCAGACATCCTATGGGACTGTGAGTAGATGTGTACACATGTGCACCATCACATTCATGTATTTTGTAGGTATCCAAAGGATTCTTCTGCTGACTCCCTGAAAGGACCCCGTGTAGTTCTAAGAAGTCTGGAGGAAGGTGAAGGATCCCAGGCTGTAAACCGCCCAGTGTTCTTCACCAAGGACATAAAACCTGATAGAGTCAAGTGGAAAACTTCACTCTGACCATCATCTTGCATAAAGGAAGAATTGTATCAATAGAGGGGAATCTAAGATGAAAGCCTTTGGCCGTTCTCAAGCCATTTGGTGTCCGGGCTTTACTGAGCAACTACCGCTGCTGTGTCCGAGCCCAAGGGCAGGGCCTGATTGGACTGCAAATGATAAAAATTGGGGTCTTTGCTACTACTTGGTTCTCTTGTTGATTCCACTCACCACTTGTTCCTTAATTTCATACACTGACACCGCTGCTTCCATAAATTATCACATTTTATGGTTTTATTGCTAGCAAAATAAACTTTGGTGACATATTTAAAAGATGTCAAAGCTATGAAAATGAGTCTGTATTTGCAGAATATTTTTAAGTTGTAGTATTTTCAACATATTACAGACAAGGGATGGGGGGGTGGGGCGGGCGTAAGTGTTTAAATAAAAGTGACACAGTGAAGGTTATTCTGACCACACATACCCACAGACACACGCAAAAATGACCTTGAAATTTGTCCCATCTGTCAGGTCTCTCCATCTGACTGAAGCAGGGAGTTGCTTTGCAGCCAGCCCATGCTAAATAGAATGAATTCAACACAAAATGTGGCAGGCAGCTTCTTGTCAGTCTAACTAATTAAAAAAAAAAAGCAAACAGATGGACAAGCAGTGACTCTTATTCAACAGGAATTTGGGGGCTCTAAGTGAGAAGACACTGTCATAATTTTCTTAGGGTGTAAAAAGGAGTGTCCTTATAGATCCGTTTCCAGGTTCTAGATCTTAGGGCTTGATGTTGTGTTTCTGATTGTCCCCCTGCAACACATTGACACGTACATACACACCCCTGTTGCTCTTGTACTGAATTTTGCCTCGCAATGCAAGAGTCTGAGTGGTTCTTGGAGAAATGGGAGAGGAAAGAGTCAGAGAAACAAGAGATCACAGGTTTGATTTAATTACGCCGCTCTTCTTAATCTTTTATAATCCTCAATTCTTATATTCAGCTTTTGCACCAGTGAATTATTACCACATCAAGGGTGACTGAGGGAGGATTGCTAAGAGCAGCGAGCCTGAAAGCAGGCAAATGAAAGAGGAGAGGGGGATGCAGTGCTTGAAGCTTGCTCTGAGATGAGAGTGAAACTAGATGCAAGAGGCAGCGCACACGAAATGACACAAGCTGGAAAGAGATGCTGCCAGGGCGGGCTATGTGGGCTCCTGAACAATGTGCTTCAAATTGGTGCAAAGCAACCGCATCCTGCAGATGATTTTAAGGATGAAAAGAGAAGGGAGAAGAAAGGCGACAGTCCATCCCAGGAAGCAATGATGATTGCTTTATTTGCAGCAGCTCAAACAGAGTTAAGGGGGGGGGAGCTAAAAGTGAAATGGAAGTTGCAAGAGTTGAACTGGAAAGGTGGTAGTTGAGACTTAACCACACAGACAATGAAACTTGGTTACTACTTTTTTAAAGGAGTATCAGCCCTTATTCCACCACATTGAAATGACAAGAATCCGATGGAACCACAAATAGGCAAACCTACATAAAAAATAACAACTGAAATAATGGAAACGTATGCTTTACAATGCATTTTTTTTTTTTTAATATTCTATCCATATAAACATATAAATAAATTATTTCATTTGAACTTTTGGCATCTGTGTTAAAGACATCAGTTCTGCAAAGACTCACAGACGTGTTTAAGTCTATACACGGCATGGTGTTTGTAGGACTTTATTCAGTGCATAGCAGTAAGCGTGTGTTTAAGCCTTTCCAGGGCAGGAGGACTGCCCTGAAATTCCAGTGCAATCACAGGAACTCCAGAACTGATGAACTGAACTGTCGAAGTCATGAGATTTGGTCTGAAAGTTATTAAAAATTTCTGTGTGAGCCTCCAGAATTTTGATTTTTGGACAGCCTCTTCTGACTTTGAGCATACGAGCCAACTTGTTTCTAGCGAGCAAGGCCAACTTTTTAGTCTCTTTGGGAGCCCTCACTAGAAGAACCAGCTGGGACTGAATCACAAAGAAGCTGCCAGATGGTGTAGACACCTTTCCCCCTCCAACCAAAATACCCAATGAGAAATAATTATGTGCTTCTCTAACCTACTATCTGCCAGCCCCTTAGTATTGCAGCAGCTCACTATATATCCCTCTTCCCTCCACAATTCCATTTTGAGTCTTCATAGAATCATAGAATGGTTTGACTTGGAAGGGATCTTTAAAGGCCATCTAGTCCAACCCCCCTGCAGTAAGCAGGGACACCTCCCACTAGATCAGGTTGCTCAGAGCCTTGTCCAACCTGGCCTGGAATATTTCCAGGGATGGGACAACTTCCACCTCCCTGGACAACCTGGGACAGTGTTTCACCATCCTCATCATAAAATATTTCTTCCTTCTATCTAGTCTGAATCTCCCCTCTTTTAGTTTAAACCCATTACCCCTTGTCCTATTGCAACAAGCCCTACTAAAAAGTTTGTCCCCATCTTTCTTATAAACCCCCCTTTATGTACTGGAAGGCCGCTATAATGTCTCCTCAGAGCCTTCTCTTCTCCAGGCTGAACAACCCCAACCCTCTCAGCCTGTCCTCATAGCAGAGGTGCTCCAGCCCTCTGATCATTTTTGATTCACTATGTCAATTAATTTTCCATCCTTCCTCTTAACACATTCCCAGTTTCAAGCCCCATATCAATAATAATGAGGAGTTAACTCATGTACCCTGGAAGGAGTTTGAGGACCAGAACCATAGGATATGCTCCGGGCTCCTGGATGCTTCCAACTCATGTTTCTCTTTCTGTGACAATAACATCAACTATACTTTCTGCCTTACTCCTGGTAGTTCTGGAAGGGAGAGGGAAAGCTGCATCATTCTCCTTATAACTGCTCTGAATACCTGCAGTATGGTTAACCCTGAATATTCTAAAATCATTAATTACTGTCCTGAAAATATCAGCAAGTTATCAAAAGCCTGCACTGGAGTCATAGTTTCAAATTTTCCTTTTATACATAACTGAAAGCTCACATCTTCACATGAAGCCATCATTTCTGAAGGTGCAAATTACCAAAAAAGAAAGATCAAATAAAGCAAAATTTGCAATAGAATCATGATGGTGACAGTGAATCTCTTGCCTGTGAAATCTCTATACAAGTCTTAATTTAGACAGATCAATGATTTTCAACACCCCAATGGGATTTGTAGACAAGTTCTAACATATCTGCAAAAGAAAACTGAGAGAAAGCAAGTGAAATGTAAATAGGTGACATCTCTTAGAGAGGAATATCTCCAACTGAAGATGTTAATGATTCTGAAAAAAAAAAAAAAAATTAAAAAATCACTGGAATGGATTATTTTTGCTTTTACAGTCTGACTGAATATATTTTGTTCTCTTTAAAAAACAACACAAATCCCAGCAACCACATTTCAGGGAAAATCTGAAACCCAGATATCCTGGTTCTGCTTCCAGTTGTCTGAGTGTTAAAATGAGAAATAACTTCATGAATGCCAATGCAGTTCAAATCAGCATCAGCACTCTCATCTGTGGTGAAGAGAGTATAACAGAATCAATATCTACAAGCCCTGGAGTTTTATCAGTGTTATCATTAGCAAGACCAAATTGTGAAATCCTCAGTCTGTTTCTCCTGCAGCAAAAGTCTTCCTGACTTGTATGGGACTTCGGAGCTGAGTTTCAACCTCAGGATTTGACCCGGACTTGGAGTCTCCCCAAAGTCCTTACACAACCCTATCGATGGGATTTTCAGGTTTGTAACACTTCTGTGATTCAATCTGTGGATATCACCCTCCCATTGAGTCCTGGATCAGACTCCAAATCTGCCTTTTTCTCTAAAAGTCCCCAGAGAAACCTTCTGCCTTTAGGAACTGATGAGTGTGTGAGAGGTTAACAAAACTCTGCAGGGCTATTGTAGACCTTATCATCTCCATTTCAAATCTGACTCTGCTGCATTCCCCAACCTAAACAGAGAGCTGCCTGTGCATTTAAAAAAGGAAAACAAACAAACAAAGAAACAAAAAACAAACAAAAAAAGGCACACAACCCCCCCTCCCAAAACCTTCCAAAATGAAGCTGTCTCCTGCACATCAAATGCTCCCACTTTTCAAGGGGAGTGGTGGTAGTGATGAAAAAAGTGACAGGGAGAACAGGTCTTGATGTGACGGATGTTAGTCATACTGCTTAATGCGCTACTGGAAAGCACTCAAATCATGCCGTGATAAAGGCTGGGTATGAAGCAGAGCAGAACTTAATTCTTTCTTTTTCCATCCTCTTTTGGAGTCTACATCCTTTGCTCTCTCTCGAGCATGATGATCAGCTTTCTCTCTCGTTAGGTCCAAATGTAATTTGACAAATGTTCACACTTATTGAATTCATTCATTCACTCAGCTGAATACACAGGACTAGGGAAATCATCCTGGGTGGCCCAAATCAAACATTTACGCTTTAGTTTGCATATGTGAAAACCCTAAAAGCTCACAGTTCCTGTGAGTCTATAACCACGGCTGAATAACAAAACAATCTCACCTCTACTTTCTGCACTCTTTCTGCTCTCTGCCATGTTTCAGATGCTCGCTATTCCTAGTTATTTTAGTATTTATTCAACACAGTCAAGGTACTCAGCTTAACAAGACACAAATATAATAACAATCCCTAATCCCTAAAGAGCTTATGTTGGTAAAAACAAGGATTACACATTGCTCCAGCTCTCCTTCTGACTTACGACAGTTCCCTGTTTTTCTGTCTCTTCCCATGTCCTGAATAATTAGTGCAGCCAAGGTACCACTTGCAACATTAATTGCATCATTAAATGGTTTAACAAAAACTTTTTTAGCCAATGGTGTACAATTTACAGGGCTGACCATACTATCCCTGTGAGAAAAAAACCCAACACTCTCCGTCAGACATAACCATTTTCGATAAGGTTGAATTTTCAACTCAGTGATTTAAGTTTCTTCTATGCTGCATTTACTTACTGAAGGACTTGTTGCAAGTCAATCAATGGCAGTATATTTTGTTCATCTGTGATTTGTTCATCTCTGAATTTCTTTAAATTTAAATCCTATGCTCTGTTCGTACTACCTGTTTTTTGTCATTGCTTTTCATCAGATTTAGATCTCCAAGTACTTCACACACAAAAAAAAAAAAAAAAAAAAAAAAGGTCTGAGTCATTAGAGATGTTTTATGGATGAGGAAGATGAGGCAAAGGGTTTGAACCATGTAAAACCTAGAATCATTACACTACACGCTCTTTCAGAAAAATTAGCTATGGAAATACCTCCGGTAATAATAAATACCATTATGCTATGATTACATTTGAATAAACTAAGGCATCAGCTAATTCTCAACTTTTCCAATGCCTGACAATGAAAGCAATGTTTATACTCAGTGTTAGCATCACTAAAAGGAAGAAAATCTGTATTTATTACCAGACTTTATGTATAAATTTGTGTGATGTGGCCAAAATAAAAAGGCATTCATTTCAGTGTCACTACTGGGATATGATGATTTGCAATGGAAGAGAAGGGTGGTAATTCCTGCTCCAAGTGATGTGTAGCAATAGTAGGCTGTTCTGGATTTTATTTTATTTTATTTTATTTTATTTTATTTTATTTTATTTTATTTTATTTTATTCATGTCATTTTAATCTGGTTTAGGGGTTTTGTTTTGCTTTGTTTCTTATTTTTTTCTTTTTTTTTTCTTCTTGTGTGTGTGTTAATTGTATTTAAACCACTTCAGATGCATAGACTTTTATTTAGCAAATGTAACATTGACCTAGTCATACCAGAGGACCATCCTGAAGACGAAATGGAGTAATAAACTGAAGCCCAGTTCCCCTTTTCCATTAACCATCATGAATTTCTGTCTTAAAATAACTTCATGGATTTCAGCCTTCCCTCCAAAGCCTGAATCAGCCGCAAGCACACAGTAGAATATACCCACCAACAGACAAAAGAAAGGCAGATTCAACAAAGACTGAGCAAAAATAAGAGGTACCAGCATTGTAAATCTAACATGACATTTGTAAACATTCCCCTCTCTGCTCATTTCTTCAGGAGTTCCTCCTGCCTCTTTTGCCTTTTATTTATTCAGACTGCAAAGATGGTGTTTTTTTTCAGGTCAAGGGCTGTGTTTTATTCTCGTTGCTTGACATAAGAGGGACCCAATTCAGGGCATTTTTCTAGCATAAAGGAAATGATAAACACTGACAATATTAAAAGGAGCTTATTTTCAGGAGGAAGCTCTGGCAGTTAGTAGAGCTGCTCTGTTATCGGTACTTTTGATTAAACTATCAGCAACTCTTTCTGCAGGCGCACGTGTGGGCAAACATGCTACTTGAGAAACAACATAGGAGGGAAATTAGGAAGCCCAAGCAGTGGTTCCTGGGAAAGGGTGACTATATTTCGGCACAAGAGACAAATCTCTAGAAAAACCCAACCAAATTCCCAAGTCTACGTCTCCTGTTAGCCAGCATGCGCCAGCCCAAGACAAGCCAGCGCCAGCTCGGGGACACCGAATGCCGTTAACACCATTATCTCGCCGCTGCATCGCGGTTGACAAACCTCCCGGTGTCACGTAACCGCATCGGCCCGTCTGGGTCTGCCTCGCGAGCAGCGACATTAAGACACATCCTGCAGCCTTATCGCCTCACAGTTAAATTAAGAGGGCAAAGTCCAAGACAGAGACCAGAAAATGAGACAACCCGGACCGTTTAGCAGCGAAAAAGGCTGATGCAGACACCACCTGCGGCACGCGATGCTGAAAGCGAGAGCCGCCGCGGAAGGTTGAACTACACAAGGAAACAAGGACAAGCGACATTTGGGATTGCTCCGGAAACTGTGATTTAAACAAGCGTGAGGGAAAACAGAAAGGAAGAGGCAAGTTGGTCCCACTGTCCTGGGTTAAAAAAAGCTGCAAAGGAAAGGAGAAGGAGTTTGGGAACAGAGGGAAAAGATACGTGAGCAAATAGCAGATAGGATAACTTTGTGCGTATCAAGGGTTAAACTAAACTGTTTTTTGCTTTAGTGACTGCATTTAGTGGGGGAAGGGAATTCCTAAGCCTTTGTTTTGTTGTTCTTTCCACAGTGAAAAAAAAAAGAAAGAAAATAAGAGAGAAAGTGAGAGAGACTACTTGCTCAGGATTAATTATTGAGTGTTCCAGAGCTTTATAATATATTCATATAGTCCCTAGAGCTTGGCACACACTCTCTCTCCCTCTTTCAGTTTTACTGTGTCATCTACAACTACTTGAAAGGACATTGTAGAGAGGTTGGTGCTGGTCTCTTCTCACAAGTAATTAGCAATAGAACAAGAGGGAATGGCTTCAGGCTGCAGCAGGGGAGGTTTAGGCTGGACATTAGGAAAAAATTCTTCCCAGAAAGAGTGGTCAGACACTGGCATAGGCTGCCCAGGGAGGTGGTGGAGTCACCATCCCTGAATGTGTTTAAGGCTCGTTGAGATGTGGTGTTGGGGGATATTGTGTAGGGGAGAACTTTGTAGAATGGGGTTGATGGTTGGACTCGATGATCCCAAGGGTCTCTTTCAACCTAAATGTCTTTCTATGATTCTGTCTCCATCCCAGCACTTTTCACTCAAACACCTCACGAGACCCGATGTGGTGTGGAAGGTGGAAGGAGATGGAGGTGCTGGGGGAAACGCCACAGAGCTCCCACTAGCGTTGCTCCAGCCAAGGGCTCCCTGGGCACCTCTGATCAGCTTTGTTCTCAGGAGTTTGGAAACACAACTGCAGAGGCATATACTCATGCCAAAGACTAATATTTAAACTTGCAGTTCATCTAGAAATATGTTTTATTATAATAATTCATAGAATCATAGAACAGTTTAGGTTGGAGGGGACCTTCAAAGGCCATCTAGTCCAATCCCCCTGCAGTAAGAGGGACACCTTCAACTAGATCAGGTTGCTCAGAGCCACGTCCAACCTGAACTTGACCGTTTCCATGGATTATTGTCCACTGCCACAGAATTTGATTCGCTTGTGCCCCTTTTCTGCACAGTTCTTTTCTTTGGTCTTGTCCCTCCCTCCCACTACAGCATAAGAAGCAAAAAAAACAGATTAAAATGTATTTGAAGTTTGAAATGAGGTTGACAGGAGGATTTTGATTAATATCTACCACAGGAAAATTAATTTCATTAGATGGAAGTGCTGCTGCTGGACAGCCTGGATGACCTGGAGGATGGCGCAGAGATTACAGTCGATGGACGAACAGTGAAAGCAGCTTTGCTTCCCGTGACGAGGAGTGGGGACACAAATTCTGATGTTTGCCACTGCTAATGAGCACTTTGGTGGTAAATTGCCTCTCCAAAGCCCTAAGCAAACACTAATTAACACATTCATTAATAGTCTTCCAATGTCAGAGACAGGGAAAGAGGGAAAGAAGGTGAAGTCTTGGCCCCGTTGACCTCAGTAATGGTTAGATCACTTTCATGAAGCCAGAACTTCACCCCAAAGTGGTTTTCTACAGACTACACTGAAAGCAGCTCATCTAAAAAGCATTCCTATGGTTTCCTGCCATTGTTGCGCTGGCTACAGTGAGTGCCATGGCCACTTTGTCAAGCAGAACATTTAGAGATGTTTTTTTTTATAAATGTTCTAGATATTTGGTATTTGGTACAGCAAAAGGAAAAATTAGGAAAAATAATTTTGAATGAAGATGTAATCAACTCTATTTCCTTGTTCTACACTTGGTGCCACATACAAGAAAAAAAACGTAACTCTTCTTCCTTCATATTGTCATGAAAACAGTGAAGAAATATCTGAGACACATCCTCCAGGTGTTTGTTAGGAATATTTCTAATTTTTTAAAAAATGCTTCATTGAAATCACATCTTACGAAATAGTGACATACAGAATTCACATTGTTTGTATGTTAAATTGGAGCGGGGCCTGTATGTTGGGTATCGTGTGCTCACATACGCTTCAATATAGACTCGGGTTGTAATGACAGTACAAGGGTATGTTACAATCTATTGAACAAATGGCATGAATTTAAAAATTACATGATAAAGCACAGAAATGCACAAGGGATAACAGCTTTATTGATCTACCAAAACAAGCACAGTTTACAAGTTATTTAACTTTTGTATTTAAAGCTAGGGAAGCTATCGTAGTGTGTTATCTGAAGAACATAGATGTGGTTACGGAGGACGAATATCTACCCAAACACAAATTTCTGCAATATGTAGATGTCTTCATCTGAGTTAGACAACCTGGGCTTCCTTTGTGCTTCTCTGACTTCATGCAGAGAAAATACACCTCCAGAAACAGAATCACTTCATCTTAAAACAAACTTCTGAAATAAGTTAGATGAATCTTATCTTGTTTTTTGGACTCTGAGAGGAGTCCAGTGAACCAGCTTACGTCCAGTCATCTACGCTGTAGATATCTAAAGTTAGGGGAGGCGAATCTTATGTCTGGTAGTTTATGATACTTCCCCAGCAGCATCTCAAAGCAACAGACCCAAAGTCTTTGAAAATACTTATCGGAGAAATAATCTAATCCAAACTGGCCAATGGAGAGAGGTAGCTACATACAGGCAACTACTCAGTTCAACCTGAGATACCATCCTGTGGAGTTACATTTCTCTCTCTATCTCCTCTGACTAGATAAAATACTTAAATTTTATGTGGCTGCAGACAGGGGAAAAAAAAAATCCCCCAAGGCTGAATGTCTTCCTACGGTTCAGTGAACCAACAACTGATTTCAGTTTAATTCTATCCCACAATGTTTCGAGGAGTGTGGAACAGTTTAGCTTTATCCTTGCTACACCCTGCCTCTCTTACAAAGGATGCATCTCGATGAGTGATAAAAAAGTGGGATTTTAAAAGTAGGACTGCATTACTTGAGGTTACATTTTCAAAACATTGATGAACTTGGATGGCTCAATTTTCAGGGGTCAGGCTTGGACATCCGAAGAGGGCGATTTTCAGAACCCCTTTTTGGCCCTGTTCTAATATAGTGGCATTTCTGAAGTATTTTGGTCTGAACACTCAAAATAACTAGTTGCTTTGGAAACGCAGTCCCTAGTATCAGTAGTGCTTATGGATACCTGGAATAACAATAAAACGCACAAGCCCACGTAAACATTTTAACACTTCCGTTATATCTGTTGCATGTCAATATCTTAAAATCATTCAATTTTCAGACTGATGTCTGTATCCTGACTTCATTAAAGACACACTTCTTTCTAAGTGTGTGTAACTTCTATAAAAATATTCTCAGAGCAGGCAGGAGAGGGAAATATTTTCAGTTATCATAAAATCAGCGTAAGAAGTCTGGTATTCCACATGGGACCAAATCCATGCAAACGTGTGAGGGCAAATGGGGTAAAATAGGACCACGCTTCAAAAAATACTCCTGAGAGGCCATCGCTAGCTGTCATAAGAAGCATTAATCTTTATATTAATTTTGCAGACAGTGCTTAAAAGATTCCCTACTGCCCGTACACTTCCTTCTCAGCCTGCTTTCACCTCTGCCAGCTGGATCTTGATGCAAGAAAGAATTTAGACCTTTGCTCTCTTAGTTTTGTCATCTTCAGATACTTCTCTTGTGAACATAAATCTGTCACAAACCAAGCAAATTAAGCTGCATTTGTCTTGCTACAGGTAAGCAATGAAAAGCATTTTGCAATGAACAGGCAGTGATTGGTGCCCACTCCAATTTTAACGTGTCTATTAACCAGCTGAGATCAGATTCAGACTCTACAGAGTCATGCAATGGGGCTGATCAGTGAATGTCCCTAAGTCAGCTGTTACAACACAACAGATTGGTGCCACTCACTCCAATCCAGCTCAGAGCAAATCTTTGCCATGTGTTCCTTTATATACCATGCTCTTCTAAGGGCAGTATCATGAAGACTCTTCAAGCAATAGCCGGCCTGCTGCCATTTCAGTTTAACTTACAGGAGTCTGCGCATTTTTGTTAGAGCACAAGACTGTATTCAGCTACAGATCACAACGGTAATCCCTTTTAATACTTCTGATATATAAGGAACACATCTCCTATCTCCCTTTCTGATCCAGCTTTCAAGAGCAATGTAATGTCAGTATTTCATTCCTGATAATAGTTTCCTTAATCACTGGATTTTTCTAAGATGACCTCCTGGAGCTTTGCTTTGTTTTTTGTGTTTGCTCAGTCTCCATACAACACAGCTTGCCACATAACCGTATTTAGTCAGGCACTTCCCTAGCTCCGTTGTCAGTAGGCTTAACGGAAGTGACCCATTCTGCTTCCAATGGTAAATCTGGAGTGCATCCAACACATGGAAAGACCATCTTCTGGCTCCCTTTTCCCCCCCTGTTTAATATACTCTTTTTTCCACCAGAATTCCTCTGGTTCTGTGTTTCATTCAGTACTTCATCTCAGTGACTACTGTGACTGAAGTAAAAAAATAATCCACATAAGAAGAAGCATTAAAACCCAAGTACCACTAATAATATAAGTTTCTAAGAAGAATTAACAACTAACTGTGCTATTTTTTGGCTATTCGCTTTTCAAAGCTTCTACCTATCTTAAAAATCTCACAGAAAAAAAAAAAAAAAGAACCCTCAAACAATGCCAGACAGAGTTCAGCCCACGATAACACAATTCACAACTTTGAGCCAGAAGAAGCTTGCAGGAGCCAAAAAGAAAGCCTGATGGAAGATTTCAAATCCTGCCTCTTAGGCATGTCACTGCTGGCCTGAGCCATTATGAGACTGAGATTTGGTGCCAAAACTGTCTCCAACACGTTAACACCTCAGTCACTTCTTTTACTGTAGACAAGTAGATGAGCAAGGGTGATGTCCAACTTCGGGCTGGTTCAGCAAGTGAGAAACCTGGGTTAAATGACCTTCTTAGCTCATGGGAAATACAGTTCGTAGGTCTGCAGAGTGCCCTGAGTGCACACAGGGCTTTGAAGGTGCGCTACATCTCCCTGATGAAGGTAGACCAACAGGTAGGAAGAAAGCAAGTTTTGGGTGGCCAAGATAAAGCAAGAAGGGTTTGATCATCACTCAGTGACATGAGCACCTTGTGGGAGAGAGGAGCCCTCAGTACCAGTTTCTGCTCTGGTTTTATGAGCCACATTGATGCATTTCTGGCTGTATTATGTGTGTAAAACAGGCTTATTACTATGGGTGTGGCACAGTGCTGACACAGCTAGAGAAATCTCGGATTTGGTGCAGTTTCTCAAGTCAAATTTCCCTGTGCCACTCTCCTTTGTGTGGCGTAGACAGCTTGTCATTTGATTTGATTTCTGGACAGCTCAAAGGGATGTCAGCACTAAAATTCAGTGTAAGGTAGGTATTAGGTGCCTGAATCTTTTCTGGATGTAATCCTCTAGGCTTCACCTCTGATCATCCAATGTGTTGTAACATACTGAAAGAGAGATTGAGTGAATTTCCCAGTGCCTAACAAGGAGGCTGCTGGAGGAAGAGATTTAGGCGTTGCTGTCTGTCGTTTCCGTGAATAAAGTACTGAGCTCTACCTCTTCATAAAGTTGAAAATGCCATGATAGCCACCTAGGTGGTACGCAAAAAGGGCAAATGGAAAATTTGGAAAGCAAAAAATGTTAATTTTTGTTTCAAAACAAAAATTATAATGAAAGTATGCCTACTGTGCCACAAAATGTGAATGATTTGAGTTTTCCTCTTGCATATGTAAATATGGAGAAAAGATTAACAAGATATCGTAAATGTAAGGAATAGATTAATATATTCAGATGCATTGCCCTGGTTTGTGGGTACTTCAGAACTCAACTTAAGCTGATGGCTTTTTTATCATTCCAAAATGTTCACGGTGGAGATTTTTTTCCTATTCATAGCATTCAAAATATTATCTTAATCAGGAATGCTTGAATCCATTCTTCCAAAGTGGAAACAGCAGTGGAATTCGATACATTTCATTGACTCATGGAACTCACTAGTCTTTGTCACAAATTTTAAACTGATTGCTAGAGAAGACTGAATAGTGTTTCTGTGCTGGGGTTGTGTGAACCAGAGGCCTTAGCATTAACACTAACCATGATGGCACTGAGGATCAGTCATCCCCTGTTGCCAATGAAAGTCTTATGTAAAGACCAAAATACAGCATTATCCAAATAAATAAGAACTGTATCTTACCAACTATCCCAATTTTCAAAAGCATTTTCACCTTCACAATCACAGCTTTCATATTCTTCATCTTTCTTTTGATACCTTTCTTCTCTTTCTCTTTATTCAACTTTCTCCTATTTTTGTCCGTTCACATTTCTTTATTATAGCAAGTCCCAGTTTTCTATCTTGGGCTTTACCTTTGTCTCATAAAATGATCAATAATTTCATCATGACCGATTGCATGAGAAAGTCTTAGACTCTAGCACAGCTTCCCAAATAAAACAGAGGTGAGAGATATGCATATCCCAAAGACATGGGTTTTGGCTGTTGATTCAATAAAATAAACACTGAATCAGTGGCTCCGTACATTTGGGAAGTTTTTCTTCCCAACTAAAGAATATACATCAGATATGTTAAAAACCCCCCATCCCTTAGACTCTGCCAAATCTGAATGTGCCATAAACATATGAAGCAGAATGGAATCAGCCCTCAGGAAGGATGTTTAACACCTCTGTTCTTCATATCATCTTGTCTCTCCTCGATTCAGGCAAACTGCAAAAAGCTCTCTGCCAACCTTACAGGACTCTTATGCATCTGCGTTTAACCAAGCAGTTTGCAGAAATGATCTTCACAACAGCTGGGTGCTGTAGGCACACAAGTGCTCCTTGTTTTACAACTGGGAAACTGAGTCATGGTGAAACTAAATGGCTTGGCCAGAAGTCACTCAGAGAAAACAGTGGCAGAGCCAAGTGTAAACCTGATGGTCTCAACTCTGTCTCAATCATGAATCAATTGATTATATTTTCTCTCTCTCTGTCATTCTACAAGGACACTCTAAACATGTTGAATTATGTTTTGACACTTTTGAAACATGACTTTTTTTACTAAGTTCTTATATATTCCATTTGTACCATCTGCAGAAATTCTCAAAGCTGCAGTTTAACTTGGCTTTTGTTGTATTGCAGTGAAATAGAGAAGATTTAATGAAACTCATATTCCATCCCATTCATAGTGAAGAATGAATCTTACTTTACAGTACAACAATTAATATCGATTATATTACTTGAAAATGTAAGAGACTGCACATATATATTTTCTGTGAACCAGTGTTCTAGCAAGGACCTCTATTTATTATAGTTGCTGAATATGATGAAAGAAGTGACTCTTTAAAGTAAATAGTACAAAGTATGAAATTAAATATTGAAATTCATTCTTCCTAGAGGAACAGCACTTCTATCTGTACGACAGAGTGGAAGGAAAATCTTTGGTAAGAATAGCTCACAGTTAAGGGGGCAGTTTGGAACATGGCATGGAAGATTTAATTCTTTGCTAATTGTGTAAGTCTGGCCAAATTACAGTCTCTCTGCTTCTCAGTTAGACAAATGCAAGTAGTGTCTCCCAATACATCTTTACTTCAGAGGGAGGCAGTGACAATTTACTCAATAAATGTGAACTAAAGGTATAGACATGACCATTCTCACACAGGGGAGGAACAGGCAACATAGCAGGAAAAGGAAGGGAATAAAACACATTGTGAGGGATCCACTGGAACAAGACTAATGAGGTAGCTTGGATGAGGACAAGGCTGAATTTTCAGGAAGATACACCATGCACAAGTGGGAGTGGAGGGTCTTATGGGTGTCAGAAGCTGATGACTTGTCAGTCTTATATAATTTTCCATTTCAGCATCTATGTTGAAAGGCGCCAGCTCAGTTCATTTGGTGCTGCCGCAAATTTTCTGTACTATGTTTCCTCTCCCTCAAGTTTCTGTGCTGCTTTTTCTCCCCTCTCTATCACTCCATCTCCTTGACCCTATCATCCTAACGTATGTATTGTGAACTGCACACTTCCAGGAAGCAGAACCAGCCATGGGGCTGGAATCAGGAGCACGATCCCTTGAAAGAAGTTCCGAGTCCCTCAGAAGTCAGTGAAGCTCCACCAAGTCACTATCTGAAGGGATTTTGTGGCATAGCTGCACATATGATGAGCTTGGTTGTTTTCTTTTTCTTTTCTTTTTTTTTTTTTTTTACTAACTACCTAAATTGACTGTATTTTCGTTGTGTCAGTAATCCACGCCCAATTCATAACAGCACAATGACTGAATCTCAGAGCGCCAGTGGCGTTTGAGATTCTGTGATTCAATTTCACAGTGCTTTCATATCATACCTTTAGAAAATATAGACCGGCAAACAATTTTGATTGTACTGCAAGGAAGCCATGCTGGATGCTGTACTAATCTACAGAAGATTAAACAGCAAAACCTCATAGTCTATCAACATCTTTCCCCCCCCCCCCCCCCGCTTTTTTTCTTCTGGTTAGAAAAAGAACAATCTTGATGACATTAATAAAATACTCATGCAACATGGTCCTTCTAAACATCTGAGTGTCCTTTAACAGTAATGAAGCAAGTCACTGCCCGCATGAAAGCATATTGAGATTGGTGTAATCCCGGACAGGACTTCTATCCTCTTTTGGGAAGACTCTGCTTTTGGGAGAGCCAAGTTGATGGTGGTGACTACCAAACACGGTTGTTTGAATACCATCCATGGAGATCAGCAGTGAAAAGACACCTGTAGATCAAGAGAATCACCCCTCTGCTGACAGCGGTGGGCAGCATTTGCCAAGGGCCAAATCTAGACTGCCGAAACTCCGGCACAATGACTTAGGCATGAAACCACCCCATTTTTTCTGTAAATCGTGTAGGAGAGGGTTAGGAGACAGGTTGAAAAGAAGGGGGGGACAACATTCCTCCCAACAACTCAGATCTCATAGATCACAGCCAAAAAAGAAGCAGGATGTTTCTGGCTATGCTTCATTTAGATCAAAGGCTCTGTTATAGCTTATATGATTAATGAAAGATGAACAGCATTCCAAAGATTAACAAATTTAATTCCTGAGAGTGTAGCAGTTATCTGTGTGGGCAGACCGACCCCTAATCTCTGACTTGGTGCTGGACCGTGCCACTCTCATGTTTCCTCTCCCCCTCCCTTCCACCGCCACCTTCACGCCGCCGACTGCAAGATGACATTGAGTAGATGGGTTCAGCAGAGGAAGATAAAAACAATGTGAAAGGACGGAGATTGGGAGCTTATCAGCCAAACAGGACACAGGATATAAAAAGTAATCAACTTAAAGCTCTTATCAAAATGTCTCCTGGGAACAGTTTTTCTTTAAAAAAAAAAATATCTGTCATTGCTCAGGAAAAATTATAGGATTATTTTAAAGCAATTTCATCTGATATACTCTGTGTGGGGGGTGTGCATGTGTTCCCCTGAAGAATGCACGTGCTTTGTAATTTGAGGTGTTTTAAGCCAAGGAAATCAAGTTATCGTGTACAAAAGGAGTACATTTAAAAGAGGAACCCAGACACGACATTTTCTGTCTTATTTAAAAAGTGAATGGGAAAGCACTGAAAAGGAACGCACACACTGCAATATGTTAAGAACTTAAACAATTAACAAAATATTTAGACAAATTACATATAATTATGTGCTAAAACAAAATAGCTGCCTGTAAGATCCTCCCTACCAGCATTCTATAGAGCTTCATTTGCAGAAGTGCTTCTTTGAAAAGGTTTTGAAATCATACAGAGAATCCTGTAATCTGATTATAGCAAACAACTCTTTAAAGTGGAATATTTTTGGATTTATGTCGTTGCTGGATTCAGCTCAGGATTAATCATTTTCAGTTTACATGCCCACTCTAGTACGCATCCAGCCTCTTCTCCACCGCTAAGAACCTACATTTTCTAATCTGTAGAATATTAGCCCACTGAGTCTCTTGCCCGTCAGGGGAAGAAAAATGTTAGGTGATATTATTTCATGTATTTTTTCCAACTACACAAGGGAAATAAAGATTTTTGGTTTTTTTTTTTTTTTTTTTTTTTTTAATGAAAAAGCTATTGGGCATGTGACTGCTGGTTGTACAGTGAAGGCAAAACACTTTCTAAGCAGATAGATAATATGAGAGCACTAAAAGAGTGATAATAAGAAAACATAGTAGATGAAATAGAGAAATATTATCACATGGAAAATGTTGCAATAAAGTCAGAGAGATCTTTTCAACAGCGAGACCTTGATTCCATCCTGATTTAGTCAAGGCGTTTGGCATAGCTTGCCTGGGGACAGGTTGAAGGCAAATTAGGCTTTATGCCGTATTCTTACTCCAGCAATTTGTTTGGTTGCCAGCATAAGTTAGAGCGGCCTTAGGGCTGCTCCAGTTTATACTTAGCTTCCTATGCCCATATTCCAGACTATGTTGTGGTTTAGGTTCTATGCTGGCCAAAAGACTCCTGTGCAGCGGAAGTCCATCAACAACCTAGCAAAGTATGTAATGGTTTCATTAGTATTTAAATTAACTCTTTAGGTCAGAGAGGTCTCTTAGCTGGATCCCACAAAACAATCTCGTTAGGTAAAGTCCGTTTCTTTTAGTCACAAAAGGGATTTGTACAACACATACCACAGCTCTGTCTGGTGCTCATGCCTCGGCTTTCACAGGCACACAATGAGAGGTTCAGTCAGGCTTGAATTCTGCAGTAGGTGTGTCCTTAATATTCAATTGCTTATGAATATTTAAAAGCAATAAATATCAAATTAAATGTTTAACGACCTTGTTTACACTTAAAAGACCTTGAGAAGGATCAGGAAGAAGCCAAGCTACCTAAATTGACCAGTTGTTGAGCTCAGGGGAACATCTCCCACAACTTCTGTTGCTCTGGAGCAGGTACCCTGTGATAGCAATGGTGGATGGATTAAAAGAGATGGACACAGTGATGCAGGGTGTGCCTACACTTACAGGCAGCAAAAATATCTGTTGCTTTGGGCCATCCCAACAGGCCTAGTCTAGATGGACCATGAAATAACGATGAAACAACTGGCTAACACCTTCTGTGGTTCATTTTTTGTCGTAGCTCCAGGCTTTCCTTATGACTTCTTGACACGTTGAGGTATGCGCAGTAGATTTTAAGTAATTTCAAATAAATTGACCTGCTTGAACTACCCATTTCTATGATGCTTCGTCATGATTAACTTGGGTCTAGTCTGCAAAGCATAGCTGTGGAGACGAAATCCTCCCACCTCCACTAGAAGGTGGAATTTTCTGCTGAGACACCGACATCTAGAAGAAAGTGAGCTTTTTTTACAAACCATCTAGCAGCTGCCTTATTATACCCTATTTTTTTTAAGAAAGTGAGAGTTCAGGGCTCATTACTGCAAACTGTGGAAACAATATCCATAATCTCAACTATTAAGGAACAGGAAAAAAAAGTTAATTATGTACAATTACAGTTACCTTCACCTTGTTGTGCTTTAATGAACTACAAGAGTTTAATTCTGTACACATGACTTTTACAGAGGTGAACAGACTGGAGACAAACTTAAGAGTGACCTGTGAGTCTCCAGAGCGAGAGGTGGTACAGGGGAGAGCAAAGGTGGCAGATGAAACCCTGGTGAGGGAGCACATTTTTTCTCAGCCTTTTCACATTTGGTCCCTTCTCCGCTCAGCTCTGTATTGGCTTAAATTATTGTTTTCTTGCATTCATTTGAAAAGAGGCCAAGCTTTTTAAATCGTGCCAGAGAAATATTCTTTTCATTGTTTTTCTCTTTCTTATGGCTTTGGATTTTTAGGTTTGAATGAAGCCAAGAAAATACGAACAAGCATTCAACTCAAAGCCACTCATCCTATTCACACACCCCAGTGTGGCATTTGCCTCTGGACTAATCAAGTTAGTCCTGCTTTGTCAATCGAAGCTGAAGGCAAACAAAAGTCTCACTTCATTTAATTGAACCCCACTTACGCTGTCCAACAAGAATGCAGACACTTGATTTGTTATCATATTTTTCCTATATTGCAATTACCTAAAAGTTCATATGCAGGCTGGGGATCCAGAATCCTAGGCATTTCCCAAACACACCATAAAAGGATAGTTTCTGTCTTCAAGAGCTCATTTTACAAGTGAGATCTCTGGAGGACAGCAATGCTGATCTTTCTGGATTTGTCTCTGTTGAGACTTTGCTGGCGGAACAGTCTGTAACTACTTTTCTTTTTTTTTTTTTTTTTTGCTTGTTTTTCTTTATCTAAAGTAAGTGCAAGTTTTTCTTTGTGCCTGTAGGAAACCTTTCATTGACCCATTTCCTGAACCAAGCAAACAGTCATCAGCTTATAATTGGGTGAATTAGCCACAGGAGAGAAAGCAAACTTTAAAATAATTGCTCCTTTTCCTCCTTTATATCAACATTTTTTCTGCAACAAGCCACCTGGCTCCAAATATTTGTTTTCAAATCACCCAAATACAAAACTCACCAGACAGCAGACCCTGAAAGGTCCTGTAGTGAAAATCTGCTAAAATCACATCATCGGTTTTCAAAACCCATTCAAAAGGAAAAGATCGGCAAAGCATACCCCCATACTGTGCATCCTTTGGCTGGGAAAGTGAGCCCCCCTGCAGCTCAGAGCTAAGGAAGCAGGAATTTCACTCTTTAAATCACATGAAGTATAGAGAGGGAGGGAGGGAGGGAGCGCGGGGAAACTAGTGCTGATCAGAGGAACGACTAATGGAACAGAAGAGTTTGAAGATGTCTGATCTCTTCTCTGCCTTGACTGCAGACAAACTCTCAGATGAATTATGAAACACGCAGCCCCATCATACCCCCCTGAAAGTTCAAGGAATAGCACAGTTGTGTACTCTTCACTGGGTACTCTGCCAATCTGCTACTTATTCTGCACCTACTTTACAGAAAGAGATATTTTATATATTTCCCTTAGACAATACGCACTTATTTTTATCAATTTTCCTCCAATGTGCTCAGGGCAAGGAGGGCTATCAAATATTCCTTGACATTTTGCTCCTGTGTAGGGAGGCCATCAGCAATTGCTATACTGCAAGTTCTGCTCTGTTTTAAACATTTCAGGTCCCAAGACGGTTTACCTTCACCCTGTTGGCTGCCTACCTGCAGCTCTAGCAGTCATCTCCCCTCACTTCACTTCATCTGCAGGGTAGATATCTGCATGCAAGCTAGTTTTCACCTTCTCCTCCTTACAGTCGCTGGAAAGAAGTAAGTCCTCCTAGGGAATGATTCATTTGACTGATTTCAAATAGCTACCTTATGGTGAGATAATTAGGCTTTAGAAAAGCCTAATTATTTCCGTTGACTATAAAGGGAACCTTGAAGATTGCTAGACATACAGAAACTGCCTCTGGCTTAGGTATTTCCTGAGTTGCAGATCGTTGGTAGCTGGAGGAAAGACGGCTCCATGCTTGCTTTGTCCTTTTGCTTCTCCCTCAGCACCCGGCATCTACTGCTGGTTATGGGCCAAACGGTCTTTCGGTGAAATTCAGATTTCATCAAATTCTGCAAAACTTCTGGAGCACTCTCAGCCTTGCCTCCATCCATGACACCTGCTACCGGGGACGAACCGCAAAAAGGTTTTCAAACATGTTCAGATTCATCTTCTTTGGGGAGCTCTAGAAGCCCAGCTAAGGCAGTAAGCAATAACCCTTCCAGGGCAGGAGGGAGGGTTGAGAGTCTGCTCTTAGGACATAGTCTTGATGTGTAGCAGTGCAGACATCCCCTGTGATCACTTTGTGTATGTGGGAAGCAGGGACTGAATGAGCATGCAAGCCTCACTTCATGAAGGTTCTCTTCAGAGGGGCAGGAAGGCTGGAGCTTCCTACCTGCCTGGCTTTTCCTATGGGCTAACTTAAATAAACAATTTACCCTTCAGATTGTTTCTTCTCTGGGCACCAGGATGAAGCCTCTGGGAACCAAATGGCAAGATTTTTACTGACTTCGTGTGGTGGGATGACCTTGATTTGCCACCAGGTGGCCACCAAACTGCTCTCCCTCAGTCCCCCTCCTCAGCAAGACAGGGGGAGAAAATACAATGAAAGGGTCATAGGTCAAGATGAAGACAGGGAGATCACCCACCATTTACTCACTAAAAAAGACTCAACTTGGGGAAATTAATTTAATTTATTGCTAATTAATTGCAGAGTAGGATAGTGAGAAATAAAAACAAATTTAAAAACACCTTCCTCCCACTCGCCCTTTCTTCCCAGGCTCAGCTTCACTCATGACTCTTCCACCTCCTCACCCGTGAAAAGCGCAGTGGGATGAGAGTTGTGGTCAGTCCATAACACTTCATCTCTGCTGTTCCTTCTTCCTCATGCTGTACCCCGCTCCAGTGTGTGGTCCCTCCCATGGGATACGGTTCTCCGTGAACTTTTCCAATGTAGGTACTTCCCATGGGCTGCAGAAGTGATCTAGCATGGGTCCTTTCCATGGGATACAGTTCTTCAGGAATGCATGACTCCTGCATGGGTCTCCCACGGGCCACAGGTCCTGCCAGAAAACTTGCTCCTGCTGGGCTCCTCTTCATAGGTTGCAGTTCCTTCCAGGAAACTGTTTTCCCCAGGCTTTCCTGTGGGCTTTCCACAGGCTGCAGTGTGGATATCTGCTCCAGTGTGGTCCTCCATGGGCTGCAGGAGTACAACTTGCTTCATCATGATATTCTCCGTGGGATGTAAGGGAATCTCTGCTCCAGTACCTGGAGCACCTCCTCCTCCTCCTTCTTCACTGACTTTGGTGTCTGCAAAGTTCTTTATCTCACATTTTTCTCACTCCTCTCTCCCACAGCTACCGAACAGCATTTTTTACCCTTTCTTCCATATGTTATTACAGAGGCACCACCAGTATTATCACTTGCTTAGCTTTGGAGAGTGGTGAGTCCATCTTGGAACCAGCTGAAACTGGCTCTATCCAACATGGTGGCAGCTCCTGGTGTCTTCCCACAGAAGCCACCCCTGCAGCCCCCACTGCTATCAACACTTTGCCATTTAAACCCAATGCACTTCATTAGGGCCAGAATTTCCATCCCTGTCTTCCCCTGGATTTGGCATTCAGGAGTTGTATTTCTCAATCTATCTATCCCTTGTTTTCTGCAGTCCAGGTTCTCCTCTTGGGTGTATTTTTCCTTATTCCATGTAACCTCAATTTCGGGCTATAGTAATTAGCCACAGGTGCAAAGAGAGCAGCTTCATACTTCCTACTGCAAATAAGAAAGATAAATTCAGTTTGCAGGTCTCTGCAACATGCTTTTTAAGCTCCTTATCAGGGCAATACTTCATCAGTGCTGGTCCCCTTGCTACTGTCAGTTATTTCAAGAATGCTATGAAATTAATGAGGCTAATGGTTTTGTTTCTTTGATTTTTTTCCTCGTTTTTTTTTTTTTTAAAGGTCTGATTTGTTTAGAGGTGCTTTATAGCCCTCATAACTCCCATTATACAACTCCCATTATATACTCTGACTGCCCATGGCCTTCTTATGAAAAAGAATAATTTGGGAAGGAGATATATGCCATCAACCTCCCCTCTGAGGAAGCTAAATGGAAAATCTAATGCTGTTGTGGAAGCACTTCCATAGAGAAACCTTAAAATGTGAATTAACAGGGTAGGTTAACATGCATTTCAGGGTGGCTATAAGAAAGTCACAGATGTAACAGTTTTTAACTCTATTCCTGTCATTCTTGATGGATCATGGAATAACTTTGCAGCTTTAACTGTGCTGTGGAATTAGGCCTTTCATACCTCCATCAGGATGCATATATATGCATCAAACTTCTTTGCATATGCATATAAATTAATGGATGTATATATATAAATTAATAGAACCTTGAAAACATGAATGCCACTAACCAACATAAGCCCAAGAAGAAAAAAAAAAAAACCATGTGATGTTCACTGCTGATTTATTCACTTTTCTTTCTCCATATCACCTTCTATGCTGTTAACAATTTCATCCATACTATAATTTCAGTATATAGTGAATTTTCAGAAGATAAGACTATGGATTACGGAGAGCATGGACTACCTGTTCTGTTGTGGATTAGTGAAGCTAAGGCAGCAGCGTGCAGAAGTCAGGATTTTCCTTGTCCATCCACCTAGCCTTAGGATTAGTGACATGTTCTGTTTTGCAAGGCTGTTATCTTGACATCTTTTTATAGTGCTGCAGTTGTCATCTGTGTCATAGGATCTCCAAGAAAAACTTGCCTAGAAGCCACGAAAACTGCTTTTCCAGCAGAAAGAAGGAAGCTTTTTCTGGAACTGGAAGAAGGAAACTTTCATTTGTGTATTCACAGCTTGCAATAGGGACTTTGCTCTCCACCCAGGGGTATTTGGGATGCACTGGAGTCTGTATGAGGCACAGACTCCACAAAAACTTTTATTAATATGAATGCTACTAACTGATGTGGTCATGAAGCTTTTCTCACTGGTAGGAAAGCTCCTGTGAAAGCTGCCTTCATTCTGTAAGGAAGCCAGGAGCGAGGAAACTGCACAAGGGTAGGCTCAGTAATTCCAGGATAACAGGAAAGAGATAAAACTTTCTGGACAGCTGACGGGATTCCAGCCTCATGGGAGAGCTCAGAAATGGGTAATTATAGAACAACACGTCCCCTGTTTGTCTTTCAGGCAGTATGCCAATGGTGCCAACTGCCTGGAGACAATGGTAATTTTTAATTTTTGCTTCTTCTTAAACAGAAAATCAGAGAAGAACATATTCTAGGAGACTTATGCTAAATCAGTCATGATCACACCTGCATACAATTATGCACCCACATGTGCACATGCACATGCACCTACGCCTGCTAAGTTTTCCAGAGAAGTAAGCTAATTCTTTATATCAGATTCCTAGTCTGGTGCTCTCATCCTGTATTTTCTTTTTCTTTGTATAAGAAAGTGTCTGTTGTTCTTGTAGAAGGTAGCACTCTGCTATGGAGGCCCATTACATGAGCACCTTTGCTATGAAGACAGGCTGAGAGAGTTAAGGTTGTTCAACCTGGAGAAGAGAAGGTTCCGGGGAGATTTTAGAGCCCCTTCCAGTACTTAAAGGAGCCTACAGGAAAGATGGGGAGAGACTCTTTATCAGGCAGGACAAGGACTAACGGTTTTAAACTGAAAGAGGGGAGATTTAAATTGGATATCATGAAGAAATTTTTCACTGTGAGGATGAAATTGGCCCAGGTTGCCCAGAGAAGCTGTGGCTGCCCCATCCCTGGAGGTGTTCAAGGCCAGGCTGGATGGGGCTTTGAGCAGCCTGGTCTAGTGGGAGGTGTCCCTGCCCAGGGCAGGGGGTTGGAACTAGGTGATCTTTAAGGTCCCTTGCAACTCTAACCATTCTATGATTCTATGATTAAAACAACAGTAATACAAATGAAGAATTCTCCCTTCCACTTCAATAGACAATGAAATACTTCCTAGTACACACACACACAAATAAACCTATAGTACCTCATGAAAATCAAATACAGACTTAAAGGGAGTAATGAGGAAGCTGGGGAACATTCCCACCAACAGTGGGCAATGAGGGACAGGCTCTTGCATCATCGTGTAGGGACTATGTAGTTACCGAGCCATTTCATTTACTTTTGAGCTACTTTTGCTGCTACTTTTGCTGCTGGAGAAGACAATCAAGCCATGTCCCAAAGTCAATGCCTGCTCCTCTAGCAAGACCTTCCATGAGAAGGTCGTTCTGCTTATAGACAGAGGACTCCCCAGGATATGTGCTTTGGCTGATGTGCCAGTAAAGCACACAACAAACGCTCATCTGAACAAGCACCGAGACTCCATAGAGCTCAGCTGATATTTTCCAAACTACCATTTTATTCAAGCTTCCTGTGGTAACCTTCCTAGGTGCAAGATATCATTACAGTTGTAAGCATAGGATTGTTGTGCAGACATATCAACACTTTAACCATTGGACTGTGTAGAACTGCTCTGAGTAGATGAGATACCAACTCTCCCACCAAAACAATGGTGGCTAAGAACAGAGCTGCACCAAGGAAAATCTAAAGGAAAATGATGCCAGTCCGGGCATGTAGGTGCATGTAAATGCACTTTCACAGTAGCAAAAGACGTTTCCTAGTTTGTTGCTGTGGATTTTAAATAAGCGATAACAGAAGATGAAGCTTTAAGAACAGAAAAAAAGGCAAGCAAGACATCAAGAAATCTTGACAAAGACAGTTTTGAGATTCTGAGATATTCAGAGGAATCTAAAAAATACTATGAGAGGCTGTTTTTTGCAAGTCTTCCAGACCAAGATATTTTTATTTTATCTTCACCAGTTTGAGCTGTCTGCTAATCTGGGATGCAGCCAGAATTTTATTTTCCTTCTCTTGTGCCTAGTAAACACTTGCTTATTTAGTTAAAATGCAAATATTGTTAAGAACATTTTACCAGATGCTTCCCTGGGTTCAAAACACAATTGCCTTTGGAGATTGCATTTGGGTTTTTCGCTCTGCTTCTGGTAATTTAGACAACCTATGTGATAGTAGGTAAATGCTCAAAACTTCACTTCTAAGTGATATGCTCTAGGTCAAGTGTATCCTAAGAGATTGTGCCCAGGAAATCAAGACTATAAATATCAATACTGTAATCTAAAATAATATAAAGAGAACCTTAATGAGAACACAGTGTAAATGCCAACCTGAAACAATATACAAAATTCATTCTCGTGTTATTTGTACTTTTACACCCATAAAAAACAATGAAAGGTACAGATTTCTGGGTATGCAAGTCCAATCTAAAAACTATTCCAAATTTCTTGACAAATTTAAGGAACTCTGACTAGAACTGGTGTTTCTGTGCCACTCTTATCAGCCTGTTCCACTGCACCGATCCCCAAACAGAAAGCATTGCTCTGGAGAACATTCATGCCAAAGGGTGACTACTTGCAATTCTAATGAAACGTCTTCATATTTCATCAAGGGAGACGGGAACCACGGAAATGTCACTGTCAAGAATTATCTTTCTCTTTACATGATATCTTTATGCTGACTTTTTAAGGGTCAGGGGGAGGACCACCAGTTCATTTGCTGACTTACTGAGATCTGATGTGTCTATCAATGTGCTTTCATGTCAGCTGTGGACCAACAAGACGATAAGATGGCCAATCCTTTACTAGAAAGTGAACAACTTCGCCAGTGAAGCAGGTTGAGACAACATCTCCTCTTAAAGTTCAGAGCCTTAATCTGTCAGTTCTACAGCAGAAGTGAGTTTTGAGCTGAAAAATGCTTACATGACCAGTCTGAATCACCTTATGTATTATCAAGATACCCGAGAAATTTTCCATGACCTGTTGATAGCCTATGAACAAACCTCCAAGGTAAGGAAGCATTGCTATTTCCCTTCTACAAATAAGAGACCTATATGACAAAGAAACCCAGTGATCAGCTAAAAAACACACAAGCATGATTAGGAAGAGTAGAACTGGACCTGCATTTCCAGGAAGAGTAGAACTGGACCAGTATTTCCTATGGCACTAGACAGATGATTTTCTCAATCTCTGCATGTGCAAGTCAGTTATTCTAAGGGAATCCAGTGAGAGTTTAATTGTTCTAATTCCTTTAAGAGTTGTAGCCCACCACCAGATAAGAAGCAGACCAGATCCCTGTTCTTGAAATTAAGATAAGTGGTGGTAGTTACTAGTCTTTATTTTCAGAAATGTATCTAATGGAAATTTGGAGAACAGTAATGACTGTCCCCTCCACCTCCTTCTCTCGCATACACATTTCACACTTCCATATCTCAACCTGGGCAATTATCACATGTATTTTTGTAGTACCCAGACAATCGAGCCTGCTTGTAAGATCTACACAGTTTAAGTATTAAAGTTTTCTTTTGTGGCTATCTTTCTCTAAGGAACTGGCGTGACAGCATAAATCTTTTTATATACTGTTTAACGAAATAGAGATCTCTAAGTTGTCATTATTTGACGTATAACAGTGTCTTAAAGATGAAGACTCTGTGCCCTGCACTTTGAATTCAACATAAGCTTTTCCTTTACTTCAAGTAATGAGCAAAACCAATTTGCAGTTCCTATTACTGTTTTTATCCAGGAATGAAGGGATTTAAAAAAAACCCCACCTTATTGCTTAGAAGCAAGGCAGCAACAACGCTGATCATGACCCCCTAAAGCTGCAGGCCTCGTTATTAGTGATCTACAGCTGTGCTCCCAGTGGACGCTTCCACCCTGGTCCAGCAAGATCCCAAAGGGCATGTCTACACTTCAGCTGCTGAGGCACCATTAGATTTATTGTCATAACCAGAAGCAGGTGCTCTGCAATGAATAAACATCGCTGTGGCTCTGTCACTTTCTGATTGCACCAGTTAACAGATGGACATACAAATTTGGGTTGGCACCCGCTACCGCACCATTTCCCCCCTGGTTTTCCCAAAGAGAATAGAGTTTTGCTTGATCTACATCACTGGGTGTGTAAGAGCAGAGTCAGACCCCCAAAACTCTTAAGGCAGGAAACACAAGTGCATGCAAAGATAATGGTTTGCACAGCCCTGGAAAATATCAACTGAGATTGTTTTAAATACAAATAAACTCGAGCAAGCTCAAGCAATTAGCTTGGCACAACTCTGAAATGTGTTTAATGGCTGAGTGATCAAAAGGTTTTCCATCAACTTTAGCTGAATCAAACTGGCAAGTAAATCTTTCCTTACACATAATTTTCTGAAGTTTGAAGTGACAAATTGGACTGAACTCAATTAAAGCAGCAGGTTCTATGCATTTAATTGCAAGCAGTGTCTACGATTGTGAAGGAATCCAATTCAGAATGAAAACACAGATGTGGCTGTGGCTTAGCTCTGTAAAACACAAAGAGGCAAAACCAAGTTCAATCAGGAAAAAGTTACAGGCAATGTAAAATTATGTATTCTGCCATACTTCTGCAGCACTAGCTGTAGGCAGGTATTGAAATATAAAATTGGGAAATGTTCATATAGCTACACCACCGTAGTCCAAAAAATGCTATGAGAAAAAGTAAGCAAATATTTGTAAAGCAGTTTGACTGTGGAAAGCGCATGAAAACACCAATGGTATCTCCAATTACTACGCAATGACACTTACTTCAGAGAATTAATTGTATCATCGGTTAGAATATATTAAAAGTTTGTGCAAAAAATGGTAATTAAAAAATGACTTTGTAATAGGACACTCAGTCATTATGGGGGAAGTGCTTAGGGGGTAAATTTAGTATTTAGTCCTTCAGTGCGCACACATGGCTCCCATTGATATTAAGGGGAGCCATCCACGCTTTCAAGGGCAGGTTTCAACCTACACCAGGAAACCTAAACTAAAAAGGAAGCAAATACAGCAGATCAGGTTATTCTTAAAATTGACCCAGGCGAACACGACATGTGCTAGCGTTTTAAGCCCTGCACTCAGTGAAAATTAAAGTTGTTAAATAAGCAATGGAATCAATTTTAAGCAATTGCTGTGTGTATTTATAGAAACAGCACCTCCATCAAATATATAAACAACTAAAAAGGGAACCTATTACTGTTTAATTTTGGTCCTTGGAAGAAGATGATTTCCATAGTAAGGCAAGTGTGAGAATCATTTTAAAAGCTCAGCAGGGAATTTCTGTACAGCCTATGAGTTCTGTTTGAAATTGGGGGCTATTTATATGTATCTGTGTCAGACTGCAGACACTATTTTGGGTGTGGAATTTTTTGTCCTTTCACATCGTGGTTGGGGGTGAATTGTAGAGACTGTTATGAAAGGGCTAACCCATCAAAAAGACTAGAATGATTAAAAAAACAAGAAAAAGAAAAAGAAGAAAAAGAAAAAGAAGAAGAAAAAGAAGAAGAAAAAGAAGAAGAAAAAGAAAAAGAAAAAGAAAAAGAAAAAGAAAAAGAAAAAGAAAAAGAAAAAGAAAAAGAAAAAGAAAAAGAAAAAGAAAAAGAAAAAGAAAAAGAAAAAGAAAAAGAAAAAAAGACCGAAACCCCGAAGCCGATATGGTTAAACAAGCAAGGTGAAAAAACCTATTTGAACTGAAAAGATACCCCTCAGAAAGCTGAATGAAACCTTCCAAAAAAGGGAAACAGAAAAGAACTAGTTAAGTACAAAAGGATAACACAGCAGGACAAAAGGGAAAAAAAGAATCATTTTGAAGAACATATTGCTAAAACCATAAAAATGAAAACTTTTTTCCCCAGTCCTAGAAAAAGGAAATCTGCCAGAGAGTTTGTAGGACTGAGAGATGATCAAGAAGGAAAAAGATCATACAGAGAAGACAGGGCTATAGTAAAAAGGAAATTTTCTCCATGATCAACGTTGATGTGTTTAGGGAGATTCTCACACCAGAATTTTTCCTTAAAAAGAGGTGAATTTGAAGGTCTGTTTCAAGTTAGAGTATCAGTAGAAAAGTTTTAAGACTGAATCAATAAAATTAACAGTATCGCATCACCAGGACCAGATGGTGTTCACCCAAGAGTTCCAGAAGAACTCAGGTATGAAATTGCTATTAATTATGCTGAGTAATCTTTTGCTTAAAACAGAGTGCCCACTACAAGAATGGAACACCAATGTGGAGAAAAAAAAAAAAAAAAAAAAAAAAAAAAAAAAGAAAAGGAAAGGAACAAAGACAAAAAAAATCAAAGGCGGTATTGGAAACCACAAATCAATAAAATCACACTGGTCAATTTGATAGAAACACAAAACAGATAGACAAATGGGAGACAATGGAAAAGGACATTTTGGTTTTTTTTCAGGGGAAGTTATGCCTCCCAAATCTGTTAGAGCTCTTGTTGTTTTCTAAGGGTTTTTAAAACATGGTTTTTATTATATTTTGCCTCCTGCTAACTGTCTTAATAAGGGTAGAGGACAACGAGAGAAGAGTAGTCTTCTGAGGAGGATATACATCCACAGGAAAGAGGACATTGGAGACTCTCCAGGGTAAGAAGAAGCAGGCAGTGACAGAGTGAGATTTTGTTGTTGTCCACACTTGAAGGTAGCTGTGTGATCTCCAAGAAGACTTTGGTAACTTGCCTGAGAGATGCAAAGGTAGCGGACTTTATGAGGTATCTAGACAGGTTATGTGCTGGTACAGGCGAGGAGCCAGCAATCTTTTCTTTCTTGTACAACTATGTACTCTATGGGCATATAATTACACTTACTGCTTTTAATACTCTGATTACAATTTTTAAAAGGTCTTTGATGAGGAAACGTGATGAGTGCAGGTGATTCTGAATAAAGAGAGCACAGAAGCTTGGCCAGCCATGGCAGTTCATGTCCCCTATGCTTACCAAGCACCTGCGATCGCTGTACTAGGGAAGTTGGAAGGTACAGCTCTACTTATTCCCCTTAATATCTGTTCACGGACTTCATGTCAATTTTTCCAGTCCCTCTTTGATCCTGATGTTGCTATCTGCCTCTATGACACCCCATGAAGAAAGCTGCAGTTGCCTGGGGGGCTCAAGAAGCACTTTTATCTGTGCTACCCCCATCTTCTGAATGCCCTGGTTAAGCATTCTCACATTCCTGTGTTACTAGATTACAACACTTCTAAATTCACTTTACCCACTGTCTTCATGACTTCAAGAAGTCCCTTGGTTCCTGTGATCATTTTAGCTGCCCTTTTCTATTTCCAGTCCACATCCACTATACCTTTCTTGATGTGGGGAAATGAGACCTGCATGTAGTATTCACAATGTGGGTACGCATCTGCTTTATAAAGCAGCTAAATAATGCCCTCTGTCTTCTCTCCTATCCCCTTCTTGATGACACAGAAAATTTTATTGACCTTTTTGGGTGTCACTACATGTTGAAAATATTATTTCAGGGAAACATTAATAGTGACTCCAAGATCTCCTTCTTGCAACTGTCTTTTCTGAGTTCAGCATCGTGCCCTGTGTTTCAGACTATTTTCTCTAGATTCATTCATTAGCTTGTATTTTTCTACATAGGAGCTCATATGCCAACTTTTGGCCCCTTTACTCAGTTTTGTTAGGTTCTTCTATGTTTCCTCATTAAAGCTGCTGCATTTGACTACCTGATAGAGCTTAATATCATTTGAAAGTGAAAGATTTCACTGTTCTTTGCTTTCTCAAGCATTGATGACAACATCAAACAATACTGATGTTTACACCAGTCCTGGGAGCATCTCGGTGCTGGATCTTCTCCATCCTGAAAAGCAACTAATAACCCTTTCCTTCCTATCCTTTACGTAGCTTTCAGAAATTCTTTCCTCCATTCCCATAGCAACTTACTTTCTTTAATAATGTCTGGCACAAAGACTTACCAGAGGGTTTTGGTTTTTGGGTTTTTTTTTGTTTTGTTTTGTTTTTTTTTTTTTCTCCAAATCTGAATACATTATGACTACTCTATGCTTTTTACTGAGGTTCTTACAAATTCACGGTAAAACTCCAGCATGTAGTAAGACAGAATTTCCCTTCCATGCTAATTCTTTCACAACAGGTGATGCTTATCTGCATGTTCACTGATTTTATTCTTTATTATAAATTAGCGTCTTACTAGGGACAGCGGGCAGGCTTATCAGCCCATAGTTTCCAGGATCACCTCTACAGCTGTTTGTATAGATGGGTGCTATGCTTCCAACTTGGCGGTCAGCTCTCACAGTAGTCACTTGTAAAGGGAGGTGGTGTACCTTGGTCATCAGCTGGAAGATGGATGTGGGAAGAGAGGCCATTGAGATGAAAGAATGGTGTAGAACTCTGTAAATTATGGAGTGTTATGGAGAAAGTATGAATACCTGTAATGCTTAATACTTCAAGATATACAGGATATCATACAAAATGTGTTGTTAAACTGCAGTCTCTCCCCAACCAGCCAGTTCCAGGAGTGCACTCAAGAGATCTGCTACTCCAAGAAGAGCTACTGGTAGAAGATGCCTCCCTTTTCCTCATTGATTTAATGCATGTGTTTGTTTCTTCATGTGGGTGACAGGGGGAGCACTCTCAGTGGGACAGAGATATATGGAATAGGGGAAAGAGAAACAACAAAAAAAGAAAGATAAAATAAAGGTGAAAAGCTTCTGTTTCCCTCCCTTTTCCCAGAGAATCACTGAGAGTTGCTGTAGTAGGCAGGAAACCTGCGCCGTAAAACATCCCTGGGACTCCAACCCAGGGACAACGCTGGGGCTCCGGGCTAAAAGTTTATGGTTACCAGCAAATGCGCAATCTAGAGAGTGTTCAAAACAAAGTACACAAGAAGGTCCACCTCAGGAGTTTATGACATGAGGAAAACAACAGAATTGGTGATAAACTAGTCAGCCTGCTAGACTATGATATTAAAGAAATAACAGTTGCACTGAAGTAATGGTGGTATTATTTGCGTATTGTAGTTTTGGATCTTTTAGTAATTCAGATGGAAAAATCCAAACTTGCTACTGAAAATCAATTGATTTCAGATCTATTAGACACAAAACACCGCTCTGCTATTTCAAGCCATTTCAGATTAAAAGTATGGCTGTTAATGAGTCATAAAGCATGACCTTTATTTTATCTCCCTTGGAGTAGCTAAAAACTCCTTGATTGGATAAAGGCTGAGATGTTTTTTATGACTTTATGACAACCAAACCAGTCCTAAATCTGAAGTAGTTTGTTTATCACTTATTTGGTGCACCTGTGAAATTTCCTTGTCAACAGTTCTGCTTTAAAAGATGATACTAGATCTTAGTTGTGAATTTAGATATAGCTCATCTTGGAGGAAGATTATATTCAGAACTGAGGACACTTTACATCTGAATAAGAGTTTCCACATGGGGTTTTAAGATACTTAAACTGCGATGCTCTAAGTTCACACCTCCAATTAATTTGAATTAATTTTCCTAAGTGTGTAGATGTCAGCTGGCTCCAGAACTCTAGATATAAACAACTTCACACTCTGGCAAAGCCTAGATGTAAACTTGACAGCTTGGATGCATTTCTATTGACTTGAAGCCAGGACTTGAAGCAGACAGAACAAATTAATGTGTGAAATACCCTTAACCAGTATTTCAGAATTCTGAGAAACAAGTTTTACCAAAAACTGCTTGAGAAAGTCTGAACCTTATTTCAACAGTTATCATGTTTTAATAAGGTTTATCTAAGCTCAGCCTCTGGAAACTTTGAAGTTTGCTGTCTCTTGATAAAACTTGTTTCATTCCGTATCTACACATTCTGTGCTTAAATGGGCTTGGCACACTTCACATCAGCTAATGCTGCATTAAAGGGCTGTATATGGCACAAAAATGTCAAAGGCAGCTTTAAAACGTAATGAAAATGCTCTGAATGGAGACATGGAAAAAGATTCTTTTGCTGTTACATATTGGTACATGTATTACTGCACCAAGAGATATCAGAGCTTTGATCTTACACGCACCTAAAAATATCCGACTTCAATAGAGCGCTCAGACAATTCTTCTCCCTCACAATGAACCCATATGTTCTTTCAACACAAAAGAAAATTAGCTTTTGCTGCTCAAAATTAAATGCTGGAGAACAAGCCAAATATAGGTCATTCCTAGCAGGGTTGTGATCCTGTTAGATAACATACAGCTAAGGTGGCTCAGGTCCGGGCAGCATATGCCTGGAAGACAGCCAGAGGGTTGAAGAAAGATGTAATTTGGTAAATAGATTGAAAATGAATCAAACAATGTAACCCAGTATTGAATTGGGGCCTTCCAGTGGTGAAAGGCAACTTCTCAGAAGAGAGGCAGGAGAGACTGTCGTGGTCATTAATGATGCCACAGCACTTGTTGGAGAAGAGTTTTATTAGTCCTGGTGTCCCAGATAAGTTCCGATTCAGTAATGATATTCCACTGACCTGCATTTCCCTTGCAGTGTGAGCTGAATGAGGCTTTTCTTTCCGTTTGTGTCTCTGTGACAGTTCATTATTGCTGTGTGTTGACAAACAGATGTTATGCTCTACCCGGGAGATGAGTGTGCACCACGCATACCATGCAATACCTGCGATGGCTGTACAATAAACCCTGGAACAATGGGGGTTGAATGTGTGACTCTGCACCTTTCTCAGCCACCATGCCTTTTGTTACGTTTGTACAGCACGATGTAGCCAAAATCCACGTAAGCGTCTCCGGGTCCTGCTGGGACACTGCGTTATGGGGACAATCCTACTACTGATACATTTAAAATGACAGTAGGAAGAGCCTGTATCATTTTCTATAATTTATTTTGTATAACAATTCCTGCACATATCCAAAAAAAAAAAAAAAAAAAAAAAAGTAAACCCTCAGGGCGACAATATTGTTTGCAAAAGCAGTAATTTCACCCATATTTTCTACACAGGTAAACAAAGGCACAAACATCTTCCAACATCAACTCACTGTTACACTTTGCTACCCTTCAAGCCAGCCCAGCAGCTCGGGTTTGACGTGACAGACCGTAACCCCCAGCGGTCATTGCCTGTGAAAGTGGTTTGAGATGGGCAACAAACTGATTGCCAAGACAAAGGTGAAGCGAGGTACTTGTAGTGGCTTGAGAGCAATGAAGCATTACCAGGTAGGAATAAGAGAGAATATAAAAGAGAACGGGGAAGGCAGGAGACAAGAAAGATGAAAAAGAGGGCAAGGGGGTCTAATGAAAACTTAATGGGCTTGTGCTGGTGAGTGGTGTTTCTCTGTCACAGCAATCCTCGGTGTGAAGCAGCAAGACTTTTCTCGCTGTGTGTAGTCGCGCCAGGGAGAGTGTATAATAGATAGGAAGAGACAAGGCTGTATGCCTTCACGATAGCGGCTCATTATTTAATTTCCCCTTTGTGGAAAATATCAACTCGGAAGCTAATCTAAACTTTCGGTAGGGCTGAGTTCAAATGCCAGGCGTGCCCCCTGGCAACGTGGAGCGCGGAGCCACGGGGCTTGGATGGCTCAGCAACAGGATCCAGAAACATTTACCTTGCTGTCAAGAGCTAAATGCCTCTTCTACGCTGGTTGAGGTGGTCCCAGGTGACTTCTGTTAACGGGCTGTTTGGAGGCTGACATGAAATTAATTTGTCATCTAAACCAACAGCAGGTCAATTGAATATCTCCCTCCCATGGTGAATGATGCAAGACATTAGAGAAAGAAAAAATAAAAGGAATATGGAGCACCTGTCTCCACTGCAGAAATGATGCCTCTTGTGGGACGTTTTCAGTGCCAAATGACTGCATTTTCCATACGCACATACTTGGAAAGAGGCTTCAGTTTACAGTCCTGCCACAGCCGAGTAACTTCTAAAGGTATGAGGAAAGAAGGGAGGAAGAAATAACATCAGCTAAAAAATAAAAGTGGCGGTAACTCAGGAGTACGCAGCAAACTCAGGCTAGTTTTCTATCACCAGTCCCTCGGTTTAGTTGAGGTATGTTTTCACTTGGTCTGCACTCCAGAGTATGACCTGCCTGCTCCTATTACATTGGTTTCTTCTAGGGAAATGAAATATTAGCCTATTTTCTTAACTTCTGTATTAAGAAGACAAGTTAATTTTTCACCCCTCTGGTGAATTATTGTATGATGGGTTTACATGAGAGATGTCCCAGGAGTGAGAAAATGAGTCATAACTCATGGGAGGTGAAGCTACAAGTGAGTAATGAAGAATATGAAGATCATTCTTTCCCCTCAGTGCCTGCACAGGCTTGTTCTGCAATTAGAAGGGCAGGGGAATAGGTAAATACAGAGCCGAGCCATGAGTCATCTCTGTATGCTGTGATCTTTGGGAAAAAGTCTTACGAAGTTTATTTTTGTTGGAAATGAGCATGTGCAGCTATAAAATACGTTAAAAGCCCTTCACTTCCTACCTAAGAGCTTCATTGAAGTGACAAGCGGTGGAGAAGCTCTTACAGGAGAGTTTCCTGGGGACAAGACAGTGACTCAGCCCAGAGCCCTGCTCCTCCCTGTTGCTGCATACCCACCACCTCTTCCTTGCAAGGTTCAGAAAGAGTTTACTCTGCAAAACCAGCTCACAAGAGGAGCTCCAAAAAAAGGGCTCTAAGCCCTCCCTATTACGGGTGTGATCTGTGTGATACATGGGGAAGCTGCGGACTGAATGGAAAGACGTTTTTAAACGCCCCAACCTCTGTGTGATACATGGGGAAGCTGCGGACTGAATGGAAAGACGTTTTTAAACGCCCCAACCTGCCTTAGTTCTCCGTCACCTGCCTGCCGGGTGCCTATTTTCACCGCCTCAAATACCTTCCTTACAAATCTAGCTGCTCACAGCGCATAGCAGTCAGGATCTGACCAGGTTGAATTCCACAAGATGCAAAGAGCCCTTTTCAAGGTCCCCACGCTTGTGATGCTTATCCCAGCACAGCTGCTAGTTGCAAGGCTGTAAAGAAGAACCTTTGTCATCTTCTCTGCATGTCTGTTTTTGTTTTTTTGGGTTTTTTTGTTTGTTTGTTTGTTTGTTTGTTTAGCATGGATAGAGGTATGCCAGTTTATGCACCAAACCTGTTCTCTCTTGGAAAGAGAGCGTAAGTCTCATGAATCTGTTTTTAGTGGAAAGGGCATCTAAAGTGAATTTTGGCACCTGGGGATGAAGCTGCTGTGTGGATAGTAGCTCGTGCTGCTGAGCAGAAAGTAGTAGAAACCCTCAAAGGCTCAGGAACTACAGCTATAAGATGTATTCCCCATGGTCACCAGGCATCTGCAAGATTTGCTTTTTAATGTAGCAAAAATGACGGTTTTAGCAGTTATGTTGTCTTCTGGTGAAATTATCTTCTGACCAGGCCAAGGTAACCTTAAAGGCATCTAGCTTTCTTGCTGTTACAGTGTCTGGGATGAAAAATCTGTGCTCTCTGTAATTCAAATGTCCCTGAACCCTTGGAGAAATGTGCCTGCAGTTATCTTCAATTTCCACGTCGTTGAAGCAGTGTTTCTTAATAGACTTCTTGCTACCTGCATTGCTGTACTGGTTATAAAGTTTACCATAAATATCCAGGAAAGATGCAGATGTAAATGGCCGCTGAAAATAGCGACCTGCAGACTTAGCCCATCTTCAAAACTTAATCCAGTTCACTGAAGATTCAGTACAAACCCATTTGCTCAGCCGTTTGATGACCCTTTATGTACCATGCCATAGTATGACTATGGGGGCAGGAGGAGGAAAAGCAGCAGTAATAAAACCTTCTGAAAGACAAGGCCCAGATCGGCAGCCAATCTCAAGAAAGCTAGAAACCTCATATCTGCTAACATCACCATCGAAATACACAGTCCTTCGTGCTGTGAAAGCCAGCAGCAGGTGCCTCCCCGGTGTGAATACGGAATGAAACAATTTATTACAAATGGGACCTCTCTAAATCAATCTAAAAATCGCTACCAGAGGCCTGGAAGCAGATGTGACATGCAAAACTCGACACCATCAAGTGTACAAGGGTTTGTTCATTCTAATGATGCCTGGCGGATTCTTCTTCTGCTTTTGCAGAGGTGCTCGAACATGGTTTAAAGGGCAACATTTCAAAATCACCAATTACACAAGGCAGTTTCCTTCCCCTCCTTTAATAGATCGGACACTTGGTACATTTTGGAGACACAAGCAAGTAATACATGAAAGTTGGTTTTTTTCCCTTACTCTACAGACTTGGATTAAATCCGTGCTAATACATCTATGCGTGCACTTGGATCTTTTATCTTCTACCCACTCACACAGAGGATGTCTGAAGGTCATATAAGGACCCTCTCATTTCTCAGATACATACTGTTTGCTAACCACATTTTTCCTATTATATGTTACTGAGTTCACTTGTATTCAACAACAATTGCCCCTTGAGGTTAACATATACAATAAGAATCACCTACTTAAAGTAACTTGAATTTTGAAGGCTCCTAGCAGCAGTTTCCACCTGACCTTATGCTCCTATCTATACGATCACTTCTTCTTAAAGCCATGCTCTTCCCTTGCAAACAGCCATATTTTAACCCTGTATCTGAAAATAATGCAAACAAAAAGGTAAGGAGCAAGCAACCCCTCAGCTCTTCTGTAGTAGGGTCATGACAGCCATCTCAGAGGTCACATGCGACATTTGTAGTTCTAGTTCATGCTGGGGGGATGGTTGCATTAAAATATTAAACAATACAAATAAGACTGTTCCGATCATTCAAAATAAAAGATGGGATACAGAATTCCAATGTATCAATCTTTTCCAAATTAATACATGCATGAAGAAATGTATATGTATTGCATTGAGGGAAAAATTAAAGTTCCTCTAAGAATATTACCTACACAGATTTTTTTAGGATACAATGCAGCCAAAAGCTGTAATGCCTACCCATGTTCCGTGGAGTACCCTGTAATTGTGGAGGGTCATTCTTTTATGGTGGGATGTTTCCAGTGTCTGTGGTGAATGACAAATTCACTACCGGGAAGCACCCGGGAACTGGAGCCTTGCAAAGTCAGAGAAAACCAGGGCACTCTGTCAGAGGAACAACTCATCCAGCTTTAGCAGCCGGGCACAGACAGGGCTGTAGCTCAGGTTAGAGAGCATCACTGGTAACAAAAATCTGTGCCAGAAAATCTGAAAATTCTGTTGGACATCATGCATCAAGACTACGCTCCTGGTGATGCAGACGTTTCAAACTTTTTACACTGTCATGCACAATATGGTCAAAGTGTTGATGCTGTTGATGCTACCGGGACAACTAAGTCAGGTCAGGGAGAGCCAGCAAACCACACCAAGACACAACTTGACACCAGCCATCACATTAGCTATTAAACAGCCTAAATGGAAGAAAGACATTGTGAAGGTCTGACTACCACAAAAGTTTCACTCATATTTTTGTGTCTTCTCAAGCATGAGATAAGATTCTGTAGATTCATTGAGAAGTAATAAGATGCAAATTCTGCTAAGTCTTTCCCTATCAGATCGTTTGTAATGTATTCTCCCAAGTGGATTTTCTAGTTTCTAATATGGGCTTGACCGAAAAGCACAGCCTTCCTCTCAGCAGGGGGACTTTTAGGGCATCACTCCATTATATAGATGTTTATTTGCATGAATCTTATAAAAAAAATACACAGTTTATCCTTTATCTCTGTGCCAAACTTGTCTCAGTTAAGGCAGTCTGTTCAGAGGCTACAAGAAAGCAGACTGAAGGACGGAGCTGACACGCAGTGGGACTACAGCAGGCTCTTTCCTGAAAAAACAGACTAAAATTCCCCCCTAACTTGCAGACACTGTCTGGTTTACATCATGATGCTCTGAATTAGCTCATTACTGTGTGGGATGCAATGACACTGAGATGGTGCTTCCTGCCCCAGAGAGATTACTGGGGGCCCAGTACAAGAGCAACTAGTTGAAATTTTATGGCTTGTATTATAAAGGAGACAAGACTTATGGCTTCAGCACATGAATGAGCTATGGGAGCCTAATAGGTTACTGTCTCTTAGATGGGTTGTATTTTCGGATGGTAACTGCCCGTGTGCATGCTCCTAATGTGTCCCAAATGCGAAGTAATGTGACTTAGCTAAAAGCTCCTTCAATGAAGTTTGAGCTTCAGTGCATTACATCACTTTTAGGGTGGGCCAAGAACATGCCCCACAACTGTTCCTGTGGCTCCCAGTCGGTGAATAATTTGTTAAATTTGTTAAACCATGGTAATGCAGCTGTGGAGCCACGAGTCCGCAGCCTGGGATCTAAGAGTTGCTTCCAGCAGCGAAGCCCATGAATCAAGCCTCCAAACAGACAACGCAAAGGGAAAGGGACAATACAACAACAGGGTGAACAGCAATGGTTTGCCAATGTTATAGCTCTACCCTTTTATTTTTATTTTTCTTTTATGGATGATTGAGGTATTTTGTGCAGCAGGAGTCGGTTTTTAAAGCGTTCTTGCATAGGCAGCATGAGCTCCTAATGTAGATGCACTTCAGCTGATTTAACTGCCATTAGCATCAGGTTTTGCTTTGTTGAGGCTTTTGCATACCTTTGCAAAGAAATTCAGGCAAGGGTTAAAATGTACCTAAATGCGTCGGGTCCACACTATCAGGTTAATTCAGTTGCAAATTGATTTAGTTAAATTGAAGCAAGTTTTCGGAGCTTCACAAGCTCTTAACTAATTGAATATACATGTTACTGAGACTATACAGTCTTACCTTTTTTATATACACCCAACCTTTTTTACAGATTTAAGTCACATTTTCTATAGCCAAAGGACTCTATATAGTGTAAGATGATCTTTAGCGCTTTCTTTTTTTTTTCTGTTTTTCTAAATGGAAAGTCACCTTGGGACATGAAGGAGGCAAATATACTCTGAACATGAATAGACCCTAATTCACTCCCTTCGCCATTCATTTTTTTAAGCTCTCAAAACGTCTGTGCTGGATTCAGAGGGTTGCGGACGCAGCTAAAATCTTCATGGGAGGATAGTCATTGTCTAGGTGGACTGTTGAGAGATTCAGCTTCGATATGGGAATAGTTCAGATTTGCTCAGATGAATTTTTCTCAGAGTGAATCTTCCCACATTCCTTTTCCTCTCCTTACAAACACCCTTATTTATTAGATGACTAGTTTATTTCATAACCATTCAAGTGATATTTTGCTGGCTAAAAAAGAGGCGTGCCTAATCCATATAGACCAGATACAGTCAAAACTTTTAAAGTTTGCAGTGTTTTATTAAAAAAAAAATAATAAAATCCAGATGTGTGGAAGAATTTACTGTGGACACTGCAAAGACATTTCACTGCAAAACATAATGAGCATAACACGATCATCACAACTTATATATTCTTATATAACTCATATATTCATTATATAACTCGTACATTCAGAACTTAGCATCTACAAATGCTCATCGAAAGATAAAGTAGCTGTCTTCTACCTAATTATACTAACCATACATAGAGAAAAAATAGAAAGAGAGAGAAAAGAACCCCCATTACTAGACATTTCCAAATCAACGAAGACAAAGTTAATCAGGATTCATTAATGCTGCAGTTCTGTGCCTCACTCCTGTGATGGATAAGAGAAAGACAATGTATCTGACTGATGATCCAAATTTGGATGTGAGCGACCATGCAGAGAGGAGAAGAATGGGAAGTGCTTGGTGAACCTTATTAATGTGGGGCTTTTTTGGAGAACAATGTGAAATTAAAGAAACAGATAGAATCTGGAAAGTGGCATCCCACTGAGCAACATTTCAGCAGAAGAAAATTTGCACAACGAGCAGCTAACTGTCTATACAGCTCATTCTGCCATGAAAAAAGGGTCCCATAAAATTTAATAGGGCTAGAACGAATAGAAATCTCTAGAGGAGATTAAGGCAAAATTAAGACAGAAGACTTTAAGACAAAAAGATGGAATAATCCCCTTAGCATGAAATACTTAATGAGTGAGATCCTCTCTGTGCAATTTTAAGTTGGGCAAAGGAATTTAATAAAGATTACATACTTCAAGAAAGATTTCTGTAAGGAAGCTTAATTTTCTATAAGAAAGTTAACATTCTCTTGTTATAGTCCATACTGCATTTCCAGAGGGGTTAAGAGAACACAATCGTTAAAATCACTGCAAATGTAATTGTTTGGCTTTGCAAAGTGATTAGATGTAGCTCACATATACAATGGAGTTACATGGTGTAAGCAAAGCCTTGCATATACAGCACTGACAGAACCAAAATTGCATTCTATGCCTTTAGCACCCTACCAGGCAAACACAGATAACTGCAGTAAACAGGACAAAGTCAAAGGCTTGGCTGGTGAGGAAATTAGACAGGGAAGGTTGCAAGCTTAAATGGGATGCATATTGTTGCAGCCACCTATTTCATTAAACAGGATAAATAAGCTCCGCTGCATCTCTCCTGCATCTCATCGGCTGGCTATTTCGTAATCTTTTTTTTTTTTTTTTTTTTTTCCCCCCCATCACGTGTGTTGGCTTTCTAAACTTTTTGCCCAACTGCAGGAAGGAAGGATGTGGAAAAAAAACCCCAACATTTTTATGATAATACAAAAATACTCTTAGGGAAACCGTTTGCATTCTCTGTTTTGTTCCAATCATTCTTAAAGTGTAGAATTATTGAATTAGGAAATCAAAATAACTCAGGAGACATCAAGTCCTTTCCTTACATTGTAATTAGTATCTTTATTTCCCCGGATGTAATGCGGGTAGCTTCTCTGTTTCAGGGGATGTCACATTTGGTTTTTTTAGGTTTGTCCATTTTCTACAAGTTGAATAACCCATAATGAGCATTTAAATCATTAAATGTCTTCTGCTTGAAATTCTTTGAATCTGAAAGGGAATTTGTTCATCTGTAGGAATACGGTTTATTGCTAACTAGAGCCACCCATAAGGAGAAAAAGCAGCAAACCAAAACAAGTGGATACCAATAATCTACATACTTTGTAGTTCTAATTCCTACCAAAAATAGTAGGAGTTTGAAAACACTGATAGGAAAAAGAAATATTAGCAGAAGTAGCCATCGCCATGGCGATGTGGCTTTTTTTCCGAATGGACTTCATACCAACTCGCGGCAATCGGACTTCTCAGCTGTCTAAGCCAAAATATCTCCAATATTAGTCTCCAGCTGAGAAGACAGAAGAGACAGGTGCAAAATTAGTAAGGCCTGATAACACGAGTAGTGCCAGAAATGAATGACAGTCTGCATACTTTGTGTGATTTGCCCAGCTAATTATACTGGCATTCAATAGCACTATCTAGTTAAGGACCTGTCAACATTTCTTCCAGAAAAAAAACTTATTTGCAGGATTTTATAACACAGCTGTAAGGAAATCAATTCTAGCCTGAATCTTGACACACTGGGCTAAGTACTGAAGAGGTGTTGGTTTCTATCAAACAACAGACAAATTGCACTCAGCATTTAAAGAGTCAACACTGGCCAACGCAGCAAGATTAGAATAATGGAGCATTTTTTTCTATTTCCAGCAGGAGATAACTACATTAACTCAGCTATCCTATTGTGATTTTTAATGGAGGAAAGCATCAGGTAAATAAAATAGTTTTTATAAGCCATTTTTCATTTATATGGTAAGTGAATATCTTTTATACGTTGGTGGTTTGTTGTATTTTTTTTTTTTTTTTTTTTTAATTTTCCTGGATGCAGGTAAATGAATTAATCTAAATCATTCTTCATTCTCCTGCCCTTTCCCTTCTCCCCATCTCCTCCCTTATCATGGCTTTAATTTTTCAAATCTAATAACAAAACACGCTGTGTAAAGTGCTGGTTCGTGCACTGGAGTTCACAAAGTTAAATTTCGAAACTCATGCCTGCTGATAAAAAAACCTTAGCCTGGAAGAAAACACCAAGTGCAGACCGTATCATCCTCTCGTTGCTACCAATCTGTTCAAATCTACATCTATAAGCACTTAAGGCAAATGCCAAGCATAGGCAAAAGCAAGTGAAAACAGCAATGTTTCAAACACGTGATAATGAAGAGCTACAGGAGAAAATGTTAGCTAGTTTAGTAACAGGTGCTGTCCCTGTGCTGCTTTACATTTCCGAAGCTTAACTCTTAATTTGTCTCTCACTGGTACTTATGTTATTTATTGAACAAATTCATATTTCTGCACTCTTAGGAAATATATTAGTTGCATTATTCATGGCAAGCAGAGCCTTGTTGCTCTGGTGTTCAGTATCAATCACCAGAAGAGAAAAGATAACGTTTTTCTGCACGGTTTTTAAGTGACAGTCAGTGATGTCTGCTTATCTATATTCATGCTCGTTCCTAACAATGTATTTTTCAGTGATTTCTATTATTTACTTGCATGATTTTTGAGTTTAAGTGCATTCCTTTTTAATTTTACATGGCAGTAATTTCCAGTGGCATGAATTTACTCACTTCGTTAGGAAATGAATTGGAGATATCATGCTTGGAACCTTTTCTTTGGAGAGACAGCAAGACCCCTTTCCATCTGGACTACTCCTTGCAGTGTGTGGAACGCATTCTTATTGTGGCAAAGGCAGAGAGTGTTAATTTTTACATACAGCTTCATGCAATGGCAGAAATGGAAACACACCCCAGGTATTAATTCTCAGAACAGCATTTACAAGTTACTTTTCTCAGTAGATAGTAAATGCTGGAGCTGGATGAAAGCATTGCGTGTTTTTGACAAATCGCATCAGAAATATTGCTTTTGCATGGACTCACTGACTTTTTAGTGATAGGAAATCCAAAACAGACTTCACTTTTCAAAGCTGAAAAAGTATTTCCGTATTTATCTTTTCTTTCCCTTGCTTGTTCTCTTACAAAGGAAGTATTTGGAAGGATTCACAGACACAGCCAAGGAGTCAAAACTTTGACCTTGAATACTGTCGCCTTTAAGAAAGCAACGCTACTAGCTTAAATTAATAAAGCGTTCATTCCAGGATCCGAATGTAACCTTTTCTCCGAGTTTCCAAAAACGGAACCAGCAGCATAAATGCCTCATTCGTGCAAATTTCCTTAAGGTTTTTGAACGATTTTATCTCTTTGGGAAGCATTTCTCAGACGTTCCATCAGTTTTACCCCCTGGCTCCCTGGAGATTGAAGAGCTAATTGTTATTTGCACTTTCAGCAAGGCTTGTACTATTCTCCTGGCATCATAGTCATGAAGTGTTATTACAATTCTTGTTCTTCTTTTCTCTGATACTATCCCAGTGGTCCCCAATGGGCGGGTAATGAATGGTAATACACTCGGGTTGCAGCTAGCCTGTGCATGTATATATACATATTTAGAAGACTACTTGCAGTACAGAAGATTTAATAACATTCACATTGCTCTGGCTTCTTCTTTGACCCATGACCTTGAGAAGAAGTTACCTTCAAAATTGTATTCCTAACTCTTCCTGTCTCTGTTCTTCGGCAACTTCTGCTCTAACATGCAGAAACACAAGGCGTTCAAAGTCAAGGTTGATGAAAAATGTTAGCGACATTTCAATCAAAGAAGCTGTTACGTTTCAAAGAATGATAACCATTCCCACCTATGAAGGTCTAACACTTTTTCAGGGAGCAAAGCACATTTGCATAAAAATTTGAAGGAATTTTGGCTGGGGTTTCTGCAGAATAGGTATGATTTGGTGTCTAGGCTCTAGTCTGGCTGAAGAGAAAGGCACATGGATGCCTTTAATTTTCATAATTCCTGATATTTATAAACAACATATTTTTAGAAATAAGAAAATAATCTGGAATCAATACTAGCAATAGTAGACAATTTACAAGACTGTTTTCTTTAAGTTAGGTATGTCCAAAATTGCCAAATAGCTAAAGCTGTGATACAGAGATTGATGGTTTTGCCCCCCTCTTTCTTCAGGGTCCCGTTTCCATCTATAAACTGTGTTTTACCATTCCCACAGCTCTGCTTAAAGGACTGCTAGGGGGAATGAACACTATTTTTGCTTGCGCAGGAGGTTCCTGAGCTGTTGCCTACTCTGTCTTGCCACAGACAGGATACAGGGCTAAAGGGACAAGTGGTTTGATCCTATATGTTGATTCTTCTAATGACATAACTTGGCTGGAAACTTATTCAGTAAACCATTCTGGGTAAAGGAGGCTTACTTTTAACCTGGGTCATGCGAGGGATGTGGTTTGTAGTGCTCCCCTGATGCAGCTGTATCAGCAGAAGCAGCAGGGTGGGAGGTGGATAAGCAGTGATGAAGAGAAGAGGGGGAAGCTGTTAGGGTGTGAGGCTATGAAATGTCCTAACCTTTTTGTCGTCCTGGTGACAATATCTGATGTACCTTCAACATTAAGTCATAGTTTCATCATAAAAAATGCTTCACGGCCAAAAAAATTGTAGCCTAGGCCCATTAAAGCACTTCTCTCCCATACATCACCAGCTGTGATGGTAACTGGGATGTATAATAAATGAAACTTTAGCTTCATCTTTCAGAAAACAAACCAATGAAAACCATTTTTTGCTGGACTTTTTTTTTTTCTTTTTTCATGCTAAATGGAAAGTACGGTTGGGTTCCCACTTCGAGCAGCCCCACAGTGGTTTTGGCACAGCTGAGGGGATGACATGCTTCACTGAGTACATGGGGAATATTTTGAGCCCATACTGAGACAAAATCCTTTCCGTGGCGAAATCATCTCTCCTGCCACGTACATTTACCCTTGAACAACCCCATTTACTTCTGCAACCAAAACCACATTCACCAGCTGCTCTACAAGTTGTCAGAAGATTTCCAATTCATGGAAGAAGCCCAAGAATTTCTGTTTCAATTGAGTAGGAGTCATGTCTATCTCTACAAAAGATAATGGAAAATCATATGTGTCTGATTACTAAAAAGGCTAGATAAATTTTACTTGATAACTGCCTTGTCCCTCCAACTTCTGACTTCATAGAGACTGGCTCTTTGCATTCAGGCATCAGCCTGTGATCACCACAGTTAACTGAAGAGCAAAAAGTAAAGGAGCATCTGGCGTCTTTCAGTTATTCGGTGATGGTATGCTGATAACATCTGTTAGCAGAGCTACAATGTTTTGGCTTGTATGTGCTCTGTTTGAATTCAGACCTTACCTACAAGCACAACTTTGGAGAGAAAGTAGGGAATTCACCTCATCCAACTTTAGGACTAAAATTCAGTAGCAGAGTAGAACACTTGACTGTAAGTTTTTACTGATGTACTGGGTGTTTAAGGTCACTGTAGTCAGTGAAGACATAGTGTTGAATTAGGTTGCTCAAGCTTTCTTGTGCCACTTCACATGTCCTAGGGCATCCAAAGTGTTCACAGAGGATGGGTGGACACGACCTTGTGGAAAAGTTGTGTCTGCTGGAATAGCTGGAAGACCAATGAGAGTCCCAAGGATATAGCATATCACAGACAGTGTGAGATCTGTACATGGGCAGCTGAATGACGCCTCTAATATACACATAGATACCTACAAGCAGCAATCCAAGTATATTTGTTTTAAGCTGGAGCTGAGTCACATCCTAGATGTCTTCAAGGGAAATGTCTATGTATGAAATAGAGCACGCACTGAGATTTGTCTAGGTCCTAACTTCAAAACACAGAGACAACGTGCCAGTAGACTTCACCAAGGTGAAGTTCCAGGCTGAAAACTAGGTCATACTCAAAGTATAGACACATTCTATTTCATACGTGATATTGAATTTATCTCACAATGTTTTCTAAGTTTGGTAAACTTGTGACTATTTTTGTATTTTTATGTGCTGTCAGAAGCAAGAGGGGTGAAAGCTATTTCCTGCACACAGAGCCAGAAAAAGGCCTGTGCACTACTATCTCATCCCACTGAAAACTTTGAATCAGGGATTTCAAATGTGACTTAATATTGTTTGTGACTTAATGTTTTTTCTAGCTCTTGTATGGAGTTAAGCACTCAAATTGGAAGGAAGAAAGCTCCATCAGTGAAGAGCTGCTTCTTCAGCACGAAGATTCTTGGCAGTTCCTAGACAATAAGAACTGACTTAAAATCCTTATAATGGACGTCTTGTTTGTTCACTGCTCCCATAAAAATATGCCTCCTTTAAAGTAGTCCATAGCCATTCTCTTTCACACAGTCATATTCCATTTCACTAAGATCAATAACAAAATTTCTGCAGCTTTTAAAAGTGGAATTAGCACGACCTAAAGATATCTTCTCTCATTTCTGTCTGGTCCAGCAACAGAAATCTATTACGAAACTTTTTTCAAAACATTTTTCATTCTGGTTTAAATACTTTAGCCATGATATCACAGCTTTTAAAACAGAACAGGCTCAGCATTACTCCCTCCTCACACATAAAAGCTCTAGTATAATCATCATTGCACTTGAGTCATTTCTTGGTACCTATTATTTAAACATTCTGTTCTTTGGCCACTCTATTCTTCATGCAATCAGGAAACCTTTTGCTAGCACAATATCCATGGTTTTATATAACCAAGCCCCATTCAGACAAGCCAACATATTAGACCTCTTTTACTGCAGCTGCAGTAAACTGGATACAGAATGTAAAACACTGGCCAAAACATTGAGAAAAAGAAAGGCTATTTTGAGTGTCCAACTTGACACACTTACAAGGATCCAAAATTGAGAGGGTGGGTGGATGCTCTATTGTGTTTGGAAAGATGGACAGACTTTAAGATATATCCCAGGCCGAATGTCAGATGAGAATTGTCAGATCCGTTTTGCATTTCGTGATAGCTATCATGCTCTGTGAACTCGAGAGCATTTGGATAATATCTGAACACTTCAAATATTCAAGTGCATTTCAATTGATAAAGCATTTTGCAAATGCACACTGGGCGCTTCGTTTAGTAAGACATGGCCTTACTAAAGCTGAGTCTAATTTCAGACATTGCACAAAATGAAGAACTCATATACAAGAAGTTGGGGCCCAGCAGTGGTGGGAGAAGGAAGGGGGTGGATCATAAACAAAGCAACCAGCAGTAATAATGTTTCTGGTTGTGCAAGAGTTAACCATCTGCTTGTTTTCTCTGAATTCTGATTTGGGGCAATTGACCCAATTACCCACCCTAACCACAGACCTCTTGTTGTGCATGTGAAAGTGGGGACAGGAATGGATTTGGGCACAGTGGGAGACATCTAGGTTTCTGATAGCAAAAGTTGGACTTTTTTCTGTTTTATTTATGTATTTTGTATGTGATTCTTCCTTTTCCTACATGGGTGGGGAGGACTTGTAGTGGATGAACAAACTCCTAACATGAGCACTTGAAGGATTACATATGGTGACGCTGAGAAACGTAGTTTACAGTTTCCCTACTATCTTTGTAATATTTTCAGCAAAATCGCAGTAAAATGGCTGCTCCAGGGGCAATATTGAAGCACCAATCCTCAAATTACTGTTTTGGATCAAGGGTATGTATCAGATTCCTTGTGGTTTATGCGTTTGATTTACTGTCTTGAGGATTGCGGTCGAGAGATTTTTTACACCTTACTGGTTCAAACAGTATTTTTTCCTAGTCACACAGTCCTAAAAAAGCTAGATGGCTGGTTTGCTCCTAAGATAAATACAGTAGCTGAATAAGCTTAGTTTTCTATTGCATCCAAAATACGTCTCATCTGCTTATGGCAGTGAATGGAGCTAATTAAAACAGCAATAGACCATGCATAACAAAGCTGACTAAAAGCCAGGATATTAGGCTGGAAAATGAATCAGAGAATTAGGGAAAGACATTCTTTATGACCTAGGAAGAAAAGATGATCTTCTTTTGTGCAGCGCAAGCAATGTGTGGCCACAAGTTGTGCCATATCTGACTGTTCCTACCTTGATGCAATGTTGGAAGATCTGCTGTGCAGATGAGATGAGATGCTGTACACAAAGACTCAGCTCCTGCCTCAAAAAACAGTTAAATAAAGAATGAACAAGGGGTACAAGAAGTGAGCACCACAGGCAGATTTTGCTGCCCTTTTCCCTGATCCATGTTTCTTTCCTGCTTTAGGAGCCCAGAATCGTCTCTTTGGATAGTTACCGCACTAATAGCTGTCTTTACACATCACATGAGAAATGGAAGGTGTCAGGTCTTGAGTTTGCCTGGGCTGTCTGCCCCAGAGTTCAAAGCCCATCTGTGAAGACAACGTGAGAGGCCATCATGCTTTCTCACAGACCATCAAGCTGCTCCTGGCCGCCGCTGTTCCACCCAGCTGCTCCCCTCCGGTAGAGAGCTGACTGCTTGAGACAGAGGAATTGGGAGCTGTATTCAGGAACGACTCTGAGACAAGCTCTCAGTGACTCAACTGGACTCATCCTTTTGGTCTTTTAGTTAGAAAGCAATAAAATATGGATTCCACCAGCCTCCCTCATTCGGCTCCTCACCAAAGAAACTGTCTGTTCAAAACAGAGTTTCCAGATCTTAACTCCGTTTTTATCTCAATGCACAGCGAAAGGCATTAGTGCAGATCTCCAGCAGCTTCTAACCCACTGCAGCACTGGCATGCTGAGAGGAAGAAGAAGTGACACAACTGCTCCAACGTAGTGTGATCTACAGCTCATGCTGCACCAGGCAATGCCCGCTAACTTGTGTCTGGCTGGTACTTTGTGAAGTATGTCACATCTAGCAGAACTAGACTTCAGCCTTGTGCTTTGCTGTGGGATCTTCTGGGTTCAATGGTCTTGGGACAGTTAGTACAGAATAATGTTTTTTTTCTTCCACTGCACATAAGCAAATTCAGGCAATTTTTTTCTCCCAATTACCACTTTTTTCCTGCTCTGTCAGAGTCTTTTCCATAACACAGCCTGTGTTTCCAGCCTATACAGCAAGCCTTGAGAGCATCTTTACTCCCATGACATGAGTCCCAAGACTCCTTTGTTTTTTGTTGGTATTGACACACAAGCTTTGTGACTTCCTGTAATGAAGAAAACATGCTAATGACTACATCTTGAGAAGATTATCTTTGGAGGTATTCATAGGCAGCTTAGTTTGGTATCACGTCAGTACCTCATGGCTGGTGTATCTTTAATTTTGGGCTTTTGTCAAAATCTAAGATGGTATCCAGTGCAATGAATAGATATACACACTAGTCTGTTGACCAAAAGTTTTCAGATTAGCTGTGAATTTCTGTTATAATGTTCCCTACTTCAAGGAATACATGTGTTTTCTTTTTGCCTGTAGGGCTGACATAGAAGTGGTGACCACAAATGTTCAAAGTTACGTTGCTTATCCTTTCTGTTCATGTGTCTGACTCATGCCAAAGCACCTTGGAGCCCTTGGTGATAAAGTACAACCTTTCAGAAGATCAAATTTCATAAAGACAAATACCTTGAGTACCTCAGAAAACCCAGATGCATTTTGGGGAAAGCATGTGTCCCATAGAAAATGTTGAATTTAAGCAGTCTCTAAGGGCACCTGCCAAAAGTCTTACTAAACATAACATGTCAAAACCAGGAACAATACTTTTAATATTAATTTAATTCTTTTAGTGAGGTGCAGGTTTTCCTCCCTCTGCAATAGCAGGTGCACTTTTCCTTTTCAGCTTTGCCCTGCCATTCTTAGTGCAAACAAGCCTATGTATCTCCTCTTTTAACTTTCACTTTTTATATAACGACAACTCTCCACACAGCACGAAGATTAGGCTTCTTTATCTACATTTATCACGTTAACAGCCTACCTATTCCCAGGAATACACCTTTTAAAACTCTTTTCAACTCCCATCTTCAACAAAGGTAGTTTTATTGAGAACATCAGTAAGATGCACTTTCAACCCAAAATGATTTTCCTCTATGTTAGTACTATTACAGATTGCATCTTTTCGGTTTTTTATTTACACATACAGCTAAGACATATATGCCTTTAAGGAATACAAGCTTTCACTCACATTTAACTTCTTTACCCTTCTAATGTCTGTAGCTCTTCTATTAAAGTTTGCAGAATGTATCTGTCAACAGAATGGCTTCTACAGTAACATCCATCCTAAAAGTTCAAGTATCCCATTTAATTTCTGGTAGTTGGCTCAACTTTTGTCACAATTCTATCTACCTCCTTACAGGGCACTACCTTAGCATTGTGCTATCCACAGCCAAATGCAATGATGGTACTTGAAACTTCTGAAAAGTTGCAAAATCTATTGTAGCTTATTCCATTTTCCCAATGCACCTGACATTGTCTTAGCTTGTGCTGGTCCTCGGCATTTGCTCCATGTGCTGTTCTTGTTTGTCTCTAAATTTCCCAAGATTTTCCAGCTCTCAGCATTATGGATTCTCATCCACGTTTATGCTACTATCGTCAATAACCCCCATATGCTTCCTTCAGAACTGAGTCACTTCTTTTTCTTGGAAAATTAACTCAGACTCTGTAGCAGTTTCTGAGTGTTTTTGTTCCAGCCAACATCTAATCTCTTATCAGAGACCAATCAAAAAACTGCAAGACAGGCTCTTCAGCTTCATCTTTAACAGATTTATTTAAGTAAACTCACATTCCTTTTTAAATCCTTTGAAAATATTTCATGCTTACATAGACTATGATGCATCCTTTGTATTTCTGAGGCACATTTTCATAGTTAATAGTTGAGTAAGAAGAATGACAGAAAACTCAATTTGGAAAAACAAACCCTTTTGAATTGCTTTTACTGTAGCCAGTGATTGCTTGCAGACAATGTTTGCAGACTAAAAATTTCACGTATTTTTATAAGTTTCCATATTTCTAGACAGTTTCAGTTCAGATTTGTGCAATTATAAAAGACTTTGAAGTTAGGTCAGTTTGCTCAGATCTTACTGAGCCTTAAATATCTCAAAGGTTGCAGATTCCACAACAGCTCTAGGACCTTTTCCAATGTTTAAAATCATAGAATCATTTAGGTTGGAAAAGACCCTTGGAATCATCGAGTCCAACCATCAACCCCACTCTACAAAGTTCTCCCCTACACCATATCCCCTAACACCACATCTAAATGACTCTTAAACACATTCAGGGATGGTGACTCCACCACCTCCCTGGGCAGCCTATTCCAGTGTCTGACCATTTTTTCTGTTTTTTCCTTATATCTAATCATAATTTCTCATGTTGCAACTTGCTTCCATAGGCTTCAATCCTATTACTATACATGTCTGAGAGAGTCTCTGTCTCCTCTACACCTTCCTAATAAGTACTTCTAGATGTCCCTTTTGCCTCTTTTTAAGGCTGAACAAACTCAGTTGTCTCAAGATCTTCTTGTATTTCATGTCCTCTAGCCCTCTAAACATCTATGTGGCCTTCACTGGAATCACTTCAGCATGTCTATGTCTTTCTTGTACTGCAGACCCCAAACTGGACACACAACTCCAAAAGCAGTCCTGTGAGTGTTGAATAGAGGGAACCTCCCTCAGCCTGCTGACGATATTATTGTTAATACAGCTCAATATGCTATAGGTTTTCTTCACTACAAGATCACACCATTGACTCACGCTCCATGGGTTGTCCACCAGTATCCCCAAGTCTTTTTCTGCAAAATTGCTTTCTATCCAGTGAGAACGCAGTGTGTCCTGGTCCCCTCTGAAATTCAGGGCAATCTCCCATGGGATCCTGTTAACTAGTTCCTCAACAAGCTCAAATCTATTGTCCTGAGGTCCAGAGCTGTAATTCTACCATTGGCATTTGTCTTGGTCACTTATCTGAACATGATCTTTTCGGCAAAAGTTGATATCAGCTTTCATATCCTGCATGAATTATTTATTTTTGGTGAAAAGCATGGCCAGTAGAGTGTAGCCCCTAGCCAGATCACTGCTCTTCCATGTCAAAAAGTTGTCCTTGATGCTCTCTGGAAACCTCTTGCATTGCAAATGGCCTCAGGTTATCCTTCTAGGCAATGTCAGGATGGCTGGTTAGGACTAGTGGTGCTTCTTCCATCTTTCTAAATAAAGCCTTATGTGCTCCCTCTTCTTCATCATGTGATCTGAAGCAGGTCCAGGTAATATCCTCCATATTACTCTTGTTGGTCTCTCCTCTGATCATTACACATAAACTCCTAATTATCTTGTTATAAATTTTAGGGCAAAATCCCCATGCATTCAAGCTGCTTTTCATGTTGAGGGGGGATGTGACACCTTTTTCTTGCCTTTCCTTTAGAAAGGCATTACTCACCCATTTCAGTTGTCCAGCCATAAGACCTGTCCCCCCGTGTTTGTGAGATCATAGCCCTGCAGCCTGCAGCCTAGTAACTCCTGTTATTTCCCATGCTGCATGTGTTCATGTACAGACATTTAAGATAGATCCATCATGTGTCTATTTCAAGTGAAATGCGAGACCCATGACCCCTGCCATCATGCTGTCCCTTTGAGCTTCCCTATACCTCTACTTGTCATCAGTCTGTGGTCATCATCCCTGATAGATCTCTCTTGAAACCCTCCTCACTGGGTCAGCAAGCTGACTTGCAAAGATGGTTTTGGTTGACTTTGTCAGATCTCTCCCCAGAAGTCCTTTATCCTCTGGGAGGATCCCACAATAATTAGAGCTAAGGTCATGCCTGAAACAACATCTGTGCAACCAGGTATTGTTCTGAAAGATAACATCCACTCCTACCTGAGTCTTTCCTCTTGACTGATGTGACTAAAAAGAACAGCCCTGGGCCCCTCCTAGAGGCTTGTAGCTACTCTTTATATATGCAAGGTCATTTGATGCTTAGAAGTATAAGCTCAAAAGGGTGAGCAGCAATGGGTAATCAGTATGGATAGATTTCAGCAAGCCTCAACAGGTGATGAACCTCCTGAGACAAGAAGTCTGGTTGGCAGATGAGCATTTCTGTCTTCTGCAGATGTCTATAGCCATGACCATCCACTCTTTCCTCTGAATGCCAACATGTGGATCAGTGTCTGCTGGCCCAGACGCCTCCCCTGAGGAAATTTGATCCTCTTCACTTGTTACAAGCATATCTGTAAGTGCACATCTGACATCTGCAGGCAAAGAGAAAGACTTCTTTCCATTACTAAAAGCCACAAACTTCCATCCCTCAATCTGGCAGTATCAATCCTCCTCTTATTTAGACATAGCCTCTAACTATCCCTCTTTCCAAGCAATATGGGATTTGGATTCTGCTTCTCCAAGGACTTTGCAAACAATCTGTTATTCTTTTTTTTTGTCCTTCTTGATACTGCAGAGCCTGCTCTGCTTACCTCCCCCAACAGCCCTTTTACCTGGCATCTCAGTGTCTCAACCAGAGCCCATCTCCCACCTACAAGACTGAGACCCTACAAGGTGCTGGGGCAGTTGGACCATTCCCTGTGACATGTCATCACCGCGGGCAGTTCAGCACACACCTCTCGGGGCTCTTCCATGACTTTGTCAACATAAACTACCAGCTCATTTCTATACCTAAATCTACATGTATTTGGCAGTTTAAGAGTTTGTGGTACAAGGAGACACCTCCTCAGCAGCTGTATTAGCTTCTCTTGTAGAAAGGAGTCTGGTTTAATTTTTCCTACTTAGTGATATCCAGGAAACCGCAACATCTCTACTGGGATATGGACATTTTTCACATTTTATAACTTGTTAGCAATAGTCCAGAAGCAAGTGATGTCATCTGTCTGGGTGTAACTCTCAGAAACATCAAAATAGAATCATAGAATCATAGAATCAATGTGTTGGGTTGGAAGGGACATTTAAAGGTCATCTAGTCCAACTCCCCTGCAGTAAGCAGGGACATCTTGAACCAGATTGGGTTGCTCAGAGCTTCAATAGTGCAGAATACATCAGATCACCTCTTGCAATTACTTGGTAACAGTGTGCCACACTCTGTTCTAATCATAAAACCAAGTGATAGTTACAAGCCACTAAACATAAAATGGCCTGGGCTTCAACCAGGATAGGTTCCCCTACCCCCACTGTGTCTTGGGAGAGCATTTAAGATCTTCTCTTTTGCTTTTCCTTTGATGACTAAAATTTCACTCAACAATAGGAGTAGATGAAAATTCCCACAGCCCACAATGGTCCATATTTGCAAGGCTTTAAGCACAATGCAGAGCATACATGATGAATTGCCTGATACCGACAGTGTTAGATAGTATCTTATACTTTGGATTATGAGCTGATGAGCTATGACTCATCAGTTTATCTCACTGATTATAATTTCACTACTACCTTCTGCTTCCCCAGCTGTTGTATTCACTGGTAGCTGCTCATCTTAGACTGTAAGCTCTTTGGGGCATGAAGTACCTTTCAGGTACTGCTCTATAATGTGGAACCAATCTGTGTTGCAAGTTACCCTCTCTGTTAATGTAGCAGGAGATAAGTGATCATATCAGCACCTATCATTGCGTGTTAGTTGTCCTCAAAATCTAAATTTACTTTTACTAATTACCAAAGAACTTTTCTCCTGAAAGCATGTTTTAAAATCACCTTGGATCTTGCAGAGAGCAAGGCCCCGATCTTACGAAGTGCCTCAGAAGCTCCAGGCCACAAGCGTAACAGGTTGAAGTGGAATGGCCTAAGAGCCCAACACAGCTCCCAAAAAGTTTAAAGAAGGGAGGAGCCCAAGGAATTCAGAGAATCCCAAACCAGTTCTTTCTAATGAGGTGCAACACTGCATAATGCACAAAATCTCAAGTGCATTCACATGTAGACCACTTTCAAAAGTGAAGATTTCAAAACATGACAAGATTTTCTATGATATATCTTTGAGTGCACTTTTCTAAATACTCAGCTTGCATTTCCATTTTCCTTTCATTCTTGGACTATGAAATTCTTTCCCTTCCTCTTCCTTTCCCTTACACACACAAACTTCTTTAAAATTTTCTGGGTGTTATTTTGGACCCCTACTTCGGAAACTTTACATGTCATTTTTCTAAAATTTTCTTTTTCTCTTTCTGGTTTGGAGTACTTTGCTACTCTCATCTCTTGTAAGAACCCGTAATGCACAATAACTTTCTATGCCTCAAGGCTTTTAAGACTTCTATTTAAATAACTTTCTGGTGATGGACTTGGTTACTGGAAGTTCTGGAATTAAAAAGATGCACTTTACTGTCAGAGCAGCAAGGTTGGGTACGACTAACTGAAGCTCTTAGTGCTCTAAAACTGGTCTCACTAATTGATGCTCTAATATACCATCAGATTTTCCAGAGCGTGTTTCCATTCAAATTTCAGACACAGTCAAAGTTCATTTTAGTTTCATCAAGTTGAAGTATGCCCTACTAGGATCAAATTCGGCACGCGAGGAAATTGCTTACTGAAGTTCTCATCAGTCCATGTTGCTCATATCTACAGGGTCATCAGTAATATAAATAAACATTATATGGAATATGCTCAATGGCTGCAAACATTTGTATTCCAGTGAAATTATACTGTTTATGAAAATTTTCACAGTTACATTAGAGAGATTTAATCTAGAAAAGGGATATACACTAAATGTAAGCCATACACTAAATGTAAATCAACAGCTAACTGATGGGATTAAACTTGTTTATTCCATGATTGCAGATTATAGGTTGTTCATATATTTAATGTCTAACATTGGCTATGAAAACAGCTGACACTAGCCATTGATGCAGAAAAAAAATATAAATACTGGGTGGAATAGATTAATGATCTGATCCAATGTATTTAACCTTACATCCTTATATCTTCTGACATAAATTGTGGCACTCTTCTGAGTCGTGTTAGAAGGGATGGGGTTGCCTAGTCTTATAATGGTAAATTTATAGTGATATATTTTATAATGGACAAAATCTCGTTGCTATCTAACATTTTACAGAACATTATGAAAGAGTAAAAGTATTGCAGGAATTACTGGGTGCTTTTTTTTTTTTTTTTTTGGTTAGAAGTGTAACACTGGTTTGGAATGACAATCTGCCTTCTTAAATTCCATCTGGAGTTTCCCCTGAATAAATATTCCTTTCTTCTCAAATTTGTGAACTAAATTATTCAATGATATTGCTTTGTGATGTTAAACAGCTGTTGTGTTTCACCCCTAAAAGCTCACTTCATTGATGGGTGAAGCAATTCTTTCGTTTAAGTTTTATTTAAAAAATGTCTTAGGTACCTTGAATTAAATGTATTATATGCATACAAGAAAATACTATATATTTTATCACTGTAATGAAAGTAAGGTCTTTGTAGATGACAGATATTATTAATCCCATAGATGCCACTGAAAAGGTTTTTAATATAACAGTGTTCCGGAAAAGATTAAACCCAAAATGACTATACTAGAATCCCAGAGATATAAATAAAGTTGTTTTTCTGGGAAAGCACCTGCTTTTATATATTGATGAGAATTTTCACAGGGGCATATTTTGCCCTCAGACACTCATGCATAAATCAAATTGATTTCAATAGAAACTGTGAGTGCATATTTGCTTGCTTTTACGGGAGCACCGGTATTGCAGAAGCTTCTTTAGATTCCACAACTAGATTTGCCTTTAACCTTAAAATCCCCATTTTACACTTGAATTGGCAATTTTAGCTTCCACATCTGACAAAGTTATCCAGAGGGAAATAAAATCCCCCGTGAAGAGCTGGAGCCTGGCAGAGTGTCCTAGAAAGAGTATCAGCTTGCACTGTTCCTACACCCTTCCCCAGGCATCTGCTCCAGGCCACTTTCAGAGCCAGGATACTGGGATAAAGGGACCTTCGTTCTAACCTGATACAGCCATTCTTATTCCAGCATGCGATGAAGGTTTTTTTGAATGAGTATATTCTTTTAAACTTTTATGGAAAAAAACATATCACTCTCCTTCCTTTTGTAAACTTTGGATTGTCACTCTTAATTTCTTGTTTTCTGGACTGCAAGCCACCACAATCTATAGGTACCTCTTTTCACAAGCAAAATGCAGATCTTTATACCATTGCCAGATCTTACCCACTGTGGTTTTTCTGCTGTGCTTTCCCTAACCTGCCTCAATCTGACCTCTCACCTACTGAAGTATCATTTTAGACAATAAAGACAGTTTAAAGACTATAATCACCTCTTTATTGTGTGCATCTAGATGTTTTGCTCTAAAAACTGTCCTTACAAGACCATTTTTCTCTATCAGTCACTGGAGAGCCACGTCTCAGCTCACTCTGTGGTTGGACTTGATTGTCTTAAAGGTCTTTTCCAACCTAAATGATTCTATGATTCTGTCCATTCGCCTTCCTAACTTTAAGCAATTATTGGTTGACATTCAAACCAGGCTACATTTCAAGCTCTGACATGCTTTGTACACTCCCTTCTGGTAATGATGGTGGATGAAATCTGTCAGTCAGTTTGTACATGGTCTGCTCTACCTACTTGACTTCCATAACAGTATCATCAGACATGCTGGAACTTTATTGCCACAGGGCAAATATCGTGTTACAGTCAACTGCTCTGTCTTGGTTTTCATGGGCTACTTTAATGGAATTTGAACAGAAAAAGGTCTAGCCTGAAATATATCCATGGTCATAGTGAATTACTGAGATTTACTATGTATTTTAGCTTCAGGATTAGTGTGGTTCAGAGAACACTGAAGGAAGCCATCACAGTTTTCTCATTTTGCTTACATTTACTATTCCTCATAAGATACTGACACTGTAAAGCCTTAGTATTAGATTTGGCTCCTCCTAGAAACAATAACTTCAGGGGTGATAAGGACAAGGTCAGTGTTAAGATCTGTCCCTATAAAACTTTCAGTCAAGGATCATACCAGATGATTTGGCCTCCAAGAGGTTCATTAATGAGATACTTGATGGCTTCAGATTAGGAAAAATATGCTAGATGTGCAGCATGACTACTGTACTCTCCTATTCACCGTGAGCTATTGTTTTGTTTGAATTGCTTCTGCTTTAAGAAAGGAGATTAAGCTGTGCTCTTTCTTGGATTTTTCTTCAGTATTCTGGTGCTGTTCCAGTGGCAGTAATTACCTTTTAGCAAAAACTATATTCTCTTGGACTTACAATATCCTTTCCTACCTCTCCTTAAGTTTTATGGCAGCATCACTGCATGCCTGTACCTAGCTGCCGTCTTTGGAGCCCATCACCACCATTGTGAGCAGGATCCCCAAAACTATTCAAGACAGGAAATGAGACTCCCTGTTATATCGAAATGGGAAGGAAAGGAAATGAAATGGTCTGCAGTTTTGCATCTAGGCAACATTACATTCAAGAAGTTTCACACAGTGAATGTAATGTACTATCTAGCAGGTGAGTAAAAGGAATGGCAATCAGATTTACGGTGTTCTCTGCTGTTTCCAATAGCACTGATGTTGAAGATGTTGATGGGGACTTTGTTAAGACTCTCTCTGCCCTGGTCTATCCATTTGTAGAATAGTACTAGTGTTTGCAAATATCTCTGAAAACTTCCTATGCAAGCCCTGGGACTGCAACCTGGGGACCGTTATTAACAGCGGCTGTTGCTTAGACACATCGCTGTGGTCCCCGAGCAACTCCAAGCTGAATTCCCCTTCACATCCTAGTTGACTCTTTCTTTTCAACTTCTAACGACTCTGAAAGAGTCATGCATAATAAATACATGATTCACAGACAGCTACTTAGCCTGCTGTCTAACAAATCTCTAATTTGTTATCTAGTAAATATAGTAACACTTAAAATACAGAGTCTCAATCAATGAATCTCTCTCCCTGTCTCACGTATCTGGAATACCTAAAATGCAATACACTGCTGCTATCCGTGGGCCAGCCACCTCTGATTACAGTATATATACATGAACCATCATTAAAGAACATGTACAAAGAGCACTAAAATGCTGGAGCAAACAGCCATTTAAACATATTATTAGTTTTCCTCTTTCTGCCTCCTCTCCTGTGATGTCTCCTGTGACAGTCATTGTGGGTTACAAGGTAAAAATGGGAAGTTACAAAAGCTAATAATCCCAAATGGGAATATTTGAATATTACCTAGTCTGTGCATGGAATTTAACAGAAAATTTCTTCTATATTCCCAAAAGATTATTAGAAAACCCAAAATATGACTCATTTTGGGAACTGGACAAAACATCCTTCAGTGGTCCCTTTCAACCACAGCCATTCTGTGATTTTTCTGGTAGCATCTTCCTCGAGTTTTCAGTGACAGGCTGAAGCTCTGTTGGTCTACAGTAATTTTTTTATATAATTGGGATACAAAAATCAAGAAATCTGAATCCTGCAGGTGCTGACAAGCCCTACCAATGAGTTTCTTCAGTAGGAATTGTGCTGTTCTCTGCTTGTGGTAAAGAAGACACTGTACAGTACCTGATAAAACACATTAAAGTTAGAACATGCTGCCTTAAGAGCAAAGTAGAGATGTTCTCAGGGTTGGTAGTTTTATTTCTCTATTTCGTTTCACTACATTGAATCAATCATCTCCAGGGGGTTGGTTTTAGACAGCTCAGAAATTTCTGCTTTCAGGAGTACATGTGAATATTTTGCAGGGTTTTAATCTGCATGGGTCCGTGATCCTTTCCCTCTGTTTTGTTTGAGTTTTGGAACTGAAAATAAGAAAGCTTGTCAAAGCCTTTGTTTTGCCTGGCTTCATGTCAAACCCATGTAGAATTCTGCATTCAGCGTATATTTTCATAAGATGACCTGGGTTTCATGAAATTAAAAAGATTTGTCAGCTTTCAGAAGATGTGCAGCTGAGATACCAGTTTGCAATTATATCTGAAACGTGGTAGTCAGTTGAGCTCGTGTTTCACGGGAAACATTATTCTCAGCATTGTGTCTTTAAAACGGTATGTTTTGCCAAAGAATGCCGCAAATGGTCTGTTTGAGATTAAAAAAGCAAATCAAAACAAATTGAATGAAAAATCCAACACAACCACCGAGCCCAATCAAACTCTTTTCTCAGTGCTGTTTTTGCTGTGGTTCTCAAAATATTCAACAGCTTTCTGCAATGACACCAGTCGCCTCTTCAGCAGTCAGTTCTTCACCATTGTCTTTCAAATCACTGGAAAAGGCTAATCGTTGGGAGGAAAAATGCAATTGAGAATAATAGTTAAAAAAACCCTCAAACCAGGCATGCCTTTTCGGTGCTTGGGTGTTGGGTGTTGGGATAAAGAATAATTACAGACTGTGTAGACAATTAGGCAACACTATGATCACTTGTTCTGAACTCTCAGACAGGAGATTTCTTTTTTCAAAAGGACATCAATCCTACTGATAATGAATCAAGTTTAGTTCCAAAATCCTTTAGGTATGGGGTTTTTCTTTAATTTATTTTTGCTTACTTGTTTTAAGATCTTCAGAAAAGCTAGAAAGTGAAATCTTCTCTGATTTTGCTATAAATAAATGATCAAATAATAGAGGCACAATTTCATAGAAATATTTAAGACAGCAATGAGGTACAGAGAGTGGATGGAGGCTAAAATATTTCTGAAGATCTGAAGTGACACCTGAAAGCTTTGAGCCAGTAAGGAGAAGGTTTGCGTTTATTGTATGCTACAAAAGAGCAAAAGACTGCTTGCTTGGCTGCAACAGTTTTTCCAGGGTTTATATCAGTGTCCTTGTGTCAAATCCAGGTCCGCCTATAATTGATATAACCCAGAATTTCCACAGTTGGAGAAGTTCATTAGTTATCTTTAAAGGGAAGCGAAGCTTAATGGTATTGTTGATTACATGGGCACTAAGGATCTTTCGTGAAGCAGAGCACAGCTGTAAACAATGAAGTGTTTTAATGCTGATGTGGTAAGATTAGAGACCTGTTAGTGAAATCCCCATTTTAGAGTACTTTGTGCATGAATTCTGTGTGGTGGGAATCTGCATACCCCAGAGAAATCTAGTTAGCATAGAGTTAAATACACACATATATATTTATATACAAGCACACAGACACACACGCACATATATACATATATATATATATATGTATCAGTTTTCTGATAGACAAAAGGAAGCCAAACTAGAATGCAAATGTAACTTTTGGCACAGAGACCACTTTAACCCAAACAGACTAAAATTAGTTGATGATTTTCCAAGTACAAATTTACATATAAAAAGAACAAAGCAGTTCAATTCTTCATTTACTGACTGGAGACCAGTTTACCCCAGAGGGAAGAGCAATTCTTGAGTATGGCTGTTGTCCAAATTATTATGATTAGGAGAAACTAAATGAGATTTTACTTTGGTCATGCAAAAAGAGCTGTTTTTCTTTTTGGCTTCTACCTGATGAGTAGGTTGGAAATTCTGCACCCAGCCAATTTAAAATAGTAAGGATCCATTAACAAGATTTGAAGTAACAAAGCAATGCTGTTTCTTATCAGGAAACTTATTTGTGGTTGCTTTAAATTCTGTTTTAGCCATTAAGTTTATGCCGGCTAACAACTGTGATAAAGAGAGTTGTGTTTGACATCTCATCACGCCGTTCTGTGTTCTCAGTAAAGAGACCTTTCTTCATCAATGGGTGTGTGATACAACCCTGAGTGCTGTATGCTTTGGTCAGGTACAGAGCAAGGTATAGTGTTTTCAGTGTTTAGCTTTTTTTTTTTTCTTTTTGTGGAAAACAGTTTACAGAAAAAAAAAAAAACAACAACATAACCCAACCCTCCCCAAATTACTTCTGGCAGAGACAAAAGCAAAATAAAGAGCGAGAGAAAGGGTCATATTCATTTTTTTTTTGAAATCATTTCATGTGGTTTCAGGCATTTCCTTCCAACTGCAGAAATGGATCAAGAGATTCTAAGTTAGGAGTGGCTCTTAAGGATCAGCCTGCTTTCTTCAGCACCCTTGAATCAAAAGATGGAAAAAACAAAGGACTTGCAATGAGAAGGACTGATTGTGGATGTGGATGTTCCACTTTATCCACATTAGACATTAATTGTAAATCCTCTCTTTGATAGAAAGTGCCTGATCTTGCATTGACTGAAGTCTATGAAAGAGCTGCCATTGACTTCAGAAGTTATTGAACTAACATACAGTTGCAGCACATGGCAAGGAAAGAGTACACTTCAGGTACCATTTTTTTTTTTTTATTAACCTTGGGAAGATAATTAGCCTTCTCACTCCCATGCCTGAACTGACAAAAAAACCAAAGGATTTGAATCATTCTTCCTGTGTTAGAAATGACATTTCTTCTATTCCTAATTACAGTTAGGAGTGGAAATGTGCTCTCCTGTTCCCAGCCTTTGTCGCTGATTTACTACATTTTCTCGTGAAAGTACTTTAGTGTGTTTCACCTTGGTTTATTTCTTATTTAAGAAATGAGGCACCATACTCTTACGCACCTTATGTGGAAGTGTCATGAAAACTTTTGCTGCAAATCCTGCTTAAATATAAAACAAGAAAACAAGCCTCCTTGGAATCGTCCCAGCAATATGTCAAAAGCAGAGGACAGCTGAGGAGAAGGGTGTTGTGTATGTGAAGGAGAAACTACAGTTTGGGGTTTTTTTTCCTCTGTATTGCTTATGCAGACAAAACCACACACGCACAAGCACAGACTTGGGAGGGCATCACAGAGGAAGTGGGAGAATTTACGTTTCATACGAGTATTTCAGCAAAATCTGATGCTGATTGGCCAATTCATAGTAATCCAAAATGACAAAAGAAAAAAAAAAATACACAACATCATAGTCAATAACCACTTTGGTGGGTCCATCCTAGAGCACAGGTAAAATCAAGTCAAGGGAAAAACTGTTAGGGAGTAGACCCCTGAGTGCAAATTGGCTGATACTGAGTTGCTTACACAGAGCTTTTAAAGTATTTCCTTTTTCTCCTTAATATAAATTTAACTCAGAAGCACTGTACATATAGAGAATTCTTCCTGACCTCAGTGTTATGAATAAAACAAATTATTTTACTGCAGACAGTAATTAGACAGAGATTCATTAGTAAAATCCTGCTATAAACTGTATGCTTGCTGGAGGAACACTTGAAGAGTCTCTACAGTGCTTTGTGGAATTGTTATTTCCTGTCCCTTTTGAATACCCATTTTCTTCATCCATCTATCAAAAAGATTCCCATGCACATACCGAGTGGATGTTTACTGTAGTCTGTCAAACCTCAGAGCTCAGCTCATGGGAAGTGCACATCTGCTTGCTGAATGTGAGGATGCTCAAGCGATGATGGGGTCCTTGACACAGGGATATAAAGTAGTGATCTGCTTTGTCAAAGCATCCCATAAATATTTTGCGACAAGCAAGTGAGCACTGCTTTAATCAGAGAATTAAGAAATGACCCTACACAAATTTTCCCTGATTCCAGACTTGGAGAACAAGTATGTAATTTCGGCTGTATCACGCAATAAAAATACATTGATTTATGCAAACTTTTACTTCCCAAACCCCAAAGCACTTTATGAGCTCTGCAACACATACAGGAGCCATTTCACTTATGACTAAATGCAGCAATCTCTGCAGTGGAGCTCTGCATCTGTTAATTAAGGTACATGTGTAGCCCAAATTCCTTTTTACAATACCCTCGTGTGCCATCTCCATATCTCAGGCTGGGAACTAAGGCGGTGAGGTTGCCATTAATCTCCACAGGCTCAGGATTTCTCCCAGGGAGATTATGAAACTAGGTTAAATCTATACAGAGACCTCATGGCAGTGCCAAGAGCAGACACAGGTCAAAGTCTGCTATGGAGAAGATTCCCCTTCCCTATCAGGGCACCCAAAATGGTGCTGGTGCGTTGTATTAAACTTCCAACTTGCAATGGCGATTTTCTTCATTCTGCTAAGAGATAAGAGTGGCATTTGGCCTCTGAAAATGTTCGTTGAGTGCTGGGGAGGCAGGGCTTTTCAAGGACCATACTTGATAGATTTGTAATTAACAAGCTATGCAGCAGGAAGAAAATCATTGCATGATGACTAGATTACAAACCCAGTTCTTTCATTCTGCCGCTTGTGATTTTGCAATGGCTCTGATTGTAGCTTCTCTGCCATTTGCATATCTTCCTAAGCATTTGAGGTGCATGCTGATTTCATGTTTTATCTCATTTTGATGTGTTGCAGGTGCTTGTCAGTGACTACCAGAGTTTCTATTACAGTCAGCTTTTATTTTATTGAAATATTTGTGCAGAATAATATAATGCCGAAGCATGACATGATTCCATCTTAATCCTACGATGTGGAAAGACTTACAGAAGGCACTATAGAAGTGAGGAATTTTGGTCTGATGGCTACAGGTAGAGGGGTGGGGAAATATTCTGACTGCAGCCAGCGTATGGGAGAGAATTTAAGAGTGTTTTGCATCCATTTGTATTCAGCCGGCTCTCTATGCATATGATTAATGTTGCGTCCCCTTCTTCCTCAGTTTCTGCCTTTGCCTCGTGATTAACACCAATCTAGTATCTTGTCACCACTGAGGCATCAGTGGGACTTCAGTATGACAGATGCCCTCATGGTAAACACACTCCAGACTGACTGGAGCTAAAAGCCCAGTTTGCAGAGTTGGGAAGTGTTGACAGCTGTGGAAAGGTATCATAGGGTACCATGTGCTATTAGGTTATTTGATCTCGTGCTTCGAGGTAAGATTTTGGACTGATGACTTAGGACTATTACTCCAAGTCATTATTTGTCAGGTTTCTTCACTTTCTGGGACCTGGGTTTCTTCACCGACACTGATGATAAGATCAAAATATCCAACTGTTTGACGTATGAAGCTTTATTAATTCAGGTGTTTGTAGAAATTTAGGATCGTTCCATGACAATACTTGTAGAAAATGACTAGCAGGTGTGCAAGAGTATTTTCACATAACTGTAAGTACAGCAAGCATCACATACTATTTATTAATGGTCCTTTCAGCTTGTATTCCATTCACTCATTTCTATTTGTTATTTTAGGGCTCAGTTCTGCAAAGACATAAAGACAGGCAAATCACTCAGACAAAAACCCTTACAGAATGACCTATTTAGATCATCTTTTGGGACAGGGGAACTTGGTACAGGGTGATGATAAGCAGCCATTGATGTAGTACAAAAGAATCTGTGTGAAATAAATGCTACACTATGACTGAAAAAAGAAAAGATTAAGAAAAGTGTGTTCAAGAATTTGACTGCCCAGTTTATATCGTGTTAATAAAAAATGTTGCTAGCATAATCTTCAGTTTAGAAGATTCATGAAAGCACTCAAACTCACTTTTTTTTCTACACTTTTGACTAATAACATGGAACAAAATGTGAATTATCAACCCTCAGCACTACATTTTGTAGTTTTACTCGGTCCTAGAAAGGTCTTTGAATAGCAACAGGGCTGTGACTTCAAGAATAAATGAAGATTAAAGTCACCCTCAGCCAGCTCAATCTCTAGTGTGTGATTGGTGCATAAAGGGGGATCACAGTAATTAATTACACATGGATTATGCTACTGTATGCACTAGCCAATGGTACGCTACCACTATTTTTTAACTTTTTCACTGTTTTGGGGGGCTGGGAGAGGATTGTACTTATTTTTCCATATGGGATGGCTAGCTGCAAAGCTACTGGTTTTACACACAGATATAGTTGGAAATTTGATGGGATTTTTTTCTTAAAACCAATATCAATTCAGTTTGGTTACCCAAATGAGGACCCTTGCTTTACAAAGACTGGCGTTATCTGATTGGGGTTTTTTAGTTAAAAAAGGGTCTTTCAGGATTTTAAAAGTTTTTTCTCGTGCATCAATAACAAGTTTCATTCAAATCAGCAGTTCAAATCAGTAATGACTTTTAGGAATATTAGTCTTTTATTATTTTTTCTCTTTTATTGTGTTTCTTGGCCATGATGAAGAGTGAATTTAGTTATGTCAGTTTTATTACTAACCAAGTAGAAGATACTGAATATTCATATTTCAAATGTAAAACCAACCTCAGGAAATTATAAATAATGCTTAAATCTTTTTTTTATTTCAGTAATGATAACAAATATATTAGAAATATGGCTTCTTTGTAAGAAATGGCTAAATTTGAAAGCACAGGGTTATACGTTTTTCCTGAAGAAACTCTCTGTGATATAAAAAATAAATCCTTGCTTTTTTATGCTCTGCATTAATAACTGCACCTAGAAATAATACAGACAGCTGTGGTAGAGTATACATCATACAAACTCATTTATAAACAAATCTAACTTTATATATGGGAATTATAGCAAAAGGGAGGTCTTTCGCAAGATAACTCATTTTTATAGAGGAAATGGCTCAGATGGACTTGACAGTTTTTTTTGAAAACAACAGAATCAGACTTTGTCCACCAGCTCAACAGGGATTTTTGGCAAGCCTGGTTTTATAATTCGCCAGGGCCAGCTACTCCCCCTGCCACATGCGCTGCACAAGTAGCAATAAATGAGTCGGGGAGGGGTTTTATTTGCAAGGAGCAATGACAGTGCCAGGACCACTGAATTTTTAAAAAGAAGAAGAAGAAGGAAAAAAAAAAAAAAAATTGCGCTTTCTTTGCCCCTGCTCTAACGTGCTGATGTGCCAGAGTTACTTTAACAGATTAACAATATACTGTTTGCAGATATTGAACCTGCCTTTTACATGCTCAGCGATACATTTTCAACCCCCCACTCCTAGCGTTCCCCTTCATTTCCCTGCAGAATTTAATCTCACACACATACAGTAAATTTGATGGACAACTTATGCTGGATTCTCTCCCTAACAGGGTATTGCATCAGCCAGCGAGATTCAGTGTATTACAATTTGTTTCCCTGCTTCTCACAAGGAATTGTGATACCCACAGAGATGCTTTCACAGACTGTGCTACACATAATGTCTTGGAGCAACTTTTCTGTCTGTCCTTCTCATTTGACTGACCAGTACTCACAATTTCCTTGCTGTTTTCCTTCTGAAATTTTCCATTTCTTTTTGTTTCCCTGTAGGTGCTTTCCTCGGGAGCTAATATTCCTTTGAAAAGCTTGCTGCCTTTACATTTTGAGTCTAAAATGGTGTGTATGAGGGGGTTCACTGCTACCTTCAAGCGTGCATTCACAGACTGCCTTATTGTTGACAACCACAATACATCATTTCTCCCCTTCCTATTGTTCTCACTCTTCGGCTGTATTTTCCAGGAGGCTCATCCTTATTAAGTACTCAAAATAGTTTCTATTGCTAATAGGGCTTCAGTTAGAGAGATTGGCATTCATCTCAGTGTTTTGGGCTCAATCCTCCAAGGCAGAAAAGCATCATAGTACCAGTGAATGATGCTCCGAGTTTGAATGTCTTGTTGAATGCCACAGAAATGATCCCTGCAAGAACATGGTTAATATTCAGAGGTGTGAGACCTCTGGTTTTACAGTCAGAAAAAGCCTGACTTCTTTTTTTTTTTTTTTTTCTGTCTAAGATTACAAAGGTAAGGAAATAAGAAGATGAGGTAAATTGCATATTTATGCTCATTTCCATCTCCCACAAGGAATCTGAGAGGTACTTAAAATGCAATTATTTGGTTCAGATATTCTGTCCAGGAAAATGTTTCCACAAGCGTTTTACAGACTTACTGTAAATAATACAATCACACGCTTCAATCATAAATAAGTGAGGAGGAACAGGGGAGAGAGAACTGAGGCATAAGCGGAGATTTGAAGCCTGCTGCTGAATCAGACAGGAGAAGGCAGAGTGGCTGCTCCTGGTGACAGAGGAGAAACCAGGTCTACCAGAGATGACAAGTCTGGGTGAAAGAGGGAGTGGAGAAGCTGGAAGTGTGAGACAAAGCCTGTGCAGGAGCCTCTGGAAACTCTATGATGTGTTTTGCTTTCTTTTGAATTATTTTTTTGTTTTTTGGTGGTGGTGGTGGTGGGGAATTTTGCAGGCTATATCCTACTTCTTAGTGACATTTTAAAGAAGAATAAGAGATTTTTTTTTGTCATTGATTGTACGGTGAAGTGAAGCTGGGTCATTTCATAGCAAAAAAGAAAATAAATTATTTTGAGTACACTCTAGTGCCATGAATCTTGTTATACAGAAAGAAAACAAGGATCATCAGACCACAGCTGGAGAAATAGCGACAAATGGGTGTGTTCATGACTTTGTTAGAACCAGAGGATCCTGAATGGTCATCTCCAGTGAGCTGCCTCTTATTGTGGTCCTTATGATGGAGATGGAGAATCTCTGGAGAACAAGATGGACAAAATGGGTGGCTGTTCTAGAGTGAGACCTGAGGAAAGCACAAAGATATGTTTAGGGTGAGAATAGGTGTACGTTAATGCACAACAGTGACTCCTGGTGAAACTGGGTACTCGTGCCGATTCAAGCTGAATGGTCATTGCCAAAAAAAAAAAAAAAAAGCTGTGGAGATACATGCACTGCCACAGATGGACATCAGGACTCATCTAGATCTGCCCAAGACTGATCCTTGATTTGGAGGCCAACTGGAACGTAAGAGCTCATGTTTGTGTTATTAGGTTTTCTCAGTCTCCAGAAGAGAATAGCTGTATGAAAACTGCCTGTGGTCTCAGATGCGTAATAAATCTTGAACCATGCCCATAACCAGTTTGGGGGGACAATAGTGTGCTTAGATCCCAATCTAACTGTTGTATAATAGAAGCTGAAGTACAGCGCCCATGAATGTTTCTCCTTTACAGTTTATTGGCATACATGCGGCTATCACGATTGACCCTAGTGCAAGGCAACTCTCGAGCATTAGACGACTTTTGAAAGCGTGTATTGTATTGGCTCCAAACCAACCATCTACATGGTTTTTCATATCCTTATAGGATTTTCTATGTCACATCTGAGCAAGGTATTACCTACTGATCTCAGATCAAGACACTGAGAATTACAGACTTGAATCCTCTGTGTGACACCAATACTTTTCTAACCTCTGTCAAGTCTCAGACTCAGTTTCTCTCTTTATGGGTGTTTGTAAAGATTAAGTCCTTACAGCAAAGCTCTTTGAAGATAAGAATCCTTTGTAAGGGTTATGTACAATTATCCTTTGTTATTTTAAGTAGGGTCAATGGCACCCTGTCTATAATTTTGCTAAGTGAACCTGGTTACAGCAAGGAATGTCTCTGCCCAATGTCACGCTTTGGCCTAACTGTAAAATATGTGCCAGACTGAATTCTGGTGACTATTACATGTAATGATTTTGAGATTTCAGTCATATTTAAGCCTTCATAAAAATGGGAAATATTAAGATCTTGGTTTGGTAATTGATTGAACTATTAAAAAGGCTCCAGATAATATATCCTGAAAATTTTGTGAAAGTATCTTATAGGCTTCTGGCCACAGATGGCTTATATAGGCAATCACTTTTCCTCAGATGACACACATTTCTATATCTTCTTTGACTTACTCTTCTATCCTTCAGTTTCCCATCTATCTGCCTGTCTCAGCTCTGTCATCTGTTGGCTACACCGTAACTTTTTCCTACTGAATCCTTCAAAGCCTGAAGGCGTAATATGGATCAAGAGTGATTGCTGTCCGATGTCTCTAGCTCTATGATTGTCATCCTTCACTTTGCTTTCAGGGATGAAAATTCCAAGATTTGCCCTTGACTCTGAGGTTATTTTTTCCTCCCACAGCTTTTCATCCTGCTTCCATGCATAGAGCTTTCTCTGGAGTGTTGCCAGAAGTTGTCTTTATCCCATCACCCTCCTGCTGTTGCCAAAACCCTTACTCATATGCCAATTGCAATTCAATCATTTATAATCTCCCTTAATTTCTTCTACATGCATTTTATAGGGTGATGCCAAGCTACTGTCAAAGAACATCCATTTCCAATCCATAAGTGCCATCAATGTGATCCCCATGATTTTATAGCCACCCTCGTGCTGTTATACAGTAACCAGACCATCCACTGATTGGAATGCAGGAACCAGACACAAGTGTTAAACAGAGAAAATGGAAGGAACTTTTTGATCAAATACTAAACTAGTGGACTTTAAGACTTCAGACTCCATGATTACTTCATAACTATAAGTTTCTATCTTATCCACAAGTCAATTGTCTTGGAGATCACCAGGTCTTAACCAGTATGGGTCCCTTCCTCCTGCTAAAAGCCATTTTCAGTTCAAATGTATATACCAGAGTTTAAAACCACAACAAAAGTCTTCTGCAAGTTGAAAATATGAGAGTTAAAAATAACAATGCCTGATGTCATCTCAGTGTCTGATACTTCCTGCCACCTGGTGGAAAGATTTCTCAGTTGCATTTTTCTCTTGGTCAAGTTCATTGAAGTGAGGATTTCTGGTAGAATTCAAAGCTTTTTAATATACAGTGCACCCTAGAAAGGCTAGATATACACAACTAACTAGCTGAGTTACCTTCCAGGCTACAGCAATGGGACCTCGGTACAGCACAGGCTGGGAAATCCGCCCAAGGTCCAGAGACTGTGATGGTTACTCACAGTAGGCTTCGTGATGCCATTGCTACCCTGAAGCCTGGATTGTCTTAAAGCTGGCTTGAGCCTGTTTCCATGAGTCAGTCACTGGATTTTAGACTTACTATAAGATCTGTCATATACTAATTTAAAACAGATTTTCCTGTGGCTGTTTAAATTGTGACAACAGTGGGTGTTATGTCCTTATTGATTTTAGCACTGTTGTTGGCCCTGTTTGTGCTCTCTTCCATAAAATGGGCAGGATGGCAATGCGAGTGAAGGTCCTTTTCAGTACACACTGTATATTCTCTTCTGTGCTGGCTCCATGGTGAATATCATGGCGAAGGATTGCCAGTGCTATGTAAAGATGCTACGTAAAGATGAAAGTCTATTGAGAATGAAGGTCATGCTCCATCTTGAAAAGTTGACTTCAGGCCTTCAGGCAGATGAGGGGCTTAGAGATTTCAGGCTCTAGTTACTATGTCCCATTATGTCTAAAAAAAGGTTTTATAGCTGATTGTGAGCCATACAGATATGAGAGAGATACAGCTTGAGGCAAGGGCATTTTTAGTTTCTGGATTGTGGTAAGGACATTTTTAGCAGCATGCTAAATATACAAATTCTGCATTTCATCCAGTGACTCCTGAAGGTAAGACATAGAAGTTATTCCGAGAGCAGATACCAAAACTCAAGGCTGACATTTCCCAGGCAGGTATTTCCTGTCTTTGGGGTGCAAAACTATGCTTCATCTTGTCTTCTCTTACTTGACCTATCGCATGTTGATTGCCCTGTGGTACAGATTAAACGGCACAGATAGAAAACGTTCTTCTTTTCCCACCTCGGTCCCAAGCTCAGTTTTATCTCTAACCTAAAATTAATGCTCCGTCTTGGATGGTAAGGACCTGAGATTTATTTCGGAGAGGAACTAGCTGAACCATGATGAAAAAGATGAGAAACACCTCCTCTTCTTGATCTCACCCTACTGCTACTACTGACACCAATGACAGTGACACTAATGACTACTACTACTAAAAATTTTTTGTTCATATGTCTAGAAAACTAGACTAGACACTAGAAACTTGGTGTTATCAATTTGGAGTGGCTGAAGAAAGCTGTTATACCGTCTACACTTCATATATTTACACAAATCTGTGGTCCTAGAACTCCTTACAGTGTAACTCTGGATAGCTACTATATTTCATTGGAATTACAGATTTTCACTTCAGAAGGCATCATGGGCACTCCAAATCAACTTGCCGGAGCCAGCAGCCAAGCTTGTAGTCATTAAACAATTGATAGACCTAGGAATCTTCAAAAAATCTGTTTCCACTGAGACCTAGGAATCCAAATGAAAATTACGCACCTAAATCCCATGGAGGATCTGAGTTGACTGTGGTGGGAATGTTGTGCTGAAGAGCAGAATTGGATCTTGGCCCAAGTTTCAGGCCAGAGACATAACAAGATACCTCCCTCTCCAGATACTTTCTGAGGTGAAGACATCCAAAGTCTGTCACAACACTGCAACCCATAAGTTAAAAGCAATGGTTTTTTTTTTATGTTGCACCCACTCAAACGTCAATCAGGAAGCCTCTTGTGAAAGCCTCTATCATCCTACACTGAAAAGAGGTGTCATGCAGCAGTGCCTTGCTATAAAGGTTTGTTCATTTTTTTCAGCAAGTTTCCTTGCTTGTGAACAAACAAAAAACCCCTTTTTTAACTGCCTGATTTGTTGCAACTGTACCTACAGCTGAAATAAAAAAAATTTCCCCTTCGGCTATTGAATGCTGAAATATTTGCGAGATTATTCATGCTGAAAAGGGAAACTCTACAGCCTTGAAATAAGCTTTAGTGTTCCTCTGATGAGGTATATGCCATCTCTGCTTCCTTCGTAGTTTAAGTTTGAAAAAAGAAGGGAGAAAAAACCTATATTTGAAAAGAAAAAGAAAAAAAAAAAAACACCAAAAAAACCCAAGAAGAAAAAAGAATCCACAGCTAATTTACACTGTTACCTAGACTGCCTCTTCCTGGCTAACATTATAAATAAATATCTTTCAGCTAAACAGAACTATTTTTATATCAGCACAAAGGGATAAACTTCTATGTGAGTAATCAGTTTAACCATGAAAAGTAAAATTTTGTCCCCAATGTCTGATGGGTTCACTTAGTCTAAAGTGTCCCTACAATTTAAATTATAATTTTTATTGATGTTTAAGATTCTTAGCTGAAAAAAAATTGAAAGGAAAGCAGGAACACTCAAATAAATTCATCCTGATTCAAGTTCCATGAAGCTTTTTTTATTGGTGAATCTGACCCTCTGTTCGCTTGCCTCTTTACTTAACCTTACTTAGGGGATGGCCTCAATTACTCCTCTTACTTAGAAGATGGTATAAATTTATCAGTTATGTGCTACATTTAATATTTTTTGTTGTTTCAATGGACTGAGAAGTTTTAGGGAAAGGGAATAAGAAACTCTGCATACCTGAAAATGTTTTGTGAATTGCAAGATCTACAAATCAATAACTGCAGGTAACTCAAATTGTGTTCAATTGGACTTCTTAGTCATCAACAGCAGGAAAGTGCCCTGCCTCCTTGTATTTTCTCAAAATAAGATTTTTAAAAAGCTGGGGTAATTTAGTGTTTGTTTTCCATGTTTATTATATATTGAGGAAAGCATCTGATAGTGCAGCTGGACATTTCTCTGCCACGGATGCAAACTGAGGTCTTGGGAATGCACGTTTCCATCTTTGTTCTTTCTGGCTGGACAGTTTCCCCATAAAAAGAGCTGTGCATACCATCACCGGAAAATATCAAAAGCTTCAGGTAAACACAGACAGATTTTCCCTTGTCTTTATCGTGCTTGTACAGGTACAAATTTACAGCAAGGTTTTCACAGCAGTGTCCCTTCAGTACACAAATGGAAAACTCTCCAGAAAATGAAATGAGGGAGATGCCTAGTGCAAATGGAAGATTTCAGAAGTAGGTATTAGCTTCCATTGACTTTGCAAAGTAGTTAACCCCTGCAGAAAGACTCAATTGCTGTTTAATTTGCATAAGAGTTATCTAAAGTTCTGCTGAAGCTCTGAATCTTTACATGATAAGGGAAAAGAGTAAAAGAGGAGAGATGCAAGAAGCAGGAATGTAGAGAATGTGTCTTGCAACTACCTTAAGCAGGAAAGAGGAGTAAATAAATTTTAAAATTGCTTGGCAGCTGGTTGCTCTGCTTATCCAGGAAGTCAATAGCTGTAGAACCAGGAGATTGTGCTCTTTCTGCCCTGCTCTTACACAGACGATTTGAAGTGGTAGTGAAATACAGTCAAATCATGGTTGTAGCAAGTCAATTCCATTTTCTGTTGTTCCCAGCTACTAAACAACATACAGTCCAAGCAATGAAGAATCACATCTCTTTTCTTTATGAAAACCCCAACAGCTTGAAGCCCAGGAGCAACCGTAATGCATGTTGACCATGTTTGTTAGTGCTAAGCTGAGTTTCACCCACTGTCATGAAGCCACTCCTCTTTTGGGGGACAACTGGAGAAAACACTGTATTTATATTGCATTGCATAGGGTCTAACTCAGAAAGGTAACAACGAAGGCTACTACAGTCTGCTGTAATACAGATAATGAGTGCTAATGAATTTGTATTTGTTAAGGGCACCATATGATTCACTTTTTACTAATCAAGACAGCCTAGTGCCAAAGGCTAATATTCCACTTTTAGTTTTGTTCCATCTCTCACAACACCTGGACCTATGAAAGTGATCCAGGGTGACTGAAACACAGGAATCCTTCTCCTCACAACCATTCATTGTTTTATTTCACTTAAGTTATTTTTAATTCACTGCAAGACTATGCTCCTACCCTGTGGACATCTATTCTCTTTGAGAGTTCCTTATAAAGAAATACCAAAATAAGTTATGTCCATTGAGTCACTTTTATGTACTGTTTTATTAACTTTTTCAAGGAATCTGAACAGGTCAGAGGTGCACTATTTTTCTTTGAAGAGCTTATGACCCTATTCTCCAAGTATTGTACTACTCTCTCCTTAATGAAGCCCCTACCATTTCCTTGTCCTTTTTATTTCCATTTTGCACCTTAGCTGAGGTAGTTTATATTCCGATATATTCACAGGTAGGATTTCCAAGTCTTTAAAACAAGCTTTGTGGTTTGCTTTCCTTTCCTTACCCAAAGATATAACATAATTTATATGCATTAACAATGGCAAAGATCTAATTTCACAGCAGGAAAATTCCAGTTTAAAAAGAATTATTAACTTGTCTAATTTTTCTACTGAGGTTTACTGTATTCAATGGAGAAACATGTCTTCAATAGAGTCACAAAAAAGAGCATCTGGAGGAGACTTCTGGAGTTCTCTGGTTTGCTTTCCTGCTTGAAGCTGTGCCAGTGTCCCCATCACCAGCTGTGGCCCACCCCATAACTTCATCTAGGAGTCTTGAAACTCTCCAAGGTTGGAGACTCTACAGTCACTGTGGATAACCTGTTCCAGTGCTGTACTACCTTCCCAGTGATTTTTTTTTTTTTTTTTTTTAAAACTAACAACCAATCCAAACCTCTTAAGCCACAGTTTGTGGCCATGACTCTCTGTTTCACCATCTTTTACTTCCAAGATTCTTGAGTTTGGCTTGATCTTCTCTGAAAATCCCCTCCACGTAGTTTCTGACAGGTACTAGATCTGTCTGTTTGTCTCTGCTTTCTAGACTAAACAAGCCCAGATATTGAAAATTTGTTGAAAGTACCCTTGATTGCATCTAGGCCTTTGATGAAGATGTTGAACAGTATGGGTCCCAGCACTGGACTTTGGGATACTCAACTCAATACTGTCAGACAGCTGGATGATGAGCCATTAATTACCACTCTTTGAATTTGGTGATCCAGCCACTTTTTTCCCACCTTACAGTCTGTTCATCCACCCTTAGTTTCCAAATGGAAATGCAGTGGGAAACAACATCACAGAAAGCTTTCAATTTTCATATCTGAAATAAAGCCGAGTTCAGAATGAGGTACAGTTCCCCTGCATCACTTCCCATAAACCTCAGTAGCTGACATTTCTTTTTGTTATGCTTTCTCAGCAGATTATTAACTATTTTTCTCAGTTTAGTATTCTGAAGACTACTAAAATAAATCTGTGTCTCTTTTTGTTGAGAATCAGATCCTAGCCACAAGAATTCTTGCGCTCTTCTCGTGCTGACTCCTGTGTGATGGTTTACACAGTTGGTCCATGAACAATGTGGGCAATGAAGCTTGTATTCCTAAAAACCTGTGCCCAGTAACTCTCAATATGCCAACTCCTCAGCTGTCTTCCCTGTATTTCCAGAGAAGTATTGCAGGATGTAGAGTTTCAGTTCCCTTGCAGAGTCCTTGGTATCTTCTCATCATGATCAAAGCTCCCTTCCCCTTCCACGGCCGATGGGGCAGGAAGCAGGGGCTGTGGCTAGTTCAGATATGTGTTCATGGATAGGTGTCCCCATTGGACATGTAACAGACATTCACTGAAGTAATCCCAGAGCCTTTCTTTGATAAGGACCTTTTTAAAGTTTCCTTTCTATACCTAGCCACCAGTTTTCAGTGAATTTAGGACTTGGCATCTATTTCTCCTTCTCTGTAGATCCTTAGATTGATCGCTATGCTGGGAATTAACCTGGGGAGGTTGGGTGTGATGGCAGATACAAGTAGGGGAACACAATAAAAACTATTCCTCTAAGTAACCACACTGAAATTGTTAATTTGATAAATTGCTAATTGATAAAATCAAAAATTGTTTCCATTTTGTTGTTTGTTTTTTTTTTTTCTCCTAATACAAACTATTGAAACTTCTACTTAAACATAGAAGCCATATCCATTAATCTAGACCAAAAAAAAAAATACTTGTGTCATGCTTTGCTTGCTCTCTCTGTCATATCTCTGACCTTGAAAGTGTAAGCTCCTCATGGGAGGCAGGCAGACACTGCTTCTAATTTTCTACGATACTGGACAAAGTACTACTTATGCTGAACACTGAATCCTCCCTTCAAATGTTAGGCCACATTGCTCCTGAATGGTATGAGAATTCCTGGAAAGGATGCCTCAGTCACAACCATTGTGTTATCCCTGTTTCAGGAGATATTGTGCAGTTTTCTCAGGGTGAAGGCAATTTTACAGGAAAGAAATACCAAGACCAAATATTTGAGACCAAACCAGATTTTTCTAGGAACTTTTGTCCAAGTGCAAATGTTGGTAGATCTCACACCCATGTCAATAAACTGCCTGGCAGATAACAGCTGACAAACTAAGGGCTTCACTCATTCTCCACCAAACTGCAAGCATGATATGGTCCCTGTACAATCTAACCTTTTTACCTTTTTCTGGCTGTGTTAGTAAAAGGAAGTAAAGGCATGTAAGGGACAAAAGACTCTTGCTTCCCTATTAGTCGAATAAGAATTTTGGAGGAAGAAAATCTTGCTCCTGGTATATACACCCCTCAAATCCTGGTGTTCAAAGCTTGTTTCAGTTCCTACACATAGATTTTGCTTACGTTGCTTCACTATTTCTGCACACAGATCCACAGAATCCCAGTCCAGCCCACTGGCAGTGTTATCTCTGTGAGCTGGAGCACAGTTTAGTATTGCAGCATTTGCAAGTGAAAAGTAGTGAGTGTAATTAGTAGGAACAACAAGCAAATGCCCCACACATTCCTAATCCTATGCCAACACCAAGATGACTGACTCCCCGCAACAGCTCTGATGACTTTAGTGAGCTTAGAATGGATTTAGCTCATCAAGAGAAATGCTAGACATGTCTCACTCTTTAAATATATTCATTTCCCTTTGAAATTGATTTAATGAGGAGGCTGATTTGGCCTATACAATCAACAGAATCAGACTTTAAAAATGCATATTATATTACATTATATATATGTATATATATGCATGCACAAGCACATACACAGATATACTTGTGTATAAATATGTATATAGACAAACAGTCTGGTTCTGCTCTTTTGGCTCTTCTGATCATCCTTCTACAGAAGACAGTTAAGACAAAAAGACAAAAACCCTTAATTTCCCCCCAAAAAGAATAAAATATGGCATCCTTATTAATGCTTTATATCACCTGAGGCCCTGAATGTTAGCATGGATTTCTGTAGAAAAAAAGAAGAAATACTACAGCCTTTTATAAGATAGCTGTAAAAGGCAGTAATAGGCATTCTCTGCTTATCAGATACTATATTATATTACAAATTCATTCCCACTAAACAACCAAAATAAATACTCTCCCATTGATTTCACCCATTGATACATCCCATTCTGTATTTGAAAGAAAAGGTTAGGTTCTAATGCAATGTGCCTACATTCTAGGAAAAATTGCAGCCATTTGTTTTCTCTGCTTGTTCACTTTTGAATTTTACTTACTAAGACTGAATGATTTTAATTTCTTTCCAGGGGAATAAGAAACTTGTGACAGCTGTAGATTTTGAAGCAAAGCAATTTAAATGCTATAATTACCAGGTAGTAAGAGGGGTGGCAAAAGTTCAGGAAGTCTTCGTTTGAGGTAATGTGTGAAGATTAAGTCAGGACACAATGGCTGAGAGGCATTAGCTGGTTTCTATGGGACATGTGCAATTTCTATGCAGAAGATGTGCAAAATGCAATTTTTCATATTGTTAACATATAAATCACCTTTGTAAGAAATTCATTATCTCTATTCTCACATTTTGCATAAGTGATTTCTTGTTTGCAACACTAGTTTACATGTGGTAACCCAAAAAAATAATCTAATACCCAAGATCTATAGTCACCAAATGACTGCTTTGCAGCCCTGTTCTATTCACAGTTTTTAAGAATAGCAACATGCCTGGAGATGTGGAGAGGAAAATCGTAACTGCCTACAGCTATTTGAAAGGTTTTAGTTTAAAAAAAGGGTAGGAATTAATTTAGTCTAATAATGGGTATGGCCATGAGTTATGGGATAAAATTGAGAAATGGGAAATAATGGCTGAGTGTTGAGAGGAGAAGTGGGAAAAGAAGAGGAAGAAAGAGAGTGAGACCTATTAATCTGTAGAGTAACCTCCAAAGGGGAATAATATAAACCCCATTTCTTGACATTTAAAAGCAGACTGAACAAAAGGTGAATAAATGTACATCAGGGAACAATACTGCATTATCAAAGAGATTAACGAAGTGATCTAATAGAGCTTTGCTGCCTGAGTGACTGCCCATTGATATATGCCAATAAATGCTTATATAAAGGTCTCTTTCACTGCAAATATAGGAAAGTTAGGACTTTTCTTATCTCTGATCAGAGGTATAAACCTGTCATTTTAATGAAAAGTATTCTAACCTTTCCCCAGTTCCCCTCTCCAATCACTCTCTTTCCTCTGCCACATCAGCGGCTGCTGTGTGACGAGCTGCTTCACAATGCATCAGGGGCAGAAAACTGGAGCCCACAACCCTGGGGAGTCACCAGCATCAACCATTCCTCTGGTGGATCTCAAAATCATACCCAGAGCTCAGGACCATAAGAGACCCTGCAGATTGTAAAGCAACCTTGATGACTGTATTAATAAAGTCTTTCTAAATATATTTATCTCACCAGAATTATCATGTGAGTTTAGCATACGGTCCATTCATGCTATATGCCTTAGATCAGCTGACAGGACATCTTACAAGAAGGATGCCAAACTCTTCACTCAACTGTTGAGAGTAACATTATCTTCAGTGAAGTATTTGATCTATTTTCCTCAAAAGCATAGGAAAGGGGAATTGATTATCAAATTTTTCTTTTCTTTTTTTCTGCTCTGTCTGGCTGCTGTAGAATTCCTTTCACAAACCGCTTAAACCTCTTAGATAAAACAGTTCATAGAATCATAGAATGGTTTGGGTCGGAAGGGACCTTTAAAGGCCATCTTGGCCAACCCCCCTGCAATGAGCAGGGACATCTTCAACTAGATCAGGTTGCTCAGAGCCCCGTCCAGCCTGGCCTTAAAAACTTCCAGGGATGGGGCCTCCACCACCTCCCTGGGCAACCTGGGCCAGTGTCTCACCACCCTCATGGTAAAAAATTTCTTCCTTCTATCTACTCTGGATTGAACCTTTTTTAGTTTAAAAGTCATTATCCTTTGTCCTATCACAACAGGCCCTGATAAAAAGTCTGTTCTCACCTTTCCTATTAGCCCCCTTTAAGAATTGCAAGTCCACTATAAGGTGTCCCCTGAGCCTTCTCTTCTCCAGGCTGAACAACCTCAACTCTTTCAACCTGTCCTCACAGCAGAAGTGCTCCAGCCCTCTAATCATTTTTGTGGCCTCCTCTGGACCTGTTCCAACAGCTCCATGTCTTTCCTGTGCTGAGGGCTCCAGAGCTGGATGCAGTAATCCAGGTGGGGTCTCCCCAGAGTGGAGTAGAAGGGCAGAATCACCTTCCTTGACCTGCTGGCCATGCTTCTTTTGATTCAGCCCAGGATACGGTTGGCTTTCTGGGCTGCAAGCACACATTGCCAGCTCATGTTGAGTTTCTCATCCACCAACATCCCCAAGTCCTTGGCAGGGCTGCTCTCAATCCCTTCATCCCCAACACTGTATTGATACCAGGGGTTGCCCCGACCCAGGTGCAGTACCTTGACTCAACCTTGTTGAACTTCATGAGGTTTATTTGGTCCCACTTCTCGAGCTTGTCCAGGTCCCTCTGGATGACCCTCAAGTGCGTAAACCACACCACTCAGCTGGGTGTCCCCTGCAGACTTGCTGAGATCCCACTGTCTGTGTCATTGATGAGGATATTGAATGGTACTGGTCCCAATACTGACCCCTGAGGGACACCACTCATCACTGCTCTCCATCTGGATATTGAGCTGTTGACCACTACCCCCTGGATGCGAGCATCCAACCAATTCCTCATGCACTGAATAGTCCATTCATCAAATCCATATCTCTCTAATTTAGAGAGAAGAATGTTGTCGGGGACTGTGTCAAAGGCCTTACAGAAATCCAGATAGACGACATCTGTAGCTCTTCCCTTTTCCACTGATGTAGCCACTCCATCATAGAAGGCCACTATGTTGGTCAGGCAGGACTTGCCCTTGGTTAAGCTGTGCTGGCTGTCTTGAATGACCTCCCTGTCCTCCATCTCCCTTAGCATAGCTACTGTGAGGGTCTGTTCCATGATCTTCCCAGGCACAGGGGTGAGGCTGACAGGTTGGTAGTTCCCAGGGTCCTCCTTTCTATCCTTTTTAAAAATGGGTGCAATGTTTGCCTTGTTCCAATCACCGAGGACATCACCTGACTGCCGTGACTTTTCAAATATCAGGGGGAGTGGCTTGGCAACTACATCAGCCAATTCCCTCAGGACTCTGGGATGCCTCTTGTCAGGTCCCATAGAGTTCTGTACGTTCATGTTATGCAGGTGGTGATGAACCTGATCTTCTCTTACAATGGGAGGGACTTTTCTCCTCAATCACTGCCTTGTGGTCCATTCACTCGAGAGGTATGGGAAGAGAGATTGCCAGTGAAGACTGAGTTAAGTATTTTGTTTTTGCTACTCTGCCTGGAAGCTCTTCAAAGAGCTTTTTCTTTTTTTTTTTTTTTTTTTTTTTTTCTGAAAGTTTAGTCAAAGTTAATTCATAAGCAGAAGATATTTGCTTCTCTTATCTTTCCCTGGTACTTTTAACATATTTGTAGGTAGAAACCATACCCTCTGTCAGCTTTCATTTTGGCAGACCAAATGGATGAAACTGTTTTCTCTGTTCCTCATATTGTTTGCATAGTCATTTCTGCATCAATTCCAATTTGTATTGGAAATTATTAAATATGAATATCCTAACTGGGATCTATGCATGATATTCTAGGAGAGGAATACCTGTTGCAAATGTGTTCATATTTTCAAATGATGGTAGTGTAAATACTTTCCTTCATTGGATCATAGAATTATATTTGGTTCATATTTTTCACGGTCATATTACACATCTTACTGAAAGGTATTCTGTGACTGACAGACAGAAACAAAACTGTTCCTATCCCAATCAGATAAAAATATACAGTTCAAAGTGTTACTTCATGTTACAAGTTCCTAAAAGCTAGAATCTTAATTTTTACTATTAAATGTCCTCCCACTTCTGTTTTTCCCACCCACAAAATGATCCAATTTGCCCTGCACCTTCTGTCCGTCCACTGAATGGATAATGACATTTCATCACCTCACTGGTCATTAAATTTATCCATGAAATGAAAACAACCCCCTACACCCTACCAATTCCACAAATATTTTCCCTCTGGGCCTATAGTCCCTTTTCCAGCACACCTCTTATAACTATCCCAGCAGGTGGTTCCTCACCCACCTCAGTACTTACACTAACCTCATCTTCCTTGCTTTAAGCAAGGATTTCCCATGTGGTATTACATCCAATCCTTCACAACAATCATGATAAATTAAATCCTCCCATGAGGGACAAAGTTTTTTAAACTCAACCTGCATTAGCTAAATATTAATAAAATTTTAATCTTTTTTTTTTTTTTTTTGTAAGTAAGAATCCTTTGATTTACATTCTGAACCATTCATGTGATGTGCCCCAACTGAAGTCATCTCAGCCCCAAACTGGGAAATATAACTTGTTTCATTACCTCCACTTGTCTGTGATCATGTTAATTGCCAGTTTTTGAATTCTTTTTATAGATCCTGCACTCTCTTGGATGCTGAATACACTGCCCTCAAAGCAAGACACTTGTGTTTAAGCATGTATAATGGATTTCGGAATTTTGAACACCAAATCCTTTATTGATAGTCTAGGCCATGAAATTTAAACTGTTGGCTGAGATGACTGGCTTCCATTTCCAGGATAAGAATCAGATTGGGGTAGTCTACATCAATGTATGAAAGGGAAATCCTGCTTAACTAGCTTGACAGTTTTTCATGAGGAGATGATTGGTTTAGTGGAGATCAGTGGTTGCTGTTTCTCTTGACTATAGCAAGGATTTTGGGCACTATATCCTGTAAAAACCTCATGGAAAAGCTAACGAAGTATGGGCTAGATAAGTGGACACTGAGGTGGATCAAAAACTGGCTGAATGTCCAGGCTCAGAGGGTTGTGAGCAGTGACACAAAGTCTAGTTGGAGGCCAGTTAATAGTGGTGTATCCCAGGGGTAGATACTGGCACTAACACTGTTCAACATCTTCATCAATGACCTGGATGAGGAAACGTGCACCCTCAGAGAGTTTTCAGGTGATACAAAACTAGGAAGAGCAGCTGATACACCAGAGGTTCTTCCTGACATCTTCTAATGGACTGCATTAGAAGTCTCACCATCAGGTTGAGGGAGGTGACCCTTCCCCTCTGCTCAGCACTGATGAACTCACATCTTAAATACCCATCCAGGTCTAGGCCCCTCAGTACAAGAGAGATATGGACATACTGGAGCAAGTCCAGAAAAGGACAATGAAGGTAATTAAGGTATTGGACAGTTTGACTGAGGAGGAGAGGCTGAATGAGCTGGGGCTCTTCAGTCTGGAATAGAGACAGCACAGGAGAATCTTAGCAATGTGTACAAATACTTGACCAGGGTGAGGAGGGGAGTAAAGAAGATGGACCCAGGCTCTTCTCATTAGCTTCCAGTGACAGGAGGAGAGGCAGAACTGAAATATGCACAATTCCATTTAAACACAAGAAAACACTATTTTTATTGTAACAGTAGTTGAACACTGGAAGAGGTTGCACATAGAATTTGTGAATGTCCACCCTTGGACATATTCAAACCTGGACTCGACCCAGACCCTGAGCAACTTGCTCTGGCTGTCCCTGCTTTTAGCAGAAGGGTTGGATGATATCACCTCCAGAGGTTCCTCCCAACCTCAGAATTCTGTCATTCATAATTTTGTCATTCAAATAATTCATACTTGAGTTGTTGAGAAAGGGAGTTTCCTGGCAGAGTGTTATTCACCAGGGGAACAGTGAAGTTCTCCCTTTCGCCTTACACTGCAAGTGGTTCTAGCTTACTAGCTAGAAGACATTTATTGAGTGTTGTCATTTTGAGCAACTATTCGTGGAGGTTTGAAATTTGTATGAGATTGACATGTAAAATATGATTTCTTCTCACTCTACAGTCCTCTCTCAGAAAAATGCAGATGGATAAATCCTGTATTCGAGACACATTTTCTTCTATGGAAAGAGTGAAACGGCTTTCCTACCCCGCTTTTGGATGATGTTGGTAGAATCTAAGACAGTTTGAACAACAACAAGAGGTAGTAAAATACAGATTTCTTGTTAACAGCCTCTGTTTAAATAGGTATGATTTTGTGTGCAGCTTTTGCACTCACTGGCCTGTAGCTAAAGTTTGGCTGTTACCCCTTACTAAGGCAGCATCCATAGACATATAACTCTGTATCAAATGTTGGCACGACCGGGGAGATGTTAACATCCATAGCCTGACCTAGGGAACTGGTACGTCTCCCGCAGTTCAAGGCAGTGAATTGAACACAGCTGATTTAATTTTGACCACATGGGCTTAGGTTCATATCCTTTTCATCAGTTCAAGGAAATGCTCAGACTGAACAGCTTTTTCTTTTCTTTTTTTTTTTCTTTTTTTTTTTTTTTTTTAAATTGTCACTATTATTTAAGAAATGTTTTCCTGGGTTGTTGAGGTTTTTAAAAAGTTGTTGTTTTTTTTTTTTCTTTTAAAAAAGGAAAAAAATAAATTTTAATTCATGTAAGTGTGGTCTGTAGACTGGAGGTCATGGAGACCAAGACTGCAAATTATAGTGTAGATGAACTCACTAAATATGTCAGGCCATTTAGTTCTACACAAACCCTCTGTTTATTCATTCCTTTGAAGATTCAGTAGCGCATTCAACTCTAACATGTGTTTGAAACGTGATGAAAGTATAAGGCGTTCTTGATAGAAATAAAAGTCTGATTAAAGAGGTAGTGCAGAAACTGTCAGTCACATTTTGTAGTCATTATCCTGTTGCAGTCCTCTGTTTAAGAGACTTATTTCCTTACCAAAATATACATAGTTATTATTATTGGGGGGGGGGGGGGGAGTAAGGGTGGTGTTTTCTCTTCTGACTCTGATTTGCGTGTGTGTGTGTGTGTGTGTGTGTGTGTGTGTATGCACATGCACATATCTCTATATCTCTGTATCGACTTTCCTTCCTCAAAATGCAGTTGGGTATGAATGTCTCTAAATCAACCAAGCCAATCCCACGCATGAAAAAAATTCTACCTAAAAACTTGCTATGAATCAAAATTATATTGTGATTGGCTATACATTTTGGTTATTCCAGATGATGGAATTAAATTAAATTTGATCGACAACCCATGATTCCTTTTCTTGCATTGAAGAAGTTCCAGAGCCCTCTCTGGAACTAGGATTTCAAGTCCTTCAGTTGGAATTGGGAACCTAAATATCTTTGTGGGTGTAGCTTAAAAAAGGTTCTCAATTTTGGTGTCCAAAATTAAAGCAAAGCTGCATCCCATTATTTTAAAAACATGGAAATGTTTTAAAATGTTTAAAACATGGAAACAACTTCTTGCTCCTGCTTTAGGGGGGGTGTGTGAATACTTAACCTGATACTAGAAGTGAAGTTCCTTCACAACAATAATCGTTAGCATGTAAAGTGTTAGTGATTCCCAAATGACAGATTTAATTGAGTATTCAGCAAGACTATGAAAGAGATTAGAAGTTGTTCAGATTGGCTTGGATGATCCCAGTGAAATAAACACAGTCCAAGTTGGAAGATTGCATTGACTTTTAGGACTTTCACATTTTTAAAAATAATTTTTATTGGGCAGTGGTCATCTTGAAGGTGGGCTCTTGTGCTCGGTTACAGTGGCTTCATCTACACTATAATTTGTAGTCTTGGTCCCCATGACCTCCAGTCTATAGATCACACTTAAATTTATTCCCTAGCTGTATACTCAAATTTTCTTGCAAAGGAAGGTAGGAATATAGAAAAAGTTTGTGTATCCAGGTCCCATCACTACAGGGAGTTAGGCTATGAACAGCCATGCAGCCATTAAAGATAAGAAAAAAAATAACAGAAATTCTGAAGAGGTCGTTCATCATGAAATTCTCCTTAAGAATGTTATTCATCACCCTCTGTCAAAGGACCTAGAGTAATGGCAAAAAGAATACCATCAACCTTAAAACAATTTATTCAAATGCAATCACCACACGAAGTAGTGTATTTTAGCTATATGGGAAATTGAAAGGGCCCAGGTTATTACAATGATAGAAGACAAGATATGCAACATGGCTGTGCTTTGTAAAGATTAACTTGCAGAGTTTCAGAAGGTTTATTGTGTATATGAAATAAGATTTGTAATTTGGGGAAGATACACTACATTTTTCATATCTTACACAGTGTTTGAATTTCAAAGCGCAAAATTCAAATCAAGCTTAGTTATGGAATTCTGACCTGTGCTTGTGGTAGAAAATAATTCTCCCTCTGAAATTTATTTTTAAATAGAAAGCTTTGGAGGATGTGATCTTTGCCAGCATGTTTTAACATAGCAGGAAATGAAGAAAATGCTGAGTGTTTCAGAAGAAAGGCAGTCTTAATTTCTACAATGGAGAATGAGTGTCTATCATACCATGGTTATAGTGGATGTATAAAAATAGAGAAGAGCCATCATGATTTTTCCAACTCATTCCCCAATAAGCTCCTAATCTCTAGCAATTTGCAGTTCAGGGACTTCTGAGACCTTTCTGCCCCTGCAACATGGTTGAGGATATCTCAGAAAAATTAGGACAATCAAGTAGTGTCTGCGGAGGTTATCAAAAGACAAATGTAATTTTTTTCTTGTGCTCCAAATTTTGAAAGAGAAAATCCAGTGTTAGCAGCTTCGTTTTCTCGTAATTTTTTAAAAATTCTTCATTTTTATAATTCATCCCATAAAACATAAGAAAGCTCAGTTTCCAAGCATTGGTACATCTTTAATAATTTTCAGAGTAAATAAGACCGGTTCACAGATGGTCTCAAAGGTATCATTTTCTGTCACCAGTTCATTCCCTATTTAGCATGCTTATGAATGTAACTAGACCCACTGGCAAAATATAGTATTAAGTACTCTCTTTATGACAATTTCTTTCTTCTTTCCATGTTTGCCTGCAAGTAGCTTATGGATTTCTTAAATAATTTTCGGTTAATGATATTCACAAAAAAGTAGAGCAAATAAAATTTGTGTTGCTATGCTGGTTATGGTATTCATTTAGTCAGCAACCAGACCAAACAGCAGGCACCTGTTCACAAGTAGGATGTGTCTTTCTTATCTGTTTTCCAGATAAAGACAATATTTCCTGCTACATATGAAAATAATGTAATCTATTGTTTTCTGAAACGGTCGCTTTAAATTGGCATCTTACATAGAACTCAACAACTTTGATTTGGTTTTGTATTTTTCTGAAGATCAGGTAAGCTTGATGAGTGGATCAGAGACAAGATGTAGAAGATAGTAGGCACACACAATTGCATGAAAACCTCTTGCAAACCTTGCTGTTTTAGCACATGCCAAAATCCTCCCCTTCTTCCCCAATCCTGATTGTCTACAAACTTCATTTCTGAACATGCCTAAAGGGTAAAATAATGGTTATTTTGCACGCAATACCTAACATCTAACTACATAACCATATTTCAGCGTGAAGCAGATTGGTCTTTTTCTATCTGATTACAACCCTTTTTCAGTCCTTGAGTGCTGTCTGTAATTTGTAGGTGTGTAAATATGTAGAAGAGCATCATATACAAATTAGTAAAGCCAGAAAAATATCGGGCCTACTTGGAACTCTTTCGCTCTTACAAATCAGCAATCTAAAATCTCCAGCCTAGGAGACGTACAGGAGTTCAAGCAGCATATTACTCTGTATAAACACCTTTTTACTACATTCTGACAGCTTTTGACAAATGTAACACGGAGCAAAATCATTTGCAATGGCTGCATCTGCCTTTTGAGAACCCGTGATGAGATCTGCAAAGACCGGTTATTTATTTAAGAGTCAAGTCTACGTTCAGCAGATTTTGTGAAGTGTGAACAGTGAAATCACTTGAGTGCCATCTTCTTTTTCTGTGTCTAAGTGGAATGCAAACCGTATCTAATTTCCTAACCTGTACTTCTGGTATTTTAGCTTATTCACAAAGAACATTTGGCAAGTACGTTTCCGTAACAAACCCTTGTGAATTAATTCACAGCATCACCTCTGAAATGAGAATGTGCTGGCTTGTTTTGCCTGGGCAATGCTGCTTCACCCTGACTGTATAAGTGCTCAGGATCACTTGGACGGTGAATACTTCAATAAATGCAAGTGTTTAAATATTTATTCTAAACATACCAGTTGACTGAACATTGCTTCCCATAATACCTCAACACAGAACTTCTTATGTTCTCTGGGTGTTGAAAAAATGTAAAAACTATTTGCACTGGTTGGCCAATATTCAATGTGGGTTATTGTGGTGAAATTAGTGAAAAAAAGGGAGAAAAACAATGGATTCACGGTTCCAGGGTTTGACATAAAGCTAAGCACGGAGGTGCCTGTAGTAAGGCCAATGAATCAAGTTTTCATGAACCACCTGGTTTTCTCTGTGTAAGGTCTGAACTGGGTTCTCCCTTGTCAATAATCATTATCAGCAACCAATTCTAAACATAAAAAGTTCAGGCTCTTTCAAATTAAGTTGCTGAGAGATGGAAGCAACATAGCTTTTATCCAGACTACTAGCGTTAACCTAGTTCTTTTGCTTATTTTCCTTTTCCTACCATTTGCAAAATGTACCTTAAGCTACAAGAAACAAATCATGTTATCTGATCCAATATCCTCAGTGAAGTTGCTATTAGAGATGCAACAACAGAATTATCTCCATTATCTGCTAATTTAATCACATTGACCTCCTTTCCCCCTGCTTCTTGCCAAGGACTCTGACGTTGACTTTGCATAAGTAGATAGATGCCTGTGTCTCTCATAGCTTCAGGGGCTATACCTAGATGAGATGATTCCCTATTGTCTTTTCCCAGGAGACTATCTCCGTCACAGCCTTAAGATTTTTTCATCAGGTTGAATTCCTGAGCATACTGTAGGCATCGTTCCTTGCATTTTATACTATTTGCAAACCACACCCTCCCCCAAAATCTATTCTTCCTGGTAGGCAGAAACACAAACCCTTATTCATTATCTCCAAAGTCAGCATGTTTACCTCTAGAGTCTGCTTTTCCATATCTTTCACAGCTCTCACTGCAATAAACAGGAACCGTTCCTCCTCTAACTGAGAGCAAAAAGTGGTATTTAATTGATTTTTTTTCAATATCCTTTTTTATTTTGTTTTGCTTTCTGGAAAGGATGAAAGTCTTTCTAATTGCCTGGGTTTTGATCCTGTGATCAAATTTGCGTGTGTTACAGGACAGATAAGAAAAAGCCTCGAGTTTAACGTAGAAGAAAGAAACTTGGCTAGTGGATAGAACATGGGACTGGAAGGCGGGAGGCTTGGGATTTATTCCTGTCATTGCTATTTGCTTTTACATGATCATTGTCAAGTCATTTAACCTCTGTGTCTCAAGTTCCTCTATATACAGAAGAAAAAAAATAACATTTCTCTATTCCAGGAGGATATTGCATGGAGTGAGGCCTAATTAAAGCCAGTAAAGAGTTTTGAGATCCTTGGATAAAAGGTGCTATAAAAAGTTCCAACTATTAATTGCTTCGTGCTCCCTAGTAGATTTTAAGTCACATATCTCTTTGAATCATGGATCTCTATTAAGCGAAGATTGCTAACAGTGTGGAATCCTGAAGCTGTTGGCTTTTTAATTTCAGAAACAGATGTCTTGTGAGATTGAGGCATCCTTGCTTATGAACTAACCTAAAATCTCAGCTAATATCTTCAGACTTCTGACATAATGTAGAAAAACAACATACTGCTAACCCACTTCACTTTCTTTCATGATTTTCTTCACATTCTTCTGGCTTTCTGTGTTAAATTCACCACCTTAGAACATACCCTTTTTTCCCAGGTGGATTAGATCTAATCTAAAGTGGCTTTTCTTCCCCCCACCCACCTCCCCCTTCTGGTTGAGGAATATTCAGGAGAAGTTGGAATAAGAAAGTTTATTGTATAAAGTCTTCTGCTTCTCAGGTTACCAAGCTAAATGGTGGTACTTGAATCGCCACAATCCTACATGAATCTTGAGGGCCAAATAGTTTCTTCTAAGCATGTACATAGATGTGAACCAGTGAGTAACATAATCACCTCTCCTTTGGTCACCTTTTCTTCCTACAGGGTTGCAATGGGCAAAACACTGAATAGATAATGACCCAAAACTGGGTTATTTCACTTACCCTTAAAGGAATGCTTCAATTTCTTGCAATTCTGGCAAAACACAACCTATTTTACTTTTAAGAGAGCCAGGAAATCTACAGACTATCACCTTACCTGTAACTTCCCAGACTCTGTTGGAAAGTATTTGGTTAATCACTGTATTGCTTTGAGCTGAATGAACTATCGCTTTTCAAGAACTAAACACAAATCCAAACACACCTTCAAAAAACCGAGCATTCTGGCGTCGTACCGTACACCCATCATCTTAGACTGACAACAGTTGGGTTTTTTTTGAATACATAACACATGTCCAAGAACAGTTAGCTTCACTATCACTTGGCAAAAATTTTCCACAGAAATATGCAAAAGTCCAATTTTCTTCAAGTTGAATTAAAACTCTTTGATGAGCTGGATTTGTGTGATTAAACATGAGACTGGTAAAAGGCAGAAGGTACAAGAAATGTTTCTTTGAAAAATAGGCGAAACCATATTACTGCTCAGTTTAGAACCCAGCATTGATCCTGTCAGCCCTCTTTGTCTACCTGAAGACAATTTGTATTCACTTTTGTGCTGAAATATTCCACAGGGTCATGCAGTCTTACTTTAACTGGCATTTGTTATCTTCCCAACTAATCCCAACTAAAGAAACACAACTCGCACCAAATGTTGATGTACAGCGAGCAGAACCCTTCACCCATTGACAATATAGAATCACAGAATCATAGAATGTTGGAAGGGTCCTTTAAAGGCCACCTAGTCCAACCCCCCTGGAGTGAGCAGGGACATCTTCAACTACATCAGGTTGCTCAGAGCCCTGTCTAACCTGACTTAAAATGTTTCCAGGGATGGGGCATCGACCACCTCTCTGGGCAACCTGGGCCAGTGTCTCACCACCCTCGTGGTAAAAAATTTCTTCCTTATGTCTAATCTAAATCTACCCTCTTTTCGTTCAAAACTATTACCCCTTGACCTATCACTACAGGCCTGCCAAAAAAGTTTGTCCCCATCTTTCTTTAAGTGAGGATGTGCAGTGCTAAAGCCAGAAAAAGCTTCCCAGTATGATTTAAACAACTGCAATGGTACTGCAAGGGAGCTGTGAAGAGTCAAATTCCAAGCAAATTTTCATGTAAAATGGACTTCTACGGGTGATTCTGGACTGGAGAAAGAGACTGTTCATCACCAGGCAGCAAATGTCCATACAGCCATGTCAGAAAAGCAGCAACGATGATGAATGTAACTTTTCTAAAGTACAACTGCATTTTTAAACCTTTCCAGGGGAAAACTATACCTTTTGCTCCAGCAAAAGCAGGATTAATCACTTCCTCATGACCTGGGGTCTGCTATAAAATAGGAACCAGCTTGCAGTATTCAAGTATTGGTGAGAGCTCCCAGGCTCTGCCCTGGATTGTATTTAACTCTTTATTTATTGAAAATGCTCTAACTGCAGCTGTTCAATATTTATTATTGTTTAACCCATGAGGAAATGGGAATGTTAAAAGCATTTTTGATCAATGGATTCAATCTTGAAAGGCTTTCAGGTGTGGCTGACTGTGATTTCTGCAGAGCGAATCTCTGCTTTTAACTCCACTCTCCAATCATTTGCAACTGAAGAAAATGTTTTCTTAAAGGATATTTGAATTTTTATTTCCTTTGTCAGTACTAGTGGTACAGTTTCAGCCATCAGACAGTGAAAGACAAGAACATGATACATATGCAATCTTGTAACTGCCGTTACCTAATGCAATGGTAATATTTTCAAGGTTACCAGTCCTATTTCAATGGGTTTTTTTCAAGCTGTTTCCAGTAATTACATAGTAGAGCACCTGTGCTGGATGAGCATCAAGGGTATTAAGGCCAGAAATTTCTCAGACAAAAAGAACACTTATTTTTATTTTAAATTGATTTTTTTTTTTTTCCATTCAAACAATCCAGCAGAACAGTCAACACCCAAATTTGTGAGTACGTTAAGGCATGAGAAGCAGAAAATTAAAAGGTGACTGTACAGCAGCAGCTCTAATTGGCATTATTCAAGCTGGTGAAGTACAGATAAGGAGCAGAAAAATGAAAAAACGGAGCTCAGTTCTAAAGAGCCCTTTTCAAAGAGGTTTCAGATTCTACTAGTAATACAGAAAAGGACTATTATAACTACTTATATTTCTATACAATTGAGGTATGCAGAGAAGTGTGTCATCTGTCAATTCATCCACGTAGCAGTGAGGCATATAAACAACATGATTATTTGCTAAAGAGTTTATGATTCTTAGTCTTTGGAAACAGGTCTGCTACTTCTTGCAGTTGATCGATTGAGTTCATCATAATTTTGTTTCCAGCTGCAGAACTAGCTTCTTGTGTATCCCAAACAATATTATGCCCACATATGTAATTCGGTTGCTGTGTATGTTCATCACAATTATTTTGTCAATTCAGAAGTCTTGAGATCCCCAATATGGCATTGATTTGCTGCTAAAAACATCAATCTGTAACCTAAATAAGTAGACACATCAAGTCTGATAATGTATGGAATATAGGGGTTGTTGATTTCAGATGGGGTATCTAAACCACACCATTTTAAAGTAAACAGGGTAACCAGATATTGTCTTCATATTTTCAACAGACTGAGAGTGCAGTCTGAGAAATATTTATGATTGTAAATGAGAGAACCCTGTCAGAGATTCGGCTTCCACTGAACACGAGTTGTTTACTCCTAATTTAGGCGATACAGATTTTACTTGGTGCAAATTGTGTTAATTGACTGCTATAATGTACGTTATAGAGGTGAATTTATCCACAGATTCCCTTCCCCCACTCTGTTCCCCTTTCTACACAACTGTTTCCTTTAAGAATAACAATTTTGCATCTGATAATTTGTGCTCTAGAATGAAGGGCAGCCAATTAGAGATGAGCAGGGCTGGGAGAGTCCCCAGGAGATGGCTTAACCCACACCTTTATCCCAAGGAAGATGAATTTGCAGAAGTTTCTTCTACCTGAAAGCCCTCCAGTGCCCTTCTCCACAACACATCCAAGCAGTTTATTCAAGCACTTTGTTTTCCCAACCTGTCCAAGATTTCTGCTGCTAACTGCCTTGAATTAACTTCAGTTTAAATTCCCTGCCTTTTGCCCTCTCCAGTATGAATACAGTGGAGAGAAGAAAATTTCTATTTCTTTTTCTAACAGCCTATCATGTATTTGAAGCTCATCAAGGCCCTTTCACCACAAACCATCTCAAGCACTTCCACCTTTCTTTTGGGTCTCACTTATGAACCGTTCATAGCTCATCCTTGTTTCTCCTCTGAGACCTATGTCCAGTTGGTCCATAGCTTTCTTGAAACATCCCAGGACGGATGTTCCCTGAGGTTGTACCAATACTAGAGCAGAGCAGAAGGATTATTTCACATTTTGCAGGTTGGACTTTTATTCACACTGTAAAATGACATTTGTCCTTTTTACAGCAACATAGTATTCTTCACTCATATTCACCTGTAGGGTTTTATAACCCCCTACTAGGGAGACTGGACACAGAGTTCCCTCTGTAAAATCAGTCATGATTCCCCAAGTGAGCTTAAGTTTTGCCCAGCATGTCGCAATCTGTGCCCTCCAGTGATCAAAGCAACCAGCGATCACACAGACTTCTGAGAGCAAGTCATACTCTAAACCAAAAGCATTTAAAAGCATATTTGAAAACCACAGGACAAATTATATGCACACCTATGGTATTAGGTGCCTAATTATCTCCCACAGTTGGATGCTAACCTTACTAAAGAAATCCCTCTTCCTTTTTTCTGGCTCCCCATCTTCCCTCAGCATCTTTAGAATGTCGTTGGTCTCATCCATTGGATATTAAATCATGTAATTTGTCTTGAAGATTAAGTAAAGCACCTTGGTGTGTGTACATAATACAAAAGTTGTCTGATCATCGTACATATCAACTAAATACACAGACTCACAGTCCCTTAGGGTAAGCTTGGTTGGAAGCTGGATGTCTACTCCAACCCTTGCTCAAAAGCAAGTCTGACTGAATGAGGTTGCTGTGGGACTCGTCCAGTTGAGTTTTGAACACTGTCTGTGGACATAAGTACCCTTTCGCTAAGTAAAGATTTTCATCTCTTCCTCCTGGTACATATCCAGGTAATATGTGAAAATGCAGTGCAAATACATTTCCCAGACATTTTCTCTCTTCCTCATAAAGACTTAACAAACATGACCCATTTGGATTTAATTAGTGACAATTCAAAGTGGCAAGCATTTCTGCCACTGCAGCTAACATCAAATGAAGTGTCCTTTGTGTTTCATCAGTCTCTAGAACGCGTATCTCATACAGCAATCTGGCAAGTCAAATCTGGTGATTTCACCTTGGGCTTCTTTACTTTAAATCCATAAATCTTTGCTTCATTGTCAGATACAAAATCCCTAACAACATTTCAAGTGCAGATTTTACACTCAATTGATGGAAGTAGCAATCAGCCGTGAGGACAGTATTGGAAATGCAAGAGTTAAAGCATCTCCATCAGAAACTAAAGTTATATTTTCTCTTATTTCATTTTTGTTAAGTTTTTTGGAAGAAATAAGTCTTATCAGGCTTAATGGGTTTTAGTCATTCTTAACAGCTACCTAATGAGCTCTCCAATTATGTAAAGAAGAGTAATTCAATTCATACATTACTGTATCTCCCCACAGAAACACAGTTCCCCCCCTTCAGAAATGACTCACTCAAGGTCATACAATAAACCAGAGGTAGTAACAGGACTAGAACTGAGGTGTTCCTGGCTACTGACCTTATAACTAATCTTTTAAATGATGTGTGATTTTCTTGATACTCTCTATTTAAATACTTTTAATATCAGACATGCAGTAATCAGCTACAAATAAAAGCTGCCCTGATGTTTATAGCCCCACAAGCACTCTTTAGCAGCAACAGCAAGCCAAAACCACAACGCTTACAATAAATACAACCAGAACACTCCAAAAATAAAAAAAAAAAAAAATAACACAAAAAAGGGTAGAAAAAAAGAAAGTAGAAAGAAGATTTCTGACTCTTACACAAGTCTGTGAAACTGAACTTCGCACATTTCTTATGAGGGAACACCTGTAGATAAAACAGTCCACAAAGCCTCATGATGCACAATGGCACAAAATGGAAACTGAAAATATTTCTCTCAAGGGAAGGCAGAAACATAATCTAGTAATTCTGAAGTTATTTGTTAAAGAGAAAGGGAGCTGTAAATACTTAAAACATCCTGCGTTTTTAGTAAACATCTAATTGAACATGATACAAGCCTTCCTTTGCATAGCTTAACATGAAATATTGCAAAAGAGAAGAAAGAATATATGAACTGCTTACCAGCAAGGCTGTTTGCTAGGTAGATATTTCATCCAAAACTTGTACAATATCTCCACAGAATCCATATACTATTACCAGCGTCCTATAAAATAAAAAAGACAAAAAAAACCCCTTATAATTCTTTGAGGAATATTGCAAATAAGGAATTAAAGTACAGTATTAGTAAGAAATACTGTATGTTACCAAATTTTCATATTGTATCTGCTAGAAGAGTGTAGCTGCTGTTATAAGGCATTTTAATTAAGTTAACTATTGGGGCAAATTGCATTTGAAAATAACACAGAAAATTGCTGACAGGTGTGTAGGTTTTGCTTCCTCAAAAAGGGTTGTTTAATCTATATTATTTAAAAAAAAAAACCCAACATATTAATGCTATGAAATGGATATAAACTGCATTGTGTCCATCTGCTTGATTGCAGAGATTTTTCTGGTGCTGCCTGAAAATCCAATCTCACCAGAAAGCTCAAAATTATTTGGAAAAAAATAGGATGATTTTTGTTGCTCTGCCTTACCCTCTTAAAGTTTAGTCGAAGCTAGTTATTAGTCTCTGCTCTGAAGCTGGTAGAGAAAGAGAGGCATTTCTGAGAGCAAACCAGGTCACCCGTGGGATGCTCCTCTCTTCATACAGGTTGTTTAGACGGTCTGTCTAAACTTGGGACTGGAATGCCAGCTAGTTAACTTAGACAATATGAGTCCCACGCAGAAAGTGTAGGAGAAACAAGAACAACAAACAAATACAAATTATTTACAAATTTTTATTTCTAGCTCTCTTTAGCTGTCTCCCATGCGTGCAATCTGCCACGTGGCAGTGGGTCAGAAGGTAGACTCCTGCATGGTTGTGAAGTTCTGCTCTCAGATGAGAGTTCAGGCTTTGATACAATAACTGTCCCTGAGCAAAAACATGGCTTTAGGATCAGAAGAGTATGTCAGATTAGACTTCGGACACCTTTATCAAGGTCTCCACTGAGATGACGAGAGAAGTAAATGGATCAACCTTAAGGCTGCTGTTTCAGGGTGAGGGATCAGAGTGCACAAACCCCTATTCAAGACCCCTATTTGGATACACTTTCCATATCTTAAGCATTAGTAGGACACATAAAGCTCAATGTTTACAAAGAAACTGCAGTAGATGCAGGGCACTATGTAAATATTTTACAAGTGTGCAGAACCTGCTAAAAGAGATCTTTCACTTTTACTAATGCATCCTTCATACCGATAACAACCCTAGCACGTGTAACTACTTCATGCAAAAGCAATAATCTTGCCAAATACGAGACGGTTGCTGAGATACCACCCGGTCTGCCCAGCAAAGAACAAATATTGCATTTCAATCTGCTTTTAGTGAGTCCAGGAGCATCCTCAGCCTAAACGCTCTTTAAGAATATTCTCTCTCTTAACACGCACCAATTAGAAGTAGTAAAAGCAGATGGTCAAAATAAATTAGAGCCAGCATACCAGCCCTGCCTCAGATCACCACCATCGGCAAATCTAAGCAGGAGCACCAGCCAGTCAGTAGTTAGGAAAAGAAGTATATGTATTTTTTTTCCTCCATCCCTTTCCAGAACAAAATTGGAGAGGCATTGCAGCTGCCGGAGTGCTCAGTTAGCAAAGACGAAGAAAGCAGAAATCTGGCCGAGGATACATAAAGTCCAAAAAACTTGCAGATAGTATTTTGATTCCTTGATATTGCAAACACTACAAACACTTCAAACTTCCAATGAAGAGAGGGGCTTTCATTCCCTACACTAATTATGGTTGCATGGTATTAGGGCCTTATAGAAATGTTTTCCCCATATACATTGCTGAAAAGATCCAGCCATCACTAGGCACTAGAAGACCTAAAGCTACCAGGTTTCCTAGGTCTGATGAAGGTAAGCAGAACATCTTGTATAGTTCCTTGGCAGAAACTGGTGAAATGGCTTGGGGGAAATCAGAAACAACTGCACAGCAAGAACATCTGCTACACGGTAACTTATTGACACAACAGGATCAGTCATACCTTGTAGTTGTCCATCTCTGATCACTCTGTGCCAGGTAGACTGGAAACCTAGCTTTCAGCATTTGGATTGACGTCTAACATGACATCTGTGCTAGTCATCAGAATGAGTCCTAATAATAGTAATTTTGGTTGGTTGGTTTGGATTTTTTGTTGGTTTGTTTGGTTGTTTTTTATGGTGATGGCTCCAGCTCCTCCATGGTGTTGTCATTAATGGACAGTAATCCTAGACTGAGATTGCACTAGATGACCTCTAAAGGTCCCTTCCAACCCAACTATTGTGTGGTGCTATGACTGTAACACAGCGTCATGGGCTGCACACCTGGTGACACTGGGGCAGAGGAGTTGGGTGGGTAACAGGAGAGGGCCAAAGTTTCTTGTACAACAGGAATAAAAGGCTCCAACACTAAAATCATGCTCAGTAGCAATAAATCCTCTACAGGATTATTTCACCAGAATGAGAGAGACTGCTTGGAGGAACCTCGAAAAAGCAGAGCAAACTGGTATTTGAAGTCACATCCCAGAAAACTAGTTCAGGACCTTTGAACAAAGGAGGTGAGTACTATTTAGGCCTTGCTCATGACTGAATTCAAATGAATGAGTAGATGGATGTACTCTTTCAAAATACATATTGAATCAGCTTCTTGAACCTAGCAAAGAGTTCAGTTCTGCCTTCCCTGAGATACTGCCTTGATTACACTTTAGACATGACCCTTATTCCCTTACCTGAGAAAATGTGAGGTGTTATAGAAAGTAAATTATAAGTACTAAAAAATTTGAGGAATTCCTTTCAGATTAAAAAAAAAAAAAAAAGAAAAAAGTTCCCTTCTATGCTGGCTGAAAGGGGCAAAAAGTCTCACAAACCTGGCATAAAACAGGTATGCCTTACTTTGGCCGGAATGTGGAGGACAGATAAAAAAAGGAAGGAGGGAAGAGAATTACAACTGCAAGTCATGGAGCAGACACAGTCAGGTTTAAATGGAGGAGAAGAAAGGAAGATAAAAAGAAAACAAAGCAAGAAAGATTTCAAACGAATGAGAATAGCTCGCTCCTCTCTCCTCCCTGAGACTGTAGGTTAAGATGTGCATCACGCACAACCCCGAAGGTTAAGACACACTAAGACCTTTTTAGGATGTGCAGTCTGTGACAGGCATTATGGAATAAAATGGGACATTAGGGGTATACCTCATTCTGTACGTTAGAACACCTGAAGCTTTGCTGAGGCAGCTGAGCTAACTGACCTGCCTCTGCGTTTCCAGGATTTAATCACAAGAAGAACAAATTTCATCAGCCTCACGTTACTTATTGAAAGCCTTTGTCTTTCTGGTGAGAAAGAGAGAGTTTGAACAAAGATCTAAATGCACAGTTTCATTACTGGACCAAAATAACAAATCCACATCCACCAACCTCCAAATGTTATGGTTTGCTTTATATGTTTAAAAATGAGCTAAACAAGCTACGAAGAGTAATAAGTCATCTGAATGCTGAGTGAAACAAGAGAGTGATCTCTGCCATTGCAGAGCAGTTAAAGATGCAAGTATGACTGTAAGGTTTTATTGTTGTTGTTGTCGTCGTTGTTTTTAATCCTACCTTTTAAATTGAAGACAAATTGCAGGCCACAATTGTACGAAAGTTTTCTACCAACTGGTTTACATTTTCATACAGACAATCTTTTTTATTGCAGTTGGACTTTTTTTTCCTCAGTTGTACTACTAAAAAGTGTAAATACTATATGCTGCATCGAATTGACACAGTCGCATTTCAGATTTAAAAAGTCAGGCATTTTGCAGTTCAGAATTAAGTATCTAACGTGCCATGAGCATTATAAGATGCCATTTGTTTCCAACCTGAATTGCATAATTGGGTAGCCTAGTCCCTGCACAACTACCGGCTCTTCTGCTTTGACATGTCGTCTTGAATGTCTTTTATTTATGATAAACAATTCTTGTTAATGTTTCCACTGTTGCTGGAGGGTTTCCTACCTCTTTATATTCTACTTTTCTTGCCTAACAGCTTTATTCAAGAGAACTAACTTCTGAATGTATTATTTTTGTCCCTTAGACCTTGCATTGGTGACTATTTTATACTCGGGCCAGTCTTAAAGTAGATAAGTTTTCACTTGTTTACATGTTTTCCAGAGCTTTGGGAAATCCTTGTATGTGGGAACCTGTGTCACACATCACAAAATAATAGATGCATGCGATCCAAGCATTCCCAGATACCCATTTTGGTTAGAAATAACTTTTTATAGCATTTGAGCTTTTTCAGGCTTGCTCAAATCTGGGAATTACAGAACTGTGGAAATATCATATCATTGCATATAACACCATTTGAATTAGAGTCCTGCTGTGTTAGGCATTGCACACAAATTATATCCAGATTGTCCTTTAGCCCTAATTGGTCTCAGTTTTTATTTATAGGTTTAAAGGAAGAGACAATCAGCCATACCAAGTTCTAGTCTTCCTTAATAATTACTTACAGATACATCCTACTGAGAACAAAACCAGCTGCCATTTTCCATTATCTATGACAATCATTCACAAAAGAATAGAAAGCCACCCTCCTAAAATAGTACCTCCGACCTTCAGAGAAAGTGGAGATTTGCACCAACAGCTTAAAGTGAAAACTAATATAGCAAACTGCAGTCCAAGAAGGGGTTTTGAGTCGTAACTAAGCAATAAAATCATAACTTTTTGCTGAATGTTAATAATTACAGCAATATAACTACAAGAAACCTTAAGATTTGTTGTATGGAATGTGTTTATTGATTGTTTTGCACTGAATTCTCAGGACTTACAGGCAGTGTCTTATTTTGCCATGTGGACAAGAACAGAAGGTAGAGCAGGGTTGGGAAGATGGATAGACAACTCCACATCATGATATCATTGCTAAAAGAAGTGTTTTCCATGATAACCGGCTGCTTGGAAACGTGATTTCGACTGGAACTCAGTTTAGAGTTCAATGATGTAAATTCTATGGGGATTTTTCTTAAATTAAAAAGTCAACAATGTGACTTCAAAGGGTCTAAAAGGCAGTCCAGTGGACTGGCCAGTACAGACTTAGCCCAGTTACCTTAGCATACTGTTCCTCTATCACTAAAAAAGTAATAGAGTAACCCACTTGTTCTTCAGGTCCTGTTCCTAAAGAACATATCTCTCAGAGATCCTGCATCACATCTCCTAACATCATGTAAATGGCCTGGATGTACCTGCAGTACCTCTGGAATGACAGTATACTCCCTTGTTCAAGCCTCTATATCATGCCCTAAATGCCTATTTTAGGGAGAACTGAATAGCTGTTGAGAATCACGTGACTGCATTGATTAGAGATGGGATCCAGACGCCCATCTATAGGTAGTTATGAGATATCCAAGCGTATTCTGCTTGGCTTCCAGATGTTCTTTCAGAAGGCTGTAGGCCTTACATGAATATTCTGGATACAGTTAAGTGAGTCAAATGGAACTAGAAAACTGGATTTAGGCAACTGAACCAAACCATTGATCTCTGTGTTGGGAGCTTGAACGTGTAGCTCACAAGCAGATACTCACAAGTAGGCACATGCATCCGATGTATAGGTATCTAAACATGAAACTATATCCCCCTTGGAGAGCTTGACTCAAGTTTGCCCAAATAAAATCACTTAGAATCAATTGAGAAATTTTAGAGTATCTAGTAGACCTACAGATGTGGCAGATACAATGCAGGCCCTATAGAAAAACATTCTTTTGGCAAGGCAGCTGAGGACCAAGACATCTTACACAGTTGGTGCATCCTTAGACAATGACATCAAACTTTCACTTTTACATCAAAGATGTACCTTAAACCAAAAGAGATGATTTCCACACTTTGAAATAGTCTTTATTGAAAAAACAAAGCTGAGCTGAAAAGACAAAGAGAAGCAAGTTATTTACTTTCCCAGAAGGATTCAATTACAATGCGTGCTAAAAAGACACCTTTTCTTTCAGATTCTAAGCATTTTTCAAACAGGAATTGGCCTGCTTTTCATTGGAATGAACAGATGTTATTTCTCCAAGGAACCAAGGGAAAAAAAAACCAACAAACAACTTGCTGGAAGAAAATGAGCAGGATGTTGAAGATGCTGCACTAAAAAGAAACAAGACGATGCTGATCAGAAATCTATCGCCTCGAAGTATGGAGAAACTCCTGGTTATGCTGAGTTTGCAACTTGATGAAAGGCTTTCCCGGGGAGTCTTATTTTGGAGGAGTATGTGGGATTTTATACCTGTGCTATCTTTGAGGCCTGTACTATAATTTATTATCAGTTTTTAAGACATATCAGACCTTTATAGTGTTAATCCAGGATGGGGTTAACAATCTCAGGCATCAAGAAGACTCAGGATTTACAGGTACTTTTGCAATGTATAACACTTTAAAATATATAAATATTAAAATACTTTAAACAGATACATATTCACAGTGGTTAATTAGAGAGGTACGACTGGAAATCAGAAAAATGTTGTAAGCAGAACAGAGCAAAGCAAAATATGTGGTCATTGCCCCTCAGTAAGCTGGAAAGATCTGTTCTATGACAAAACCCAAGCTAATGTAGCTTTGAGCAACATCAGAGATACAGCTGATACTTGATAAATCAGGCCTGCTTGCAGAAGATGTCAGTTCTCATTTTCCTTCCTGTAACCTTTAAATAAAAATAAGTGGCATTCTGACTTGTACCAGAATCTCTAATGAAACTGAAAGGCTGTTGAAATAATTACCTGGCACATCAACATGTGTATATATATATAGATGGTTCTCCTGCACCTTCCCACTTAGGAACCTAATTTCTCCTATACATTTTGTTATTAAATCACACACACGGAAGATGGAAAAAAAAATAAAATAGACCAGGAGCGCAGCATGAAAGATGTTAGAGCTTTAAAGTAGATGGAATGAAACGAAAATCTGGCCTTGAATTCTCTTCGGCCACACAACTATCTATTGTAATTCAAGTTACTCTAAGGCCTCGGGTCACCTGCACTTGGATTCCTCCTCAGATTTTTTTGGCTGACAAAGGAAGTATTACAACTCTATGTACTTCAGAATGAATTTTTGTTTACAGCTATTTTGTTTGTATATTACTATGTATATTATTAAGTGCGATATGAAGGAGCACCCACTGTTTAAAGACCCTAACAATAGGTATTTACACATATTACTTTGATATATCTCACAGAGGGATATTCACAAAGGCTAACTTAAGTCTTGGACAACTAATTTCCCCAGGCTTCCATAACACTCAGTTCAGGGAAGGGATCCTCCAGAGAGCAATTCAGACTAGGAGACTAACTTTTGTTAGTTTTTCTGACTGTGCCCAAAAGAGTATCATTTTATGGCTAATTGACATCCGCAGTCAATCCTCTTGCAAACACCTACCTCAAACATACAGACCAGATAAAATTGGTCTCTTGCTGGCACTCTCAGTGCTCTTTCACAGTAGCATCCATTCCTTTCAAGTTATTACAATTATATTGCAAAATACCACTTTAACAGCAGGGTTGCTGTATTAAGCAGCACTCAGTGCTTGAATCATCACTGCAACATTTTTTTTCAGCATCACTACATTGAAACGTCCAACCATGCTCCACCTACTTGTCTGGGTGGCCCACATTTAGAGACCTCTATGTCTGATCAAAGGCCAGCTTAAAGATGATGCTTCCTGAGCTAACACTACATGGAAGACAAGATCTTAAAAAAGCTATAGAAAAAAGGGAACCGAACAACTCTGAAAAATAAGCACTCATTTGCATTCAGGCATCCACGTGGAGGTCCAAAGAAGAGTGATCCTTGAGAAGGCAAAGAACAACCCTTCACCATGCTGTTGCTATTCTTTATGTGAAAAAAAAGAAGTCTTCTCCTTGGAGTTTCATGTAGCATGGTAAAATGCTCATGAAGCCACCTCTTCTACGACAGCTGAAAACCTGTTATCTAGTAATGTGAAGAAGCATTTACTCGTTTCCAGGGTTCATCTGTGCTTTAAACACAAAGTCTCGAGCTCCTTGTCAGCAGCTCAGATCTTCTTGTGAATGCTGTAGAGATTTTATGGGAAGAGAGGGACTAACAAACTGCATGTGGTGATGCATCCGGTCACTGTAATGACTCAGTTATGTATTACTAGTTGGCACTGCCACTGTCAGTTAACACCAACCCATTCATAAAACTATTTACTGGCAACTAGTCTCTGGTTTACAATAGTTAGAAATCTGTCACTCATGCTGCAAAGAAAAGGAAAGCAACTTTCTCATCTACATATCTGCAAAATGAAATCCGAAGTCCTATCTTTCTTCAGTTCATAAACAGTTCATATTTTTTTTGCTGTTGTTTTCTGGACTGTTTTCCTGTATAAAGACTAAAATTGTGTTTTCTGTTTGTATCAAAATTAATCCAACAGGCCAAGTTTTAGCTTGAAAGAAATGGCAACATAAAGATTTTAATTTTGAGTATTTTAAAATACTACTAGTAGAAGAAGAATGCCTATGAACACAGTGGAAACAGAACAGAACTGAAGCTTTTTGTGACTTGAGAAAATCTCAGCATTTTTACATCCCTCTCTCTCTGGGCACCTTTGTATTTTATAGCATCTCAAACACTGAAAGTGGGAAAAGAACAAATGAGTGTTATTACAAAATGAGATTATGTCCAACTCATGAAAAAGAGCTCAAGATTCTTGAGGAGGGCAATGGTGCCAAAGTCTATAGCAATGTGATTTCCAGCTCAAAAGTTCTTTCATCACTGCTCACAAATGCTTGGAATGACAAAAGTTTTATAGTGGTTTTAAGCCATAAAGATATCAGGATCCCTAACAAGGCTTATTTCTAAAAGTTTTCAATCTGAAGAAGGCTTATTTCTACAGTTAACAAGGAGGGACACCAGAGACCCTAAGGAGAGACTCATCACACCTAGGTTAGACATCTGCAGCTGAGCTAGTCACCCTAGGCTCTCTTTCTAGTCAACAAGAGTGAGTAGCACCATTACAGTATAAGACATCTGTCTCTTTTAGACCTCTTCGTTAAATGACATGTTTTTCACTGGAAAATCCACTGTTTCTCTTCTTTCATGATAACTGGAGTTTGGATAACTCTCTCAGAGAGTACATAACTATCTCAGATAGTAGATGTTTAAAATCAGATGTGGAAATCCTACCTCTGCTACGTCCAAACACTTCCCGGAGTGGGCATGGTGTACATGTGAACGTGGGCTACATTGCTCAGTATCAGCCTTCACGCTGAGCATACAGTAATGTATCACTGAGGTTGAATTTTCTCACATTTAAGAAAAGCAAAGAGGTTGAGTTCAATGAAACTGACTGCTTAATAATAAGACTTAGCTAAATAAATGAAATTTGTTTTTCTTGTCATATTTACTAGCTGATCTGATGAATAAGGTACTTAAGGGTCTTGATCTTTTATGGGTTTTTTTTGAGAGCTTAAATAATGGACCAGAAAAATACCTATTGTTATGCATGAGATATATGTCAAGACTCCTAATGGTTATTCCCCAGTGACTACCTTCATATCTCAACTGACAGTGAGACCTTAGTGGTTCAACCCTTTTGAACACATGTGAGTTCTTAAAATATGTCTTCTTATTACGCCTTATGCATACCCTTATTCTCCAGGTAGACTGCTCACAATTATATTTATTTTTAAGAAATGCTATTTTATATCCAAACCAAGATATGACAAAAAAAGATCGTGTCTTCTACATATAGCTTCAAGAAATAAGAAAAATTTTGCTTGAAGAAGCATTTGCAAAAAGGATCTTTTGTGATTAACCAGATGGTAACTAAACTAAACAGATTCAGGAAATCTCCTCAGCTGAAGATGGTTAACGGCTGGGAAAGTATCAGGTGGAAGCATCAAATACGCATGTTCAGTTCATCCTTTTCTCCCACAGTCTGCTTCCAGGTACTGCTGGAGAAGGGGCACTGTGCTAGGTGGGCCCAGGTTCTCCACCAGCCTAGCCTTTCTTAACATAAATTGAAAAGCTGAGGATGTACTATGTGAAATGGTGACCAAATAACACAGAGTGCTCTTGTCAGCTCTAATCCAACTCACTTCCGCAGCCGGAAAACATTATTCTTTGCTGTCTAACACTACTTCAGATGTTCTTCAGCTGCATACTTAAATAGAAATGAAATAAAAATATTGGGAGTTCTATATATTTCTACATAGCCCAGTTCAGGTCTGACCTTTTTTTCAGTGTTTGTGACTCATTAAGTGGAATCAATAACGTTAATTAGCATTCAATTGTTAAGAAAGGCTAAATCCTTGAACGTTTTATGTAGTATCTCTAAAACCAGAGTTAGATGCATCAGTTCCTGTATCTACAAAATGCACATAGAGAAGATTGCTTGTTTCTAGGTGCGGGTGAGTATCTAAACTCTGCCCTTTCTGAGAGAAATCAGGGACCAGTAAATTAAGTGGGCAGAATGTTTGTGTATCGATTGAGCTAAACTAAAAAAATATTGTACTGTATTCTTAAACAGAAAGATTAGAATGGGTTCTGGTGGGTATTCTTGTAGGAAGAAAAGACCTACCATCTCTTTTACTCTGTCATCCAAACAGACACTGTAAACAAAAAGCAAGGAAGGCTTCTGATTTCTAATTCCATTGATTCAGTCTTCAGTCTGAGACTATGTATTCATCCAACATTTCCAACACTAACCTCATGAGTCTTATTTTATTTTATTTTATTTTATTTTATTTTATTTTATTTTATTTTTTATTTTATTATTTTTTAATTTTTTTTAATTTTTATTTTATTTAAAATAGATAGACTAGAAAAAAGGAAGAAGAAAAAATACAGACTTACTGATACTGGCCTTGTAATAAAACCCTCAGTCATTACTTTCTATATCAAATCTACAGTTTCTGATCACAACATTCTTTTTTCTCAATTGGAAAAAAGGAAAACGTGGTAGGGATTACTGTCTAAGATACAGCAACGGTGTCCAGAGCTAAATTCAGCAATGAATCAAGTGGTAGTGGGAAATGAATGTTGATGTTTTCCTCCATTCATCCTCAGAATTGTGAAGACTCGTATATCTGTCTTACGCTCTGGAGAGTCATTACAAGAACAGACTTAATTTTTGTGTTCCAGATAACCGTCTTGAAACCCATGTTAGAAACCAAGCTCAGGAGGGTAGAAATGTGTCATTGTGTCACCTCTTGTCTGGTACACTTTGTCTTATATTGGTGATCTTACACAAAACTGTTTCTGCAATTTCATTATGTGTAAAAATCTGGAGGTTTTGAGTAATGTAAAAGAATGTATTCAACATTTGCCCAGTCTTCGTAGATTTAAAGTCAGAACAAACCATTAAAATCACACAGAATCACAGAATGGTTCGAGTTGGAAGGGACCTTAAAGATCATCTAGCTCCAACCCCCTGCCCTCGGCAGGGACACCTCCCACTAGACCAGGCTGTTCAAAGCCCCATCCAGCCTGGCCTTGAACCCCTCCAGGGATGGGGCAGCCACAGCTTCTCTGCGCAACCTGGGCCAGTGTCTCACCACCCTCACAGTCAAGAATTTGTTCCTAATATCCAACCTAAATCTACCCTCTTCCTGTTTGAGGCCATTAACCCATGTCCTATCATAACACTCCCTGATAAAGGGTCCCTCTCCGTCCTTCCTGTAGGCCCCCTTTAGGTACTGGAAGGCCGCTATAAGGTCTGCTGGGAGCCTTCTCTTCTCCAGGCTGAACACCCCCAACTCTCTCAGCCTGTCCTCATAGCAGAGGCACTCCAGCCCTCTGTTCATCTTCATGGCCCTCCTCTGGACCCGTTCCAACAGGTCCATGTCCTTCTTGTGTTGAGGACTCCAGAGCTGGACGCAGTACTCCAGGTGGGGTCTCACCAGAGCAGAGCAGAGGGGCAGAATCACCTCCCTTGCTCTGCTGGCCGCGCTTCTTTTGATGCAGCCCAGGAGGTAGTTGGCTTTCTGGGCTGCAAGTGCGCATTGCCTGCTCATGTTGAGCTTCTCGTCCACAGCATCCCCAAGTCCTTCTCCTCAGGGTTGCTGTCAAGCCATTCTCCACCCAACCTGTATTTGTGCCTGGGATTGCCATGACCCAGGTGCAGGACCTTGCACTTGCCCTGGTTGAACTTCATGAGGTCTGATCTCTGGGGAATACCCATCTGATCTCTAAGCAAGCACATGGCAAAGAAAAGAACTTCACTCACTAATTCCTGTATCAAATTTACGGCTTCTGTTCGAACTATCACAAACTTCATTGATGGGTGTCCAGTCTCAACTTTTAGACTTCAGATGGTGAATCCATCATACACCTAGGGAAGTTTTTCCAATGTATAATTATCTTTACTTAGTATATGCACCCTGTTTCTAGTCTGGGTTTATCTAACATCAGCTTCTACCCACTGAAACTCATTATGACTTTCCAGTAAATTAAAAAGCCATTACCATCAGATGGCTTTACTCACTTAAGTGCTTGTAGACCGTGATGAAATCACCTCTTAAACTTCATTATAAAATAAATTGATTGAGAATTTTTACTATATCTACTTAAAATACATTAACTGCTTGTTGAAGTTGTTAGGTAGCAAATATACCAGTATGTTCTCTAAAGACTTTCGTAACCTCTCTAGTGCATCATAAACCCAATATTCATGAATGGTAGTTCTTTCTTGAAACACAGGATAACACAGAGTGAAAACAGAAATGTGCACTGAAATTCTTTCTCACACACCTTGTCAGTGTACACAGGGACTTCCTCAGCCTGCAGCACGTTTCAGAAGAGAGAGGCATGTTTTTACATTTTTCAGCTGTAAAATCCTTCCTCTCTTTCTGCCTTCCGAGTCTAACAGTTTATTTTCCAAAGCTCCCAAATGTGCCAGTTCTTGTCTTTTGAGAATGGAAGCAGTTAGGCCCTCTCAAAGAGTTTTGAAAAGCCTGCTCAGAAAATCGATTCTGTGCCTCCCTTCCAGCTAGTAACGTTCAATCTTCCATTAATCAGGGAATTTCCCCTTCTAGTTTTACAGATAGGAAACTTATCTAAATACTAAAGGTTTTACGCACCTGTATATGAAAAGAATCCAAGTTCCTCACTCTGCAAATTGTTATCCTCTCCTGCTATACAAAGCAAGTCAGATACATAAAATTTTGCTGGTTCTTTTCTCTTATAAACTTGGGCAGAACCTCGGTGTTAAACAATTAGCTAAGAGCTACAGTTAGCTTCAATAAGCCCTAAAGTCTCTTTCAGCTCTCTCCCAATCCATAAATTGTTGTAAAACTTGTTATTCTAGAATGTCTCCTCTAGCAAGAACATGCTTCAAGAATAAAAAATAGTTGTCACTAGTTTTTGAGATCAATTCATGGTAGTAACAACATATTCCAGCTTTGGTGTTCAGCAGAGGCTAACCCTTGCTTCCAATGCCTGCTACTAAAAGTGTTTGCTATACACCTGATTTGGATTGATCTGGCTTGGACCGTAAAATTCTTTCATATATATCTATAGCAGTATTTTGTGCCACTTTCCGTAAGAAATGAGGGGATCAATATATCTTTCTCCTTTGTGGTGGTATAGCACAATGACAGCTAACTTAGAACAGTCATGGTTGCTGTTAGCTGTCGCTGAAGATGATCAACCCATAACTCTATGATTAATGCTGTACATCTGGGCATGAAACTTAATTCTGGGCAATCCTGGCTAACTTCTATGGGTGGGGTTGAGAATGTCAGGTCTGAAAAAAAGGAGAAGTTCCATCATCTGGAAGGTATTTTCATTTTAGCACTTTATTATCCTTCAATACATTTTAAGATGGCTCTGAAATAGGAAGCTGGAATTGCACCAGCCCCTGCCTTGGTTCCAGAGTGGCGGTGGCACAGTGCAGGTTTCAGACTGCTGCAGTTGTATCAGAGTATAAGGTTTCTAGGTCCACAGCTAGAAAATAACTTGCCTTTCAATGTGTCATGCTGTCTTGTCATTTTGATATACACGTAGTTCCTATCCCATGGGTTTGAATAGGTAACAGCTTCAATTCCTCCTTCCAACTTGATAGAAATTTCAAAAGTTGTGTTATGATGTTGTGGGTTGTCAACATCTCACAGGTAAATGGAGTGAATTATATTTATATAGGGGTATACAAATATTTAGTATGTTCACCTTGTCCCTCATCCTTGCTTTAGATTTGTTTGCCAGGTTATTATGTGAGTAATACCTCTATTCACTCAGACATAAGAATGGTAGCACAAATAGTTACTTCTGCTGATTTGACTTGACAATCTCTCTTGCTTTCTTTTTTCTAGTTTTTTTTTTTTTTTTTAACTATTTCTCTTGACACAGCTCCAGCTACTTCTCTCAGCTTCTAAGTCACAAAGCTACCATCTGGCCTCTATCTTGGAAAAGCTGTTCTCAATGTAGAATCTGCCTTATTTGACACTCCAGCTAAGACTTCTTATACTCTCTGCTCCCACTATCCTAGGCATGATAATAAAAAACAACAACAAAGATTACTAAAAGAAACTGAAGAGGAACTTTGATGACAGGAAAATAATTCATGCCAAAGATGCAAAACAAATTTGAATTCACTTCAAATGCTAATGATCTGCTTACTTGGCATTAAAAAAATAAAACAAAACAACAACAACAACAAAAAAAACCCCACCACACTAAAAATCCCACCTCACGTGATTCTGCAGCAGATGCTATGGGAAGAAATACCCACTCCATCATGACACACTTGAGCCAACATCCTACTTCCTGCTGTTACACTACTAGAGAGTATGAAAAAATCACCTATCAGTCTTTCCATTTCTTACATAAAGCAATAAAGATCATGATTTTTTCTTTAGAGTGTATTTTTATTGTAACATATCAAAATATTACCCTTACCTTCGTTTTTTTTTTCCTCATTATTTTAAGAACAGTGAATGAATCATCATTATTTAGAATGAAGTAACATAATATACAAAACTAATTGTACAAATTGCCCCCAAGTTAACACTTTCCAAATCTGATTTGCAATACTCATACCCTGATCTTTGATTTGTCGAGAACTAACTGCACAGCAGTGCAGCAGGTAGCCAGCAGGGGCAGAGCAGCAAATCACACTAATTCAATTGTGACAAACTGCTTGTAGTATTTTGAAATTAAATAAAAAAAAAAAAAAAGAAAAAAAAAAAAGAAAAGACTTTCACAAATTGAAACTTCACGGTGAAAATAAGATTCACAGAATTCTGCAAGAACACAAGAACAAACCAAATCTGAACGCTGCTGCAACTTGAGAGAGCTGAATGCTTTTTACTCTAGAATTTTACTCTAGTTTTTTTTTTTTTTTTAATAATTCTGCATGTTCTATTGATTAGAAAACATATGGTTCAAGAGATCAAATTCTATTGACAAATGGAGAAGCATTTCTTAGAAGATCATCCTGGATCCCTGGTTAATGCTTGTGTGTTCAGAGACTTCTGTAGAACTCGTCAGCACCAGATGCAACAGAAGAATGTGTAAACCTCAAAATAACAAGTATTGCAGGGTCAAAGAGTGGTGATCAACTGCATGAAGCCCAACAAACTTCTGATAGCCAATGATGTTCTTCAGGGGTCAGTCCAAAAGCCAATTTGGCTTAAAGTCAGTGTTAATGATCTGGGCAGTGGGACTTGGCAGAAAAGGAACTGGGAATCCTGGTGGACAAGAAGTTGAATGTGAGCCAGCAGCGTTTCCTTGTGTTGAAGGCCAATCACATACCTGTACGTAAGGAGAGACTGAGACAACTGGATTTCCTCAAGCTGCAGAAGAGAAAGCTAAAGGGAGACCTTACTGTTGTTTATAACTATCTAATCAGAGAGCATAAAGTGGATGAAACCAGACAGTTCTTAGAGATACAGAGCAGAACAACAAATGGCAAAGGATGAGTTGCAGCATGGGAAATTCTGATTATATATTAGGAGAAACATTCATAAGAAATGTAAGAAAACATTGGAGAGGGCGGCATGATGAGGTTGTACAATCTCCATCCTTGATACATTGAAAATCCAACTGGAAAAGACTCCAGGAAATCTGATTTAGGTTGGCCTTTCTTTGAGGTGCAGACTGGATAAAATGGTCTTCAGACATGCCTTCCAACTTAGATTACTCTATGGCATTATGTCTTAGTGATTTAAAGCCTAAAAAAATGTTGTCATTTTATATTCTTATAAATTATTCTTCTGCTTTCACTATCACTTATGGATACCCTTGTTGGTGGTAAACACAGCTCAATTCTTCTTGATAACAGAATTCTACTTATATCAAGAACAAGTTTTCACCTGGATGTTTAATCTGATGAAGCTGATTTCCCATTACGCATTCAGATGGCTATTTGTTTTGTTTGATTTTTCTGCCCAGTGGTATAGAAATTCTACTTTTTTGTTTGAGTTTTTCCATGTTCATTTCTTCTAAATCTCTGCTTCTGCAATATTCAGTGTGAGACTGGTGGTCTACACGACATTTAAGATGGGACAGCACTGTTTATAGAATGGCATAATCCATGCCATGCTGTTGTCCATTCCTTTCCTTATTTATTCATAATCTTTTGCTTTCTAACAGCTGCTGAACCTTCAGCAAAAGATGTTATGCATAAACATGCTATGCATAAATAAAATATATTAAGGCTGGATTCCTAAGAGTAGAGATTTCCATTAGGTATAATAGACAATAAGGAAAAAAAAAAAAAAAAAGAAGATAAAAAAAAAAAAAAAGACCTCAATTGCAAGGTCCATCTGTTACCTACAGGAAAAATAACATCACGTTCCTGTGGAAATAATTCCTGGCTGAGAAACAGTGTGCAAACCCACAGCATAGTGTCTGCTAACTGAGGGTTCATTCTGGTTAGTATGAAGATGTATGAATACAAAATATGACTTTGATTGCTTGGGCTTTAGTGATGATCTTGTTTCCAGGCTAGATGGGAAGTGTTATTCTCTGGCTATTCTGTTCTGGTCTCCAGTATGTTAATTTCTCCTAGACTACTATCCTTATCTTTCTATTAATGTTATTAGGTATCCATTTCAGGAAGAAAGGGACAGGGTGTAAGTTTTAATATCTTACGCGTTAGTTTGGATTTCCAAGAATCTTTGAGTCCCAATCAACACCAGCTAAAATACATTTGCTGTATGTGAGCTCTTTAGGGCTGGTCACACCTCCAGCTAGAACACGTTTGCTACGTAGACTATATTGCATAGACTTTGACACCCCAACAACTCTATCAATTGAATCAAATTGCATTTATCTTAATGATTTGTACTCTGCAGTTCATAGATTTGTATGAAAGAGTTTTTAGGAGACTGTCAAGTAAAATAATCACATTTGCTTGACCATGGGCTTGGTAACTACAACTACCTTTGCTGGGTTAATACCCCGAGGTCCAATATTCCTGTTGGACCACCTCTGTGAGCTCCACAACACTCAAGGCTCACCAAAGTAAGGAATGCAAGGCAGATAGCCAGAAAGTAGAGGCACATGAGCTGCTGTGCCTATACAGCGCGCTGCACGTGAAGAGGGTTCAGCCTGGGTTTTGAAAGTGCGATTACCAGACTCAGACCACTGCTATATCAGAGAAAAAAGAAAATCCATCGAAAACAGAAAACATGAAGCCCTGTTATCTTGCTCCCCTCTGAAATTGCTCATGGGTTAGAAAAATAAGTCTAAAATTGCTCAGTGGATTTTTTTAAAGGCAGATTAGGGGTTGTTACTATGAATTTTATACATTTATATCGATATGTACATATGTAAAATATTCATTTATGTTTCTTAAATTTATTTTTTCTACAGATTACACAAAATAGTACACAATTGTTTTGCATGAGGGCACAATACTACATAGGCTGCAATTTAACAGGAAGAGACTATTAATACAATGTCATATTTCTTTGACAAGCATATGCTTTTGCAATGTATTAAAGCAAGGTCAACTCAGACTTTACATTGGTTCTCCTGGAAAATGCCAAGAGACAAGAAAGTGTAACATAACATCTCTGCTGATTTTATATCCAGACTCTCATAGAAGGAAAGGGAATTATGCACTCAGTGCAAAATGTTACCGTATATCTGTATGCAGAATTTCTATTCATTGAGAACTGTCTAAGGAAGACTTCATCCCCAAGTTGTAAACTGCCATTTGCCTTTATAATTAGGTGTTCATTTCCACATAGTAATAAATCATCGCAGAGTATTGTAGCAGCAAAGCACTTGAAATTATTTATGGAAGAAAATATTGCCCTGTTTCACTGAAACTCACATCAATTAAAAAAAAAATCAAAGCTACAAAAAAATAGAGCTCTCCTTTGCTCTTCCACCTCCCCTTATTTTATCACTTGGGTCAAGCTGTGGTTAGCTACTCCATACCAGTATCTAGATTTCTTTCAGGAGTCCATTGTGAATATCTTGATGCCTTAAATTATTGAGTTGACATATTTTGAGAAATTTTGTCCCTTTGGCTGGGGTGCTGTGAATGATCATTCGTCATGTAGTTGGTGATAAGAAGTACATAAAGTTACTTTAAATAATCTCCAGCAGTCAAGAAAGGAAGTATCAAGACAGATTTTGAGGAAACATGGAGAACCGTGGTCTAGTCACGTTGATCTTGAAGTGGCCATTACAGGCACAACCACAGGACAAGCTGGAGAGACAAGGTGGGATTTTATCTGGACAAAGAGGCATAAGTCTGAGTCTGTCATTTCTCAATACAGTGGGAGGTAAACTTACATTTAATGATATTTCCCAGAAGAAGATGTAGAAGGAAAGAAGGGATGAAAAATAGAGCCTTGCAGATGACTAGAAGGAGAAGAAAAGAAAAACTAAACCAAACCAGTTGGAAAGGAAAAAGAAAGAGCCCAGGAATGTGGTGAAAACATTAGGTAAAGACCAATCAAGCGAATGAGTGCTTTGGTGAGGGGGGAATTAAAATATTAAAAAAGAAGAGAAGAAACAAGTAAGTGGTGGTGGATCACAGTAAGGAAGCTGAACACTTTGCAATTAAATATTGAGTATAAAAAGTGGGTTTCAGAGGAGAAGCTTTTGCCCCTAAATAATAGCTCATATGGTCATTCATACAGGAAACATTTTTTAATGAGAAATTGCTTCAACTGCTTTCATTTGGAAATGACAAGTTTCATTAGAGGAATATTTGGTGATATTTTTTCTTCTCTCCCTCCCTTTGGTAATTCAGCCTCATTCATGTCACAATCCATTTTTGTCTTTGGTGAATTTTCCTGTTTATCTCAAAAGGAGCAGGACATCAGGTCTTGCTAACAGAAGAAAGTTGATAGGGTGGAAGTGGAGGGAGAAAATTTTGCTACTATGGAGGGAAAGAGTAAGAAAGAGTACATGAAACTTCACTCAAAAGAGAAGACAGTTCAGGAGGGGGAAAACATTTAGGATTAGAAACCTAGCATATTTGAGGGTTAATAAGCAGGAATTCTACTCAGTTTATGGTTTTGGTTTGGTTTGGTTTTGGTTTTGGTTTTTTTTTTTTTTTTTGTTGTTGTTGTTGTTTTTGTTTTCTGTTTGTTTTTTTGGGGTTTTTTTTGGTTTTTTTTTGCAAAGGTTCTTATTTTCAGAGGGCATGTATGCTAAAATAAATTTTTTTAAAAGAATGCTGTTTGATATTTTTACAGACAAAATGTAAAAGAAGTGAAAATATAATTTTTGAGCTGGAAATGGCGACTGGGGTCAATGATCAGAGATTGAACATATGATAATATAGCAAATAAGCTAAGTCAGAGCTAGACTACTATTATTTCTGCATTAAAGACTCACATCTGGCAAGCAATATTTATATTAAAACAGCACATTGAAATGCACTACAGGCTGCTGCACCCGATGAAATCCTGGGGATTTTTGGGGGGATCTTTTTGGTTGTTTGGGTACGGGGTTTTTTTCCCTCTCTCTTGTCTCCATGTTTATCTCACACATTTCTAGGTACAAGAGAGAAAGGTGACACATGGAAGACCCTATGAGAAATCCTGGCATGGGCGGAGTGACTCTGATCACACTGAAGATTGGAACTCAGCAGCTAATGCAAAGGTTAGGAGGGTAAGGAAGTAGCACTAGTCAAAGGTGGTATGAATTGAAAAAAAAATAAAATCAATTTAAATACAATATTTTGAATTAATCTTTATAAATTGAGTACAGAATGATAAATCCAGGCTGAAAGAAAAAGAAAAACTCCACAAGCATTACAGGGAAAAGACTCTAAGAGTGTTTGCTGTTATGTTAATCTGTTTATGATTTTTAATTGAAATATTATTTATAATTAAATAGTACTTAGTGACCACATTTTTTTTCTGTGGAACGTGTTGAACTACACAAGACAAAAAGAGTGCCTGCCTTGTCAGCCAGATGTAAACCGGGATGATATCTCTGTTCCTAATCTAATCCTGATCAATAATAGCTCACTGGATTCCTATAGCATCTGTATAGAAAAAAAAGTGAAAATATCAGGAGTAACACTGTGTCTGATGAGGAAAAAAACCTGGATGAGCAATCATTGCAACTGGTATTTTTACATTGTTTAGTCAGTTATAAATCCTGTGTCTTATCTTTTACAACGAGTTGTGTTTGGGTTTTTTTCTTTTTTTTTAGGAAAAAAAAAAAAAAAAGAAATAAAGCCACAGCACTTAAGTGAATATCCCAGAATAATTTTAAATGCATTATCAGAGCTATCTTTCAAACCTCAGATTCCCAACTCTTCATCTTCCCACTGGAATTGCAACAGCCCTAACAGGCTAAGTGGCATAGCTTTCACTAAGTAGCAGCATTTGAATAGCATTTCAAAAATGGCTACACAGCTTTTTTGGGGGAAACAAATGAATTATGCATCTTAAATATCAACAAATATTTATACAGCTAACAGTCTGCAGCTTAAGTGGTCTCTAGAAATTTAAAGAAAGAGCATATTTTAGTACTCCATGATACACTCAATAATAATTAGAATTCCTACCAGGCTGTTAACTAATGCAGCCATATTAAAGCATATTTTTAGCTGAGCTTATTATGTTCTAATAAAATTTAAAGAAGCATAGCTGAAGGGTAAGAAGTAGAAGCATCTGGTCTATTACCAGCTCTACATTGTGCTGTGTCATTTAGACACTGCCAGTGTGGCTGGTTTTGAAATGCAGAAATGAAGTCCTGGATTGATCTGCTATTACTGCTTTAAAAATAGTCTGTGTATAAGCCTCTGCTTTTAAATTCTGTGATACAGCTTTTCTGGAGGGATAGAATCCCCCAAAAAGCAGCCTAAATTATGGATCCAGCTCAACAGAAGTGATGGAACTTGGTCCTTATGGCAGCCAGCTCAGAAAACAGCTTCTACCCCTCATATCCCTGAACATCACTCTGGCCCTCTCTTTGATGCTCATTAAAAGCAGATTTATTATTTTTTTTTTTTTACTCTTTTTTTTTTTTTTTTTTTTACATCTAACCTCTAACTGCTGCATGACTGATGTCCATTTCATGGCCAGGAATCTCCACTGCTAAATGAGATGTCGCAAATGTTAAATGGAGTTACTGATGTTTCTTATGTGGTACAGATTGCTCTGAAGGACAAAAACCATCAAGGCAACGAAGAATCTGGGCCTTTATATATAATTTTGGGGAAATATTGTTGCCTGGAAAAACAATTCTTGAATGCTTAGCAAACATATAAGTGATTTGCGTGCTTTCACCCCTCCCTTTACATTTGCTTGCAGGATGATAGAGTCAGGGAATCTTGTCAACGGCACATCTAAATTTTGATGGGTTTATTCTCGTCTCTCTGGGCGTCACTGGTACTTGACAAGGTGCGAGATCAGAGGACACATCAGCAGTGTGGAGCACGTTGAGTGCCTCGGACAGTGCTATACAGACACCTCAAGGAATGTCTCCCCTGGGTAATTTCGCAGAAATGATGTTATAATCTGAGAAATTGTTCCACCAGATTTGATTTCCTTTAGGAATCAGGAAGAAACAGAATTTAGTTGACTTCAGGCAACAGCATAAAAATCTTCAAAGAGTTCTCACGTGAGGAAGGCAGAAAGAAACATAGTCCTCTTTACTAAGTGTTGCTTGATTTAGGGAGCAAGACAACATGAGAAGAGGTCTAGTCACAAGGGAAGGGAAGGGAAGGGAAGGGAAGGGAAGGGAAGGGAAGGGAAGGGAAGGGAAGGGAAGGGAAGGGAAGGGAAGGGAAGGGAAGGGAAGGGAAGGGAAGGGAAGGGAAGGGAAGGGGAGGGAAGGGGAGGGAAGGGGAGGGGAGGGGAGGGAAGGGAAGGGAAGGGAAGGGAAGGGAAGGGAAGGGAAGGGAAGGGAAGGGAAGGGAAGGGAAGGGAAGGGAAGGGAAGGGAAGGGAAGGGAAGGGAAGGGAAGGGAAGGGAAGGGAAGGGAAGGGAAGGGAAGGGAAGGGAAGGGAAGGGAAGGGAAGGGAAGGGGAGGGAAGGGGAGGGAAGGGGAGGGGAGGGGAGGGGAGGGGAGGGAAGGGAAGGGAAGGGAAGGGAAGGGAAGGGAAGGGAAGGAAGGGAAGGGAAGGGAAGGGAAGGGAAGGGAAGGGAAGGGAAGGGAAGGGAAGGGAAGGGAAGGGAAGGGAAGGGAAGGGAAGGGGAGGGGAGGGGAGGGGAGGGAAGGGAAGGGAAGGGAAGGGAAGGGAAGGGAAGGGAAGGGAAGGGAAGGGGAGGGGAGGGGAGGGGAGGGGAGGGGAGGGGAGGGGAGGGGAGGGGAGGGGAGGGGAGGGGAGGGGAGGGAAGGGAAGGGAAGGGAAGGGAAGGGAAGGGAAGGGAAGGGAAGGGAAGGGAAGGGGAGGGGAGGGGAGGGGAGGGGAGGGGAGGGGAGGGGAGGGAAGGGAAGGGAAGGGAAGGGAAGGGAAGGGAAGGGAAGGGAAGGGAAGGGAAGGGAAGGGAAGGGAAGGGAAGGGAAGGGAAGGGAAGGGAAGGGAAGGGAAGGGAAGGGAAGGGAAGGGAAGGGAAGGGAAGGGAAGGGAAGGGAAGGGAAGGGAAGGGGAGGGAAGGGAAGGGGAGGGAAGGGAAGGGAAGGGGAGGGGAGGGGAGGGGAGGGGAGGGGAGGGGAGGGGAGGGAATGAACCAGTGCAACAATCATCAAGTTACAACCAGTGATTAAACAGGGCACCTCTGAAGCAAAGCTGGGAATCCAGTTAGTTTTGAGAATGACTGCCCATTACAGACTGCTCAAGGGGACATAACACACACACACACACAAATGTGGGTTAGTAGGGAAGTCGCTTGTCAGTGCAGGGTCAGGATAAAACTTCCTAAGATCTCTTTGTAAGACTGTTTTGAGAGGCTGGCCAAGCAGAGTATCCGAAGCCATTATTAATACAAATAAATAAGATCCTTGCAGGAATGTGATCCATGTCGTAATGCAACTAACACATGCCTAGAGACAAGAGAGTGTTTAAGCCAGAAAATTAATGAGAAGGTTATTGATGACTCTCTTCTATCCATAGAAATTATCTTCCACACCTTTCAGTTTTCAGCACCTTGCTCATTTTTCCAGCAGAGATATGGGTCCCCTTATAGCAAAGTAAACCCTGGTGCCAATAAGCTTGCTTTTTAATTGCCTCTCACAGGGACTTTAATAGGAGTGCAGAGATCCCAGGAGACCCCCAAGAGCACAGGATGAAGAGCACTGAGGTAGTACTGCCTGCCCACAAGTGACACTGAGACCAAATATTCCATATAAGAAATCCAAGAAAGATTACACCACACTTACAGTTTCTTAATACTATTACACTGCTATTCAGTGCAAGAAAGTAACTCCATGACTGTTAGCTCTTAAGTGAGGGTACCTCTCCCAAGGAGCTCTAGCTGCCCTTCACTCTTGCTCCTCCTGTGCTGATTTCTCCCCATATCCACTACTCACATTAAGAGGTGCATCCTTTCTCAGCAGGCACAGCTTTTATTCGCATGAAACAACTAATTTTTTTTTTATTTATTTTTCATGTTTATATGTTAATATAGAAAATTATTATAGTTGTTTTTTTTTTTAATTTAGTGGAAAAGTTGAACTCAGTTTCTATGCAGCTACATAAAGTGGCATAATATATAGATGTAATAAATTATTTAGTATTTATCAAATGTTTATGTAGAGTATTTAGAGATTACAGTGTACTTTATAACCAAGTTTACTGTTTACACTCATATTCTTTTTATCTATTTTACGTTTTTACACAACTTCTGTAATACCTCAGGGCCTCAAAATCCTTTGAAATAATAATCTTGGTAATAGTGGAAAAGAAAACAATAGTGCTATCATACTTAGCTAACAAAGGAGGATCAGAAGATCAGAGAAATCAGATCCTCTGACATAGATATCTACATCTCAGTTGCAATTCTGTACTTCTACACCTGGAAGGATCTAGAAGAGCAAGTGGAGGCTGATGTTTTCAGGGAATCTGAACAGCAGACTATGCATCCTGGAGCTTGAAGGAATTTTTACAAACTACCATGCTGGTTTAAATTGGTGATGACCATCAATTTTGGAGGCCAGAGCTGTTTAAAAACTGCCCACTAAGGCTCTCTCTGTAGCTCCAATTTCAAATAACTTTAGAAAAATTGAGCCCTTTTGGGCTTTTTTTAGACTGTGGCAGAAATCTTAGGTCAAACAGTTAAGACTGGTTTTCTGCTTTCTAGACTGCTGTGCAGTAGTAGACCTTATCGCTCCCTACAACTACCTGAAAGGAGGTTGTAGAGAGATGGGGGTCTGTCTTTTCTCCCAAGTAACAAGTGACAGGACAAGGGGAAATGGCCTCAAGTTACACCAGGGGAGCTTTAGACTGGATATTAGGAAAAAATTCTTCACCAAAAGGGTGGTCAAGCACTGGAACAGGCTGCCCTGGGAAGTGGTGGAATCATCGTCCCTGGAGGTATTTAAAAGCCGGGCAGACGTGGTACTGAGGGACATGGGTTAGTGGTGGGTTTGGCAGCGTTGGGTTGATGGTTGGACTTGATGATCTGAAAGTCCCTTCCAACCTATACAATTCTATGATTCTGTGATTGTTTTAATGTGCTTGTTTTTCTTTGTCTGAGTGAATTTTAACCTGTCTCAGAACTTGAGAGATTCAAAGAACATCACTTTCTCCTGAATGCTAATTGGCTTGATAACTTTGTTTATTTAAAGCTTATTAAGGAACTTGGTAAATTAATACATAGTATCATAATATATCTTTCAGGTTTCCTGCAGCTGATTACTTGGAAGGTTGTTTAACAGAGCAGCCGTGGCTGACAGAATGATAGTATTGTGGGATTTGCAAATTACTGAAGGAGCAGGTTTTTTTGCACAAGTTGTATCTGTGGCTCACTGAATTGTGTTAGAAGTAAGGTGTTAATTGTGTTAATAAACATAACCATAGTGCCTTTCACAGGCCCCACGATAGCCACTTTTGCCTCAGCTGGGGTTCTTAAAATGTTCTTAGGCTGTATTTTTCCACAGTTGACTTGTACCACACAGTTAGTATTTCTCCCTGAGTCGTGCACCAAGAAAATTGGAACTGCTGGTGAAACATCCACAAGGTCTGCTCTGCACCGAGCATATAAGCAGTTTCAAAAGCAAACCAATAAATTATTCCCACAGACCACCAATCAGTAATAAAATGGCATTTTCATCAGCAATAACATGACATTTTTGCATTCATGCAAAACCCACCTTCATTGCAAATTCTTTTGGCTCTGCTATTCCTCATTAAAATATTTTTTAAATTGTAAAACTGGATTCAAATTTGCACAGCCTCAGATTTATGACTGGGGGGAGAAAGGCAAAGGGATACTGGCAATTCTCTGTATATGTAAGGTTTTATGAGGAGTTCCTCTTGAAATGAACTTTGAAATACTCTGTGTTTTGCATTATGCTCCTTAGCACTCAGTTTCAACCACTTCCAAGATCTTCCATAATTAGTTATATTGAATCAAGGATATATTTCAGAAGAGCTTAACTTTATAACGTAGATTTTAGGGAAAGCAGTCTAATAAGTGGAATCTGAATGGAAATACTATTAGTTATTGTAGAGAACACTCTAAATACTTTAAAAGGTCATTTTTCAGTTTCTTATTACACAGTAGTTAATACAAAATTGGAATAGATTCTATGCAGTACAACTCATCATTTTATAGCTGGTTATATGACACTGACTTAAAATACCTATATAGCAACAAAGTTTATAAACCATTATGCAGAAAAAATATAATCATTACTAACAGAGTGCTGAACAGGAGTTAGATTCTTCTCAGTCACTAGAATAATGCAGAGATTAATAAACCAGATGAATTAGATATCAGATGAAGCAGCCACTACAATCCTTTCTATTACTTGGAAATTTAGTAGTTCTTTCTTCTTTTTTTTTTTTCTCCCCTACTTTAAAAAGGTGTATTGATACGTAGCACAACCTGGTTAATGTCACCCATGGGGGCTTTTAATTTTTTTTTTTTTTTTAATTGATATTTAATCAGCCAAAGTAAAGAAGGCAGTGTGACCATCCTGGAGTCCACAATATTTGCCCGTGACTGAACCGGGCTGAAGTAAGATGGTTAAGCAAAGCCCTGGCTGCCCTGGTCTAGTGCTGGCTGTGCCCTCTCTGAGCTTGGAGATGACTTCCACAGGTCCCTTCCAATTGTCCCTCCTATGATCCTGGGATGCTGCGACAGGAGTGGGAATGGCCCATATTTAAAATCTTGGGGTTTATGGAACTGGTTTTGCATTGATTTGTCTTTTTTTATAATATATTTTACAATGCCCCTTCAGTCTCTTTGCTGATATTACCCATCAGTTATCACCTACCAGAGAGCCTTGTGTCACTTCTCCCAGTGTGCAAATGCAACAGGTTTTCTGCATGGCTTCTCCCATGTCAGAACAAAAAGCAATTAAACTGTTAAAAATACAGTCAACTAAAAAGCAGGTTGGCTATTTTGAGTTCTTTTTTTTTTTTTTTTTTTTTTTTTCTTTTTCCTAATACTACATAAGTCAGGGTAAGAGTAATGGTTTAATTCTTTCTGGATTACAGTCCAATCATGACTTGTTTAAATTGCTCCCATGTGGAACAATAATCCATAAACAAAGAAGAAGAGGAGTTGTGCCTGCATTTCAAGGACAAACCCCACTACTTTGAAAACCAAGGTAAAAAAAAAAGAAATCTGTTTTTCTTTTCATCAGTAGGAAAGCTTGCAACATACGTAAGCAATGCACAGCTCAGAGAGACTCTGTTCAAATGACATTGTGAATACTACACTGAACCAAAAAGAGAACTGCTGTGGGTTTTTTTTTTTTCTCCCCCCCCTCCCTCTTTCCCCATAAGGAAGACTTGCAATATACGATATAATGAAGAACTCAGAAAAAAATCTGTTCAACTGGTGTTATGAATACTGCGCTAATACAGAATCCACTTTCCATGCCTACACGGAAATAAACCAGCTGCCTTCATTAGAAGCGGATGGAGCTTATTGTTATTCTATCTTGATTCAGAAAATCCTGACATTTCCCTTATGGTAGACTTTCAAATATATATACTGAAGGAAAAAAAAAAAAAAAAAAAGAAAAAAAAAAAAAGGAAAGCAAAAAGAACACAAAAACTTTTTATTTTTTCAAAGAAACTTACATAAAGAAAGTAGAAATTCCTTTGCTTTTCTTCCAAAACCTGTTCCTCACAGACTGTTGTAAAACTGACTATTCAGTGCAGCCCTGGACACCTGATGATATTTAATATAAGAAAAAGCATTTGTGTTCTGCTCAAAAAGAGAAGCCATCTCCATGTGGGCTTGAAGACAAATACCAATCAACATGACAGGCAGAAACAAACACATGCTATGCTGTATGCTAATGTGTCCTAATTCCCTCTTCATCTAAAATGATGGATATTCAAAAAATCGCAGAAATCTATACCGTTTTTTTTTTTTTTTTTCTTATTATGAACATAGGTCTTAGGTTATTCCAGAAGTGTGCACTTTGGCGACTTGTGCCTTCAGTAAAAGGATAGAAAATTAAATGATGAATTTTAAGTTGCTCAGATTATACACAGTCTGTTCCTTTTTGTATAGTGCTGTAAGTTTACTGAATGCAATAAGCAGTGTATAATGCTCAGTAGTTCCTATTTTTCCCTTCATCTGAGTTCCTGTGATATTAGCGATTTCTATGTATTCACATTCTAGCACTCTCTCCAGGTATCAGTGTACAAAATTAGCTCAAAAAATAAAATAAATCCATCTATAAACTAAACACACCCTGGAAAAAACTCACAGAGGCTGAGAAACCAGATATTATGAGACATTTAGGTATAGCATAATAGAAACTAAGACTGCAATTCTGCTCCTAATGAACACCATGGGCGTTCCGTCAATGACTTCTGTAAGAATAGGACTTTGCATAAGAAAGACACCATTGTGTGGTCACTCACTATAATCTGCATAAACATGCCATAGAAATCAATCTAGTAATATCTTATCTTCATTGAGTCACTTCTCATTTTACTGGAGTATAACATTTAAATCCAATTTGGGCATAGCATTGCTAGAATTAGAAATTTAATTCCACGTTAAGTATAATTCCATGTTAAATATATTTTATGTGTTTCTACTTTGAATTTGCGTGCTTTCAACTTCCAGGCATTTGATCCACCTGTAATACTCTTCTGCCATGAGAAACCTTCCACGATCTTACACCACAGTTGCTGTCTTCTAATATTCTCTAGAAAATATTTGCTAAAGGGAGATGGCTTGGTGTAAATCAGCTTCTTTTCCACCTTAAGGCTGATTCTTAATTGCGTTATATCTCTTTTTCAACAGCTGGGCAGCACAAAGGTATTTTAAGGGTAATGACTATCCTTATGGTCTCCCCCATCCAAATAATATGTTTATTATCTAGGTAGACTTAGAGAAAATTGACAAGAAATACTGTTTTTCCATGTTAATTGAACTCTTAGCGGATTTTAGTAGGTAAGCTCAACCTTCCTTCCCCTGTATGCCAGAGAGACGTTCCCAGGCTAAGGAGATCCAGAAAAACAGCACTACGTGCAATTGTAGGTCTTGGTATAAGTCATTCTGCAAAAAGACCTCACCTAACGTGAGATACGTGCAGTGGATACAGCTACACCTGAGCCAGTAGCCCCAGCCTGCCTTTCCCAGCAGTGAGACAACCAGACCCTGCTAAAGTGCAATTCATCTCTCCTAAAATAGACATCTGAATTCAGTCAGATGAATTATGCCCTAAAAGCACCTCCATCGACTATAAATGGAAGCCAGGGCAACAATCACAGATGAAGGCATCTATAGAGGAGACGCATAGTTACGTCAAATTAATTCCACCCTCACTGTACTGCTTTTGAAGAGAAAGATTGGTTTAGAAAAAAAATACACCAAAATCCTGAATGCATTTCTTTTGTGGAGAAGAAGGATGTTTAATCAAGAGATACTTGAGGACACAAATGAAATTCCCAGTTTCTCGACAGTTCTTTTTGGAGGTTATGGGGCATCTCAGTGTTTGGGCAGGGAATTCGTAATGCCATAAAGGGCCAAGACGCTAACATGACTAGATGTTGTAAAAAATATTTTTTTTCTAGGTGAAATTTTATGGAATTATCCCAGTTATTAAAAATGTGATCAACTCACTAATAAGTATTTTTTTCTTTCTTTGGGATTCCTTTAGCATTAGCAATAATTAGAATCAGTTAATGGGGTATGAATATGGATGAAATACCTAGGTATTTAGGATTCTGAAAGTAATTTGCTTTAATCACTGTTTTCTTGCAGAAAATCTGTTTTCATAGGTACAAACAATTTCCTAGATACAAACGTCTCGTATCAAGATCTCACAGAATTTATAGCTTGTTTTTTGTTTGTTTGTTTTGTTTTGTTTTGTTTTGTGCTGTTTTTTAGTTCTTTCAATATTTAATTTTCACTTTAGGAGTAATTTTTCAGAGTTAATTTGTGCACCTAGGTTTAAAGGTATTTTTTCCAAGACTAAACAATGAAAAAGTAAAAGAAAATACTTTTTCTCACAGGATCAGTAGAATACCTGGATTAGATATATTTAGAGTAAGATGTATTTAAAAACAACCAACACATTAGCTTAGAAGTCAAGTAAAAAAAGAAGCAAAATATCACTTGAAATGGAACAGATTTTGTAATTAAATCTTTTTTTATAAAAGGGAAAGATGTAAATCCAAATCAGAAAATAATACTATTATTGCAGTGAACCTATACAAAGTAATTGAATGACAGATGCAGAACTGAACTAATATAAAAATTATAAAAAAAATCCATAACCCCAAACAAACAACTATTTGTCATGTGTTGTACAAAATGGGTATTTTTATCATACTTAGATATTTTTGATCAGTTTGATTGATAGAGAAATATTGTTAATGTGATATATTGGACATAATATATCGGACTTCCACAAGACATTTGACCTGGTATCATGAATTCATATTTGAATTTCATAAATTCAAATGACAAAAATTCTGAAAACAATAAAACCCCCGTGACCTATAATATGCACATTATATTAAAACCAGCTTAAAATACAAGTCTGAAAACATCATTAATAATATGGACTTGTATCCGAGTATCTGTGTTTTCCCTGGGTTCATCAGAGAACCTTCTTGCTCTATGCTATTTGGAATTTTTAAGAAGGACTGTGAAATTTTATTATCACTGAGAAAAATCTGTTGGTGACATGAGAGGAGGGAGAGTGGTCAATGAGAAACGATATAAAGAGTTTGTTTTCAGTGAAACAATATCTATTTCAATATGGCCAAGGGCCATGTATATAGGAATGGAGAATGTAAGCGACAATAATGGTATGGGTTTGCTGACCTGGGTAATAGTGGCTCTAAAAACTTCTTAGGGACACGGTGGATAATCAACTAATAATGAGATCCCAGGTGACACTGCAGTCAAAACGAATAATGGATAGATATATGGAATAGTGAGTAGGAGTTGTGAGATTATAATGCATCTGCCTTTGATAATAATGAAACCATTCCTGGATAAATTTGTCCATTTCAGGTAAAAGTGCATTAAGAGAGATGCTAAAAACCTGGAAAGGACTGAGAGGGGAGCAAGGGGAATGACTAAAATTTAGACAGTAGTGTGGTGTCCTGGGGGATGGGAGGTACTCTGTCTTTTCAAGGAGAAAACTACAGGGTGACTAGATGGTGTCTCTAAGTGTCCATGTGGACCGCAGGAATCAATAGAAGTCCTTTCAATCTGGAATACTAAGGCAGAACAAAACCAATGTGACTTAAATTCAGCAGAAAAAATAAAAAAAAAATAAAAAAAAAAAGAAAAGAAATATTAATGAAGAGGATTAATCAGTGAAATCGCTTTCTAACTTTTGCGGTGAATTTTTCATCGCTAGAAACTACAGAGCCAGGACTGGATGTCTGTTTCATAAGACACCCCACACTTTACTGCAACTTTGGCTATCGCACGTTAGGCAGGAATTAGTGTGCGCCACTCCTATGGTTTGAACTGGTCATAAAATCAGAGTGTTCCCTTAAGCTCACTGAAATCTATGAATGGTGTTTATTGATACAGAGAAAATTAGCTGGCTCTTACAGATTTACTTTGGAAGATTGCCTCCCATTGGGAACAAAAGAATCCTTTGAACTTTTATTAAAGGCTTCGGTTTACAGCTTATATATGCTTAGCTTAAGATACCATGATTACCTGGAGGTCAAGGTCTCTCAGCTGCAGGCAGTAGATCTTGGGCATGGCTTGATCTTGCAGATGCTGCACACATGGACGCACGCATCAAACTGGGAGCATGATAGATCCACACATGGTCTCCCCTTGGAGGGTGCGCAATTTCAGCAGCCTCATGCCCTGAGCCAACACTGGGAGGAAACTCTGCCTAAGGACTTTTTAAACAAGAATACTCATGTGGAAAGTGCTGTGTGGTATAGCCAATGGGCAGGTTCTGGCACAGACCTCAACAGTCTAGTGTCGTGGTTTTGGCCAAATTGGCCAATGGCCAGCAACAGATGCTCTCCCCCCAACTCTCACACAGGGAGAAGAGGAGGAGAGATAGAGACATTTATGAGTTTAGAAGAAACTAAACTACTTTAATGAAATACTAATAGTAAAATAAAAAGGAAATAATAAAATAGATACAGTATATACAAAACTGCATTAAGCTCCCAGGATGACGTCACCAGCAGGCACCGGGGAAGTCCCAGACTGGACTCAGCAATGGGTGGGAACTGGATTCCACAGCTGGAGTCAGGAACACAGGGATCGGGATCAAAGGCAGATAAATAGACAGGGTCCTCCTCGGATGTCGGCCATTGAAGAAAAAAGCGAGCTGCCCCTTTGATCGCTCAGCTTTTATACTGAGCATGGGGCAGATGGGATGAATACCCCTGTTGGTCAATTTTGGGTCACCTGTCCTGTCCGCTCCTCCCTGCAGGTGGGACCCTTCTACACTTTTCCACTTCCAACCCTCCAAGGGGGCAAATAACCAAATTAGCTGACCTTGGTTTTTACAGCAATAAGTATAAGCAAGAGCCTCTCTGCGTACCATTCCTTGGCACAAACGGTAAACGTTGGTCTTATCACTCTGAGAACAAACCGTTTCTGGCACAACATACTGTTAATTTCAGAGAGTTAGAAGAGGCCTAGCTAAGAAATAAAACTACTGAACAGAAAGGTGGTTCTGTTTTACCTCAAACCAGGACATCTAGGAAGACACCAAGGCTGGTGACTTTGCTCAGAAAACTGTCACCTGGTTCCCATTACTATATAGAGTCAATGGGTAACAGTACTTTTAACTAAGAGAGACCCGAATGTCTTCTGCTCTTGCCAACTGGGATGCAGAATCTGGCCCCTTTGTAGGAGTCCACAGTCCACAAGAAAGAAAATGATAGCAAATGCAGCTTTAAAGAGGAATACTGCTACCTTAAGCCACAACCATTTATAAAGACCAGTCTGATTTTATGAGATTATTATTCTACTTACTCGCCACACCAGTGGTTTTCTGCCAATGCCTTCCCCTAGGAGGCTGAGCCTGAGTTGTATTCCAGGGGCAATTCAGAAAATAGAAGGCAAACTGGGTCTTATTTTTGAAAATTAACATTTAACTTTAATTGCTCCTTCCCACATGACTTTGGAAATTATTCCTCTGTGCAAACTGAATGAGAATGGAAAAGGTTATGTTCAATTGTAGATTTAAAAAAGCCCCTGAACTTTAGCTTTAGTTTACCACCTTGTCTTTATCTTAAAAATAGCTATAAAAATGAAACAAACCTTGTCTGCATGCCTGCTTTACATTAGAACCTTACAAGGAAAGTTATAATGTTGTCTGTTGCTCTGCTGAAAAGAAAAATAACCAATTTACTCTTGTGTGGTTCGGGGGAAAATAGCCTTGAGAAAATGTTATTGATGTAGTGTATTTATGTAGGGTTGCAAGACAAATTATGCCATCAGCAAATAAGGTCAGAGTAGCAGAGTGAATTACTGGCAAAAATAGGTTGCTTGCTAAGGACAAAGGTTGTTTTAACTGCATATAAACCTTGAAGCCAGATGAGAAGAAATAATAACAGACTCGGTGTGGAATGCAGGATTTTAAAGCTCCTCAAAGCTCCAAATGATTTCTTGTGGATGATTGTTACCTTTTTAGGAAGGATGAAGAGGGCTGCATGACAAAATTATCTGCCTGTGGTTACGAGGACCCAGTTTAAGGGCGTCCTGGGACCTACGGTGTAGCTGCTTCAGTCATCAGGCTTTGGACCTTCAGAGAGGAGAATGCTGCACTTGGGGGTCTGCTCCTAATGCTTTCCCTTCCAGTCCTAAAGAAGTTAATGTAGTTTTCCACAACAGGGAAGAAGGAACACATCAATAGGTGCCAAACACCCTGCTTAACCACAAGTACACTGCATAGAAGAGCACGCTATTTAGTTTTTAACGAAGCAGAATTCTGTTTTGCAGTTCTGGATACTTTATGTAATTCCTCATCTATCGGAAACATGTTTAACACAGGTTCTGCTTTCTCCAGGGTTGACAATGACTGCCAGAAACTGATAATTTATTCCTAGTACATTTCAAGTTTTCCAGTCACTCATAAAAATGAGTTTTGAAGGTTTATTTCTGGACTGGTTCTGGGCTAGCCAAATTATAGCATCAGTTCCTTAAGAGAAAAAAATCCATAGTCATATTATTTCAATAAATAATCCTGAAATAAAGCAGCACTAAGCATGTCGATATTGCTTTGCAGTTGCAATTGGTATTACTTGCAGTTTTTAAAAGAGGAAACACATGGCTGGATACAGCCTGGGCATTCATCGCTCTCATGCTATACATTACACACTAGTCATTGGTGACAACACAGCTTTTTTGGAGAAGAGATCAGAGTGGAGATCTTGCCCTTTTTATCTCCAACTGCTGGGATAGAGGAACACACAGGACGAGTGCACAGGTACAGCCAAAGCCGGGGCTGTATTTACACTGCTGATGATGCCTCAAGACCATCTGCCCATGGTGAGTGACCCCTCAAGAGGACTTATCCTGAAGAACATGAATTGGAGTGGCCCAGAGACGAGCCTGGGAATGAGATATCAACATCCATGCAGGTAGTGAGGGTTCCCTGGTCAAGTTCAATCTTAAACCCTTCCCTGACTGGCAGCAAAAACCATGGTTGCACGTGTACAGCTGTTCCACCACATCCAGGCTTGAGCCCTGGCATGCAATGATCTCTTCTGTGCTTAGCATGGTCCTCATGCAATCTTCCCAGGCAACAACTAGGCATTGTTCATGGTCAAGGACAGCCCAAGGACCAATCCTGATAGGCAGTTTGGGTACCAATAGCTTTTTTTCAGGGCCTAGGAGACTTTCCTGGACATCACAGGGCTGAGTCTGAGCATGGCTGGGGGTGATGGGATGAGCAATGGCTGTTGAGACCCTGCTCTGCTGTTCCTGAGTGTATCTCTGTGTCTTCTGGCACCCCGGGAGCCACCAACCCTCTTTCCCCCAGCTCCTACTGTGGATGGCCATAGTCTCAGTGGGCAGTCTGGAAACATAAACAATTAATGCTATCTTCAGATAAGAATTTTCTCCTTTAAAACCTTTAAATATCACCACTGAACTAATCCACCATGACAGTAAATCCTACAATATGGTCACTGTTGTTAAACTGACAGTTACAGCTGCTTTCTCGTGCTTTACACTGCTCATTTTTAGCTTCCCAAAACCTTACTTTGTAATATCACCTCTTACTTCCTGGGCATGTACGAAACATTGCCACTCTGCTTCTGCTTTCCCAAATGTTACTTGCTGAATAGTATGAAAGAACATTTGTGTCCTTCGGTTGGTGGTTTAAGAAAAAATCTGTGAAACAGGTTTCTGCAAAAAAGTAGAGGAGGACTTTAAACAGTGTGATTGAGAAGGAATTATCTTCTTTACACAGGAGGCAGATGCTTAGATATATATACTTCATAATTATAATAAAAGAAATAGACCTGGAGAGTTCTGCTGTGGATCAGTGGTTAAAGTAATAGCCTGGATTCCTTGATTGTAATCCTGATCTATCAGCACCTTCTAGGTTAGCAGCAAGTAAGCTCTTTTTGGGCCCAATTCCAACATCTTTTAAAGGTGCTTTATGCTGATGTAACTCAATTGATTCTAATGGAGTCACTTTCACTTTACGTCAATGAAAGTGAAATCAAGATATGATTACAGTTTCAGCTAACTCACCGACCAAGTAGATTCAGTCTATCGATAAGGACTAGTGGAAAGCTGAGAGCTGGAATTCTTATTTTTTTTTAAATAAAAATATAGCTTTTTGTAATAAAAAAATTGGTAGGAGACAGGACATTGCTGTTACCTGAAAGGACATGACTTAAAAAGGAATGTGTTGGACTCTTGGACTAACAAAACATATCATTTGGGGTCCATGAATCCTCAAACTGGATGCCATGTAATTGCCTACCCTTAATTTGGGTCCTGTTGCGATGCTGTGGGCCTGGTAGGTTGGATGGGTTACCTCTCAGATGCAAAGCTAAATGGTCTCAGGCGACATAGCACTGTCCTCCATCGCACTGTGTACAGAGGAGCACGGCAACACCTTGAGTAGCTGCTATGTCAATCTTGTGTGGAGGACAGAGTCAACAGGCTACCCAATTTAAATGCAAATGCAGCAGAAAAAAAATATTTTTGATCGGTTAAACACAAATTTAATGTTTTAATTCAGTAATGCCAAGTTATTGCCTTTCAGTATGAATTCAGTTCTGCAGACTGTAAAAGACAATAGAAAACAAGCTGCTTATGGGACACAGAACAAACAAAGTGTTGTTTTCTAGAGATTTGTTTCTTAAATGTACTGCTTAAAAAAATCCTGAACACTTTCCCCACTCCATAATTCATAATTTCCTCAAATACACACAGTGTCACCTTACACCAGTGATTATGGAACAGGTTGCCCAGAGAAGCTGTGGCTGCCCCATCCCTGGAGGGGTTCAAGGCCAGGTTGGACGGGGCTTGGAGCAACCTGGTCTAGTGGGAGGTGTCCCTGCCCAGGGCAGGGGGTTGGAACTGGATGGTCTTTAAGGTCCCTTCCAACCCAAACTATTGTGTGAATCTATGATTCTATGATTATTAATTTAATGTCTATGTTGTAAACTGCCACCGCTTTTGAAACAGGCTCATGCTTCCTGGCCAGTGAGGACCAGTGTCTGATTAACCAGGGGATGCCAAAGAAACAGATGACTGCTGAGTCCTTGTTGCAGTTCATGTTCTCACTGGGACATTCATTTTAATTCTTTCTGTAAATCTGAATTAAATCTATAGGAACTTGAAGTCTCTGAAATCTTCGGCTGTATTAACCAAAGGATTCAAAACTGCTTTGGGGAGGAGGAAGGAAATGTGGATAGAGGACCAGACTGATTTTCTGACTGCACAAGACTTTTCTTCTGAAAGCAGGCAGGGAAATGTGACAAGAAATCACATATCTACAAATTGTGATTTTTTTTGAACTTTCAGTTCCTTGAGATTTTTTTTTTTTTTTTTTTGTTTCAGCTTACATTTCAAGTTGAGAACAAATACTGAAATATCAAAATTGTCCTCAAGGCAAAGTTGCTTTATTTTGTTTCCATCTCTAGTCCTTATTTACTTTACAGGGGTGTTCGGAAGGTCAATTGGGTTCTAAAAAGATTAAGAAATCTTTGGGTAAAAAGAACTTAAGAAGAGTTAAGCCTGTATTTTATTGCAACCTCCACTAAATACCACTTACCCTCACCCTTCTAGCTTTCTTGACTGCTCATGGGACCTATTTCTTGCATGTTCTTATCCCCTTTAGGCTGCATACTTGCTTCAAAAGTGTTCTATGTACCGTGATGGGAAATTTGGCTTTTCTGGAGAAAACGGCAGTTGAGGTAGGAGGTGGATTTCAGCCTTTAAGCAGGGCTGTGGTTGTGTCTCTCCCACAGCACGCTGCTATTCCAGCGTTGTGTCTGCCACAGCCTCCCGTGTGCTGCAAGGCTGCAGCCCGGCATCGCTGCAGAGCGGAGAAACGGGATATTTCTGCAGGGAATACAAGCTAAAGAGTGGGAAAACCTAACGCAATATGTGCTACGTGTGGCTTGTTTGCAGATATCTAAAATAAGTAAAAAAAAAAAAAAAAAAAAAAAAAAATCTGCAGTCTTCTGCCTGGAATGCTCTGTGTTGATTTTTTGTTTTTTTATCTTCCCTAAGCAAGGTGTAAGTTTTTACATCTCCACCCCAGCTGCAGGAAGAGTTGGAAGCAGTTCAAGGTTTCTCTCTTAATGCTAAAGAAGAAAGGACTAGCCTTCATATCTTGATGGGAAAGGGGCTCTCTCATTTGCATTTTTAGTTATAAGAAATTGTCATTGTGGTATATAAAAGCACTATTTCATATATTTACTCTCCAGGGAAGGAGATAAGTACTTTATCGCTGTTTTATATATGTCAAAGGAAAAAACAGGCAGACTGTAAGCTCGATATTTAGAATTTTGAATGACTAATTTTCAGAAAGCCAAGCTCAGGTGTCTGCTAAAATTAGCCTTGTTTAGGTTTATTATTATCATTACCGTTATTATGATGATAATGACTGGACACCTGCTCAAGCAGCAGGTTAAATTGTATTAGCCAGTGCCTAAATATACACAGAAAAGAAAATCAGCTTCTGACTACAGTGCTTATCATCACAGGATGAAACAAGAAACCAAACTGAGATATGGACAGACTGAGGAGCTGCAGAGGAGTGAGACCCAGAACCACACAACATTTCCAATCCAGCATCCTCAACAGGCATCACAGAAATTTTATGAGCGATTTCTGCAATCCATCTGAGATTCCTATTAAATATATTTATATCTTCATAGATGGGGGCATATACACATAAAAATAGGCATTCTACACTTTCACAGAGGTTTGCAAGAAGCTCTTTGCACTCATGAAAAACACCGTTTGAAAAGCGCAAAGGTGTCCTTTTGAAACCATGGCACGTAGCTGCTGAGGGTGGACACTTCTGGCTGGTAAATAAATGCTGGATAGGTGAGAGATCATGAAGATCCTTGAATCTGAAGACTGATGGCTTTGTTTAATGCTGTGCAGGAGCAAATGAAGAGTGTCTATAAGGGAACTGAGGCTATAAAAAAATAATAATACATTCAGGAGAAGACTAAGGGAAGCAACACCATTAATGAAAGCAAAAGTCACCAGATTGTACTTCACAAGACCAAAACAGGTGGATAATTGATAATAATTGAGCTGTGGCCTGATCACAGCAAGCAGAATTCAACTGGTGTGAATGGAAGATGCTGAAAAAGGCCTAGGGGTTGTTGTGGACACCAGGCTGAGCATAAGTCAGTGTATTTGCACCAGGAATACAGCAAAACTGCATAATGGGCCCTTATTAGGACAGCAAATTAAAAGCAATTAGTACCTTTCTTTACTTAGACCCGGCGAGGCTGCACCTGGAATAATGGGTCCAGTTTTGGACCTCCCTGATTCAGGGGAGAAATTGGAGGGGATGTTGCAGAGAGTTTCCAAGTTGATGACTGGCCAGGGCAAGTGACTTATGAGGAGAGCCTGAGAGAACTGGGATTGTTTAGTCTGATAGAGAGGAGGCAAAAGAGTGATTCGATAGCAGCCTACAACTTTTTAAAAGGGATGGGGAAAAAGAAGTAGTCACTCAGGGTGGATATGGAATCACAATCCCTGGAGATTTTCTAGACTTGTCTAAAGTCATGACTGACTTGATCTGGTGTTGATGATAGATCCAGTACGGGTGGGAAGTTTGACCAATGACCTCCAGAGGTCTCCTTCAGCCAGCATTTCTAGGAAGACAGAGCAGTAACTATTTTGCTGCCAGTGGTTCATCTTTTCCAGAGACAGCTGCCTGACCTGGATGTCTATGCACAAGAACAGTTCTAAGTAAGGGCTAAAAATTACGAAACCCATAGGACTGGTGTTCATTGAAAGATTCTAAGCATCACTTTGTCACAAAAGCACTCATGTGTTGAAAAGGTACATTATCGCTGTGCCACAAGGTCCCACAGTAACATTACTATTGAATTGCCTCTCAGGTGTGGGTCAAGAACAGAGAAAGTGCATGGGCTTTTAAGGGCAATGGTACCCACCTGATTACTAAGAATTCCTGACCAGTTCTGTTAGGAGTAACACCTACCAATGCAAAGAGAAGACCACGTGTGTTCCTGCACAAGTTTAAAATGCCAGAAAACTGCAAAACACCAGCTCAGGGAGCTCAGTGGAACTTTGGGAGATTGAATAATCATAAGAGCAAGCAATGAAGAAGTTGATTTTTTATGTCTGGGAGTTTTAAAACATGATTGAACATCTTTGTGGGAGATACTAATGAAACACTTTGTTAGTGACATATTTACAAGGGAAAATAGACAGGAGGGTTATACAAGAGGACATCTTATAGGGTATGATGATTGCTTCAGGGCTTATGTGCGTGCAAAACTATTAGGGGCATATCTAATAAAAGGTACAGCATCAGTTAGCCATGCACCCCAATTCAAAATCTGGCTGCTAGTCCCATGCAGTGACAACAAATACACAAAGAAAGTGAAAAAGTGGAGCACAGAACTTGAAAATGAAACCTCAAAAATGTGAGAACAATTCTCTGACATAAAAAAAAAAAAAAAAAAAAAAAAAAAAAATGTTGAAGTTTGGCTTCCCGCATTACCCAAAGAGCATGATGGCCTCTCAGACATCTCTTTTCCCAGAGGCACAGGTTTCAATTTGCACCAAGCATCCAGAAACAATTCAGTAAGATATCACAAAGCTACTAAATCCCCCAGGGCTGAACCAAGGCCCAGTTTAACGCCCACTGGGTATAGGGAGGAAGAAAGTGATAATTAAAAGAGAATGTGGGAAAGCAGTGGACATCTATTTGAAATGTTGCCTGGTGTTAGGAAAAGAGGTCCATTAATGGACAAGAATATATGAAATCATGCCAATGGTAATAATGGTCTTCACTTCACCCAAATGTACTCTTAAAGGACAGCTCTCATCCAGAATTAAATGGAATAATTTACCTCTAATGCCAGTCATCAATGTTAATTGCCAATTAATAATCCTTAAAAATCTGTTCCTTGAAGAAGATGATGTAACATGCCAATGTGATTCAAAGCCTTTCCTTTTCCATGCTGCAGATTTTTAAAACATCCACCCTCTGTTCAGTGCTGGCATTGCCAGGAAGAGTTAGAGCATCAGCTCATGTAGGTGCAATGTCTCTGTAGCAATTAATTAAAGGTTGATAAGAGGTAAGGAACAGCCTTTTGAAATAATAATAACAAAAGTAATAATAACAACCATGGTGGTGATGATGATGGTGATGAGAAATGTACTAAACTACAGAAAAAAATTAAAGAGATCTGCCACAGCAATAATGAAAAAAATGAAGAGAACTATAGGAACTAGTTGGGGTGGCAAAAACATTTACATCACCTACTTTGCCAAATTTAGACTTCAGGAACGGTTTCTCAGTCTTGAACCGTTTCTTCATGCAGACAACCGCTGGCCTCAGTGGAAAGTTGGGCATGTTCCTTGCCAGTGCCTATAGGTGCTGTATTTGTGTTCAGAGAACCAGTGGCAATATTTGGTGAATTTGATGCTTCAAGGATGGGTCAGATTTACGGTACTTTTGTTACTGAACTCTGCACACAGGCAAAAATTTCTCCTACACTTCTTAGACGCGGCAACCTAACTTCGCTAAAACCTGCACAATAAGTGAGATGCCCCCAGGAAGCACCACACTTGCTGTGTGCTCACCAACTGTACAGTTGATCTCTACACAGTAAGAGTAGATAAACTTTTACCTGTCTGGCAGCTTAGCCAGAAATTCAGTGGATTGCCAGATACCTTCCAAGCCTCAAAACATGTGAAAATTGTGATGTTCTTTCAAGTTTGAAATTTATCTAGGAGGTAGAAGAGGATCTGCCCATCAATACATGAACATTTACAGTCTAAATTTGTGGTTTTGTGCCCTCAACTTCTGTACATTTATTATTTAAACTGCATAACAGCCTATTGCTGTAAGGCTACATGTGCTCAGATACCAGTAACCCATGGGTTCAGAAGTGCCTGCAGAGGTAGATAATAGTAAGTTTAGTTGCTGAAATATTATATTTCCATAAAGACAGGCACAGGTGCAAAAAAAAAAAAAAAAAAAAAATCAGGAGAGATAACCATAGAGCAGAGAATCTATTTTATGGGAAGGGACTAAAATAGTGTATTTGCTTAACAAGACGAAAGTAGATATAGGATACAATTGCTGCTTATACAAAGTGTCCTTTCCCCTTCTCGCTCTTTATAATTATTTAAGCAAAATACAAACCTAACACAAATAAACTGGTCAACAACACCTTTGGAGTGGATATTAGTCAGATATTATCAGTTCAGGAGCAAGGTGGCATAATAGCTCTCCAATAAAAAGAGTAAGGAAGGGAACAGAGACTAGCAAGGGAACTAAGATCTTTAGGAGCGAGCATACTGCAGGATCCAAGGCAGCCTTAGAATGGAACTTGACCACTGTGACAAGACATCCATTTTTGCATTCTGCCAAAATATTGTTAAATGCTGAGATCTCCAAGGAATTAGCTTTTTCTGCTTCACGTGTTCTGGTTCAGGGTTGAACTAGAGCAGGGAGAGGATCTAGTTTTAAACATAACACCAGAGAGCAGCAAATAGACTACGGGGACCTGCAGAACCTGGATAGGCTTAGGTCTGCTATGGTGTTATCTTCTGTCCCTTGGATGGCTGTTGGATGACCTTACTGGTCTTCTTTCCAAACCAGTGCCATTCCAAAGCGACTTCATAGCTCTTCACAAGGTCTCCTAGTTCATCCAGGAAATATGTTTTCCAAGTGGCAACGCTTGTTATTACTGAACTTTCCAAGTCCTTCCCCTTTGGTCTCTTTTGCTTCTGCTGCTTCTTTCTAATTTTTAACATGATACCCAGAACCTCACACTTTCAGGACTTGTTTTTCAGATAAACTTCATATAGCAGTGCCTAAAGCCTGGAAGCTCTTCAGATCTCACTAGCTGAGATTTCTCTTGGCATTATAACATCCCTCACTGGCACACAGTCAATGAACCCTGCTAATATACCATCAATCCTGTCTGGCCCTGGAGAAAGCAGAGTGCCGGGACTTGGCCAGAATACTACTGTGTTTGGCTTATTCCCAACTGGAGTTGTTTAAAACAGTCCCTCAGGCTGCTTTAACGCATGCCAAAGACAGCTTGAAAATCAGCGAGCTGACTCCCTGAGCCACCCCATTTCCTCCACCTTCTGTGCCCAATGGTCTCTGGGCACATCAGGCAACAGGGGCCAGGCAGCTCCTCTGATCCACTGCCACCGACAAACTTCAATATCATCAAAGCTTCCCAGCATACGTATCGCTCTGTCAAGTAGCTAAGCATTACTGCACACACGGGTAGACTGAACTCTACAGAGACTGTGAGAGAACCTGAGTTTAAACTTTCAGATATGCAGAACACTGTCTTTGTACCGTTATGATTTAGAAGGCTGTGAAATAAAATTACATGCTGGACTCCACACACTGCTGGTGCATGTGTGAATATAAGCCACAAACTCCCCTTTCTTCAGATGCATTAATTGCCGCTCAGTACTTTCTCTCTTCCTGCAATAAAACAGGGGTGTGTGCATTTGCAGAACCATTGGCTATTACCTTCTGGATGTCCCCTGGCTATTTTTTCAAGGATGAGTTATTGCGGAATCGGTGGAAAAATTCCACCTGTGGAGTTTGAACCTTGTTCTTTGTTACCTTGTCATTGTAGAGATATTTTAAAAAGGTGCAAAGCAAGTGTAAAAAGCTGTTGTCACTATCTGTGAGCGTTTTACACTCCCTGTGCGCTCTCCGCATGGATGTAAGAGATGACATAAGGCAACAAGATGTTTTGGCTGAAACTTAGCAACGGAATACATTCAGAAGTCACTCATTCCCCTCAACAAAACTCATCTGATTAATTCCTTAGATCTGCTGAAATCGATATGAAAAGGCTAACTTTTAAATGGAAAAAGTTGTTTGTTTTTTTTTTTCAGACAGCAAGCCATCACCATGACAGTGTCCATTTTCTTTCTATGCTCAGCTGAATCCGTACATGCCTGCCTGGCAGCTTCACTGACTTAGCATGGGTAGGGAACGTGCGCTTAGCATTGCTGGGAATGTTTATTCTGAACATCATTGAGGGTTTTTTTTGCCAAAGAACACAGGAGGGCTTGTTTTTCCTGAAATTCAACCTGCCACTCTTTGAACTCACGGATTAACCTTATTTTGCCAGTGGGTTTTGGCAGCTGCAGCTGGTAATTCTGTAGCTTTTGTGGTTTTGGTTGCTGTTTTTTTTTTTTTTTTTTTAAAGTAAAATCACAACAGTGTCTGCCTTTTAGTACTCTAATTCAGGCCTTATCCTCTGAATAAATCTATTTAAAGATAGCACCATGGTGTGCTAGCTAATAATGCTAGAGATGTTGAGGGCTGTCTAGTTGTGTGCTGTGTTCTCTGTATGCAGACCCTGAGACCACAAACTCACCAGGGCATCGACCTTGTCTTCTCCTGTTTGTTTTTCTCAAATTCTGTACACGCTTATTATCTTAGGAATAAGCAATGGCTTTGGGCAAATACTACTCAGTATTCAACAAAGTGTTAAATACCCAGCAATATATCCAAATCTGCTTCTACCAGCATAATCACCATTAAAATATCAAATCTCTTGAATAAGCTATTTGTATTATTCATTGAAACTTCAGTAGTTTTTTTTTTTAAATTTAAAAAAAAAAACCTCTTTATCAAATTCTCTTTCATTAGATACCTGTGCTTTTATTATGGTTATGTCTTTTGTCAAAGCCTTCCTTTGTTTTTCTCATTTCATTCCTCCACCTGCAAGAAACATTCTTAAGCTCTGACCACGGTTTACTTTTGAATCCTTGGGTAAACCATTTGCCTTGCACACGCCTTCAGCACAAATATACACTGAATGCTTTGACATAATAGCACTTTCCAGAAGGACAAAAATTTAAAGACGGTTAATCAAACACATTAAGAGGTGTTTGCCTCTTAATGACCTAAGCCCTAATTCAGTGTTGGCACAGCATCGTATATTTACATACTACAGTCTCTACAGAAAGATTCAAAATAATTTTACAGCGCACGGTCACCTGAAATGCAAGAACATCAACAAGAGGGAGTGAGTGCAATACTTCAGAGACAATTACTGAATAAAGTAATGGAAAGGAATGTCGACAGAAGACCCTTCCTCTTCTTTGCAGCATAGAATAAACTTTTAAGCCAGAACATAAGAAGTCTGCTGGGACTTGACAAGCCTCCCCAACGATTTGAGCCTGTGGTCCTGAAACGTTTATAATGGGCAGTAGAGGACTCGTCGGGTGCCATCTACTTGCTGCGACAGACAAAACCTAACTTAGATTGTGAAAGACACAACTAAAGATTGGAGATTAGTCTGAGAGGAGGCTTGAACTGGCTACCCATCTGCATATATATTACTCTCTTTTTGTTATCTGTTCGGTCCTGAAATTCCTCATGTTGTTATCTGGTGAGAGGAGCCACAAGTCAGGATAAGCCTGGCTGTACGCATACCTCAACAGAAACAGTCAAAACAAAGGAAGGATCTGTGGGGTGAGCAAGAGAAATAATTATGAAACCATACATAAATACATCATTTTCGGTTCAAAGCAGTTTCTGCTCTGGGTCAGACCAGTGACTCATTACATGCAGAATTCAGTCTCTGGCAACAGCAGACACACACTGCTTTTGAGGAAAATCTAAGAGGTCTCTGACAGTATAACTCCCTTTATTCTAACAGCTAATGCATAAGCTTATGCCCGAAAGCAGAAGTTTTGCATCCAGAAAGAAGGGAGGTGTGCACACAGCTCGGTCCGTCCCAGAACACGCTCAGAAGGTGGCTAAGGCATGCACCCAGCCAGCGAGCCAGGCTTTACACCCAGCCCCAAATGGGTTTTTCTGGCAATGTGTTTCCCAGGCTACATATCCTCCTTATACCATATGCCCTCCATCTCCTTTTCATTTCATAGTTTGCTCTCTTATTTCTTTTTTATGTGATAAGATACTTTGAAATGTGTTTTACTTTCCCTGTGTCATTCATTGTTTTGCAGCCTGTATTGTACATCTCTGAAAACGTGTCCTACCGAGCCTTGACATTTCATGAGTCTTAGAGTTTTCACATCAAAGTCAAAAAGTTAAAATTTGCTTATACTGTGCTTTTAAATCACAAGCCAGGTGAGGTGAGTGAAAGCTTCCATGAAGCATAGGAAATTAGAAGAAATCGCCTCTTGGAAGTAATTAAACATAACCATACAGTGTGGCTGTGCTTCTTTTCAAAGAAAAAGACCATAGAGAAGCGTGAGTTCGTGAGAGTCAGTCGCACAATCTATGTCTGGCATTTGATGGATTATCTATTATGCTTACTTGAGTAAAACTGATAAGTGGTGTTTAAGAAATCCTTCCAAAAGTAATTCTGTTTGAACTAGAGAATGGGAAAAGATAGCAACGAGAAGCTGAAAATATTCTGTTTTGGCAGCCGTGAAGCTGGAGGACGTGTGAGCAGAAGCCAACAGGCAAGGAACATAAAGCATGGAAAGACAGCGATCAGCTTACAAAGCCACCGTTGCGCACGGGAATAACTTGCGTGGTCACCCATGGGACTGCCCAAGCAGCAGCGCCTTGAGGGCCACAGACAGGCGTGTGGGCAAGACATGGGAAAAATAAATGCCAGCCTCAAAGTAAATCTTGTAAGGGTGACACAAAAGAAAGATTCAGCAGAAAACCCAAATGGATACCTTCTTATTCAGCATGATTTTTTAAAATAAATTGATAAATACATATACGAATAAAATGTATAGAAGGAAGTTGAACAAGACAAAGCAGGCTCTCTGCTTCTGTTTTATCACACACAACCCACATGTGAGTAAGTCAGTAACTGAAATCTTGGACAAAAGCATGGTTTGTATCATAAGAAGAAAATCACTTCCATTTCAAAAGCCTTGCAAAGGCAGGCTACCAGGAATTCATTCCTGGGGGAATGCAGGCTAAAGCTGACTTGCTTTTAAGTGCTGCATTTTGGGTTTTGCTTATGGCTCCTAAGGACATTGCTTTGGGCAACAGGGACCCTCCAAAGCCTTTTGGCACTGGTTTATAGACAGTGCCAGGATCCCTCAACCTCCTTTCTGAGCTCCCTGCTGGGAACATCGGTTGTCACCCCCCACGTTCTCCAACAGAGCTTTGGAGTGGTGGACTCTGGGACCCTCCACAAGTCTCTTGCACTACCACCTCCATGATCAAAACGTGTAGTGCTCACCAGTGATACAAAACCAGGCTGCAATGATGGTCTCAATTGCTTGCATTTTGAGGAGAAACAAAGGTAAAATAGGTCCTAAAAAAATAAGGCTTACCAGAACACAGTGATTGCTTTCTGCATAGCTGCAATGTAGTTTAAGGATCGCTGCGATGAAAGTACCATCAAGTGCCTCAGAGCCAGGGTTTGTTCGCTAACTACCAAGGGTTTGGATGTAATGAAGTGAATACAAGTGCCTTTTAGACCTGAAATATCAGCTCTGTCTGCTGCCAGCTAGCCTATCTCCCATGCAGAATGGACAGTTATAACACCAGCAACACATGCTTTAGATCAGATGCATCACATTTAAGACCTAAGAATAACACCAATGTGCTCTCTAGATCAAATATTCTTTCACATCAGAATAATAGTAGCCTACGTTTCATGTGACAGTCACTGCAATTTCCCAGTTACTGAATTTTAATGTCCCTCCTGCATTGCACTTTTCTTATGACTAAGTCTTAAATTCCTGCCTGGATCTGTACGGTTTGGTACTTCACCTCTATAGATTTTCTGCCAGCTTTTTTTTTTCATTTTACGTGCTATTCATTTGATAAGTTTTCCCATGTTTTAGCAACTATCTGCAAACCAGGAACATCAAAAACCACGTTGATTCTTTGCAATACAACAGAACCTTGAACAGGCAATGATGAGATATCTCCAAGTAAAAGAGAGAAGGAAAGAAATAAATATTCCCTTATTTATTCAGAAGCCTCTGAGCCATCCTATCCAAACAGAATTGTTGTCCAAAGCTCACAAGAAAAGGAAAAAGAGATAAGAAATCTCTCAAGGGTTTTTCAAGGTGGACAGGATTCAGGCAGTTTCCTTGAGGCTTTGAGGTCCATATGTTTTTCCAAAGGGCTGGTCAAGGTCTCTGCATGAATTGTCCCTGCCTGTTGCTGAGTGTGTCCCTAGATGATTAAATCACTTCACTGCTTCGGTTGCCCAGGAAGTTTTATAGAAGCAGCTGTCAACCCCAATACAGGAAAGGTACCAGCATGCTGTCTCTCAAGCCAAATATTAAGTGTATGCTACGGGCCCCAAGGTGCTGAAACACACACTCGAACGCCATCCTGCAGATGCTCAGCAGATGGTTGAAGAGCTCATTCCTATGGTCAGAGAGCTCAGCTGAGGCTTTATGAGCCAGCAGTAGGCAGGGTGAGGGGTGTTCTTGGTGGAAGGCTCACCTCATCCATCTCCTGTTGACGGCGTACTCATTTTTCTTCAAAAAGAAAAGTGAAATCAAGTTGCAAAGAGTCCTTACACCCCACTGCTTTTTGGACTAGCCTTCACCAGGGTGCACAAATGAACTCTGTGTTGGTCCTGTTCAGACTGAAGGCAAAGATACCCATACTAGCATCTTTTTCACTCCGGTATGTATTCATGCAGAGCACCGTAGCTAAAGATTTTTCTGTGCCAAATTGACATGGAAGAGCGCATTAGCAGTTAGGGGCAGCAGACAGCTTCCAGATAGTTACTGTCACTTGTTTCTCTCTGCTCAGTGAGATTCTCATACCAATGGTCTGTCTGCAGCCTCAGATGTTGCCCGGTTTTCCAGGAATAAGGCATATTTCATCCTGAATTTCCCTTATCACTGTGGCTCATTCAGCTGCATAATCCTCTCCTGTTTTGCCTTGTACTCAGAACCAGCAAGCGACAATCTGCAGCTGGTCCCAGACTAAGCCTTTCACAAGTATTATCAGGATATGTCTTCTGGCAGCTCGCAGGCATGGGGAAGGAAGGGAGGCAAAACAGCTTTGCAAACGCTGTGTGATGCAGCAGCATCTCAGGTCCAAACCCAGTGCCACAGCATTCCTCCCCACCACTGCTTGCTGGTGGTAGAAGAAGTCAAGGAATTTACGCGTGGTTGCAAGGAATCAAATACATTAAAAAAAGAAAGTCATTTTATATATATATCTCTATATAAAAATTGCTATGTTGATAGGTGTGTAGCAAGCTAGGGAAATTTCGGGTGAAATAGCTTCCTGACAATGGGAGAAAGTCCAAGTAAAACGATGCTCTGAGCACTGGGGGGGAGTGAGTCATATAAAGTGAAGCTGGAGCCTTCTGGGATTGAAAGAAGATGACCATAGTGCATCCAACATTGCTCTTAATGAAATGTCTCAAAAGACACTGTCATATCAGTCCCTTTTTTTTTCTCCTCTCCCTTTCACCTGTTGAAGTAACTTGCAAGAAATACTGGCACGTTGCTACACCGATGACCACTGAGCAGTGGTCGGCTGCTTTGTCTGTGGCTGTCACGCTGCAATTTGGTACCATAGGAGTATTTGTGCCTGTTTTTATGATGTTTTAGTATTATATTATCAAGAAAATAGGTATCTCTATTCCACAGTGGTTGATACATGTGAGAGAATAAACAGACAGAAGTATCTCTGGAGTAACAGATTGCCTATAATCATATCTCTAAAAGGAAACATTAAAGTTAGTGTAATTCACAAAAGGTTCTCCGCTGCTCAGACCCTCCCTGAGGCATGTGCTGCCAAGATTTATCTTCACATTCAGCCATTTTAAACTTTGCCCGGTAAGAACATGAGAAACTCATACTGGGTATAGCTGCCAATTTGCCAGAAACCAGATGATGCCTTTGTACCCTGTTACAGCTAGCCTTAATCCCCAGCAACATATCCTCTCTCTCGTGGAGAGGTCAAAGGATGCACACAACTGTTGTGTCTTCATCTTCCCTTGCAAATTCTAGCCAATAATCTGGAGCCAATAAAAATAACAGTGGAAATGTTAGGTATTTTGGAGGTTGGCCATAACACAAAGTCCTTTTCTTGCAGCAGAGTGTCAAAAGCTTGGTCTCTCAGTCTTATATCTTATCTAAAAGATAAGGGAAGATCTTCCTGGAGCAGAGTAGTACAGATCAGAGGTTGAGATCAGAGGGGAAAACTGAAACAGCTGAGATGTGATTTTGGATTTTTTGGTATCACTTGAATTGCAGTTTTTTATCCCCCTTCTAACTGTTTTTTACAAGTTTGTGCACTGATTTTTTATTCTTTTTCACTCTACCCAATCTCCTTTCCCATTCAACAAGCAGAGTTAATCACTAAGATTTAGAGTTTTATGAGTTTATAATTTCCTGGGGGAGGGAAAACCTTGCAGCAACAAATTCCACAAAAAGACCCAAACATGGCTAGTCTTGGTTTCCAGTTGGAAACCGGTCACCACTTTATGAAAACTCTCCTTAGCCATCCCACGTCAATCACTCCTTTTCCTAGTTTCCTTATACCCAGTTAACACAGCTCGACCTGCACACAGAGCTTCTTCATGGCATCTGTTCCCCTCTTTTTATCTTTAATCTTTGCCTTTCTTGATCGCCCGTAATTTCTAGATAATTACACATTTTCCTCTATAAATACCTCCAGTAATTCCTTCCTCTCTTAGCACGGTAAAACGAGAGGGCATTTTTCTTGTGGCTCCTTACACAGCCACACATGATGAGAAAACACAGGAGCCAAGGCTTGGTGGAGCACATTGGAGAAGGTGGTTTGAGCCCATCCCACGGGAGGTAGCTCATAAGGAAGCTCTTCCAAGTGCTTCTGGCTGTGTGCAAGCCATCAAGGCACAGCAAGGATAACCATTAAAGGGTTTAATGCAGAAGAAACATCCAGTCTGGTAAGAGCAGAAGTGCTTTATGTTGTTAACCATTGTATTGCACACAAAAAAACCCCACCAAAAATGAAAAACAAACAGTAAAGGAGACTTTTTATATCCCTGAGCTGAATAAATGCAAAGGAAAAAAAAAGATTTTTTTTTTTAATTTTTTTTTTTTTAATGTAAACACCAATAACAAGACTAACAATGACATCACCTGCATCTAGGATCATCCACTAGGTTACCCAGAACATTTTGGGAGGTGGCAGCAAACATTTTCTTGTAAATTAGCCAGCAGTTGGTGCCCACGTAGCCTCATGAATTTAATGGAAACATATTACGGATGTTCCAAAAGAGGTTAATTAAGCATTTTATTCCAGGATTATAGAGTTCAAACAAAACACATACCACGCTTTAAATGTTCACAGAACTTCATGTAAATCGGACTTAATTTACTAGAGGTTTTGCTTCTTTGGCAGACAAAAAAAAAAAAAAAAAAAAAGAAAAAGAAAAAGTTGCAATGTTCAAGTCAGATACAGCCTGTTTATAGGCAATAGAGATAATGACGTGGTGTGAATGTAGCCATCCATATTACGGTGAGAGAAAAACAGACACACAGAATATTTAATAAGGAAAACCCTTTAAGGTTTCAACTCACAATCTCCTAAACCTAAGGCAGACATTTCATCTCCCAGGATACGCTTTCTGCTTAAACTCTATGGGGATCTGAAACTAAGAACTGCAAGTGTTAAATTAGTTAAAACAGGAGAGAAAAATTTTTTCTCCGTGTAAAAAGACATATGAGCTACCAGAACATACTAAGAATTGGAAGAAGGCATCACATATGTGGGGACTTGAGTGACTCAAGCTAATAATTTCACAGTTTGTATCAACAGCTCTATGGCAGTATAAGCTATGATCAGTTATTTTAATCCTTCAAAATTAATTATAGAAGCTGTTCACAAAAGAAAGTGGTAATGTATTCTGCATTTTTTCATGTTGAGATTAAATGTTCGAATAATTAACCACGCGATGTTATGGTCAATTATATACATGGAGGCGAGTGTGGGGGGGGGGAAGTCTTAGCACTTGTTATTGTCGTGAGTAAAACTCATTAAGCCAGAAGGTTTGGTACTGTTCCTTTTCACTAATTTCGCTTGATCTGCTGTGGTGACACTGTTCTGTTATGTAAATTCTGCATGGGATAATTAACTGTGTACATTTAATAAGGTAGGATACACTTCTCTAAATCGGGCTTTGAGTCACTAGAAGATTGAGAAAATCATTCGTTTTTTCAGTAATTGTGGGACAAGGAAATATCATAAGTTCTGGGACTTGCAGGCTGTTTTCACAGTGTTACTGTTGTCCTGTACACATTATGGCTTCTATAGCACTGTCTATATGTGAGAGTATAAAAGAAGAAAACTGCCAGCTATTACACGCATACCCTGAAAGCATTCTGTTCAAAATCACCTTGTTAACTCACTAAATGAAAACAAATTAAACCCATTACGGAAACTTATAAGGAGATTTGCTTCTTTCTGGATTGTTGCAGTAATAAACAGAAGAAATAAAAACTCATGAAAACTCAGGGGGAAAAAAAAAAACAAACCTCAGCTATAATTCTTGAAAGTTTCCAGGTAAATCTTTCAGATTTTAAAGGTTTTTGAGACATAAAAACTCCTATTTTGATTGCTGCATGCTTTCTGGCACCTAACACTCAAGCTTATTTGCTTGTTTGCTGGTTTATAGAGGGTGTATGTAATAGTTTTGTTGGATTCAGTTTATGTCAGCTGAGGGAAAACAATCATGAACCATTTTTACTCAACAACATCCCTGAGAACGAGTTGTCTAAAATGGTATTTTTGATGTGTATGAACTCAATTGTTGTATCTATTGTTCACCCAAGCATTTCAAGAAGACTTTACTCGCGTCTCTTAATTAAGCCTCACAGTGAGTGCTCGTGGGTGAACAGGCAGGTACTATCAGAGGAGTTTTGTGCTTGAGGGACCCGAATCAGAAGGAAGATAAATCAGACGAGTTCTCCATGGCACAAAGATGGCAATCAAGTCTAGTGACCACCTGTCCCGTGGCTCGAAGGCATAGCAATCTTTTCTAAATATTTCATTTAAGGAGAGTTGTTTTCCTGACTTAGCAAAGCTAGAGAAACCACTGGAGTTCCCAGGCCACTTCTTGCAAAGCCTGTGTTTTAATTAACATTTAGCTAAGGGAACTCGTGCAAGTATTTTCATGGGCATAGCTAAAATCCTCCTGCCTGATGACTGACGATATTTCATCCCTCTTCAGCAGATGGATTAAATGGGAGGTATATTGGGATTCAAATGACGATCTTGGCTTCAGAGTGTTAACTATTTCATACCTAATACAAAGACTATATTGCTTCACCTCCCACTGTCTCCATTACAGAAAACAATAAGTGGATATACAGGTTTGTAGATGGATGTGGTTTTTTGGGGGGGGACGAGCTTTGAATGAATAGATAGTGAGAACAGTTAAAACCAAAAACATTGATCCTGGAGCTTTGAATGAATAGATCGTGAGAAGAGGAACAACCAAAAGCATTGATCCTGTTGGATCTGTCTCCTGCAGTCTGTATTTCTGAATATAGGAAGGATAGTGCTACAGGTACTGACTTATATTCAAAATTTAATATCAAGTCCTCCAAGATTATAATGCTATTAAGGAATTAGAGCCCAAAAGCTACCTACAAAAGTGGTAGGCAATATTTTCATCTGAAATGTGCAGATTCAGGTTGGTCAGAACATTTCCAAATTAACTTACCCATTTCTGCTAAAACCTAACCTCACCGCATCTAAAAAGCTCTTAAAAAGAATTCGTTTTGCATGCTTTTGTTCAACATTAAAACAATATGTTCTGACTTTCCAGTTCCAAAAGATGTTTCTTGCCAAAATTCAGTTCAATTTTTTAAAGAGAGTTTAAAAAAGGGTTAAGAGAGCTTGAAATGAAAGGTGATGCGCCAGGTCAAACAAAAAGATTTTTTCTGCCTGAAATGCTTTTTTTTCAAGTTGCTGGAAACACCAATGAACCAAATCTGCATTTTTTATACCCAAATCTACTCTACAAACTGCATAGTCTGTAAATATCAAAGGACTGCTTCTGGCAAGTTTCAGAAGGCATGTAATAGCCCATTGACTTCAGTGGAATTTGGCAGCATTCAGTGTCCCACTGGAGGAGAGAAAGTGTTTGGGGAGGAGGTCACACATAGAAAGGGATTTATTTATTTTTTTTTTTTTAACTGACCTGAGGGAGAACTTCGTATTCTGAGAAATCTCTCAGACTGTGACCTTTCACCATGGCATTTAAAACTAAAATGTACAAAGGACTGGAAAAATATAATATAGGGATCAGTCCTGCAGTAGGAGGTCATGAGGATGAAATAAAAGGCTTTTCTAGCTTTGCTTTCCAAAGCGCTGTGTACCAAACACAAGTTAAATAAAGCATTCATTTCCATCCTATTTCTGTAGCTGTTCCTATCACTATAAAATTGCGCATCATCCAGGAATAAAACAATAATGGGACTGACTTCTTAATTTTGTCATGGCATTAAATAAAAATTCTGGGATTCATGATGTCTACATAAGATAGAATTGAATCATAGATTGTATGTGTCCCCAAGAAATATAAAGATTAGACAAATATCTGTCTCTAGGCTAGTGATCCTAAAGTCAACCTTTGTAGAAGGAATCAGCACCTTCATGACACAATTCTTCCAATGAAATGTAGAAACCCAATGAAATGTACCTTTTATTGCTAACTGTATTGATGTAATTTACTCAGGTGAAGTCAACATGAAGTATCACTTTGTCTTACTAATACATGTCAACCTTAGGAATGTTTTGGCAAGTCAGCAAAATTGTTATACTGACCATTTAAAGCATTCCAGCTATGTTTAATCAAGTGTTGTACCCTGTGCTGATAAAATACAATTGTCTTCCTCTGGATAAAACAAAGTATACCTGGAGAAAGGATACTTTTGCCAGTAAAACCTGTGGCTGAAGCTGGCGGTGCTTCTGGCGTTGCAGTTGTGTCAATCAGGGGTTGAACATCTGTACACCCTTATCTGACTGTCCTGGTTTGAGGTAAAACAGAACCACCTTTCTGTTCAGTAGTTTTATTTCTTAGCTAGGCCTCTTCTAACTCTCTGAAATTGACAGTATGTTGTGCCAGAAACGGTTCGTTCTCAGAGTGATAAGACCAACGTTTACCGTTTGTGCCAAGGAATGGTACGCAGAGAGGCTCTTGCTTATACTTATTGCTGTAACAACCAAGGTCAGCTAATTTGGTTATTTGGCCCCTTGGAGGGTTGGAAGGGGAAAAGTGTAGAAGGGTGCCACCTGCAGGGAGGAGCGGACAGGACAGGTGACGTAAAACTGACCAACAGGGGTATTCATCCCATCTGCCCCATGCTCAGTATAAAAGCTGAGGGATCAAAGGGGCAGCTCGCTTTTTTCTTCAATGGCCGACATCTGAGGAGGACCCTGTCTATTTATCTGCCTTTGGTCCCGATCCCTGTGTTCCTGACTCCAGCTGTGGAATCCAGTTCCCACCCATCGCTGAGTCCAGTCTGGGACTTCCCCAGTGCCTGCTGGTGACGTCATCCTGGGAGCTTAATGCAGTTTTGTATATACTGTATCTATTTTATTATTTTCCTTTTTATTTTTATTACTATTAGTATTTCATTAAAGTAGTTTAGTTTCTTCTAAATTCGTAAATCTCCTTACCTCTCCTCCTCCTCCTCTCCGTGTATGAGAGGTTGAGGGGGGAGAATCTGTCACCAGCCATTGGCCAATTTGGCCAAAACCACGACACTGACACGACTGTGGTAGAAATCTGAAGCTCATGACTGACTTGCAATGAAGAAATAACTGCATTAGGTGCATAATTGCCCCAAGCAAAAGCTGTTTCTGTGTTGGATAATTCCCCTTGCCATCTAACTTGACCTGCTGACCCAAGTGCTTTGGAGAATTGCCCTGGTTTCTCTGCCCTAACATGGCATTAATAAATACAGACCGTTGCTCTACAAAGATGGTCACAGTAGTCCCTTTAAATCTACTCAGCTATAAAATTCTTGTACCCGTGCCAAACCTTGCTGTTTAAGGAGATGTACAAAGGCACAATTAAAACAATGTAATTGAATTAAATATAGGAAAAATAATAGGTTGAATACACGGGAAAACTTCCTACTGGCAAGAAGCTGACTTCAGAGGAGTTGCACATGGGTGTAGAGTTTGAGGCACTGGAGAACTGGGTCCTCAGGTAGAAGAAAATGGAAGAGGGCAAAATAAAGTCAAGTCTAATTAACTTACAGAGTCACATGGGAAGCAGCCATATGGGCCTGTGCAGCTACATTCACTTTGAAGCGAATTAATTGCTTTGACCTGGTGCTGATTACAGCTTATCGAGAAGGTGGGATAAGTCTGGCTTTTGGGGAAGCGACTTAAGGAAGGAAAATGCTGAACCCTGAAAAACAGTGACCACAGGAGTCCTGGGGCAGAGAGTAACTTGAAAAGTGACGCATCTTTAAATCCTTACTACAAAACACTCTTAATAATTCAGTAATTAGGCTGGATGGTGACATATGGACTCAATGGTCTTAAGGGTCTTTTCCAACCTAAATGATTCTATGATTCCATATCATAATCCCTTCTCCTACCCCAGTTATCTAACCTACCTTCAGCCATAGCATCACAATTGAGACTGATGGTATAACTGCTGTGTCATCGAGGACTTAGCTATATACTAGTCTTTACAAACTTCTCACTAAAATAAACCTTGATACACCTTAGTAACTCTGTTTTCTTAAAATAAGTAGACACTGCCTCAGTAACGAAGTCTGCCTCCATTTTACGTACGGAGGTTTAGCTTATGGTATTATTATTATTACTCCCAGCTCTGCACAAGATCAATTTGTCCAAGCTGGTGTCTCTAGGACGTTGTCCTAAATGAGATGCATATCTCATTTTCCCCAGTGGCAAAATAAATAGGCTTATCTCAAGTGAAGTTTGGAACAAAGCATCTTGATTGTTTTTGTGAAGTGGGGGAAACCCTGGTGAGCTGGGACTACCGTACATGCTCTGCTTTGCGACAAAGTGTATTAGCTTCACAACATGAAACCTAAAGCTCCCCAGAGGTAGCTGCCTTGGTCACCCGGGGAAATGTAAACACCGTTTTATCCCTGTCATTATATCTCTCTTATTCTTTAAGTGAAATGGAAATGCCCATTGGTACTGCTGTGTTATGCTGCCACCAGTTCTTCCTCCTCCTTCCCTGGCCAGACTGAGACTTACCTGAGTTGAGGGGAAAAAAAAAAAAAGCAAAACCCCCCCCCCCACCAACAATCCGGAGACAATTTCCTCACCAAATTTACTCCTTCTCAGTTGCTGGGGTCATCTTATCGTCGTATCTAGCAAAACCAGGAGTGGACCATACATTGATTGGAGCAAGAGGTATTGTTTAAAATTAGAATCAAAACACTTTGACTACCCCATCAGGGTATCTGAAACTAGCTTAGCGATTTCCTTTAGAAACTCTAAGGAAAGCAATGATTCCGATTAGCAGCAGATCAAGGTGAAAAACCAGTTATGAAGAGCTTCTGTGGATGTTTTTACTTGGTGTCTATTTTTTTTCCAGTAAATGAATCCCACTATAAAAGGGTGGATTCACATCAACTTTTGCAAAAGCACGTCTGAGGAGGGAAAAATCAACAGTTAGAGAGCTTAAGTTAACACTTGCATATGCTTTCATGCATATTTAAGGCTCAAACTAATCTTGAGCACAGCCTGATTCTGTGGCTAGTTTGGTGGATTATAGCACAATTTCTTGAAGGGGTTGGTTGTATACCCCAAGTGATAACACTTAGACTTTCTGTTGTTTTACAAGACTGCCAAAAACCACTTCTCAGACCAGATTCCTCCCAGATTTCAGCTTGGTTTGGGATCATCCAGCTCAGGAGAGATTTCTCAGTCCAGCTGTGGGCCTCTGCTAACGCTGAGTTTCATAGAAGTACCTTATTAATAAGTTATTCTTTAAGGATACTGCTGCAAAAGAAGTGCAGTTCTCAGTTTACCATTTCTGGGAAATCATTTACTCAGAACGACATACCAGTTAATAAAAATATCACTTCAAATAGGATTAAGTTAACCTTCCCTCTCATCCATACTTTTTTTTCCTCTTATCTGTTTCTACTGTCAGCTCTGTGGCACAGCAGGGCTGTCTCCCCTGTCTAAGCTTCCCAGCGAAGTGAGGTCCCAAATTCAGTGGGGTCCCCGGTATTGCTGGAGTAAAAATCAGTGTGTAATTAGTAAAATACAGACTCAGAGAGGTGTGGAGGCCACTTTCTGCCATGACAGGAAAGTCAGATTCATCCCACAGTGACAGCTGAGTGGGCTCACAGGACACGATCCCTGTAGCTGCAGCTCATTCACCCATGTACCCAAATTCCTTAAGTAATATTTGTTTCTCTGTTATAGGCAGGACAATAAAATCTCAAATCAGAATGCTAATATTTAGCAACTCTTGTGGTTTCTTTTATTAATATATGATTTTGTTAGGTCCTTTTTTTTTTTTTTTTTGGTTTGGTTGTGTTTGTTGGCGTTTTTTTTTCCAGCAGTATTCTATTAAGAACCTCACTTCTGGGGGGGGGGGGGCGGGGGGGGGAACAACAGAAAAAGAAAAAGAAAAAGAAAAAGAAAAAGAAAAAGAAAAAGAAAGAGAAAGAGAAAAAGAAAAAGAAAAAGAAAAAGAAAAAGAAAAAGAAAAAGAAAAAGAAAAAGAAAAAGAAAAAGAAAAAGAAAAAGAAAAAAAAAGTAGAAACTAGAAATGTATTTGCTTTGGATAAAGGATTCTTTTTTCTTTTTGACATTTTCAAATAGAATATTTACCTAAATCTTCTATCTGGAGTTAGGTAAATCAAAAGACCAGGCAGCAGTTCATGAGTTACAACCAAGGCAGAGACTTGACATATCCCAGGGCACATGTACCTTCAAAAACTACAAATTTCACGTACCTATTGTGCGAAAGGTATATAAACACTCTATTATTTTTTTGCCACTAATCTACCTGCTCCTTGTCCTATTGAGACTATACTACACCGTGACATTTTTGAGCTAATTCCCACACCGTACAGTTCTATCACATGCTCTAAAAAAAAAAAAAAAAAAAAAAAAAAATCCTGCCTGCTTTTTTCCTTGTTGCTTAGTTTTCCAGCTAGCAGTAGATTTCTGAGGTTTGGGTTCCAATTCTGTAATTCCCATGACTGCTCTTATTTCATCCCCACCTGCTTTTGGCAGATCATTCAGAGCTGTTTCCACAGAACTTTTAAGATCTATGGAAGAGACATTTGAAAGTGTTGCGAGCCTCATAGCAAAAATATAAAGCATATTGAAGGTCATGCAATTAAAACAGGTAAGAGCAACCGACACCTAAACCAAGCAAGGACTTGGGTCTTTGGAGATGGTCTTCTGGGCTCAGCTGGATCCAGCCTTCAGCAGGACAAGACCTGATGTGATCAATAGCGGTGTTGGGAGACAAAGGGATGCACAGGGTAGGAACTTCACGGCACATCTGGGAGAAGGACGTGGCACCCGTTAGCCAGATATTTGTCCTTGCTCTTTCTCAGTGGCCAGTTTGGCATTTGTTGAATCACTGCAGTCACCGCAGCTACTATAATAAAGTGGGAAGTGCTGGAAAGAAGGATCTGACTTCTTCAGCTTTCAAGGCTATGTCTGCAAGGTCTATTAATGCAACTCCATGATGTCCCTACTGTCAGAGGACTTGGGTTTACAACTTGTGCCAGTAAAGCATCATTTTTACTGACCTAGTTAGACTAATGTATATTCATGCTGTCATTCTTCTATTTAATTATATGATCTCTGTTGAAACAACACATGTAAGCTAGGAAGATATTTCAATGGTATATATAACAGGACCGTAGAGGGCAAAGATAACTGCAAAATGAAAAGTAACTTCACTGAACAATTGCAAGTGGACATTAAAAGAAGGGCCTCTTTTCATAAATTGCTGAGCAAAAGTTAGCTATGAGAGACAGCTATTTGTCCAATCTAAGCACTATTTAAAAAAAAAAAAAAAAGAAGCTTGATTAAACATGGCATAAATGGGAAAAAAAAAAAAAAAAAGCCTGACTGAAACACACCACCCCAGACATGAATACATCAGTCTTCTCCCGAGGGAAGAAAGCCGATGTTTAAGCTTAACTTTCTGCTGTAATTTCATGGAAAATTATAAATAAAATAAAATAAAAAAAAAATTCTTTGTGCTATTTACGGCAAAGAGCCAAGTCTTTATTTAAAAGGAAATATATAACAATTGTAATTCACAAGAGGCTCTTTTTATATACTTGTTCAACACAATGCCTAAAGCAGCCCTCAGAAAAGAAATAAGGAAGAGCATCCTTAACTGGTTTTAGAGCTTGTTTTCTTCTTACTTATCTTTCTTTGAGAAGGAGCTATTCTAATTCTGCAGGCGGCACCTAATCCAGAAACCTCTGATAGAGTGGGAACCTTTCCATTGACTTCCACAAGGCATTGGGAGGTGGATCTGGTCCTCAAGTCAATGAATTCAAGAGCGTCATCCATCCATAGCAGCCACCACACAATGAATCCCATCCTGTCAGACTAGTACCTGTATATGCTCTTTAAAGCAAATGCATCATAATTAACAAGAAATTCCCCACTAAATACTGATGCATGCATCAAACCCCCTCTTGGGCCAAAACCTGATTGCTGCTGGAAAGAGTCAGCCACCAGTCTGGGTTTAGTGACATCAAACATGTTTGATTTGGAAGGGCTAAACTGAGTCTTCCATGAAAAAATACTACATAGGTTCAAACCATTAATTTTTCTTCCACTATTCCCACATCTTATAAGCAAGATGATGGCCCATAACTTCAACCTTGCAAGTTACCCTGAACAAAGGAATCTGTTTTTTTTTTTTTTTTTCAAAAGCTGTTAAACCAGTAAACACTATGCAGCTTTCAAAGACCACCTCTCTTTAACTGTGTCATTTAAACGCATTGGAAAGTAAAGATGCGAGTGGCTATTGCTAGCAAGTATAGGCAGACACCTTGTGCAGCACTTTCTTACCTCCCTGGTGAATTCCCACCTGCAGTGGTAGGGTCAGGCTTCATTAAATTGGAGTGCCAAAACAAAAAGGACAAAAGTCACATAATTAAAAAACCCCTGCGCTTCCTTCGGTGAGTGATTTGAACTATCCTTGTTCTCACTGACACAAAGGGAAGAAGAAAATCGCGGATTCAGTAAGAATAAACTCTCTGCATCATCAGCCAGCTGCTGCAGTCCATCTCTCCATCAGATTTACGTCTGCCATCCACCCCGTGTTCAGAAGTGCTATCGCCTTCCCTTTTGGCAAATTTCCAGAGCGCAGCAAAGAAAATGCCTCAACACAGGGAGAAAAAAGATATCTCCTCATCTATAGGAAGCATTTGTGCTCACTGATAGCAAAGAGCTAAAAAAGGGAAACTTTTGTAGAATAAAGCATAAGAGTTAGTGGTGACGGATGAGCAAGAATAAAACCTACTGACAGGACCAGTTTCTTAGTGAGATTTTGTTGGGGTTTTGCTGTTTATTATTGGTATGCATGACTTCTTGCTTTACAACAGAAATGATCTGCAGGTACAAGTGATTTACATTGTATACTTAATGTGTGACTGGAGCTTTTTATTTGTGGACTTTACAGCAATTAATAAAACAACAGTTAGCTAATGAGCTTTAGTAGCCTCAGACAGTTAACACTGCGTGTCCAGCATTCTTAAATTTGGTACTGTAGGTTAAGCCTTGAGTTCTGCAGTGAAACACAAGTGGCTACAACGAGCTCACTCCAGCTAACGTCATGGTGGCTTATTTACCATGCAGTTTATTAAGCCTGAAGACCAATTTTATGCTTTCAAGCTTCAAAGCTAGGCTTTCGGGTGACCACAGCAAGGAACTCTTCCAGCCTGGCAGAAGAAAGCGTATCATCCCTCACACCTCTCCTATCAGGGTGTACAGGTTCACGATACTTGATTTCCTGCTCAGCAGCAGATAGGTCACACCATGCCCACAAGAACTGTGGACTGGAGACCCCCTTGCTTGCTCCGTTTCATACCTGTTCTTCAAATTGCCTAAGCCACATTTGTGGAGAACAAGTCTTTAAGCCATATTCTCCAACCAAAGCCAAAAAAGACTCTGTTTTTGCTCTTACCTGGGCACAATGTGCCAGCTAAATGTCATTGGCCATAAATAGATAATGCATAGTCAAAGGATCTTTCCACTTACTACAAAAGTGATGGACATCTGGTTCAACACTGACCAGAGGAGACTTGCAGACCTCGTTTTTTTTTCAGCAGGTTGGTGTTTCATTCAAGTTATCTGAAATCTGCCCTGATATCCTTCTCCTTCACACCCTTCCAAGACATTGCACCTGTAATACACTGAGGAGGGATTTGCAGACCCAAGGTCTAGGGTTTCATTCATCAGACTAAAAAGAGAAGACTTACACCAAGATATTCAACATTAAGCTTTGTGCAGTTGGGCAATCAGGAGCAGGTTAAGTCTTTTTTTCTTTTTTTCTTTTTTTTTTTTTTTATTTATTTTCTCTCCAGGTTAATGTCAGGTTAGAGGGCTGTGCCAGAACAGAAAGGAAGAAGACACAGAATATGGAAAGAACAAGCCTGTCTATTTCAATAGCAGTGCTGCTTTCTCTATTTTAACACGTTTATTAATCTATAACACACCACTGGAATGACCTAGTTGAGTGACTACAGGATCAAATCACACATGCAGGCCATCCAGTAAAATATGTCACTCTCGCAGGAAAGGCAGTAGGCTCAAAATGGACACTTCAGCAGGCTAAAGATGTCACCAAATAGTACTCATGGTGGTGTAAAATCTGATCAGAATCTCCTTTTCCCTGCCCCTTTTTCCTGTCATCCCTTTGTATCTTGATCCTGGGTATTCATCTTGATTATTCGTTTTTACCATTTTGTATCATCAGATTGACTCTTTTATTTTCTCTTTCATTATTTATGTGAATAACTCTCTCAGTTGCTGTGGATGTTGCATAGTATATATTACAGCCTATTGCGAGGACAGAAAATAACCCTGAAATCTGAGCAGATGTCTGACAGGCTCACTGTTTTTATTGGTAGCTTGAAATAATGCTATTGGCCTCAGCTTTTCTTCTTTCTTATTACATATGAATCTACAAAAATAAGCAATCCAACATTCAGGTTGTACGGAAGACAGACTCAGCCTTTCAATTAAAAAGCGCTGCGTGCGCTAAGCCATTTTTTAATTTTCTTGGCGTTCTGATGTGCTGTTTGAAAGCTGCTTTTCAGTTCAGTCCAGCCACGGCACAGGACTTGGTTATGCACTGCATTGCCTTCTCCATAGGTTGCAGGAAACGTTAAACCTCAGATGGTCCACGTATGTCTTCTAACTCTACATTTTATGAGTTTAGCTGTTGTTACTATTGCATTCCCTAGAGTTGCAACAATAATTCTACTCTGCTGGACTAGACATCCTCTCACACCTGTGGCTATGCTTTAAATTTAAAGCATTGGGCTGTTGGATGTTGAAGGCAGAGTTAGGCAAAGTTCTGAAGGATTGTTCCTGTTGCTTTTCACCGAGGCACTCTGCTGCCATTTTTTTGTATTAAAAATGACCAAACAATATTTCTTTCATGTTTTTGGCCCATGAATCACCAGAAGCCAGGAATTATAGCCATCCACGAACATGTGTGCTGAATGTACTAATTTGAGCCGCAAATCCCATAAAATTATTCCTCTAGATTTAAAATATTCCTCTGCGTTTAAAAACAATAAATTTGGAGGAAAATAAACAAGAATTTCTTTACTTATTTTGTAAGTAAGTAATTACGAGATAGAAAATATTTTACGAAGTGAGTAGAAGATGCATCATTTGACTTATTTAAGTCTATTTGAGAGAAAAAGCTAAATACACTGTTGAAAAAAGGCTCTCATCAGAAGTGGTAGAGTTTGTATAACAAAGCATGCTGTTAGCTTGTAAGCCTTTATACATAGGTACAATGTGATTCTGATTTATTTATTTATTTAGAGCTTCTAGATGCCTTTGTAACAAATAATGATAATAATAGTCTCGGTCATGCACTATTGAAGCTAATAGTACAGATCCCATTACTGTTAATAGCAAAAAATCAGACTCTCCACTATTTCCACTGCAAAAGTATAAAGAAATGCATAACTACACAACAGAGTACACATATATAAAATTACTCTTAGGAAAAAGTTGGCATATGATATTTCAAAATCAGCATTTGCTATTTCATAATTTATATATTATTCAAGTTTATCTAATTCCAAATGAGTTTATGCTTTACATGTACTTCTATCCCTAAATAGCAATACTTGTATTTTCTTCTTTGATGATGGATCCAATATAAACATGTTTGTTCAAAATAAAAGAACAACATTTCTATACGGTCTTAGAAGTCAGATTTTTCTTCTAGTCTCAAAAAATGTGATCATCAACATTCATTTTATTTGCTCTGAATAAATTATTCAGATCTTATTTACCATATTATTAAATTTTAATTGTTCCATTGCATTTTCTCAAATGTAAACAAACCTGTGCGAGAACAAAACACTGCTTAATTATGGCAGCTTCAATTGCTCAACAAAAGAGACATTTCAGAGAGGAATTTTTAGATTGTCTAATTCTTCCCTAAAGACAAACTCAGCTTTCTCAAAGATATTGCCTACCCATTTTATTACATGCCCACAAAGGTAAATTTTGTAAAGAATATCTTACAGAAGAGAGCATTTAAACTCTTGAATATTTTTCTCAGTGAAGATAATTGCATATCAGTAGAATTTTCCTTTGTTTCGCACTGCCCAAAAGCCTGTATTAAAAATGATGAGACATCGTGTGAGTCTGTATCAAAAAGAAAAAACACAATAAAACCCGCAAATTCTAGAACAGGCTCACTTGCACCAGGTGATGAGGCTTTTGACTGGTGTCTCCACTTGTATATCTCCAGTCACTCCACCATCTAGGGGTAGAAAACTACAGCTTGCAAACCTCATTACTTCTTCACAGTCACTGCTGTGGGATGCCCTAACAATGTAAGAAATAGAAATTATCACCAGACTTGCAGAGGAAGAGAAAATAGCTGTGTTTTGCGTCCGACAATCACTGAACATGTGGCAGACCGCATATGAAAATTGACGTCATGGCCCAGTAGAGTCTGGTGATAAGACTGACACCATATCCAATGTACTGAGTCCATTCCCATGCTGGAACAAAGCACAAGCCTCACTGAAGTTATGCTCACTGGCCTTATGGGAAGGAAAAGGCTTACACGGGTAGTCCACACCCAGCGAACCAAGCCTGCATTTCACCTTAACTCACATAACACGTGGTTGTGTGCTTTGCCAGGAGCTTCAGAAAAGCAAGAAGGTGCATTCAAGTGGCCTTGCAGCCCTGTAAGAGGAAGCAATGACCATTTATTTATTTTTGCATTGCTTCCAGTAACAAAACTCTGGTGACTGAGTGAAAGCTGGTCCCAACTATACGTCTGTGAAGGAAACCTCTGCCTGCCCCAGTGGGGTCAATCACGTAAGTGCAGAACTCTACAATGGTGGAATGTGAGCCAGCAGAAGACTGGGTTTGGCTTAGGTGTGTAATTACAAAATATACTTCGACAGGCAAGTCCTCTGAAAACAATAAAAACAACAGTAAGACCACAGTGGGACTCATTAGAGAGTCGCAGACCTAAGTCAATGTGTTCAAACAGTTTCTGGGCTGCCTTGGACCACAGGAGGAACTGTCACACAGTTGTCAGTCTTCAGCTCTTGCTGACGTGCCTGTAGAAGTCCTACTTGCATGACTTAGGGCCCTGGGGTGTCGACAGGTAAGTTGGAATTTTTTGGTATGAACATTGAGGAACATGGGGAAAATAGATGAATACTTCGTAGACGGAGCAGGAAGGTGTTCGCATATGGAGAAAATGAACAGCCTGCTACTGGAGCAGGGACTCCAACCCCTACAGCATTGTTTTTTGCTTAGCGTGTTATATTCCCTTTTCATATGCCTCAAATTATGGACAACGGAGCAAATTTTTGTTCATATTTAGCAATGATCGTAGAAGGAAGAAAAAAGCCAAAGATGCTGTCAGCAAAATCCAGCTGTAATCTTGCAATCGCAGCTTCTCAGAAATAGTCTCTTGCACTATCAGAAAATACATGTGTGGTCTGATCATAGCCAGAATGTTTGTCTGGAATTTCTCCGCTGTTCTCATCTACGGCTAATGTTTATGACTGCTTTTGCACAGCCTTGGGGGCCCTCTGTCCTACCAAGTATGCCTTTTTCACGAAGGTACGCTAAAGGACTCTAGCTGTAACTAGTTGTCTGGTATTCCGCTTTACTATTGTTGTGCAATGTATTTCTGATACAGAAAATAGACCTGATGTTCAGCAAAAGTTTATATTCCCTAAATTTGTTGAAGAAATAGCAGAAGACTAAGAGAGCTGCAGATAGCTGTTCTGCGGAACATTCAAACCTCAGTGAATAGATGCCTGCAATTTTATGTTGTTCTGATATCCTGCCTCTGTAGCTCACCTGTTTGTGCCAGCATCAAACAACAGATATGGGGAAAAATAATGTACTTCAGGGCTGGATCCTCAGGTCTAAGCTAAGAAAGAAGTAGTTCAAGGCTGCAAAATATTTAGCAGAAATAATCTAACACTGAGAGCATCCAGGAGCTGACACCCTGCAGAGCTGTCAGAGCCCTCGAGTGAGTCCAGATGTGATCTACTCCAGTCTGTGCATGTGCAAATTAAAGTAGAAATATCACTGATCAAAAGAGAAATTTCTACCCCTGCTGCCTGAGATGAGCCCCTCACCACAGAGTAACACTTGCTGTTCTTTCCTAGATTACCAAAAAGACAGGAGGAGTGGAAACAGTAGAATTAAACCTTCTCACAATAATTTTGAGAGGTTTGGTTTAGTTTTTGCCATTTTTGCTTTGGCCATCTAAGGGCCAGGGGAAGTAGGGCGAGGAACTGAGCAAGCAGAGGGAGCTATGACCATCAGTGGTGTCACTCCCTAAAAAAAGGATTCAAGAATGTCCCTGCTACCCCTTGAGCACTTCACGGTGTTCTGCTGATGTCCTTAAGACCCCGGTCCATCAGGTGTCAATAAAACAGTACAAAAGTTTAGTTCAAACACTGGGGAAAGAAAAATATCTCTTTTTGCTAGGCAGTGTACCAGGGCTAAACAAGAGTTCTGTACTGTCATTTGAACTTTGAAGTTTCCATATGGTCTCGGGCAATGCAAATTTTTAATGGCAACTTCACAGCTAATAAAAGGCTAACAGGCAGAGCTGCCATGTCAGTTGCAAGAGATGAAGACCTCCAATTTTTTTTACAGCTCTAATTATGACATGTGCAGTACCTTCAAACCTGGATAGGAAAAATTCATTTCAGCCCCACTGCCAGCCTGAAATAATCTAAATAGCTGCTCTCTGTCTGTTGTATTCGCAAATCTAAACATACTGCACAAGCCCATGGGGTTTGAATTGCATCTGGAGAGAAACCCAAACCTGACCTCAGACCTTAACCCTTCTGTAATTTTATTTTGGAGTTGGGAATTTGTGTCTGGACAATTCCAAATACAAATGACCTTTCCTTGAAACTCTTTTCTCAGTCATTTAAATAAGAATGGCTCTAAAATTCAAGTAATAAACAGAGCTGTCTGACTGCTGCAGTTCTGAGGCCTGATCACTGAAAGAAACAAAAAACTAAGATGGGAGTAGAGTTTAAAGAATTTTATTTTCCATGTATATTTTTCCCCAAAATATTTTGCTTTATTTTGGGTAAACTTCATATATTTCATTTTTCATTCAGGTGGATTGCTTTATTTATTGCCACTCTTTGTCATTTAAAATTTTCGTGTAGCTTTTTTTTTTTTTTTTTTTTTTTTTTTTGCAGCATAGATCTTTTTAAAGAAATGTGGGAATAGCTAGGAAAAAATATTCCTAATAACTTCTTACTTAATCAAACTTGAACCAAATATGCAAATACTTCTCCCTTCCAAGCTTCTATTTTCAAAGAAATCTCATATTTGTCAAAAAAATATTTCCCAGAGCTGGCCACGTGCACCTGCCAGACTGACATTTTTATTTTAAAGCACGCAATTTAGATCCCGTGTGCTCGATAAGACTGACCTCAGACCATAATTTATGTTGCTAATAATGCACTCCTGTAAAAAAAAAAAAAAAAACACAAAAAAAACCAACCAAAACAAAAAAACCCAAAAAAACCAAACAAGGTGAAGCTGAAGGAAAGGTTTTCTTGTCAGATGCCATGTCAGCGAGCGGAATTTGACAGCCGGGAGCACGGGATGAAGAGAAAGGAGCCGGCTGTTATTATGTGTGATGTCCCCCTGTGAAAGGGAGAAGACGGACTAGCTCCTGCTATTTCCCCTCCAGCCAGGGTGCTTCTCCTTGAACTGTGACCCCGAGCCGAGAAGTAATGACATTATTTTGCAGAGTGGAAGCTCAACAGGGCAGGGACTGTCTCTTTATTTGTACTCGTCTGGCACTCAGTGCAACGGAGGCTTGAAGAGACTGTGGCCTCGGGACAGTGCAAACAATCATATAAATAACTCCGCATACACAGGAAAGCCTAGCTGGAAAGTTTAATTGCTGTGACAGTACCAACATCTGCTCTGGTAAAAGCCTACTTAAATTCCAACATTGCATTAGCAATCTGGGACGATTCTCCTTGTATGTTGGCATCTAAAGTATATTTTACGCGGCCTAAAAAACCCCCCTGCTGTCAAGTATTTCAGCTTTGCTACTATCCAACATTTTTATTCCAAACACACATTTTTAAGTGCAGCTGGGGCTAAGTGACCAGCAAATCTGATTACTGTGAGCGTACAATGCCCTGACATCCTTTATGCACTTGAATCTTGACTTACCACAGTGGGGGCTAATGGGAGTTGTGAGGCTAATGCCCTGCGCAGCAGGTTGAGAGCACGGCTTTGAAAATTAACATGGGAGGCTTTCCATCTTCATAAGGCTGCTTTGCTGGCGACGACAGTGATGGGTGGGGTGTAATATTGGGAAAGATCAGACCATGGCACAGGCAGAAATCCTGTGACGCCAATGTAGAGGTTCTTAGGGACCTGAGCTGTTGAGAGGGATCTGAACAGGCTGGATTGATGAGCTGAAGCCAACGGCATGAGGTTCAACAAGGCCAAGTGCCAGGTCCTGCATTTGGGTCACAACAACCCCATGCGTCGCTACAGGCTTGGGGAGGAGTGGCTGGAGAGCTGCCCGGCAGAAAAGGACCTGGGGGTGTTGGTTGACAACAAGCTGAATAAGAGCCAGCAGTGTGCCCAGGTGGCCAAGAAGGCCAAGCATCCTGGCTTGTGTCAGGAACAGTGTGGCCAGCAGGACTGGGGCAGTGATCGTCCCCCCGTACTCAGCGCTGGTGAGGCCCCACCTCGAGTGTTGTGTCCAGTTTTGGGCCCCTCACTACAAGAAAGACACTGAGGTGCTGGAGCGTGTCCAGAGAAGGGCAACGGAGCTGGTGAAGGGTCTGGAGACGAAGTCGTATGAGGAGCGGCTGAGGGAGCTGGGGGTGTTCAGCCTGGAGAAAAGGAGGCTGAGGGGAGACCTTCTCACTCTCTACAACTCCCTCAGAGGAGGTTGCAGTGAAGTGGAGGTCGGTCTCTTCTCCCAGGTAACACATGACAGGACAAGACGAAATGGCCTCAAGTTGCCCCAAGGAAGGTTTAGAATGGATTTCTTCACTGAAAAGGCTGTCTGGCATTGGAACATGCTACACAAGGAAGTGGTGGAATCACCATCCCTGGAGATACTTAAAAGCTGGCTAAACGTGGTGCTGAGGGATGTGGGTTAGTGGTGCTTTTGTCAGTGTTAGGTTCACAGTTGGACTCAATGATCTTAAAGGTCCCTTCCAACCTAGACAATGCTATGATGCTTTGATTCTATGAAGAGGACTTGAAGTCTGACTTCTTTCTCAGGAAATGAATATTATCTTAAAAAATTGCACTGATTAAAAAAAGAGGTGACAGAGAATTACCATAACAAAAAAAGTTTTTCTTTTATTCATCACGAAAAGGATGGTTGTGGGGGTAAAACAATACACTGGGAGTTAGAAGATTTATTCTCTGGGCTTTCCACAGATTCTCTTAATGATCTTAAGGACAGACACATTTCTTCCCTCCCACCCTACTGCAGGAGCCAGTTAAATTATAAGTTCTTTGGGGAAGGGGTGATCCCTTGGTATGTGTCTGGTACAATGACACCCTGGCCCATGAACATATGGTGATATTTTTAATAGCTCCACAGTGAGATTTGTTGTAAGAATGGCTCGGTGAGAATATAACGCTTGCGCTGGGTGGGAGGTCAGACTAGATAGTTTTAATAGCCCCTCCTGAACATGAAATATATTGTCAAACAAAAACACAGGGATACAGGCAGCAATTATTTTCATAATGAGAACTGGTGATTGTGTGGCCAGTGTTGAGCAAAAATAAATGAGAGCCGGAGACTAATAGCAGGCGTCTGTAGCACTAAGAGGAACAAATATTCCTGTAAACAGAATTAGTATTTGCTAACACTTCGTATTCCCGCAGCGTTTCGCAGAGGTGGCACCTCCCTTTTGCAGAAGGAGCAAGCAGGGAGCGGAGATGAACTGGTTGCCCAGAACCATGCAGCGTTGTGCTGGGTAAAGGCTGTTGGACCACCTCTGCCAGCCTGTCTTCTCCCCTCAGACCTTGCACATCTGGAAGGGCTGATGGGGTGCCCTTCTCCTTGACCCACGCTGCTCCCACTCTCCTGTCATCCTGGGTGACACCCTGGCTGTCTCTGACAGCCACTTTCCCTCCCGTCAGTGCAGACTGGCAGCAAGTCCCTCCAGCTCCTGCCGGCCCCATTTCAGGTGTGGGGTCTTCTCAGGGCAGGCTGGACAGAGGGAGCTCCAAATCAAGCCTGCGACAACCTTTACCTGCAGCTTCACTTTGGCTCTGAATGTGCACCTTTGACAAGCCCTTTCTCAGAAATTGCCAGCGCTGGTACACGCTTGGAGGTGCGAGAGTGTGATTGTGCATGCCTGCATGTGAAGAGATAGGAGAACGACTCAAATATACATTTTTATTGCCCTAATAGTCTTCTTGCTCTTTTTTCCCTGACCTTAATTGATTTTACACTGACTTCTTTTTCTTGGAAAGCTTGTTTGATTTTGGATCATTATTCTTTTGCCTTTCATTGCACACATCCTCACTGGGTACATTTTCAGTTACTCTCACTGGCTACTTGAGACCAATTTGCAGACACCACGTACAGTGTCTCTAAGGCCAGGAGCCAAGTTCCCAGCAGATGTAAATAAGGAGCTGTAATAATTTACACCAGCAGATTATCTGCTATGACACTAAATCTCTCCTTCCTCCGCTCCGTGATACAGGATGCTCTGTTCTACCGCATGCAATAACAGTAAAATGTTGGTAAGATTAAAGGCCCATTCTAGTAACCTTTTACAATCTGATTTACTAATTGGGCCATGGGACTCACAAAGCAGTGTGATTCTACCCCAACTACTAATTATCTGGCACTCAAATCCCAAATTAAAGACCTTATGCAGATGATTGGAGTCTTAGGGGGATGTGGTTCTCTCCTGTCATTTTAAGGAGACAGACTCTTTCATATACTGTATGTACAAAAATGGGAAGAAGATGACAGGAGCAATTTTGCTTCCTTGCTATTAACATTCATAACACCCATGTTATCTGTGCGAAAAAAAAAAAAAAAAAAAAAAAAAAAAAACACACACACAAAAAGGAAAAAGAATTATACTACAATAGCGATGTTTTGGCAGTCTGTGAACAGCTGCACTTATAAAGGGCTATTAATAGATTAAGATCGTGTCTACTGTACTCCCAACAGTTACCTAAGGATCTTGAAGTGTACTCGTCATAATAGCAATGCTCAGTACTTATAGACTTTTACATCTCCAAAAGTACTGTACAAACATTAACTAATTGATCATCAGCGCCACAGTGATCTGTCAACATTAATCAGAAATACCTTTTGAAAACAGACCAATCCTATAGTTAATTTGTTCAGGTGGCAGATCTATTCTGTAGAGGGCCTTACAGTCCAGGGGCTGAGTGCCTTTGTACAGTAAAATTAAGCGTTACAAGAAACGCCTGTCATGGGTGCTCTATTTTCTTATTTTGACCTCACGGGAAGAAATATTAGAAAGTGGAACATTTCCTCAGTAGAGGTTTTTGTATTGCATGTGAAGGTATTATTTGTGTTTTTTAAATATATGCATTCATATAAATCTATGCTAAAGATATTGGCAAAAATTTATGTAGTTTTTGCAGTAATTTTTGCTTCGTAGATTAACATCCTTCAGCCATGTCCTTAAATGATTGCATTGTATTAATATTAATAATATTAGCAAACAGAAAGTCAAGCTCTCCAGAGAATTTTAATCGCTTGCGTCCCCTTAAATAAACATATACACAGGTCCTTAACTATGTGATCATATAGTATTTTTCTGAATGACCTGGTCTCACTTGGTCCAGAAATGCCATGATAAAGCATGTTTTTTCCTCTTTCTTATGCAGTGTGTGGGTTGGTTTGGGTTGTTTCTTTTTTTTTTTTTCTTTTTTTTTCCTGAACACTATCTAGCCAAACTTTTCTCTTCATTTCCATATGGGATTTTCTGTCACTCTAAGTGCTTCAAAAATATTAATGCACTCCAGCTGTATTCCAGTGCAGGGTGGAGGATGAGAAAAGAGTAAGATGATTTAAGGTTTCTTGTGCATTTAACTATCGCGTGCCTGATTTTTGCAATCTTACTATAATTATGGTTTTAGGGAGGATTTTTGCACGCAGTTTACTGGATTTTCAGGAATGAAATTAATAAAAAACCAAAATCTCATTCCTTGGCATAGTATTAAAACCTACATGATTTGAGTTACATTTCAGAGACTCTTGTCACTAAAATAAGGGATAACCACAATAGCAGAGAAGCTCCTCTTAAGGGGTGGTTGGCACACATTTTGCAGGTCCCAGGAGGCTCTGTGCTGCAAATGTGGCTTACAGAGTTCCCACTGGTGCAGTCTCTGCAGGATGTGAAAAGGAAGGAGCAACACGCCAGTAAACCAGCTGCTCATGGGTGTGCAGACTATCAGCGTCTGTTGGTTGTACCAAGCACTGACTGAGTCCCCATTCAGACACCACCAGGGTGAGTGGCTTGGCTGGATGACCAAAAATATCAGCGATTCTGAACTGCTGTTCATTTTTCTCTATTTATTGTGACTCTGCCAATGAAAGGATCTTATTCCAGTCTTTTCTAGTGCTGCTCACAGACTTCTTGCCCAGAGAGTCTCTTTCTTCCCTCCTATTCTCAGCCTTCCACTTCCCTCCTTTCTTATCCAATTACAGTATCTCCTCTTGGATCTTCTTTTCCCCCCACAGATTTGCTTTCACACGCTTCCCAGTAGTCCTAATCCCATCCAACCGATTTTGTTCTCACGGTCCATCTTGTTGCCTCTTGCTTGTTATCTGACCTCAATTTCCTCACTGGCCCCTGGTCCCATGGTGGCGTTACACCCTTCCCCCGTGTCCCACATCTCTGTGATGCACACAGAGCACCCGGCTCCCTTACCTCCCTGCACCCACTCTCAGTCTGTACTCTCAAGCTCCCATTTCCAGGGCAACTGCTCTGTCTTTGTGCTTCTACTCCCTACATTGTCCTCTTTTCAATCTGGTTTTAAATCAAATATATGCTTCGTCCTTCCAGCTTGACTATCCGTAGAGACCAAAGGAACTTTTTCACTTCTGATTGCAGAGCCTGCATCATACCAGGCTAGGGAAACATAGATATGTTCTTAGAGGATTATCTAGTTTGTTTCTTTTTTTTCCACACCTCAAGGGCTGTGGAAATTCAAACTATGCCTGGGCATGATGAAGAACTCCTCAGGCTGACTCTAGAACTGAAAGCAGTATGACAGCATCAGCAAGGTGATGATATGGAGGGTGACCACCTTAAGCCTCTGTTTTGTCTCAGTATCACTACTCTTCCCAACACTCATTTTCTCTCCACCTAACTCAGAACTGGCTTAGATTTCCCCAACACATCACTGAATCATCATGTTCAGATTCGCTTTCTTCATTCAGTGGAGGGTGAGCTACATCACATCAGCCCAGGGAATGGTGGTCAGCAGTGAGACACCTGAGGAAAATGCTTGGCTCTTCAAAGAATCATATAAGTTTGAAATTACTCATTTTAAGTTACATGTAACTTTTAAGCATGTGTTTTGACCAAGTCTTGGTATGTAGTAGTGTAGTCATGCCCCAAAGAAAGAAAGGGTACCCAAAGACTTAGAGTCAGTAATAGTTATTAGGCATCTCATGAAGGTCTCTTGCTCACCATGTATACAAATAATCAGTGATATTCAGATAGGCTTCCAAGAGCTGAGCCTCTCCAGTGGAGCACATCCAAACCTCCCAAGTCTGCATAAATCCCAGGAGAAAGTGAAATTCCTGACAATTGTGTGAATTTCAGCTTCAAGTAATACAAGTAATACATTTATAATCCCTGATGGAGTCTTGGAGTGAAAATGAAATTAAAAACTTTCTATTGGAGACTAGGGATAGCTGTAAGTCTTAAACACCCTTGGAGAGGCTTTTTTTTTATTTAAATATATAGTTTGCCAGTCCGTCGGGAACCGTCTATGTATCACTTGCAAATTCTGCTTTGATTCTATGAACTTTCTGTATATTTCTACCTTTGTGCTATCTTTTGGTGTATTTGCTAGATGAAATCACACCAAGTCTGTAGCTGAAGGGGAAAATGAATAGAGATCTTCTGAAGCCCGGGTCAGACCTCTTTCCATTAGACAGCCTCTCTACACACCACCAGTTAAAGTGGATTTTTTTGCTTGTTGTGATGTCAAAATACAGGTCACTTCAATGAAGCGAATCCAAAACTTTATGGGTTTAGCTTTGAAATTTCTCAGCATTCATAAATGAAATGGATACTACAAAACTCTTTTGTTTACAATCCTGTACTGTGGGATAAAAAATAGCCTAGTGAATTGTCACAGAGAAAATGCAGCCTCTTTCCTCTCTGTTTTGACTGAGTGCAAAATGCAACTGAAGCACCTTTTTTATTTAATGTAGTCTAATGATTGGCTAACCTTAGATTCGGGGATCCAAAAAATCCCCACCCAAAAACCTGTTGAGAAACAAGTATGTTCCTAGGAAAGAGGCTTCTTACCAAACAGATTTTAATCCATGTATAACTTGTTTTTAGAGAAAAGAAGCTCCAGGACATAAAGAAAAAAAACAGGTGTTTTTTTTGTTGCCTCCTCCCGGAAAACAATTTATTTGTCTGTCAGTACTTAGAGTACTCAGTATACACTGTTTTCCAAATTTTCAACTAGTCTGTCCACCTTTCCTTCCTTCCTTCCTTCCTTCCTTCCTTCCTTCCTTCCTTCCTTCCTTCCTTCCTTCCTTCCTTCCTTCCTTCCTTCCTTCCTTCCTTCCTTCCTTCCTTCCTTCCTTCCTTCCCTCCTTCCTTCCTTCCCTCCTTCCTTCCCTCCTTCCTTCCTTCCTTCCTTCCTTCCTTCCTTCCTTCCTTCCTTCCCTCCTTCCTTCCCTCCTTCCTTCCCTCCTTCCTTCCTTCCCTCCTTCCTTCCTTCCTTCCTTCCTTCCTTCCTTCCTTCCTTCCTTCCTTCCTTCCTTCCTTCCTTCCTTCCTTCCTTCCTTCCTTCCTTCCCTCCTTCTTTCCCTCCTTCCTTCCTTCCATTTGAAACACATTTCCAGACCGTGAACAGCAAATTAGACACAAGTTTGTAGTGGTAGCATAAAATACCTGGGTAATTTCAGAAAAGTTTATCTTCAACCTCGAAAGGAGCAGCATTGTGATGCAGAAAATTGCCGCGCATAGATTCCTATTTCATTTCTACAGCCAACACAGACACAGAAGCAACTGTATTTTAAATGGAGTTACTTCCAAGCTGTTATGATGGATATTTTATGGTGGTTTCCATCATAGAAAACACTAAGAATGGAGCACAAGGATGGGACTGGCAGTGCAGGAGCACTTTGTTGTTTATGCCGTGTTAAGGAGGGGTGTGAGACGACCTGTGTGTAAGACTGGGAGTAAGGCAGCTTCTTAACTCCCTAACTGGGAGTTAGCCGGAGTCAGCAAGGCTGGCTTTTTGCTGATTTCCTTGATGCTTAAGGCAGGAAATAGACTTCATTTTCTGCCTTAATTATTCTTATTTGTAAAATGAGCATGAAAATATTTTTCTGCTTTAGAGGACAGATATGTGGGTTAAGACCGAAGACTAAAGACTGAAAAGCTGAGACTGAAGATATGGTAACAAGTAATATCACTATCCCGCTTCAGGCATCCTATTCCACTCTTTATAGGTTTGCAAGTTACCTTTTGATCATTTCTAAGTGCATATCTCAACACGGGTTGCATTTCACGCAAAATAGTGTTAAGAAACACTGAGATTTGCACGCGCAGCTCATGACTGGACTCCTAGTGACCAGGAGGAGCAACTCTCAGATCTCAGGACACCACCAGGATCTTTTCCAGTGAACCCAACCGTGGGCTCTGTTTCTAGCAGACGTTCGAAGCACACGGCTCTGGTGAACACCAGTTCTACTATCTTCTGTTAGGGGCTCTGCTGACTCCAGCATAAAAACACTGTGTCTCCTTGTAAAATGTTTGCTGTGTTTCAGCTGTTATAGTAACTAAGTAAATCAAATCTCTGTTCTTGGATGCTTTCCCTCTCTCGATCCCAGACTACTCTTTCAACTCGCTGTCCCTCAAGGATTCTGTTTCAGTGTTAATATTTTATGCATTTAACCATGATAAATAAAGAATATAAACATGGAACATGAATGCATTCCTGAAGGATAAAATAGCACTACGAAAACCCAATTTTCCTTTGATTTTGACAAATTATTTCTTAAGAGACTAAAAGGTGTACCTAAGGAAATGCCTGCCAGTCAAAAGTTTAAATGAAAAACAGAGCAAGAAAACATGCAGAGCTTTAAAGATCTAACTAACTTTGTACAAAAGATACCTTGGGGAAGTAAAAGTAAGACTGGTATGTGTCCATTAAAAGATGCACATGTAACCTTTGATTTCTTTTTTGCAGAGGACTTTGAGATGATAGGAAGAAGATGTTAAGAAAACGGGATTACATCAACCATACAGGGACTGGGGGAGAAGTCAGTCACTGAAAACACTTGTCTCATTTCTTGTCCAAGATGTTTCAAGTGCTCTGAATCTAGTAAACCTGACCCATTAAAAAAGTCTCCAAATAGTAACCACTGATATATTTAAAGATTTTTCTGTATGGAAGAGGAAATCCCGGTAGTGTTGCATTTCTTGGAAGAGAGATTCTGCAAATATTAAAAAAAAAATTTTTTTTTAAAAAAAAAGGAAAATAAAACCTGCAGAAAATACCGAGAATACTTTATATACTGGGTGGAAGTGAGGAAACAGAGAAATGATGTAGAAAGGTCTCTGTAGCCTGGTCTCTTCATTTCCTATGGTGGAACAAAGGCTTTTGGCCATCTGGGGGAAAACTTACAGTTCTTTGGAGGTGTGATGGAGCCAGACTTTTAGTTCAGGTCTAATGCCAGTGTGAGATGTTAATGCCATCTGATGCTTTACTCTGCCTATTGCATGTCTTCCCTCCATCATTTCACAGACGTTAAAGTCTGCTATATGTCCTCCTCTAGAAGGTGAGCAGCCAGTGGTAACAACGTAGAGTTACGGCATCATTTCTAACTTGTTTTAGCAAAGGAAGAAAAAAAAAACCTGATCCTGAGATATTATGAATTTTGAAATAACAAAATCCCACCTAGGACTCTGTAACGAATACTAAAGCTGGATGGAGACCTTGCATTTTACATTATAAATTGGCACAAATGATGCCACTTATAGCGCTATGGCAGGCTTCAGCAGGAGGCTTACAAATGCCACTTGTAATTAATAAAACCTCCGATCTCGAATACATTTCGCAGTTTGTTCCTGGGGAGAAGTACTTTGCACTTTTTGAACTTTCAGGCTGATGGGCTGAGACCACAATTGGTGCAGTTTCTTTTCAAGTGGATAATCCAGTACACGGCTGAGCAAATGACAAACCAGATGCAGAATGAAAGGTACCCCTCGGGGCTCGGAGAACCGGAGAAACAATGGAATCCGCAGGACATTTCTAGTGAATCAGACCCTTGTTCTCCTCCACAAAGGAGGAGGAAAAAAACCACGGTGACACATAAAACATGTGGCAACAAATTGATGGCAACTTCTACAAAATGGGAACATGAACTACATGGCATGTGGATAAAAGAGAAAGCATCTGCAAAACATGTGAGAAAAATCATGAATATAATTCTAGCAATTATGATTATAGTGTTGTGTACGCTACTGCACTTAATTACAATTCTCTGTTCTTTTCATGCTATGGAAATGGACTAAATGGACGACAAAATATATCTCAAAAGACAAGCAATCTGTGGCATGAATAGGAACCTCCTTTATCTTAATACAATGAGGCCTACATTTCACAAACATGGCAGCATCTCTGTGATAATTCTTCAGAGCAGAATTTTGATTATAAAATGAACATTGTGAAAAAAATTAGCAGCCTTTATTATTCCATCTGAGAACATGAATAGGATTATTAGGAGTATTAAGAAGAGTTGGTTGGGTTTGTTTTTTTAAAGAAAAGTAGTTTAAGAGTTACATTAAAATGATAATCTTTCCTTTTCCTAAAAAATTCCAGTGTTATTGTATTGAAAGGGAAAGAGAGGTGATTTAAAAAAAAAAAATAAATCTTCATTTACATGCTTAGCACTTTTCTCATTTTACTTTATTAGAATGAGAAGGTGTGTAAGTTTTGTAGTTCACACATACTCAGTTAAAAGTTAAAACAACAGTCATAATCATTAATCTCAGACTGTGAACCAGAACAGTTCGTCTGTATAGATCTGGGAAATATTTTGCAAATAATGAATTCTGTTTAGGAACATTGGTCTAGAAGGAACCCCTCAGGGAACTGAATTAATTTGCAGGGGGGGTTTTTTTGTATACATTTAAAAATGTACACGCATGTTTTAAGTGCTGGTTTCAGGCAGTTCAGATGCTCCACTGAATTAAATGAGCCAGCGCAGATTTACAGGACCTGAAGAAGTAAGCCATTACACTTATTGATAGGGGGAGTTACACAAAAGCGTGGTGTTGTACAGCGTAAGGATTTCAGTGGCGCGGATTTGGGACAATGGCATACTTGGGAATTACGAAGCGGCGAGTTACACAATTCTCTGTAAAGACGCACTGATAAAACTTGACAGTTCATTGCCCCATCATGTACACTGCAAGCCTCGTTCATTTTATAGAATTCTTTTGAGTGTTTAAAAGTGCAATGAGTTGGATAACTTGACTCTTAATAACTTACGAATTCTAGTTGTATATTTGGAGATGAAGACTTTGCTGCGTGGGAAAGGTGCTGGAGGCTGTAAGGGCTAGGCCGTCTGTCTCCAGAGTCAGGAAAAATGTTGTTGAGCCTGGATGACTCTCTTTGGGGTGGGAATAGACTGAACAGTGAGATGGGTGAGGACTGAGGGAGAAGGAGGCTGAATCTGAACCCTGAAATTTTAACAGTGGTAGAACAAACTACAATATCAGTACAGCTCTTGGTGAATGCTATGAAAGTATGTGTGTGTCTGGGTAGTGGGGGGAACTAGAAGATGCAAGACTGTAAGGTGAGAAGGAAGAAGGCACCAGGAAGTGTCAAACTTTGGACAATTTGGCTTATCTAAGGGGGAAAGCAAGGAAGGAGGAGAGAGGCTATGAAGAAGGGAGAGCAGGGTGTGAGCAAGGCAGAGAGAACACACAGCCTGGAGGAGAAGATGGATGTACTTGCAGGGACATATCAGCCTACCGGGCTGTACTGGCCATATTGGCCATTCCCAGACCTACTACCGAGGAACACTCAAGAAAGTAAACGGACAGAGATATGCACATAAATGGGCTTTTTATGTAATTTACTCATGGATTATTCGTTTTTTTTATCTGCTCAGAAAGGCCTATGAAGGCTGGAGGGAGAGTTATTTACTATTAAGTGAACTTTTTTCAGGTTCCATTGTGAAGCCGCACACTTCCTCCTACAAAAAGCATGCTTAAACTAATGGGACTTCTACTGAGTTCTGTAGAAGTCTTAAGAGCCATGGACAACTAGGATCATGCTCTTTGGAGTACACCATGTAAGGGTACGAAACCCAGCAAGGAGTGGACAGTGTCCTAACCCTGCTGGAGCACGCTAGGTTTGTGAGTGCCCATGTCTAGTGAACTACCATTCAAATACATCTGGACAGCTATTCAGTGTCCACCCAGCAAAAGCTCTATGTAGGCTGTGTTTGAGTTGGTAAAACCTGGTCTGAAATTCTTTCTTAAACACTTTTCATTATAAATTTAAATTCCAGATTTTCCGTACAGTTCAACTAGACTTCTCTTGATCTTCACCGTCTACTATAAGTCATTGGTAAAGCTGGTACTCCCTTATATGACATATGGTAGGAGAAAATTAACCCTTCTTCTTCTGGGCGAATTCAGGATAATGTAGACCATTGCAAATGTCCAATATTTACATTGAAAAATTAATTAACATTCAGATTTCCTCTGTGCCACTTGCTGTTTATTTATCAGCACCTTTTTCTTTAGTCTTCCTTCTCTGATCATCTCATTTATGAGCAAACTGGTCCCTTTTGCTACAGAGCTTACAAAAGCTCACATCCTTGCTTGAGGTCATCTAGCCGAGCATTTCTTTCACCCCCTACTGCCTTGCACAGAGACTTTGTCTAGACTTACAAACACAAGCTAACTGAGATTGATTTATCCCAGTCTGGACAAGCTGTACAGCTCTCAATCTCAAATTTGATCTCTTCCTGTCTGTATTTTCTTGGACTCATCATAACCCTCCCTCTGTAATCAAGATAGCCATGTTTCAGTGCTGAGTAGCAGGACTCCAGAACCTAACACACGTTTTTCACTGTTTGATTAAACTTGTGTTTCACCAACAGTCTGAGAAGGACTTATCACCAGAGGCTATTTAGTTTTGTACATTCTGTTAATATTTTTTTAAGGGAGAGAAATTTTTTCCTCTGCAGTACTTAGTCCTTGACAATAAACAAAAGATGGTGCCTTTTTTTTTTTTTTTTTGGCCATGGACAGACACATCTAGGAAAAAGCTGACTCCTAAAAAGTTAGTTTGAACATATATAATCAGATTACAATAATTTAATTAAAGCCCATTTAAAAATCTAATGTTTATTATTAGCTTGCGTACTTCCTAATTAATTTATAGGCTTTTATTTTTTATGGCAAGAATCCAATCATTACAAAGCTGTGGAACTTGATACATATACAAGCAAAGAAATGCATTTGCAAACTTTGTTTAAAGAGAGAATTGTCAGAAATGTCAGAGAATAACATATCACAAAAGAGAAAGAATAACTTCGCTTTTAATGATGTAGTGCTTCTCTTCCTTGTTAATATATTAAAGATTACATTACCAATTTTGGAGGGCAAGAGGGGGGACTGCATTTAAAAAGCATAGGGCTGTGTAATGTCTTCAACGCCAAGAGATTAAGAAGTAAAATCAATATGTCAGTGTTCACCCAATGCATTGTCTTTTCCAATTTTTCATGTGGACACCAGAAATAGATTCTGATCTCAGTTGAACCCTGATCCTGGAAACACTATCCTTACCCACAAAGTAAAATAATTAAACTGATTTTGAATGAATAGTTGTTGTATAAAATGGGACTCCTGAATGCAAACATTTTTCTAAAGATTTTCTGGGACTACGATGTGTACTTAATTAGGTAGTATACTTATGTCTGAATTAATGAGTTAATTACATAGTACCCTTACAGATGCATAATGTCTACTAAAAAGGAATCGGCCCTGTTAATACAAAATGTTATTCCATTAGTTCTGATTTCTGAAGAGGTCCTGGTATCTTGATCTCTTTCTTGCTGCCTCAGAAATCAGTGGAATTCTTGCAATGATTTTAAGAGGCATGGAATGTCAGAAATAAGCATTTCTGATGTTTTCTGGTTAGGAAATAAAAAAAGTGTAACACATATATAGCCTACACAGCTTTAAATCAGGCTTTCCTAGTCTGAAAGTCAAATACAGGCACTATGAAAATAATGATACTGTAGTTACTTGGGGAATTCAACCCAAGGGGAACCAATTTTATTGTAAAGATCATGCTTTTAATCCACCTCTACCTGAGTGCCAGATGGTCGAACCAAAGAAGCAACACATTAAACAGATGGACTTGGTATCTGATTCACAATTACTAGAGTTGCTTCAGGTGGAAGGTTACTTCCACTGATCAGAGAAAATGATTTGTTCCCAGATGGTAGCAAAAAGTTGCCCACTCTGCTCTTTTAGTATTAAAGGTTCCCACTTATCTTTCAAAGTTAGGCAGCAGCATTAAAGATTTGATCCCAGGCCCACGGAAGGTAGCTATGGAGATCGATAGGTTTTGGATCAAGCCTTAAAGGTAGACAGTAAAGACTTAGGGACACGAAGTTTTAAAGGTATGCAAGCCGGGTCACTAGGCTCTGCTCAAAGGTTGAGCAAGAAAAAACACTGGACATGACAGAAGAAACCATGGGACATAAAAAACTACAGTGTGAGAAGTTGGCCAAAGCTTGCAGGGATGGATGGATGGATTTCATACGTGGTTAAGGATGAGTTAGGTGAGAGGCAGCCAAACCCCACAAATATATGGACAGGGGTGCTGAGGGCCTTTTGTGGAGCAGAGTACCCATGCAACAGCAGCAGTAAGAGCACATAGGGCTGAGATTATATGACTAACCATACCAGAAATATGGTATTTGGGTGCAGATTTGGCAAAACTGGAGCCAATAGGGAGGAACAATTAGGTGCGGATTGTTTATTTGTGAAGAAACAAGGACAGAGAAAGGGTGGACGGAGGAAGAACAAACAGAGAAATGGAGAAGCAGTGGGATACAAAATGGGGATAAACTTGAAACCTGACCTGGAGCCTGAAGCTGGAGCGGAAAGCACAGGATGGGGCCATCAATGCTACTGAAGTCCATGGGACATTCTGCAGCTTCTGCTTCTGCAGGTGTTGGTAAAGGTGTCGGTTCCCTGTTTGTACTGAAGTGAACCACCACCTGTGTTCATACCCATTGTGTGCATTGGGATTACGCATTCAGCCTTGATGAGGGCTGGACCCCAAAATGGGAAAAGCAGCAGGCTCACAGCTAGCAGAGCAAGAGAGTAGGAATCCTCAGGTATCAAAGACCAGCAGATGTGTCTTTCCTTTAACAAAAGTGTCAGAAGTATTTAAAATAATCTTAGTAGATAATATAGGCCAGTAGAGCTGAAAACAATAGAGCTCTATGAAAAGCAATAAAGCTTCATTAAACCTTGTTCAGGCTTCTACAGACAACCATGCATTAGTTACCAGCTGTACATAACTATTTAGTCAAAGCATCTATTTCAGTCACAATTTCCCATCAAAGGGATAAATGGAAGCATTGTTGTGATGGATTCAACAAGTTGGCTCTGTAGATTTCTCTGCATCCAGAGGTTAGAAGTGGGTATTGTTCTGAACGTAGCTCATGCTTTCCCAAAGCTGACACAATTAAATTGGATTCCCCAGTCCCTTCTCACATCTCATGTGCTCATGACATTTGCATTAACTCACAGGCTAGAAAGAAGAGACTTTGTCTTGGTACCCAGATTAAAATAAATAAAGGTGATTATTTTTTATGTATATAACATTTTTATATATATGTATATAAACACTATATATTCTTTTGAGGTCAAGCCAAAGCAAACAATCTCTTGTCAAGTAATACATATTTCCTTTGAAAGAGCATTCAGGCCGATAAAAAACATTTGATTTAAATGAAAATAATACTGTTCATTTTAACTTTGTTTCTTCATTTGAAACTCCATCACTCTTTTGAAATTCTTAGTTTCTGAAACAGAATTCCAACTGAAAAACAAAGAATTAAAAGACCTGTAATGAATATCAATCTTTGGAACTTTTAAAGGTTTTCCTCTTCCTATTTTTGACTATGGTTATTCTCTCAAATAGTGAATCTCAAGAATATGCTCTTAGTCCCTCACAAATTATGTCTGCTCACACCAAATCTCCCTCTAACTTCAAAAAAAGCAGCGTTTGTACCATCTGATTATCTGCATTTATCTGCACGAGAACAAAGACGAAAACTTACACAAGTGTTGGAGAGATCATTTGACATCAGATGGATGCACGACATACTGCGCTTTGAGGTTTTTTAGAAATAACAATGAAATTTTACTCCCCAGCCCAACTGCTAAACTTGGTCCAGCTGTAATTAAATCCAACCTTTTGTTGCTCAAACCGGTCAGGTTTCTAAACTACATCAGCTTCTTAGACTGATATTTCTGTTCAATAACTAGGTTTAGACAGGCAGGAACCGCTGCTTCTCTTCGTCCTAAGGGACTGCTTTGGTTTCATACAAATACGGCCTGTGAGAGTAAAGGATAAAATAACCTTTTTGCCAGAAAAGCCTGGAGAAAGTCAATTCCCCTTTGTAAATAAAGGGTAAAGACCAAGTTATTTAGTTCTTTTCAGGAACAGTTTGCATCTGTTTCAGGTGCATCTGCCAGCAGAGATAATTTTAAATGCAAGTGCTTTGCAACTTTGACAGTGATATTAGTTATAAAATGCTGAAACACAAACACAACAATAGATTGAAAAATCTGAAAGGAAATTGCGGTGATCAAGAATGGGAGAAAAATATTTCCTTATTGAAGATGTGCATTTTCTTTGGCTAAATATCCTGTTGAAATTGCCTTAGCTCAGCCCGTTTGTTTGTATTGAAAGGGGGGCAATAAAGAATTTAAATAATAAAGATAACATAATTCTTCTTCAGATGTGATCTACTTCAGAGTAGAAATAATGAAGACTTTTCTTACATAGAATAGTTGTCTGGGGAGGCAGCGAGGGTACAGGGCAATGCTACAGCTGCGTGACGGAGACGGCATCACCTTGCAGATTTACTGCACCACATCAGAAGCAGATAGAGGAGAAATGCAAATGGCTTTTCAGGTGAACAGGTGAGACATGACATTGACCAGACACTTTAAAGATCGTTTACAAAAAGAGAGAGGATTGGTATGACCTTCTCCTGACTCTGATGTTATTTATTCTGTAGCGACAAGTTAGTGATTCTCTATGGCAACCGCCCCGGGTTCAGGAGTACCCGTGGCTCCCCAGGGACTCACTTGAAACAACCCCTCTTTCCATGCAATCCTTCACTGCCTCTCAGAGTGGTGTAAGAAGTAAGGCTATGAGGGGGACTATAGAATAAATATGATAAAAAGCTTTATTGCTGATATCTTAATTCACAGACAGACCTGCATCTGGGATAGAGGAGAAGCAGCAACGGGAAGGCAAAGGATACGAAGAGCTGACAGGCAAAGGAAAGGGAGGCAGGGAACAGAAACAGTGGATTGGCAAATGGAGATATTTATAGTGGCTCTATGGCCTCCTGCTTCAGGGGCCAATTTTCTCTGTGGGTCTGGAGAGTGTCTCTGATAAGTCCCAGAGTCGGCCAGGGCTTGGAGCTGGGTCTGTCTGCACCTCGTCCTTAAACAGAGGGCCCTCCAAACCACCAAAAGGGCTTGACAAACATAGAGTTAAATTTTATAAGGATATAAAGGAGACCCTCAAGCTTTGCAAAACAGAGAAGCCACAGCACTTGTTTAGTAAAGAAGTAAAAAGGTTTGAAACAAATCCCCTCCCCACCCAGTCTCTCTCATAAAAGAAGTCTCTTTCTTCCCACCTTCCTATTACAAGCTCTGGGTGAAGAACCTTCTCGTTCTTTCCATCACTCTGACCCCTGTTTGTGTGTTTGTCCACTGGCTCCCAGTGCTTGCAGCAGCCCATCTCCCTCCCCGTTTGCTCCATTCTGCTCTCTTAGTTCTCTCTCCCCAGCCTGGGGCGCAGCACCCTCCTGTCCTGCTTCTCAGCCACATTCAGTGACAGGACACAACAGACAAACACTGACCCCAATGTCCTGGGATGCAGGGACTCCTGGCAGGGTGCTGGGCAGGGGATACCTCCCTACATAGTCCCACGGAAGATAAGACACGGGGAAACGCTGAGGCCTGTAGAGCGGGGGATGGAGTCCAGCTGGGATATGTTGCACAGCTAACATATCACCAGACACATATATCCAGGTACCGAAATCCTGTCCTTCTATCTATGTTTAAGTAATATGAGTACAACATTTTATTTCCCTGCATTTACTCTACCTGGTTGATTACAGCTGCACGAAACGAGTTTCAGCCTGTGGGTTTTATATTCTTGGTCCTTTGCATACGATTTTCTGCAGTGTTAATGCATTATGAGAAACTGCTGTTGCAGAACTTTCCCAAAGGTGTGATCATGTCTATGTATTTTAAATTAAGAGTTTGCAAGGCAAGAAGGACTTCTCCAGTTGTATACTCTGCATCCACACTTAGGATAGGCCAGTGATTTGAAGAGAAGAAAATGTATATGTAAAAAACAATGCTTTATTTTAGAAGACATCCATTAAAAATGAAAGTGCTCTGGAAACATTAAGTGCAAATAATTTACAAGACCACATGCACCTGAAGCCATTGTTATCGTTTCCTGCATCATGTCATGCAGTGGAACAAAAGGAAAAGTTTGAAATTTCCACTTTCTGGTGTAAAGTATTTGTCAGTGCTGACTCTCCAGCACCAAGAGGTCTCTTACCACAGGAGAGAAACCTATCAGCACTGAATCATGGGAGACAGTTCAGTTGTTTGTCCAAATTTTGATACAAATTAAGATTATCGTAAAAGCTTCTCATCCCTTCCTATCCATGGAAAAAAAAAAAAAACAAACATCCATGGGCGTATTTAAAGCATTCATTGCTTTGAATATGCTTCAGCCAGAAGGAATTGCTAAATTCATTTTTACTGGGCTGGACTTCTTATCTATCACAGCCCACGAAATGTCACCTAATGTACTCCTAAACTGATCTGATGGTCAGTCATCAAGTAATCAATACGTTGTTTAGAGCAAATGTGATACAAACATAACCCATTGCATATGGGGAGAGAAGGACAATTTTATCTTCCTGATCCCTAGCTGAGGTCCAAAGCATGCGATGATACTCTCGCGATACTGTAAGTACTATAAAAATGACAAGGACAGAACTTCCTGCTTAAACCCAACTCTTAAAGAACAGTCATCATCCAGGATGGTCTGAAAGCCTACACTTCTCTGCACACAGTAGCATATAAACATGTATATAAAACCTCTCAAATGCCTCTCTCAGAAACTTTGCACATGAAACCGGCCATAAGACAAGGACAAAAGTGAGAGTGAACCTTATATGACCAGTAAAGTATGACTGCAAGTTGCTCGTATGGTGGTACGAAATCCTTATCAGATAATTTTCTTTTTTCACTTCAAGCCTCTCCTCAAAAGAAAAGACATCAGCAACAACACCCAGTTTCATGTCCCATGGATAAACTGTGTAAAAACAATTAAAAAAGCATCAGTTCATTTCACATTCATGGGGCGTGCTCCAAGCTCTGAAATAGCTCAGAGGTGGACAGAGGAGCTGTAGCTGCCCAAAGTTCAGGGCTTGTATATAAATACTGAGATTATCACGTCTTAGAGTTTCTTCTTCCCACCCTCTGTAAATATGTGCTTCTCATTACTCAGTTCATAAATTGTCTTGTTGATAAGGATGCTGTTACAGTGCTGGATTGGAAAGAGGGGAAAGGATTCAGTTACCTAAACACCGAAAATAACACTTTAGACGTGCTAGGTTATCCAAAACATCCCCCTGGAACTGGTAGGTATGAGTAGGCATCTTCTGGAACAGCAACTCAAATGGGATATCCCCAGGAATGTTCAGTAATACTAGACAACTAAGTTTAAAAAACTGAATCCCATCTTGTGGGACATGGGTGAGAAAGGTACAGAATGCTTTGTCACACGCACCTCAAACGCTGCACCAGCTCTGACTGGCTGCAAAACTCTCTGTAGCACAAGCAGGAAGTTAACACATCTTTTGGAAGATATTTGATACTGAAAAGAGATAAGATTTCTTTTCATTTTATTTTCAGTAATCATGTCTGGAAAATGCTGGGTGAAATACATTCTTTGTGGAAGTAGACAGTCTCCTCCAGGAGGTGAGTCAGTACCTTTGAGATATAATTTCTCCTCCAAAGGGAGTCAAGGCTAACAATATTACCACATGAAATGCTGCAGGCAATGCCAACACTGAAGTTGTGTGAATTCAAGACTTAATGTTTCACCAAAGTTCACTAAAAAAATAGGATTTGATTTAGCAGGCTAAAGCATGCGTTTCTTCTTCTCAGAGTGAAGACACTTTGAGAGAAAAAAGGACATCAGTGAAGGGCTGGAGTACGTCATTCATTGATGCTTTTGTGCATTTCAGACAAGGTTGTCATCTTTCTTTTGATTGAAGGAATTAATTTTGGTCACTGTCTCCTCCCTCCATTCTTTAAATGTGCCCCAGGAACATATCAGTAATTCCCATGTCTCCCAGCCAGATATTTTTTCTGAAACACAATAGAGACTAAAGTAGGGGGCAGGAGTGCTTCACTGATATTAAAAAGCAAATCTATGAAAATTGATTAAATGGCTAAATAGAACTTTTCTGAAATTGGTGGTAACTACACAGTTTGCCTGGTGAATGGCAAGACTCACACACCACCTGAGCACAATGTTCCTGCTTTAGGCACAACAACAAGCCATTAATTGATAGGCTGCTGACAGTTGTAGTAAAGATTTTGTTGTTGTTAAAGAGTCTTTTTAAAATTGTACTCTGTCAATATATAAATCCTGGTAGAAGTAGGTAGATGTTTCAGACAGAAATCTCATCTTCAATTTGCAACTTGATTAATTATAATTTAGTAAAGAAACAACACAGTCAGAAGAGCATCTTTTTACCCTTCTCCTCTCTACTTACCTTTGACTGTCAACCCAAGGTACTGACAGGGCAGAAAGTTCAGTTTTATTTTTTTTTTTTCCCCTTCTAATTCTTTTTCCCAGTGGTAAATCTAAAAAAAAGATATGACCTTAAAAGAAACTACTAAATGTCTGGTAGTACTTAAGTATCATGTAGGGCATACAAAAGCTTCTCAGAACTGGCGGTGATTTCCTCACTTGTATCTGTCACTCTTACTGAGTTTTTGTTTGTTTGTTTGGGGTTTTCTTTGGTTTTTTTGTTTGTTTGTTTGTTTGGGGTTTTTTGTTTGTTTGTTTTTTAGTGTTACTTAGCACCTAAGAAAGACCAAAGAACTTCTTACATAGTTTTGGATTTGGTTTGCAATACACAGAATGACCAAAGTATCGATGTTACAGCAGAATTACTGCATAGATACCATGCAGGTGACCACTATCTCCACAGTAAATCCATTGCTATCTTAATGTGTCAGACATGGGATTTTCCCAGTTCTCCCAGAAGCAAATATGATCTGTTGTAAGAGTGCTCTACAGGTGTAGTACAGAGACTTAAGGTACTGTTTCTTAGAGACTTCTCTTCTGTAACATGTGTCACAGGGCAAGGTCCAACCACAAGATATTTCATGATCATTTAATTTATGGGCAGAAGAAAACAGTGGCCTGTGAAGGGTGGCGAGCAACACAGTCAGCAGTGGGGTGGCTGCTTGGCTACAGAGTCATGAAGAACCAAAAAGTAATGGTAAACAATTTTATTTTAGCCCGTACTTAGAAACAGCTTGCCTGTGCTAAGCAAAGTTTGAATAGAAGACCCCGCAGCATGAGACTTTTCTATGATGTCTCCCAAGCTCCATCCTGATCAGAAACTGGAGACAATTCCTTGTTCATAATTTTGTTCCTGTTGCAGAAATACTGAATGCCCATCTGTAACTTTTCCACAGTGTAAACTCACTTGATTACTTCTGAATGAGGAATCACTGTGCTTGGAGCTTAATGAGATGTTTTACAGACCACAATTGCAAGGTGTTCATTTCTATAAGGAAGACAGAAAGCACTGTAAAAATATAGAATTAGACTTCAGACATACTGGAAAGTTCAGTTCGAGTGATTGAAGATGACAGGTTGAGACTACTGTCCTTTATCTGCAACCATCTGGAGTGTGTCTGCACCTTAGCTGGTTTCCAAAGCTCCTTTTTTTTTTTTGTCACCGGAGAGAGATATTTCTATGCTGTGATTCGTCTGACCTTTCTTGGATGTCTGTGATGAGATGAACTGAACCTTTGGAGTGTCCATATGCTGTGAAATGAGTCTAATGTGACCGGTACAGGTGCAGACACCCGCACGCTGAGTGTCTGCATTAGTCATGTGAATCCCTCCCTTCGCAATAACTTAATTTGCTGGTGGCCCTGTTCCTAAATCTGCTACGGGGTTTCTAGCATCCCGGATGACCTGAAACTACCATAACAGCTAGACTTCTCTGGTGATAAAAGGGACCGGCTCTTCTCTTATTTCTTCTTCCTGATCATTTATCAACACATTTTTCCTCTTCCTGATCATTTATCAACACGTGTCCTCTCAATGTTTCCCCTTTGTTTTCCCCTGATGTATTCAGAGGAGCCGCTGTCCTTTCTATTGTCAACTGACAACAAAATTTGAGCTGAAGTTTTCAAGAATACATTTAGTAACTGAATCTATAGATTGATTGAAATTGCACTTTCTTAAGGATAAAGTTCTGGACTCAGAGTCAGGAAATGTGGATTCATACCCCGCAGGCTTCCTTTTGCCTAACGGGCATTTCAGCACAGTGGAAGGAGATGTGCCCATTTCACTCGGTTCGGCAATAAGCACATGAGAAACAACAAAAAAAAAAGCAGAAACCTGGAGGCAATTCTGCTCAAATACTGCAATTTGTCTACGTACAGTTCTTAGAATCGATGCTCAAATCCACTCTAAATGGTCAGAGCCATTGACATAAGTTGTCCCAACAATGTTAGTGATGGTAGAATGATAGTAAGAAGAGAGGTTTGTCTTTTAATTAATTTTATTCTGATCTATAAATACTGTGGCTTAAAAATGCCCATCTTTTATTTAAATTGAAGGTTCTCTTGCTATATAAATATGTGGCAAATAAAAATCAGGAAAAAAAAAGAAAAAAAGAAACTTAAAAGGGGTTGCACAGAAAAAGTAAGTTCCTAAACTTCCTCAAACTGGCAACTTTTTGTTGAAAACTGGAAATTTTCTGTGGTTAGATTTTTCATCCCAAAATAGCTTTTAGAGATTTTGCTCTTTACAGACAGACAGGAATTTTGAATGAAAACACCTCTGACTGCATCTATTCTTAAGATTTTCGGGCGTGGCTTTTCATGGTAGTAAAGAGAGCTGTGAATTCTGGAAGGCTCAGAGCTCGTCTCTACAGCAAAAATCAGGAAAACTTAGACAAATTATGTAAATATACGGATGCAAAGTGATTTAAAGTAACCTAAATTATATCCACATTGGTTTCATCATATTATGTATTTACACTGTTTCGTTAAACCATTAAAAATTAATTTGGAATTAATTTCCTGCGATCTCCTGTGCAAACAATTTCTTACAGAAAGAGGTGATTGCTCCTCTTCAGGTTGGCATGTAGATAATCTCTCTGCCTCGCTATTTAGCATGAACTCATTCGTGACAGATTAAAAACTTTGAAAAGATACATGGACAAAAGCGGTAAAGATATGAGTTTTATCTACCCGTGGTCTACATAAAAGTAATATTCCGGTGCTTGCCACAGTACAATAAGCACTTCTAAGTCCAACAGAGAGGTGGAGTGGTCATGGGTCATTACTGCCCACGCTCTAAGGTGCAAAGCAGGTCATTTAGAGGAACCGTCCCAGGGTCTGTCCTATACTAAGTTTGTTCAGAGTTTTTACTCTTCTTAGTAAGGTCAAAACAGATTCTAGCCTAGACGCAGTTCACTTTCCCTCAGACAGCGAGTGTAGGCAATTTATTCTTGTCTAGCAGCAGACACACTATATTAAATTGAATTTGGAGTCATCTCCACTTGGCCACGAAGTTTTTGGTCTGCCTGTAAATAAGCAGTGTGTGTTTTCTGCTCCATTCAGTGTGTTGCGAAACACACACAAGCCGGGGATTGAAGCAAGGGACAACTGCAGCTAAATGGCAAATGGCCAACAGGTCACAGGCAAACCAGAGTTGCTCATAGACTTGAAAGGAGGACAAGAAACCTGAAACAGGTGTGAATTACAGCCATAGGCATGGTGCAAGAGAAGGCAGAAGGGCAATGAAGTGGGAAATGCAAGACCTGAAGTGAGAGATGATGAAAACCTGTACAATCATGCTGGAGCATGGGAAAGACGAGTCTGAACAATGCTTATGGCTTGAACATTTGATAGGAAGGTCAATGCTAAAAGAGGTCGAATTAAAGGCTTTTTTTTTTTTTTCAAATGAAACCTTTCCTTCCTTCCTTCCTTCCTTCCTTCCTTCCTTCCTTCCTTCCTTCCTTCCTTCCTTCCTTCCTTCCTTCCTTCCTTCCTTCCTTCCTTCCTTCCTTCTTTCCTTCCTTCCTCCCTTCCTTCCTCCCTTCCTTCCTTCCTTCCTTCTTTCCTTCCTTCCTCCCTTCCTTCCTCCCTTCCTTCCTTCCTCCCTTCCTCCCTTCCTCCCTTCCTCCCTTCCTCCCTTCCTTCCTTCCTTCCTTCCTTCCTTCCTTCCTTCCTTCCTTCCTTCCTTCCTTCCTTCCTTCCTTCCTTCCTTCCTTCCTTCCCTCCTTCCCTCTTTCCCTCCTTCCCTCCTTCCTTCCCTCCTTCCTTCACCCTGTTCTACAGGAAAATTCCACATTTGGACTCAACCTCTATTAAAATCACAGAACTGAATATAAGCAGTGGAAATCACCTGGCTTTGTTGATGTACCATTTTTCCTATGACCACTCCCTCGCCCAAAAACAATTAAATACTGGAGGTGACAAAGAAAAGAGCATTGCTTAGTGGTGAAGTATAATAATATCTTGCATTTTATTTTGCTTCCCAGAAGAGACATCTGTCCATGGAAGGCAGGGCACCATTACCCTGTTCCTCTGCACAGCCATGCCTCGCAGGCTGGGAGAGCAACACAGCATTTCACGGAGGGTGGTGCAAGCAGCATTTTAACTACTCGTCTTGTGTTCTCTGAATGGAGGATGATTGTGCTGGTAAATTGCATTCTGTGCTACCATTTGTTCTTCTTTCTGAAGGAAGAGGCAGTCTTGAGGATTCTGAGGGCAAGCAGCAAGAACCACTTTCTTTCTCCTGTGTCATAGTTTCTCAGGCAAAATGTGCAATACACTTATTTTGTCATAATAGGTTATATACTTTCCTTCCTGCAGAGAAGAATGAAATCAATGGATCGCTTTTCCAAGATTGCCTCTGCAAAGATGTATGTAAGTATTGATTTGGAGCAGTCCAGAACAGAACAAGGTATAGGATCATCAGAAACATCATTTAATTTTGGAGGTCCTTGGGTCTATGGTACTAGCAACTGGAGCAAGCGCAAATGCATATGGCAGTGTGTCATCACCAGTAAATATCAAGCCAGACAAGCTGGTGAGTAGGGTGAAGTGATCAGGAGCCAGTGGGGTGTGTGTTTAACTGGGAGTGATACAGCTGGAGGATTTGGCTACTGGAGGAACTGGAGGTCCAAGGCAGCTCCTGGGGAGTCTGTAGGGTTTGGGAGTTGATTGAGGTAACAGCTTGTGTGTGTGTGTGTGTCTCTAAATGGGGCAAGTGTGAGACTGGTGGTCCAGGGGCAGCTACCAGGCAGACTGAGGTCACTTACTGGACAGGTTGCCCAGAGAAGCTGTGGCTGCCCCATCCCTGGAAGTGTTCAAGGCCAGGTTGGATCAGACTTTGAGCAACCTGGTCTAGTGGGAGGTGTCCCTGCCCAGGGCAGGGGGTTGGAACTGGATGATCTTTAAGGTCCCTTCCAATCTGAACCATTCTATGACTCTATGGATGCATCCACATTGCACACATCTATGTGTATAGATTTTTTCTGACTAATGGCCTTTTCCTTAGCTAGAGAACAGGATGAGGCCATTGGTACTGTTTGTGTCCGTGCGAATGCTGAGTCTGACTGACTGTGTTATTTCATGCGGCGAGGCATGTGCCTATTGGGAACACATGCCCAGACTCACTTCTGGCTGGAGCAGGGGACCAGACTCCTGGTGACGAGACGCAGCTGTCTCACCTCTATTGGCTTATGGATCTCAGCAACCCCTGACAGCATGCGTGTAAAGTTGGGTGAAAGAGGCCACCCTGAGTGTTCTTTTCAGGTGCTTCTCCCTTGTGATGAACAGACGGTTCTCAAAGGCAGAATGAGTCTACGGTATTTTCTATGAATTTGGAGCAGTGGTGATGTTTCCTAAGATGCCTCTCTCTCCTTACAGCTGTGCCCTGGCAGGCAGCAGAGCAGAGAGGGAATGCTAAACATTTTCCAAGCTGTCAGAAACTGGCTTGAGTACCTCATTTGATTCTCCTTGGCCTACTATCCATTTTCAGCTCATCTGAAGATTTTTTTACCCCTCATTGTCTTTGATGATTCCCGGTTCCCTTTGTTCTGTTCTTTCCACATATCCTCCAAAGGACCTTCCTCATTCCGGATCAGCTCAGATCTACTGCCTAGTGGCCAGTCTCTATCAGCTCCCTTCCAGACATATAAAAGACATTTTTGGGACCCCTACCACACAGCTTCCTTGGCTGATGAGAGCCCTTCAAATCTTCTGCAAAGCTTTACTTTCCTGCAAATCCCTTATGAAGCTCTTTACCATTGAGTCTGCTGAGGAAAAAAAAAACCAACAAAAACCTCAAGAAACAGGACAGTGCTTATCAGACCAAGAAAGGAAATGTTTCCTTCTGTTGTCCTGTCTCGTTGCATGAGGCTGTTTTCTCTTGCCTTACACTTTATATACAAGCTCTCAGAGACAGAGACTGTCATTTTAATCTGTGTATTTCAGTGCTCACCACAATAGTTCATGACGAGGCCTCTGGGCATTACAGTAATATAAACAGCAGTAACAAAATAAATGCGATGGCTATTCCTAAAGCGTGGCTCGAAAAATCTACCTGGTCACTTCACTTGCCTGGACCTTTACTCATTCAAGGTCAAAGAGGTGAGAGAACAGAGCTTTCTCAGTAAAATCTCCTCAACCTTTCATAACCCAAGTAATTTCTGCAAGTTCTTTTTATTGTTACTTGTCACATTACAGTTCCGCACAGTTAAAAAATATTGTAGAAGCTACAGTTATTATAGTTATTAACATTTTATGGCCTTGTTATTCATACCTTAAGCTCCTTAAAATGAAGTGGTGCATTTTAAGAGAGCAGCATGTATTTAATTGATTCCACTGTAAAAAGATTGCCCTACTTCAGTGGTTTCCAACCTTTTTCCTTGGGTTTTGCTTCTATTAATGATGACAATATCAATTTTATCTCTTTAAGAGTAGTGATACAAAGCAGTTCAAATGTTCTTACTCTGCTGTGTATCTGTGCTTGGTTTGAACATTTTTCCCTCTTTCATAATCAAACACCGTGCAAAGATTTGCAGTGCTCTGAGCTACCTGCTCATGCACATATCTACCTCCACCTCAGAGAACAATGTCATGGATTCATGTCATTGCCAGTATAATTGAATTATACATATTTTCTACAGTGTAAGTGCACATCCTTGGAGAGCTACCAGTGAGTCGCTGATGTCCAGTTTATCTCACCTAATTCCAGATGTCTGTAGAGTAGATACCTATGTCTACAGTGACTTATTTAGAATCCACTTCCAATTGCTGTAGAGCTACAAGACTGCTCGCTTGAACAACCTCAGGAATATATTGCACCATGATATCCGTCTCCCTCTAGACAGACCCCCTTCTCTCTCTTGATTGTGTGGGAATCCTAGAGTAAAATAATGGTGGAGAAAAGCCATGATCCCAGTTAGTTCTTGGACAGTGGCAGTTTCTTTGTATGCCAACATTTCTCCTTGTCGAGTCCCAAACTCTAAATATTTAACACACATTTCCCTTCTGTTTTGTACATTTATACCAAGAGACAGGGACAACCTTACTCTAAGTGCTTATACAGATGCAAGCACAGGGGTCTTTATTCACCACAGGGGATTGTAATCATTGGAACGTAAAACTAAACAATTCTGGTCACTCAGGAGTACTGAAAAACAGCTTCCTTATCTTTTCTGACTGAAAGAACTTCAGACACCTGCATTTGGACAATGTAAGCTTATATTTCTATCAGATCAGGAAGGTCAAAAACAAAGAGAATGAAAAAAAGCATAGGCAATTGAATTACAGAACAGTAATAAAGTCAAAGTGGTATATGTTCACGTTATCTTTCCCAGTCTGCATGAGTCATTACAATTTTGATACTTCAGTGTCCTGGCAAGGATTGATGGAATAGGAAAGGGCCACTCATAAATTCATTGCCATAAAAGAGGGTAATGAGAAAGGAAAGCAGTACGAATGTAAACCATTGTTCTCTACATCACATACCCATCCACCTGGCACATTTCTGCTCCGTTGGCAGCCTCTGCTCCATAGAGAGCCAGGAGCTGAATGTGGTATGGCTCTCGCCAAACACACGGAACAGGACAGAGGTGTATTGTAACTCACATAGCGCAGGCAGCGTGCCAGACGGTGTCTGGAAGCTCACATAACATCTGTCTATATGTTTTAGTTAATCTGAAACCCCAAAATGTGCTCAATACATATATTTTCTTTTCTTTTCTCTTTTCTTTTCTTTTCTTTTCTTTTCTTTTCTTTTCTTTTCTTTTCTTTTCTTTTCTTTTCTCTTTTCTTTTCTTTTCTTTTCTTTTCTTTTCTTTTCTTTTCTTTTCTTTTCTTTTCTTTTCTCTTCTCTTCTCTTCTCTTCTTTTCTCTTCTTTTCCCTTCTTTTCCCTTCTTTTCTCTTCTTTTCTTTTCTTTTCTTTTCTCTTCTCTTCTTTTCTCTTCTCTTCTCTTCTCTTCTCTTCTTTTCTCCTTTTCTTTTCTTTTCTTTTCTTTTCTTTTCTTTTCTTTTCTTTTCTTTTCTTTTCTTTTCTTTTCTTTTCTTTTCTTTTCTTTTCTTTTCTTTTCTTTTCTTTTCTTTTCTTTTCTTTTCTTTTCTTTTCTTCCCTTCCTTCCCTTCCCTTCCCTTCCCTTCCCTTCCCTTCCCTTCCCTTCCCTTCCCTTCCCTTCCCTTCCCTTCCCTTCCCTTCCCTTCCCTTCCCTTCCCTTCCCTTCCCTTCCCTTCCCTTCCCTTTCCCTTCCCTTCCCTTCCCTTTCCCTTCCCTTTCCCTTTCCCTTCCCTTCCCTTTCCCTTTCCCTTCCCTTTCCTTCCCTTCCCTTCCCTTCCCTTCCCTTCCCTTCCCTTCCCTTCCCTTCCCTTCCCTTCCCTTCCCTTCCCTTCCCTTCCCTTCCCTTCCCTTCCCTTCCCTTCCTTCCTTCCTTCCTTCCTTTCCTTTCCTTTCCTTTCCTTTCCTTTCCTTTCCTTTCCTTTCCTTTCCTTTCCTTTATTTCATTTTTCTATTTTTAAGACTTTTTTAAAGAAAAGAAAATTGGAACCAGTTCAAAACTCTGTGATTAAATGTGATGTCACAATAACAAAATAGTATACGAGGCTTGCTGGACTGCTAATCTGAAAATATTAAGGTACTTTCAAATACAGATGAATTTTTTTTGCAACTATTTTTTTTCTTTCTTTCTTGTTTTACACACACATACACACAGAAAAAAAATAAACTGCTCTACCTGACTTGTGTGGCATTTCTAGGCCTGAGCTAGGTAACCACCTGCTGACCTGATTTGCTACGGCCAAGTCAAAGAAAGATCCTTTTGCTCGATGAGAAGAAAACTCACCTAAGTAGTGTTCTCCTGAGTTTCCTAATGGGATGAGTATTCAGAAAAGGGATACAAAAACCACAAGGGAAGATATGAAGAACCTAGAGTATTTAGAATACAAGATCTTGTAGCTGTTCTTCGGTTATCTCTTATTAAATGAAGCATCTCTATTCTGACTATGGCCTTAATACTACTGCCTAAAATGGCAGTAAAAGATTCACAGCTGAAGGCACCGAGAGGTGGGAGAGAGACACATGCTGACTGCTACTTTTGGCTTCTCTTTCCACCAGCTCTTGCCTGGTGCCTGTGGTTCTTTCAGGTGTGGGGCTCAGTGCTGGCCATCAATCACTGTCAATGTCACCGATCCATCTGTAACTCATCTACACATACTCCCAGACTCCAAGAGGGTAGAACAGAACCAGTCATTTGGTAGCTAGAAGCTAGTAGTAGAAGGCCTTCTGAGTCTTTAGTCCTCCATGCTGCCTCTCCACCAATGCAAAATTGATCTCCTTAAAATATTCATTTTGCTGCAACCGTCCTAAATTCACAATGAGCGTAGTGTGCACCACGGATTGCAGCTCTGCAGAATTGGTGGTGACTTTGATGGTGGGAATTCATTGCAACTGATATTATCCAACCAAAAGTCAGGCCTCTGTTCCCACCTTGCCATCTGGGTCCTTTGCTGAAGGTAATACCTCCCTTTGCACCATTACTGCCATGAATTCTGGAGGTAATCCCTTCCTAATAGTGAAACTACCGCCTCAGCGATTCTTTCTGCCAGTTTTGGGCTAGCATGAACAGCCCTGACTTCTTCCACAGATTACTGAAGGAAAGTAGAGGACTAGCTAAGGACTGGCTTGGATTACCAAAGGTAAATAAACTGAAGTAATCTCTGAGAGGTTTCAGTGTTCAGGAGTGTCTCTGTCCCTCAGTTTAAATGAGAACGTAATCCCATTCATCTTTCCCCATAAACTGTTCCCCCTGGCCCTCACATTTCTCTGTCTGTTCATATTTGCTGTTCTTGATTTGCTCTTAGTCTATGTGAAATAGTGAATATGGGAGGCCACATTTTTTACTAATTATCGCAAGAAAGGTTTATTAATATATTTTTTTTGCAAATGTTGTAGCATGAACCTCATGACATAGAAAAATCATGTAATTTTTCTGTACTTTAATATTTCCCCTTACTCCTTTCTTTCATGGACTATTTACTGTACATAAATTACTTTACTTCTCCTCCCAAAACGTGAGTCTCATTGTTTGCTGGTTTCTCCTTATGCTTCTAACCCCTGGTGGTCCTTTTTTCTTTCTATTTCTTTTTGTTTTGTTTGTTTTCACAACTTTCTTCAATATGTGTGAATTTAATCCCTGTTCATCATCATTAATGAACATACTAATTAAAATACTGACACACTGTTTGAGAAGGTTGTTTGACACCTCCGCTGTATCCAGTATATACTGTTACTGACTTTGATGTTGACAAATGCACTATTTTTACAATAGCTAGCATATTGTATTATTCATACAGTTTTAGTTTTTACAGGAAAAGTTAAATAGTTTAGCATTATTTTACCATTTGTGCTCTTTCCCTCAAAATAAACAAAATGAAATTATTAACTCCAACTGAAGTATAATTATATTTTCCTGGTTCTTCTGCAAGGGTATTGCATAAGCACATGGGGGTCAAAAAAGAGAGCTGTTAGGAAGAAAAGTGTCTGCCAAATATTGTTGAGCAATGTATTAACATTATTTAAATTCCTTTTAAAGAGCAGTCCTTCCCCCCACAGTTTCTTCTTGACAGGTGTCAGTTGAAGAAGAGATGAGTGCGGGGGTGGGTGTTCTTATCTAAAAGGATTTTAAATAATTTTACTGACATTATTTGAATCAAAATTACTGCCTAAGTAATGTTATAAGGAGCTTTGTCTTTTAAAGGGTATTCAATTATGTTACATTTCTCAGTAGCCCTACCTTTCAAACTCCCTTCCTCCCCGTGTGGGAATTGTGTGTTTCTATTTTCCCGGGGTATAGGATGCCACAGTGGTACCTGACTGGTCACAGTAATTAATTGAACATCTCGCAAATATTGGTCTAAGGAGGCACAAGTGAGCTTTAAGGGTTTGAAGTGCTGACTCGCTTTGCTGTGAACCTGCGGCAGTTGAGCAGTTCTGCGGCTGTGGAGTGATGGGGGTCCTGAGGCGCCGGGCTTGAGTGATTGGGTACGCGCTGTGCGTTCAGAATGGCAGAAAAACAGCAGAGGATTGCTAGCAGAGAATTTTAAGTAAACTTAAGAGCACCGTAGTTCTGCTCTGTGCCCTTTCTTCCTCTGTTTTTCTTTCTGATCTATTTGAAAAAAAAAAAAAAAAAAAAAAAATATTTTTCAGCCTCTTTGGGCGAGTGGCTCTCTTTGAAGGAAAACTAATACCATGTTTTTTTTTCCTTAAACTTGCTCTAAAAATAGGAATAATAAATCTATTATGCATCGTCCATTGAGCTTATTTGTGCATCTCTTTTGAATTGTCGGCAAAGAGGCTGGCAGAGTTTTTTAAATAGTGGCAGATGATGTGTTTGAGGAAAAGTTTACATTTTAATAGCTGTGTCCAAAACTAGCTGCTGTTGTTGATAAACATGAGAATTGTGTTCTTCTCAATACATTACAAGGAATAATTGACAGGTGAAATGGGGAAACTAAGAATAAGATTTTTTTTAATTCGATGTCTGATTCTGCTGGTAACTTGTAGAGCAGCTCAGCATAGAATGGATTAGGTCTTGTTCCCATAACCTCTGTGAACTGATGCAGCAGTGTTAGAGGTGCTTGGAGGAAGACCCCAAGGTAACACATTTTTCCTAATAAAGGTTTCCAGAGTTTGAAATGCAGAAGAATTGTGCTTCTTTTTCAGAAATTATTCATGTCCTGCATAATATAGGGGGGGAAAGCATTAAACAGTCCTAAACTGAAAGACTATCAATAGAATATAGGGTTATCAGATAATACCTATCAACTAATATACAAAATAATACCTATCAACTAATATACAATATAGACATATAACTATAGTGGTTTGTGACTGAAAACTGTTAATCATATAATCATAGAATCTACGATTCTATGATTCTATTATTCTATGACTGAAAACAGTTGCTAGCTGAACATTTGAGAAATGTTGGTATAAGTAAATGTAACTCAACAAACCAAACCAAAAGTTAAATAAAATTCCGTCATTCACTTCAGTGGCCAGTCCAGCACAAACCACGGTATTCCCTAATAATAAAAATTCAGAGAACCACTGAAAAGCAAAGATATTAAAAATATATATATATAAATGATTCCCTAGTAAAGTCTCATCTTTGTACAAATTCTTTCCCTATGGTAAACTTCCTAGATATATAGAAGAATCCTCCAACCCCTAAAAAAGGATTTCTATTCATTATGTATTTCTTTGCCCTATATTAAATAAATCTGGAAAGAAAAACTGTCTATTAGTACACTTTCCCTTCCATAAGCTGAATTTCAGGGAGGCTTAGAGATGCTATTCAACCTGATTATGTTATTTGCAGTATCCTGGCTGACTACATACACAGATCAGAAATTATTTCTACATGTTTTGCGTGATTTAGAGATTTAATTTTTAATACGTATGTAAATATTTGTCATATAAATGTGGAAAAAAAAAAAAATCCTAGAGCTGCTGTGATTTTCTATTAGACAAATAACCCCCTAGGTAGATAAATATGCTAAGACGTGTCCAAGTAAGTAAGGCAGTAAACAAAGCAATAAGCAGAATCTGGAACTTGTTATTCAAAAGGAGCAGATCTAATGTCCATTTTTCTTCTGTTTCTCCAGAAAGGTCCATGGAGGATCAGAGACTGAGATAAGGATTGAGAAAGCTGAGCTGATCACAGCATGCTCTAAAATGTAGAATTATTTTGGAGAATTTAACTTCACCTCTTCATCCTCACTAATAGCTATTTATGTAGCATCCTATATTTGTGAGGTTCTCTTCAGAAATGATGAGAAAGACATGATCTCTGGCTCAAAGTAGAGAAACAAGAATCATAACAAGAGATGAAGGAAAGTGGGTGGGAGGAAGAAGGTTTATAACAAGTAAAGGTAATTGGATGGTAATTGCATATAGATTTCAGCATTTAAGCTTAGAATCAGGACAGAGAGAAAAAGAGGAGTAGCTCGAGTTGAGTGTTAAAAATTACAGCTCTGGAGAAGCCATTTGAAAGTCAGGAGAGTAGCCACCCGTTCAGTAGAAAACAGTGAGATACAAAAAGGTTTATGGAAAAAAGTGGAAGACTTGGGACTGTGAGTTTCTAATGTTCTGCACACCTCAATAGGTCAGAAAATCGTCAAAAGACGGGTAAAGGATGAGACTTAAGATCTGTATGTCCTTCCCTTGTATTTCCCTTCACTCCACGGATATGTTTACATGTCTTGGTATCTAGCATCTGGAAATTCAAAAGATTGTGAGCAAGACAGTGTCTAAGCTGTGAGGCTGTGATAATTTATATATTTTTGACCCCAGCAGATCCCAAAGAATTCAAGGAAGGCAAACACTCTTCTCTGAAATCTGTCACACACATGAAGGACCCATACCAACCTGTCCTCCACACCATCTTCCTGCAGAGGAAGTTGCTAGAAAGAAATCAGCTGAAATGTTAGGCTTTCATTCAGTGTAAATTTGGAAGTTTAGGGATATGTACTGGAGAGGAATCTCTGTGGTCAGTGCATCCAGTCCTCTGCACACTCTCTGTCTCACAGGATCCCTTCTGTGAATATAAGCTACATCTTGAAACTAGCTCAGAGGTTATTTCGCTCCTACTGTTCTGGCTCCAGATTGCTCTAGTGCATACGTTTTCATCATAGTTCCTAATTAAAACACATTTCTGACCAGTTTATTACCCACTGCACCTTGTGGTTCTGGTTTTGTTTTTTTTTTTTTTTTTTTTCTTCTTTTCTGATGCTTCCCTGACCAGTGTATTTATAAAGAGCAATCATAAACTGGTGTCTTGCCTTAATAAAAACTTACCTTTTTCTAGACTTTCTAAGTAGACCTCTTGTGCATCAGACTAAGCACATGCTCCTGCTGGAGTTCATATTTGCAGGTAAGGTCTTTTAAAGGTTTTTTCTGTAGCACAAACACTTTCTTACCATTGCAACCCATACCTTTCTTTAAGTATTGTATTATTCACCCTATCTTCTTGTACTTCCAGCACCTGAGAATCTTTTCCTCTCTCTCCCACAGAAGAATGTAGTTATGGTGACATGTGCATTTTTCACCTCTGCACTGCACTGCTGTTTTTCATTGCATATATTGCTGAATGGAAGAAAATAATGTACAGTCTCAGCTGGTTACTGACCTCCCCCATGTATCACGATGAGCCATAAAGGTCCTGTTGCTCCCTTGGCTGTCGGTGAACTCTGCTCATCAAAGCAATTCATAAATAAGGCTGCAAATACCTTAGAGATTCTCCTTCTAGGTGCCTCAGCAACTACCGGAATAATTTTTAACTATTTAAGCATAAGTCATACAGCAGACAGAAAAAGAATCATTTCATTGGAGATGAACAGGTTGACCAAGCTTCCAGAAAACATCCGCACTGAATTGAACCACTTGTTGACTGCATCAGGAGATTTCCCCTGTTTGATCAAATCTTTCCAAATCCATAAAGAGAATGAAATTTGTGACAACTATCCCCATATAAGAATGATCTTACCCCGAGCAGAACTTTGCCTACCTATTATCTGCTAAACACTCAAATATTCTAATGATGGTAACCAAAACAAAGACCATAAATATATAATATAGATTCTACTCACTGCAAGCAAATCACAGCATTTCTGTTTTTCAGATCAATACATTTTATTTCTCAAGCCAAAGGAATGTGAATATTATTGTAGCCCATGACATTTGTAGGGCTGTCCAACATGGATATTTATTAAAATCAAAATAAAGCTTCTCTGGAGTCCAGTTGGTGTTTACTAATCTCTTCCTTTAAAAAAATTACTTGGACCTTTTCTTGTGTTTGCAAGATGAAAAAGAATGAAGATACTTAGCCAAGCAGGAAGCAAAGAAAAAAGCAATTCAGAAATCCTCATATTAAAGAAAATATGTTTTTTGAAAGATTTTTCCCTTTTTATTAACCCAAGAATTTTCCTTTAAGCTGAGGTCTCAATGGGTGATATTTGGAGGGAATTTCAGGGATTTTTTTAAGAAAGTGCTGCGTATCTTTCTTTGATTGCAGTTAACAAAAGATGAAAAAGTAAATAACTAATCACTAATGATCATGTGGAGCTCACTGCCACAAAATAGTCCACCTGAGCACTTAGGAGGATTCCCAAGGACACGCGCTGTGTTGTGATGTACAGCGGTGGAAGAATCAACAAGTGTGCACGTATGTTTGCAAGAATGGCTGGTAAAATTGGAACGTGTTGCCTACAACCTAACAAAATAATTGAAGGATAAAGGCAATACAGTTCCCTTTCTACCCCATAGCGCAGGGGCAGCCAGGAGAGACCCACACCTGGTGTGTGCAGGCTTCAATGCAGGATTAAGGGGTTGTAGGTCCCGGTGTGGGTACCCACAGGGGTACGACCATCACGTCTCCAACAGGAAGGGTGTGAAAATAGCTCTGAGAAGAGAGATGCGCGCTTGTAACCCCCACATCCCAGGGTCGGGGGGAGTTGTGTGCATTCAACGTGGTGTGTCTGCGTGGGTGCGTGTGGGTGCGATTACAGCTTTTGGGGATTAGTTACAGGAGGATGTCTCGAAATGCGTAGACGTTCGTTAGCATTTTGCAAGTGTCTCATGTTGTGGTTTATTTGTTTTATTGCTGGATTGATCCTGACTGTATAGCTCACTGATTGCAAGATAATGACGTGTCGTTAGTAAATTGACATACCTCCTTGATACTGATTTGATTTAAACCACATGAATTGAGCAGGGTTTTTTCCCCGTCACACCTAGGAATGGAGCACTGGTTTTAAGGCACAGTAATAAGTTACACTCCTGGGCCAAAAATCAAATCTAAAGGAAACTTTTGGGGAGGTATTTGTAAAAATACATGATTTTTTAAAGAAATATGATTTATAGTCATTGCACTAATTTTCAAAGTTATATCTTGACAGGGTGCTTCTAGACCTTTTCAGCTGAACTGAAACAGAAAGTCTCCCAGCAGTGGCTTTTCCAGGCCATTTCTAGCTCAGTATCTTAGAGACAACTCCGAATATTAAAGGGCTTTCAGGTAAGCTTCTGCACTTTTTGTTTGGTAAAAAAACCTGGCCGCCTAGCTGGAGAAACTCAGACCACATTCTGGATCAATACTCCATTTCATGATTTTAAGGTTATCTCCAGTTGAACTTCAGAAACATCTGTTGCACGAAGGATAATTAGTAGAGATCAAAAAAAAAGCCAGACACCGAAAAACTTAAATATGAACAAAAGCTTCTGCAATGATACGTTTCTTCACATAAACAAAATAAATGAGGGTGGCAAGCTGTGAGATACCCACAAAATGGACTACTCAGTAAGTACCAGTATGAAGAGGACAGCCAGAGGTGGTGCTGCTGTCAGAGGAGAGCTGTGGGAAAGAAATAAGAAGTACAAAAATACATGTATTGGAGAGTGAGGGAGAGTAAAAGAAGCTGAGAATTCAGAAGTACACCAGAACACCCACTGGGTTTGTTTTGAACTAATCCAATCCATTATTTTTATTTTTTTATTTTTTTATTTTTTTTTAATCCTTTTGGTCTGAAAACTGAAACCACTGATTCTTTCCTGTTGGTCTCTATGCCTCTTTTAGCTACTTTAATAAAAAAACAAACAAACAAACAAAAAAAAAACAAGAAAAAAAAAACAATCAAAGAATTACAGCACAGCACCATCTACGGTTGCTAAAACTCCTCAGAACCACAGCATTAGAGGCACTGGGCTGTTCTCAGCAGAAAATGGGCTGTTCTTTAAAACATATCAAAGAAGAGCTGAAGAAACAGTAATGGGTGGAGGGGTCTCCTGTGTTAAACTTGGGTTGCAAAACTATTCTCTGATGTTATTGGGGCCACATTCCGGGAAGGTGAGATAGAACTTCACAAAAAGTGTAACCAAGTGCAGTTTATTTAAAGAAAAGGAGGGGGAAAATATTTTGCTGACACAGGGAAAAGAGTGAAGGCAATAACAGCATGAACAGTCTGGCAGCTACAACAGATGATTGGGAGTCAAGATATCATTTCACTCCACCACCTGAAAAAAAGATCATCTTCAACAAGCCTTGCAACCTGTAGCTTTAAGCAGAGATCCTCTACATTTCTGGAGGTTTCAGTGTGACCATTAGCTTCTTAGAAGAAAGGCTATTAATATGCAATAAGCTCAAAAATAGTAAGACCAAAGCACTAGTTTACGTATCTGAAAAATAAAATTAAAAAGCAACAGTTACTGAAACATGAAGATAATATTCTTGGCCAACTCCTTCCTATGTGACGCAATTTTTTCTGCTTTTTCTTTTTCTCCTTAGCCTTTTCCTTCATGTCTTTAGGAGGATGTATACATGACAGGCCTGATATACCTGTTGCAGTAGTGTTTGCTTTAAAGAAGTCCTAATTCTGCTCTTACACAAAGAGTTATTTCTTGGTTCACTGAATTACACCTGCTTTGCTTTGGTATGAATGAAAGGAGTTTTAAACTGCTTCTCAAGGTACTACAGAAGCAGTAACAAACTCCTGCAACGGGGTCTACGTCAGACAGACAGACGAGATGTCAATCCACAGATTCTGGCAGAGGAGGTTGCCATGGAATCACAGATACTTCCTAGATGTGAAAAATGTTATTTTGATGTCTCTTGAATTGGATAAGGAAATATTTGTCGGTAAGGCTGGGATTTACCTCATCAAGGTTTAGCTCTCTAGAGTTAGGCGTTATTCAGGTGCTATCTATGGTCAGTAAGAAAACAGAGGCATCCTCAGAAGGTATGGTCATGTTCGTTATTGTGAATACTCGGGTTAGGATGGTTTTCTAAGTAACATCTCTCTCCACTGACTACAGAAGGAAGCCCAGTTTAGGCTACATACCTAATTTTTCATAGTCTAAATTTCAGTCAAATGCATTTCATGTTTCACCTTATTTTAGGAGGGAATTAATTAGTGTTGTAGGTGCTTAACCACTGAAGGCTAGAATACAGCAAAATGGACTTCCTTGGGTCTCAGATAATCCATATGAGGATGCAATCCACTCATTAGTAATAGGATGGGAACTCCAGACTAAAACATCTCATGTATTGAAAAATAACAGCAACTCAACATTAACGTAGGATTCTAAAGAACTGAACCTCCCCTTCCCAAGATGTGAAAGGATTTGGGTAAAGTATTTTCTTACACTCTTTTGAAAATTTTCCTTTAAGACAACTCACAAACATCCTCAAAAATTAATCACAATCAGATACCAAACGGTAGAATGGCAAACTAATCTCTCTTTCAGTTTTGGCCTATATTAATAATATGCTTCAGCATCATAACTGTTTTCAGCCAATTGGTTTAAATGTAGTTAATCTCAAAGGCAACTGAAGTTTGCCATAGAAGTATTGGTTCAGTTTCTAGCACAACTGCTACAGTTTAGCTGTGGGGAAAAATATTTGACTTCTTTTGATCAGACTAAAAATACAGAAAAATCCAGGGAAGGTGACAGCCTTGTTCATCAAACGAAGACACACAGTCTTCATTTCAGTTAACGATGCCAAGTAATGGCATGCAGAGGATCATTTCAGTGACATAGAAAAAACGGAGAGAATACTTCTATTGTTAATTACAACAATTATTTTCTGATGGATAGAACATTTAATGGAACAAAATAATTACAGGAGGATTGCCTAATTCAGTTATTTGATTATTCACAATTTTAAGAGAGAAGTTTTTCTGCTCTGCACGGTGCACCGTCTTGCTCCCATGGATTTCCAACAGCTGCTAATGACACTGAACAAACTGGAGGTTTGGTTCTCCTAAGATACTTGAGAAACAGCAAAAGTTCTCCTGAATCAGGCCTTATGCCTAGCTAAAAAACCATGGGAGGTACTTTTTGAGCTTCCCAACCACTACAAGGTAGGAAATGCCCAATTCCAAAAAACATCCTGTTGAGATCCAGCAGTCAGAAGGGCTGTAGGAAATGGCTGCTGAATTATAGCTCCAGTCTGAAAAAAGGAATTCAACAAGATTTTTCTGTAGGCAATCTTCTCAAAAGATGTTCTCATGAGACCCCACCTGAAGTACTGTGTCCAGCTCTGGAGTCCTCAGTAGAGGAAGGACACGGACCTGTTGGAAAGGGTCCAGAGGAGGCCACAAAGAGGGCTGGAGCCCCTCTGCTGTGAGGACAGGCTGAGAGAGCTGGGGTTGTTCAGCCTGGAGAAGAGAAGGCTTTGGGGAAACCTCAGAGCAGCCTTCCAGTACCTAAAGGAGGCCTATAGAAGAGATGGGGAGGGACTCTTTATGAGGGAATGTAGTGATAGTACGAGGTGTAAAGGTTTTAAACTGAAAGAGGGGAAATTTAGATTAGATATTAGGAAGAAATTCTTTATTGTGAGGGTGGTGAGACACTGGAACAGGTTGCCCAGGGAAGCTGTGGCTGCCCCATCCCTGGAGGTGTTCAAGGCCAGGTTGGACGGGGCTTTGAGCAGCCTGGTCTGGTGGGAGGTGTCCCTGCCCAGGGCAGGGAGCGTGGAACTAGATGATCTTTAAGGTCCCTTGCAACTCTAACCATTCTATGATTCCATGAGAAATAGGAGAAAAAACCAAATAGCCTCTCCCTAATAAGCACAGTCACCTGAATTAAACAGAGACAAAACCTAGAAAGTGTACTCTCCAAGACTGATAATCGTATTATGTTTCTTTATCTAACTCTGAAGCTTTAAGAGGTTAAGCTTGAAATTATTAAAAAGAAACACACAAACGCCCCCCCCCCAAACAACAAAACAACAAACACAAACCAAAAAAAAAACCCAAACAAACAAAAATAAGTAACCAGAGTTCACATCAGGGAACAAAGTGAAATCTTTCCTCAACAAGTGATTATCAAATTACAGACCTGTCACTACAGTTTCCTGCAAAGGGTCAGCACCTTCTCCTGTTCCTGACAGACAAAGAAAGCGTGACAGGCTCGATCAATATTTCAGTTGACTAAACAGCTGGCTAATAACGGGACTTGTGACAGACAAAGTTTCTTTTCAAGGCAATAAAATAAATGTCTTCTCAGAATTATGTTTTATTTTCTATTTTGTCCTGTTTTCCTTTACTTGCTTGTTGAACAGCTTGCATTAATCTGAGTTTTCCCTCTTCAATCTTGAGATTTGTGTGCTCAAGAAGAAATTTGCAACAAAACTTAGATGTGGAAAAAAATCATCAGAAGGCCATGTAAATTAAAACAAGAACATTTTCGGTTATCTGTCAGTTGTAAAAGGACAAGTATGTTGAAAGAGAATGTTAGCACATTAAATGCATTTTCATGTCACTTGTGTGATGAGCCCTCTCCTGTTTTCCCATCTGACTCATGTCAAGGGAAGTCTGGGGGTTACAGGGCTGGGCCGGCAGATCTGTCTGGCAGAAGAGAAGACAATATCCATCGCTAAAGTGTTTCCCTTGTATTAGCACTGTCTGAATTCCAGCTGATGAAACTCCATGGAAACTTGAGCAATTTTACAACACTTTTTAGTCTTGCAGTGATTTTGTTTGTTTTTTTTTGTTTGTTTGGCTTTTTTTTTTTTTTTTTTTTTTAACGTAGCGGCACCCTACTTTAGAAACACAAACCCTTTCCTTTGGACTTCCAGGATCCTCTGATGGGAGCGAATTTCAGTTCAGGACAAATGCGATGGAGTCCGACCATGCAGCTTTCTCCCTTTGGAAGCAAAATATTTTATGGCAAGGGGAGTGTGTTCTAAATGGAAATGTATGCGTGTGTCAGTGGTGCACGGTAATAAGAGGAACGCTGAGAACAAAAGCAGCACAGACCTCGATGATGTCCTAAGCTCTGCCTTTGCAAACTATTTCCCTTAACTGCTGCCCTTACCAGCATTTGTTCTTTGGTGGGTCACAGCCGGATTTAGAGGACAGCATCAGAGCTCCCGCCTATTCTGCCGCGCGCAAAGAATTCTGAAAAGGATTATATTGCAGATTTCTCCTTCTGTATAGTCATAACATTTAAAATACCATTAAACCTATGCTTTTGCTGCTCTGTGGGTTCCTGTACCCTACAGCTTACCACATTTCAGAGTCTGCAGGGGTTCGTATTGTACTCCAAGCTTTGTGTAATGTTGTAATGTTTCTATAAAGCCATTATGTAGAAGAATGTTTCAGGCTTTGTTTCTTATTTTTCTACGGCAGTTTTGTGTGGCACTTATTTATATACCTTATTTTGTATTGTAGTCCCTAGTGATCATTTTTCATAGTGATCTAACTTGTCTGGTATTCTTTCCCTAAAGACCCTAAATAGTGTGGCTCTACATAATCTCAAGGCTTTAAAGCCGAGCTGTTCTGATGCTGCGTTGGGCAGCTAAAGCTTTCCACTTGAGCTATCATTATGTGCAGAGTGTCAGCTGCATCTGAGAGAACTCGCCCTTTTGTGTGACAAAAGCTGCACTTCTGGAAGGAAGAACCACCCCAAAAGATGCTTCTCGGCAATGGCATGTATTGATCTGGCCGAATGCACCAGGTCTGTGCAGGGGGACAGAAGGACTTCCCTCCATCCCAGCTCCAACCTGCCAGAGATGAACTGCAGGCTTTGCTTTGTCAGAGACTGCTGAACCTGAGTTACGCTGATGTGGCCAAAACCACAGGATTCAAATAGGAGTTTCGTCCCATTTGAAATTATTTGTGTCCAAGCTTGCTACAAGTAGATGGAGTATTACCCTTAACAAGTGTTCCATCATAGAAACTTTCTCTCCAAGAAGTCCAGTATATATTTCTTCTTTTTTCTACTACACATTATAGTACTAAGCACCTCATGACAAACTGATGCTGGGGAGAAGGAAGAGAGCTGAGAGGGAAGGGAAAACTGGAGTTTATGTTTCAGTGGCTTCTGTCTGTGTTTATGTTCCCACCCCCCATGGACTTTACTTAATGCCTCAAGAAACCTTTTATCAAGCCAGAAGAATGCCAGCCCCTGCGGGTTCTGGTAGGGCTTACACTGCTTGATTCAGACTCTCATGCTGATTCAAATTACTTTCTATCACACATCAAAGAAACCTCCAAAATTTGGCATGTTCAAATTACTGCAGTATTTCAGGGTGTTGTTTATTACCATTAAACACTCAAAGCCTCCAGGCTCAATTAGCTGTTTCATTTTATATTACCCTTTAGCATCCATGCATTCATGCATGAATCCATCCCTCCCTCCTTGTAGATTCTGAAGGCTATTTTCACCAAGGCTCCTTCTGAAGCTTATAGCCCTTCAACAGCCCAACTGAATGGGGCTTTCTGTGAGGCAAATCCCTCAGCAGATGCTAAGGTCTTCTGAAAATCACTAGACCTCACATAGCTGAAGCTGGAATCTCAGTCTCTCCTTGAAAGGGATCTGCCTCAGCTGTCATTTATTCTGCTTAAATTTGGCCATAAAAAAAATTTAGGCAGATAATATAATTGAATTACTGAAATTCCCCCTGAATGCAATGAAGAGGTACAGGCATCAGTACTAAGCAATTCATCCCTTTCAAGGGTAGATGTCTGCCATACATAGGATGGATTGCCCGTGGAGGTGCTACATTCTCTGCGTTGGCTGTAGATAATTACCTTTGATGACTAACTTTCATATGGATAAAATTAGATGATGTGATGATAGAATGACCTTGCACATGAATGGCTCCCAGTACAGGCAATTTTTAAAGCCTATGCACATTTTGTTATACAAAGGCTGAGATATAAACATGAGACGTTAGTAATAACAGTGGTATTTACATACTTCACATTTTTTGGACCACTTGAAAACATCTAACAGTTGCTGAGTTTTTTTATTTTGGTTCATCTTTTTTTTTTTTTTTTTTTTTTTTTTAAAATAATGTTCAGGCTGATTTAAAGCTCATTGGAAGAAATAAACTGAATCCATGGCTACATCTACAGGTCCACATGACCCACAAGTGTGCAGATTTCCATAAATTACATGTGAAACAAAGAAGTGTTAAGACCTTGAGTCAGACAGAGCTCTGAGAAGGGTCTGCTACATGTTTTCCTTAAAATGAACATTCAAAAAGCACCACAAAGGCTTTGGTATTCTGAAGCAAATTCTTTTCATTTGAAAAGCTAGTAGAATGGTGAGATTTAGAAACAGAGAAATTCAGATAGTCCATCAAACAGAAGGAGTTTGAATACAAGTCTCTTCCCTGCTCACTGTGCTCTCTTCTCCCTTTCTTCTTGCTTAATATCAAACAATATCTGTCTTTGTGGCATGTAATAACCTCTAATAAGCTCCACACAATCCCCTCAAGGCCAGAGGTCCATAGATGCTCCTTTCTCTTTGTGGGAGAGAAGGCAGGTACCCCATCTCAGCTTAAGTTTAGGGACCATTTTCTGCTCTTTGGCTGGTTCTCAAAGCCTGCCCCTTCCCAGAGTTCTCGGTGTTTCACCTCTCCTAGAGCACACAGCTAGCACTAAGGAAAAAAGACATCCAGTAAAAAACCTTTAAATGAATATTATTGACCTTTGGAATACTATTGCCCTAATCTCACCTAGTTATTGACGTAGTGCAGAATTTGTTGAGCATTTGCTGCATTTTTGAAGAAAACAAAACCTGAATTTTTTTCTTCTGCTGTGAATGACTATGTAATTCAAAGAAAACAACAACAATAAAAAAAGCAATATAAAATACACATATAATGGTTAAAAAATGATCAAAATGTGAGTGCCTGGAAGCTCTGTCTTGCTTGCCTAAAATGCAGACTCAGAAGCTCCAGGGAATCCCACTGATGTGGAGTTCCAACAGAACTTAGGAGGAAAGTTAGTATTTGTCCCAGAGCTATAAGCAAACTTCATGGAAAAGAAAGAATAAGCGAATGAAAAGGGGAAAGCATCCTCAAGTGACCACAAATACCAGGATTTTCTGTCCTTTAAGTAGTTGGGTCAAGTTTCCTTTGAATGATTTCCGCACCAAGAAACTTGTGAAGCCCCTGTCTGCTCCTGGATCACAAACCGACAGCAGTGTCAAAGACTTCACTATATTTTGTTGGGTTTGTTAGCCTATATTCCCTTGGCCCCATTGCAAAGACACATATTTGGCTTTGTGATGAATTGGGATGATGTGAACTGCCTGACATTTGATCTAAGACACAGCATGTGATGAACGCACGGGTATCAAACAGTCTATGACAGATGTGAAGCATCTGACAGGGAGAAAAAGATGTTCCGTATCACAAGAGAAAGGAAGTTTCTGTGTTATTTCTCTTTTTATGCTTTCATATCCCGTCTTCAGAATCTCATGTTTCTCACTGGATGTTTGCTGCCATATTCAGGTACTAGCAAATGGCAAGAAGGAAGAATTTCAGTGACGAAGGGAATCTGATTGGAATACAGAACCGGTGTCAGCATGCAGCAGTGAGGGGTATGTTCGCTCAATATTGAAGTAGAAGATTGAGTTTTATGAATGACTGCAGAAGGCCAAGCAACATCTCAGGTAGCAAGAATCATCTGAAAAATTCCTAATAGAAAATTACAAGAGAGACTTGCAGTTTGTGTGCAATGACAGAGAACTATTAACACTGCTGCTAATATTTAGTAGCTTAAGCACTGCTCAAAACATTGAAAGACTGTACACAATTGTGAGGTTTATTCTCAGAGGTCTAGCTTCAGATTTTCCTAAGAGTTCATAAAATATGCACCTATTTACTCCCAGAAATAATACAATGGAATGAATATTGAAAATATGAATATAATTGTTCTTATTTAAGAAGAAAAAATTGCTTCACCATTTTTGGTCTTTTAAAGATAATGTTTTTCTGTATTTACTTCAAGTACGATGTAATCACATAGTCCAGAGCCCCTGCTGTTAAGTGAGACACAGACAAAAGACTTGGCAAATACCTTAGCTTTTCTGTGCTTCTATTTTTTCCCAACGTATAAAATGGAGCAACAGCAATTTCTTATCTTCCTAGTAGGATGCTGTGAGTAATAACTAACAAATGCCTGCAAGGTTCTAAGAACTTTAATCCTATTTAGCGGAGAGGTCAAACTCTTGCTCTTCCACGAGGAAACAAAGATTTTATAATGTCAAAAAACAGAGGTTTGTTCCAGTACATACATTAGTCCTGAGGAGAGACAGATACCCTCCCACGCTCATGGCAAAGAGCTGTAATGTGTGATAGATAACTTGATACTTCTTTATGTGAATTAAGATAATGCATTTTTTTTTCCAAACCATTTCTTATTCAAAATCATTCTTTATTGCAAGGGTGTGCATGTCTCTATGTCATCACTCCAAGGCAATTCAATAGAGTAAGCTCAGATCTAAAGGTGCTCCTGCTCTCAGTGAGGTCCACTTTATTCCCTGGAGAAAGACACCCTGGTCTGTCAAACCACCAGAACAGATGGAATGAACAGAAAAGTGTATCTATATTTTCAAAAAAGTCATGCAGTCATGTTCAAGTGCTGTTGTTTAGACTGTAGATATGCCTAGATGCGTCTTGGGTGTTTTGAAGACCTCTGTTTGCAGCTTAATAGGATGTTGTTATTCACGAGCAGCCCCCATTCATGCGCACGCTAACTTTACTCTTTGTGCTAACCAATTTTAACTTTTTTACATGGGGAATATAAAAAAAAAGGTCCCAGAGGGTCATGTGAGAGTGTATTGTTTATTAGCTCTGGGACAGAGACCAGTCCTCTTGCATAACCCCTTCTAATGGCAAAATAAGAAAAGGAAGGCTTGTGAAAGAGGTAAGAGGTACAAATGGCTGACTACGTGACAGTAACACATTTAGTAGTGATGGTGTCTGTCGATCGAGAAAATTTGAATGAAGAGCGTCCCAAGTCCTGCAACTTTTACATGTCACTCAAACTCAAAAAAAATCCCTCCAATTTAAGGTCCATAATGAGCTCAGTGCACTCAAGCTACGTTGGAGCTACGTGCAACTTAATGCAATAATTAGATTACACAAGTCTTACTTACAAAAGCAATATTTAATCTGAGCTGCCTGAAAACACATTGGTAAGACGGTAGACTGTGTTTTTCCCTAGGTATTTAGAGCAGTTGCTGCATACTGTCATCTCATCACTTTGGGTTATTTTAGGTTGTGTACAGCCCATTGGAAATGAAGGGTAAAAACCAAGTCTGAAAGCAGTGTATTCTTTTACATTGTTGTCACATTACATTGTGTCATTTCATTTGATATTAAGAGTTGTCACATCATATTATGCTGTAGGTCATGTTAATGGTAATGTGAGGGGACACACCAGATACAGATAGCAGGAGTCCAATCGGAATTCATTTGCATATCCTCATCGACTTCATTAGCTGGTTGGTATCTCAACATGATCACAGTGGTTTTCAGAAAAATATAAATATTTTCTCTAAGTACCTGTAGTCCAAGTAGGAGTACTGAGAAATTCATGAGCAAAGGGAGATTTAGACTACGTATTGTGAAAAGATGTTAAGTTTAGGTAAGTATAAATAAATATATCACACACACAAACTCTTACACATAAAATGTTGAATCTTATGCCACGGGAGAACTTTTTTTGTAAATACTGGCCCTAAGATAGCCTTTCATGTTCAATAACTCTAAGGGCTTTTAGCTTAGGAAACAGTTTTCCAGCAAAGACTCTCATCAGTGGAATCCTATCAAACTAGATAGAAAAGGCATTTATGAAAAGAGTAACTGTAAATACATTGAGATTTTCAAAGTCATCCGACATATTTTAAATTCCATTCTCAGGCTAGATAACACATCTGTTGGGTTTTGGCTGGGTTTTTAAATTTATTTTATTTTATTTTATTTTACTTTTACGACTGTTAATAAACATTAAGTTTTTATGTGTCCATCCCAGGACCAGTATTTCTGATACATACACCAGAATTTCTTAAATGTGTCAGTTCCCGTCTATGGCTTAAATACTGAAGACAATCTTATGTCCAGAGAGTTTAAATCCATTCTTAACTCCTAGTTGACAGTCAAGATCAAGAAGATTTCTGAAACACTTAAGCATGTATATAGCTTCCAAAGAAAATAGCAGGCATGAGCTACTTTTTTACAAATAAAACTTCAAATAACTTGTAGGTTTAGATGTGAGTCATCAGTAGAAATAGTATCATAAAATAAAATTAAAAAAAGGCCTGATACATCTGGCTAATATTTAAAATAAATTGGATTTCATATAATACTTTTTTCTGACTGCCAGTCTCAGAAAGAAAAGCATTAAAGGGCTTTGCGTATCTGCTTACATTTCTGGTTTCCAAAAAGGACAGGAATTTAGTGAGTCTAGGATGTGTCGCCCTTACCATGAGTGTTGAGCCATGTTGAATTGTGAATGTTATAGAGAGACTCTTCAATGTTTGTGCAGTGAATATAATATTTCCAGGACCACCTATGCCACTCTACATGTGACATAATGTCACCAATTCCCTTAAGAGATTTCTGAAGCAAACAACATCCAGTAGCAAAGAACAGTTGCCAATCAGATCTTCTGACAAAATTGATGGAAAGACAGAGAAGACATTAAGGATATGGGAAAGGACTATAGAAGATTCATACGAACAGAAAACATGTTAGAAGTGGGCTTATTTATGCTAGGTTTTTAGCTACAGGTGACATGCTAGGATGGGGTTACACAGTTAGATTTAAGTTTCTTTAAGCACTGAGCCTGGGGATCTTCCTACTAAACTAAAAATGTTTGATGTTTAGCCAAATTAACAGTTTCGAATTTTGTGTTTGATGACACAGCAATGCATACAACCTTATGCACATAAAACATCTGGCACAGTAGAGCCATAATTTCAGTTCAGTTCTGCAATTTGCCATTAAATAAAGAATAATAGTAATAGGAGAATACTGTAGTAGTTATCAAAACACTGTATTTCTCCAATTTTTAATGTAATTTTAAGGCTTGTTTAAGTATGGGTCTCTTGGAAGGTTACTTCAAATACATAAGAACTTTGGCTGCTAGATTCAGCATTTAATCATTCCCATATTTATTTATTTTTTCAAATCTGTCCAGCTATAATATAGGTAAAGCCATTTTTTGTTATATGAAAATAGAAGTCCTCTGAAAACCAGCTTCTGTCTGAAACTTTGTTTAGCTACTGCATGACTTGATATTATGACTTACACTTGAGTCATTGTGGAAATTTAAGCATGTCATGAGCTTAATTTATCCTGGCTACCACCTCTGAGACTGTTAATAATGTTAGTTGGGGTTGTTCAGTCTGGAGAAAAGAAGGCTCCAAGGAGACCTACCAGTATCTTAAGGAGTCTACAAGAAAGCTGGTGAGGGACTTTTTTGAATGTCGGGTAATGGTAGGACTAGAGGGAATGGATTAAAACTAGAGATGGGATGATTCAGACTGGACGTTAGGAAGAAGTTCTTCACCATGAGGGTGGTGAGACACTGGAACAGGTTGCCCAGAGACGTGGTGGAAGACCCATCCCTGGAAGTTTTTAAGGCCAGGCTGGATGGGGCTCTGAGCAACCTGATCTAGTGGGAGGTGTCCCTGCCCATGGCAGGGGGGTTGGAACTAGATGATATTTAAGGTCCCTTCCAACCCTAACAATTCTATGATTCTATGATTGTAAGATCATCGAGTCCAACCATTAACCGAGCACTGCCAAGTTACCACTAAACCATGTCGCTCAGCACCACACCTACGTGTCTTTTAAATACCTCCAGAATGGCAACTCTACCACTTCCCTGAGCAGCCTGTTCCAATGCTTGAAAACCCTTTAGGTGAAGAAATTTTTCATGATTGCCTAAGGTCCAGTTTGAGCAGGAATGAAGCAGACTCCCCACCCGACTTCAGCTGGTCACAACAGGCACCTGAAATTGAAGCTTTTGGCATGAATTCTGTCTCAGAAAAGTAGCAAACACAAGTCACCAAGCCTCCTGGGTGACCCTTTTCCCCTCTAGGTTATTGTGCAAAAAAGAGATAATATTGCTGAATAAAAGCAAGCCATTGCTTGTTCTAGACTAAATGCTATTTCCATTTGATTTAGCCACGTCTTCATTGAGTTTTGGTGCCTCCCTTCCCCAACTCTGTATTGCAAGTCTACGACGTAGAAGAGAGAAGGTGATCAGCATCAAAGTGAGCTGTGCTGTGCCCCTGTGCCATATAGCAGTTGCCTATAGAGTTTGGTATCTGATGTAGGGTAGGGTTTCCTTTCTTTTTTTTTTTTTTAAATTCTTTTTATTCTTTTTATGTGTGTAAGTGTGTCCTCAGGTCCCATTTTGGTGACAAGTTTTGATTTCCATAGGATTCCAACAGAAATTAATAGGTTTTTCATACCCTGTTAGAAGCTCTAGTTTTGCTCAACAGCCAGATGCTAAAATTTCAGAGCAAGGTCAGTTGCGCTGACGTGGGTGCTTACTCACTTTTCGCATCAGGTCTGAGGTCAATCAGGTACTACAGCAAAACAAAGACACCCACTCCATCCCCAAAGTTGTGCTGAGGTGCCCCAGGCAGGATTGTTTTCCTTGTTGCTTCAACTGTCAGCAAAATGATTGACAAGAGGGTTTGTCATCTTTCTTGAGCAAGTTGATCAATGACTAATGGTCCTCTTGATAATCACTGAAATACTGCACCAAAACAATTTGGCTGCTAATTTGTCTGATCTGAGTATTCTTCAGAGTCATAAGGCTAATTCATTTTATTTGAACATCAATTAATAAAACAAGGAGGAAGGAAAAGAGATTTAAGCTTGAAAAAATACCCCATCAGTCTATTTATAGAACTGTAAATACACATTTTTCTCCTTCTATTGTTTAAATTTCTTTGTTATATTATGAGGCTTCTTTAATAAGGGAGTTTATATTAAAAAAAAAAAAAAGAAAACAAAAAACCATCAAACACAGCAACTCTTGATGTGGAAAAGTTTTCTTTCTCTCTTTCTTTCTCCATAAGCTATTCTTATGGAGTGTATGAGTTAGGCTAGAAACTCTTAGGGTTCTCGGGTACCATATCTGGTTGCCTCCTTGAGGTGCTACTCATGGAGATCTCTGTTCAGGAAAGCCAGCAGGAGTTCAAGGCATCCTACACACTATCAGTGATGTTAACAGGCAGCTTATAAATGCTTCAATAAGCAGATGTGTTGCTTAGCACGCTCGGTGCGGATATATACAGCCAGCCCTCAAAATGACCTCACCACCCTGAGCTCTGCTATTTCTCAGTGGCAGCAGCTCTACGCCATGTCCTACTGGTTCTCTCTCATTGTGTATCCCAAGTGCACGTCTACGTGTGATAGTTGTAAATAAAAATAACCCAAGAGGCTCCTAACTTGCCCTGTAACTATGGAATATTCTGTTTGGGCATGTAACTCCTGGTTCTTCAGCTGCAGTAATGGGGTTGCCCGTTACAGGACCGGAGGAAAAGTGGATCCTGCAATAACAGAGGGAGCTGTTGTCTGTGCTACATATCTTAGACCCAATTAACTGCGCGGCAAGCGCACCTTGCTTTGTCAGATGTGTCTCTTCCTACTGCCCGAGAGCTCTCAGGGATAATTGATTCTGGCACTTCTATTACTACCCAGAAACACAAGGGCATATTTTTTTACAGTCGCTCAGGCAGTAGTTTGAGGAGAACGTTTTTCCTACAGGATATTGCTTACACTACCTATTTGTGCCTTCACCGAGACTGTGTGCAGACTTGGCACTCTCATACCATGCTGATGAGCGTAACATAAAAGTGATAGATTCAGAATGCCTTTTGTCGCAACTTTTTTATTTTTTATACATCCGCCTGTGCTGTGTTTGGTCAATGAGGCAGCCTTTAAATCAAAGAAATTCCTAATACTCCAGCATCTAGAAAAAAGGGATCTGTTATTTATCTGATGTCTTCCTTTTTTTTCTTTCCTTCCTGCATTTTTTTTTTTTTTTGCTTGTAACTAAACATGGAATAGAACTTGCTCTCCAGCAACAAAAAGTCACAGATTTCACAGAGAAATAAGTACAATTGCATATGTGCATTCATGAGTGGTTTCATCACAGAATTACTTGTGGCATGCAGAGATAAAAAATGTACACACAAAACCTAAACATTCGGTATTATCATTCCTGGTTGCTGCGTCCAACTGTGTGCTAGTACACAGAGAAATGATTGTGCTGTGAGAGTTCAAGAAAAGGGGAAAAACTAGAAGAAATGTAGCTTCAGTGATGATGTCTAGGTAAGTGTCCTAGCATGTACTTAATTTTCCTTCCAGTTCCTTAAGACACAGAACTTAGGAATAAAAATTTTATCAGTGGCTTTTCTGTGAAGCAGTGGAAAGAAGAAATAACAGCATCATATTTGAGCAATGCTAACCTAAATCCAAAATTAGTTTTCAAAGCTGGCGGGCAAAATATTCACAAAAAGTCTATTAAATTACAACTGGAAATCTACACGCAGACAATGAACTGCATATGTGTCCACAATGTTATACGCAGTTTCTCCTGTTAACTGTAGACATGAGGCTGTTTGCTCATAAATAATTGAATCTGGGTCAAATTTACTGTGGGAGGAATGTGACCATGCTGATGGATTTAGTCCTTTCTGAGAGATGGTGCCTTGCGCCTCCATCCGCGCTTAGCACGGGCTGCTTATTTGATACTTCACTTTGGAGGAGATCCGTTCATACCCTTGCAACTCAGATTTATTTGGGGGGAGAGGACTGGGAAGAGTTTGGCTAGTGGAAATGGCCACTGATTTATCCTTTTTAGCTGCCCAAACAGGCCTGGGTGATAACTAATTTTTGAAAATGTATCTGGTTGAAGCAAGCCCTTTTGGTGCTTCAAGAGCAGAAAAATCAAAAGCTACTGGGAAACATTGGTCCAGCTCAGAAAGATGGGATAAAGCATATTTTCTTGCGCTGTCAGAGGCCTTGTAGTGGAGCTGCTTGAAAAGTGGAATGAGTAAGATCAGAGGCACATGGAAGATATTGCAAACTGTTTGAGCTGGTGCTTCACTATAACTTGGGCAAATTGTCTGGGCTAATTGTATGAACCTTGCTGTTGCCCTGCTGTCCTGGTCTCACAGACTGTCTTGTCTCTACCTGTTGTCTCTCAGAGAATATGGCAGAAGAAGATGCTACAGTAGCACCAGTATTGCCAGGGGATGGGACCATGAAGGGAGCTGTGCACGGGGAGCACGGGCAGCAACGCAATGCTGCAAGAAGCCTCCTCATCTGGTTTTTCCTCCCTCCCACCATCCCTGCACTCTGACACCCACACACAAGCCTGCTGTGCAGGGATCAAAGGAAGACAATCTCTGCTAACAGTGAGACATGAGAAAACTATACATGCACAACCACGTACTCATTCTGTTGTTGTTTTGGGTTTTTTTTGTTTTTTTTTTTTTTTTTTTTTTTTTTTTTTTTTTTTTTTAAATATTGAGGGCATTTTTGTCTGTTGATAATTAGAGATGTTTATGACATGCATTAACAGTAACTCTCCACACTGCCTTTTTGGAAACATGTGACTTCGTGTTAATGGCTTGTGTTTGCTAACAATTTATAGGCAGACACTTACCACTCTAATACACCACTAACTCATTTGTTCTTCATACTTTTAATTTCATGTATATCCCTGCCTGAGCTCCAGAAATGACTTACTCCATCACCCACGCTGCTTCTCCTACTTAAAGATGTAAATGGGTCCCAATTGTACACGATATTTAGCATATGCTTAAATTTAAGCATATGAATACTCCCACTGAGGTAAATGGGACTGCGTACTTAGAGCTAGGCTCACACTTAAATTGCTCATTCAGAGCTAAAAAAAAAAAAAAAAAAAAAAAAAATCATGGACTTGGCTTCCTGATTCCTGCACAGTCCAAGGTTACCCCAGGACCTTGGTGTCTTTTGTGACTTAGTGGTGTGTGTTTTCATAAATCCTCCGTTAAACAGGCATCCTGCTAGGGTCTTTCTCTCCTCTCTTTCTTTGCTGAGGTGTAAAACGTCTCGTTCGCCTGCTTGCAAATGTTTTCCCTCACACAGCTCCAGGTGAAGACGCATTGCCAGAGTACAGACCAGCCCTCAGCTGCAGGATCGCGGCATTAGCTGTTGTTCAGGTGTTACCCTCAATGTGCAATGCACCTTGCAGAAAGGTTTCTACACAGTGAAGTGCAAAACGGTATCAAAACGGTGCTTTTCTCTGCTTTTCACACTTGTTTTTTCATACAGAGGATGCTTTGGATGATGGTTTCAAAGAACAGCGAGGTCAGTAATGCAGTCTGTGTATATCCGAAGTGTTCTGCACACAAACACACCTGAGGCCTTGAAAAATGCAGTCAGACAACACAATCCTTATTTCGGGAAACTTGACCTCAAACTGCTTTCTAATTCCTCGGAGAATTACCCCTTGGGAAATCTGACTCTGTTCAGAGACCCAGAGAGAAAGAGCTCTCCTATTACCCTTAATGTTTGTTCTCTGAGGATCAAAGTGCTTATAAAAGTCTTGTACAACCCTCATAATACAAAAAGATTTCTTAAAAAAAAAAAAAAAACAAACCAAAAAAACCCCAAACAAACCCTAGCCATTTACTCACAGCTTAAAATCCAAAATATAATCTGAATGTTTGAAAGACGATTTGTCTAACCCCTCTATTTTTTTCCTTTATACTTTTCAGCTCTGTTCTCTTTACACTTTTTGGAGTAGGGGATTCTCTTTTATTGTGTTTTTATATAGGACAGATAATAGGAACTGTCTTTTAAATAGGAGCTCTCTCTTCTATATACTATCATAGTACGTGAGTCTTCTTAACGCAAACTGAAAACAATTACAGCTGCACATGCTTTTTATTTTTTTACAGCTTTTAACATGTACTTCTAGAGTGCTGTGCAGGAATAATTCTTACTATAATATTCACAAAATGATGTTACTTAATGTACCTGTCTGTTAAAAAAGTCTTTGATAAAAGCAAAAGATTCAACATCTCTAAGGAAAAAACCCTTGGATTTCACAATGTCCTGATCTATTAAAAATAAACTTTCATTGGAAAAAAAGAAGACAGCTTGGGGGTAATGTAAGCAGATAAGGAGGAAGGATTATCAGGTAATATATTCATGTCTGAAAGCACCAGTTCTTGTTTTACTTCTGCAGATAATATTTGATATGAAATAGTATTTTAGCCATTTCACGTTTTCTTTTGAATTGTTTTCCAGCGACTATTAACAAAGTAAAGAAAACAGCATTTTTCAAACTACTCCATGTACTGAGTAGAAATGGAAACCAAGCAGAAAAAGGACATGTTTTGGTCAATGGGAAATTCTACTGTTAAGGCATATTTTCAGAAGGAGAATCTTATGTGGAATAATAGTCACCAATCCCTCCCAACTCTACACTGAGATCCCACAGCCCAAAGACATCCAGGCAGGCAGAGAGACAGGATAAATGGAGGAAACAAAACATGATTGAAGAAAATCTTATTTTTACAAATGATAGTCATAAAATAGTTTAACCTTAAAATGTATACAGATTTCTTGAAGCTCTGTGGAAGCTGGGAGTGTCAAGCATATTTGAGGCTGACATTTTTGAAAGTCAAATAACTTATTGTCATCATGCTTTGGTCTAAAAATCAATCTCTCCTCCACTTAATCAATTGACCACATTTCATTTTAAATATGTGCAGATGGACACAATTCCAAGTCACAGTAAGACAAATTGTGTAATAATAATGTGTTCAATATCTGGATAAATGCCCATCCGATGTATGAAAACATCACCTAGTGTGTTGTCTGCAGGTTCAAATTTCAACAGAAAGACTTAAATGTAAGTCAATAAAATTGCTTTTTTACTTATGTGTATACTAAATGATCATTCATTGCAACAACAGAGAATATGCGTTATTCCTTTACCACTCTGCTGAGCTGGTGAAGAATTCAGGGTCTGTATTTGTTGTTTGAGGTAGCCATTTCTTTACAGCAAATGGATTCTGGGAAAATACCTCCTTAGGATTTAACAGCCTGCTACAGGTTACTCTGAGAAATAAGATGATGTATCTTTTTTGAGTACTTCATCTTCCATAAACAACCTTCAGATCTGTAGATAAAAACTATTATCTCAGTGCATTTGATTTACAGAGCTATTAGAAGTGGTTCTGTATTTAGCAGCAGGCCCTCTTGCAGCACAAGGACCTGCTTTGCCTGCCTGCCATCGATCAGAGGGAGCTAATAATGGTCTTAACGATGGTGTAGTGACTCGGAGGATGGTAGTGTGGTCAAACCCTAGGAAGACAATGGGTTCATGATCTTTCGTTCTCCCGCTCTTGTCGATGAAACTCATCTTTCAGCGCAACATATTCCCTTTTTACATAATAGATGCTAAAAGTGGAGATGAAATACAGTGGAATGATGGTTTGCACCTTGCAGCTCATTCACACAGCTCACGATTCCTATTCTTCCCCGTCAGAAGAGGAATTTACAGTGTCTGATTTGTCCGCGGGTTGAGGCTTGCCTATGCAACAAGCACAGCCCACCCACTGAAATCGGTATGAACGTAACATATCAGGTTTGCAAGAACAGTACCTATAAATTGTTTTTAATGGGTGTTTCTTACTTGATTGGGTGGGTTCTCACAGAGAATTGGCCACAGATTTAAAATAAATAAATAGATAAAGGCAAGTACTCCCCATTATAGCCATTAAAATAAATTGTTTAACTCTCCTGACAAAAGCTCTAATCAATTAATAGATTGTTAGTCTAATTCTGTGTGTCACTAAACTCTTTGGCAGTAGATCCATTGGCCCAGCTGAAAGCCACATTGAACAGCTCAATCGTGATCAGAAGCAACTGAACTCTAGCATTCATGGGATATGCAATCAAATCAATTCCACAAGTGAGAGATCTGTACCCAAAATATTTGTCTACTCGGCTCCAGGAATGACTGAACACAGACTAAAATTTTGGAGACTAGTATATATATCAAAAAACAGAGACTAAGAACTATTGGAAAATTTCAGAATAATTTGTTTGAGAGAAGAAAGGATTTGGGGTGTGAAAAAAATGTGTTTTTCCAATGCATTGATTCTGTGGTTTTGGTTTGTTTTTTTTATTTTTTTTTTTTTTTTTCCTGTCTCCATGTTTCTATTTGCACTGTGTGTAGAATAAGTGTTCAAATATTTACCAAAAATGAATGTTAAAATTGTACGTGGAACCATAGTGATAAACACTCATGCAAATGTATTTGTGGTTGAATAGATTGTGCCTTTTTGCTGCCAACCAGGAAAGCAAAACCTGTGACTGATTTAATAAATCTCTGCTGGGCATCTAGCTGGAGTTTAACACAGTGAACACAGGATATTTGAGGCTTGCCTTTGTGTATGGAGAGGAAAAAAAAAAAAACTAACTATATGTGAAAAAACATGTGAGTAAGCTCATCTATTGGAGGATACTATTATGTGAATGGAAAGAGAAGATAAATTTGTCAGATAAAATATTTATTGAGACTTTTTTAAAAAAATTATTTTCAGTCTGGCCAAAGGAAATCACAACTGAACTGTGCAGAGCTGAAACATAATGAAGTGTATTTTGTTAGATATCAAAACTTATACAAACTTATTTAATATTTTATAGTCCCAGTGTGACATTTCATGAGATCAGACTGACTGCCTTTGACAGTATTGAGCATACTGCAAGAACAAACACAGAGCAAACAAAAAATGCACTAAAGAAACCAGAAAAGGTTCTGGAAGTAAAAAAGCTTTCCTCTTAAATGATTTTGTTTGAACACATAGAAAGGAAGACAAATATTTAAATGAAGACATCAGCCCAAGTTAATCATGTTTCAAAGGACAATGGCACCTGTTCTTAGCAAAGATTGAAAGAAGTTTGCATATCACCTAAATTCCTTGATAATAGGAATAAACCACACCAAAAATAATAATAAGAATTCCCTATATTATTCTAACAGAACTTCATAACATGTCTTTCAAAATTAAATAATAGCTAATTTTTCAGTAGCATGATACTACATAGCTCTAGGAAGAATTTCTTGTATTATCCTACTGGCTAGACATTAGGAAGAATTTCTTGGTGCATACTGATGAACTGTGATTGAGGTGTCATTAAGACTCAACTGCTTCTGTGGAATCATGGATTCTTCAGAAGGTTTAAAAAATCATTTTTTATATACATATATGTAAAAAAGATTCTGATGAGAAAATAACAGAAACCACTATGTGTGGCTTCTGCTTTAAGAAAGAAGAACATTAGTATTCCACTAATAGATAAAATGTCACCGGAAAGTTCACCTTTCTTCATAATACTGTAATTAGTATTTCATATACTATAATTTTACTCTCGATGAGATAAGCACTTTCTGAGGAAATTTCAATATCTATATTGCTAGTGCTGGCAAAAAAGCAATTTAAAATGACAAATTTTAATACCTAATGGCAGTCCGAACCTTTTGATATAGTGACATGAATATCAAATATTTTAGGTACCGTCAAGGTTTTAGTGACTTTATAGCACTGCAAACAGGCCATGCTCAGCCCTTCCTAATTTTCCTCTATTTTCCCTATTTCTTTTTGACAAAGTCGTCCTTCCATGTGGCTCAGCTTTGAAGAAAAACTCTGCCCTACGCTGAAAGACTGAGTGTCAGTTTTGCTCTGATCTAAAGAAATCTGAGACCATCACTCAGAGATCCCTTTCATCAGCAGGTGCCAACGGAGCAGAAATGAATTGCTACAGAAAACCTTCAAAAATCCTGGGTGCATATTTGTGTAAAAAGTTGTAGCCAAAGATAATATGACATATTTCCTCTTATCTTGTTGACGTGTAGTGCCTTGTGTCTGTAATTCCCAGACACGATAATTCTCTTCCTAAATACCAGCTCATAATGACTGAACCATACCCTAAAGCATTTTTAAAGGACTTGATTTCCTTTGGTGCTTTGCAAGGACTAATTAAGTTGCCATCATCATCATTTTTTTTTTTAAAGAAGGAAAAAAAAGAGACAGAAAGAGGTATTAAAATATAATTTTAAAAAACATATTGGAGATCAGAAAAGTATTATTACTTCAGTTTTGAAAAATTCCCTCGAGGCAGTCAGAAGCCGTGCAAACTTCATGGGACTGGGTTACGTCATGGGTCAACCCAAACTCACCAAAAAGGAAACAAAAGCTCTGCAAATATTTCAAGTAAACCTGAGCCTTTATTTTAGCTTATGCTGAGACAAGCTTCTGGGTTTTATGTCCAAACCAGGTGGAACTGGGTGCTTTTTTGACTGAGAGTATTATGAAGTTTGTCATTGGTTCAAAGCCAAAACCCAAAGTTAACAGGTGTTCACCTACATGACTCAAAGGCAAAATACATTCTTGCTTTGTCACAATGAAGACAAATTCCTGAATTTTACAATGCTGGAGCGGTAAATCTCTTGTGATACACAAAACAGAGACAGAAACAGAACTGGCACTTTCCTGCTGGTGAGGCATATCAGCTGTATTTTTCAATGGAAAATGTGGTCTTTGACTCCTAATTCATTCCAGAAACAGCTTCCACACACAGTGAGGGGCATTGGGTAAAAAAGGGCTTCACTAAGGTGTAGCAGTGGGGACAACTGTCCTATGCTTTGCTCTGAAAATAGGGCTCCACTCCCACCTCTGCAGGACAAGCGCATTAATTTTCCACGCGAGCCTTTGTGGGGGTACAGGTGGCCAGCAGTGGGGAGCGAGGGGGCAATGCCTTAGGGGCAGGGAGTGATAATCCACCATATTTGTCAAATCTGGATTGTACAACCTGAGTAAAAGGGGTGCTACAGTGCTGACAGATCCCAAAAACTTTGTGCCCAAAATCCTGTTGCTAGTGTAGCCAAGAGGAAGTTCTCCACTTGGTTTCAGTGAAATCAACACGTGCTGTTTTGCTCAGTTCACACAAAATATGTTATAGCAAAGATAATGTGGAGATGCAATGCTTTCTGCCACAACGTGTAAAACTTGCATCGTAATCTTATATGAAACTGGAACAAGATTAGTGACAATTTGACCTAAACTTCCCTAAATTGCTCCTCCTTTTTTCTTTATTTTTTTTTTTTAAGAGAAATTACATATGATAAGTTAATGAAACTGATATCAAGGACTATCAAAAATGCTCCTCTACAGACACGACTAATTTTAAAAGTCAGCAGTGTAACAGGTAGAAAAAAAAATGGAGACACTTTTTTTTTTTTTTTTTTTTTTTTTTAACGTATCAAACATCCCTGGAACTGTGTGTCCTTGCAACTGCTTAGGAAAGAGCTTCAAGCCAAGAGCAGGAAATTAGTCATCATACTTGGCTAAAACTGCCCCACATGTTTTGCCAAATATATTATTGAAAATATTAGGTTTAGAACAATTTAAATTCTTTGTGAATTCATGCAATACTTTATGAATAGATACAGATGATAAAAAGGTAGACATTTCACAAACATTTATTTTATTTTGTAATAATAATAAAAAAAAAACAACCAAAAAACAAAACACCAAAACTTATATTTATTTTTAAAGAAATCGAACAGACCTTAAAAAAGGGTCCAAAATAGCCTCAAACCCATACATAAGGTCACTCACATATGAAACTGCTGAGCTTGCCTTCATTCATCAAAAGAACAAAGAACTTCCCAAACCTCAGTGATGACCGTTGTAACAGGATTCCCTGTTAACTTTGTAACAGGATTCTCCATTACCAAATGAAAAAGAAAAAAAAAAAAAAAAGGTTTCTGACATGTCTTTACCCAAAGTGCTTTTATGACCAGCTGTGTTACCATCATCCACAGAGAAAAGTTCTGCTACGAAGACATGTTAACTTGTGTCTATTAAAACCCTAATGTAGACAAAGCATTTATATCCCCCTTAGGAGAGTCAGAATTTTTCCAGAGGTCAGAAAATGTTAATCTGTCCAAATAAAAATGTTCTTTAAGAATGTGTCTGTGTCTGCATGAGTAGCTTTGCTCCAAGTTTAATTCCCCTAACTGCCTAAATGCTCCAGCAATCACCTGTAAAAATCTATTGCAGGGTAAACTTGAGTTACGTTGGTTCACTCCGTGTTTGAAATGTACCAGCAGGGTCCCACACTGGCAGGAAATGCTATTTCAGAGCATTTTTCCTGGGCTGCCAATCGGAGACGCGCTCAGAAAGATGGGAGCGTGGGGAGGAATTGCTATTTAACAACCATTTCACTGTGTTCACCCGTGAGTAGTAGACTGGCAGAGCCCAACATTAGAGAGGAATCAGAGGGTGCTATTTAAAAGCATTTTTACCTCCTGCCTGGGGAAATACAGAAATAGCCATTGCTGATCCATCTCAAAAAGGTGGGTGGAGTGAAAGTGCTTTTAAAAAGCATAATTTCATAGCAACTAAATCCATGCTCTGCACCCGTATTTCAGACTAACTTTTTAATAAGTAAGTGTCAGTGTAAAATACTTTCTACATTTTTTACCTCTTCTGTATGTGAAAATCTTTGGATAGAATGTGTGTTTGGAATTCATTGAGATATATAGGTATATATAGCTGTACACGTGTTTACTGGGATACACAATTGTAGACATGGAGGGGATGGTTAAGTCTGGCGTATGAATTGTTGCCTGCACAGTTTAATGCATCCTAAAAATCCAGGATTAGGCATAAATTTGGAGACTTTCATTGTGCACTCGTGATAATGCAGAGGCATGTGTGTGTTTAGGTCCTAGCACTGACAGCTTGTTTGGCTGCCCTGGTAGGGTGGCATGTGGTCCCAGCCGTTGGGGTTCTGGGGAGCATTCTTCAACGGAACATCAAATGACATACTTACGGGAATGTCTCAGCATTTTGGAAACCTCGACATTGTCTAGGCGGGTCTAGTTTTAAATTGTTTATCAGTGGATCCAGTCATGCACCGTGTGCTGGTTGCCTGCATGAAAAAGTATTCTTCCTTAATTATACAGCTCCATGTACATACCATATTGTCCTGGCTGTATTTCATAGAGTTATATGAAGCAAATCAGTCCTCTCAGTGTGCACATAGTTGTCTGGGAGGATGTATCATTGTTTTTTTCACGTTAACAGTAAGGGTGGTGTAAAACAGCAGCGTAACTAGACAGAAAAGGATTGTACCTTTTCACAGCCGTGCAAAGGCTCTGTAAGGAACATCTTATTAAACACCTTTTAATAGTAAAGGCATCCTTGGCTGTGAGCTAGGTCAGTGTAAGGCAGGAAGGCTGATGGGCTGGATTAGATAGAGTGTTCCTGGATGAATCTTCTGGGACATTTCTGGGGATTAGAGGCCAGGGTGGCAGAAGGAGTGGGAGATTGTGGCCTTCAGGACTATGAGTCATTCCAGAGAGAGAAGAGGTGAAGAAGAAACACCAACTCCCAGCCTAACCCAGTCTGTAAGCCTCCCACCACAGCCTTTGTATGGAAATAGGGATATACGTATAAAACTTTCCTAACTGTAGTCCTATCTGAGGCAAACTCTCATGTTTCCTTGTCTTCATTACATTGAAACTTAAGGTAAGAAGTAATTGGAGGGACTGAGTCCCCTAGTTGAGCTTAGGAGACACTACAAACACATAGCCCAGCCTTCAGATGCTAAGACCTAATCTCAGCCTAAAGTCACAATAAAAAAAAAGTCCGGGAAGGATAAAACTTCAGTTTCACAATAAGAAGTGGCTTTTAGCTGTTAATTTGTTGGGATTTTTTCCATTGATGCAAAGCCATCTATAATTGTAACCATACTATAGACACCTACATGTAAGTACACGCCGTATAGAAACATGCGGCATGCCAAGTACACAAAAATAGCATCCTATTACCACTGGAGAACTGCACATCCCCTGCTTTGTGTGAATATTGTCTGTGTATACGACAGGCATAAACTTGCACTGTTACTTTTACATTAAAAAAACACCACATAATAAGATGACAAAAAGAAAAATAAATTACAAAGACATAATTTTAGTAACTTCTTGACAAGCACTTAATGTCTTCCAGTCAAGCAAGAACAGAAAATATGTTAGCTGCTTTTTAAACTATTATTCCAATAAAAAGTAATTATAGTGATTAATTGCATAATGATTACTGTAATCACAGCCTATTCTTAGTTGATTAAGAAAGACAGAAGCATCTCACAGAAAGCTTTCCACTAAAACTATCTGTGTTTATTTTATTTGCCCTTTCCTAATTTTCTTACCAGAAACCATGAATGGCAATATTTCAAAGACAACCTTGCCAAGTTTCTTTGAGACTAATCCACTGTCCACTGATAAAAACTCCTTTTAAGAGACTGACAAATGTGTTAAGTGGTATTATGGAGGCAAGAAATTCTTCAACCTTAGCCATTGCTGGGGCTTTTGTTGCTATTACATTTTTTTCCTGCTTTTTAATTCAGTACTTCTGCCTCTCTAGAAGATTTTGAAAGAATTTGCATATACTTTTAAATACATATAAGTTTTAGCATAATACATACATTGAGAAGTTGTATGAACTCTCTGAAGAGATGGTAGTGGGATGACAGATCTGGGATTTTATTCCGGGGGAGTGGAAATCTTGGATGCAACATCTGGGGAAAACCTTCACATTTCTATCTGCTTGGGTGGAATTGTCATAAGTGACACTATTTAAGAATCCTCTCTGTCATGTTGTTCTTCCTCACCGTCCACTGGGACACTGGCTTTTGTTAATTGATTTGGTGTGTAATGAGATCAAACACTACTATGACAGGCAGCATCACAAAACCCTAAATAGAGAGCCTGAGTGATGAACAGAGATCTCAAAATATTACCTACTTTTGACTTATATTGGCAAATTGGAAGAAGAAAGCAGCTAATAGGCAAGGCAGTCAGTTTAGTTAAAACTCATCATCTGCAAGAAGACTTAATAATACCTGAGTCCTATCCATGCATTTGATGTTGCTGCACCCTTGTGTTGATTGCATGTGAGATTTTGTGGGCATGGAAGCACAGAATGGGGATGTGTTCCAAGGATGGATGGGTCGGACGTCTGAAAACCTTTGTGTCAAGTATCTTAAAAAGGCTGGAGATCCAAAACAAGCGGAGAAGGACCTACGATAAATGAGAATCGTAGAAGAGAGCCTAGAAGGGAGTTCAGCCCATTCCTCATTGTGGTTTAGCAACATGAACTTGACTCTGTGGAGGCCCTACTGAGCTGAGGGTGCTGCTCAGATGCAGCATCAGCAACACAGCAAGATCCTCCGTGAAACTGTCCAAAGATGTTCCCCCAAGATGATACAAGTCTGTAACAACCGCAAAGTGAACTCATGTCTCCTAAGTCTCATCCCAACCCTTCAACCAACAGTGTCAGATGTCCTCTCCGTGATGATGATTTTCAAGATAAGCTATTGGACCTTTGCCAACTTTTGGTATGCTGGCTACAGCCAGGAATGCTAAAATCTGTTCAGATAAACGTCAATGCACACGATAGCTATTACAAAGGGAAAGCATATTCTTCTGTATAATTCCTCCACCTGGTGGTCAGGTCAGGGATTTGGATAGTCCAGGTAATGGACACAGGGCAGGCCAGTTCCCAGTTCAGTCATACTTGCCCTTCTTGCTTAAGGTGTTAGTTGCAATTAGGCTGGGCAACCAGGTAAAGCTCAAAAGGTCATTACTCACCTGGGGGCCACACCTTTTGGTTTCTGGAAGTGGGTAAGTAGCCCCCATTTGGCCAGGCATGTGCTTTCTTGATACACAATGTCATCATCTTCCAGAAATGTTTTATCTTTTGCTTTCCTTCCCCATCCCTGAAAATAACGATTTTCTTCTAAAGTGAAACCATTTGCAAAAAGGGACTGGTTGTGAAAAATACCACATTTCAGTTTTAAAGAAAATATATCATGGTTTGCAATTGTCAAAATGCCCTGTTTTGACATTTGAAAATGAAAATAAAAGAAACTTTGAAAGGTCACTATCAAAACAAAATGCTTTCAAATTTTAAGGTGAATTCTTAACTTGATTTCTTCTAAAAGGACTTTTTTATTGTTTTTTTTTTTTCTCTTTTCTTTTTTTTTTTTTTTTTTGTTTTTCCCCCCCCCTCCCCCCTTATTTCCCAGGTATTCAGTACTGGAACATCTCTAAGGCAGAGACATATTTAGACATCCTGTAGACTTTCCAAATGTATGAATGCACAACTGCTTTCGTAACTAATGAGAGTAAGGAGTTTTTTTACATCCTACATCTCTAAATCCTGAAAGTACTTGCAAAACGGAAGACCTGCTTCCCACCTGGCACTCATGCGTATATTCCATCACGCTATTTTATGGCCCTCTTGAGTTAAAAGACATGCAATTATCACAACTGCTTGTTATTATAAATTCATACACGTGTTAGAGGTGCATTTCTCTCTGTCTCACTCTTTTTCCTTCAGCTGTAGCTCTTCAGTTTGTTCTCTATTACTTTCGATTCCTCTAAATATATCCTTTGCAGCGAGGATATATTGAACCTGTCAAGTTTATTTAAAGAAAAGTTAAACTGGGGAAAAATCAGGAGTATGTGCCTGGCCAGGGATAGTAAGGTATTCAAGACAAGGCCTTGCTCCACTTAGCAGACTACAAATCCTCCAGATGTCGAGGGAAGCACAGAAAAGCAGATGATAAATGGCATGTGAGAAACTGTACATTGATAAATGAGACTGCAAAGGAAGAATACATCTCCAGGAAATCCTTCATTGTTACCTTCAACGCTGTTGAATTGCAGAGTGCTATTTATATAATCAAACCTGCCAGTAATCAGTCAACGGGAGGCATGGTCCTACATTCGTATAACTCCAGAAAGTGAAAGGAAATTGTAACAGAGAACGGGGAAAATAATCCAGTAGTTCCCATCCCCCAGCAGATGCACATGTTCATTGTCAGCTGTGGACTGAGTGTCCTTTAGGGAAGGGGCAGCAACAATAAACCCTGAGATAAGAAGAATCAAGGGGAAGGTGCTTTGAGGACTCTAGTACCAGTCACCTGTCGTTGCAAAAAATGTTATTGAAGAAATGAGTCAAAGATTTTCCTTTCTCCATAATTGTATGATACTTGAATTAATTGGTGCGTGGTCCATTAAAGAAGACATTCATTTCGTAGATGGGCTAAAGAGAGGTTGCAAGAATTGGCTTGTCTTTCAGACTATTTCAGTACCCTTCAGTGGGTCTTCTCTATTAATTTAGGCCTCACGCACGACCACATTTGACTGTTTAAGAGGAAGAGGCATTTATCAGAGACCTGTACCATGACTTAAACAAAATCAATAATTTGCATGGAATTTGCATGGATTTTTTGGAGGACATCCGTTCTTTGGAGCCAAAATTTTCAGAGATCCAGAGATTCAGAATTTGGACTGCATGAACAATTTAAATGGCCCAAAAGACAAATCAGAACACAAATTAGTAACTTCAGTTTCTTACCCAGAAACAGAAATCTGACCTCAGCTCCCTCCACTTAAACATAGTTACTTTGAGTATAACCTTGTCACTGGTGAGTGTGATTTCTGATCGGTAAATTGATGCTACCCCTGCAATAGGCAAGTTATGGAGCTACAGAAGTACTTTGTATTGATGTATCTTACATTCTTTATAAGGGAAGGGGTCATTTTCGTACAGCCACATTTATACCAGTATAAGTGTGACTTATACCAGTATAAGCATGACCTCACCTGTGTGACTGAAGGGCTTCAACTACATGGGAAAGCTAAAGTAGTTCAATCAGGATACATAGAAAATTTTAGTCTATTATTTATAGATACCTCTGCCCACAGCCACTCCATACTGAATGCATCCAACATAGAGGCTCCTGAACCTTGCTGATAACTGTCTGGGGACCACATAAGAATCTCAGGTGTGGTAGGACCAAGCCAAAAATACTAGTGTCGTGGTTTGGGCATGTTTGAACATGAAACCACAAAACCCGAGTGAGTGGAAAGATTTCAATCGGCTCCATTGCTTCTGCTGACCAGCAGGATAGGAATTAAAAAGGAACAAAAAATAGACATCTCTTCCCATCTGCACATATTCACAAGTCAAACCGGTATTATATAGATGGATGGGACATGCTTCATAATATGATACCTTGAGGTCTTAAAAATTGAATGATACGGTTCCTTGTTTGTAATCCAGCTGCTGAAAGAACCTCAACTTGCCATACAGAATGTTCATTCCTTCTTTTATAATTCAATTTTAAATACCTTCAGGAAGTTTAAACTCACACATAATATGCAAATTATAGGTACTCTGAAACATCACATTGATTTACATTGTAATTTTTCCATTACTGATGATAATGGAAGTTGCATGTCCACGAGTACTTATTCTTATTAGGCAGGAACTCTGCAAAATAGGCTGTTATTGCCTTGATTTTGCAGCAGTTATTATAATGTGAATGGAAGAATCATAACACCCCAGACATATTGTAAGATATTGAAAAGTATCCTTGAGATAGTGATATTTCTCAGAGGTTTATTGCTAGGAAAAAAAAAAAAATGGAAAAAAAACCCAAACCCTCCTCATCTAATCATGACTTCATGACTACAATTACAAATATAATAGTAAATATCAAAATACTCAGGATGTGGTTTATATGATGAAAATTCATACTTAATAGCAACGAAGCTATGGAAAATAGTGATGGGGGAAAAAAAATTACATCTAATCTAGGTCTAACTAGTTCTGACAGTGCTGCCTACATTAATCTCGGACAAAATGATTCATGGAATGGAATTTTTTTTTGCTTTCTCTTTCTCTCTTTGCTCTTTCTTCCACCATTTTGCTCCCCTTCCTTCCCTTCAGTGAATGTAAGGCTGTTCAATAACATTACAGATAGACTAAAAATAGGCAAAATATTTTGCACCCATTCTGGTTTACCAATCAAGAAATAAGTGAAAAATTAGTTCAGAAGAAACAGCAAAGATACATATTCGACTTATAAAATTGTTAATACACATCAAGGAAAAAGACTTTTACTCTAGTTTCAGCAAGATGCAAACTCAAGAGAAAGTAAAAGCAAAGATACAATAGTTCAGAATTTCTTGTTTTAATTTGATAACTTTGAAGCTAGATTTTATTTTTAAGGTGTGTGAAACAATAGAAGCATTTTATTGCATCCACATGATATTTGTATTCACAACATTACTATTTGAGGGCCAGGTGGAAATTAATAAAGACTAAATATCTTGGTTTCTGTATTCAGTGCCATGTGATGGTGAGTTTAACCTTTGGAGGATGACCCACTCTGTATGTTGACTCAAAGAATGATTCCATTGTGCTCTCAACCAATTCCTTTGATTTCTGTTTGTCTTGAAGACTCATAGTTAATATTTGTGTATAAGATGAAGATGCAATTTTCATAGAATCATAGAATAGAATCATTTTATTTGGAAAGGCCCTTAAGATCATCAAGTCCAACTGTAAACCTAATGCTACCACCACTAAACCATGTCCCTCAGCACCACTACAAATATTTTAAATACCTCCAGGGATGGTGATTCCACCACTTCCCCGGGCAGCCAGTTCCAATGTTTGATAACCCTTTCAGTGAAGAAATTTCTCCTAATATCTAATCTAAACCTGTCCTGGTGTAACTTGAGACTGTTGCCTATTACTTGGGAAAAGAGACTGACCCTCCCTGGCTACACCCTCCTTTCAGGGAGCTGTAGAGAGCGAGAAGGTCTCCCCTCAGCCTCCTTTTCTCCAGGCTGAACACCCCCAGCTCCCTCAGCTGCTCCTCACAAGACTTGTGCTCCAGACCCCTCACCAGCTTTCATTGCCCTTCTCTGGACACGCTCCAGCACCTCAATGTCATTCTTGCAGTGAGGGGCCCAAAACTGAATACAGTATTTGAGGTGGGGCCTCACCAGTGCTGAGTACAGGGGGATGATCACTTCCCTAGTCCTGCTGGCCACACTATTCCTGATACAGGCCAGGATGCTGTTGGTCTTCTTGGCCGACTGGGCACACTGCTGGCTTATACTCAGCCTGCTGTCAACCAATACCCTCAAGTCCTTTTCTGCCAGGCATCTCTCCAGCCTGGCAAGCCACTTTTCCAAGCCATTCTTCCCCAAGCCTGTAGCGCTGCATGGGTCTGTTGTGACCCAAATGCAGGACTCGGCGCTTGGCCCTGTTGAACCTCATACCATTTGCCTCAGGCCATTGATCCAGCCTGTCCACATCCCTCTGTAGACCCTTCCCACCCTCAAGCAGATCGACACTCCCGCCCAACTTGGTGTCATCTGCAAATTTACTGAGGGTGCACTCGATCCCCTCATCCAGGTCGTTCATAAAGATATCAAAGAGAAAGGACCCCAATACTGAGCCCTGGGGAACACCGCTTGGGACCGGCCGCCAACTGGATTTAACTCCATTCACCACAACTCTTTCAACGCGGCCATCCAGCCAGTCTTTTAACCAGTGGAGAGTACATTCTTTCAAGCCATGAGTAGTTTGTCCAGGAGAATGCCGTCAGAATGCCAGAATGCTGGGAAACAGTGTAAAAGGCTTTACTAAAGTCCAGGTGAACAGCATCTACAGCCTTTCCCTCAATCATAAGCAGGTCATATCATAGAAGGATTAGTCAAGTAAAAAAAAAAAAAAAAAACAACTTGAAAAATTCATCTTAAATCAGGGAGTTCCAACACTTTTTTTCACATTGGTGGCTTTTGGAAGTTTTAAAACACCTCCATAGCCACAGTGCGTTGTCATGGTCATCGCCTCTTACATGTAACATGAACACAATAAACTACTAAGTTTCAGTTTTCTGCAGCTATTTCAGATCAAGAAAAGGATTCATGTATGTAAAAAGTAATCTCTCCCTCCCTGTGCCTTCTCACCCAAGATACTATCAGTTAATCTAATCAAAAATGTTATTTCTCACTAGAAGCCTTGTCTCATAACCTTAGAATATCACAAACACAACAATGCTACTAAGAAATCTGGTTACATTCAACATTGGTGGCCCAAAATATGCAAACATTGCCTAGACGGCAACTGCAAAGCTGTGAAGAAATCAGGAGCAAATTTTGATTGGTTTAAGTGTTAGGTTATTTACATTTTTAATGTATTAGCTCTCATCGCTGATAGGTTACTCTCATTGCTAATGCAGATACCTTTGCACTTAGGCCGTTCTGCGACATACACTGCTTCGGGGATTCCTGCTGAAGTGTGATGAATCTACCATGGAAGTTGAATTCCTCTTGCCTTATTTTAGGTGTCTAAAAGTTAGGCATGTTGTCTAAGCCGTCTACATAGATTCCCCCTCTGTTCAGAGAAAAAGGTTACTCATCTGATCCAAAACCAGGTAATTAAGGGAAGTTCAACAAATCCTGCTGAGGAGCTCAGACTAAATGCCTAGTTTCTGACAGCTGCTGTTAGGTGCAATGAATTCCCTCTTGTTGGTATTGTACTTCTCCGATACAGGTACATACAAGGGATCTTGACCCACTATGAATGGTTTAGAAACAATTTAACCGTGGACAAGGTTTAATCAAAGTCTGAATCTGCCCAAAATTTCTAGTTTTTGAAGTGCTATCCTAAGAGCTGTAGAAAAACACAGTGATGCTATCCAGCTTGAAAATAGAAAATAAATGTGTCTGTGTGTATGTGAGTGTTTGTATGTAAATAAATCTGTGTTTCTACTCTCTAATTAGGTGTTCCTTTCATTAAAAAATGTCTATAATTAGAACATATAAATCCTTAGCCACGATATAGGTAATTATAGGTAAACTATAACCACACGCCAGCAACTCCTGTCAGACTTCTGTAACTAAGCTAGTAAGGGTTAGGTACTGTATACATTTTTTGCTGGATTCACTTTCAACCTGGATTATACCTGCAAAGAAAACCCTGACTTCTTTCTTGGCTTCAATAAAGCTCCTGCTCACAGAAGAGGAAAGAAACTTCCTCAGTTTATGATGTAGAACAGGGTTTCCCTGGGATATTTGTGCTCTGAATACATAAATCTAGTCTATGTATTTTCATTTCTTTACAAATTAGCAATGGACTTTGCTGGGGGTTTTCTGTTGTACTGTAACATCTGACATTTTTTCCTCTTGCTTTTTTTTTTTTTTTTTTAATTTCGTATTGAGAGTGGGATCCCCACAGGATATGATCCTCAGCAGCTAATCTGAATAACTGAGAAAAGAAAGGAAAAAAATTATTTCCCACAGAATCTGCGAGAATGCAGGATTATATATATATATTTTTTTTTTTAAGTATCCATGTGCTTCACACAATCTGCTATTTAGTTTTGCTTTAGTTAGTGGTAGTTCGTTACAAATATGTGTGATGATAAGAGAAATTAGTTTGAATAGAAGAGGCCTCTCAGAGTCACTCCTGCCTCTCACTGCATTTCTTTGTGTTTATGTAAGCAAAAAAATGGCATGCATTATCTTTTTATGAGCCTTGCGATTTATTCTGTTTTGTTGTCAGACCTTTGGGAATGCATTCTATAAACTTTATTGAGACAAGATATCTAAAGGCGTTTGCATATTTGTGAGCTCAGCACAATATTACTTTTTAATGCACTTTTGACTTTGCATGGAGAAAATGGAGTAAGAAAATGTAAAACAGCAATATTTCAGGTGGCTTTAGTTTTATTACCTCCTTTTTGTTTCCCTGGGTTAAAAACAAATAAAGGCTCAATCATTTAAATGTAATAAACACCGAGATCTAGTAGTTTAACTTCTGACTACTTCTGTGGCTAAAAGTTCAAATTACTTACCAATGCTTCCATTCAAAAAGCTATTAAGGATACTGCTAGCTCAAGCACGTATTTAAGTATGAAGTTAAACTGTCATGTTTCTTGAATGGGGCTTCATGACACGCGTCTGTTTTCAGTAAAAAAAAAAAAAAAAAAAAAAAAACAACCAAAAAAACCCCAAACCAACAAACTTGCACATTTTTTATTGTGATTTTAATTCTTTATGTTCTACCTGAAATTTACTGAAATTGCCATGAGCTCATCTGCAATACTGTGCTCAGTTGTGCAGAGATATTGATATACAGAAGCAAGTCCAGCGGTAGGCGATGCAGATGGTGCAGGGCTGGAGCATGTGTGGTGTACAAGCAGAGGCTGAAAGAATTGGTTTTGGACAGCCTTAAAAACAGAAAGTGAAAGGAGATCTTATTGTGGTCTTCAGCTACCTAATGGGAGGCGTTAGAGAAGGTGTAGCCAGGACCTTCTCAGAAGCCTGCAGAAGGACAAGGGGAAGATGCAACAAGAGAAAATTTAGTTAGATGTAAGGCAAAATCTTCTCACTAGGAGACTAGAAAAACACTGGAAAAGGTACCCAAAGAAAACGTGGGGTCTCTGTCCTTGAGAATAAGGTCTTTAGCAATCTGATCTAGTTGACCCTGATCTGATCAGAAGGTTGGACTACATGACCTCCAAAGGTCCCTTGTAACCTGAATTGCTCTAAGAGTCTGTGACTACATATCTATTGACTTTCAGTAGCATATAATTTCACCCTGTGCTTTTGACAGCTTCAGCCTTAAATACTGGCTAGGAATTTCACAAAATCGGCATAAACGCATGTATTGATTACAACAAGGTTGAGGTAATCTATCATATCCCTTTAATTGATGGAATATTAGAAGTCTTTTTTAAAGTGGCTCTTAAATTCTCTATACTCATTTTATTTTAGATACTCTATTTACATGAGTGGTTTGTCACTGTCAGAAGAACAGGCTGGGACTGTCAGGTTTAGCTACTAAGCATAATTAAACATGTATTTGTTTTATTTCCATTCTTTGTGCTTCAGTCTGTACTGACATCTCAGAACCCTCCAAGGATGTCAAGAGTTTAAACAGGGGAAAAATTTGCCCTTTCTGGCTTCTTTCAAAGGACAACATTGGGAAACGACAGTGGAGTCAAAGTCACACTGGCTTCCATCTTTCTCTTTTCCTTCACCTCATTTCTCTGTTGTGTTTTGTGCCTTTTTTTCACCTGAACTGCCCCTTACAATGTTAGAACTTAGAGGCACTCTTGGAGAAACCAAAAAAAAAAAAAAAAAAAAAAAAAAAAGAGAGAGAGAAAAAAAGATCAGATTGGAGAGTATTTACTCAAAACATCCTTCTCTCATATCTCTCATACAGAAATACTTGTGATAGAATCTGGAGAACAAAAGTTACAGCTCTCATTTCCAGTCCTTCTGGAAAGATTTCTGTTACATTTTCCTTCCCTGATGAATCACTTGATGTTGAAATAACATCTCCTCTGACAACTTGGGTAAGTGACACAAAGCATCCCCTCTTCCCCATGGTGTGGAAGTTCTTCTGAACAATTTCTAAAGAAGTAAAGGTTTTTTTCTTTGTTTTCTCTTCTAAAAGGGCCTAATGATTTTCCTGCTCTTTCTGTAGCACAGAAGGAAGGGATGTATTTGGCTGCACTGACACCCTTCTCTTTCCTCAATTTGCCAACACAGTTGACTTAACAGATGGGTGTTTCTGCAGTTGTGGTATCGGACCTTGTTCCAACACAGGCTGTGTACCTGTTGTAAACTCGGTTCATTATGCAGGCTGAGGAACTTTAAATAATAAAAATAAAAAAAAAAAAAAAAAAAAACAACACAAACAAACAAACCAAAAAACAGTAAATGAACAGTTTCCCCATTTAGGACCTAATTCAGCAGTGCACTAAATTGCATACATCATCATTATTCAAGACAACGTACAAAGAACATGCTGATGGATGTGCTTAAGTGTTATGTTGAATTAGGGACTTAATTACGAAAGACAAGCAGTAGAACTGAACAGCTCATATTTGGAGAACCATGTCCCCATGGACCTCAAATGTTAATGACAGGCATATATGGATAGTGTGTGTGTGTGTGTGGGGGGACCAAAGCAAAACCCAAAATAAAAAGATAAATAGATTTTGAGGAAACTGCAATATATGTTGTAACTTTGCAAATGTCCATAATTCCTACAAAGGTTCAGACTTTGCTATGAATATTAAAATCCCTGGATTTTGCTGAGGGTAGAAACACATTGGAGGGAAGCAATAACATGCTGGAGCTTGTTGCCAGAGGAGACTGTGGAGACACAGAGTATCAGGAGGTTCAAAAAGGATTAGAGAAATTAGGCAGACAAATTAGACAAGACAAATTAGATATTAAATGAGCAAAGTCAATACTACACTATTGAGTGAGTGACAAAACAAATAAAAAAAAAATCATTCTAGAGGGACTTTGATGAACTGTTAAGGCTGAGTGAGCTGAAACTTCATGGAGTTTGCCAAAGAGAAATGAGCCAAAGAGAAATTCTGCACATGAGCAGAATAAAGCCATTTTTCGGTACAGCTGGTAACCAACAGGCTGAACAGGAGTTCTGCTGAAGAGGACCTGGGCACAACGGGTGCACAATGAGTTTTGCAGGAGCCAGGAGCACTCTCGCTGTGAATAAGGCATGCTCCATATTTGTATACAGTAGGAGGAGCATGACCAGAAGACTAAGAGTTGGTATTATTCTCCTCACCAATGCCGTGAAGTTCCACCTGGAACAGTGTTCAGTCTTGGACTCCTCAAATTCAAGAACCATGTGGAGAAACAAGTCGGCAAAGAGTGACCAGTGTGACAAAGGGCCTTGAGCACAAAATGTAGAGAGTTCAAGTGAGACAGGTGTGCTTCATGTGACTGAGTGAAAGAAGGAGCAGAATGACACCCTGCAATTACTTCAATAGGAGTTACAAAGATGATGGAGTCCAGTTCTTGGTAGTGGCAGATGGTAAAACAAAGTGTAATGGACACAAGATGTGGCTTGGAAGGTTCAGACTAGACATTAGAAAGATGTTTTTCACTAAAAGGGTTGTGCAACACCAGAACGGGAGGAAGGGATGCTGTGGAATCCCCATTCTTAGAGGTTTTCCAGATGTTGTTAAACAGTCACTGCTGACCTGATCTAGCTTTAGCAACATTCATGCTCTGAGCATAAGGTTTTAGGCAAAGTAACATAGCTGGAAAAATCGCGTGTTAAGGCTTACAAACTTCTTCAAGTCTTTGCATCCACATTGTCAAATATGCATCCTTAGGTCATCCCAGATACAACCTACCAGAGTAACTATAAAAAAAATCTAAAAATTTTCACTTTGAATGTAGAGATGGTGTCAGAAGTCTTGGAAAACTCAGGAGTCTTTGCAAATGATAGGTTTGATTTTTAGTGGACATATAATTTCTGCCCATTAATCTCCTTCCTTCTCTCCTTGAAGCATCTTCATGGCCCCTTCTTGCTGATGTGGCACTCCATACAAGAGCAGTGCATCAGTACAAAATGGGATGGAACTTTATCTAATAGTTACACAATAAAAATAATTCTATTGCACAAGTAAATCACTGTTCCAATAGAGGTTCAATACACTTACCCAGGAACACTAGCCCAGTGCTGCAAGTATGCAGGTGTAATGCTATCAGTGTGACCACCTGGGGAGTATAAATGCATTAACAACTAATAGTGTTATTGACCTCATGTTACAGAAACGAAATAATTCCAATTTTGCATTTCTGCTCTAATTGTCTGATTGTAATTAAGAATTCTTTCCCTTCTTCCTTGACTTTCACAGGGAGTAGATATATATACTGATGAGGAAGACGTGTATGTAATTGCTTCATAAGGCTGGATGGGTACCAGTCAGAATATAGCAAGTTGGCAACTGGTATGTACGCCATATATTTGAGACTAATTAATGCACAGTAATTAGTTCACCAATATATTTTTTCATATAAAAAAGGAAGTTTGAGAAATATCCTTCTTGCTTTGTCTGTGGTAATATACTTCTACCCCCAGCCAGTGTTCACCCTCCTCTGTTGCACTAACAAAAATACCAGTGGATCCTATAAGGTAATATGGGCCAGAGAAAGGATTCCTGTAATGAAAAATACTATTTTTATACTTTTTTTTTTTCTTTTCAGCTTCATTTATTTCAGTTTCTCTTGCTAGACCTGCTTTAGAAGGTTTAAAACCATTATTAAAAAAAAAAAAATACTAAAGATTTGACACGCTAGTTGTAAACTACAAATACATGTCTGTTGTTTGCCATGTTGGTTTGGATCAAGATGAAGTTTTCTGGTTTGCTTGAGTTTTAGCATTAGAAAAAAACTGTATGGAAATCTTTATATGTGTTTTATATATATATGAGAAAACATACTTATTTGTTTATTCCTAGGTTGCTGAACAGAAATTCCTTATTATTTAACCTCATATAGTAATATGGACTAATTTTTTAATAACTGGGTTCTACCTTGGCAATTAGTGGTTGGGTCCTTTCAGGGAAGATGTTCATCATGGATCATCCTCCAACGTGCTTATGAAGATTTTTTTACAGCCAACTTCACAGCTGACTTCAGAATTTACTCTTGTATGAAAGGCTGACTTTCGCCTGGAGCTTCCCAATAGGACCTGTAAAAAAGACTTTATTTATGGGTAGACTTTTTAACTGCAGGGATGCTCTTCCATGCAATACACTGGAAAGGGGTGATACATTTGTCATCTTGTTTTTCCATGCAACTAATGAATTTATACAGTCCTAAAAATCCTGAACAAATCGGAAACTTTACAACCACGTATGGAAGGCAGGTGTACATGGGTGCTCCCCCCTGCCCATTTTTCTGGAAGAAATGGACTAGGGAAGGGACAATTTGCCCATCTGAAAGAAAAGGGTAAGGGAAGAGAGAATGGGATGGAAAGAAGTTCCTTTCCTCCATCCTGGAAATGATACTGTCAGCCTGGAGTAGTTCTACGATTAGCACTTTATTTGAGATCTCCTTCAAACTCAATCAGGAGATAAGTCTCATTTTATTGCCACCCACTGGCTGCTTCCAGTGCCCAAAAGACCTTTGAAGCCAAAAGTGGGCTATTCTGATCCAGAAGAGTGTCACTGAAGAAACCTAGACACCTGCTATGGCGATGATAGGGACATAAAAACCTGTGCAATTGTAAATAACTAGAATATTTCTCACGTTTTAAGAAGGCAGAAGCAGATATTCTTGAATCAGGGGGATGTCTGTGAATGAAGAAAGAAGAAAGGTGTTTTTCCTTCTTTTCTGATTCTCCCTTCCTCTTTTATTTTAACGGTCTTGTTCATGTGGGCCAATGAACGTATAACCTGGCGGAGGCAGCATCTCTGCATAGGACCCTAGTAACTGAAGCCAATTCTGTAATGCAGTTTACCAAATCTCAAAGACGATGAATGGGGGATGATTTATTAAGTCGCCCAGTCTGTTCCCGGCTACTCCAGGGTTAGTTCCAGCAATGTTTCTGTGTGTTTAATGGATTAATATAGTTCACTGAAGTTTATTCATGAAAGAGAAAGCGGGCTCAGCATTTTCTCCAAGTAAAGTGTGTGAAAAACCCTGCATAACGGAATTCAGATTTTATTTGGCAGGAAGGGGACCCAAGAGGACTAATTCACTGACCTTTGCAGCACACATTTCCCTTAGCACAAGTGACAGAAATGAGATGCTTAATACAACTCTTGCTTCATGTTGGAAGACGGGAAAATTTTTAACAATGCAAAAAAGGGGCAATTTTAATCACAACTGTACATCCCAGACCAGCACATATGATACAATAAATATTGATTTAAAAAGTTTTTAGAAAGGTACACTTCACTTTTGGAGCAGGAAAAGTGGAAAACCCAAACAAAACAAGAAACTAAAGATATGTATATTTTCTGGGTATGCATTGACACAGAAGAGTTTTGCGATAAAAGTTTATAGGTTGTTGTGTTTTGCTTCTTTTAGCATAAAAGGTGTCAAAAAAAAAAAAAAAAAAAGCGCAAAAATCACAGACCTAAATGTGTATCCTCACAATGGAGAATGAAACTGATGACTGAAAAGACCTTTTAAAATGTTTACATTTAAAGGCATTTTCTAAGAGTAGAGAAATGGAATAACTAAAATAAAATTAAAAGTCTGTCTCAGTTTGTGGAGTTATTTTTAAAGCACGCGGACATTTCAGGGTCTGCTACATTGAAAATAAAACTGCTAGAGGATGAACACTGGCTTATTATACAAAACGATACAGTCAGAAACATCAGATAAGAACAAGTGGGAAACATATTAAACACATAAAAAATAAATCCCCTTCTTGTCTTATTTCTTTGCTTCTAGTACTTAATAAAAGAAAGAATTTTTCCTTCAGATTTGCAAACTAAAGGAATTTCAATAAATTCTGGATCAGAATTGTTTCAGGTATGTGGTGTGAATAAATCTGAAGGTTAGGCTTAGGATACCTGTAAGTACTGGTTTGTATTTCTAATTCTGGTTATCATTGTTTGGTAGTCATGAAACAAAATAATGATAAGGACTTACTCCATAACTAGTAATTTCTTAAATGGTGCATTGCTTTACAAAGTATTTTAAGGTCATAAAGGAATAGAGAATGAATGAAACTTGGGATTCTTTCTCCTTTCCTAACCATCCTGAATCTCAAATTTAAACCTAATGGGTGTTTGGAGAGGTGATAAGTCTGATGGTCAACCCTCCTTGTTCATCAAGTAGGAGCAGCATTTTTATTATCTCCAGAGTCTTCCTCTACATGCTCATATGCAATGAAAAGACAATTATTTTTTCATGCTTTATGACATGTAGAACTCTTTATACAACAGCCATGGCATCTAACGATGTGCAAAGAAAACTATGACCAAATCACAGCACAGAGCCTGTCTTCAGCAGGTATACTTCATATTTATCTTGAAAAGGAGACAACGGACACCAAAGAAAGGTTATTCAATGCCGAAAACAAGACTTTTCATAGAATCATAGAATTGTTCAGGTTGGGAGGGACCTGAAAGATCACCTAGGTCCCACCAGACCAGGTTGCTCAAAGTCCTGTCCAGCCTGGTCTTGAACACTTCCAGGGATGGGGCATCCACAGCTTCTCTGGGCAACCTGTTCCAGTGTCTCACCACCCACACAGTAAAGAATTTCTTCCTGATATCCAATCTAAATCTCCCCTCTTTCAGTTTAAAACTATTCCCCCTTGCCCTATCGTTACACTCCCTGACAAAGAGTCCCGCCCCATCTCTCCTGTAGGGCCTCTTTAGGTACTGGAAGGGGCTGTAAGAACCCCATGGAGCCTTCTCTTCTCCAGGCTGAATTACCCCAACTCTCTGAGCCTGTCCTCATAGCATAAGTGTTCCACCTCTCTGATCATCTTTGTGGCCCTCCACTGGACCCTTTCCAACAGGTCCATTTCTGCATGTTAGTAGTGTTACTTATTTAAAATAATGCATTACTTATAATTATTCCTATTGATTATAACATTATTAACTACTGAGTATGTGCTCTGCACTGCTGTTAGTCAAGAATACTTCACACAACACATAGCTTAAGTCAGAGAGATACAAAGTAGACAATTTTTCAAAAAGATGCAAATTAGAAAATCATTCTGGAAATCCAGAGATGGAAACTACCCATTGACATCACAGCTGTTGAGTTTAATCCAGCTCAGTTTTTTTCATTTTTGCCAGTAAGAATGTCACCCATATTTATCCCCCGAAGAATGGAAGGGGAGTTAGAAGTGAGTTCTTCTCCTTCTTGCAAATAAAAATGAGTGAACATGGGAGCTGATGAGTATGGAAAGTTCAGGGAGTTGCCTCCATCATCTTGCATGGCATAGACCTTAGTTCAGTACACAGCCAGAATGCTGTGCTGGGAAAAGTCCTGGGACACCTGAGCTAGGACAAGAGAGGTTGCCTTACTCCTTTAACTTATTTTGTCTTATTCCCTTCTATTCTGTTCTTATTATTCTGCCCTCCACCAAAAATAGGTTTGAAAGGACTCTGAGCAAGGAAGGGGATCACCAAGAAGAGAGAAAGAAGTCTTGATTTTTCTCAGGGTTACGCATATGAAACCAAACACTGGGAGAAGTCCTGCATCCATCCTTCAGCCCAGATGGCTTTGTGGCACTCAATCCCATGTCAAAGGCATAGACAGTCCATAGCATCCCTTAATGATTTTTAGTGCAACGTGACTAAAGGCAAAGATTACAGAAGAAACATCACAGCCTGCAGTGGGAGGAGTGATCACCAAAATGCGTGCATTTCTTACTTTACAAGACAGTATGTCTGGGCCATCTCAGCCAATTCAAGGGATGTTGTCTACAATTTGGAATGCTAAATAAGAGGAAAACTAAATAACATATTCAGTTTCAGACACCCATTTATAGTGTAGCATGGAATAATATTTTTTGTTCAGTGTGTTGACATCTATTTGACATATGGAGATTTGTTATATGTATATACATTTGTTATTCATCACTGCAAAAGATAGCTGAATAAATATGAATAAAAGAAACATACAAACCAATTTCATCTTAAAATAGTTCTGTCTAGATGGGATTTTACATCTTCAATATATCTTTTTTGGTATATTTTGTATTAATAATTTAGTTGTAGGACTAGTAAATCTACAGCTTTAAAGAATGATATTTTTTTTTTGTTCTTTTCCATACTGAAAGGAACATAATGGAGGAAATAATGTAGGAAACAATTTTTGTTTCAATCATGGAGTTACACTGAGAAAATACAAAAAGTTTGATGGTTATGAGTATTAGCATTTCTTGTTTGGGCATTAAGTATTGTTATCCTGTCAATCTTATGGAAATGAAAAAGATGTGGAATAGGTGTTGGAAATTAAAGCCATTTCATATAATTATTAAATGTGCCACTCCATTCTGAAAAGGGTGTAGCATTAAATGGGTTTTGCTTGATATTAATCAGACTTTCCTACCTGAAATACCTTCTAAATTTAATGACTCTGGTCTCAGTCAAGATCAGCTGTCATTCAAATTCAGCCTACGTATGGGTGGATATGTCTTTTTTTTTTTTTAACTATATGATTACTGTATGCAGAGCCAGAGAAAGTTTCACGGAAATAAAATGTTATTACGTGAGACAAAAGATAGAATAAAGCTGTTGGGGGGAATAAAGCTATATCATTCAATATCTCATATGTTCTCTGTTATGGAAGTGTTTTCTGCATTTGAAAGAATGATTTACTAGGAGTTACATTCTTCATTTGCTAAAGCAGTATTGTGCTCTTACTGCACATGTCATGTAGCTGAGGCTCAGCAAAGGGAGAAAACAAAAAGGAGTGTGTGTCTCAAAGGCAGAACCTCTTCTATGTCGCTCTAATAAGGTGTTGCATAAAATTCTACATTGCAAAAGATTAGAGTCCTTTACAAAAATCAAGCATCTTAAAATGTGAAGAAGTGGTATAAATCATCAGATTTTCATTGAAGTTAACTTTTCACAGGAAGAAAAATGTTTAATAATGCAAGTGAAGCAAATTTTGATGATTTACATCCTCTGAGAATCGCAGAGAAACAAATTATGGCAATGGTTTAACTATACATACCACAGGGAACTTTTCCTTCTCTCTCTTTTTTTTCCCATCCCTGTGAAACTGAGCAAAAATCTGCCAATTTTCTTCACTTCCCCTGACCAAAAGTAAATGTAAGGGGCAAGATCAAACAAAAAAAAATATAGATCTGAGTTGCCTTTTCCTGAAGGAGAGAGAAAGTCTTTTTCTACCTATGGAGCTAAAGCCAACCTGACACTTCTGTGGTGGAGGTGTGCACATGAGTCATCTCATGCCCACAGAAATGGAGCACGTACAAATGAAGAAAATCTTCAGTTAAAAGAGCAAGTGTGGGCTTTGTCCTTCAATTGCAGAGGTAAAACTGAGAGATCTCATGTAATTTCTTCGTAGTTCTCCTCCATTTATAGAATCATAGAATCATAGAATGGTTCGGGTTGGAAGGGACCTTAAAGATCATCTAGTTCCAACCCCCTGCCCTGGGCAGGGACATCTCCCACTAGACCAGGCTGCTCAAAGCCCCATCCAACGTGGCCTTGAACCCCTCCAGGGATGGGGCAGCCACAGCTTCTCTGGGCAACCTGTTCCAGTGCCTCACCACCCTCACATTAAAGAATTTCTTCCTAATATCTAATCTAAATCTACCCTCTTTCAGTTTGAAACCGTTACCCCTCATCCTGTTGCTCCACTCCCTGATCAAGAGTCTCTCCCCATCTTTCCTGTAGGCCCCCTTCAGGTACTGTAAGGCTGCTATAAGGTCTCCCTGGAGCTTTGTCTTCTCCAGGCTGAACAACCCCAACTTTTCAGAACATTTCAGAGTTCATATACTTTTACCCAACTCTGTGCCCACTGAAATTATTTTCATGCATCAAATTGTTGTCTATGGTCAGTAAATTGCTCAGGGACAATTGGAGCCATAGCATCTACATTAGTGCCACTCCCTATAGCCAGTACAAGTTCTGCCTCGCAGGATGCAGAACTGACCAGTCGCTCTCCTGCCATATTCACAGCATGGCTTGGATTTTTGTATTAAAGTTCCATTTATAAAATTAATTAAAGTTATAACTCCAGCACAGGAAATTGAAGATATTAATAAGAGAGCTGGCTGGAAAAATTCCATGTAAATAGTTTTCTCTAGTTCAATGCTATTCAGAGAAAACCAGTTCAATTTTTATTTTTTTTTCTTTTATGTGAAATGATATCATCTTGGAAAAAATTGTATTGTATGGTATTGTACAGAAAGTAAAACACTTTGGAAGTGTTATAACATGACTTTTTGATTTCTTGGAACAAAAAACTTTCATAATTTTGAAACATTTTTGTTTCAAAATGAATATTACATAACAAATGAAGAAATATTAAAGTGGTAAAATATCTAAACGAAGTTATTAAACCAGTCTAATAAAGCTATAGAGGGAATTTTAATCTAATCTCAGATGAAAGTATTTGGACACCCTAACATTTTTCTAGTGAACAGAAATCTGTTCTTTGGCCATGTCTAGTTGTCTCTCACCAAGCTTTTAAAATTTAACTCACCCTTTTAACTTGATTTTATGAACATATGGCAATAATAGTATACTCTGATTGTATTAGGCCTGGTAGTAGGATTGCCTATCCTGGAAGTTTATCCTCCTACTGATCTTTTCTTCACAGTGTCCAAAATTTTCCAGTCATCTTCTCACTGGCTCCCCTTATCTTTCTATCCCTACTCTTTTGTCCTATTTCCTGGCTGTCTTTTTAACACCATCATTCCTTCTGTGTTTCATTTTGTGAATGTCTTTCCCAAATAACTATAGAATTAATGTAGTAGTTTCCAAACTATTTTTTCCAGACATATGTCATGTAATATTCCATATTTTCCATTAATCTTTTGCCTACTCTTTTACTTAGCTTGTAAGCAATTTAGGGCACGACTGTAAATCATTCTGTCTTCCCAGTGCTGAGGACAGGATAGGTATATGTATGTCCAGTTGCTCCAGAAGTTACTCTGTTGTAAACGTTATAATAAATAATAACAATGCTCTACACCATTTTGTCATTGCCTAGAGAAGGTGAATTAACAGTAATTTTATCTAGATTTTTTTACAACAAAGTTTCTATATATGAGAAATCCTTTATTCCTTATAGAATTATAATTCCCATCCTGAAAATAAGGATAGCTGTTTTTTTGGTAAGGGAAATGCTTTGGAAAGAGATACATTAATGGTAAGCTGTAGGACAACTGCAAAAGAATAAGTGCTCTGATGCACTCACAAGTGAAATTTTCATGTCTGTATCCACTTTTTTTTTCCCTCATTGCATTGGTCATTTATGTCTCCTCCAGTTTTCCATCCTACCATTCCTCCAAATTCTGCAGCAAGTTTGCAGATGGACTATCCTAAGAGATGCATTGTAATAATGGGATTAGCAGCCTTTCCCCTCTGTTATGCCAGTTCAAATGCAGTTAAGGTCAATAATGACAGAATGTGGTCATGGTGTTCTAATAGCTCTGGACTAAATGAAATGACCCAGTGGTCCCAAGGCAGTTCTGATCAGTTGAGTGGCCATATAAATAGAGTGAACATCCCTGCTGTCAGTCTCAGGAGACAGAAGTCTGAAAGGACTAACGTGAGGGATGACTTATTCCTTCACTTTCTTGAGAAAGCTCTCCAGGTGTGGGGCAAGGTATGGAGAAGAGGCAGAGACGTGCCTCTTCTCCACCTGTGCTTAAACTCATCTGTGGAGGAGCTCAGTTTTCAGTCCTACAGATGTGACATCTTAAGCATTTTACAAAGAAAAGAAATCAGAAGGAAAATAACAGGTAAACCAATCCGTGAAGTGTTACTTCCTTTTACTTTCTGAAAAAGCCGTATCTTTGTAGATTGCTCAATTTTGTCTTTGTACATGGAAATTTGAGACAAGTCCCAAGCAAAAAGTTCAGCCATGGCATTGAAATTCCAAAAGCCTAACAGGTGTTTGTATCTCAGATTACAGGTTGAGTTTACTCCTAGCTGAAATGAAATATACTTTAAAAAAAAAAACCCAAATCCAACAACTTTAAGATGACAGCTTGACTTTGTGGCAATCAGAACATGGTATAAATACTTTTCTCAAATCACCCTCAGAAGCTCATGGCAAAACAACAATCTAGAAAAAACTTACTTTCCTTTGGACAACAATCTTGCTTTTTCCTTCTCCTTTGATCACAGCTCAATTTGCATGTACAGAATATACACATGGACTGGGGACATGAATATTTCCATCAACCATAATTCTCTCACTAGATTAAGGCATTAATGACAAACTGAGGGTTACAACTTCTATGGAGATAACATCACAATCAAAATATTTTTGTTATTTACCTAAGTTATGTAGTTTGGTTAACTTAGCTGGTTTTACGCAAAGATAACTAATAGAAAGGTTGATAAAACACAAAATGTCTAGTCTGATCTGTCCTTTTCAAGGCAGCTGTTTCTCTTAACAAAGGAAATGCGATAGATCTAATCGAGGCTTCAGTGATGTACCTCGTAAAATAGAAATAGGAAAAAAAAATTAGGATTGCTGAAAAATTTTTAAAGGTAAGCAAAGGGCTGGATAAATTGAATGCAGAACAGAAAAAAAAGGAAAGAATCTCAAGAAGTGATCTGGATAAGAGTCTTGTGAAAGCTTTGTTAATGTTCTCGGCACAAGAGGTTAAATGTGAGTTCAGAGAAGTTACTGGTGATTCAAAGCTGGACATCCCTTCAGGAACAAAATCTAAGTATCATGGAAGAATTATTAGATTAAAGGAGGAAAAGAATAGAAATGAAATTTAGTCAGGGATAAGTAATTAAAATTTCTCAAATGAGCTAGAAGATTTTTGCTCAGAAATGGGAAGAAAGACCTTAGTCCATCATAGGATGTCTGAAAGACATCACTATAAGGCCCTCACTAAAAAAGCAAATGTGAAACAAAAGTGCACTAAGCAACACATTTTCAGTAGAAATCATAAAGTAAATTCAGCGAAAATAGAAAGGTTTAAGAAAAAGAATAAATTGTTTTACCACAGGCGTCTAAAAATGCTTGTCTCATTTTATCAGGTTAAGTAAAACCTGAGTAGGGAATAATATTGCTTTTTGTAAGGGCGTCATAAGTGAAAATAATTATCTCAGCTGAGGAGTGAGGCTGGCTAAAGAATAAAAGTATAAATTTCCCATAAAGTTGAGCAAGTTGTTTTTTTGTTTTGTTTTGTTTTTTAATTTAGTATACTTAAATTTCTATGCTGATTTGATAATACTTAACGAAACGACAATACTAAGTGCAAGTTTTAACACTAACACTGCAGCAGGTATAAATTCTGTTGCTATTTCTGCCTCTGAACTGCATATTCATATTCATAGTGTTTTAAGACTCTCTTTATTTCCCACTATCTAGATGCCACTTAATTAAAACACCTAATTTAAAGAGACTCCTAGTTTACTAATATTTTATGCATAATAATATTGAATCCTAAATTTGAGAAAAAACTAAAAAGCTCAGAAAAATTTGGGATGCCACGGTTTCACGAGGGACTAACCACTTAAGACGATCCTATTTTTAGCTGCGAAATATCAGGCATATTAAAAACCTTACATTTAAGAAACGCTAAGCATGCTATCCTGTGACTTAGCCTTTTCAGATGTATCCCGGGCAAATTCTCAAAATTAGTATCTTTTCTGAAAATCTCTGCAAATATTATTCTTATGGGGTTGTTATCATTTTTGTATTTATAAGAAGGAGGAGTTGAGATGTAGACATTTCCCTGCAAGTTAATCCATTCCTTCCCCTCCTAATCTTTCCAAAATCCAGGGGAGGACATTCCTTTAGTTTGTTTTCCTTAGTGAAACATTAGGAGTAGTTATCAAAAAAAAAAAAGCTATCAGGACACTGTTTTCTATTTTAATGAATCCTCAGACTTATTTTGAAATGTGAATTAAACAGACGTAGATAATATAATTACCCGTGCTGTTTTCCAAAAGGTTCAATTGCAGTCAGAACTCTCATGGGAGACAACACTTACACTCAGTGATGATGCCGATAAATATTTTCACATTTTGATTTAATAACAATAATTTCTGTATTTCATGGGGAGAGCTGAAAGAAGGCAATAATTGGAATAGCATTGGTGCCTTGTCCTTCATATCCTTGATCTTAAAGAATAAATATCCTTTAAAATGTGATTGAATGAAGAATCATTAACAGAAGTTATGAGAGCTAATCAGACTGTCAGTCTGCATTTTTTGGTGTCCAGAAAATGAAAAGCAAGCAAGACACTTACTAGAGCAAGTGAGACATGCTTTTTACTGTGATAAAGATGCAATCCAATACAAATCTACTGAATGTCATCTTCTCTTGGAGTCAGAATGACATCTCTATTCTCCACACTTTTAATCCTGAGGCACCTCACAGCAGCAACTGTCAAACTAGTGCTAATTCAAAAAAAGCCCTGGAGGTGAAAACGTTTGACAGCCTCTCTCAGTTATCCCAATGAAAAATCAGGTTATTTTCCTTCACCATCCTTTTTGTCCACTTCTGTACACGCTTCCTTCAATTTGACTTTCATTTTCTTTGTCCTTGCCCTCCCCCCCCCCCAAATTTCTTCAATCTTAAGACTTCTCTTTCTCTGCTGTTAATGATTCAAATATAATTATCTGCAGTGTAACACCAAGAAAAGGTGTGAATTGCCTTGTACAAGGGTGAAGGTACCTTGTTTTTAAGCTGTAATCCTGATCTGAAAAGAAGAAAACAGCCTCAAATTTATTTTTGTTTTGCAGAAAGTCTCCCTGCTTTCTGAACATATTAATTTACATAATTAACATTACAGTAAAAGTTGAGTAAAGAGTAAGTAGAAAGAATTATTAGTGCCAGAGAAATTTGGAAATAATCTCCAAGTGCATTGGCTGGTCTTGGATTCTCATTCATTCTGTATTGACTCCCTACTAACTATTACAAAGACATGAAACCTGGACTAGTCCTTTAAATCTAACGCATTTGTGATTGCTTTGCATCTCTGTTGCTATGAACACCATTAATTTTATAGTATGCAGAATATGCAGGAATTAAATATGCAGAATAATTGCCTAATCATTCGATAGCGTCTCAGGTCATTAGGTCACAAAGTCACTCCTTTGGTAAATTAAAACTCATTGAGTCTCACTCAAAGACCCAGAGACTCTCACTACAGAGAAGGATGTCAATGTCAGGAAACGTGGGATGGCATGGAGAGCCCCAAGCAAATTTTAAGTGAATTAGCGTGGCCGTGACGTGGGTGCACCGCAAAGCAGACATATGAAGGTGGGTCACAAAGCCAGTGTACATGCAGTGAACTGAAGGTGAACCCGAAGAGAAAAGTCAGCCAGCAAAAAATTCGGTGTATGGCTGCAGTCCTGTTCCTGGAGGTGGCTCAGGCATCCCATCAGTGTGGCACGTGCAGCCTGGAGATCCTGTTCTCGTGGACAAGGAGTGAGTAGGCACATAGCAAGAGATAACAAAGTGCCATCTAAGATTAAGGCCCTGGTCATGGCTGAGATCTGATTTGAATGGGTGTCATGTCATATGCCAGTGTTCCACAGTCTAAAAAATAAATTATTTTGTATCAAAATCATTCAATTTATCAGTAAAAATAATTGCTTTCAGAAGCCTGAAAAAAATGTAAGACTTGGAAAGGAAAAACTTTTTTTCTATTTCTCTTGCATCTTAACCAACAATCCAGATTCAAGGGGCCAAATTTTTGGCCAAATTACCCAGTTGCTGGGCAAACTCTGACAGCTACAGGAGATGTAGTTGTATTTGTGTGTATTCCCTGAAGATTTACGGAAGAATCTCCTGTCTAAAAAGTCCCTTTTTGGGAACGGTAAGAAAGAAACAAACTGCAAATTTTGCACAAAAACCTGCTGATTTCTTGTCATTTTGTGAATATTTTGTACTTACAGCTTGATCAGATTGATTATGGAGGGATTAAATTTAAATTATTAGTACAACATTCCACGTTACTATTTTCAGAAGATCCCTTAAAGAACTTGCATGCAAAGATCACTGGCATCCATGAGAGTGAGATTTTCCATTAAACTCAGTGAGCTCTGGATCATATTCCATGTGTACAAGTGGCTTCCATGTTATTTTTTAAATTGCTGAAGCTTGTTTGTAAGGTTGACATTAAGCTGTGAAGAGCAGGACTAAATTCACCATCTTAGAGCCAGCAGGTTATCTCCAAAAGGATGTCATGGCTCTGATTCATTCATGAAACAAGGTTCACACAATCTGTTATGTATTACAGTTTGCCTGGCTAGATTTTCTTATTTGTATCATGGCCAAGACATTTCAGTGTTCCTGTTCCTTTGAGACCCTCTGGTTAAGATGTGAGTGATTTCCAATGCAGAAAATTATTACTGCAATTAATTAATTGCCAACCAACTCTTTGTTAATAAACCCACCACTGAAATTCTAAGTTTTGCTCTAGGGGCTTTCACTTAAGTTTTATTTTCTAAAGTATTTTTTAATTGTGCATGAACAAAATAAAATGTCAGGGTTAATTTTTTTCTTCTTGCACGTTGCTCCTCTGGACATACCGTAGGAAATAAATAAGGATAAGAAAAGAAGGATAGGGGTTTTCTGTAGCCATCTCACTCCAGACAACCTTCACACAAAGGAAATGATCTATTTTATTGATCTGCAGCAAAATTCTGAGTTTCACATCCTTACAGTAGTGCACGCGGGAACGTCCCCATTGGGCAGACCAGTTCTCCCTCACTGACATGGTTATTTACCTTCCATTTGTTGTTTCCAAGAGAAGGATGAATTAATCTTTTCATGCTTTAAAACAGGCTACTGGGAAAGATGCATCGTTCTGCATAGAGGATTCTTGCCTTTGTAAATCAAACTGGTTTTTAAGAAGGAGTTCTAAAAATATCTGTCTTCCTTTGCATGAGGCTGTATGCACAATGCATTCATGGCATGTATGAGCACTGTACTAACATTTATATGGAGTTTAACTCTCTTTTTAACTGCCAGAACCATAAAGTTCTTTGAATCAGTGCCTTTCTTGAATTTCAAGGGGTGGTAGAGTCCCTGAGGAGACCATTCAGGCTGAGCATTTGTGCAGAGGAACAGTATTATTATTACACATCATCTTGTACCTGCAATCTTAATCCCCTCCACTTGACGTCAGGGTGATTACCAGTTCTGCGTAAATAAAAATCCATAAGGATTTATCATTTGCCTGGAAATTTATGGTTTTGCTTCAGATAACTAAGCACAGAATCTTGATTTTTTTTCCAGAATAACATGACTTGAAGAACAACCAGGATAAATGGTGCTGATTTTTCTCATTTTATTTTATAAATACCTCAGAAATGTCACATTCCTGATCTGCATGCTCTATCAGTTTTGAAATTCAAATGTTAGAACTCATAGAAGAATAAAAAAAAAAAGTCTAATTCTACTCAGCACACAAGCTGGGTATCACCCCAGCTACTAAAGGATGATATAATTTTTTTTTTTTTTTCTGCATAATTCTGTTATTTCGTTCTTTGGGCAAGTTTGCACAGAGAGAGTGGAAGCAAAGCTGTTGAACTCCTTCTTCAGCACTGGCACCTAAACTGGGACCAGGGCCCAAATAATGTCGTGTCTCTTAGAACTGGATCCATAAATCCAGGACGAATTTGATTGCAGAAGTGAGGTTAACCACCAGAAGTGCAACTGCAACTTGAGAGTAAAATTGAATCACTGTCCTTTAGAAAGAGATGTTTTAAATTTTCTTCCTTAGAGGTATCATGTGGATATATTGACAGATAACCTGGAATTGTGATAAAAAATAGTTATTTGGCCATTTAGGAGTTTTCCCTTGGTTAGAAGTAAGGAATAGCCTTGCTTCACACATTACTGTTCCTTACACATTGTTATAGATGTATTCCTCACAATTCCTGGATGAAGAGCACCTCGTATCTTGGTTTCAGTAATTAAAATTTCAAATAATGGAAAACTTGGCAGTTTTCTAAGGATCTCTCTCAACATCAGAGTGTCTGGCCCACAGTCTTACGAGGGTAATACTCTGGGCTTTTAGTGAGTTTAGGATCTTGCATTAGTTATCTGCCTCGGTGACATTTAGCTCTTATCAGTTCAAATAGTCTTTGAAGAATAACTTATATGAATTAGAGAATTTAAATGGTGATTGGTAGATTTGGGAAAATGACCTCAAGCGTAATAAGCAAAATGAAGATAAGGTGGAAGGTTGCCTTTGTCTTGCTTCTGGTATGACACAGGCAGCAGGTGTGGGATGAAGAAGTCCAGACCAGAAACGTCAGAACAACTCAGATTATTTCACTGTGAGCATTTCCATCAACAGGGCTCGCTCAGTTTATTAATAAATATGAAACTGGGCCCTGACTCATGATATTGCCTACATTGCAATGACAGTGCAAAATGATTTACTTTGCCTAAAATCTTCTTCTCCACTCCTCTTAACTGCTTCTTCTAGTTATCTGCTCCTATAATTATGGGGTATAATGTGCTTAAAATAAAGATCATCCATTTTAGTGAAGTCTAATCTCAAACTGCTTTGTCAAGCAACCTCCATCCTAAAGCTTATTTGCTGATCAACTGTATAAAATAATTACTGGTTTAGTAGTGTGTTTTACTTCTCTTTCAGGCAGTTCAGATGTTCATTGCCAGTGAAACTGCTTAAAACTATAGAATCCTTACGGGGTTTATTCATCACTGAAGTCTTATTTTCTGAAGTAAATTAATGATTTGCTATTCCTGGAGACGTTACTGTGCTTATCACTGTATTAACTTGCATCAAAAAAACACGCTAAGCCATTTTTCAAATCTTAACAAAAATAACCTAGAGACATTCTGGTGAATGAAGGTCTTGAGGGGGAAAAAAGCAGGTATATTTTGAATAATGGAAACGTACTCAGTTAACTTCAGGTATAGCTGTCAGAGGTTATTGCTAGCTTTCCAAATCAGCCCCCCTTTCTACGGACAACATGTCAGAATATGGTGAGAGATGATGTTGGGAGGATCTGCATAAAGAAAAGCCGTGTTTAGCTGTCAAGACTTTGGCTCAGCTGTGAAAAGTGCCTGAGTGCCAACGCACATTGGCATTGTGTAGCTGACACTTGGAGATCAGTCTAAGAAATCCAGCAAATGCTTGCAACGGGTGAGAAAATAACGTGTCAGAGATGTATCTCTGACAGAGGAAAGAGGGGAAATGAGGGAAAAGTTTTTATAAATGGACAGGTATTTAGTTAATGAAAACTAAAAAAAAAAAAAAAAAAGCAAAAACAACGTTGAACAATTATGTGGCCAAAAAAGACAGAAAAAGATACCTTTTATTTTTTTATTTTCACAGAAGAATAATATTGTATCCTCTTTTTTCTTCCATGAGGTACTAATTAAAAGCCATGCTAATGCAGATCTCTGACAAGCTAATAACATTGGAGGTGTTTTTCCAATGCAAACCAGCATTGAGATGGATATTAACAAGGATGAAAGAACTGAACTGGGAAGAACAGGTGGTTTGAAGACCACTTCTTTAATTTGAAGATTCCTAGGAAAAAAAAAAAAAAATCTTTGATCAACTGATCTTTGATTTCACACAGTCCCCATCTGTCAACTTCCTCCTTCTTGCTTGGTCAGTCAAATACATTTCCATTTTGCATAACAGATTAAATGGGCAGATTCGCTTTATCCACCGCTGAATCCTTCACTCGGGGATGGAAGCACTGGGGTCCTAGCTGCTGTTATTTGTTCCCTGGGACAGCACAAAGACTCCTGCCATACGGACATGGACAGACACTGAGCAAAACAGCAATACCTTGCTGCCAGGAGCTTACAGTCCAAATAAAAAAAAAAATAGGTAACTACAGAAAAGCAAGCACAGGACGTTGAGTCTTGAGGGATTTGGAAAGAAACTGAAGCTGGCTAAAGACTTCTATGAATTTTGGATAACATTTTCCTCTCCACAATTTTCTGCCTTGCCTGTTGCATTTACATATACTGAAAGCTCCTTGTAACAAAAATTCTCGTTACATGTGTGTTTGGTGGGTAATATAGCACCTGGCATCTCTGGGCTGTACTGTAATGGAAAGATTAGTCACTGAGCTACCACATATCAGAGACGGTGAAATAAGCAGCTCACACAGACTAGCAAGGACATGCAAATTCCAAGAGATGTGGACAGCTACAAAATTGTAAACTGGCATAAAATAGAAAAAGGGGTGAATTCATATTAGCACTTCAACTATCACACATATGCAGATTGTGATGCACCCACCAAGCACTAGCAGAAAACCATCAAAATAAAAGTCAGAGAAGTACTTGAAAATAAGTAAGAAAGTGCTTCTAACACCTCTGGAATCTTCTCCTAAGAAGCTTTAATAAGCATCAAAATTAGGCACTAAATATTGTGACATGGAATCAGAGATTGATAGTCATTTTGGTTGGAAAAGATATCAAGATCATCAAGGCCAGACATTAACTAGCACTGACAAGTCCACCGCTAAACCATGTCCCTCAGCACCACGTCTACATGTCTTTTAAATACCTCCAGGGATGGCAACTCCACCAATTCCCTGGGCAGCCCAGACATAATACACCAGACAACAGGACAAACACATCCTCTCTCAGATGTTCTTATAACAGCACCATAGGGATGGTGCCTAATTTGCTGCTTAGTTATTTCCAAAGATCTAGCTCAAGTGAGATTTATTTCCTATTTCACAATTTACTTGAATCATATGTTACGAAGCAGAGTTGGGTCTAAGGAATTTGTCAGATTTGGAAATGAGAGTGTCCTGTGTAAGAAGAAATAACTGATATGTTTAGTACTATCCCTGATTCTTATATTTTTTTATCATTATGGTTTCTTTCTGTTGGGTAGTGTGGTCAGTGAACTGAGGGTATCATCAAAATCCACTGAAATGAAAATAAATTATTCAAATGACTGTGAAAAAAATACTGTAATTCAGATTTATTTTAGTACATGATCTGGTTGGTTTGTTCTATTTTTGATGATATTTACAATAAATTTTCAGGTGGCTCTGGTTTCAAAAATGTTGTTTGGATTTACTGCAAGAACGATTGAGGAGACTAAATGCATTTTGTCCCTCAAATCAAGTTAAATATATTCAGAAATTAAGACTGGAAAAATAGTAATCATGTGTTCCAAGAGTCTAACTGGAACACTGAAAAATGAAATGGTCTAATTCGTGTGTCTCTTATGGCTTATAACAGTTAGTGTTTCCCTTCTAAGCTAATTAGAGGTATTTGGAATAGAATACAATTAGAAATACAACCTGAAATGCAAAGAAAGGCCCATATGATTGCTTTACAATTCAGAGACTTATCCCCATAATCCCTGGTCTATGATTTTCACCCTTGTGGCTTGATAAATAATTTCTTTGTCATTTCATAGACCTGCCCTGATTAACAAAAGATTGATTATTTCCTAAAACAGTTTTGTAATTAATACCAAAGTCTCCCTCCATCCCCCTTGTTGATCCTTGCCTCTACATGTTTCTGATAAAATATAATTGTCTTAATTCTCTCTGGATTGATTAGATATAATATTCAAAGGGAAATCTCCTTTATTGCTGACCTAACATACCTTTGTTAATAAGAATTTTTTTTTTACTGCACTTCAAAGATGAAAGTTTCTTAATTAACAGCAGAAGTTTTACTGAACCAAGTCTGTTACAGTCACATCACCATTTCTTGGGGCTCTATTATTTTCTTTATTGGCAAAATCCATTGGAGATAAAGGCCTGAAAATAATATTTAGACACAATGAAAAACGTACCATTCTGAAAACCGCTAGTACTTTTTAAAAACAAAGTTTAAGAACTAGAGATTTTATGTAATGAAGAACATTTAAAATCTGTACTTGGAGTGGAGTTCACCACTTAACTTCCATTTGGAGGATTTAAATGGGACTCGAGTGGTGCACATGCCTTCAGATCTGCAGGGGGCAAATTTCACCCTTAATCAAGGCATTTTTTTACTATGCTATTTGAAAAGTGACATTTGCTAGCTCTGAAATTGCTCTCAGTATTTTTGTTTAGTCAATAATGTGCTATTTTTAAGTTTAGATTTATGGTAGTCAAGGTCAAGAAAAGTATTTGCCAGGAAGAAACCTATGCTGTAACCATTTCAGCCGTTATAGTTTAACAGTCAAAACATCTCATACAGTACGCCACAATATTCTGTATAATTCATCTACATGGAAAGGCTGGACAGAGGCCCTTCAAATAACTTTTATTTATCCATATGGATATTTACTTGGCCATTTGTGCTACATAAGCATTAAAGGACCATCTTTAACTACTGCCCCTTTAGCATTGTCTATGCCCACTGTTAAATAAGAAAAGAAAAGAAATAAAAAATAAATGGTATGGTTGGCATAAGAATGTTGGATTCTAAGTTTTTCTCAGCAACCCTAAGGTTCAAAAACATATTTCATTTATTCATTTAAGGATAGGGAAAAATGTTGACAAATTTAATACTTTGGACCTCAGCTTCTCATAAAGAAGATCAAGTATTGTGAGAGTAATGAAAAATACAGGTGGAGTTGACAACACTGGTTATTCCAATGAAAAAAAAAAAAAAAAGAAAGGAAAAATAAAAAAAAAAAGAAAAAAAAAAACATTGCTAAAGAAATATGTGAAACACAGAGTCACTCTGAAACAAACTGCTGAAAAATTGAAGCCTGAGGATAAGAGACATGAAGTGAAGTCTTAGACTGTAATACCTGTTTTTCAGTAAGCAATGCTGGCAGCTCCACACATTCATGATAATATTAATTAGGCCGAGAAAAAATGGCAAGTACTATCATTAGCATGTTGTGACATTTAAGCCATCTCAAATTTGAAGACTGACATTGACCTCTAAACCTCATAGAACTTATTCAAATTATGATCTCCCAGTTTAATATGCAAAGATGAGGGAGAGAAAACTTAAATTCTTAGGACTGAAGTTGTTAAGGGTTTAGTAATTTTATTCTGATATTGTTGAAAGAGTTGCCAACAGTTTTTTAAAAGTTCTCCTTCCTGGTACATAAAGAAGAGACAGCTGCTTTAAAGTGGATTTTTATTTGTGTAAGAAGAGGACTCATGAGCTTGCCTGAGAGAACCTAAGAGATGCTTTATTGTTGTACATTTCTATGAAATTCTTCCTTTTATACAACTTTTTTTCGTTTGTTTGGGTTTTTTGGTTGTTTTTTTTTTTGTTTGGGTTTTTTTTTGGTTTGTTTTTTTTTGGTTTTGTTTTGTTTTTTTTTTTGCCTGGAGAGCATTAAAAAGCAAGGAAAGAAGAAAGCAAATATTCACTGGAAGGAGCCCTAATCTACTAGCTATCACATCGGCTGTATACATTCTAACTATGAATGTAAGTTGGGTATTTACGAAAATAATGGAAATCTTGGAAAAATGGAATATATTTGGAAATTCAGTGAAATCAATCAAATAAATAAGAAAAAAAAAAGGTATGAAAATTCCTTTGTTTTTGGAAAAGGAAAATCTTTTGAGAGTATTAAAGATACAGACTCATGCATTATTCATATGTAGTTTGATCACCATATTTACCTTCTTTTATCTCCCAGAATACATGTTAGCACGGAAAATCACTTTGGTTTGGTTTGGTTTGTCTTCTGCTTCCAGGACTTTGAGTTTCAACTACCTACATATGGCCGATGCATCTTAATTTAGGCACCACATGCCCAAATACAAAGTGGAAAAAGTTTGGGTAGAAAACAGCTCACCAGAAAAGGAACTGGAGATTAAGAAAGATTGTTAAGTATAGTGATATGCTGTCACACACGCATACACACACAGAGAAAAAAAAAAATAACTTCAGCCTAAAGTCATAAACAGGAGTGCTATAGTTTAACGACATGAAAAAACCTTCAGTTACAGTCAACTGCCATGGAGCTGCACTGGTCTGGTATATCTAGTTGTGAGCACCGTGTTCCAAGAAAACAAACAAACAAACAAACAAACAAACAAACAAAAACTTAGATGGGATACAGAAGGGAAAAACAAATTAAAGGAATAAAAACCTTGACCTATAGGAAAGTCTACAAAAATCATCATGGTTGAGTCTATGTAAGGAAAACCCGCACGGAGACAGCCTAATGTTCTTCAAATATTTTAAAGACTCTACAAAGAAAGGAAGAATAAAATATTTCACAAGCCTATTGGGTAGAAAATAGTGGCAATGGGTTTAAAGTGCAGAGGGGGAGATCTGGGCAGGTAGTGGGAAGAAATCTTTTTAATGGTAAGAATAATTAAGTGCTGGAATATCCAAGGATAGCAGCAGAATTCCTATCACATCAGTTTTCAAAAGAGGGATAGAAAGTTATCAGATGATAACAGGCCAGTATGACTCTGCCCTGGGGCTACGGAGAGATAAAATGATTATTGGAGTTCCCTTCTGCATGTATTGGAACTTTACTAATCTAGGATACTGCCTCTGTGACTTTATAGGCATCAGTTTTTGTGAAGATGTTCGTTAACAAAATCAAAACACAGGACCCGAAACTATTTCTGTTGCTGTTGTATTTTTGAGAGACGACTAGACAATAATGACTTCTTGTATGAATCTCTTCAGGCAGTGACAGAAAGGAAAGGACATGTACACAGTAGCAGTACAGCAATTTTCTTAGGTCTCTGAAAAGACAGAAAGTCAGAATACATGTTTTTCTTGTCTCGAAACCATTCATCAGCCAGTGGCTGTATAGAAGATGATCTACTCTTAGATGTGATAAGACATCAGATTGAAAATAATCTTCACATTGGTTTTTTGTTGCTTTTGGTTTGCTGTGTTTTTTTTTTGTTGTTGTTTGTTTGTTTATTTGTTTTTTATATACAGAAACAACTGAATACTTCAGTGGTAAGTGCAGGAAAACAGCAGATTTGTTCAGTGCACCTGATGACCTTTTGATGGCCTGATTAGAAATGGGAACGTCAACAAGAAGAGAAACTACTCAGAAATGCTGAAGTCAGGATCATCAGCATTACTCCTTACTAAGTTTATAATTTGGAGCTACTGCTCAGAAAAGTTGGTATTCAGGCTTTTGACCAAGGACTCTACCATAAGTTAATAAAGATACATGTTAGAATTTAATTTTAAAATATATTAAGAACTAAATGTTGCTGCTGACAGCACAACAACTGTAGGAAACAGAGAATGTAATTCACTTGCTGTAAGTAATTCATCACAGGAAAAATACTACATGTATTTGTTTAAGATTAAATAGATTTTTGGGTTCAAAACACAGAATTTTAAAATCTGAAACCCAAACATTTATTTGAGTTTAATAGCCTTTAGAAACATGAATCATGTCGAGGTTTATTCAATGTTCAAGAAGTAGTCAACACTTCACCGCCTCAGGCTCAACGATGACGGACAAAATCTCTTTCTATATTGAGACTGACATGACGACTTGTGCTTCCACTCCCTTCGGGTCAAGTCCAAATGTGACAGTATTTGTTTTAAGTACTGAGGTGGGACTCATCTCACTTAAGCTCAAGCGTCTATAAAGCAATTCCTAAGCCCCTAATTCCTAGTTCCACATTTTAGTCAGTGGTGAGATAATCAATACAGTAAATAGAGTCCAGAGAGGGATGCAGCTGACCTACTAGCTGGGGCTTGATTCCGTTGCCTTATCACAGGTGACAGTACCATCTGAGATGCCTTGGGGTGTCCCATGTGACCTCCAGCTGCAGGTCCAGAAAGGCAGGAGTCTCCTCTATGTTCTTCATCACAGCTCTCTCCTCTCTATATGCCTTGAATAGCCTAGAGTATATTACAGGGCCTATATTTAAACAACCAAACTGAGGATTGGGTGTTTAGTTTACCAAGAGATAAACCACTCTCTGGAGTCTATTGACTAGATCTCCCCTGACTATAATGGTAGCTTAGACATCTACCTTCTCTGCAGGCACTTCTAGTCTGGGAACTCACCGATAATGAAATTATTTTCACATTTCACATATTAATTGAAACCTCACAATAGCTGAGACCAATTTTCATGGAAGTCCTTTTATTTTGTTTTTGGTTTTGGTTTTGGTTTGTTTTTTTTTTTTCCCCCCCTCCGTAAAGGTCAGTATAGGCTAAACCTATTGATCCTCTGGGCACGTTGAAAACCCCTTGACTGAGGCTTTTGGCTTAGGGGAGGAGCAGGGCATTGGGCACGGGCTATATTGTGTTGTGCAATTGAGTCTCTTTCAATTTAATTTAACATCAGTCAACCATTACTCATTGTTCTTAATAATTTACATGCACACCCAGAGAGATTGCGATGAGCATAATTTTTTTTAAAGAATTAATAATTAAGTGAAAGAAAGAAAGAAGTAAATGAATGAGGATTACTGAAAATGATCTATTGAGGATGATATATAACATAATGGGAAAATCAAATACTATGTTCTTATATTGTTAAAACAAAATGACTCTTCCCTAGTGATATAAAGTGATCTGAGGCTTTAGAAGCCTGAACTTAACATGTGAGGTTTTTCTTTATTCACATTGAGGCTGAAGAAGAGAAAATATTTCCACTGGTGAGTCAGAATTATCCTCTCCACCAACATATATAATAGGAGTCCTGTCACAAGGATTATTACAGCATTGTCACAAAGATTACTTAAAGTTGTGTTGGTCAAAGCATTGTTGAATGTACTACACAGAAAAAACATGCACCGGTGTATCATGATAAAGAATTCCTTTTTCGGGTAAGTTTCTTTCACTCAGGATTGCAAACACCTGAACATACTTAACCTTCTGTGCCCTCAGTAGCCCTGCTGAGAGTCAGCACATATGTAACGGTTTTCAAGATCAATGAATAATTATTTTAAGTTGAAAACCTAGGAACAAGACAACGATAAAACAGAAACAAGAAATGGGGAGAACCAAAGGGAGGAAATAGCACAAAACAAGGATGTTACGTGTTTTGCATCAGTTGATACATGTCTTCATGATTCATTGATTTTATAAGCATATTCATCGTCATATAAACATAGTTTATATTTAAGTAGAATATATTTAAATTGCTTTTGGCATGTGTCAATTAATATCATTAAAGCATAATTGTTGCAGGGTCATTGCAACTCTTGACTGAGATTATTGTCATACTATGGCTCACCCTATGGCCTTCATTGTTTATCATCTGGTTTTTCACTACAATTTTAGAGCTTCACTTATGAACAACAATTCTTACATATTTCTCTTTCTGTCTTGTCCCTATGGTTTCTTCCCATTCATGCACGTGTAAGATGAGAAACTGAGCAAGATAGAAAAAGCAGCGTACGAAAGTTACTATGTGCTAAGAGGAGAACAAAATTATATGGATACACGGATACATATAAAGATTTATAGATAGATATGCACATATTTATATACATGATCATTATACAGAAATACAAGTACTTATATAAAGAGTATATAAATTAATCTCAACTTCATATTGTAAATAGGTATATGCTCATACTATGTAAATACTGTAAAAAATTACATTGGTGAGTTGGGAAAACTCCACCCCAAGAGTAAGGGAAGAATTGACCTCTTCCAATCTCTAGTCTGTCTTCTGGAAACAGTTATTTCCAGCATTCACAGGCAAAAAAGGGAACTCAAGCACTGAGCAGTATGCCATGTTGCTCAAGACAGGAAGATAACGTGCATCACCCCGTGCATTCTCTTCTTAATTATTAGAACTGCACATTAGAACCAAATCACATAATTTTGTAATAATGGTAGTCAGGAAAGGGAGAGAGAAAACATAAAAAGTCTAAATTTTCTGTAGATTTCTTATACAACATATGTATTTATATATATACATATACATGTATATATATACATAAAATCACAATTTTAAAATTTATTTCAAGCTATAACTTTGGGGATTATTGGTGTTCAAATCTTTTATAGATTTAGGATTCACACATACTAAAATAGTCAGAAGAGGCAATAGAACCCCTAGGGAATCACCCATGGAGTCACCATTCCCCCAGTTTGACACAGTCCATTTTACAAAAACTCTAATTATGTACATCAAGCATCCGCTGTTTTATCTCATCTTCAATCCCAGTTGCTTTTTGTTAAGATTCTGTGAACTGAGTCTACACCCACAGTTTCTTGAAAATTAAAATGTCATGCCCCATGTGATACAGGTATTGACTGCGTCCTTTGGAGAGCTTAACAGGGCTACTAAACTCTGAATCCTTGTAGCTGTAAATGCATTAATGAAGGGGAATATCTTGTATGACAGTGCAACAGGAGTGCATGCATGCTTTATACCACATTTTGGCTTCAAATGACCAGAAGAGGCTCAAAACTAATAGATTACCAAAAGGAAGTAGCGTTTTTCACAATTGTTTGTTTTCTAAAGGATCATGTAGCACGGGATAACTGGGGTGAAGAAAGGCCGGAATGCTTGTACTGTTGACACTGGAGAGCAGACCAATATCTTGGAAACGTCCTTGAAGTTGATGCCTAGGTCAGTTTTCTGTGATACATAGAATCATAGAATCATAGAATCATAGAATCATAGAACCATAGGGTTGGAAGGGACCTCTGGAGATCATCTAGTCCAACCCCCCTGCCAGAGCAGGGTCACCTAGAGCAGGTTACACAGGAACACGTCCAGGCGGGTTTTGAATGTCTCCAGAGATGGAGACTCCACCACCTCTCTGGGCAGCTTGTTCCAGTGCTCTGCCACCCTCAGGGTAAAGAAGTTCCTCCTCATGTTTAGGTGGAACTTCTTGTGCTCAAGTTTGTGCCCATTGCCTCTTGTCCTGTCCCCGGGCACTACTGAAAAGAGCCTGGTCCCATCCTCCTGACACCCACCCTTTAAGTATTTATAAGTGTTGATAAGATCCCCCCTCAGCCGTCTTTTTTCCAGACTGAAGAGACCCAAATCCCTCAGCCTTTCCTCATAAGAGAGGTGTTCCAGTCCCCTAATCATCTTGGTAGCCCTCTGCTGCACCCTTTCCAGCAGTTCCCTGTCCTTCTGGAACCGGGGAGCCCAGAACTGGACACAGTACTCCAGGTGTGGCCTCACCAATGCAGAGTAGAGGGGGGAGGATGACCTCCCTTGACCTGCTGGCCACACTCTTTTTGATGCACCCCAGGATGCCGTTGGCCTTCTTGGCCACGAGGGCACATTGCTGGCTCATGGTCATCCTGTTGTCCACCAGGACTCCCAGGTCTCTTTCCACAGAGCTGCTCTCCAGCAGGTCAGCCCCCAACCTGTCCTGGTGCATGGGGTTGTTCCTCCCCAGGTGCAGCACCCTACACTTGCCCTTGTTGAATTTCATAAGGTTTCTCTCTGCCCAGATCTCCAACCTGTCCAGGTCTCTCTGTATGGCAGCACAGCCCTCCGGTGTGTCAGCCGCCCCCCCCAGCTTTGTGTCATCAGCAAACTTGCTGAGGGTGCACTCTATCCCCTCATCCAGGTCATTGATGAATATATTGAAGAGGACTGGACCCAGTACTGACCCCTGGGGAACACCACTCGTCACTGGTCTCCAACTAGACTCTGTGCCCCTAATCACAACCCTCTGAGCTCTATCTTTCAACCAGTTTTCTATCCACCTGACTGTCCATTCATCTAACCCACACTTCCTAAGCTTCCCTATGAGGATGCTGTGGGAGACCGTGTCAAACGCTTTGCTTAAGTCAAGATAGACCACATCTACCGCCCTCCCCTCATCTATCCATCCAGTCATGCCATCGTAGAAGGCTATCAGATTAGTCAGACATGATTTCCCCTTGGTGAATCCATGCTGAGTACTTCTGATAGCTTTCTTTTCCTCCACGTGCCTTGAGATGACGCCCAGAACGAGCTGTTCCATCATCTTCCCAGGGATGGAGGTGAGGCTGACCGGCCTGTAGTTCCCCGGCTCCTCCTTCTTGCCTTTTTTGAAGACTGGAGTGACATGTTGGGTACAAGGTAGTCATTTAGGAGAAAACAGAATCATACAATCATTTAGGTTGGAAAGACCCTTAAGATCATCAAGCCCAACTGTTAACCTAACACTGCCAAGTCCACCACTAAACCATGTCCCTTGGCACTACATCTGCATGTCTTTTAAATGCTTCCAGGGATGGTGACTCAACCACTTCCCTGGGCAGCCTGGTCCAACGTTTAATAACCCTTTCCATGATTAAATTTTTCCTAATATCCATCCAAAACCTCCCCTGGTGCAACTTGAGGCCATTTCCTCTTGTCCTATCGCTTCTTACTTGGGAGAAGAAACCAATCCCCACCTCACTACACCCTCCTTTCAGGTAGTTGTAGGGAGCGAGAAGGTCTCCCCTCAGCCTCCTTTTCTCCAGGCTGAACACCCCCAGCTCCCTCAGCTGCTCCTCACAAGACTTGTGCTCTAGACACATTCCAGGCAGTCTCAGAATTGAAACAAAACCTCCCATTACAGCTGTCCCCCTTCCTGATTACCTGTTTGAACCCTATGAGGTGTTTTGAAACCCCATGAGGTTATGTATTTGGGGAGAGATAAATTTCTACGTTGTGAAAGAATGCTGGATGAAAACTAGACCTTATGTAGGGAATAAGCATTAAGTGCAGTAGACAAATATTCTAACACTTTCAGCTCATGAAAGTTTGTTATGGAAGTTTGATGTGAAAGTTTGATGTGAAAGTTTGATGTGAAAGTTCACAGAAAGTAGACACTATGCCTCAGATGAAACTACGAAATAATCAAACTAACATTAAGGTAGAGAGAAACAATTTTAACTTGTTTGTATGTGTGTGAAACATAAGTTCTCATTGTTTAAAAAAAAAAAAAAAAAGGAAAAATGAATAGATGAGAACTGCTTCTTTGTGGCACAAATAAATGACTTGCTGTGGGCTGCTGTGCTGTAGGCTGTGTATGTACATAGCCTGTTATGAAATCCTTATAGGGGTTTTTCGCTCATTTCCTGTACGAACTTTTCAAAATTTCCCCACTTTATTGGCATCTTCTGGAACTTTCTTGTTGATTTTTCATTTCATCTTGGATCTGCTTCTTTATTTTTCTCCTTTAGTGTTCTCATTTTCCTTTCTCGTTTGCATTATTAATCTTTTAAGCTTTATTTAAATTAAAGATGCTTCCTTTTGTAAGGGGTGGAGGTGCAAAAAACCTTATTAGAACAGGGCATGAAAGGGAAATCCCACCTGGCCAAGCTGACAGCCTCTCCTGATGGGATGACTTGCTCAGGGGATGAGGAGAGAGCAATGGATATTGTTTCTCTTCACTTTAGCGAGGTGTTCTGCCCTGTCTCCCACAACATCCTCATGGACCAAAGGAGGATGTACAGCCCAGAAAAATGGAAATTTACTGAAAACTGGATTAATTGCCAAGCTCAGAAAGAAGGGATTAGTGGAGCAAAGTCCACTGGAGCCCAGCCACCAGTATTGAACCCCAGAGGTGAATACTGGCCTAAGTACTATTTAATATTTTCATTAATGACCTGGATTGCGGGACAAGTTGCACCCTCGGCATGTTTGTTGATGAATCAAAGCTGGGAGGAGAAGTTATACACCATATGGAGTGCCACCAGTCAGAGGGACTTTGACAGGTTGAAGTAGCGGGCAAAAAAAAATCTCATGAAGGTCAACAAAGGAAATACCAAGTCCAACCCCTTGGGCGGAATAACACTAGGCACCAGGACAAGCCGGGAGCCAAGTGGCTGGAGAACAGCTTTGCAGAAGTGGACTTGGTGGTACTGATAGATGCCAAGTTAAGCCAGCAATGAGCTCTTGTGGGAAAGAAAGCTAAGGGCCTCCTGGGCTGTACCAGAAGGAGCGTTGCAGGTAGAAGGAGATGACCTTTCCCCTATGTGCAGCCCTATTGAGAGACATCTGTTCGGATACATCCAGTTCTGGACTTTTTACTATGATGGAGGTCAACCACTGGAGCTGGTTGTGGATTCTTTAGTCTTTGAGACATCCAAAAGACAACTAGACACAGCCTTGGGTATCCTGCTCTATGTGACTCTCTTTGGTAGGGGATTGTATCATGGACGTCCTAAGGTACTTTCCAACAATTCTGTGATCCTACACTCAGCTCTTTCCCTGTGTTGATCCAGATTCATTTCTAGAGTAAGTTCAAATGAGTGAGAAGGTTTTATCTTAACATTCAAGATGCAGAGCACCAAAGGCTCCACAGACTGAGAAGTGCAATACAAGGTGAAAGGAACTCTGGAATCAGGCTCTGAAAGGCTCTTATGCTGGGACTGAAAACTCACTAAGAATTATTGATAGGTCTTTGTTTTCCATGAGCAAATTGTGCTGACACACCCTCCCATTTATTTCTTTCCCAAAAATCTTATTTTATTGTTCAGAATCTGCTGAAAGTCTGGTAATAGTTTTCAGGAAATATCCCATATTTTATATTTTCTGCACTAGGTCAATTGGATGAGCAGTTTCATATATGCTTATTAATATCTTGGACACTGAATAACACCAAATATAGAAATAAATTGTTGTTAGCAGAGTCCTTGATATATTGCTTCAGGAAATAATAATTTGTTGTGTCAGTCATTCCACATGCCATCAGCCAATATCTCAAAGGTTTCTCCTTAATTATTAGGGAGGCTAAAATCACCCATAATCACAATCTTACCTGTCTCACTTATCTGATCGTATACTATTTCATTCTCCTGCCTTTCCCGTCATGTTGGTCTCTTGCAGTCCCCTGTTATTAGGCCTTAAAACACTATCTACGAGCTCAATCCAATTGATTCTCTGGAGTTACAGTTCTTCTATGTGTTTCCTTGACAGATAAGGGCAAATCTTCCATTTCAGATCTTGTCTTTGAAACATCTTATAATCATGTATTCAATGTTAAACCTTGTTTTCAGGAAAAAAGAAAAGGAAAAAGAAAAGGAAAAAAAGAAAAATAAAAAAAAGAAAAAAAAAGAAAAAGAAAAAGAAAAAGAAAAAGAAAAAGAAAAAGAAAAAGAAAAAGAAAAAGAAAAAGAAAAAGAAAAAGAAAAAGAAGAAAAAGAAAAAACCGAAGGCCCTCCCCGTACTGTCATTTCCATGCATTTTCATAAACATTTCTGATTGTAAATTGTTAATAAAATGTTCTTCATCAGAACATGTTTACATCAGGAATTTACTTTTACATTTTAACATGCTCCACATCATGCATTTTTAGCCTGGTTCCATAAGCTTCTTTAATCCTAATGGGATATGTACGTGCCTATGTGTGTTCGTCTGTATGTCTACATGTTTGCGTGACTGTCTGTCAAGTCTTCCTTAAATCATTTTGAGACATCGTGGTGATTTCAAAGTGCACTCAAAAATTTTGAAGAGATCCAAAAAATATGATTTTTTTTCTGCCCATATCTAGCACTTCTGTGTTGATTATCATACTCTGCTTTCTTTTCGTTACCAGATTCACTCTCCTTCCTCCTCCTCTTCATTTATTTGCTTTCACTTGTTTGCTAGAGATAGATTTTAAAAATTGAGAACACATAAAAAGAACATTGGAAAAGAAATGTTAAATACGTTTTCCCCAGGACTTTTGAGGGGAAAAACCCAACAACAAACCAGACTCGTTTTCATTCCCCCTTATTCCACCATCACTGTTTTGCAGGTTTTTTCTAACAAGGACACGGCCAGTCCTTTCTGCTGCTGACAGCTTTTAAGCTGCATACAAACCGTGTAATGCATTTGCTGAAGGAGGGTATACCAAAGCTCTGCCAAGCACTTTAAACTTAGCTGAGCGGTATGCTTTAGACAGTGACAGAAAGCAATAATCTAACACAGAGGTGATATGTAAGATAATGTCATTTTAGATGTACTTGGATTGTACTATGTATCTATGGATAGAAAAGACATTATACATCCCATGTGTTTCCCCCTCTATGCTTTTGAGAGACGCTGCCTTTCCTACTGTCCTGCATCTCGGCATGGCACACAGATGTAGTTTCTCCCATTAAGGTGCCTTGTAGGCTTCACTGGCACCTCAGACCTTCTCTGAAGTCCTTCAAAGACATGTGAAATGGCAATGGGTGTACGTAGAGGTGACATAGTGCTGAGTGAGTCTGTCTGTTTCTGGCAGTAATATAGTGAGATTCTTAAAGTACTGTCTGTACTCAGATGCCCTGTACCTCAATTATTTCATCCACCTCTTGCTACAGTGGCTTGGGTCAGCTTTACATCTGGGTCCATGCGTGGTCTATAAACTCTTGGAACCCTCCTAGGGCATTCATTCACATAGTGTGTAAATGTCAGCCTATGTCAGTGCCATGGATAGTGGCATAGAGTGCACCCTCAGCAAGTTTGCCGATGACACCAAGCTGTGTGGGGCGGCTGACACGCTGGAGGGAAGGGATGCCATCCAGAGGGACCTTGACAGGCTGGAGAGGTGGGCCCAGGCCAACCTCATGAAGTTCAACAAGACCAAGTGCAAGGTCCTCCATCTGGGTTGGGGCAACCCCAAGCACCAAAATAGGCTGGGCAGTGACTGGCTTGAGAGCAGCCCTGAAGAAAAGGACTTGGGGGTGCTGGTGGACGAGAGGCTCAACATGAGCCGTCAGTGGGCACTTGCAGCCCAGAAAGACAATGGTATCCTGAGCTGCATCAGGAGAAGCGTAGCCAGCAGGTCGAGGGAGGTGATTTTCCCCTCTACTCCACTCTCGTGAGACCCCACCTGGAGTACTGCATCCAGTTCTGGAGGCCCGACTACAAGAGAGACATGGACGTGCTGGAACGTGTCCAGAGAAGGGCCACGAGGATGATCAGAGGCCTGGAGCACCTCTCCTATGAGGACAGACTGAGAGAGTTGGGGTTGTTCAGTCTGGAGAAAAGAAGGTTCCAAGGAGACCTTATAGTGGCCTACCAGTATCTTAAGGGGGCCTACAAGAAAGCTGGTGAGGGACTTTTTAGGATGTCGGGTAATGGTAGGACTAGAGGGAATGGATTAAAACTAGAGATGGGATGATTCAGACTGGACGTTAGGAAGAAGTTCTTCACCATGAGAGTGGTGAGACACTGGAACAGGTTGCCCAGAGAGGTGGTGGAAGCCCCATCCCTGGAAGTTTTTAAGACCAGGCTGGGTGGGGCTCTGAGCAACGTGATCTAGTGGGAGGTGTCCCTGCCCATGGCAGGGGGTTGGAACTAGATGATCTTTAAGTTCCCTTGCAACCCTAACAATTCTATGATTGTATGATTCTACGATTCTATGTCAGACTAAGGCTAGCTACTGTATGGGATTTAAATCTACAGATAAACAAGATAAAAACAGAGGCAGGTGAGGATGCCTAGTTTAGGTTTTCTGTAGATTTGTGTTAATCTCTGAGTTTGGTCATAAAGCACTGCATCTCGAAAAATCAGTTGAGCTTTTACTTTGCTACATGCCCTCCTTTCCTCTGAGTGTTACTTTATCACAGCAACTATCTGACCAAGGCACATGACTTAATCTGTTCAAGAGCTAAGCAATTTGGCTGGCTTTATCATCCTCGTATCTAACACCATCAAGAGAAACTGCTTACCTTTGCTTAAGTAAAAAGGAAACCTTTCGTCTCTTGAAAGATATTAAATGTTAAATTATGAAACATCACTGGAAAACTGAGATTGTCTGTCTCCTATGAATCCCTTTTCTATTGCTATGAGAAAAATAATCAATGAACAACTCGAACCTGATATTGTTCTGCCAGTCTTGGAAAAATCCAGAAAGCCCAGAACTACATGCAAATTAATTATTAAAAGTAATACTATGCAGTATTGTCATTACGTTTCATGTTGTAGAATATTTTTCAAACTATGTCTTGAAAGGCTTTTTGAAGTTGTAATATACACCTTAGAGATCCAAATAATAGCAATTGAAAAGAGAGAGCAAAAGGGCAAGAGATAACCAGCGAAGAAGAAATGTTTTCAGATGTGGTTTGCAAATGGATGGAAAAGCAGAGTGTGATGCAAAGAGCATTTGAAACAACAGGAGCGACAAAATGTAGCGACAAAATTGTAGAAAGACACCAGAGGCAGGCACTACATAAATGAAAAGGGAGGACACTAGGGAGGTTGCTAAATTATACCGTGATATCAATAAAGAGTTAGACTGATCCCTACTGGGCTTTCTCTTTCAACAGTGATGGAAATGTGCAAGTAATTTTGTTGGAAACATATCCACCACCTGAATGGTAAATATTTTTAATATTCCCACAAATTGTAACAGTTTTTCATAGTTTGCTTATAGCAATGCATAGTTATGGAACGCTTTCCTTACAAAAAAGAAAACAAACAAAGAAACAAACAAACAAACAAAAAAACCCATGAAATCTATTGAAATCCAGATTTTTGATAAGCATTTTTTTTATTTAGTTAGTTTATAATAATTCAATAAAACCTAGTTCCACATGTTGTGAAATTAATGAAGACCATGGTAAGAGTCATCTCACCTAACTCAAGCATTTACAATGGAGATTCTGACATCTGAGCTAGCCACCCAGGGGTCCTTTTATAGTCACTGAAGAGAAACGGACAATTTTGGGTCATGGTTCATCTCTCGACATCTAAAATAGATTGGACGAGTGGTGCCCTGCAGTGATTAGTTTTCCCTGTATAGAGGGCTGAAGACAGTTCATTCAGATGTCAGCACCTACTCTGAAAACCTCTGTAGCTAGAGATGAAACTTCTCCTAGGCACCACAGGCTCCACAAACCATTGGATTGTTTGTTTCCCTCAGTATATACTGCCTGAGATAGTAAAATTTCTAGATGGGTTGTCTCATATTCGGACCCATGATTGGGTGGGATTGGGGTCACAATGTATTGCAGGGGCTGGCAAAGAAAAAACACGTCTGGGTAAGTACCATGGATTTAGTACATGGTAATAATTGGATTTAATATCATGCTTTTGACATTGTTTTCAACAGAAAAAAAAAAAAAAAAAAAGAAAAAAGGTCACCTGACTTTCACACATAGACTCAACTAATTACCTAAGGACTCAAGTTTTTAATTTTAATCGAAACTGTTTTCCTGTCGCAATACAGTATCTGATAGTTGCTGAGCTTAATTTGACATTGGTACAACTCGGCTGACAGTCACAGCTCTGGAGTTAACAGCAGGGTGTATACGAGAAAAGGCCCATTAGCAGAATCTGTACGTAGGATAAAATATTTACAGGTGACAGCCATTTTCATTTTAGTCTGAGGTCTATTGCCTTGATACTGACTTTCTCAGGTTCAATTGCCAATTAATAAAATAAGGGTGATTTTTTTTTTTTTTTGGAAGGTGTTTTGAATGTTTAAAATGACACTCATTTTCTTAGGTTTTCACAGTGACTAGAAATGGAATATTCTTGATGCAATCTCTTTTTTTTTTTTTTTTTTTTTTAAGGATTGGACATGCTTAATCCTGAGACTGCTTGAATATACTTCATTATAATTGTTGTATATTCATTAGATATGTGCAGTAAAGGGAGTAGTGACACTCAGAAGCTCCGTCTGAAGTGACTTATTCAAACTTTAAGACAACGATCTCTGACAAAAGAGATCTGTCTTTTCAGGTATGTACTTTTATACTCTCTATTTGCATACGGATAAGTGTTTTGGGATGTCAGTAAAGTCGCATATAAATATACAATAACTAGTGATAACGCCAGACATTACAGCATGCATGAATCCAAGACCCCTTCTACATCAGTTTCCACATCTGTCTATGATTACACTGTAAGCATTGTACTATATGCTACAGGGATATTTTACAGCTAAAAACCTACAGATATATTTTTTTTTTTAAATTGGGTTCTACCACCATCCCCACGCCACATACACGCACCCCTGTACTGTCTTTAATTTTATGATGATTATCTCCAGGACATTCCTTGAAACAAAAAGAAAGATGAAATCTGTCTAGCTTGAGGGTGACAAGACCTCTTTGTCTGGAACAAGTTAGTTCTGTTAGTACGTTGTCAGAGAATGGAAAATGAAAAAAAAATTACTAGGTGATAGATTGGATAAAATTTAAGATATACATACAAATTGTTTGTCTGTTTTTTTTTTTTTTTTTCATACATCAGCATCTGATTCTGCTTCATAACAATATGGAACTTTTATTTTTGTGTGAGTTCCTTAAGAAAATGCAAAAAGGTCACATAATTCAAACCATCCATCCAAAATACTGCTGTACATATTAAGGGGATGTATTGATCGTTAGATGACCCAGGTAAGAGTCCTGTTCTGCAGGGTTTGATTGGCTGACAAGGGTGACTTGGGGTGAATCGTGCCCTTCTTTCCATGACACACCAAGGGAAGTCATTTGTGGGTTTGGAAGTATTTCAGTGCTCCTTTCCTCCAATTCCTTCAAATTAACCATCCAGCTGGCAGTATTGACTCAGTCCATCCCTATACAGAGCAAATATTCTTGAAGAGGAAATTATAAGATCCTGCTTGGCATGTGAAGAGCACAACCCTGACTGCCAGGGAGACAGACTTCATCCTGGTTTATCTTCAGTGTATTTTGCCCACAATTTCCCTTGTCACCACTGAACACCAACTTAAGGCCATATAGAGACGATTTGGATGGAATTCTGATATTTATCAATTGTCAATTCAGCATCTATTGCAGAGAAACTAATGCCACACCTAGCCACAACCACCACTAGACTCTTAGTTTGACTTGTCAGAGAGAACTTTATGGATTTTGTGATTTAAATTTCCATTGACATTTTTTATTACGTGGTTTAAAAAAAAAAAAAATAAATAAAATGCCAAAAGGTAAGAACAATGAATAGTATCAGAAAAAAAGAGGCAGCTTTTGGGGTTTAAAGGGAAAAAAAGAATCTATCATTCTTACATAAACAGATAACAGGTATTAGAATGGTGCATATTAAATGTCATCTAAGGAGAAAATAAACAAGGTTACAAAAATGTTACTAAGGCTGCAATACTGAGCAACTATCAATGACTGCCCTTGCAAACTAATTCAGTGTCTCAACTCACTAAATGAGGCAGGGGCCCCCTGTGCTCATGTAGAAAACATCTATGTGACAGTTAATTGACGGTGGTCTTACTGCTTCTCAGAGGGAAAAACGTCACTGGAATACCTCATAATGAAATGTCTTAGGCAACCTAAACGTACTGATCGCTGCCAGCTTCCCCTACAACTGAATATATTTGTGTGATTGTTAGAATATGGCTCGTAATGAGAAACCAACTCAACCTTGACAACAGAAAGATGTTCATTTCTCTTTAGTTAACCTCTGAATGTTGTGAATTATTACATAGAGAGATACTCAAGTGTAATGCATGCAGATCAAATCCTTGCTTCTATTATTTTGTCAGTCGTTTATAGCGCATCGACATTACACCTATCAAGGTTTTTTAAATTATTGTGGGAATAACTAAATTATACTGTTTCCCCTGTACATCCATGCAGCATGGAGTAACAACAATGTGGTTTCCCGATGTTTGCTGTGTATTCCATATTATTTCCAAAGATACTTTAAGCAATGCAGTTCTCCTCAGAGAGTTTCTTACAAGTGTTTTTCAAGGTTTTCCTATTTTCCATGGCAAGGCTATGCATTTTATAATGTGCAACAATGTGAATCTGGTATTTAAAAAAACAAAACAAAACAAAACAAAACAAAAAAAACAGAAGCTTTGCTGCAGAATTTACTTCAGTATCCAGTATTTGAAAGGTAGCTATTTTGTAATTTGAGGTTTAGTGCATTTCACAGGCTAGAAGTGTGGACCTATTGCAAAACTAGATGTGTTTCATGTGTAGATTTCTTCCTGGAATAACTGATTTTTCACCTGACAGGAAATTTTGTCTCAAGGCTAAGGAAATCTTTCCAAAAAATGACCTATTTTTCAACCAAACCTTTAAAGGACTCCTTATCAATAGCAAAATTACCTTCTTTTTACTGTGTAACGTAGGTTGTATAGTTTACACACCATCATTTCTAGGTCATGCTGTAGAGTCAGTTGAGCTACCAGATAACATCAAAACGTGGAAGATGCTCTTGCAATATACTGGTCTCCACATTGCAGCACTTCAGTCAGTGGTAGGCAACTCAAGAGGATAGTTGCAGCAAT